>JADMNL010000030.1:201874166-203100000 GCA_016271365.2 Neoceratodus forsteri
ATCACTCTGTAGCAGCTGACTAACGATAGAATCCCTAGATACATGTGAGACCATACATGGTTAAGTATACCTGGCAAAATGGCACTAAAAATTCATTTAAACATAAAGGAACAGATGAGAGAGAATGTCCTCGGAGAAGCTGCCAGGGGCATCTTGAGACTCAGAAACATTTTCTACTGCGCAGTCCTTGTAGTGGGGATGTTTGGACAACTATTAGTAAAGAATGGCATGCACCTTCGTTTTGGAATGTCACTTACCAAATATTAGTTCTAGGAGTGTATCCCAAAGAATGAAGTAAATACCAGAAAAGTACATTATGGGCTAGATATTTAAAAGTGCGCCTGGCAATGGCGCAAGTGGTTGCTCCACACAACTGAGTTGTGCTGTAGCAGCAAAGACATATATTCAAAAGAGATGTGCCATGGTGCATCTCATCTGAATATACCGAAAAATGCCTGTGGTGCAAATACAGTGCGCCAGTGCATCCCCCAGACAGATCTGAATACCAGGAATGGGAAATGAGCCAGCGCATCAGAGATACGCCATGCACAAATTTCTGATATTCAGACACAAATATGCAAATGGGGCCATAATCTATGCAAGGTACAAATGGGGCCATTTTCATGTCAATGTGGCCCCATTTGCATGAGTTGTGCAGGGCTAGCCAGCAAAATGCACCTGGTGCCCTGCACAACATGCAGTGCTGTCAGTGGAAGTCCAGTGGTTCCCCCCACCCCGCCTGTAACCCCGATCACTGTTAAAACGTATAAATTCAGTCCCTGGTAGTCTAGTGGTGTCCCCCTCCCCGCCCGTAACCCAGATCACCATAGGAAAGTAATAATTCATTCCCTGGTGGTCCAGTGCTTCCCTCCTCCCCGCCCATAACCTCGATCACCATAAAAAATAATAATTCATTCCCTGGTGGTCCAGAGGTTCCCCCTTCCCCGCCTGTAACCCCAATTGCCATAACAATTTATAACTTCAGTCCCTGGTAGTCCAGTGGTACCTCTCTCCCTGTCCATAACCCCAATCACTGTAGGAAAGTAATAATTCATTCCCTGGTGGTCCAGTGGTTCCCCTCTCCCCACCTGTAACCCTGATTGCCATAAAAAAGTAAACATTCATGCCCTGGTAGTCTAGTGGTCCCCTCACCCACAGGACTCCAACCCACCTAGTTCCTCCTCGGTCATCAGTGGGCAGCAAACCCACTCACATAACTCCACAGCTGCCCACTGAATGACAGCTTACATAGTATTGCTGAAGACGTTGTCCACACTGTGGACCAATGGGCTTGCAGTGTATAGCTGCACAGTCATTCACAACTTTGTGAATGAATGACTCATTCACAAAGTTGTGAATGACTATTACAGAGCACTGTGTTCCATTGGTCCACAGTGTGGACCAAATGCTTGCAGAAGATACTGTAAGCTGTCATCACGTGGGCAGCATGGAGGTATGTGGAGTGGAATTGCTGCCCAACATGACCGGGAGGCTGGGGTCCTGTGTGGTAGGGGGTGGAGGACCACTAGGCTACCAAGGCATGAATGGCTACTTTTTTACGGCAATCGGGGTTACCGGAAGTGTCTAAGTGCTGACCGTGTGTGCCAAGTCTAGAAGAATTTGTGTGTTCACCTGTGGCTAGTCTAGAGTTTCTACAGTAATCCTATGCCATATGGGACATCCAAATACTGACCGTGTATGCCTAGTCGAGGGAATTTGCTTGGTGTGTTTTACCGGTGGCTAGTTCCATATTTTCTACAGTCATCCTATGCAATATGGGTAATTTGGAGTTCGCTACCTCAAATGTCTGCATTTACTGTGTGTGTAACTCTTGGGGGTCCATCTTTGCTTTGTGCATTCCTACTTTGTTACAGAATAAAGCTACACTCTAGAATCCCAACCTGGTTTGGACATTTATGTTATTGCTTTCTGTGTGGAGTTACTTGGGTACCCCTGTCCAGAAGTGCAAACCTAGCATAGCCCTAAGCAAACATTTTCTCCCCGGGACCTGGGTTGTGGCCATGGTATTGATCCCACCAGGTGTGTGCCTAGTAGCCGCACTTGGTTTGCGTTTTATAATGTCTACTCCGTCTGCATATCCCACCTTGTCTATGGTGGCAATCAATGTAACTCCCACCCCTCTCTGTTCCCCTAGACTGTGAGAGGTGTGCCTGCTGGTTAAATAAGGGGAAGGTGGGAGGTTACATTCTAATTACACGATAGTAAGGAATGTGGTGAATTAGGGAGGAGATGTGTATTAGGAGGTACAGAAATGAACTCCTTTTTGTATTTTTTCTTATTTTTCATGCTTGTTCTTTTTATTTTAAGTTATATTTGTAAAATGTATTGATTTGCGTTTTTTTTCGATTATTGTACTAATTGTATATATGTGTATAATGTATGGTAAGTGCCTATTAACCACCATAATCAGCAGTTACACTGCTTTGATATGCACTTTTTAGAATTTTAAAAGTTGTTAACCACACTTCGGAACTTCCAAACAGTGGCAAAACAAAACAGAATGCACAAGAGTTCCATACTTCTCACACATAGAATTCAAACAGTGTTTTTTTGACCATACACTATAAAAGATGATGGCTGGGGATCGGGTGACAACCGATTTGAAATTACTCAGTGGTTGCGGCTAGTAAACCTCTCGAGCTGCGCTCTTGAGGGTTACCATGTTGCCCTAGCAACCACTCAAGGTGATTACAGCGTGGTTATTACCTGATCCCCAGCCATTATCCTCTATATCTATACCCCTACTCTTGTAAAAAGTGCTTTGGGTTTTTTATTTCCACCTGGACATCTACCAGTACAGCTGCAGAGATGGGTAGAAGGAGCCTCAGTTTAATGCTTCATCCAAAGGATGGCACACCCTGACAAGACAACTTCCTCCAGTATTGCACTCAGGTGCCAGTGTTTAGGGAAAAGCCCAATCCCAGAGGGGGACTAGAATACACAATCTTTTGGCCCAGAGGTGGATGTGCTACCAACTGAACCACACTGACAACTCTTTGACACCTCACTTGCCCCATCCCCTCACCTTCCATCTTCTGAGTTTCACCAGAAGCTCATCCCTAGTGTCAACACTGCCACCCCGAAAACTATGTTCCCACCTCTCTTCCCAACAGATGTAGTCTTGTAGCAACCCATTACTCACCTCCTCAGTTGTCCACAATCTGAATGACAGTACTGCAAACTGCAGTACTGTAATAGATGAAAATGTGTCTATTTCATTACCACAGTTCATGATGATGAAATAAATTTACTCATCAATTTCATTATCAAAGTCTATGATAATGCATTTCCGATGGTATCCAGATGAGACGGTAACTGAAGAATTATTGATTGCTGATATCCGTTATGGAGACACCAGGGATTGATGGGGTAGAGGATGAGGTGCCACTGGATGCCAAATACTAATTGGATTGGGCAGGGAAAGGTATG
Source organism: Neoceratodus forsteri (assembly GCA_016271365.2). NCBI lineage: Eukaryota > Metazoa > Chordata > Ceratodontiformes > Ceratodontidae > Neoceratodus > Neoceratodus forsteri. The sequence goes on from JADMNL010000030.1 coordinate 201,877,617, forward strand.
GCTACCACCCAGGGACTAATATTTTAGGGCAGGGTGAAACACAGGTGTACCAAGAGACCCTTGGGGACTAATTGTTTGGGACAGGGTGAAAGAAGGGGTACCACGGGATGAAATGGACTGCTTGATTTTTGGTAGGGTAAGGGGTGGAGTACCAATGGAAGTGAAGGACTGATTGATTTGGGGTAGGGTGAGGGAGGGGATACCACTGGACTTTAGGGACTGAAGATTTGTGGCACTGTCAGGGAGGAAGTACCAGTGGATCCCAGGGGCCAATGGTTTGGGAAAAAGTGAGGGAACGAGGTACCTCTGGACCCCAGGGATTAATGGGTATGGGACAGAGTCAGGAATTAGGTACCTCAGGACCCCAGGGACTTATGGATTTGGGAGAGAGAGTCAGGAATGAGGTACCTCAGGACCCCAGGGAACTGATGGGGATGGGACAGAGTCAAGAATGAGGTACCTCTGGACCTCAGGGCTGATGGGTATGGGACAGAGTCAGGAAGGTGGTACCTCTGGACCCCAGGGACTAATGGGTACAGGACAGAGTCAGGAAGGTGGTACCTCTTGACCCCAGGGATGATGGTATGGGACAGAATCAGAAAGGTGGTACCTCTGGACCCCAGGGACTAATGGGTGTGGGACTGAGTCAACACTGAGGTACCTCTGGACCCCAGGGACTGATGGGTGTGGGACTGAGTCAGGAATGAGGTACCTCTGGACCCCAGGAACTGATGGGTATGGGACAGAGTCAGGAATGAGGTACCTCTGGATCCCAGGTCTGATGGGTATGGGACAGAGTTAGGAAGGTGGTACCTCTGGACCCCAGGGCCTAATGGGTATGAGACAGGGTCAGGAAGGTGGTACCTCTGCACCTCAGGGACTGATGGGTATGGAACAGAGTCAGGAAGGTGCTACCTCTGGACCCCAGGGACTGATGGGTATGAGACAGAGTAAGGAAGGTGGTACATCTGGACCCCAGGGACTGATAGGTATCAGACAGTCAGAAATGTGGTACCTCTGGACCACAGGGACTGATTGGTATGGAACAGAGTCAGGAAGGTGGTACCCGGGACCCCAGGGACTGATGGGTGTGGGACAGAATCAGGAAGGTGGTACCTCTGGACCCCAGGGACTGATGGGTATGGGACAGAATAAGGAAGGTGGTACATCTGGACCCCAGGGACTGATAGGTATGAGACAGAGTCAGGAATGTGGTACCTCTGGACCTCAGGGCTGATGGGTATGGGATAGAGTCGGGAAGGTGGTACCTCTCGACCCCAGAGACTGATGGGTACAGGACAGAGTCAGGAAGGTGGTACCTCTGGATCCCAGAGACTAATGGGTGCAGGACAGAGTCAGGAATGAGGTACCTCTGGACCCCAGGGACTAATGGGTATAGGACAGAGTCAGGAAGGTGGTACCTCTTGACCCCAGGGATGATGGTATGGGACAGAATCAGAAAGGTGGTACCTCTGGACCCCAGGGACTGATGGGTGTGGGACTGAGTCAGCACTGAGGTACCTCTGGACCCCAGGGACTGATGGGTGTGGGACTGAGTCAGCACTGAGGTACCTCTGGACCCCAGGAACTGATGGGTATGGGACAGAGTCAGAAATGAGGTACCTCTGGATCCCAGGTCTGATGGGTATGGGACAGAGTTAGGAAGGTGGTACCTCTGGACCCCAGGGCCTAATGGGTACGAGACAGGGTCAAGAAGGTGGTACCTCTGCACCCCAGGGACTGATGGGTATGAGACAGAGTAAGGAAGGTGGTACATCTGGACCCCAGGGACTGATAGGTATCAGACAGTCCGAAATGTGGTACCTCTGGACCACGGGGACTGATTGGTATGGAACAGAGTCAGGAAGGTGGTACCCTGGACCCCAGGGACTGATGGGTGTGGGACAGAATCAGGAAGGTGGTACCTCTGGACCCCAGGGACTGATGGGTATGGGACAGAATAAGGAAGGTGGTACATCTGGACCCCAGGGACTGATTGGTATGGAACAGAGTCAGGAAGGTGATACCCCTGGACCCCATGGACTGATGGGTATGGGACAGAGTCAGGAAGGTGGTACCTCTGGACCCCAGGGACTGACGGGTATGGGACAGAGTTAGGAAGGTGGTACCTCTGGACCCCAGGGACTGATGGGTATGGGACAGAGTCAGGAAGGTGGTACCTCTTGACCCCAGGTACTGATGGGTATGGGATAGAGTCCAGAATGAGGCACCTCTGGACTCCAAGGACTGATGGGTATGGGACAGAGTCTGGAAGGTGGTACCTCTGGACCCCAGGGACTGATGGGTATGGGACAGAGTCAGGAAGGTGGTACCTCTAGACCCCAGGGACTGCTAGGTATGGGACAGAGTCAGGAAGGTGATAATGCTGGACCCCAGGAACTGATGGGTATGGTACAGAGTCAGGAAGGTGGTACCTCTGGACTCCAGGGACTGTAAGGTATGGGATAGAGTCAGGAAGGTGGTACCCCTGAACACCAGGGACTGATGGGTATTGGACAGAGTCAGGAAGGTGGTACATCTGGACCCCAGGGACTGATGGGTATGGGACAGAGTCAGGAATGAGGCACCTCTGGACCCCAGAGACTGATGGGTATAGTACAAAGTCAGGAAGGTGGTACCTCTGGACTCCAGGGACTGTTAGGTATGGGACAGAGTCAGGAAGGTGGTACCCCTGAACCCCAGGGACTGATGGGTATTGGACAGAGTCAGGAAGGTGGTACATCTGGACCCCAGGGACTGATGGGTTTGGGACAGAATCAGGAAGGTGGCACCTCTGGACCCCAGGGATTGATGGGTATTGGACAGAGTCCAGAATGAGGCACCTCTGGACCCCAGGGACTGATGGGTATATGACAGAGTCAGGAAGGTGGTACCTCTGGACCCCAGGGACTGATGGATATGAGACAGAGTCCGGAATGTGGTACCTCTGGACCCTAGGGACTGATGGGTATGGGACAGTGTCCGGAAGGTGGTACCTCTGGACCCCAGGGACTGATGGGTATGGGACAGAGTCAGGAGGGTGGTACCTCTGGACCCCAGGGACTGATGGACATGGGACAGAGTCAGGAAGGTGGTACCTCTGGACCCCAGGGACTGATAGGTATGGAACAGAGTCAGGATGATGGTACCTCTGGACCCCAGGGACTGATAGGCATGGTACAGAGTCAGAAAGGTGGTACCTCTGGACCCCAGGGACTGATGGGTATGATACAGAGTCAGGAAGGTGACAATGCTGGACCCCAGGAACTGATGGGTATGGTACAGAGTCAAGAAGGTGGTACCTCTGGACTCCAGGGACTGTTGGGTATGGGATAGAGTCAGAAAGGTGGTACCCCTGAACCCCAGGGACTGATGGGTATTGGACAGAGTCGGGAAGGTGGTACATCAAGACCCCAGGGACTGATGGGTATGGGACAGAGTCAGGAAGGTGGTACCTCTGGACCCCAGAGACTGATAGGTATGGTACAGAGTCAGGAAGGTGGTACCTCTGGACCCCAGAAACTGAAGGGTATGGGAAAGAGTCAGGAAGGTGGTACCTCTGAACCCCAGGGACTGATGGGTATTGGACAGAGTTAGGAAGGTGGTACCTCTGGACCCCAGGAATTGATGGGTATGATACAGAGTCAGGAAGGTGATACTGCTGGACCCCAGGGACTGATGGGTATGGGACAGAGTCAGGAAGGTGGTACCTCTGAATCCCAGGGACTGATGGGTATGGGACAGAGTCAGTAACATGGTACCTCTGGACCCCAGGGACTGATGGGTATGGGGCAGTGTCAGGAAGGTGGTACCTCGAGATGCAAAGGAGGTACTGGGTTGGTGCAGGGTGAGGAGCAGTGTGCCACTGGATGTCAGGGACTGTTAGAACTGGGGCACGGTGAGGGAGGGAGTGGCACTGAACATTAGAGACTGACTGGATTGGGGCAAGGTGAGGGAGGAGGCATGAAACTGGACATCAGTGCATATCTGTCAGCTGTCCCACATTACGAGGAAAAGGTCCTCATTTAACTTCACAAAAGACTCTTATTCCACATTAAGACAATTTGTCATATATTTAACATTAACATTTTAAAGCACAAATCCATGGTAAATGATGTGAAAAATATATTATTCAATTAATAACAAACTTTGTGAATATAAAGGCACATTTTATAAAAGTGTTCTTAGCTTCTTTAAGATTTGTTTATGTGTCCCATATTTTGCCTATTTGTTCCACATTTTAAGAGGCAATGTTCCACATTTTGGAGACGAAAGGTGGATAGGTATGCATCAGTGACTGCTTGACACGGGAGGTGTACTAAAGGTGTGGTAGCCACTGTACTCTGGGGTCTGCTTGGCACATGGTAGATTGCGGGCAGGGAGTGCCACTGGACACCAAGTGCTACTTGCAATCAAAGGCATTGACTGTCAGTACAAAGTACTACGTATCTGTTAGCAAACATCCTTTTAAAAGGAAGGGCATTCATTGCAAAAAAAAAAGACAACATTTAGGCATCAGTGTTGAAACACAAAGCCTCAAAAGTAGAAAAATTCAACATTTAGGCAACAAAAATTCCACTACCTTTGGTGATCCTCTGGTGTGGTTTTCTTAGGGGGTTTAATGAGTGTTCATTGCCACATTGGTGTTACTTTGACTTCAGTCCCCTGTTTTAAAGCACTGGCTGAGTATGTGTCTGTGCCTTGAAAGACAGTGCCAATATTAGAGTAATGGCAATGCTGCATCAAGTGATCTTTCAAAGGTCAAAGAATATGATGTCACAGATTCACAAAGGGCTGGGGGACATTTTCACCCTAATACCACATTTACTTACTTTTGAGGCTTTGTGTTTCAACTTTGATGCCTAAACATATATATATTTTTTTGCAGTGAAGAATTCATTTGTGTGTCTGAATACAGCATTATTTTCACTTTTATAGTGCAAGCCTCTTATAACAGCTGCATTCATGCACCCAACCTTGGTCTATTGTATTCAGAGGGGACAGAACCTATGTCTTAGGTGTGCCTATTGTTTATGTGTCTCAGAGTGAATGAAAATCTGTGGTAAAACCTCAGGCACTACTCAAAATACAGCTTAGCAAATATATTTATGTATTCTGTGTGTTTAGTTAAAGGCATTTAACTGTTAGGAAAATTTATTGTTTTAAGAAACTTTACTGCTGTATAGAATATAAAAATAGTAAATCCAGCGGCTGTAGATGCCTGTTGAGATTCCAGGGCAGTACTGTGAATGTCCCCTTCCTGTCTTTACTGTGACAAAGCTAGAATGTAAATAGCAACTTTATTCCTACTGGTTTGCTATTAATCAGCACTTCAGAGTTTACTCAGATCTCTGCAGTTATTTTATTTGCATTGGTAAAAGGAAACAGGCTTTCACAAAAGGTGTTTCAGCCTACATTGTGTAACCTACCTGAAGAGGCAGTACAATAGGCATCAGAAGCTTGCATCTTTAAATTTGTATTAGTCTAATAAAGGTATTATGTTTACCTAGCAAAACAATTCTCTTTCTTTTCTCTCCTGTTATCCTCTAGTTACTGTTAAAGCTGAGATATTGGGCCCGATTCTCAAATCTGCGAATGGCACAAGCCCCAGGTGCCCAGAACTTATGGCACATGGGACTTGCAACATTCTCCTGGTTGGCGATCGAGATTCTCGATCCTGTGCACCAATTGCCGCAAATTTGACCAACTTTTTCTAGTAGAGTTTGCGGCAATCTGTGGTACCCTTTTAAGGGGGCTTGCACAAAATATTTGGCTCAAGCTACCGTAAATACAAAAAAGTGTCGCAATGTGCCTGATTTACTAGAATTGGGTGCAGTGTGCGGCAAAGGTGTTGGCACAGCTGTACCAACAAATGGGTGTTGACCCAAGCCCTGCATCACCCTTTGTGAATCCAGCCCACTGTTTACACTGTTATACCTGTTTAAAATATGTTTTTTTTGAGTGACTGGATAACCATGGGGTCACCGCATAAATGTTCACTGGGGAAAGCAGGATGAAACATGTGACGGACATTCTGATTAAAATGTGTTGGTCTGTGGTTCCAGGGTTGGGGGGCTGGGGACAAAATGAGAGACAGCATTAATGGGTTACATTAGACTGTTTGCATCTTGTACAGCAATGGCTGATTCCATTTAGACAATGTGGGGAGGACTGAGGCAGCCTGGTGGTATTAGGGTAGTAGAGTGGTAGACATTTAGAACAGACTGCCAGTGGAAGTGGTGAATATGAAAACAGTGGGGGCTTCAAGCACATGTAGGCTAGATGTAGAGGAATATTAGTAAATAGGCAGGGAGGGGTACTGGAGACCAGTTAGTGTCTGTCTGCAGAGAAGGACTAGGCAGGGACCCTCTGGGCAGACTAAGTGGGCTATGCAGTCCTTTTCTGCTGGCAAAGTCTATATTTCTATGTAGTGAAGAGGCTCTTCAGGATGGAGGACAGAGGCTGGAATGCTCTCATTATGGAGAACATAATCATGTGACAGAGGCAGTGGTACTGAGTCTTAAGGCCCCGTATTTGGAGTCAGCTGGATGCGCACACAAGACGATGCACCGCACTAAATAAAAGGGCTGGCCAGCTCTGGCACCATATTCAGATTGTGTGAACCAAACAGATTGCACAGTCTATTTAAATATATCGGACCCTGGATGCACAGAGCACAGCAGGGAGTTGCCAAGTGCTGCACAGTGTATCCAGGGTGCGGGGCTGAGGACCACCCATAGGGGAATAAGTGGCACATACCTGCATGCACCTCAGTCCCCATGGGCGATATTCAGCCCAAACATGCAAATGAGTCCATTGGGCATGCATAGTGCAAAGGGGCCATCTGCATGCCCATCACGGGCTCATTAACATGGCTATACCTGGTGGAATGTGCTGGACCTGCCCCTCCCCATCCCCATAAACACAAAGCAAACTCCCTGATCAGCCTGGTAGTCTAGTGTCCCCCCAGCCCCGATCACTGTTTAATTAAAAATGATCTCCGATCCCCCTTTTCCATAGTGTAGTGTCCCCCCTCCCCAGCCCCAATCACAGTGCTCAAAATAAAAAATAATGATCCCCTTAGAAACATAAAAACATAGACTTTGACAGCAGATAAGGACTGCTAGGCCCATCTAGTCTGCCCATTTCCCTACCTACAGGATAGGCTGCAGATCCTAGTTAACCAACAGCCTATATCTTCCTACCCCCACAAGAATTGCCTTATGTCTGTCCCATGCATTCTTGAATTCCCACAGTTTTAGACCCTGTAACCTCCTCAGGAAGGCTGTTCCATGCATCCACTACCCTCTCTGTGAAATAATACTTCCTCACATTGCCCCTGAACCGCCCTCCTTCTATCTTTAAATTGTGTCCCCTTGTTTTTTGCAAGTCTCTTTTCTGAAAGACGCTACCCTCTTGGACTTTGTTGAGTCCACTGAGGTACTTAAAGTTTCTATCATGTCCCCCTCTCCCTTCTTTCCTCAAGGGTATACATATTAAGCTCCTTTAGTCTCTCCTCATAACGGCTTCTCTTGCAGACCCTGCACCATTTTAGTTGCCCTCCTCTGACTACCTCTATCCTGTCTATGTCCTTGCGGAGATGGGGTCTCCAGAACTGGACACAGTACTCAGATGGGGTCTCACCAACTGTCTGTAGAGAGGATACCAACTTCCTGTTTTCTGCTGATGATGCCTCTCCCTATACATCCCAGTATACCCCAGCCCTCCCTACTGCCTTCTTACATTGCTTGCTAACCTTAAGGTCATCTGATCTGATTACCCCCAGGTCCCTTTCCTTTTTGTTGTTACTACCTCCCACCCATTGTGTATTTCTTCCTGGGTTCTTGTTTCCCAGGTGCATTATTTGCACTTCTTTGCATTGAATCCTAGCTGCCATACTTCTGACCATTCCTCCAACCTTGCCAAGTCCCTTTTCATCCTTTCCACGCTCCTTGTGCATCAACTCTGTTGCAGATCTTTGTGTCATCTGCAAAAGGCATACTTTCCTTCCAGTCCCTCTGCAATGTCACTGATGAAGACATTAAAAAGGACTGGACCCAATACTGAACCCTGCGGTACCCCACTAGTAACCCCCCTTTCTTCAGAGTGGACTCCATTTACAATTACCTTCTGTGTCCTGTTGTCCAGCCAATGTTTTACCCAGGCTATCACCCTGGGTCCCACTCCCAGGCTGGTTAATTTGACTATTAATATTTTGTGTGGGACTGTGTCAAATGCCTTGCTAAAGTCTAGGTAGGCCATGTCCACAGCCCTTCCCTGGTCTACTACTTTGGTCACCCAGTCAAAGAAATCTATTAGATTCGTCTGACATGATCTTCCCGCTGTGAATCCATGCTGCCTTGGGTCCTGTGCTCCCTTTCTCTGGTAATCTAGTGTCCCCCCACCCCATTAGCCAATGACCCACTACCCTGCTCCCCCCAACCTGACAGGAGCTGGTGACTGGCACGGCCCACCTCACACTGCACCGGCCAGCTGCTGACTGAACTTATAGTACATGCCCACTGGTTGACCGAACAATCAATGGGCATGCACTACATACTGTAGCACACTCTTGTACAGTTCAGTCGGTGGAAGGTTGGTGTGGTGTAAGGTAGGCTGTGCCAGTTGCCGGCTCCTGTCAGGTTGTGGGGGAGCAGGGTGGTGGGTCACTGGCTAATGGGGTGGGGGACACTAGACTACCAGGGAAAGGGGATCATTATTTTTTATTGTGAGCACTGTGATCAGGGGCTGGGGAGGAGGAGGACACTACACTATGGAAAAGGGGGTTTGTTATTTTTTATTCTGAGCACTGTGATCAGGGCTGGGGAGGCAGGACACTACACTATGCAAAAGGGGGATCGGGGATCTTTTTTCATTTAACAGTGATCGGGGCTGGAGAGGGGGACTGTGTACCTGGCTGTAGACTATGCATGGAGCACCAGCCTACCCCACTCATAGTTAAAGTAGGATTTCAAAAGCATAACTATGCACCAGTGCAGCCAGCTATAGTAGTGCTTGGGGGGACCAGTTCTGTGATGAGCGGCATATGCATGTGGAACCCCCACATTTTCATAGGTGCATCACAGTATTGTCCGCGGCAGTGCAGTCAGGGGTGCATGGCGCATTGGTGGCCTTTGAATATGGCCACACCCCCGATGGCCCAAGCAAGTCCGGAGATGCACGGCACATCCAGGGATGCGCCGCACATCTCATCTCAATATATGGGCCATAAGCTTTTTTCTCATTTTTAAGATATTGGGTTCAGCAAGCTGCTGTGCTTCCTCTCTAGATGACCAGCATAAATTGTTGTGGGTTGTCTTGGCTCAAGAATGAAGCTTGGCTGCAGGAAGCAAACCTACCTGGCAGTAGAGATGTTGTGAAGTTTTAATTCACCAGCGAAGTTCCAGCAAAGTTGGCAAATTCGCCTCCACGGAGCAATCTGCAAAGTTTTGCTATTAGCCCCAAAATTCGCCTATGTGACTTCACCATTTTTGGGGCAGAATTTCACCACGAACCACGTAATTTTGCCCTTGAATGGCAGAATTTCACCTGCAAAAGGTGAAACTCTGCCATTCATGGTGAAATTCCACTGTTCGCAGGCAACATTCCACCATTTACAGGTGAAATTTTGCATTTTGTGGAACACAATTCCGCACTTCATGGGTAGAACTTCACACTTCAAAACTTTGTGAACTGCACTAAATTCACAGATTAATTCACAGAGCAGAGTTTTCCAACTTCGCCTATCTCTACCTGGCAGTAAGGCACTCAGTGAAGGCCATACTGGAAAGTAAAGCCCAGAGTGGGCCTGAAGATGCAGGTAGATACTAAAGATGGGATATAGTCCTGTTCTGGTCTTTAGAGTCACACGTTACAAGGAGGGGTTGGCCCAGTGGGAGGCACCATCAGGTGGTACCAGGAGAATCTTTCAATGGGCATTGTCCAATGGATAGCAGGGAGGAAAGGCTCTGGATAGGGTGACTCCAGTGGCACATAGAATGAGCACACAGCTGAGTAAACGTGATTTATTTAAGGTAGTGATGGTTCAGGGATGGACAGTGTGCATGTGTTTTTTTGTGGCTTTACATTCCCATATGCCATACTTCAGGGACCCTGTCTACCACTGCACTGCCAATGGTAAGAGGTTATTCTTGTCTGAGTCTCTTTTAATCCTAGGTTAGAAGCATAATCTGGGGGGGGGTACTACCATTGGGCCCCCACCTTCAGGCATGAGGCTGGCACTGAAATTGAAGGTGCAGAGCCCAGTTGTGTTTGCCTGCTTTCTGTATCTTACCTTTCGGGGTCTGTTTTCATTTTACTTATGATGCAGGTAGCGGGCAAGGTATAGGAAGTAGGAGGGGTGAGGGTGGCTAGTACAGGGGTTATTGACTATTTATTGCCTCTCTGTTTTTGTAATGTTTGCTGTAAAGTGGGGACCTGGGGGGGTAGGAGACTGTTGTTTTTTCAAGGTGACCAATTGTGCTCCTGAGGAGAATCTTGGACTGGGTTCTTGGGCTGATCCTCACGTGGTGTGGCCTTCAGTTAAAAAAAGGCATTTCTGCTGTACAACCAGCAATGTGGACCAATGAGTTAGCCTTCAGACCCCTCAGGTGAACATCATCAACCCACATAGGAAACAAATGAGGGGGGAAGAAGAGGGATTCACCAATCTGAGGCAGAAGAGCAGAGGTGTGACCTCAGAGGAAAGCTTTCACAGTGGAGGTAGGATGCTTTGGGGCAGAAAGTTACACCTCATAGTCATTCAAAGTTGTTTGTTTCTGTTTTGTCTGTTCACAGTTTTGTTTTGTTTTTTTATCACATGATAAAGGAGGGGTCCACTGGGGGACCTAACGAGGCTTGTCTGTATAAGTGTGCTGCAGGAGGAGACCAGTGTTCACTCTCAAGGTAGATGTTCATAAGTTTGAAAATCTCTTTGGGATTCAGAAGAAAGGGGAAAGGGTTCAGGTCAGTGGTGTTTGCTTATATAGCTTCAATGCCAGATAGTCTCACTATTATTTCCTATGATGTTAAAGGAATACATTCCCCAATTAAGCAAATTAAGATTCTTGCTTAACTTAATAAACTTCATGGAGACATGTCTTCTACAAGAGATTCACTTAACTGAAAAAGAGCACATTAAGATGAAGACGTCATGGGCAGAATAGGTGGGGATGAGACACACCCTTCCACAAAGAAGGCAGGCATTGCTGTTTTTGTTCATAAAGGAGTACTATTTCTAGCACAGCATGTTAAGGAAGGGGGGGCTTGTTTAACCAGGAAAGGCACACTAAACTGAAGCTTGTTTCCAGGTGCGACCTGGGAGCACAAGGAAGTTAAGTGACTTGCTTAGGGTCACACAGTATGCAGGTGGAGGCTGTGGGATTCAAATCCAGGTCTCCAGGTTTGCAGCTCAGTGCCTTAAACCACAGCGTTAAACTGCCTCCTAGTCCCTAAAGGAGGACCCAACCAGCCATGTTCTTATTATTGAGGGGCATATTAGGACAGAGTAATTAAACACAGTTCATCTGTATGCTCCCAATTCCAACTCTGGGCTGTTCTTTAAATCACTTTTCTCACGGGTAGGTCAGCTGCCAGAAGGGGGCATATGGTCACTGGAGGATATTACAACTGTGTCATGTCTCCTAATCTAGACAGATAGTCTGCTAATTCTACTGTAGGATAAATGCTGGGTTGGCGAAACTGCTGGATTCACTGTTAAGAGAATCCAGATTTTTGGACATTTAGAGGCCATTTCATGAGATGCTGGAAGGTTTGATACCTTTTATTGGACCAACAAGAGTCTTGTACAAAGATGGAATTTCATAGTAGGGAGAGGAATTACTCATTCTTTTCAGTGATGCATGACTCGTATTCTAGAATAGATACATTTTATATTGAGTTTCGAGACTTGCATTCAATCTGCAATGTAGTTGTTCATTCTATTACCATTTCAGATCATACTCCCATCTCAGTTGTGTTAAATGTGGCCCAGTAAAGAAAAAACATATTTGGCACCTTAATGTCACTTTACTAAATAGAGAGGAATTTGTGACCAAAATTCTGGAGTAACAACAAACGATTTCACAGAAAATAGCACAGCTCAAAAGGATCAACATGTCTGTGGGATGGTTTGAAGGCTGTGGTACAGCTTCACTGTGTTTCTTATGCTGCATACCACAAATAAGTTAGCTACAAGTCAGGAGAATTTAGAAAAACAGCTTTGGGAGGTAGTACAAAAACACAAAAAGGATGGAGGGCAACAGCAGCTGGAACTGGTGACTTAGATTAGACCTGAGCTCTAAGCTTTGCTTACGTGGAAAGCGGAAAGAAAATTATGTTAATCAAGTGTACTACGAACAGGGAAACAGGGCTGATAGATTATTGGCATTCTGCCTTCAAAAGCAACACGCCAGCAAGACAGTGTTGCATCATAAAATTCAAAGGGGTCCCATACAAAAGGTTACTAAACTGGAGGAGATAGCAGAACTATTTAAACATTTTTTATCAAGAACTATATACTTCAGCTGGCCTGGTGGCGCTGAGGGTTGAGGCACTGGACGCCACACCTTGCGCCACGCCAGTGACCCGGGTTTGGTGATGGACTCAGGTAGCCCGGGGTCGACAGGGGGAGGGAGAGGATAGAGCATCTGGAGGACAGCTCTCCTCTCCCTGGGGAGGGATCCAGGGTCACTCGCTGTCCTGGTGGCCCCCAATGGAGATCAAGGGTACTATAGGTACACCAGCCAGCATAAGGGGTGGAGTGCAGCAGATGCTAGCAGAGCAGCAGTATGCAGGCATCATTGCATGCTGCACTCCGAAGTGGAAACACCACCGGAAAATCCCACTGCGGTGCTACGGAGATGAAGGGGACTCCAGGGGCAGGCCCACATCCCAAGGGCAGCCCGGCGCACCAGGGGACTCCATGGCCGACCAGACACTCAGGTAGGCCCCTCTAATTTCAGAAAGGCTGCCACAGGAGGGGGGGGCGGGCCCACCCCCACCCTGGGGGGTGATCTGGGGGGCTGGACCTGCCTGGGTGTTCAGGGGAGGAAGCTGGTAGCAGGGGATTCAGGCAGGGAGTAGAGACCTCTGCTGAATGAGTACCCCAGAAGGATGCATGGGCCATAGGGTGCTGCATAAAGAAAGTAAAAAAAAATATATATATACTTCTGAAGCTCTGGTGTGGGGTGGGAGGTACTATAGGTGGTTCAACAGTATTTAAATAAACTCAATTTGGATATCCTGAAGCAAGAACATATGCAGTATCTTGTAGCTTTATCACAGGGCAGGTGTGGTTGGCAGGTAAATCCCTTAAATCTGACAATGCTCTAGGCCCAGATGGCTACCCAGGTAAATATTATAAAAACAATTTCTTGGTTCTGAAGGGTCCCCTTTTAGAGACATTCTAGACAAGTAAAGAAAAGTGGCGTTGTCCCACATCTTGGGGTCTCACTATGATAACAGTTTTACCAAAACGAGGGAAAATGCCTGATGCTTATAAACATTTTTAGCTGATTTTTTTATTGAATCAAAATTTGAAAATCTACTCTAAAATTCTGGCAGATAGATTACAGAAGGTGGTGCCTATTTTAATGCACCACACCCTGACCAGACAGGGTTTATCCTGGTCACCAGCTTAAAGACAATATACATAGACTGCCGAGTGTAAAACTTTATATGGAAGGTAGTCTAGAGGTGGAGAGGGGCTAACAGTTGCTGTTGATGATGAAAAAACATTTGTCAGGATACGCTGGGTCTTCCTTAAAGCAACAGTAAACTAAATGGGATTTGGGATGGAGTCTTTTGTGATAGAATAGCTATGTTGTATGGCCACCTAATGGCTTCAGTCAATAAGTGGGATGATATTTATTTATTTATTTTATTTATTAAATTTTGGTGACCGGGTAGGTCCACTGAGCCTCGAAGGTCCCTTTTTCAGGGGTGACCGGGATAAGAATACATGTTTTGATACAGGGAAAGGCTTGGGTCACAGAAAAATGATCAGGTTTGCATGCAGATTACAGTCATGGTTGTCAACATGATACAGTTCTTACTAATAGGCAGGGATACAATCTTGATTAACAATATGCAGTTTTCCAGAAGAAAGCTATCTGTAGGATGATGACAAGGCCAAAGTGCCAAGGATCATGATAGGGTACCTAGTTAGGCCCACCTCAGGTGGGTTGATGTAAGTGAGGGGGGGGGAATCTTATGAACCATGACAATAGCAAGTGCTGCCATCAGTCATATGGACCTTCAGTCTGGTGCAGAAGTTCATGAGTGAGGAAGTTTGTTCCACAGGTAGGGGGCTAGGTAGGAGAAATACCTGCCACCAGTGTTAGTCCTGACTCTGGGAACTTCCAGCAGTGTTCTTCCTGTCGTCCATAGGCTCCGGAGGTTGTGTTTGATTGCTATGGTTCCTACTATGCTGGGTGGAGTGGACAGCCTGAGTAGCTTGAACACCAGGCAAAGCAGGGGGTACTATAGGTGTGCGGTCAGTGAGGGCCACTGTAGCTGGGCCAGTGTGTCACAATGGTGACTTCGTGAGTGCTCCTGGGTAGCAAACTGGGCTACCTTGTTGTACAATATTTGCATCCTGGAGACCTCTTGCTTGGCCATGCCCTGTATAATCGGCACTGCATAGGTCAGGGTGGGGAGTAGGACAGTTGTGGCTATTGAGAGCCTGGCCTCAGGGATGAGCTGGTCCTTAAGTCAGTACAGGGTACCGAGTAAACAGTGTATTGTCTTGGTAACCAGATCCACATGGTTCTTGAAGGTAAGACATTGGTCCAGTATTAGTCCTAAGTATTTTAAGGAGGGGACTACCTCAATACCGCATTCAGAGAGTGCGGTGAGTTGCAAGGATGTAGACCTGTCATGACCCAGGGATCTGTGCCCAAATAGCATCTCCTTGGTTTTGCCTGCGTTTAGGACCATTCTATTTGCTCTCAGCAGGCCTCAAGTGTTGTGAGGTCAGCTTGGAGGAGGGGACCAAGAGCTGACATATATCACAGTCATTTTCCATTAATGGGGGAACTAGACAAAGATGCAGTTATCCCCCTGCTCTTCATGCTGAGTGTGGAACCCCTAGCTGAAGCTGTTCGGTCTAATAGAGCAATCAAGGGGGTGAAGGCATTTGTAGAGAAGACAATGGTCTCATTATATAAAGAAGACACCTTTATGTCAGTGACCCGGTTTTGTCTTTTGAACCTCTGATGGAGACCCTGCCAGAATAAAGATGAATCAGGATAAGTCAGAAGTTATTTGGATAGGTGAAAGCTGGTCCCCCCAGATCAAAGAGGTTGTTAGGCTGAAGCAGGGTGGTAAGAAAATTCAATATTAAGGGGTATCAATGCCAGTATATTTGGGCAGGCTCCTTCAGGCTAATTATAGTAAGCTAATAGCAGACATAGGGGCAGAGCTTAACAGATG
The DNA here is from genome assembly GCA_016271365.2 of Neoceratodus forsteri. NCBI lineage: Eukaryota > Metazoa > Chordata > Ceratodontiformes > Ceratodontidae > Neoceratodus > Neoceratodus forsteri. The sequence goes on from JADMNL010000030.1 coordinate 201,893,049, forward strand.
GACCAATTTACCCATTGCTCTGGAAGGTTAAATTCCATCCAGATGATTTTTTTTACCAAGGCTTCTGTTCTCATTTCAGGTCTTTCCCCTGTGTTTACCCCAGTGCATGTGGAAGCAAATAACCTCTACACGTAAAGGCTTTATATGGAATAATAAATGACTGAGAGGTAATTGGGCCATTTTTTGCTTTCCCAGGGAGCGAGGGGGACTAGACATGCCAAATTTGAAAGTTTATTTTACTGCAGCACAGTTGCAGACCCTAGTCTCTTTTGCACGACAGGACAATAACACAGGTTGGCTCATTATGGAATTGTTCCCCAAAGGAGTGTAGATGTAAGGGTTAGGGAAGATACCTCACTCCCCTTTGACCCTCTGCTTCCCGAGGATTCAGGAACTTGCCCAGCTTTCCACATGAAACTGGCAACCATCAATGAAGTACATAGGTTTCTCACTAATCTGAAAGCTGATAGCTCTCCAGGTCATGATACTCTTGAACCAAAATTTCTAAAACTGGGGGCAGCAACCCTAGCCTGTCCGATCTGTAACCTGTTCAATCAGTCCTTCCTTACTAGTACTGTCCCTGACAAGTGGAAGGTGTCCATAGTGGTTTCTTTTCAGAAGGGCAGACCCAATACTATCATTGAGAACTAGTCCCATCTCGATACTTTGTCCTCTTTTGAAAATCCAGGAGTGTATTTTCTATGACCACCTTCAGGATTACCTAGACCTCTACCACCTACTCTCATTATTCCAGCATGGGTTCAGAAAGAACCATAGTACCCTAACAGCCCCGATAAAAGTAACTTCTGATCTGTTGCAGGCAATGGACCAAGGATTTGCCATTGGGGCTATCTTTGTCGATCTGACAAAGGCATTTGACAAGGTCAACCATGACCTCCTAGTGTGGCAACTACACTCCCTCAGCCTTGATGCCAATGCCCTAATGTGGATCCAAAGTTATCTCTCTGGCCACACTCAAAGAGTCAAGTGGGCTGGTTCCCTCTCGAACTTCAAATTCATAACCCACGGTGTCCCTCATGGCTCAATTCTGGGCCCATTACTATTTTCACTCTTTGTTAATGATATCCCAAACAATTTTGAAGGGGCCTCTGTTCACCTTTATGCAGATGGTTTGTATACCACTTTTCTTCTGATGTAGGGTAGTTCAATAGTATGCTGGCCTCTGACTTCCTTGTTCTTGAAGACTGCTTTCAACAAAAACATCTAGTCTTCAATACCAAAAAGACTAAAAGCATGCTGTTCACCTATCCACCCTCAACAACACACATTCTCCCCCAATGGTACTCTTATGTGAGGGTGATGCCATTGAATCCTTTAAATATTTGAGAGTCACCCTGGATTCTGCACTGTCCCTTGACACTCATTTTACTCTCCTGAACCAAAACTCTGAATCAAAAACGTGGCCTACTCAACCCTATCCACCCCTTCCTCACATCAGTTCCTGCCACAAGACTGTGGCTGCTACCCTCCTGCCACTCCTTACGTATGGTGCCCCTCTATTACTCTTAACCAGCGCAGCCATCCTAGCTTGCCTCACTAAGGCCTATCATAGGGTGGGGAGGTTTGCACTGGGGGTCAATCCCAGATATCACCATTGTGAAGTCCTTTCCTCCCTGGGATGGCTATCTTATGAATTGAAACTATGGTATGCCACACTAACTCTAATGCACAAGCTGGTCTACTGCTACTCCCCTCCTTGCCTTGCTGAGATTGTTCAACTATGGCATCCACAGTGTGCTCTTAGATCCACCCCCCCCTTTTCATGGTACCTATTCCTTGGTTAGCAGTGGCCCGGAGATCATTCGCCTTCTCAGCAGTGTCTTGCTGGAACTCCCTTCCTCCCACCATCCTGTTCTGCTCCTCTTTTCCAAAGCTGCAATCTTCTCTGCTTCTCCACCTAGTGGCCTTATCTTGCTCCTATTCCAAATGACCCATGATTCAGCTTCCCCAGCTCTACTGTAATCCTTCCATTGTGTACATGCTTTGAATGATATATTTTGGTACCATTGTTATCTTGCTTACTTGTCATTTTATACCACTGCCTATCTAACTGTAATTTCTAAGCTGTATGTATCACTGTAATTGATGTACTCCTGTGGATCTAAGGATGTTATGTGATCTGATTTCTCTGTAGTTACCTTTTTCCCCTAATGTACTGCACTACCAATGCACTGCACTTCCGGATTGCCCCTGAAACAGGAACTGTATTGTCTCAGTGGGCCACCTGGTTACCAAAATTCAATGAATAATATTCTCCCTAAAATTCACAATCAGTAGCTGTGCCTGACACTAAGGATATGGGTGGGGTGGCTCAAACCGGCCACTGGCACCTGGGCATTAGTAAGTTCACTAGGATAGCTGGCTATTCACATTACTCCCAAAATACTATAAATATTACTTTTGAGAGGTGGGCCAGTGTGGGACTGTTAAAGCTAGAGGATTTATTTCATGGGCAGGGAATAAAAACATTTGGAACCGTGCAGAGTGTGGCCTACTTCAAACAGATTTTTCCAGATATTTGCAACTCCGTTATTACTTAATGAAAAGGGGAAGTCAGAAAGACATTATGAGGGAGGAGGATTCTGTCACACTATATTTGGGATGGCAAGTATAAACAAGGACTTATGAGACATACTGTATCTCCACATTGTTGCTACTATTATAGAGGCACAATCAGATAAAAGAAAAGTGATGTGAGATTTTATCATCACTAATAGCAGAAGATTGGGTCGGGATGTGGAGGGGGGCACAGGTGGAAATGAACTACTAATTATGTTAGAACCCTTCTATTACATGTCATTATAATTCAACATTTACTGGTTTGTGTGAGAAACTGTGGGGGGAGAGGGACCATGTGAACATTTTGAGGGACTGACCACATTTAGTAGAGTATTGGGGGGGGCAGTAAATGAGGATATCAATAACATTCTGGGAATTCAGCAACAGCTCACTACTAAACATTTAATGCTAGGTTGTCTTCCAGCAGAAATTAAAACTAGACAACAGAATACCTGTTTAACATTTGCATTGCTCCAGTGGTAAAGACAGTGATGAAACACTGGCTAACAGATATCTCTCCCACGTGCTGTAAAACAGATAAAACCTATTAGATCAGGTAGACTGAGTAAATCAGCATTAGGCCAATTGGATGCCATTTGTGTCATATCTAGTAGACAAAGGATATCAATACCGGAACTCCTGGCAGCTCAAGCTAAATAAATACAAAGAAAATAGGAACATTAGACACTGAGTTCAGGTTTAAGGCCCCTAGAACAGAGGGTATGAACTACAGCTTTGGGAATATGTATATGTGTAACCCCCAGGAGGTGCTATCCCAAGGGCTACTACCCCTGCCTGCCTTAACTGTAACAGGGTAAGAGGCCCAGATCCGCTGGCGGGTGCCTCCACCCAGAGGTCGGGATTAGAATAGTCAAGGTTGACTTGGTCACAGCCCTCTGGGTAGCTGCAACCCCCCTTTATTCCCACTAGTGGCCCACACAGTTCATTTACAGTGTCCTTACCATAGACACTTACCCCCCAGCTCGAACCACTCAGCTCACTCTGGGGCCCCCCTGAAAAGTAAGGTACAGTTACACAATATTCACTGTGCAGTATTTCACCATTAATACACAAACTAGCCAGGGTACTTTTGCAAACCAAGCAATCTGATTTATTTCAGGGGAGATAACAAGGACCAGGGGGAATCAGGGTGATTAGCTTACCACTACACTATATGCGTATTTACCTAAAGCTCTGTGCACAAACCTGACCTATAAATTACTGTCTATGGGTACCCAAGCCCTAAAGGCTAGTTCCTTGATGCAGCTGGTTGGGGCCCTGACACAAATGAGCAGTTAAATTCCTCTGAAGATTTGAGGGAGCCAGCAGGCTCAATTAATATAGTCAGCAAAGTAACCAGAAGATCTTGCCCTCGCTAGGAATCTTTAACAGGGAGCTACCCTGATTTAGTACTCACGACTCCAGAAGGAAAATGCACTCACATCACATGCCGGGCTGAGCCAGAACTTCAGATACTTCTCCACCATTTATATGGAAAATAACAGAGGGGTACCATACCAGGCAGCTGTTCCTATGACCCGGCCGAATTCACAGCTATCAGGAGTCTCCCTGCAGCTTCCACTTTCCTGACAGACCGAGCACGATTCAGCAGATTCTCCAGTCTTCTACAGGTTGAGCCTGGTAGGTAGCTGTGCTTTTACACAGCCTCCTCTAGTCGCCACCTCACGGATGCAGTCCGAAGCTCGCTGGCTATTCAAACCAGCCGACTCAGGCCTTTCACGCGCTTCCCGCGTGAACACTCAACGGCGCAGGAGCCCAGAGCTCCTTCCTCACTCACAGTCACAATGTCTCTCCTCCTGGACAGCTAAGGCTAGTCTCTCTATTCGGGCGCTACCTGACTCTATAGGTGGGCTGCAGACGCCAATCACTTCCCACTGCCCCATTGGTGCAAACCAGGCGCCATAATCCAGACTTTCCTTCCCAGAATTACTAACTGAGTCGCCATTGGTTAGCAGGCTCCATCAAGAGTCTCGATCCTGATTGGTCACCAGTTACTCCATTTCAATCACCCCCTGCCCCTATTGGACCCTTCCGAACGTCCTGGTCCAAAATGGAGGGGCACAGCACACACAGTCTCAGCTGCAAAAGAAACAGGTTAAACAAACTGTAATCCCATCAACAGGCTAGCTAGTTAGGCCCAAACAGTTACATCTTTCAAAAGGGGCTCCCCATGCGCATATAGCGACTGCCAGATGGGATTGATTTCACCCCGGCTCAGGTGGGACTCAAACAGGGAAACACCAGTCCCCCCATACCAGCCCGTTGAACCCTGCGAGCAGGCAGCCCTTAAAGAGGCAGTACTGCAGGCTTTAAAAGCCTCACAATGCCCTCATTTTGGCGCCATAGCACCGAACACCAGCTAGGAAGGGAGCATTAGGCAAGCTCCGGGAAGGCATTTAGGAACCCCCATTTGTAAGGGGGTTACATATGTATCAGTGGTGACCCTTTATGATAGCATATAATGAGGACCTCTAGGTGTGATCCCCCGCTTCCTCCCACTAGTATTTTGTGGCAGGTTAATGTCATCTTTTCCTTTCTTTTTCCTTTTTATTTATTTATTTATTTTTGTTTGTTTGTTTAGTTGGTTTCTGTTAGATTATTCTTTTTTAAATTATTATTTTCATTTGTTTTAAATTAAAAAATACAATACAATCTATGAACAATATGATGACATAAAGTATATATAGACTTGTTATAGTATCTCAATATACAAGGGAGATGGGATGAAGGGTGCTTCAGATGAGAATTCATTAATCATGGTTTAAGTAAGTCTAGAAAGGGTGACCATATGTCATTAAACATATTAAGTTTAACACAGAGTAACTCGTTCTTTCATTAGAGGCTAAAATGCTCATACTTTTCTACTATTCATCTAACAATGTTGAAGCATTATTAGATTTCCAGTTTGATAAAATCAGTCTGTTTACCCATAGAGCAGCTAACACGATCCAGATTTCTGATGATTATCCACATATAGGATCTTGAAGGTGTTACCTAAAATCCATAATTCTGGGTCAGATAGAAGATTTAACATTTTAGCCCTTGCACATATGTCTATAACCTTTAGCCATATCATTTTGGACAGAACACGAAACCAGAGCATATGCCCTAATGAGGCATAAATGATACTACATAACCATCATGGTCTGTTATCTAAGGGGTGTTCAGAAATAATTTTGTGAATAACACTTGTACATTTTCTAATGCTAAATATTTTCATAAACTGATCCCATTCTGAATATGAGGGAATGGAATAACCTGGAAGAAGAATGTTTTTTGAAGAGATTCACTTATCTGTAAATAATTACAAAATTCAAAATGGTAACTATTGTAGTTGGTTCTAATCTGATCAAAGGAAAGAAATGTACTCAAATTGTGATTGTTATATTACCAACATTAGTAATTTTAGCTTTCTGCCAAGAATATATATCTAGCTTATATATAGCTTGTGTTTCTATGTTTAGAACTGGGTTATTCCAAAGTGGGACACTGTGACATATTGTTTTGAAGCATGCCCCATTTTAATATTTCCTTAAGTTTCTTAAATGCTATAAGAAGTCAAATAATCTGTTTGGCAATGTGAGTTTATGTTCAATTGACACCCATAAAAGTGCATAGGTATTAGAAACTGGCTGAAACCAGTGTTTAGTTTGTTTCATCAAGAAAGTAAGGTGATACATATGCCACCATGGGTGTTTTAATCCTCCAGATGTCCAGGGATATATATCATTTTTTTCAGGCTCAGTCCAGGTGGTCCTTCCCATGTGAATTGTGAGAATAGATTATCCAACCTTTTAAACCATGTTGACTGTATAAATAGAAGTAAGTTGTTAAAAATATAAAATACTTATAGGGCTGGATATTCAAAAGGGTTGTGCAATGCGCAATAGGGTTGCACCAGCGCAAGTCAGAAAATGCGCCATTCTGCGATATTCAGCAGGAGGCAGTTGCGTCACTGAAAACATGCTGAGCAACAGCGCAATGATAATGAAGGCATGCACAACTGAAGGGGGTGGAACCATACATAAAGTGTGCAGTGCGATGTTCAAAGACTTGTGCAATGTGCAACAGTGGAGCAGGCAGAAGTTGCGCCATAGCAGAAATTAGCCAAAATAAAAAGGAGCAAGGAAGAGGCGCAAGAACACTACAGGGAAGCCACATGTGTCAGAGACAGGCACAGAGAAATAGGGAGAAAGAGGGCAGGCCAGGGAAACCACAACACAGAAGAGGGGCAAGGGAAGGTGTGTGGGGCCACAGAGTGCAGAGGCCAGTAGGTGTACCTGGTGCAGGGGAGGTAGCAGTCAGGACAGCGGGGGGAACAAAGCAACATCAGCTGGGGGGGAACACAAGCCAGGGACATGGACAGTGCCACCTTCCACGTGGATGCCATAATGAGTGGGGTGAGAAGGCATGCTGCAGGGGGACGTGGCCATGGAAGGGCCTGTCGGTGGTATGCCCCCAACAGGCAGTACCGAGCCCACACCAGCTTTGAGCTGTACACAGATGTTGAGATTGTGGGCCAGTACCACCTGAACAGGACAATACTGAGGTGGCTCTGTGAGCTGTGCAGTGATGTGATGCAGGCACCCACACGACGGAGTCAAGCTCTGTCAGTGGAGACAAAGGTAACAGCCTGCATGTGCTTGCTTGCCACGGGTACCTTCCAGAGACCAACAGGGGATACCACAGGCATAACACAGTCGGCCACGTCACGCATCCTCACCCAATTCCTCAGCGCACTGCTGCCACATGCCGTGGAGTACATCCATTTCCCCAGCACCACGGCGGAGCACACAGCAAACATACAGGAGTTCCACAGGGTAGCATGTATGCCTGGCATGCTAGGGGCGATAGACTGCACCCATGTGGCCATCCACACACCACCTAGCCCCGATGGGGCCACCTACATGAATCGGAAGGGATATGCCAGTGTCAACTGCCAGGTGGTGTGTGATGCCAGTGGGCGCATCATCAATGTCTGTGCCATGCACCCTGGGGGAGCACATGATTCCTTCATCTGGCACCAGTCAGCACTGTGCCATCAATTCAAGAGTGGGGACATCTCCACAGGTCATCTAGTGGGTGAGTATGTATGTAGAACTGACAAATCGTGGGCAAGGTGGGATAAGCTAGAGGTGCCATGGGTGTGGCCCACAGGGTTTGGGGCAGTCTAAGCCTGAACAAGACACTAACCTCCACTATCTCCACACAGGCGACAATGGATACCCACTCCGTCCCTGGCTGCTCACACCCTACCGGCAGCCCATGACCCCATCGCAGCAATGCTTCAATGAGGCACATGCCACCACATGCAACGTCATCGAGCGGGTGTTTGGGATGCTGAAGGCGCGTTTCCATTGCCTGGACACCTCTGGCGGTGCCTTACAGTATAGCCCCTCAAAGGCCTGTGGGATATTCCTGGCCTGTTGTATCCTGCACAACATGGCCAAAGACTGTGGGATAGCCATACAGGTCAAAGAGGGGGACAGCGATGGGGACGCTGGTGATGCCGGTGACGATGGGGATGGGCAGCCCCCCCTTGGCCGATGGGACTCCGACTGATCCAGCTGGCACAGCTGCACGGGACACCATCACAGAGAAGCACTTCAGCCAACACAGGTAAGTCATGGGCCATGTGCAACCACCAGTGGCTAGGGCACAACCCACATACACACAGGGAACACACCAGGGTGCATGCTGGCAAGGGATGTGGCAGGGCACAGAAGCACACATACAACCAAGGAGGGGTGAACAGTAACACGCCACATGGATGGACACACACACATGCACACACAATAGGCACAAAGTGCACAGGGGTCAGGTGCAAAACAGAGCTGGAACACATACACTAGCAACACACATGTCCACAGGCCACCACATCCACTGACTGTCTATGTGCGTGTGTCAGATGCTGGACACCATTGCACTTTGGTGTACAGTGCAATGCAGGCATCACCATGCACGCATACCTGTGGACAGCAGTCGGGAGGGTGTGCAGGTGGACCATGTGTCTGCATGCAGGGCCGGACACCCACCGGTGCACTGCCCACCGAAACACACAATGCACACAGGGCAGCACCAGACAGTGCCCGTGCTGGGAGACAGGCCAGTCTTGCGGCACAGTGCCATGTCCACCTCGGATGCGTGGGCGGCCCCACTGAGACCCAGCAGCACTGGCAGGCTGATCATGGGCCTCATGGGGTGGCACCGATGGTCCACCAGGGGTTCCACTGTGCGAACGCGATCATGCCCGCACAGGGGTCTGCAGCACACTGAACATACCTGCACCAGGAGTGCTCGGGATGCCTACAGCTGAACCCGGCGTCAACAGGGTGGGTGTTGCATGATGCTGGGAATGGGGAGAGGATAGCGAACTGCGCAGTGTGAGCGAAACATGGGCACCTGACTGTGTGCCCATTGTGGCCATGACAGCGACCAACGCCTGTGTTTGCCTGTCAATGGCAGAGGTCACATCCTCCCACAACTGGACAATCTGTGACAGGATCCTATCGGTGTCTCTGCTGTGTTGCTCCTTGCCCCACTCCAGAGCCACACACAGTGCCTCCACGGACGTTGCAAGCTGCATCTGCTGCTGTACTGATGCCTGCAATAGGCGGGTGTGCTCATCAAAGAGGTTGTCTGCCACCTCTGCATCCCGTCCCTCAGGGTATGGAAGGGCCTGATGTTCAGCACCCCTTGAGGGTGGGCACTGCTCACCAGGGCCAGGTATGGGCAGTCCACAGGTGGTGCACAGATGCCACCGCTGAACCCTGAACCCCCCGTAGCGGTGGGTGACTGCTGCTGCTGTCCCTCCGTCTGCTGTGCCCAAGGGATTGGTTGTTCTGCTGCTGTGGCCACAACAGTGCCACTGTCCTGACCAGCCATCGGTGCTGCCCCACTGGTGCTGACAGGCACAGCCTGGTACTGTGCTGACACGCTGTCACACACGTCGGAACCAGCCAGGTCCATGGGCATGAGCTAGCCTGCTGTGTGTCCATTCCATGACACACATATCACTGCCCATAATGGTCATGTCATCATCATTGGTGCAGGTCTGTGCCACAGCCACAGCGTGCTGGCATCCATGAACACCAGAATGCTGAGACACAGGAGGGGCCTCCTGCACACCTGTCTCAATGACATCAGTGCTGACAGCCAGGAGGACCCACTGTTGCAATGCTCGCTGGCTACCTGCGGAGGTGGATGGTCCCTCCACCAACTCCAGATGACTGTCCACAGTGGACAGGCCCTCCACCGCTGACCCCTGCAGACGTGCAGGATCTGTAACAGAAAGTAAGGTCACGTTAGTGCATGTGATCCACCCTCCCCACTGACAGACCATGACGTACCATGCAGTGATGGGCTACCACCTGTCTGGAAGCCACCTCCTGGAATGCCCTCAATGGCACTGCGCTGCATGCTTGCGGTGAGCCTGTCCTCTGCCTGTGTCAGCTGCACCACCTCCGGCTGGCCCCCTCCTGTTGCAGCACATGCCGCCCTGATGGTAGTCACCTTCTCCTTCACCCTTCTCCTGTCGGTACCCATCTTCTTCTTACACTTCTGCATGGAGCGCTGGTGGCTGCCGTGCAGGTTGACGGCATGTGCCACCCCCTCCCATGCAGCAGCATGGGCCTGAGGGGTGCCCCGCCGTCCACTGAGCAGTGGCTTCTGATCCAGGTAGGACTCGAAGAGTGCCTCCGCCTTGGTGAAATTGGGCCTCCTCTTCCGCCCACCATCGTTGTCCTCCTCACCCAGACCTCGCTTGGTCATTATTCAGCCTGTATGGATGACAGTGGTTACCTGTGACTGTGCAGTACAAAGCAAGTCCCTGATACCACAGTCCAGAACACCACACAGCATGCAACTCACCAATAAACTGCAGTAACCGAATATAGCCACTGCAGAACAGTGTCGCAGGTTTATAGCGCAATCCATGCAAATTAGGTGAGGAGCAACTTTAATGAAATGCAAATCACACTGCTGCGCCATTGCATGGCTGATCGGATGATTTGTATATGACGGCTGAATATCGTGCTTTTGCGCTTTGCGCAATTGTGTTAAACATGCTAAGCCAATGGCGCAGTTCTGTGGCATGCATAGTACACCGCATTGCGGATGTCCAGGTAGCTTATGCAGGTGTCTGCCGTGCTGATGACATGCTGTGCGTGGTAGGCAATTCAAGGCACGGCCACCATTGTGCCAGAGGCGCTATGGTGAGGGTCACTACATGGTGCTGTGGCATAACTGCGCAATAGTTCGCTGTGGCGATGGCATGTAGGCAACCAATCGCGCTAGATGCATAGATGTCTGATGACGCTGTGTGTGGCCTTGCACCCATGACCCTGTGCCTGACCTTTGCCCCCTTGGGGCTATACGTCCATCATGGCTGCACCTCTATCGCGCTGTTCGGTGACAGTGTGATAGGGAATGGCGGCGCTGTACCGCACAATACTTCCACGTGGGGGGCCGTGCTGCATAGTGCCATATTGCCTACTATAGCATTAGAGATGGCACGTAGGAGAGCCCCTCAGTGGAGTGCCCTTGAGCTGGCCAACCTTGTGGCCATTGTGGAGCCACACTATGGCCCACTCTTTGGTGAGGAGGCACTGGACAGGGCCAGGACCCAGGTCTGGCAAGAGGTGGCCACCTAACCTGGAGGCGGCCACTGGCCACAGGAGAATGTCGTGGAACAGTGCAGACACGGTATGGGGACTTTAGAAGGAGGGCGGACAACTTACCGTCTGCGGTCGGCGTGCCAGGAGGGCGTGGTGCCTCGTCCAGGTGGGTGATCGCCTACACACTTGTATGGTCCATATGGGTAACACTGTCTTATGTGTCCAGCACATAGGGGAGGAAAGTCTAGGGTTGGCTGTGGCGGTGTTTACAGGGTATGGGGTGGGTGGGTCTGGCTGGGTGGGAGAGCACACACATTGGGGCAGAGGGAATTTGCTTTGGGTTTGTACTGATGTGTTTCTCTCCTTTTGTCTTCCACAGGTGTGGCCGAGTGGAGGCGGCTGGTGGAGCGGCAGCAGAAGGAGGAGGATGCTGCACAGGGGCATGTTGGGGACCAACTCCAACGCCATCAACGTCCCGATGAGGGTGAGTACCATGACACCATGATTGCTATTGCATGCTGTGTGACAGGGTGGGAAGCAGGGCATTGCCACCATCCGTGGACACCACTGCCATGCACGCAACATGTGACAGTCAGCTCTGTCCAGTGGCACTGCATGTCTGGGAGTGCATCAATGGTGGTCCATGCGTGCACTGGGCACATGGCTGTGGCACTGCCTGCACACTGCATAGCCACGTTACTGTACGGCCTTGGTTGTGCTGTGCTGGACATGGGTGGTGGGTGTGTGCAGTGGTACACATGGCTGTTGCTGCCTGGTTGGGCATGTCTTGTGGACACGATCACTGTGGGTGGGTGCACACCATCACAAGAGTGTGGCACATGGCTGTATGCCATGCGTAATGGGTGGGCTGCAGGGGCATGGATAGTCACATCTATTGACTCTGATCCCTTGTCCTAGGTGTGCGGATACTCCTGCGGATCCAGCAGGCCACCCAGGAGCTTCTGAAGGTGGTGCAAAAAGTCCCTCTCCATATTGAGGGACTTACAGCAGCATGGGGTGAGGAGGAGAAGGCGGCCCAGGCAACAGCCCCAGGCAGCGGAGGACCAGGCTGGACACTGACATCTGCACGAGCAGCCTGCGACTACCCCCCTTTGATCAACCCCTCACACCCACCTACCCTCTCCCATATGTTCACCCCTGCTCCTTACCCACCCCACCTTGTTCCTGTCCCTCCCCTCCATGTTTGTACATAGTTGTATATAGTTATTTTTGATATGTTTTTGAATACAAATATTTTGATAAAATTACTGTGGTGGTCTCTGATTTGCAGCTGGCTATAGGTGCTCAGTTGCAGTGGTGTGCATGGCATCTGGGGTGGTTCAGGTATGGGTATGTGTGTGTGTGCGTGGGGAAGCATCTCTGGTGTGGGAGTGGCTATCAGTCTGTGTCTGTGGTGTGTGTGTTGTTCCCTGTGCATTGCATTACTGTGTGCAGTGGTCCATGGTGCATGCTCTGTGTCCATTGTGCCCTGTCAGCCCATCCTTGGCCTGCGCAGCTGACACCCTGCATGTCTGTGGCTTGCGAGGTCTGCTGCCTTGTCAGTGGTGGCTGTCCCTGCAGGTCATCCACTGTGACCGCTCTAATGCTGGGTTGCCTCCTGTCACTGGTGTGGTGCATGTTTGCCTCAGGTGACACTGTGGCCTCCCAGTTGCTGTCCCACCTCCATGCTGTGGCTTGTGTGTGTTGCAGAGGCTGTGCACCACTGTCTGTGACTTGTGCTCCAGGCATATGCTGGTGGCGTACAAGGCCACAGTTCATGCATAGGGTGGGTGTCACCCCTGTGCCATGGAGGACTGCAGGCTGTGTGTGCACAGTTTTCATGGGCCCACACTGGGGGCTTGGTTGCCACACTACTGCATCCCTGTGTTAGTGTCCCCATGGGTGTGGGTGTGGGTGTGTGTTTGACCTTGCACTGTGTTGCATCTGGTGTGCTGCATGCTTCCACACACCACTGTGGGTGTCTGTGCTGGCTGCTGTGGCTCGTGGTGGGTTAGGATGTGACACTTGTCTACTGTGCAGGGTGCTGTATCAATGGTGGTAGTGTCAGGGGCATGCCCTTTCCCGTGTAAGGTACCTCTTGTGCTGACACATGTTCGGTCTCTCAGCTGTGCCTCAGGGGGATTGTGCATGTTGGCACTGTGTCTGCCGTTGTTGCATTGCCGTGTGCTGCCACCCACTACTGGGTGCTCATGGTGGGTCTGGCTTGTATGGTTCTGTGGTACACGAGGTTGCAGTGTGACAGTGGGGTTGGTGGTATGCATGGGGTTTCCTGCAGTGGTGGTCACTGCTCATGGGGGGTGTCTTGGGGTCACAGTGCAGGGTGTGCTATGCACTGTGGGGGGCTGATGTGGCATGGGGTGGTCCACCCTCCTTGTGTGGCAGTCTCAGCTTGCCGGTGAGTGTGCTGGGGTACCATGGCCCAGCTGTGCTTTGTTTGCTTGTCCCCATGGGCCGGTGGATATTCCAGCCCTCCCCCAGTTGTGCTGTGCTTAGGGTGTTGGGGTGCATTGTCAGTTCTTCTGTGTGTTCCTGTGCCCATCTGTGGCATAGGTGGTGAGCCCCTACCTACCTCCCTGGTTGTGCAGTTACATTGCTCTGCTGCTGGGGGGCTCCCTGCTTGTGCTATGGTGCCTCTGGGCTGCTCATCTGGGCAGCCCTTGTTGCGCCATAGCGCATCGTATCTGCTCAGCTTCCCCTTCCTAGTTGCGCTATGGTGCAGGTTGTGCGTTATTCAGACGTTGGCTGTTGGCACAATTTGGCTTGCTCCTTTTTTGAATATCATGTCTATTGCGCAAGGGCTCAATGGACTTGTGCTTGCTCCTGCTATTGCACACTTTTTGGGCACAGTTTGAATATCCATCCCATGGTGTAATAATCATTTTTATGAGTTCATCTTACCCTATATGGAGTGGCCTAACTTTTCCCATCAGTCTAGGACCATCTGAATTCCCTTTTATAATGGATTTTAAATTGTCATGCTTTTATTTGTTTAGGGTCTAGGCAAATATTCAGTCCAAAGTATTTAATGTAGTCAGACGACCTCTTTACTGTGATTATTTCTTTCAACGTATCATGTTTTTTATTTACATTATTAATTAGAATGGCTTCTATTTTATCCCAGTTAATTTGGGTTCCGGTCAGTAACATCGCAGAACAAAATAAAATGGATAAAAATAAAGCAGCAAAAACAGTGCCACCATTAATACTGGCAGTACAAAATGTAGAGTGCCAGAACAATGCAGGCCACATGGCATGCAGGTAACAAACAACGTCCACCGCATGGAGACAGCGCACTGGAACACACAGCAGCAGGCACCCATGCACAGGAATAACACAGGGGTGCAGGGAGATGGAACAGGGCAGGGTGTAACCACCACTTGGGGAAGCAGGCTACTGGACACCTACCATGGTAATCTAATTGCACAGGTTCCCACATGGTGGGGTACCCCCACCCAGAATGCTGAGTGATGGACAGCGTGACCAGGGTAACCACTGGAGGACAGGCGGACCATGGCCACCATGTGTATGACCATGTATAATGCAAGGGGTCAGGAGTACAAGCTAGCATGTCCCCCAGCAACACACACAACACACAGGACAGGGGAGATGGCATGCTGGCTTGTGCTTCTGGCCCCTGTGGTTCCAGTGCAGTGCCTCCATGCGGTGGACATTGTTTGCTACCTGTGTGTCATGTGGCCTGCATTGTTCTGGCATGCTACATTTTGTGCTGCCAATATTGATGGTGACACTGTTTTGGCCGCTTTATTTTTGTCCACTTTATTTTGTTCCACAATGTTACTGAGTGATTGAAAAATGATTTTAGTGAATGTTCATGATATCAGGAATTAGTATGGTGTTTTGTTGTTAAAGGTTCTATTTAAAATGTGTCATATTACATGTAATATGGCATACAGTGTTGTATGTAAAAGAGACATTAGCAGTCTGTCACTAATGGGACATATCCTCCGGATACGGGGAGGCTCATAAAGTTACAACTGGCAATAAACGTAATGAAAAGTATAACATCAAACCTGGTATTAACTACCTACAAGGCATATTTTCAACAGTTGGTTAGTCCATGTAATTGCTGAATACAGGTTAAAGGGGCACTATCAGCTTTGCCTCTTCATTTTTGGCCAAAAGTAAATAGTGTGCCTGTTGGCACAAAGCTATCACATATATACTTCAGAACGTCCCTATATATGGAAAACATAATGTTTTTTTACCGTTTTTCTGCATTTTGTCAAAGTAGCTTTCCATTCGGGTCCACGTTAAGTCCTCCGCATACCAGAAGCACATTCAGGTCAGGGCCGCGCATCTGCCATGAGTGCAGCCCCGAAGTACGATTTTTTCATACTCGACATGCAGCTACATATTGCGTGGGTCCCTTGCACTATTCTAAAATGATCCATCTATGAGCGACTGCAAACCGAGCACGGGGAGTACTGTAATTTATTTTTGTACATCGCAGCCGAAATCCCGCGCATGCACACCAGAGGCATGACCAAAGATCCCACGCACATGCGCAAGAGTGTACCGTTAGTGCACATGCGCGGGATTTCAGCTGCGATGTACAAAAATAAATTACAGTACTCCCAGTGCTCGGTTTGCAGTTGCTCATAGATGGAGCATTTTAGAATAGTGCAAGGGACCCATGCAATATATAGCTGCATGTCGAGTATGAAAAAATCGTACTTCGGGGCCGCACTTGTGGACGATGCATGGCCCCGACCTGAATGTGCTTCCGGTATGCGGAGGACTTAACGTGGACCCGAATGGAAAGCTACTTTGGCAAAATGCAGAAAAATGGTGAAAAAACATTATGTTTTCCATATATAGTGACGTTCTGAAGTATATACGTGATAGCTGTGTGCCAACAGGCACACTACTTACTTTTTGCCAAAAACGAAGGGGCAAAGCTGACAGTGCCCCTTTAACCATGGAGCTAAATTCGCTGCCACCCCTTTAACAACACAAGACAATGTTGCAATTATAGAGTCATTATGGTAATTGTGGTATGTTAATTATTGCCTTAGCAGGGGCTAAGAAACCCCTTTAGCAGTCTGTTAGTGTGTCAGTCAGAGCATGAACCTCATGTAGAGAAGTACCTGCTAATGTCTCTGAATAAACACTATATGTTCATTATTTTATGCATCCACCTCAGTTCATTCGGTATCAGCAAGATATCTACTGCAGCAGTACCAGATGGGCCTGGCAGAACAGAAAGAAGGTAAGAGTCCTTTGTGGCAGACCAACACCAAAAAGCTACACATTGGGAAGAATGAGGCCTTTCTTCTTCCCAGACCCCCATCTCACTTGTCTGTGTCGCTTGGTACCCAAAGTCATCATCCAAGTATGCTTGAATTGTCTGAATGCTGATTAAACTACAGTCTTGGCCACACAGAAAGAAGAGATGAACTGTCTTCTGTTTTGTATGGCAGCCTGCAGCCCTCCTACTGTAAAAAGACTACTGTAAGTAAAAGTGTTCCACACTGCTGGCAAGTGGCTCCATGTCTGAACCTTTCAAATTTAATTGTGCCAAACCTTGTGCTACACGGCACTACGATCTGTACTCCACGGAGCTCCAAACTGCACACCCTAGCCTACCTCATGGCAGGGCTTCCTTCTGAAATGCTCCATTTTATCCAGCAAGCAAATGGCAAAAATTTACATGACCTCTTGCAGTAGGGCTGCTGCTACAGAAAAGAAAATAAACTTACAAATTAAAATCCTTGATACTGCCTTGCGACTTCAGCCCAGCAACAACCTACCACTCTGTGCTCCTCGCCTCAAATCCAGTGCTCTGGCCCTCCCACTCAAACCCACGGTGCAGAAGCCGCTCTAGAAGGGACTGCTGCAATTCTTAAAATAAATACAGAAAATGGCTCAGCCTGCCATCTGATCTCTCCTCTCTTTTACTGCACCATTCCTGTCTTGCCAGCAACCTCCCAGATGCATCTGCTCCCGCCAGGCTACGAGCCTCCTGCCCCAGAACAGCAGCTCCCTGACACAATGGCTGTAACTTGTGCCTTGCACAATCGGAGCCACTAAACCTACCTCGAGATCCTCCTGCTCGATCCACAAATGTGGCTCCATGACCAGCAGTCTCCCCACTCAGCCACTCCTGCCACCAGTAGCAATCCAATCACAATGTCACAGAATGAAGCCTCTGTTCCCTGCTCCCTGACTCACCAACTAACAAACAAACTGCTCCTTCCAAAGAGCCACTCCAGTCACAAATGGAGTGATCCTTTCCCTGCTAGGCCACACAACAAAAGGGCCACACAGAAGGAAATTACTAAATAAAAATGGAGCAGAAAGAAAAGACAAATCCTAACCTAATACAAGCAGGGGTGGCAATGTGGAAATTTACCAAAGGGAGCCATGAGTGCAAGAACAGGGCCAGCTACCAACAGAAAATAAAAATAAAAGAAAGCACAATACACAGGGCAAAACAATACACAAAACAGGAGTAACCAGAAAAAAAAATGGGGGGCCACAGACGTTCAAGAAGGGCACATCATACCAAAATCAAGAGTAAACCAAAGAAAATAACACAGAGTACAACCTGGGAGACAGTACAAATATACAAAGAAAAGACTGCTCCATAATCAAGCAAAGCACATAAATGTAGACATTAACCAGTTTTTTTTTGCACTCACTAAAGTAAAAGCCCTCCAAATTTCTGGGGGGAAAGAAGGCCTGCAAAGTGGAAATTGTCATGTTGTCCTTGCCCAGCAGCCTCGGGGCAAGAAGCCTCCATCTTTTGTGCATCAAAACAACAACGCAGGAAGTGACCCCTAACCCCCCTGCTGGCAGCCATCTTGCTACAGTCAAGGAATACTGGAACTGCATGTCAAAGTTCAACAGCCATCTTGTGAAGGGCATTAAAATGACCTCACTCCATAGGAATCAATGGCAAACCTATTGAAATGAATGGACACTGCAACAAATAGCTGATTTTTACAACAAAAAAAACTTTATTTAAATAACAGGCAACACAGAACTGAGTGGGAATTGTTTATTAAGACATAATTTGATGGATTTTGCTTACAAATAATTGTACTTTTGTCTACAAAATTATTTTCTTCTTGGCACTTCATCTACTCCACAACATCCCTGTTCCTCCATGACAGCAACTCCTTCTCATCTTTACAACCTTTGCTCAGTGAAACAAAGCTCGTCTCCAACCACAATGTCCAAGGAAGATGCCGCTATGGGCACCAGAGTGTCCGGAGTTCCATCTTCACCCACTTTAAGAGTGTGGGGTTACAAAATAGATACCATCCTGCATGACATCCAGTCTTCCCTCTCAGCTCAAGGAGCACCAACTATGGACGCCATTCAAGATGATCTGACCTACATTAAGGCTATTTCACAATAGTCTATGGTCCATACCAGCCTGTAGCCAGTACACTTGTCAACCTTGCCTCATGAATACACTGTCAACTGGCTTGAGCAATTCTGAGCCTGGATTTCCTTCAATGGTTGAACTGATCCCTTGCATATTTCCAATGCCTTACGCTTGCTTCTGAGAGGGACTGCCATTTCCTGGTTCAATGCACTTCCAGAACAAGTCAAAAGAGATACTGCCATCTTGTATACAACCTTCAAAGACTATTTTCTCCAAGCACATCCACCCTGGTTATTGGAGTAACAGCTATGGGAATGCACTATGCAACTCTTTGATTCTCTAGGAGCATTCATAGTGGACATTGAGTCACATAGATACATAGACAGTGTAAGCACTATGCAACTCTTTGATTCTCTAGGAGCATTCATAGTGGACATTGAGTCACATAGATACATAGACAGTGTCAGCACTATGCAACTCTTTGATTCTCTAGAAGCATTCATAGTTGACATTGAGTCACGGTGTACACATCTGCAGAAAATAGAAAAAGATCAAATCACAGCCTTTGTCTGGGTACTGTTTCCTCAAATCCGTACTTATGTAATTCAGCAAAAGCCCACAACCTGGATGGACCCAATCTAAGCTGCACGACTTGCACAAGAGTCTATCTCAATGTTCCAGTCCACCAGTGCACAGGCACCTCAGTCCTCACAATTGGCTGAAATCGCAACTTGTGTCCAACAGCAACAAGCAATGATTGACAAACTCATCACAACTGTCAATAGCTTACACCTCAGCTCTACTGCTTCCCCTGTAACTTCTGTCAATGCTCTGCAACCACCTCAAGAGTGACCTGAGCCACCACCACCTTCATGAGAACCAGTGACCTGCCAGTGGTGTGGATTCAGGGGACAAACTACTGCTGTCTGCCAAAAACTAAAGTATTACAATAGAAATCAAGAGAACCAAAGGCGCCCACCATAGCACAATCAGCAAGATAATCACAACTACTCCCAGAATCAGGGAAACGAGTGCTGCCCTAGGGGTTTTTGTTGGGCATGGGGACACAGCAACTGAGCACCTCTCTGACTCTCGCAATTTGAACAAACCACATCCTCTAACTGCTAACTCTGGTACACTCTTGCTTCCAGGGGCAAAGGTTCCTTTCATCAGATCACCACTCCTAGTGAACTATGCCCCTATAACCATTGGAAATTGATCCACGCATGCCTTGGTCAACACTGAAGCAGAAATCTCAGTAATCAGTTACAGTATTCTGGACAACTAGGCTATTCGTCATTTACCCACTGTCGCTCCAGCTGACCAAAAGTTCATTATCACAGCAAGTACCGCTACAGTACCTATCACAGGCGTGGTCTATCTCAAGCTACACTTTGGCTCGCAGCAAGCCACTGTCAAGTTCTACCTAGTGCCTGATCTACAACCAGTAGTGATTCTTGGCCTGGACTTCCTCAAAGCTCACAAAGCCATCCTAGACTTTGCATCAAACAAACTGTCACTTGACCCTCAGAGGCAACTCGTTGCTACAGACTCAGTCACTGTGCCTCCTAAGACAGAGATGGTTTTGTTTGCCAAGATTGAGGTGAACCACTTCCACAAGATGTTGTTGGTATTGTCATGGGATCCTACGCTCTGCATTCATCAGGTCTTCTTCCAGGAAACACCTTGTCTGCAATGCATAGTGGCACAGTCTTCCAAAATGCTACAACTTCACAAATGAGCCAGTGGTCATCTCAAAGGGCGCCAACATCAGAAAGTTTGTCTGCTTGTCTACAGGGGACCAGCTCCACCTCATGCAAAAGCCTCAGCCTGGCTTCACCAACTCTAATCTTGTTAGCACAATCACGACCACTCCAGCTTCAACAGAGTTACCCCTCAGTCAATGACTATCCTATTCAAAACTTCCAGCATCTCCAACAGAGAAAGTGCAACTTTTGAAATTCCTGGAGAATTACCCGGATGTCTTTGTTGGTCCAGATAACAAGCTCGGATGCTGTGGTATCCTGCAATACACCATCAAGGTGCAGCCCAAACAGAAACCAATCCATCAGCGAGCCTACAAAGTGGGACACAAACAGAAACAAGTCCTAGAGGACATAATCAAAGACATACTTAACCAAGACATTATCAGAGTCTACAAGTCCCTGGGGTGCACCTTGCTTGCTGATGGTAAAGAAAGACAAAGGGTATCACTTCATGGTAGACTACAGAAAGCTCAATGCTTACATGGTGCAGGATGCTCATCCCTTACATACAATCAAAGATGCCTTAGAGAGTCGGCACGGCCAGCCCAGCTTACTTCACCACTGTAGACTTTCTGAATGGGTTCTACCAAGTTTCCATTGATCCAGTTTCTCGTTCATACACAGCCTGGTGCTGCCACTTGGAACTTTTCTATTCAAATGCCTGCCTATGGGACTTCAGAATAGTCCAGCCACTTTTCAATGTGTTATGGAAGTCATACTACATGGATTGTCTTGGAAATCTTGTCTAGTTTACCTAGACAATGTTATTGTCTTCAGCAGAACTTTGCCAGAACACCTCCAACATCCCAAATAAGTGTTTGAACGTCTTAGACAGGCTAACCTCAAGCTTCACCTAGAGAAGTGTTGTTTTGCACATCATCAAATTCATTACTTGGGACATGTTGTTAGTTCTCACAGCATCTCTCCAGACCCAGTCAAGCTCTCAGCAGTCAAAGAATATCCAGAACCTAACAATCTCAAAAACCTTAGAGCTTTCCTAGGCTTGTCTAGATACTGCAGAAAGTTCATTTGCAACTATGCCAAGATTGCAGCTCCACTATATGCCCTCACCAAAAAGGGATATGACTATACATGGACTTCCGAGTGCAAAGAGGCTTTTGAAACCTTGAAAGAAAAACTAATCTCTTCTCCAGTACTGGTCTACCCAAGGTTTGACCAATCCTTCAAACTCTACTCAGATGCTAGCTGCTTTGCAGTGGGTGCTATGCTATGTCAGATACAAGATGGAACAGAACGAGTTGTTTCCTATGCCAGGTGCTCCCTTTCCTCAGCTGAACAGAACTATGGCATCACAAAAAAGAATGTCTAGCCATGGTATTTGTTGTAAAGAAATTTGACTGTTACCTTCGTTACTCCTCCTTCACAGCTATCATTAATCGCTCTGCCCTCAGATGGTTATTCGAAGTGAAGGAGCCTGTAGGCAAGTTCACCCAATGGATCACCATGCTGCAATGCTACAACTCTGAAATTCAGCACCAACGGGGTCAAGTTAATTTCAATGCTGATGCTGTAAGCTGGAGACGATATCCCTCCACTTTATCCTCAACAGCCGAAGAATCCTGCTTACAAGCTCTTCCTTTTCATGCCATGGATGTGCCTCCTGTGGACACTCCTACAGCACCTCAAGTTGCCTTGCTCTTACCAACTGCTTCTACAGAAAAAAGCACCAATCCTCACCTACTGCAAGCAGCCAAAGAGCTTCTCACCTCCTCTATTACTGATATCTCCCTGGCGATGGTCAAAATGCAACAAAGAACTGATCTTCAATTCACAGATATAACCAAGTACTTAGAGTCTGGAACCTTCCCACAACAAAAGTGGCATTGCCTAGATGTACTTTTCTTTGCTTCACAATATTTCCTTGATGACGGTGTGCTTTACCACATTTGGACCAAGGAAAGCAAGGGCCGTCACATAGATCGAACTCATGTGCAGCTAGTTGTGCCAGCCTCTCTAGTCAATTAAGTTCTTCTCTCCACTCATGCCTTTCCACTCTCCAGAGGTCATATACAGGGCCCCGTGTTTACTGCAGCAAAGTGGACCTATATTCTGAGTCAGGACCTCATACTTTCTGCAGAAGAACAACTGCTGATTCTGTGACCATTCTACGGCAGATAAATTGTGGTTAAACAGCATGCCTTCAAAAGGATTAAGGCTTAGTTAACCCTTTGACTGCCTTCGTGCAACCACTCCACTACACTAAAAGTGGAACAGTGGTCATTTAACAGTATGTAGTCTTCTTATCACAAATATTAAACTGCAAAACCCAAACCTGGTGCAGCCATGGGCATGTGTTCTCTTTTAATGACTTTTCCCTTCCACCCTGAATCTGAAGGCTGATCTGTTCTTCTTCTGGAAATTGGTGGCCTTTGCTATTCTCCTAGGTTAGAATTAGAGGAGGACATGCACACTCAGCTAAAACTATACAAAAGGCAAAACCTACTTGGATTTCTTCTGGTTTATATTTACGGTTAGCAGATACAAAGAGAGACTCCAACTTGAAAGCCATTTTAATTTTTTTTTTATTTTGATCAACGTTCTTTTAGATTATTATTTTTTTTGAACTAGGAATACCCCCAACTGCCTTGCAACAAACATGTTGTGTGCAGTGTACAAATCTGTGTGTTGGGGGGGGGTCTTCCTATAATAGTGAAGGAGGGTGTAACTTGCAGTGTCTGTAGGATTTGTTGACTCCTGATTTTTCTTTTGGGGGACACACTAAAAAATGCAATCAAGTCATTGTTATTAAACTGGAGTAACCTTGGTTAGCATGTTCTCTTTTCCCAGCAATGCAGGGGTGGTGAAGTTCTTCAGTCAGTGACCCTCATTTCACTTATGTATAGCAGCAATCAATACAACTCTCCATTCTGATTTTTTTCCTTACCTGCTTACTCCAGTTCTAGTATACCTTGGTCCCCAACTCTGCTGCAACTGGGCAACTTGACCCTCCTTAAGAATAGAGTTTGATGCCATTACTTAGGCTGTATGTTCAAATCTGCCAAGAAATTACTTTCACACTTGCAGGTACAGCTCTGCGGCCCACAAATCAAAACTATGATTGATGTCCAGCAGTGGGGACCAAGTCATCTGCTCAGTCTGCTGCCAGCCACATGTTTCTGCAATCAACTCCTCCTAAGATCCCTGCCTTCACACTGAGATTGATGCTACCTCCATGGGCACCACTGAATCTTCTCCCTTCTTGACTACAGTTCGCCTTCCAGTTTTTCCTTCCAAATTCACCTTCCAGGGATTCAGCGTGCACCATGAGCAGCTTCACAATGAAAAATTAACATGGCTGAGCTAACTATATCTACAAAGCAACAAATTATAACTGCTGTGGACCTAATCAGGCTCTGCTACTCTTGCTGCAGTCTCCCCCCCACACAATATTGGCTGGATGGAGTTACATAACAAGAGCCAGCATGAGTCAAGATGCCATGAGGCCACTAGATTTTTTGGCTTTGTAGCGAGCAGCATCAGTATGTTGCCCCTTATAAGTATGTATGCCACGGCATACTTAACATATCTGTAGCTATGCCCTTGCCTTGTGTGATTGCATAGGGTAGCTATCATTTCTGCAGCTGTGTGACTGGTTTTCCCGACTTCTGCGGCCAGCACTGATTTCTGCAGCCATTGCTACAACCACAGAATTGCAGTAAACATGGGGTCCTGGTCATAAAGGAATCCACAGAACTCACAAAAGACAAGGCTTCACTTCTTCTGGCCTCGCATGAACAAGGACATTGTCCAATTTGTCAAATCCTGCCAGCCCTGCTCCCAAAGAAAGCCTCCTGCCAAACCGACAAAGGCACACATCATTCCAATGCCTGTAGCCACAGAACCATTTCAAAGAGTCAGCACATACATTCTTGGGCCTTTACCCACATGCTCTGACTCCAACAACAAATACATCTTTGTTTTTGTGGACTACCTAACAAAGTACTTGGAACTAATCCCCCTGAAAGACTTTAAAGCTACCATGGTAGCAAATGTTTTCCTCAACACTATCATTTGTCATCATGGTACCCCCTCATACCTGCATTTCCGACAGAGGCACTTACTTCCTTTTAACCACTATGCGAGAAGCATGCAAACTTCTCAACATAAAAAAGACTCACACAAGTTGTCATCCATAGTACAATGGACAAAGTGAAAGAATGATGTCTACCATTCTCGATACACTGTCCAAGTATCTGGATGAAACCCGTGACACTTGGGACCATTTTGTTCCCTTTGTGCAATTTGCCTACAATACCAGCCTTTGCATTGAGAGTACAGAGAACACACCATTTTTCTTAGTCCATGGCCTTCACCCAAGAACTCCACTGGACAGGGCTCTCTCACTGCTAGAGGTTCCTAAGTCAGCTTCTTCCTTCATTATTCCTATGCTGGAACAGCTTGAACTTGCCAGATGTGTTGCAATCAACACGTTGGGCCAGAGAAAATTTGCAGTGCAGAAAATGTTGCATGAGCCTTCACTTTCCATTGGGGACATTGTCTACTTGTACTGATCTGTCCTAGTTCAGGGCACCACCATGAAGCTGCTCTGCCCTTGGGCTGCTCCTTCCTACATCGTAGAAAGCTTCTTCCTATTCACATCCACTTGCAACACAAGTCTGATGGAAAGCTGGTACACAACAAAGTCCACATCAATCTACTGAAACATGGGTACCTGAGTAACACCCTACCAGATGATCCCAGTCCACCCAGCAATGAAGCTGCATTTGAACCTGCCATACTCTTGGAAGCTGAAATTCCTTCAGACAATTTGCAATCAGTTTCTCCAGAACTCCACGGTCCTGACACTCTCCAGTCAGATCCTGCTTTGCCTGATCAGCCAGATGAACTTCATGGGATGTCTCAGTCTTTTGTTTCTTCTTCTTCTTCTCAAGATTCTCTCGTACACACACCGGTGTACCAGATCAAGAAGATTCTTGGAAGAAAGAAGTATACCAAAGGATCATGGACTTCTCAAGTGAAGTGATGCAGTTTTGACAGTGCACAGAAGTCTTGAGTCACTTTTAAAGACCTGACCCCATCTTGTCAGAAACTGGTCCAAGCCACACATGATTCTATTCCCACTGACCAGAAAAGCCATAGGAAATCATACATACAACCATACGAATCTGCCAGTAGAAACAGGCCTCATGGTCTATCAAGTCTGCTCGAGTGAGCAGCTAACACCCCTAGATTGCTGCTGCCCCTCACCCTCTTACCTCCAGGAAGTTCTCAGCATCACTTACCCAGACTGTCCCTGTGCCCTGTCCCATGCCCTTTTAAAACTACCCACTGGCTTACATGAAATCACCCCCCCTCTGGTAGGGCATTCCATTTCAACACCATCCTCTACATGAAGTAATGTCTCCTCATCTCTCTCTCCTAAATCTGCCCCCCTCTAATCTTAGCATTCAAGTACTTGAACATTTTGATCATATGCCCCCCATCTCTCCTCTCTTCTCCTCCAGGGTGTACAAACTCAAATCCCTCAGCCTGTCCTTGTAGGTTTTTCCTTCCATCCCCATGTCATTTTTGTCACCCTTCACTGCACCCCCTCTAGCAGTCTAATATCCTTCTTCAGATACAGATGCCAGTACTGCACGCAGTACTCCACGTGCAGCCTGACCAAGCACCTGTAGAAGGGCAGGATCACTTCCCTATACCTGGATGAGAATCCCCCTTGTAATACATCCCAGCATCCTATTAGCCTTAGCTGCAGCTTTACTGCATTGAGCAGAGTTGTTCATGTTCTCCGTTACTATCACACCCAAGTCCTTCTCTTCCTTGGTGACCCCCAGTCTCACACTCCCCAAACAATATTCCCTCCTCTGGTTCTTGGCCCTGAAATGTATAACCTTGCACTTCTTCGCATTAAAGCCCAGATGCCACTTTGCCGACCACTCCTCCAGTTTGGTTAGGGCCCTATGTAGTTGTTTCCACCCATCAAGTTCATCCACTACTGCCCCCATTTTAGTATCATCTGCAGACAGACTGATACTGCTCTTAACTCTGTGCGAGATATCTGATATGAATAGCCTAAACAACACCGGACCCAGCACAGAGTCTTGCAGCACTCCACTCACCACTGGCCTATGTGCTGACAGTCCCCTCCACCACCACCACCCATTGCTGCCTCCCCTTCAGCCAGTCCATAATCCAGTGAACCAGCTTCACCCCACCCCCACAGATTTCAGTTTCCCTCCAGCCATCCGTGAGGCACTGAATCGAAGGCCTTGCTGAAGTCCAAATATAGGATGTCCACTGCATGGCCCTTATCCAGTTCACTTGTTACCCAGTCATAATACTCTATTAGACTGGTCTAACAAGATTTCCCCGAGATGAATCCATGCTGCTGCCCATCCTGAAGGGCATTCACCTTTAGAAATTACACTGGTCTCTCCTTCAGTATTGCTTCCCTGAGTTTACCCACTTTGGAATTGAGACTGACAGATCTGTGGTTGCCTGGCACATTCTGTGGGATGCTCTTGTGTATAGGCACCACATGGGCCATCCTCCAGTCCTGTGGCATGTATTCTGTGTCCAGAGAGGTGCTGAACAGGTCCGCCATCATAAACTTTGGTAACTAGACTCAGTGAATGGTATTTAAATTACATTCTTTATGCTGATATTTCATATTAGTGTTTTGCAACAAAGTGTTTGCTGGTATTTCTATGTCATTATAAATATTCTGAATTTTGCACCTGTTAATGTCATGTTTAACCTGCACTGGGTATCCTCCAGCTGCTCCCCCTCCCTCCCTTCCCTTTTTCCTCCCCTGCACTATAGCACTTTTCACCCTGACCAAGCTTCAATTTGCTACAGTGTTTCCCCTTCCCCTGGCACTACTCTGACTGGTCACTATTGTAGTCTAGATTCTTTCTCAACCCCCCCCGCATTGTTTTGGGGAAAAACATTTTCTCTTCAGTAGGGTGAATGTCTTTCCATGCTTAAAGTTTTACACTATTTCTTACTGTCATGATGCCATGCAGTTTTTGCATTTTTTGTTCGAGTGGTGCTCACACTCACTGTCCCAGTGGTGATGTTGAGTACAGGTTAAGCATAGGGGTAATTAGCTGCAGCCCCTTTAATAACACAAAACAATGTTGCAATTATGAAGTCATTATGGTAATTGTGGTATGCTAATTATTGTCTTAGCAGGGGCTAAGAAAACCCTTTAGCAGTCTGTTAGTGTATCAGTCAGAGCCCGAACCTCATGTAGAGAAGTACCACCTGCTGATGTCTCTGAATAAATGCTATTTTTTCATTATTTTATGCGACCGACACAGTTCATTCAGTATCAGCAGGATGTCTACTGCAGCAGCACCAGACGGGCCTGGCAGAACAGAAAGAAGCTAAGGGTCCTTTGTGGCATACCAACACCAAAACACCACATAATTATAAAAAAAGCTTTATGTATAAACCACAATATCAGGAAATATAAATTTATATAGACGTCCATTTGGCAAATATTGGGGTGAAGCACTGAGGATATAAAATGTTCAGGTGTTCATTCATATATATTCCTTCTCTTTAGAGACATTGTCTCTAGCACTGTGGCTCCAACGAACTCTGCGATACAAAATACAAAAGTTAGGCATGTGTTCTAAGAAATAATAAAAAGCAGGACATTATTATATCAGATGTTTATTTAGTCAAAATACAATAAACACTTCTATTGCAAAGTATGCCATCTTCATATACTGGAAATAAAGATTTTCTATAAAAATCTTACAGAAAGTGCACAAGTTCAAAGCAATCATTCACACCGGGGCTATAGCAAGCCCCCAAAGAATGTATCCATTATGCCTGAGCATCTGATATAATAATGCCCTGCTTTTTATCTGAACAGATTCCTGACATTTGGAATCATTATACTGCAGAATTCATTGGTTCCACAGTCCTAAAGAAAATGTCTCTCAAGATAAGGGATATAGAAATGAATACCTGTACATTTAATATCCTCAGTGCTTCACCCCAACATCCACAACATGGATTTCTATATACATTTATATTTCCTGAGATTGTAGTTTATATGTAAAGCTCTTTTTTTCAAATTACATGTACTAGCCAACTATGAAAATATGCCTTGTGGATAGTTTATACCTGGTTTGATGATATACTTTTCATTACCTTAATTGCCAGTTGTAATTTTATAAGTGCCTCGTCATATGGCTCATATGTCAGTGGCTCAGCAGGTAGCACACTCACCTTTGAGGCTGGGAGATCAGTAGGCTGTGGGTTCTATCCCTACACCAGGCATTTGGGTTAATATCCCAATACTGGCACTGTAGTGCAGCATGGGGGGGTGCTGCACTCCTAAGGTGCCGTCTTTCAGATGAGACTTTAAACCGAGATCCCATCTGCATGTTCTGGTGGTAGTTCAGGTGAATGTTAAAGATCCCATGGCACTTCTCGAAAAGAGCAGGGGAACTTTCCCGGTGCAATTGCCAAATTTCCTCCATTCACGAAAAATACCACCAACAGCTTCATCTGGTTCAAGGTCAGTTGGCATTCATCTGTAGCCCCCCTCCCCCAGGTCGTGCCTGAAAATAGGCAGGATGTGTCTAGTGCATGTACCCGGTCAACAAAAAACTAAATAAGTAAAATAAAAATATCCTGAGGATGTGTCACATTCATTGATTTAAATTTTTTCTTTCTACACATCACTGGTGGTGAATAATATAAGGGCATTTCTGCATTAAGTTACTAACTCTGATGAAGCTGCACTTCTGAAGTGCAACATTAGTTGTTTTTGCCCCACTCTGGCATAGCATTGCTCCCTGCTGTACATTGCACTACTGCACTGTTGTTGTTCTGAGTATTCATCCTATGAATCCACATATACTTTTTTATGAAGCTGGTTAAAGCTTTACTACTGACTATGGAATAAAGCTGCTTTTTATTTGATGTACAAGTGGCATGTACACAAACATGCAATAGTATTATGAATAGCAGGGAGCAATGCTACTAGTGCAAAAAACAACTAATGTTTCTTTCTAAAACATCACTGGAGTTGGGCTCCCAGTGTCTTCTTACTTTTTTCATTGACTCTTGGACCTGGGGGCTGGGTACCTGGTGTCAGAATGGGGGAGGTTGATAGCAACAGGGTTTGGCTGTCATTGTCCACTGACTTTTTTGAAAATTTACTGTCTGACTCCCAAGGATGGACACTTACTGTCAGAATGGGGGGAGTTTGGTGGCAGCAGGGTTGGGCAGCAAGAGGGTACTTACATTTTTGTTTACCTTCCAACCCCAAAATTGGGCACCCAGTGTTAGAGGGGAGGTGAAGCGGCACAGGGGTTTGGTTCCTGGTAACTGCCTCTCTGTATTAATAGTGGCAGCTTCAGGTTTTAAAACAGAAGCAATATTCATATGCCTCTGACTGCTCTGTGTTTGTGTCACAGATCCCCCACCCATGCCTTAACCAGCATGCCTCTTGCACCTGGCTGCTGCAGACCCTTACCTGTGTTTGCCCATCAGCATTTCCTGTGCCCATACCCAGCCTTCTCTTCTTAAGTGGCATGCCCAGGACTCCTGGATAGTTGAAGCCAAGCCATCAGTCCCCTGCATCAAGCTGAGGCTGACTGTTCAAACCCCAGGTGAAATGTGGGTCTGGTTTTATAACATTTTGATCCACTCACTGCCCTGTATCAGGAGGGATTAACTTTTGTTCAGTTATTAAAATAAAGTAACAATTCTCTTTTGGAATACAGATACTTCCTGAGACTTACAATACCTCTTGTTAAACAATGAAGGATTGGACATGATGGACCTAGAGTCCCTTACATTAAATTACTATATTACAGTGAGGGGCTGGACATGATGGACCCAGTGTCCCTTACAACATTAAATTACTATGTTACAGTGAGGGGCCAGACATGATGGACCTCAAGTCAGTGACAATTTTAAATTACTATGTTACAGTGAGGGGTTGGATATGATGGACCCAGAGTCCCTTATAACATTAAATTACTATGTTACATTGAGGGTTTGACATGATGGACCCTGAGTCCCCTACAACATTAAATTACTATGTTACAGTGAGGGGTTGGACATGATAGACCTAGTGTCCCTTACAACATTAAATTACTGTGTTACAGTGAGGGATTGGACATGATGGACCCAGAGTCCCATACAACATTAAATTACTATGTTACAGTGAGGAGTTGGACATGATGGACACAGATTCCCATATGAGTTATTCTAAGACCTCTGCATGCACAGAGGAGCAGCAAACTGTTTGATGATTGTTGGGCCCTCAATATACAGGCTGCTACAGCTACAGCTGTGAACCTTCCTCATAACAAGCCTCATGTGCTGTGAAGCTTGATCAAATAGAAATAACAAATGTAAATGTGGAGGTGGACATTTGACAGCAAAATAAAATGAGAGATGTGAGGAATTAAAAAAACTGTAAAAACACAATGCCTTTATGGGTCTGAACAGGGGAAATGCACTAAAGAACAGGCAGCTAAAATAAAATGTCAACTTCCATGTGGGCTGAAGATAAACTACCAGGATAATCAAGGGTTAAGACTCAAATGTGTTGCAAGGTAATCTGAGAGTGGGGGGCTGGAAGCAATCAAAAAGAAATCCACCTAGAAAAGGCACACATCTTCATTAACTATGTAATTAATATAAATATCTTATTTTAAATATGCATTTTGCAGGAAATCAACACATTTACCACAGAATCAGGTAAATATGCAGTAATAAAAAAATTATAAGCACGTAATAGGAGCGTGCTCTTTAAAGAGAAGATCTTGTAGTGCTGAATGGAGCTGAAACAGAGACAGGAATATTCAGTGGAATGTAGAACAGAGTGCAGACAGCTGTTGAAAGAAAATCATCTTTTCATTGTTTATGGAAAGTAGCTGTTCCAAAGCTATTTATCTTCTATGTCCTTAAAATGATGAATTGTTTCAATAGAAATTACATCAATTACTGCCTTAATCTCTTTTAACAGGCACAATTATTAAAGGAGTACTCGAAATAGTGCTGTCTACTGCAGGAAGGGGTACAGACACACACACCACTAAGTAATATGAGTCAGCCAAATCAAACTACTCAGTGGAAGACCACAGTTTCACAATCCTGTCAGTCCTTTCCCCTACTCACAGCAATACATCAGCATGGTGACATCACCATGCAGCCATAAAAAATAATACATCACCTTAATATGTTTGTTAGTATGATTTAGTCACTTCAGTTAATATTCAATAATTGGCTAAAAGCCATTATAAAAGCATGTGTATACATGCAAATACAATAGTATCAAAAGATCATACAGCATTACATATTACAATATCATGTAATAAATAATAATAATAAAGCAATAGTATGTCACCATGAAGAGACAGAAAAAAACAGCAACAGATACAAAAAAAAAGGACAGTCTACAGATGTTCTTTTGTTTTATAACTGCATCCAGAAAGTAAGTACATTTCAAAGTTAACACTGGAGCCCAATTCACAAAGCCCTGGATTGATTCAAGGTGCCTGTGCCAGACATAAATGGCACAAGCGACACTTTGTGTCAAATACTATCCCCTAAGCTATTCACAAAGGCAGTCTGCATCGACCACAGGCTGCCTGCCCAAAAGTGGCTTGTGCCACCCATGCATCCAGAAATGGGCTGCAACATAGGGCTAGGGGCTTGTGGCAGATGCAGGCTGCTAGAGCTCCACGATTGGGATTCACAAATCCCACCCAGAGGGCAACTTTCTAAGTACCCCTGACCAGCCAGGGCTGATCTAAGAGTACTTAGAAATTCATACACTAGGTGGGATGAGCACTGTGTGGCAATGTGCCACTGTCCCCGCCCCAGCCCCAATTCCCCCTTATAGATAAATACTTCCCTGGTGTTCTTGCAGTCCCTCCCCCTGCCCAATATGCCTATTTTGTGTGTAAACATTTATTTAACCATGGTGGTCTAGCAGTCATCCCCCCACCCCTATATGGATGGTAATGTGTATTTAGAAATAATTGACCCTGGTGGTCTAGTAGTCCCGCCCTCATCCTGGCATGTAGTGCCCACCACCCCGCTCCCCCTCAAGACTTACCTGAGCCAGCACGGGCACACCTGTCCTCACACCACCTTGGCTGGTTCTGACCAAACTGTCACTGAGCTGTACTATAATACAGTACAGGCTCATTGATTGTCAATGAGCCCATACTGTACTGTACTGTAGTACAGTGCTCAGTGGCAGACAGTTCAGTCAGTGCTGGATGGGGTGATGTGAGGAAGAGTGTGCCAGCGCTGGCTCAAGTATGGGTTGGGGGATTGGAGTGTTGGGCATTACATGCCATGTTGGGGGGGTGGAACCACTAGACTACCAGGGTCAATTATTTTCTAAATGCAGTTTACCGGCCATATCAGGGTGGGGGGGGAACCGCTAGACCACCATGGCTAAATAAATGTTTACACACAAAACAGGCATATCAGGATGAGGAGAGCCCACCCACTCTTGTTGCAATTTTTCAGCCTCTTCAGGTATTAGGTGAGTTTCTTGTTACAAGGCAAAATTTACTTTCTTGGTTTTATCTGTTGTTGTTTTTTTTTGTAGATTCTGGTTATTCTCCAGGGGATCGGGCATCTCTCAGGAGTGTCCACTCGACTGCAGCCTTTATTCCTTGGCCTGAAACCACTTTCTTCTGGAGAACATTACTGAGCACCCTTCTCCCTGAACCCATGGAACCTTCCAGCCCCCAGATCACCCCTGGGGAGGGACTGCCTCACCTACCTGGCAGCCTTTCTGAGATTAGAGGGTCAGTCCTGGGTCTGTTCGAAGG
Organism: Neoceratodus forsteri; assembly: GCA_016271365.2. Taxonomy (NCBI): domain Eukaryota; kingdom Metazoa; phylum Chordata; order Ceratodontiformes; family Ceratodontidae; genus Neoceratodus; species Neoceratodus forsteri. The sequence continues at coordinate 201,926,215 of JADMNL010000030.1, forward strand.
GCTCGGGAGAACCCATTGGAAGGATGGTCTGGCCTTTGGAATGTGGGCTTTGGCCCCTGTGGTCTCTGTTGCCTCCCTGTATCCTCCGGGGTGTTTGTCTACTTGTGTCCCATTATTCTGAGGCCCCAGAAGCAGTAGTGCATGCATGTAGGGGCATGCATGCGCACCGCAGCTCTGGGCTATAGTCTCATCTGCCTTTCCCTGGCCTAGCACCAGGGTTCATCGAATATGATGCTGCCATCCGGCCTCCACCAGGAGGCAGCCGAACCCTGAGGAGTTCCTCAGATCCCTCCTGAGGATGAGAGCTGCCAACCCCCACCTCACCCTTCCCCCCAGCCAACCCCCAGCAATCCAAGTCCATTCCTGAACCCAGGTCGCTGGCATGGCGTGAGGTGTGCGTCCTGCACCTCAACCCTCAGCGCCACCGGGCTGGCCCTTACTTTCTTGGTTTTAAATGAGATTTTTTTTTCCTTTTAATTGAGAAGCTCTGACCTTTGACATTCCATGTCAACATATTACAAACATTCATTGGAGATAGTGTAGAAAACATTACTTAGTTTGAATAGATACAGGATTAGTCCTATATCTGAAATGGATGGACATCAGTACCATAGAATATCAAATTGCTATCGAACACTGTTGTGAGTATATTCTGAATAGCACTACTAACATTAAGAGCAGTATATTGAAGTTATGTAAATTCCCCTCAATTAGTTCAACATAGTTCTGATATTGCTTAAAATATTGGTTCTGTAGCACTGAAACTGAGCAAAGGGAACACATGAAACAAGGGAAGAAAACAGTAACATGACAATAACCATAATAAGTAACTAAGTCATTTTGTAATTAAACAAGTCAATAAAAACAAAGTAACAAACAGGAACATAGAACAATGGAAATTTGATGAAATTCATGGGTACTGAAGTCATTAAACCAAAAAGGGATGGGGTAACGGGGTCAAAGAAATCCTGAGAAGAGAGACCAGGTTGAGAGCTGGGACCTAGTGGTTTCAATGAACACCTGGATCTCCGACCCTTCCTTTAATGTCTTCTAGTTTTTTTCTTATTTTTTTCACTCATGCTGTATATTCCTTTTTGTTACATTGTCATTGTGTTACTCATTTTTATTTTTTCTGTTTACTAGCCGTGTTTCTCAACATTTATAAGGCTCCACAAAGTATTACCATAGTCGAGAGATACTGTGAGCAATGAAGCAATATTTTTTGTTTCTTATGGGAACCCCACTGAAGGTCGATAAGCTTTGTGATGCAATTTCTAGGTATGGGTTCCAGAAGGCTGTCACCAAAAATGGAGCCAACCTTCTGTACTTTGTTTTCACGTGGTTATTTTTTATTCCAAGTACCCGAACGTTTTGCCCAGTCTATTGAGTTTCTCAAGGGGAGTTAGTTTAATGTGTCTGCAATAAATTTAAATAATATTATTTGTTTATTTAAAATCTTGATAACTGGGATAGGTACACTGAGCGAAGGCTCATTTCCAGATGCAACCTGGGGGTACAAATGTAACAGGTGATAGAAGGCTAAAACATATAATAACACAATATAATATTTGGAGATTAGCTAGGCTGCACATGGTGAATGGAATAAATGAGGTAAGTAAAGCATTACAGTAACCATAAAACTAGGCATACGCATAGAATTGTTGCCAGACAGAAATGAACAGAGCTTGAATTTAATTTATTTTTTACCAGGAGAGACACACTAAGCTGAAAGCTTGTTTACAGGTGTGACCTGGGAGCACAAGGAAGTTAAGTGGCTTGCTCAGGGTCACACAGTATGTAAGTGGGGACTGTGGGATTCAAACCTAGGTCTCCAGGTTTGCAGCTCAGAGTCTTAAACCACTGAGCTATACTGCCTCCTAAATAATATGTACATGGGGCACCCATGGCACTTGTCTAGTAACTGGAAATATAGAACAACATAATGGGGGAGTGAGGTTAGGAGAGCTGTGTTGGCAGGAAATAACCCACGCAATTAATACCTTGTTTATTAGAATATTTTTCAAACCAACTTTTTGAAAAATATTTTAAATACACAAAATGTATCCTGTATCTTTCCACATATAATGCTCCTCTTATCCACAGGTCTTTCTAATTCTATACGTAATAATTTATTTTCAAGCTGTAGTATCAAACAAAATACATTCAATCATTTACAAGTTAGTGTTTCTTTAAATAGTAATAAGCAATTCAAAGCACTGAGTGTATTGTACCATCCATGTCTGGTTTTAACTATGCATATAAAGTGTGTTTAAACTACCCCTTAACTTAGAGGCTTGCTGTAATATTCTCCCCACACCTGAAATGTAATATTTTTTAAAGCATCTTACACATTTATTCACTTTTATAAAATGTATTTAGCACATGTTAGCTTTATTTTAATCACATTCCTTTCAAATAGATTAAAGCTAACTGGTGGACATTTCCCTTTGTCTTGTTTCTTGGAACATTTTTATATATACTGTATACAGTATATATATGCTTTTTCCCTCCAGTTGACACACTCTGGGACCTCCTTGGATGCCTCCTGGTGTCTCCCACCCAGCCTGAGGTCCTTCCATCTCGAGTCCCCCCACCCCAGTTCTCCAAACCACCCCACACCCTTACCTGTAGTCAGCCTATTGGCTTGCATCCTCGGAGCAGGGTCACCTCCATTTCATGGTGTTACTTCACTCTAGCTGTACTTCAGGTAGGGTAATGGTCAGAGGATATTGGGGACTCTGGTAGGCAGGATCCAATGGTGGGAGTGGGGCTACAATGCATCATCGTCCTCCCAGAATATGGGGTGTTTCCTTTTTCATGAGCATGATTGTGACATTCCCCTCCGAGGTGCAGTGGTGCAATGACATCCAGTGTAAGACAGGCACTCTCCCACCCCCACCTCCAATCCACAGATGTTCACCATCGTCTCCTCCCCCTCCCGACATGGTCCCGGCGTGTCGCACTCCCAGCCTCTTCTGGGAGTCACTGGTCACTGGAAACCACAACCCACCCCACCTGGGAGAGGATAGCTGTCCTTCAGATATTCAATCCCCTCCCCCCAGCCAACCCCCAGCACCCCAAGTTCACTCTCGACCCCGGATCACTGGCATGGTAAGAGGTAAAACAATAGATGCCTCAGCAATCTACACCACTGGGCCAGCCCCTATTTTTGGAACATTTGTGCTCTTAGTCAGTTATCACATTAAATTTGTGGCATTTACTGCTCAATTGCATGTTACTTAAACTCTTTACCTCTCTGCTGCTCTCTCATATGTGTTATATAGTTTTTCAAACATGTTTGGGACAGCGGTACAGTTCTCTGATTGTTAATTGAGGCCTTGCATAACAGTGTTACAGGAACTTGCATTTGTAATATTAAATCGGAACTACTTTAAATTTGAAGGGACATTCTATGAACACATTCATGGTACTGCAATGGCCAGTAACATGGCCCCAGCATATGCAACTACGTATGTGTACCAGTTTGAACTGGAATACATTCAGAACAGAAAATAACCCTTACAAATAATATGTAGATGCATGGCTTCAATATATTGACAATATTGGTTTAATTTGGTCAGGTACAGTAGACTGATTACAAGAATTCATGACATACGAAAATACTCGAGACACCAACCTAAAATGTAAAATAGATAACAAGAAGACTGAGGTAGCTTATTGAGATTTGAAAATTCATATAGTAGCCCACGAAGTTTCAACAACATTATTTCAAAAGCTGACAGACTGAAACACAACACTTCATTGTGCAAGTTATCATGAGCCCAGATTGGTACAAAGTATCTACACTCACAGTTTACAAGGCTTAAGAGAAATTGTAGCACAAATCAAGATTTTGAACATGAAAAACAGTCCATGATGCACAAATTCAGCGATGGAGGATACAGACCTCAGATACTGAGAAAAGCAGATACAAGAATCGATCGGAAATCGAGTGCTGAGCTTTTGATTTAGAGAGGGCCAGCAGATTGGACTGAACATCTGATATTTGCAACCACACACAATCAATAGAGGTATTTTCAACAAACAGTGGCATGTGCTAAGTAGGGGAGAACCTACTATTCAGCCATTTCACAACAAGCCCATAGTGGTAGCAAAAAGCGTCCAAAACATCAAGCACACTATAGTACACTCACAGTTTCAGAAACCAGAAAATAAAAGTGGGCAGCTGCTACTGAGACCCCAGTAACCTGGGATGTATCCATGTGGTGTTCTGTGTGTGGCCAAACAAGCCACAGACAAAATGTTTAAACATTTGCACATAGAGAAGGAATATACTATCAGGGAAAATTTAAATCGTAATTGAAGGGTGGTCCCTCCCAGCTGTCTACATGTATACAGATGGAAAGTGGTCACCTGGGAGGAGTCCTACACCAAGTAACACACAAAGTTCACTTTACTTGACCTCCTGAGCACTGAGGTGACCTACGGGCATCCACTGGCACAAGACAGGGCTAGCTATACTGTGAACAAAAGGGTTAGCAAATATGGAGGCTTAACACACAAATGTCCAAACTGGGGTGATTTTAAAACAAAACAGGATTCCTTTGTTGTCCTTGAGCTCAGCTGATGTTTGTAATTTTTACCAGCTGGCAGAGATTAAAATACATCACTGCAGACAAATATTTTCTTGGTTACTTCTTGGTTGGAGTCAACCCTGGTGGGGAACTTCATTTAGTATTTTCCTGGCCTCAAAGGAAGCACATTTCCTTCAGCCCCCCCACCACCACCACCACCACCACACACACACACACACTCCTAAAGCTGGTTGGGAAACCAGCAGACTGCTGTTTGCCAATTTTCACAAACGCTAACCACTGGTTGAAACCACAGTCTCTCTGCTGGCAGCGTTTTGGTGCCACTTGAGTCTATGGGGTATTCTCAGGGGTCCGCTCTGTCCTCCATGGAGCCCATCCTTTCTATATTCTCTTCCATATTCTTTTCTGTAACTTTAAAATCACAGACCCTGAGCACATCGGGGCATAGCTGAGGTGCCTACTGGGCACAGCATATCTTCTATTTTGGGAAGAATGGCCCACACCACACACTTTCCGAGACAAAACTCCTGCTGCTGACTGGAACTGGCATCCTGTCAGGGACTGTCCCTCTCTTGGGGAGGAAGGGAGGGCACTGCTGAGCACCAGTGCATACATTTCACACTGCATAAGGAGTAAACATCACCTCAGATCCTTGACCTCCAACACTTTCAGATACAATTTTACACACAGGCAAACCTCTGAACTTTTCTTCAGATGGGGTTTTCTCCTTCTGAAGAGGGCCCCTCTTCCCCAAGGTCCTTGTTTGATGGTAGCTGCCATGAGTGAGCACTATATTCATGCTGCCAGCCTCTAAAGAGAAACTTACAGGTAGTGGGAGCTGGTGCTGTGTGCAAGTGGTACCTCCCCACCAACTCTGACTCAGCAGAATCTCTGCCCTCCAGCAGAAAACACTGTTTATGGTTCCATAGCAACTGACGTCAGAACACTCCCGCATGCTTACGTTATGTTGGTGGGATGTCAGCATGCCACACCACACGTGGAGATAGGGTGCGAGTTCAAGAGGAAGCAGAGCGCTGCTTGCGTTCTCTCTGCACACACATGCCATGAGCCATGGAATAAGGTAAATAACAGAGCAGAGCATCTCTATAGTAAATCTCTAAGGCAGCAAAGAAACATAACATTTGAAAGCGTGTCTCCCCTTTGAGCTATATATTGCAGAATGACAGTAGCGGTCAAAGCACTGCACCGCAATCCCAGAAGGGTTTGGGAAAATATATAACACATATGGAAGAGCAGCAGAGAGGTACAGACTTTTACATGCAATTGAGCAGTAAACACCATAAGTTTAAAGGGACACTGTCAACCCCCTCCTGCTTCAAAGTGCCTCAAGTTTTAAAAAAGAACACACGTTATGAGTGGTCACATCCCATAGAGATTGCTGGTGTAGCTGGTAGTTTGATTCTGATTCCTTTTTTCTCATAAGAAGTGAAAAACACACTGCCCACCATACTGGTGTTATCACCCAAAAACCTGTTTGTTTACATTCCTTGATCAGTGCCCACTGCATGTCTCCTGGACTTGTGAGCACATCCAACGCAGTCTTGCCACTCATTATACAGTGGGAGGAGAGGAGACCATTGCATCAGGAGTGGATGCACTGTTTGAGGGGTTTAGAATGTTCCAGAAGTATGTACTAAAGGGTAGATGAAGGATTTGAAACAAAACAAGGCTGGGTATAAATATACCAATTAGCATGCATTTCAGTTCTACTAAGAAAGGAGGCAAATAAAACAACCAGCAGCATCAATGAGTTTTAGAGATAGTAATCTGTCATAACATGGGAGGGGGGTTAACTAGAAATAATATGATGCAAAATAGGTTTACAGTGTCCCTTTAATGTATGGAAAGATTAAGAGCACAAGTGATAGAAATAAGACAAGATGGGCTCCGTATTCAAACATTTGCACTAGCACTGAGCTTGCCCTAGTGCATGTGCCAGTACCCACCCAAGGTATATTCAAAGATATTGTGCTGGCATTAATTCATTTCAATATAGGGGTGACTATGCACTGCACAAATGCATTGCACTGGTGCAGTGGGAATAGTGCAGCGCAATGCATTTGCGTTGCCGCTACCCTTCCCCCTCCTTCAGTTCCTTACCTACATTCTAACTATAATGCATTATGCTACCTGAGCTATAGCTGAACATTGTTCCTTTTCCACCCTATCTCTCCCCCAGTGACTAAGACTTCTTCCTTCCCCTAATGTCTTGGCCTAACCTTGTTAATTACATCTTCCTGTTTACATTACCTTCTGTTGTTTCATACTGTCTTGTATTGCATTGTATCAGCACAACACTGTATGTATCTGAATTGCACTGTATGTATTTGATTGGTTGGTATTTGTTTTCCATAGTTCTAGTGCACCATATGTATTGATTTGCACTGTATGTATTTGATTGTCTTGCGTTTGCTCGATCCTCCCATTTATGTACCCCCCTCCCCAGGACGCTTCTAGAAACGAGCTATTACAGCTCATGTTGTTTTTTCTGGTGAAACTTTTTCAAATAAATAAATAAAATCACTGAATATAGCACTGAATATAGTGCTGAATATGGGGGAAGTAGTGGGTGTGAGTAGGGCACCAATAAAAGACACATAACACAGCAGCATAGGTATCAAAAATAACATTTAATAAATATAAATGGCAACAGGCCACAGTACATGAGAATGACAACAACAAATGGGAAGATAAACCAAACCAAAAGGGCAGCTGCCCATATTAAGGGGGGGACAAAACAAAAGGGGAACCACCCATATGTGGGGGGGGGATAAAACAAAAGGACAAACCACCCATATAAAGGGGGGTGGGGAAACAAATGAAAATGGACACCTGCTCATGAACAGTACACCCACCCATCCACTCATGGACCCATCAACAATAAACAAACAAACTCCGGGTCAGAGCTGATATGGCTGTGGGAAGCTTTTGGGATGCTTTTACCCATTATTTCTAATGAATTTGTACAATACAGATCTGTGGATAGGCAGTTTCAATGCGGTCTTAGTTTTACACATTTTTACAATGTGTTTTCCTAGAATATGTCTGCTGATTGCTATACATTTAGCCTGGATAGTTCACAGGAGAAATGGTATTTTATTTTCAGTGGGGCTCTACATCTACACAATATTATGCTGCATTGTGTAAAATCAAAACGCACTGAAAACAATATTTTACATCTGGGGGGACATATTAAGTGCCAGACTGATGTGTAAGCAGAAAGATGCGGTGTGCAAAGAGGGTGCACGGATCAGCACCGATACAATATTCAAAGAGAATACGCCACCGGTATAGGGCACGCATACTGTACCTGTTGAAAATGTGACCCTGGATGGGAGTCACAGTACTGGTGGCCACAAAGACAGGTGCATCCAGGGTGCCCCTGACTGAATACCTCCCAGGGGGAATGTGTGGCACCTACTGGTATGTGCCACAGCCCCAATGGGTGATATTCAGCCCAGGAATGCAAATTAACTAATCGAACATGCAGGGTGCAAAGGGGCCTTATGCATGCTCATTACCAGTCCATTTGCATGTTGGCACAGGGATGAATGCACTGGAGCAGCTCTCACCCCCAAGCCCCGGCCTCGATTGCTCCCATGTGGGACACACCTTGAAGTCTCTGGTGGTAAAGTGGCACCCCCCACCCATTCCACCAGCCCTGATCATACCAGAGTCCAGGCTCTATCGGTTCCATACTGTGGGAACCCCTCTCCCTTCCCTGATAGCACTGGAATACACCTACAGTCCATGTCCACAGTGTAGTGGCCCCTGCTCCCCCACAGTGGTGCACAGACACCCCCCCTCCTTGCCCCCAACCCATCCGATTGTGATGACTGGCACTGTGATGGGATCATACCACTGTATTAGTGAGTGGTGGAGCACTGGCAGTAGGATGCTGGAATTTGTCATACTTAGGCATGAGCTGCGTGCGGGTGATAATACCCAGTGGCCATACACCTCAGGTGCTCGCATGTGGATCCATCATCCCCATGCCATTGCACTTCTCAGGTGGGTGATGTAAGATGCTGTACCCACTCACACAGGTTCTGGAACAGGCATGTTACAGTTGACCTCCCATTGTTTTGTACAATCAGGGAACCACAGATGAACTATCCATAGCCTGGAGTGTACACTGCAAATGGCATTGCAGGATACTGCACCTCATGGCACCTGGGATACCTCAGCAGTCCAGAGGGTGGCATGTTGCACAGGGGAATGGGGGAGAGTGTGGACTTGCAGTGGTGTATGATAGTAGGAAGATACAGCATTTACAAGGCATGCATTGGAGGTATGTCAATTCCCTCTTATGGTTTACCAGGGACGTACACATGGTTGCATATAGTAGTGGATCCATGCTTGCGTAGTGCTCCAATGCACAGTACAGCCACTTGGGTCATTCCGGAGTGCAGATCTCCAGCCCTAGTCCAGTGCAGTCAGTGTCTGACCATGGCAGGATGTGGAGGGCAGTACCAGTCTCTGCAACAGGTCGGGTATGGGGGGGAGCAAGGGTGTCTGTGTACCAGGGCAGTAGATGGGGGTCCTCTATGCTATGGATATAGACTATGGTTTCCTCTGGTGCAATCGGGTCTGTGGGGCCCTACCCTATGGAGCTCTTCAGGGATGGAGTTGGATCAATTGGGGATGGGAAGGGGGTACCTCTAGTCCACCAGGGCTGCCAGGCTGCTGTGCACCTGTGTACACTTCTGCAGCTCACCTGTGGGTGGCTGGCCAGGTTAGGCCAGCTATTCATGGTCTAACTGTGGGCCGCGGTGCACTGGACTGTGAGGGGTGCATTACCACTGAATATGCCGCAGTGTGGCCTATGCATGGGAACGCCCCCTTGACTTGCATGGCATACCATTTGTGTGTGCCCTGGCCCATTCTCTTGCAGCCGGTGCATCCCACACATTTGAATATTGTGCTGTGGCACATTGTTGGAGTTGCTTGGCACATCTCCCTTTTCCGCTGGGATGCTCTGTGCATCTCCTTTGAATACGGAGGGCCCTGGACTAGGTACCCTGAATAAAATACATTATAAAAATGGTAAAATCATGACCCTGCTGAAAACAAGATATTGTATCTAATCTGGGACAGCCTGAGTAACTACAGTGCGACAATGTGTAAATGAAGATCCCTGTGACAATGAGATGTAGCATCTCCTCTGCACTACGTAGGATACAAAATATAGGATAAGAAATATTCAGCTCTCCCAGATCCAAACAACCATTTCCCTGTAACAAGTCCTCATTTTTCCTGTATTTCCCCCACAGAGGTAGAATCATATCCCTGTAGATTTTTCCATAAGCCACTGGTTCCTTATTTATGACTTTGTTCTTTATTTATTATATCAGCAGCCTTCTATCAGGAAAATAGCTCTGATATGCTGTTCGGTATTAATATTATATGTCATGATGGCCTTGGAATGATTTGGATTTATATGTCATGCATAACTCATAATGGGGGACTGTATGAAATAACAAATATCAAGCTCATTATTTCATGAACTATACTCAAAATTAGTAATCACAAGTCAAACAATCTTTCAAAAGATACTAGTAATGCCTGTCAATAAATTTATTGCAAATAAATTAGAGACATTTCCCCATATACATATACACAGATGCTACTTGTTACACCTTATAGTTGTTAGTTTTCAGACAAATTCTCATAGACTTTTTTCTCACCACCTGCTGGAATTTTGAATGAGTTAAGTAAATGTTCTTATTTTCTTCTAGGCCCTGATCCAGCAACTCGGTAAATACACACTCAGTGCATCATATTATAAAATGCAAAAAAAACAGTCTTCTGTTTCCAGTTGTTTGATCAGGACTTTCCAACCACAAAAAGTACATTTATGTTCCACAGTCTAGAGTTGGAGGTCCAAAACATAAGAAAAATTCAACTGTTGTCCCCTACAAATTTCTTTCTCAGTTGTTTTGACTAACTTTTTATATAACTCTATGTGGGAACATAAGGAATCAGATAATTATACAGATGAATTTCTCACTCTTCTGGTTTGTCAGCAGTTAATTCATTAGATGAGGTCTCTCTTGCCAGGAGTTTGACTATTTCTACACACACACCTACCTCAGTACTTGGCAGGCTCTGGGCCAGGATTCACAAAGACAGCCTAAATTTCCATAGCTGCAGAAAAATGGCTTGTAGCACTGCAGAAATCTAGTTTCACCATATTCACAAAGAAAATGTCCGCAGTTGCGGAAATCCGTAAAACAGGCAAGTTAAGGAAGACCAGAAGTGCTGAAATCTCCCTAACATTCTTTCCTTAGCTGAGGAGAAAGCTCAGCAGGCACAGCAACAAGTGATCCATATTACCTGAAGCCGCAGACTTTGATAGTCTTGCCATAGATGCAGCAGTAAGTACTCACAGAGATACCAGCAGCCAGTCCCTCAACTGAGACCACTCCAGCACCGCTGGTACTAGCAGGGCCATGCACCACAGTGGCTGTCTGTAACTGTTGGTGGAACTGATGGTTGTCTCTCTCCCTGGACTGTTTGTGTTGTCTGCTTTAGTAGTGCTCACTGCACGCTGTTACCAGCTCTGCCTCTACTTTTTGAGGGGCTCCTTTATGGGCTGCATTGGGTCTAGTGGATGTAATTTGTTGTATTTCGATGAAAATGTGCAGTACTTTTGTTGTAACAACTGACACTACTATAGATTTGCTATTACCTGTGCCTGCACCTCCACTATAATTGTATCTCCATTGTTGGTACACTGCACTTTGCTCAGGGAGAGGTACACCTTACTCTTTGTGGTGCAGCATGTGTGCCACATTTTTTCCACAACTGTGGAAAAACACTGGCTGTGAATAGCCTCTAAGGGGATATGCCATACTTTTCAATGGCTTTTTTCCCCCCTCAAGAACTTCCGTAGCTGCACTTTTTCCCACAGTGCTCAGTGTATTTTTTTCCGCAACTGCAGATGTTTTGTTCTGGATTCACAAAGCTTTCAGAAGGTGCAAAACCTTCCCTAAGTCCCCAAAACTGCCGTAGCTATGGAAAAACAGGGGAAAGTGCTCTGAGTGCTATTCACAAAAACCTCTGCAGCTATGGAAAAAAACACCACAGACAGTGGAAAAAAGTGCAGCTGAGGAAGTGCCTGAGGAAAAAAAGGTGTTAGGTAAGTAAGGCACAGCCCCTCAAAGGCTATTCTCAGCCATTTCTTTTCCGCAGTTGCAGAAACAATTTTACACACATTGGAGTGAGATGTAACTCTCCCTCAGCAAACTTCAGTAGTGCCCCAACAAGTGAATTCAATTATGGTGGAGGTGAGGCACAGGTCATAGCATCCCAGTGGGTGTAGCAGTGGCTACTGTTCAGCAACAATAGGACACAGTGCCATGAAATGGCAACAGGTAACAACCATCAAATTCACATTGTTGTTTTTTTTTTTTTTTTAACCAGGAGAGATGCACTAAGCTGACACTTGTTTACAGGTGTGACCTGCAAGCACAAGGAAGTTAAATGACTTGCTCAGGGTCACACAGTATGCAAGTGGGGGCTGTGGGATTCAAACTCAGGTCTACAGGTTTGCAGCTTAAAGCCTTAAACCACTGCGCTATACTGCCTCCTAACCAGACCCAGTGCAGCCCATGATGGAGCCCCACAGGCAGTAGAGCCTGACCAGCCTGCAATGAGTGCTATCCCTGTAGGCAACAGGAACACCCCAGGGAGGGACAACCAGCAGTGACAGTTGGCCACTGTGGTGCCATGCTAGTACTGGTACCTGTGATGCTGCAGTGGTCCCAGTTCAGGGACTGGTTGCTGGTGTCTTTGTGGGTGCTTTCAGTTTCTTGCAATGGTAGCAATGTTAAAGTCTGCTACTCCAGCTACTTTTTCACTGTTGCTGTGCCTCCTAAGCCGTTTTCTGCAGCTGCGGATCCACAGTTGTGGATTCACAGCACTTGCACAATTTCTGCAGCTGCTAAAGTACTGCATCTGCGGTACTTTTTGTGGAAATCCACAGCTGTGGTGGTTTTCTTTGTGAATACCGCACAACTGCATTTCCATAGTGCTGCAGCCCTTTTTCCCACAGCTGCGGGAGTTTTAGCTTTCTTTGAGAATCCTATTCTTTATGTATAGCACTCAGAGCAAGTTCCCCTTTTTGTCTGCAGCTAGAGCACTTTTGAGGACTTAGGGAAGGTTTTGCACCTTCAGATTGTTTTTTGAATCCCCCCCAATCTGTTACATTTGGGAAGCAGTTCACTAAAGACCTGGCATATGTCTGAGGCAGTACTTATCACATAGTGCCTTCAAAGGTTAAAAAACAGTGTAAATCATTCATTAGAAATTTGCTGGGAAAGGGTGACATTTATGAGGTATGAATCTTTCTTGAAAAACAATACACACCAACTGAAGTTAGTGGCAAAAAATGTTTAAATGCTAGGTATTTAAATGAGCAAGTTGTTGCATTTCAAAGGGAGTAAACAAATCTCCAGTTTAATAGGCAACCAATATTTAACAAGCTGTTTGTTTCCTAATGACCATCTGATAAGCACCTTAGAGTTGTCTCCAGTATTCTAAACAGAAAGAAGGGAGTATTTTATTTTAGCTGGCATAGTGATTTATAGATGTGGAAGGATACATTGAAAAGTCGAAAAAATGTGTTCCACGATACTCCATTTTCAAACTACAGTAAGATGGCTGTATGCTCTATCCACAGCCATAAAAACAAGGGCATTGGACTGTTCAAACAAAAAAAAAACAATAAAGAAAGAAAATAAAGGGCACCCACCCATTATTAATTAAAACCCCACAAAAGAAAATGCCCAAAGCCCATTCAAGGGGCAGCAGGAAGTGGTGGTGGTGGTAATGTTGGTGGCAGCTGCTGCTGAACCTCCCATGCAATGGCCACTGGCAGCTCACTCACCCACCTGAGCAGCAGGTGGAGCAGGCGGACCAGCCATCTCGGAGGTCATCCCTTCTTCAGTGAGCATGGTGTCCTGCTGTCTTGTGACACCCCAGGCACCTGTGGAAAAAAATACACTGAACTCAGCTAGCTGTGGACATAGGATGTGGGACACAGGAGTGGCATAAGTGCATAATAGATGTACATGTCCAAATGTATGCATGGCCATGGCCATGCACCATGCAATATTCATAGCATGGACGTCACTGTGTCGGTTAGACATTACCAGTTGTGTATTACAATGTGAAGCAAACACAGTAAGGTAGATTCCATCAATGTCTCCCACCCCTGCCATTGACCCAATGTCACATACGGCCAGCTTTGTTGAGATGCAGTGGTGTGATACTAATGGCATGTGTCACTGGAGATGGCACAGATGTGAGCACACTGCCGTGGGTGCTGTATGATGCCCAAGTCATGTCACAGTGGTGTACAGGTACAACAGTGGCATGTGCCTACCTCCACCAGACAGATATGCACAATAGACCCAACTGACAATGACAGATGTACTGCTTAGTGATGTGAGCATTGTGGCAAATGCCTTGGCATGCCAGGACAGTGGCACAGGGGATATGCCACCACAGTGTGTAATGCATGCTGAAGGGCAGCATGCCTGCTGCACAGATGTGCATAATAGTAGCCTGCACAGACCCCGACACACCACAGTATCAGTGGTGGGACAATGTCCCGATGGCCGGGTGAGTGTCACCAACTACAACTGCATGGGTGCTGCTCACACAGGCATGCGTACAGCACACCAAGACACACATGGACATCCCCCTTCCACAGCAGAAACATGCAGCATACTGTAAACATGCAACTCCATGGGTGAAACACACAGTGCAGGGTACTTTAGTGCATGTGTGTCCAACAAATTACTCTGTGCCGGCTGACCATGCTGGACCGTATCACAACCTTGGCCATAGTCCTCTCTCCTCTTCCAGTGTCCCCTATCTCTGGCCTGGCCCTGCTGTGCCTTTATGTCTGTGGGGGAGGACAAAGGAGACAAGAGAAATTGCATGCAGTAGAACTCATGGCACAGTACCATAATCCCTAAACATTACACACACCTATGTACCAGTACTGTACACCAACAGCCACATGTGCATGGTGGGAATGGACAGGACTGTGCACGGCCATGTCTGAGCATTCTGCACAGCTGTGGCACCCCATACAGACAGGTGAGCCAGTTTCCAGATAAAGCAGGAATGCTACACCTCACTGTTGTAGCTCTGGCCAGCACAGTGTACACAAGACCCATGTAGTGACCATATTCAGCAGTCCCCACTGCCCTGGCCCAACATACCCATACATGCCAGTGACAGGTCATGAACACCGCATAGTAAGCAGTAAGATGCATGTAGCCACAGGTCACATACAACAGGGGCACAGGAAGCATACCTGTGCAACAGTAGGGGAGAACATTGTACCATAGGTGTAGCCCAAAACAAAGGCAAGATTCAGAATGGCACACACACTGCAATATCAAGTATACCATGCATTACATTGCATATGTGTACCAGCACCCATGCTTCATACCATACCATGAACAGTGTACACAGAATGGAAGGTGGCTTCTGTTAAGAGTGCCATTCAGTATACCTGCCACCATAGCTACATGTAGACCACATGTTACATGGCATAGTTATCCATCCTGACACAGCATCCATGTCAGTGTGCTAGCATGCACCTTTGGTTACGCTATCAACAGTGTGTCCTGTATTATACAGGCCAATGGGGACATCCATTGGGATGCTGGTCCCATACATCTGACTTGGTTATATAGGGCTATATAGCTGGACTGGTCCTATAGGACACAGTGAACAAACAGGGTCACACAGGTACAATGTACAGACCCTTGGGAGACAGTAACCAGGAGGTACAGTATCATGGAAACAGTAACACACACAAGAAACAACAGTAACTGTGCATACAGCCAGCCAGTTGTACTCACCTGGCCGTGGCACAATGCCACTCTTCACCACCACCCTAAGCTCCTGCAGGTGGTGTGATCCACAGAGGGACAGGTCATTGTAACAATGCCTGCACTGGTTCCCAGTCCAGACCACTCCTGTTTTTCATGCCAGGTGCCTCTCCACTGAGGTGCAGATCTCACACCTGGGCTGTCTGCTGTCTCTGCCTCCTCACCCAGAAGCTGTTCCTCTGTAGCAACAACCAGGTAAACGAGGTTGGCCAGCTCTGTTGATGGCCAGTGGGTGTTCCTCTGAAGGACAGCCCTCCTCCTTCTGTCTTCCATTATCTCATTAGTGACAACCAGCTCTCCCACCCAGCTAGTGAAATTAAATATCCCTGGCTGTATGGGTGTGGCCTGTTGTTTGCGCAACAAGTTTCTCCATTAGCGCTGCGATAATGTCACTTTGCACAGTGCAATGTGTATTTCTGGTGGGGGGGTTGGGCCCTTTAGGGTGTGTCAGGCATGAGGTGGCATGCATGTGCACTGCGCACCCCTGTGCAGATCTGCGCGATATCATTGCACAGCAGCATAGCGTGCATGCCTGTGCAGTACAATGCTGCCATCCACGCAGTGTGCCATCATGTCTGCACCATATATGGGCATTGTGTTAGTGCAATTGCAGCACTAGCACTACTGCAAGCACAACTTGGAGCACACCTGCAATATTCAGAGTATGCAAATGAGCTACATTTGTATTCCAAAGGCCAACTCAATGTTAGCATGTCATTACTGGAATGTATTCATTCATTAGCATGCCTTATTATGAATGGAGCATATAGAAGGAGTAAAGTCTGTGCTCAAGATTCCACAGCAGAACTGCAGGTGGCTAGAGGTAAATGTATTGTGGAATGACTTACAAAGGAACATGTGCGTTCATAGCACTGTGTTTATGCTGTATCTGGATTAGACTATGGCTGTATCTGCATGTGGCCGAGGCCTGTGTCAGGCAGGCTACTGGCTGTATGTTGGGTGAAGAAATGCTGGAACACTTGCATGTCTCTGCCAGAGGTCTGTGAGGCATTCACATTAATGTACCTTTGTTCTGTGCTCTGTTGTGTGTATGCAGCACTCAAATCTGTTCTTTCTCTCCATATCCAACAAAGACTATGGAGGAGAGGAAGAGGAACCACCACTTCTCAGAGGATGAAGTACGGGTGCTGGCCCAGGTTTATCTTGCTGGGGAGGACCTTATAGCCCACAAAACAGATAACAAGGCTGAGAAAAATAAGGCCTTGGTAGAAATCACTAAGGCCGTAATTGCAGTTGGCGAATGAAACCGATCAGTGGAGGCTACAAAGAAAAGGCTGGATGACACCAGGTGCCGTGCTAAAGTGGTCCTGATGTCAAAGGCATGACAGGACATCCAGGCCAAAGGTGGTGGGCCATGAACACCATCAACAATTCTAGCCCCTGCAGTGAAGGCAGTAGCCTCCACAGTACAGGCTGTGGAGGTGACAGGTGTCTCAGGAGGTGGCTATGAGAGTCAAGTGGAACCAGCACAACCATTTTAGTGACTGACTTTAAACAATCATAATGGGTGTGTAGGTGTTGGTGTGTGGGTGTCCATGTGTATACCAGTGATGATGTTGTGTACAAGGGGGAAGGTTCTGTTTGTCCCAGATAGACGGGCACCAGGTGGAGGTACAGAATGCAATGCACAGACCTGTGGTATGTGTGTAAATGCAACCTTAGGCACAGTCGTGCATTCTGAATGATCCACCAGACATAAAGCACATGTGTGTTAACTACCACTGCATGCCCTGTCTGTCATGGTGTTCCTGTTTGCCAGGCTAGACAGACCTACTAGGATGCCCTTGTCATTCCATGATATAGCCATAGGGAACACACAGAGCTACTATATCACTGTTATACGTGATAGTCACATGGGTGTGGTTCCCTTGTCTCCCCTACTGATATCCCATGTTGTCCACTGCACCAGCTTGGCTGTCTGTCCCTTTTCGATGGGTGACACTTTGGTTGTATGTCCTGAACCAGTATTCATGTATCTTGGTGTGTTGACCATCTGTGGGGTAATCCCCTACTGTGTCACATGTGTTATTGCCTGTGTGATCACTGATGATGGGGTGGTGGGGGTGTATGGCCCCAGGGATGTGCCAACACTGCACTGCAAAGCCAGCATGGGTGCCAGGCCATACAGTACGATGGGCATGCATGCTGCCATGGTCAGAATACAGGTACGTACATTACATTGCTATATCTCTCTTTCACTTCTCCTCTCTCGACAGCTCAGTCCATCATAGTGGACACAGCACCAGATGTCCCAGGTCCATCACAGTGGCCGCTTCTCCTGCTGCCCACCCTTACTGCAGAAAAAACAGATTACAGTGAGGCGGAGGAGGAGGAAGAAGCGGAGGGTGATGAGGACGATTATGATGAAACATGGAAGGAATGAGGGGGGAGAGTGTACCAGGAGGGCTTTCCTGCCCCTGCCGGCTCCTCTACCAATGGGGTCCAGCCATCACCTGTTCCTGGCAGTGCCATAGCAGAAGTGTCCTTAGCACCCACTGTCCTTAGCACAGCCACCTCTGTGCACCCTGACACAGCCACCAGTACAGCCACCGCCCTAGCACCCCAGATCAGTCCCACAGGGTCAGCCACCACTGTGCACCATATGACACCACCACTGGCATGGCCACTGCCCTGCCATCCCAAGCCAATCCCACAGGGCCACCCATTGGAGAGCACGCAGAAGGAACTAGCATGCATACACTGCATGCTGCATGACAACATGCATCATGCCTAGCAGCATGCAGAGGCATGCCATGCGGAGCACATGGTGGCCATTCGTGAACTGCGGCAGGACATGTCTTCTGTCATGGCTTGCCTGTGTACCACTGTGCTGGAATCTGTGGCTACAGTGGCAGGCATCATGGGGAACAGCCAGAGCCCTGGACGGTCCAGTGGGAGGAGCATCACTCCATGGCAGACACATCAGTGTACCAGCACACCATGCAGTGCTGGGACCTGCATACCCAGGACCCTCAGCACACCCAGAATGCAAAGGACACCATGCACCCTTGGTCATGACTTGCTCTTCAGCGAGGTCAGTACTCTGCAAGGCCATGGCCATGAGAGGTTAACACTGTCCCCATGCTCATCCCACATTCTGTAGATAAGGACACCTCCTACCCTCCTGGATATAGTGCACACATACCGTCAGTACTCGGGAGATGGTAGGGGACGCACCGAGAGTGCATATTGCACCCTGCCCTATCCCACATGTGCCACCTCAGGCCCCCCTCACATTACCCATGTTTCACTACCCCCTTCTGACTGAACTAAAGTTTCCATTCACCCTTTGCCAGGATGGCAAATTACTTCTTTTCATTCCCCCCTATGAATAATAATAATATAATAATATTTATTTGTTAAGCGCTTTTCGACATCCCAAAGTGCTGTACAGTACAAATGAGACAAAACACAGTAAGTACAGATTAAAATCAAGCAAATACTGGGGACGCTTTCCCCCATAAAAAAGTCTTAAGTGCCTGCTTGAAACTCCCCACCATCCTGCATTCACGAAGCTGATGGGGCAGAGAGTTCCAGGGGGTCGGTGCTGAAAATCCAAAGGCCCATGCACCAGATGACTTTAAATTGACCCTCAGAATCTCCAGCAATCCCTCATCAGCCAAGCGGAGCTGCTGCAGGGGGCTATAAGGAACCAGGAGCTCTTTCACGTAGTCAGGACCCAAACCGTGTAGGGCTTTGCAAGTCAAAAGACCTACCTTGAAGGTGAGCCACCACTGAATAGGCAGCCAGTGCAGATCGCGCAGCACAGGGGTGATATGAGATCTTCTAGAAGACCCTGTCAAGAAACGTGCTGCCACGTTCTGCACTAGCTGCAAACATCGGATGTCAACCCCAGGAAACCCCTAGGTAAAGGGAGTTGCAGTAATCAAGGCGCAATGTCACAAAGGCATGGACCACGATAGGTAGGTCATGATAGGTAGGTCATTGGGCGGAATAAGGTGCCTAATCCTAGCAATGTTCCTAAGATGGTAAAAGGCCAGCTTGATGACAGCCGAAACCTGGTGATGAAGGGACAGGCCATCGTCAAGCACCTTCCCTAGGTTATGCACTCGTTCAGAGGTGAGGATCTGTGCCTCCCCTAGGACTAAACTGGAAGGGAGCCCTGTCCTCAACCCCTCTGCCCTACAACCGGGGTCCACCACTGAAACCTCAGTGTTTCCTGGGTTCAACTTTAGACCACTGGTATTCATCCAATCTTGGATTTCTACAAAGCAGCTGTTCAGTACTGAGATAGCACTAACCTGGTCGGGAGCAAAAGACAGGTAGAGCTGGGTATCATCAGCATAGCAATGAAACCTCAGCTCATACTGCCTTACAATGTCTCCGAGGGGCAACATATATACACTGCGAATAACATGGGAGACAGCACCGAGCCCTGAGGTAACCTGCAAGGCAGAGAGAAAGCCCTGTAAGAAAATAAGCCTGAGACAGCTCTCTGCATTCTACCAGCGAGGAAAGATGAAAACCATCTGAGGACTGTACCAGACAGCCCACAGACAAACCTCAGGCATTCGAGCAGAATCCCATGATCCACAGTATCAAAAGCTGATGATAAATCGAGGAGAACCAAGATGGAACGGTGTCTCTGATCTCTCGCCATCAGGAGATCATTGAGCACCCGAACCAGAGCGGTCTCAGTGCTATGCCTCTTATGAAAACCCAATTGGAGAGGTTTGTATAAATTATGGATGGTTAAATGGTTATCCAGTTGAGCAGCCATGACTTTTTCTCAATAACCTTCCCCACAAAAGGGAGGTTAGTGATGGGCCTGTAGTTTGCTAGGTTTTCTGGGTCTAAAGAAGCTTTCTTCAGAAGGGGGGATCACCACCCCCTCCTTCAGGGAGCTAGGGGAACTCACCCGAATCCAAAGAGTACCAGACAATCCAAGCTAAGACTGGGCTGATAATATCGCTACAACCCAAAATCAGGGAAGAAGGACCTGGGTCTAGACTACAGCATGTGGGATGCATCTCCTGGGCAAACCGCATAATATCTACGAAATCCGGCAGGTCAAAGGTACTCCAGGAAATTCTGGGCACTGCGGCAAAGCACCGATCAACAGCAACCCCCTTAGAGTGAAGTTGGTGGTACTCCCGCCTGATGTCAACCACCTTATTCGCAAAGAAGCGAGCAATCTCATCACAATCATTCTGTGAAAAAAATTGACGGAACTGCTGACAGGCTGGGTTGCACAGTCTGTCAACAGTTCTGAAGAGTAGAGCTGGTCGGTTCCGTGTGACAGCTATTTCCCTGGACAGGAATTCTGCCTTCTTACGGGAAATTTCTGTTTAGTAGAATTTGTAATGTTCTAACAAAATAAGGTGGTCGGCATCAGAGGCAGTCTTCCTCCAATGATGCTCTAACCTATGCCCCAAACTCCACAACTCCCTGAGAGCCCCATCAAACCAAGGGGCCCTGGGGAGCTGCAGGAGGGGGCGAACACGGATAGGAGGAATCAGATCGAGGGCTGAAGATATGGCCCCATTATAGGCCGCAACCAACTGCTCAGGATCTGTGCTAGTCTCATCCAAAGACGAGAGGTCAATGAAACCCCCATTTAACTCCCCCAGCCTGGATGGCATGTTATTTCTTTTAATCCCTTTTCTCTCCCCCCATCTGGATGGCATGTTATTTTTTTTCAGCCCCTTTCACACACACACACACACACACACACACACACGCCTACATGGCCTTGTCTGTTTCATGTATGTTATTTACAGAGTACATTTTCAAAAACCATTTCTGTCTCATGTGTGGTCTTGCACTCATCTTCTGGGTCCAGAGAGATCTGGGATGAGATTGGCTGTGTACTCCTATGACCTCCTGGCCATCCAGGGATTACACCTGTAAAGCTGCTCCTGCTTCCCCTAGTCCTCTGGTTCAGCAGCCACTACAGGGTGTTCTTCTGGGGCCAGCAGGCCTATCCTATGGTTGAGTGCCATGTAGGGCACCACCAGAATGATCAAGGCACCTGAACTGCATCTTAAACATTCCAAAGGCACACTCAGTGATGTGTGTAGTGATGTGTGCTGCATTGTATCTGTCCTCTGCAATGGATGCTGGCCATAGAACAGGTGTGAGGAGCCAGGGGCAGAGGGTATATGCACTGTCCCCTGTGTAGGTAAAGGGCATGGGTTACTGATATCATCAGCAACATGGGGGGGAGACCTTTGGGTATACTCACCAATGAGGTGCCCAATAGGGATGTCCCCACCTTTGAACCTCTGGCACAGGATGGACTTGTGCCCAACGAAGGCGTGGAGGGCACTGCTAGGAAACCTAGCCAGGACATTGATGATGCACCTTGTTGCATGGCACACCACCTGACAGTTAATGGAATGGTACTCCTTCCTATTCACGTAGGCCTCAGATCTATCACTGGTGGGTGCTCAGATGGCAACATGGGTGCAGCCAATGGCACAAAGTACAGATGGTAGGTGTACAACTCAATGAAACTGCTGCATGGTTGCTGATTGCTCTGCTGGTGTGGTGGGGAATAAGATGAACGCTCTAGTGTAGGCCAGCAGGACATCTAGGAACTGGCCGAAGAGCTGCAAGATGGCAGACTGTGAGATACTGGTAGTGTCCCCCACTGATGTCTGGAAGGTTCCAGTGATCAGGAAGCACAGTGCTGCTGCCACCTTGAGTTCTACGGACATTGCATGGCTGCGCTTGGTGTCTGTCAAGAGTTGATCATGCAGCAGCTCACATAGCTGCATGAACATGGGTCTGTTGAGCCTGTCCCAGCCCATGGTTCGGTCATCACTTAGGACTTTGAATGTGAGTCATGGATGGTGCTGCCTGTTTGCAGCACAGTGCATCCGGGGCATGCACAAAGACCCAGGAGGGCACTGGCCCTCTCCTCATGTTGCATGACCAACTGCATCAGGTACACAATATCAGCCTTTTCGATTTTAGCTGTGTGCGTGCGTGCGTACGTGCGTGCATGTGTGTGTGTGTGTTCTGCTATGCCTCTCCCTGCCTCTGGGGTTTGTTCCAAGTTAAAACCTACTTTTCATAGGCGGTATTTGTGTTGTGCTATTGTGCTGCACTATTCCGTTAGTGCAACGCTATATCTCTGAATATCATGCTGTGCATGATATGCAAGCCACCAACCCTGTTTCAGTACTGCACTGCATACATTAACAGACAGTCGGCCTGTCAGATCTGGTGTACCACAAGGGTCAATACTGGGACCTTTGCTGTTCAGTGTGTTCCTAAACAATCTCCTGACTTCTTGTCACTGCTGTATACTCCTATATGCTGATAACGCTGTCATTTTCACCAGCAACCAGCACCCTAAAGTTCTAGAGGCAGATCTTCAAAGAAGCTTTGCATCAGCGGAAAAGTGGTTTAAAGAGCAAAGGCTGGTTATGAACTATAAAAAGACTATGACCATACTTTACTCCACAGTACAAAACAAGCTCAAAAACTACCCCCTGGCAATAAGGAATGACAGCGGTACCACATTAAAGCTAGTCCCTCATTTTAAATACCTGGGGGTGACAATAGACTCCTCTCTGTCCTTGTCACAGCATATTGATATCACTGCAAGGGCTATTAATACAAGAATCGGGATCCTCTGCTGGCATAGGCGCTGTCTATCTCATGAAGCACTAAATCTCACAATCAGCAGCTCTATTGTCTACCTCATAGAGTATGGACCAGCTGTCTATGGATCTGCTACTGACATGGCCCTTGAATGCATTGCAGTTGCCCTAAACAAAGTCTGCCATCTACTCACAGGTGCACCGAGACTCACCCACACCTGGCTGGCTTCAACTGAATGAAAGAATCTGGTATCAAACCTGCCTAAAAAAGTCTAATTAAATCTGCTTCCAGCAGGGGTTCAGAACCTGCTGTCTTTGCCTTTGAGTACCAAACATACCTGACGCTCCGCCACTCAAGTTTTCCATGTACCCAGATGCTGCACTGCCATGGCACAATGTGCATTCTCACACTGTGCAGCTCTCTGGGTAAGCGCACTGCCCCAGACATCACTGGTGCACCAACGATTGGACCTTTTAAATACAGACTATGCCAGGACCTCTTTGGCTCGGGTAACTGTATGTGCCCCATGCTAAGCCTCTGTGTGCAGCGGTAAACCGCCACCAGCACTTAATCCCCACCATTGTCCGTTCTGGATCGCCCAAGCACAGCACTTCTACCACCCTACCTCCTCCCGGCACTGCCCCCCCTTGCCCCCATGCCCTATCTTTCCCGCTTCTCACCTGTCCTATATGCACTGCCTCTGCAGCCCTCCCTCTCCTTATGTATCCACTCCCTATTCTGTCTGTTCTACATCTTGACACAGGCATGCATTGTACAATGCCTCAGCATACCATAACCAGTGCTTTATATTTGGGATTGTTGTACCTTCTATGTACTGTATATTGTTCCCAGTCTTTGTACCTTGCAGTCTTATGTAACTGATGTGGAACCTTGTAACGAGCATCCGCTCACAGGTGTTATCCAGGATCTCAATAAATAAACAAATAAATAAAAATAAAAACTTTGCACTATAGCACTAGCACAATTAACGCACGCAGCACAGTCTCTTGAATGTGGACAACATGCCCAAATACATGCACAGCTCTAGAGCCAACACTTTGCACCAGGTACAAAGCTTTGAATATCTGGGCCAGGGAAACTACTACCAGTTTAATCTATACAAAAGGAATGGGACTGAAATAAAGCAAATGTGTGCTTAATACATTCTATAAAAGTAAATAAATGGGTAAGGTGCTTTAAAAAGAAACAAAAACAGTACAATTCCAGTGCAGAGAGAATATTACTGCAAGCCTCTGAGTAAAAGGGGTAGTTTAAACAGACTTTATGTGTGTAGACAAAACCAGACATGAATGGCTCCATACCCTCAGTGCTTTGAATTCCGAATTACTATTTAAAGAAACATTAACTTGTAAATGATTGAATGTATTAACTTTGATACTACAGCCTGAAAATAAATGATTTTATATACATAGAATTTAAGCAGACCTGTGGATAACAGGAGCATTATATGTGGAAAGGTACAGGATACATGTTGAGTATTTTAAAATATTTGTTCAGAAAGTTGGTTTGAAAAGAATATTCCTGCAAACAAGGTATTCAATACTAAATTATTTATAGAGTAACAATACATTTGATTTTAAAATCCATCCTCAGTCCCCCCTCCCCCACTGTAAGCCTACCTATCAAGGCGTTAAACAGTCCATGTTTAGAATTTATATATTCAGTACTTAAGCGGGGGAAGGGATTGAAAACCCTCATATTGAGGAGCTGGCAGCCAGGTCCCTTCTGCTTCTTGGTACACTATGCTACAAGCGCCGCCCCATGCCACTCGTGCTCATTCGTTTTCTGACATACGAGTTTGTAGAACACAGGGCCAAGCTATATTGAATTCAATGAAGGGCAGATTTTAACTAGTTTTTTTCTATATTTTACAGCGCCACCAGGTTTAAGTCAATGCCACCAATCAATCTCACCCCTCCTTTGAATTCAATACAGCGTGGCTCCATGCTCTACAAACTCATATGTCACAAAACGTATGAGTGTGGGAGTGGCACAGGGGCCGAAGTTGTAGTATAGTGTACCAGAAAGGGGAAAGAATCTGGCTGCCTGCTCCTTGATAGGAGGATTTTTGATCCCTTCCCCTGCTTAAATACTGAATATCTAAATTCTCAAAGAAGGACTGCTTAACTCCTTGATAGGTAGGCTTACAATGGGGGGACGGAAAATTGCACCTGAATTTATGTTCTTTAAATGACTGCAGACACATTAAACTAAATCCCCTTGAAAAAGCCTTATAGATTGGGCGAAACATTGGGGTACATGGAAGTAAAAATAAACCAGGTGAAAACAAAGTACAGAAGTTTGGCTCCATTTTTGTGACAGCCTTCTGGAACCCATACCAAAGCATTGCATTACAGACCACAAACTATTACCCTTAGCCATCCACTATATAAGGGTTTAAAATGGTTTGAATAGTTTTAAAGCCTACAGGAGTTCATTTAAAAATTGGGAGAGAATAGCTTTAAGTTGCCAGTATAAATGTGGGGGAGATACAACAAAGTCCTGGCCCCCTGAGGAAGAGCCAGTGTGGCTCAAAGCTATTGAGGTGTTTGGTGAGTGTCCATGAGTTGTTTTGAACTTGCGAGTTTATTATTTTGATATCAAAGTTCTGTACTGCTTTAATAAAGATAAGGTGCAGCATGCACCTTTTCAGACCTGCAACCTTTTGCACTGTGGACTTCTGTTGTGCATTTTGAGTGCCTTCCTCCTTTGCTCTTTCATATTGGAAGTTAGACACTTCAACAGGAGCACTAGTGTAGTGCCCCAGGGAAATTGGGGGCACCACAGAAAATAGTGGAATTGGGGGCATCACAGAAAATATGGGACCCTCAGAGACATGAGGGTCAGACAGTTATGGGGACCCTGGCAGCTTAATGGGAAACCCTTGAAAAGCTTTGGTTACCCTCTGAAACACAGAACAGGCCCCACTCCAGCAAACAGTTCTAGCGGTCTAAATTCAGGGTTTTAAAAGAAAACCATTTTTTTTTCTCCTTTGTTCTTCCTTCTCCCCTGCTCAAGACTGACAACTAGTCAGCCAAAGCCAAACCAGTTGGGCCACATTCCTGTCCCTCAGGGGAGAAGGAAGCCAGGCTGAGCCCTCTTAGCCAATCCCTGTGGCCAGAGTAGATTCAAATTTGGAGACTTTTTTTTAAGCCACTGACCCAGCCTCAGGAGGCTGACCTCTGGATGAAGGAGCCAATCCCCTGACAGGTATCCAGGACTGCTGCAGCCTAGAGGAGGCTCTGCACAGGCTGGAGAGGGGAGAAAGAGTTTGACCAGGGAGGGTGAAGGACAGCAAGGCAATGGATGTTGGCTTCCCTGTTAGGCGGTTGAACTGAATCCGCTGGATCTCTTCAGTGTAACCCCTCCAGAAGATCTCCAGTAGCAGCTTCGGTCATTTGTTTTGCAGAAATTTGCCATCTAGTCAGGTCCCCCAGTCCGGTGAGTCAGTCTATTTGGCCAGGAAACAGATCCAGTGAATCTTTTATGCAGCAGTCTCCAGGAGAAGAGGTCTTATCACTCCTTTGTGGTTGTGCATTCCCAAGGGTACAGAAATCCTTGTTGAACTTCAGGGGTGAGTAGGCTTGTTGGCCAGCATTTCCTTCAATAATTAGTCATAGCTAGACCTGCTTCAGCCAGGGAAAGAATTGTTTGTTTAGCAATCGTATTGTTATACTATGTAATTATTGTTTATAATTGTTAAACTGCTTCCATTGTACCCCCCCAAGGGTGGAGGAAAGCTGCTATCTTGTCCAATTCTATAAAGACAGAGGCAGAGAGAGAGAGATGAGAACCAAGAAGGCAGAAGCTAGGAGGGTTCAAACCAAATAATTGTTGGACCAAGATTAAAGGTGTTTGTGAACTCCTCTCTCAAAGGAATCTCTGCTAGTTTAACTTATTCTAGGCAGTCTGTGCTCCAAATAGAGAGACTGGGGAACTCCCTCTCAGCCAACAGTCAAAGAATTGCTAAGTACAGCCAGCTCAAAATATTCCTGGTGAGAGGGGAAATGTCCATGCTGAATTTCCAATTGTTCAGCTGTAAGAAACTAATTACTAGAGGCCGGCAGAGCCTTAGTGCATTCTTCTCTCAGAGTTCTATGGTAATCTGAGCCCTAGTAATGGGGAAAATGTATTCCTTTATCCATATTTAGTAGAAGGGCGGGGCAGCCCTCAGCTGGGACAAAGAGACTAGGTACTCTGGCCTCCTCAATACTCAGAAGGCACCCAGATCTTATCCATATTAACAAAGGGGTGGGTCATCAAACTGTTTCAATGCCCATGAAGCAAACTGTATTTTCTTTATCTGCCTGCAATCTCCTGTTGCTTGCCTACCTCTCAGCTGTTCCTGATTTTCAGGGATGTCCCTGGTTTTCCCTCGGGGATTTCTTCTGTCCCTCCTAAGTTTGGCATTTCTGGCACTAAAGAGTAGGGACTGGAATCACAAAATAATGCCAGCCATTAATGTTACAGTCTAGTTCTCATTAAGAAAATGCTATTCACTCTAAGAAGCATGTTGTATACAGCTTCTGGAACTAATATTGCTATTTTATCAGATGTGTTCCTGATTTTGGTCATTTGTCCCTGATTTGTGATGAGGGGGGTTGAGAGGCATGGTTGCCTGGACCCACTGCTTGTTGTGTCTGAACTGCTGTATTCAATCAAACTGTTTTAAGTTGTTGAACTGCTTGCTGTGACTGAACTGCTATATGCAATTGAAGAGTTTAAGTGACTGAACTACCTCATTCCTGGGGTATCGTGACTGCACTGCCTTATTTGCTCAATTGTCCTGTGTGACTGCACTGCTCTGAGGGCATTGACTGCAGCAATTGCCTACTGCTACTTCCTCTGAAGACATTTGGGGCCACCCCATCCCAAGTGGTAGGGCCCTCGGTCATAAAAGAAGGGGGGTATTGCCTTTCAGGTTTGTAATTTTTGTTCTCTTCCAGACTCCTGCACACATCTCATCTAGAGATCCTTCGGTGCCTCTTCTTCAACCCAGGGAGGGTCCTGGGAAACCCAGCATCACCTGCACCCATCTCCACTGACCTCCACCAACCCCAGGTCTTCACCATGACATGCCAGGTTTGAGTTGCTGGTCATAAGTGGTAGCCAGCTGGTAGCTAGGGCCCACCAAAGTGAGTCAGGTTAGGGGCCACCCCAGCTCTAGCTTGGGGGACTTAAGTCATCCGCTGAACATGGAGTCATGCTGCCCATTCTCCCGCATAGACATTGTCCCAAGGTGCAATAATATCAGTGGCCTATACCAAGGCCTTGCCGAGGATTGCCAGGCTCTGTGCCTCATCCCCCAAGATGGCGTAAGTACCGGTGGCCCACGCAAGAGGCCACACTGAGGGTCACCACGGTCATAATTGTACCGTCCGTAGGTGTCTCGTGTTCCTGTAGCTCATCAA
The DNA here is from genome assembly GCA_016271365.2 of Neoceratodus forsteri. NCBI lineage: Eukaryota > Metazoa > Chordata > Ceratodontiformes > Ceratodontidae > Neoceratodus > Neoceratodus forsteri. The sequence continues at coordinate 201,954,730 of JADMNL010000030.1, forward strand.
GAGGTCACACAAAGATTGCCAGATTCTGAAGCTGCAGGGGTGAGGTGGTAAGGGTTCTGGGGACCTGCCCAGAGGTCATCCGGGATCATCGCACCCAGCATCCTTTCCTTGACTGGAGATCACCTGCCCAAGGTCACTGCAGCTGACAACTCCAGATAAGGGTTCTTTTCATCCACAACTGGGCGTCAACATCCATCCTCAACCAGGAGCTTCCCTTTTGACGTTACCTTAGTGACACCAGGAGGCCTACAGTGCTTTACTCTGTTTTTTGGTTCACTGGGGGATGCCCCATTTTATGGCCTGTATAGAAAGCGCTTCCTTAGGTTCACACTCAGTGGTCGGACAATCAAAATACTAGAAACCCAAGCTTGGTGCATCAGATTGCTATGTCCTTAGGACTTGAATCACCTGGACTTTTGTATGACATTTGTGGGGCCAGTTTGTGGTCCCGGTAACCTTATTCATTCTTTCTTTCTCGTGTGTGATAGTGATAGTGAATGATAAGTCTTTTCTGTGTGCTCCAACTATTGTTAATATACCTTGCATCTTGGCTCTAGAGTACGCCTCCAGCCTCTCCTTTCTGATTTATCTGGCATCACCCTAAACTATAGGGGTACGAACCACCACAGCTCGTACACCACATTAGCCATCAGTCCAGTGCACACCTGACCTTTCACTATTGTCCCCCTCCATGTCAGCCTATACTATTGGAAGGCCCCACTGTCTGCTGGGGCATTACATGGGGGAAGGGGGAATGGAGTACAAAATGGGGGAAAACAAAATAATCAAAACAAAAAGAATTCGCTCTTTGCACTTCAAAGGGTCTATCTCCAAGAAAAGATCTGTAGAGAGAACAAAGTAAAGCAAACTACTCAAGCAATTTCAGAGGTGAGGCTGCTCTTCAGCTCATCAGATCATGTCCCTGTTCTATTTTTTTTTCAGTCTTGAATTTGTTGTCTTCCACCACCGACTAGCCTTCATCTGGACTGGTCCCCCCAGCCTCATCACCTGATTTTCCTACCTGTGGTCTTGCTGCACTGCCATCCAGATTTTCCCAGGTAGCAGTCAACCAGCAGGGTGCACATTCCCCACTCCCTGAAGGAGGATTGCTGCAGGATGCTCAGTCTTCCCTCCCCAGGTGAACCAAGTCTGTTCTAGAACCTGGTTTCCTGGCATAGCAGGTGGTAGCTCTACCATTATACTTCCAGGCCAGCCCTGTTGTCCCAGTACTGAAACAATAAAGGAATGTTGTAAGAACCATTAAACCCCATCACTGTGTCTTCCAGTAGCTGCTTGTTTTTTTGTTCTAGTGTGGCTAGTACTAGCTGCATTGCAAAGTGCTAATGACTAGAAATGCCCACAGGCTGCTGGGAAAGGATATGGTCCCATATGCAGTGTAGTCTAATATATGATTCAGTCTAAATGCTCTGCACTTATCATCTGCCTCCTGCTTTATTATTTAACAGCTTTGCTAAGAGCATTACATGGCACTCAACAGCCACAGGCATTGCTCTCTCTAAGAGTATATCTTGTGTGAGGAGGCTGGTTGCCTTTCAATGTTATGCCTCAGGCAACCTTCCAAGCTCACACTGCTGATGCTGCTGGAAGTAGTCATGTTGTGGTTTATAGCTGGCTACATTTTTTGACAACAAAAGGCACTTTGCTTCCCTTTTAAACTACAGTGACTTGAGATTAAGTACAGGATGAAGACTGGTATTTCCTATCAAGGTTCATGAATCTTCTAGAGGCTAATTGAGGTCTGTGTTTGCATGACAAACAGTGTTCTTACTGCAGGTAGTCTGGTCCCTATCTGGGGTAAGGCTTCAAGGTCTGTGTCTGCAGGATGAGCTTAGTGTTTTTACTGAGGTTACCCGAACCCCTACCAGGAGTATAGCTGAGTAGCAGACTAGATCAGTTCAATGCATGGCTAAAGGGTAGAAGGAAAGACTAGTAGAGTGTCTTGAATCCAGTAGGCTGCAAGACCACTGGCAGCATGAATTCAGTGGGAGGAAGGTCATGCCAAACAAATCTGATAGATTTCTTTGACTGGCTGGGTGACCAGGAAAATAGATCTGGGGAGGGCAGTGGACATGGTCTGTCTGGTCTTCAGCAAGGCTTTTGACCCAGTGCCACACAGGAGACTGATAAAGAAGTTGAACAGTCTAGGAGTGGGATCTAAAGTGGTAAACTGTATTAGAAACTGGTTAACAGATAGGAGGCAGAGGGGGGTGGTGGTTAGTGGCATTTACTCTAAAGATGGAAGAGTGACAAGTTGGATACCACAGGGCTCAGTACTGTCACCAGTGCTCTTCAATGTATTCCTAGGGGACATTGAGAAGAACTGGAAGAGAAGGTATGTCTTTTTGCAGATGATACCAAAATTTGCAATAGGGTGAACAGTCAGGAGGGGTTGGAGAAAATGAACAGGGATCTTGGGAAACTCATGGAATGGTTAAAACGTGGCAGTTGGGGTTCAAAGCCAAAACGTGCAAAATCTTGCATCTAGGGTATAGGAACCCTAGTGCTGAGTACAGGATGAAGTGGAAGGTACTGACTGTCACGAGACAGTAAAGGAACCTTGTGGTTACTATATCTGATGACCTCAAGGTGGCAGGGCAGTGTGACAAGGTAGTGGGTAGGACTAGCGGGATGCTGGAGAGTATAGGGAGGTATATCTGCAGTAGAAGGAAGAAGGTGGTGTTGCCACTGTATTGCTCATTGGTGAGACCCCACCTGAAGTACTGTGTCCAGTTTTGGAGATTGCACCTCAGAAAGGACACAGAGTGGACCCACTCCAGAACAGGACAACTTAAATTCTGCAGGATTTAAATGAGAAGCCCTACCAGGAGAGACTGAGGAATCACAGAATTTACACTCTGGAAGAGAAGAGAGACAGATGTAATGTGATAAAGACCTACAGTACAACTACCTCGCAGAGTTAAAAAGGGTGCGAGGGGAGTCTTTTTCAAACAAGGAACAGCACAAAGACCAAGGGGCATATGATGAAGCTGGAGGGGGAAGTTCAACAGAGCTGTGAGGAAATATTGCTTCAATGAAATGATGGTAGATGCCTGTAACAGACTGCCAGCAGAGGTGGTGGAGGCTAGAACAGTGGGGCGCTTCTAGCATGCATGGGATAAACATAGGGGTATATTAGAAAAGAGGCAGGGAGGTGGGATGGTCTCTGGAGACAAGATACTAAGGATTATACTAAGGATGGCTAAGGAGCAAGAAGGCAAGCTGCCCATGAATGTTCCTATAAAAATATTGCTCTGGGTAGTTACAAAGTTTCCCTCCTGGTAGAATATATTTATCCAACTTGTTTTTAAACTCTTGTTTAGTTCTGCTAATAATAATATGAATTGGCAATTTATTCCACAAGTTTACAATTTGCATAGTATACAAATATTTGCATTTATCAGTTCTAAACGCCTTTCCCATTGTCCTCTGGTATCTCTTATGGAACTCAAACTCTGTTCCCATGGTCATGCATGATGTCAAACATTAAATCCCTCATGGTCTTCTGGTTTCGAGTGACATCAAGTTGAGCACCCCTAGGCGTTCCTCATGTTTCATCCTTAATTCTGTCAATGTTTTTGATAAATCTTCTTTGTATTTTTTCAATATATTGCACTCTCTTTTTTTGTAGGGGCACCAAACTTAAGACACATACTCTAGATGTTGTCGTACATAGACTCTGAACAGAGACATTAAAACCTTATCATCTCTGGAGACTATGTTTTTTCTAATTGACCATATAATTTTGATGGAGGATATCATCAAGGAAAGGCTAGGGGGGGTTACTGGAGCAAAATGGATATTTGGACAATAGGCAACATGGCTTTGTCCTGGGCATATCATGTCAGATGAATCTTGTGGAGTTCTATGACTGGGTGACAAGGTCCCTGAACCAGGGTAGGCCGGCGGACGTCCTCTTTCTGGACTTCAGCAAGGCATTTGATTCAGTACCCTACAATGGCCTGCTGACTAAACTAAAGGAAATGGGGGTAGGGAGACAGTTGTTAAGATGGATAGGAAATTGGCTCTCTGAGTATGCTCAGAGGGTGCTGGTTGGGGGGCTAGCCTCATCGCCAAGGTGGGTTTCTAGTGGGGTGCCCCAGGGGTCAGTGCTGGGGCCACACCTGTTCAATGCCTATGTTTCAGACATAAGGAAGGGGATCAGGAGTGAAATGAGTCTCTTTGCAGATGACTCAAAGTTGGGCACAGAGGTGGATGAGGAGGAGGGAAGGGGAGAGTGGCCTTGTAGGAGGATCTGGAAACTCTGGAAAGGTAGTCAGGAAAATGGAAACTAAAATTCAATGTGGGGAAGTGCAAGGTCCTGCACCTGGGAGTCAGAAATCCATGCCAGGGGTATATACCCTGGGAGGAGACTAAATTCATGTCACAGAGGGTGAGAGAGACCTGGGGGTAGTGGTAGATGTCAAAATGAACAACTCAAAGATCTGTAGGAGGGCAGCAGTGAGGGCAAATAGGATGCTGGGATGCATCACCAGGGGGATTACCTCCAGAAAGGCAGACATGATCCTTCCTCTGTACAACTGTTTGATTAGGCCACACCTCGAGTATTGTGCGCAGTTTTGAAGACCACATTTAAAGAGGGACATTACACTCCTAGAGAGGGCCCAAAGGAGGGCAACCAAAATGATCTGGGGCCTGGGGAAGAAGACCTATGAGGAGAGGCTCAAGGAGCTCGACATGTACACCCTGGAGGAGAGGAGGGACAGGGGGACATGATAGAGGTCTTTAAGTACATAAAAGGGATAACTATGGGGGGCCCAGTCAGGTGCTCCAAAGGAAGGAGGAGGGGGAAATGAGGAGGAATTGGTGTAAGCTGGAAGGGGGCAGGTTCAGAAGGGAGAGGAGGAGGAGGAGGTGTTATTTTAGTGAAAAGGTGGGGAAACCATGGAATGTGCTGCTCAGGGAGCTGGTAGAGGTGGAGACTGTGGCAGGGCTTAAGAGGGGATGTGACAGGTACGGGAAGGATAAATCTCACCAGGTCCAATGCAGGTGAAACATCTGGGACTGGAGACAGTATAACCCGGGGGGGGGGGACTCACCAAAATCAGCCCTCATTGCAGGTGCTGAAAATCAAGCAGACTCAAAAGACCATTGGGTCTATTCTGCTGGCATATTAGTATGTTAGTATGTTAATATCCTAGGAACAGAATGGGTAATCCTAGGAAAGACAAGTCACGGCAGGAGAGAGCAAAAAGCAAAAATATTCAGGATCCTTCAGCCACGAGGTCTACACAGGGCCTCGTGGAGCCACCAATTGAAGAAATTGGAGTGGAGATGCTTCACAGCATTTGACACAAATTTAATAGACTAATCACATCTATATCTAATTTATCAAAAAAGTTTGACACCTTGACGAACAGAGTTTCAACTTTGGAGATGGATATGTCTCACTTGCATACAGTGTCATCGGAGTCTAAACAGCAAGCAACCACAGCTATGGGAGTCATCAGTAAGCTGGTAAAAGAGTAAAAGAGGATACCCACCTTTGAACCTTCTTGGAGACCCTGGAGAACCAAGCTAGTGCATCCGATTTAAGGATCATCAGAATGCCTGAGAGGAGCAAGGGTGACCATCTGCAGACTGGACCAACAATTGGGGCAACATCTGCAAGATCAAGGAATTGTTTTACGAAAAGTTTATAGGGTGGCATGTCATGGAAGGCAAGACAACCCCGAGGCTCCTGGAGCTATTGTTACAGTCCTCGACGGTGTAGGAACCAGGGACTATGTACTCACTCTTGCAAGACAAAAAAGAATACTGTTTCATGAGGGTTAACCAGTCTGCTTATTTCCAGATCTGAGTTATGCCACACGCTAGTGGAGAAAATGTTTTGATGGGGTCCAGGCACTTCTAAACGAGGCAGACATTTCACATTGAATGGTCTTTTCGGCCAGGCTAAGAATTCTTCATCAGAGTTGGGTATTTTTATTTACTGACTCAGAGGATGCTCTGAAGTGGGTCCAACGACATGCACTGGCTTCCCAAAGGAGAGCTGAATTTCACCAGTCAGATTCGGAGGATGAAGATGAGCTGGACACTTCAAGGGTTTTACTGAGAGTTCAGGTTTACCCTTGAACCTTTAAGCTTGCTGGACTAAATTTTTTCCCTTTGGTGAGCTTCATATATAATCGGATATATTTTCATTAAATAAATGGAAAATGTAAAATCTCTAATACAGTGTGTGTGTGTGTATGTGTGTGTGTATAAGGGCTGAAAGGGGAGGGAGGAGGGCCAGTGAGTGAACATCTTTTCAGCCATCATCTACAGGAGCTCCTGTTGCCATGCTGAGCTTCCTTGGTGGCATAGTTCTGTGTTTCAGTTGAAGTGACTGTTTTAATTAGAATTCTGTCTAAGTTTAAAATGTTTGCGGAGAGAATGATGGAGTTGCAGTTTTAGTTTTTGAATTACAACCTAATTAGGTTATTTAACTACTGACAATGCTTGGACTAATTTAGTGTCCTAGTTCAGGAAACAGTGCTTGGACAATTTAAGTTCTTAACTCATTGTTTTAATTCCATGCAGCTCATTGGCTCATATATGTAGCCATTATTGCATATTAATATTGAAAATTTTATAAGATTTGCTGGGTTACCCCTCCATGATGTATCTTATGCTGTAGCATGGTGTTTTCATTGCATGTATTAAGAGGAGTGGTGTCCTCATTGGCATTATACGACTCCTTTGTATGTACTGCATTAGGACTTTGACTAGAAGTTCATTGATATACCAATAAGTATAAAGTTTTTTTTTAAAAAAAAGGGATGGACTGGACTCCAACCAGGGTGCTTAGAGATAGATTCATACAACACTAAGGAAAGCCTTGAAACTAGGAAATGGGGAGGCTGCTGATGTGTTCACACTAAACATTTGTTTGAATTCCAGCCTTTGCCAGTGAGTTAAAACTTTAATTTTTCAGACATTCTTGTTCTTGTTTTCCTTTTTTACCAAAAGTGTGGCTACACTGTTGTTTTCTTCATAGGATAGGAAGAGGGTTTTCCAGTAAAAGGATAGAGGTCATACTGCTCCCATACCAGGAGTATCACAGAGGTATAAAGTTTTTTGGGGGGGCTAATGCTGCACAGTTAAAATCTTAACAAAGCTAGGGGTCCGGAGGTGTGCTCCCTAGAAAAATTGTAACATTTTTACCTTCAAATGGTGGCTTTTCCTGCATTTTAATGGTGAAAGAAGTGTGTATTTCTTACATGTGGAAAGATTTGTTTACTGGATCACTGAGTACAATGGACAGAGAGACATAATTTTTCCAGCAGATGTGCTGAAAAGCTTACAGGACCCCAGACGAAAATAGAGAGACACCGTCATCCCAGCAGATCTGCTAGGAAGATTACAGGACCCTGCAGGAAAACAGACAGCCAAACATCATTATCCCAGCAGGTCTGCTGGGAAGGTTACCGGACCCTGAAGGAAACCAGACAGTCAAACACCATTATCTCAGCAGATCTGCTGGGAAGGTTACAGAACCCTAGAGGAAAACAATCAGTCAGACAGCATGATTTCAGCAGATCTGCTGGGTTCTTTAAAGTATCCCTTATGATCTTAAAACCCATGTAGCAAAATATGAACGTGCCATACAGCTTTTATTAGTTTATTATCGTGCTGATTTGGGGAGAAGCAGCTCGACCTTCCTATTTGTCATGGACGCAAATTCATCAGTCACTTAATCAGTGCCAGTTTTTGTGCATTCTTCCATCTGAATATTGAGACTTCCAAGTGAACTCTGTCACTTTCAGTCTTGTTTCCCAGATGTCTTAATGCAACTCATGGCACTGATTAAGTACTCACATTTGGTACCTGGGATTGTTAAAGCAATCCACAGTGATTTATGCAGTGGTGGATACATTATGTCTAGAAATATTTTGTAAAGACTGATCATGTCTTGTGGACTTTCATTTACTGACAGCCGTAGAATGAAGTGTTTTGCAGCTACTAGTTCATCTTCCAGAATTTATTTTTTATTTTATTTATTGAAATAATCAGTTTTACAACCTTTGAGTCAGGGACTCGTTTACAAAGGTACCTCGTCATGGGGGAGACAACAATTAAGGAGTTTAGGACAGTGGTTACATACAGGTGAGATACATAAATACACACGCAGAGTTACAGGCATCATGATATAAATACATACATTTGTTGAGTTACATGCATCATTATGTTACTACCATTGTTACAGTTGTTCATTGTACCATTACCCAGTCGTCTATGGGAGCCAGAGGGCATAGGGCTATATGAGGCAGAGTTAGGATCCGCTACAGACATTTACAGCATCGGCTAGCAATAATGTATTGACAGAGGGCTATTTTAAACCGCCAACTCGGGATCTTTGTGATTGCCTCAGGAAGGGAGTTAAACCAGGCCGAGCTTTATGAGGGAAGGATCTTTGGCAGAGAGGTCCTTGCCCTGGGTACTAGGAAGGTGGCTTTGGTGGAGTTATGGGTCAGCGTAGGCCCGACAGCTAGTTGCAGGGATGCAGAAACCCTTGGTGGGCATAACCCAGACAGGGATTTTTTGGCCAGTAGGCAGGTGTGATGTTTCAGTCATTCTTCAAGAGTGAGTATGTTAGCGGTGGAGTATAGCAGACAGGTGTGGGTTCTGCTGTGGGCACCGGTCAGGAGCCTACAGGCTTTGTTAATAGAGGTCTGGACCTTTGACAGGGAGGAGGGGTCAGCCGCTGCATATATTGGAAGTCCATAGTCAGCCAGGGACAACACTGATGAGGTGATGGCTAATTTTAAGGCAGAATCTGGGAGGCAGTCTTTATGGCGGTAGAGAAGCCCAATCCTGGAGTTCATGGCTGATGACAGGGCTTTTAGGTGGGCGTGGAATGTAGGGCCTGCGGCAAAGGTGATGCCCAGATACTTATATGTTGTTACCTGTTCTAGTGGGAGGAGCATGCTGGTGGTGATGAGAAGGGAGTATCCTTGGCGCTGTTTTGCCGATGTGAGAACAGCATTGACTTAGTTTTTTCAGGTTCAAGACTAGTCGATGGTTACTGAACCATTTTTCAGCTTGTAGGAAGTGCTTTGCAGCATGCATTGGAGTAGGAGGGTCTGAGTGTGATGCTAGGATCACTGCATCATCAGCATAGAGCAGTATTTTGTTGGAACAGGAGCTTGGGAGGGTGTTCAGGAAGAGACTGAAAAGGTGGGTCCAAGGATGGAGCCTTGTGGGACCCCTGAGAGAACTGGTAGGTTGGTGGAGGGTTCTATTTAGCTTAACTCTTTGGGACCTGTTGTGCAGGTAGCAGGGGACCAGTTCAGGGGCCAAATGAGAATCCCAGCTGGCTTAGGGGTTTAACAGCAGGGGTGGCACACAGTGTCAAAGGCCTTGGATAGGTCGATGAAGACTGCCCTCAAGTTGACCATTGTCGCTTAGAGTGTATGTAGTGGGAGAATTCCAGAAGGGCAGGGACATGCTGTGGCCTGGACGAAACCCATGCTGCTCAGGACATAGGATGTCATATTTAGATAGGTATTCTGTGAGTTGAGTGGCTACTATTTTTTCCAAGGCTTTGGAGAGGGGAGGGAGGATGGAGATGGGCCTGTAGTTATTTGGTAGTGTTTTGTCCCCAGACTTGTGGATGGGGGTTACTTCCGCTTGCTTCCATGCTTCCGGGAATTGACCTAGGCATAAGGATTTATTTATAGCAAGCATGAGGGGGATTAACATGACATCCAGCGTGGGGCGGAGTATCCTGGAGTCAATAGGGTCATTACTTGGGTTATGAGGCGAGAGATTTTAGGAGAAAAGGTTTGGCATCATGGGGTGAGATTATCCGGAAGTGGAATTGCGGCCTGGAGATGTGAGTGGTGGCGTGGGAACCGGGTCAAAGAATTGGGCAGGAGAACTGTGCTTAAGTCCGAAAGTTTTATTAAGGCAGTCTGCAATACATGTTTGGTCCGTCGAGACTGCTCCATTTATGACAATCTGAGATGGAGGGGGGTGGGTTTGCCATTCAGATCTTTAATATTGTCCCAGAAGGCTCTAGCTGAGCCCCAGGAGGATGTCAAAGCAGCCTGATAGTATTTAGATTTCGCCTGTTTGATGGCCCAGGTACATTGGTTGCGAGCTGCACTATAGGCTTGCCTGTCTGCCACCCTACCAGAGTCATTTGCTATGTGCCAAAGATTGTCTCTCTTTTTTAGTTGCCGGATCAGTGCAGGGGATATCCATGCAGCAGCCCGTTTTTTTGGTCTAGATGTGGTGAAGGGGGCAAATAGGTCACAGGCATAGCTGAAGGCCTTAGTGAGGTAAGTTAGAGCAGTGTTTATGTCAGATGCATTGGCCACTGGAGTCCAGTCAACTTGTGCGAGGTGACGTTTGAGGTTGTCAAGACCCCTGGGGAGAAATCTACGTCGAGGGGTGCTGCTGTACTCAGGGCTGAGTGTAGGGGAGGACCAGAAGCAGAAGACAGGGGAGTGGTTGCTAAGTGAGTCCGCAAGGACTTTTACAGATTCCAATTTATGTGGCCGGTTAGAGAGGACTATATCCAGGAGGGAACTAGTTCCCTTCGTTTTGTTTAGTCTGGTGGGCTGAGTGACCATTTGAGACAGGTCAACGGGCTGCAAGCTCATCCTTTTTACTATCAGATGAGGGGCTGAGCCAGTTGGTGTTTAGGTCCCCCAAGATTAGTTGTTCAGCCTTCCAAGGTAAGGTGGATAGATAGTCAAGGAGGGAGTTGATTGCTAAATGTTTTGTACTGGGGGATGTAGGCCGTGGTTAGGTATAGGGGCCACGACCAGGGTATGGGGTGATTTTAGAGTAATGGCTTGCGCCCCATGGTTGAGCTCAGGGGTTGGGGAGTGCAAGACCCAGGACCGAGTCACGCAAGTAGATTGCGCACCCCCCTCCGCGCTTGCCCATCCTATCAGCCCTGAACAGGGAGAAGCCTGGTAGAGAGACAGCTGAGTCAGGTGTATGCTGGGAGAGCCAGGTTTCTGCCAGCATAACAATGTCAGGGGAATATTGTGCAATCCAGCTGCAGTTTTCTTCGGGAGACTACATATGTTCATAAAAGCAATTCGGAGACCTTTGCCAGTGGTGGGCTGGGGCATGCTAGAGTTGCCAGGCCCAGGGTTTGGGTGCACATTGCCTGAGAGCAGGAGCAGCAGAAGAATTAGGCGCCTCATAGGGTGGTGGTTCCTAAGGTAGGGTACGCTTGAAGCCGCCGTGACATCACATGAGTGGTGCATGGGATGGGGAGAGAGAGAGAGTGCCGGGGACGCTAGAGAGGAGAGGACCATTTATGATAGAATACGTGGTACAGGGGTTGTGTGTTGGCGTGGGTGGGTGGGGCTGGTGTGGTAGTCCAGAGTTCGGATGGATTTAGGGGATGGACTGAGAGGTGGTTGGGCAACAGGTTGTGAGAAAAGCAGGGTATTGAGAGTGGAGGGATTGTGGTTTGGGCAGGGGCAGGTCAGTGGGTGATAGAAAGGGGTTCAACGTATGTAGTGGGTACTGTGGTAAGAGGAGTACCATTATAGCAAGGATCATGATTATGTGAGATTTAGCAGTACAGAGAATTGGTTTGAGGTGCAGGCTCTCTCTAGTGCTGGAAAAATATAACCAGCAAATGGAAAAGTAGACTGATTGGTTCTGGCACCCCATGTGACTATGGCTATATAAGTGACTGCCGACCAAGGGTGGTGGTGGGGGCGGTGGGGAGCCGAACGCGCAGCGTTCGGCGAGCTTCACCTAGCACCGGGAGAGAGAATAGCCTGATAAAAGCGCCAAGTCCCACGATTCAAAAAATGGTCACAGCCAGGCTCGCTCCTAGTGGTCGCAAACTGCAGCAGGGCAGTTTCCAGGTAAATTTACCTGTAGTTCAGCAGCTTCGGCTTGTTTCTGTGGCAGGGAGGGCTTTTCTAGGTGGCCCTCATGACCTCCGCCCCTCGGGAGGGGGTGAAACCAGCAGCACAGCAGCCTGGGCCTGCTTCTGTGGCAGGGAGGGCCACTGCAGCCCTCGCGACCTCCGCCCTCGGGGAGGGGCTCGATCTTGTAGTTCAGCAGCTCGGGCTTGTTTCTGTGGCAGGGAGGGCTTTTCTAGGTGGCCCTCGCAACCTCCGGCTCCCTCGGGGAGGGGTGAAAACTAGCAGCAGCAGCTCGGGGCCTGCTTCTGTGGCAGGGAGGGCTTTCACTGCAGCCCTCGCGACCTCCTGGCTCCTTGGGGAGGGGGCTCAATCTTGTAGTTCAGCAGCTCGGGCTTGTTTCTGTGGCAGGAGGGCTTCTAGGTGGCCCTCGCGACCTCCGGCTCCTCGGGAGAGGGTGAAACTAGCAGCACAGCAGCTTTGGGCTGCTTTGTGGCAGGAGGGCTTTCACTGCAGCCCTCGCGACTCCGCCCTCGGGGAGGGGGGCTCGATCTTGTAGTTCAGCAGCTTGGGCTTGTTTCTGTGGCAGGGAGGGCTTTCTAGGTGGCCCTCGCGACCTCCGGCCCTCGGGGAGGGGGTGAGAAACTAGCAGCACAGCAGCTTAGCCTGCTCTGTGGCAGGGAGGGCTTTTCACTGCAGCCCTCGCGACCTCGGATCCTGGGGAGGGGCCCGATCTTGTAGTTCAGCAGCTCGGGCTTGTTTCCTGTGGCAGGGAGGGCTTTTCTAGGTGGCCTCGCAACCTCCGCTCCTCGGGGAGAGGGTGAAAACTAGCAGCACAGCAGCCTGGGGCCTGCTTCTGTGGCAGGGAGGGCTTTTCACTGCAGCCCCGCGACCTCGGCCCTTGGGGAGGGGCTCGATCTTGTAGTTCAGCAGCTTGGGCTTGTTTCTGTGGCAGGAGGGCTTTCTAGGTGGCCCTCGCGACCTCCGGCTCCTCGGGGGGGGTGAAAACAGCAGCACAGCAGCTTCCGGGGCCTGCTTCTGTGGCAGGGAGGGCTTTCACTGCAGCCCTCACACCTCCGGCTCCTCGGGGAGGGGGCTCGATCTGTAGTTCAGCAGCCGGGCTTGTTTCTGTGGCAGGGAGGCTTTTCTAAGTGGCCCTCGTGACCTCCAGCTCCTCGGGGAGGGGTGAAAACTAGCAGCACAGCAGCTTCGGGGCTCGTTTCTGTGGCAGGGAGGGCTTTTCACTGCAGCCCTCACGACCTCCGGCTCCTCGGGGGGAGGGGGGCTCGATCTTGTAGTTCAGCAGCTTCGGGCTTGTTTCTGTGGCAGGGAGGGCTTTTCTAGGTGGCCCTCGCGACCTCCGGCTCCTCGGAGGAAGGGGGGTGAAAACTAGCAGCACAGCAGCTTGGAAGAGTTATGCATATCTCCAAGTGGCCTCAGTTTGTCATAGTCAAGAAATGTGTTAGACTGTGCTCTGAGAGCATTGATGGCAAGCACCAGTGTTTGGTTATGCTTGTAAAGCCTTCTGTCAATCTCTCCAATCATTTTGTCAATCACAGGATAAAAACACCATTTCTAAAATTCACAACAGTTCTCTGTTCATGTGATGCACTTTGTTCGGTACCAGCTGATATAGTGGGGACAAATTCCTGCCAAGAACGAGGTAGCTTTCTATGCCTCTGTGGAGTGTTTTCAGGTGTGTGTGACCCATATTTTTCTGCCATGGTTTCAGCTTCATTGTATAGGACTAAAATCTTCTCTTCAGTACGAAAATCTGCAGTTTTGTCTCTCAGAGCTGATTCAGCAGTCACAGTACATCCAAAGTCCAAAGCCTGTGTCTGAAGTAAGTTACAGTATTTGTTCCATCAGCTACTGATAATAGTTTGTCAAAGATTTTAAGGAGCAGGATATTACGTAAGCAATAATACCCAACAGAGTGTGCGGTATTGGGCTATACTGGACTGCCCAGGAGAGTACTGAGGTCCAACGCTGCAGGCAAAGGGCATTATAGCCCCTGGAAGATCTGGTATAGCCCAATACCGCACAACCTGGAGGGTATAATTGTGCTTAGAAAATGGCTTTGGGTAAGTTAAATACATTGTTTTAATAACATTTTACATTTTAAAAAAGTGCAAAACATGATAAGATAAATCAATTAAAAATCATGACTGTGTTAAGTAGTCCCTGCACTGCACTGCACAGTCCTGGTAGTGGCAGTAGAGGGTGCTGTAAACCTTCTGTTTAATGCAGTAGTACACACAAACACACACACACGCACACACACACACACACAGTCCTAATGTGTTTTGAGGTCAGATTTGTTTGTTTGTTTGTTTCTTTTTTCCCCCTTTCTTTGTGAAGATCCAGTCCTAAGGAAGATACAGCGATTACCTCACGCATACCAAGATGACGTGACCCAGAAGTATGGAGAAAAGCCCGGAAGAGGTGTCAGAATGCAGACTTCACTTTTGTGTGTGTTTTTTTATTATTTTAAAATAAAGATTAGGCTTACTGTTCAGTTTTTATACCAACATTTCATTTATTCAGCATTTGGTCAGTAACGGTTGGTACCGTGTACCCTAGCGGAATGTAAAACCAAGCGGGAGATGAGCAGAGGTGTCAGCGATCAGCTGGCATAAAGAATTTTGTGGTAGGAGATAATTTTGTTATACTTTAGCAGACAGAAATATTATTTGTGGAGAGGAGTAGCACATGGACTGAGATGTGGGGGGAGGGGACAGTGGCGGTGCCCCTCAGTAAAAATAAGTACTCTGGTGCTCAACTCACTGCACCGCACATGCAGGTTTTGTCACACCCTGTGGTTAGGACTGAGTGAGAACAGATGGCAGCCAAATGTTTTTTGAGGTTTGGGAACAGAAAACAATGTAGTTTTGCTATTAAAACAAACATTTATTGGATTGAGGCTGGAGTTTGGCTATCTGTGAAAATCACTCACTAAGCAACAGGAAAAACAATATCTGCTGTTTATTTCTTAACATTTTATGGACACTATGATCTTAGAACATAATCAGGCAGCAGAGACTGGAGCTTGTTATTTCCCAGTCTTTGTTGCCTGATACTGGACTGGCTGGTTGGTGTCCTTAGCCAATCAGAGTCAAGATTTCTTCTTACCCATTTTCTAATGAATTCAAGAAGCTTGCTGTGGAGTCCTCTGGCTTTTGCAGTTTCTCTTTCTTTACATTCAGATAAATATTTTAGAAGAGCTGGATAGGTTTCAATTACTGCCAGTGTTGCTTGTATTTGACAAGTTCACCTGGTAGAACTTAAACCTGGTATCCAAGAATTATATTCAAACCAAGCTCCTTTTGAACATTCAAGAGCCCCTGGTCAGTTGGTACAGATTTTGAAAAGAACATTTCATGAAGCATGTCGAATAATTTCCATACAAGAAGTAAAGAACAGGCTTCCTTAGGTTTGATACGTATGTTTAGTAGGCTAGTATACCCTTTTTGTATACAGTTTATGTGAAATTCTTAAAGAGGAACGTTCATGAAGGTCCAGAAAAGTTATAGCTTATAGTCATTATATGCAGTACAAGACCTTAAAAGGTGTGTGCATTCGTTATTTTTGGCCAAGGTTTACTCTGCTTTCCATAATTTGGATTTGTTTTTCAGCCCTGCTGCACTTGCCTTTGCTGTTCAGCTGCTGAGCTGCTAGCTCCTGATGACATCACTGTAGGGTAGAGGAGTGACTCACACTGTGTAGTACCATGCAGTTGCAATAATGTTGCAAGGGAAACCTACCAGTATTCAGTGTACATACTGTGTTTCCTCTTCCCCAAGACACCCTGTTAGCAATGCATTATGCCAAAGTCCAAATGCCTTGTCGGTATGTTTTTTTTTTGTGAAATTGACTCTGCCCTATAGTGATGTCAGCAGTACAACCCTTAGGCCCACAACACCAGGCTTGCTATAGAAACTTTGGTACACCCTGCAGTTTTTAGTAGCTCAGAATGCAAAAACTAACTGCAGCGGATAGTAATTAAATACAGTTCCAGAATTAATGCAAGAAGGAATAATTTATGCATGAAAGTCAAAAAGACTGGGGAAGTTCCTTTTTAAATGTATGGTCAATTTTAGTTGTGTTTGTAAAAATTTGAATTCAATAAAAGTATGAATTATAAAAAAAAGAACAGGCATCTACAAGTACCAAATTTAGAATGTGTGCATAGCAGTTAACTTATATAGTATATGGATACTTGTGACAGAATAGTTCCTGGACTCCATTGAAGTTGCTGCTCATAACAGACACACCATCATAGGCTTGAGCTAAGCAAGTCACAGAATTCTCATGGGGTCCCATTTAGTCAATTTTGAATGCAGTTCATTTGTCAGACTTTGGGCAGCTAATTTTGTAACTTGATGGAAGCACAGATATTTCTCTACAGGGGAACCTTGATGAATGTAACAAAGGCAAATAGTCATTGGTTCTCTGCAAGCTACATCTCTAGATTCAACTTTGATTCCTTTATCTCATTTAAAATGTTTTCTTTTATTCATTTTGCACAACATTCTATCATCTGATTTTGACTGAGTGATGAGAGATAGGTGGCATTTCCTGGCATTTGAATTAGCAAATTTTCTAAGTCAGGATTAAACTTTTGTAGAAGATTAAAAGCCTCTGAAACGTTGCCTCTGTTTGAACTCCTTTCACACTCTCTGTGGCCTCGAAAGGCAATTCCCTGACTGCCAATAATAAAACAATTTCCATTATTCTTCTCAGGTACTGTCTTTGCTTTTTAATATCTGCAATCTTTGCTGAATCCATTAGCTGTATAATATTGCCTCATTCTTTAGATTTCACATACGTAGACCAGGCATTCATTGCCCCTATATGTATTGTTGTTTGCTGGTGTTCCCTCAACTTATCAGTTTACTTCTTCCAGTTGTTAAAGTCTCTGGAAGTGAAGGCTGCATCTGCTCGACCAGTGCAACTGGAAAACATTTGGCAAGCAAAGCAAACTCTGGCATCATTGCTGGTGCTATATTCAAGCCATGTAAATGTTTGCGTACCAGCTGCTTGAAAATGAATGCTCCTGCTTTCCAGAATCCCTTTGTGGAAAATTAGACAGCTTTGGCTGAACAGGACCAGTTTCTTTGGTTCCTAGATCACTGGGTACAATAGCAGGCTTATTATTTATTTATTTATTATTATTTTGAAAAGTTTTACCAGGAAAAGCATACTGAGCTGAAATAGTTCATTTCCAGATGCGTCCTGGGTGAAGGGAACAAGGGAAGCACAACTGAATTTTACAACAGAGTAAGGTTTAACAAATAAAAATAAGATTTAGACTGTGATTAAAATCTTTGAAGTAGCTGTGTACTATCTGTATGTATGTATACTAAACAGTGAAAAGCAAATAAATACAGAGCCTCAGTACACAAGGGCCAGTCATGACTGGGTGGACAGAGAAGGAGGAAAAGGAGGAAGAGGGGCAGGCTGAGAGGAGAGGCAAGTCAATTGTCCCCCTAGGGTGAAAACCCCACAATGGGCAGTCACGACTGGATGCAACCAGCATGAGACTGGTTTCCTGGTTTATACTGAAGAAGGGAAGAGGTGTGGAAGAGCAAGGAGAACATAAGCATGCAGGAGGGGGAAGAGGAGGGTGGTAGGAAAGGGAGGATAGTGAGTCAGCTAGAAGGGAGAGTGAATGACTTAAAGGGAGGGAGAGGAGTTTGTGATGAGGGGGTAGGGGAAGGCAGTAGGGACTTAGGATTGAGAGTTTACGATGAGGGGAGTGGGGTGTGGAGGAAGGCAGTAGGACACAAGTAGTGGAGTTCAGTTGCAGTTACAGGTTGGGGAGGTGAAGCTGATCAGTAGAGAGGCTAGAGAGAGAGGAGGGAGGAGGCAGAGAGGAAAGGGAGGGGAAGGGAGTTCCAGAGCTTAGGGAATCGGTAGGAGAAAGCAGCCTGGCGGGCTATGGAGGTCTTGGGGGGAAGGGAGAGCAAGGGAGTGGAAGTGGGAGCTGCAAAGGACATAGGAGTTTGGGAGGGACTGGGAATGGGTAGAGGAGAGGTAGGAAGGGAGCCAAGCCAGTATTTGGCAATAAAATTGGAGCAGTGAGCCAAACATCTGGCTTCAAGGTATGAGAAGAAGAGGGACAACTATTTTGTTCAGGTTCAGGTAATTGCCATTTAAATCTGGCTACTGTTGCAGCATCTTGAGATGTTCCTGGAGATGATGTGTTCACTACTACATCTAATGGTACTTGCTGTACTTCACATCTTGATGGTTGCTCCAGTTGGTGATCTGCATTTGTGGACAGCTGGTGGCTTTATTCTGATTTTTTGATCTCGGATGAAAAAAGTCACGGATACTCATTTTTCATGAATCTTTTGTTCAGGTTCAGGTAATTAAATCTGAGAAAGGCTTAGACACATCACAGTGTGCTGGCCATCACAGAATGAGGTGGGTCACACATACACACACACACACACACATATATACACACTGCTCAAGGCAACTATTCTGTTCAGGTTCAGGTAATTTCAGTTGAATTCTCAGCCACAAAGGTAAGCTGTTACACCTCATAAAAGTGTATGGACTCTCACACACACTCAGTGGTCAAAGACAAATATATTGTTCAGGTAATTTCAGTTTAATGCTCAGCCAGAAATTGCCTGCTGATATGCCACATAAAAACTGTACTGACTCGCACACACTCAGGGCCAGATATTCAAACTGCACCCAAAATGTGCGCAAAATGCAGGAGCAAGCACAAGTCAATTGCGCATATGCGCAATAGATGTGATATTCAAACATGGAGCAAGTCAAATTGCACAACCAGCCAACGTCTGAATATCGCACAACCTGCGCCATAGCACAACCAGGAAGGGGAAGCTGAGCAGATATGATGCGCCATAGCGCAACAAGGCCAGCCCAGCTGAGCAGTCCAGAGGCACCATAGCGCAAGCAGAGAGCCCCCCAAGCAGCAGAGCAATGGAACTGCACAACCAGGGAGGGAGGTAGGCAGAGGCCCACCACCCATGCCACAGATGGGCACAGGAACACACTGCAGAACTAACAATACACCCCCACACCCTAAGCACAGCATCACTGGGGGAGGGACGGAATATCCACCGGCCCATGGGGACAAGCCAACAAAGCACAGCTGGGCCATGGTGCCCCAGCACACCCACTGGAAAGCTGAGACTGCCACACAAAGGGGGCGGACAACCCAAGTGCACAACAGCACCCCCCTGTGCACAGCACACCATGCACTGGTACCCCAAGACACTACCCATGAGCAGTGACTGTCACTGTCACTGCAGGAATCCCCATACACCCCCCCACCACACTGCAACCTCGTGTACCACAGAACCATACAAGCCAGACCCACCAGGAGTACCCAGCGGTGTGTGGCAGCACACGGCCAGACCGGCTGAAAGCCACTACCACACCAGGGACACCTCCCCACGCACACACACATATACCCAGGACAATACCACCCCAGATGCCATGCACACCACTGCAACTGAGCACCTATAGCCAGCTGCAAATCAGAGACCACCACAGTATTAATAACAAAATAGATTTATATGATGAAAATATTAACAGGAACAACAGGAACAGACAACTATGTACAACTATATACAAGACAAGGGTGGGGGTACGGTAAGGGGTGGGTAAGGGGCAGGGGTGAACAACTAAGTGAGGGAAGGCAGGGTGTGAGGGATGGGTAAAAGGGGTAGGTGAGGGGCAGCTACTGCCCACCAGGCCGCACATCAGCCGGCTGCTGCTGGTCCCGGGTCCTCCTCCTATGCCTCACTCCTCTCCGTTGCATGTCCCTCAGGATCTTGAAGGACTCCAACGAGACATCCAGCAGGCAGTGGACTGCCCGCTCTATCCTCCTCAGGATCTGGACACCTAGGACAAGGGAACAGAATCAATGGCTGTGACTGTCCACAACCCTGAAGCCCACCCAACATACAGCCAAGTGCCCCGCTCCTGTGATGGACTGCACCCACCCACAGTGACCGTGCACAAGACAAGCCCAACCAGGCAGCAACAGCTATGTTTGGGACGGCACACACACACCACCCATGACAGCACAACACAACCAAGGCTGTACAGTGATGTGGCTATGCGGTGGGAAGTTAGTGCCACAGCCATGTGCCCAGTGCATTCATGGACCACCAGTGATGCACTCCGAGACATGCAGTGCCACTGGACAGTGCTGACTGTCACACGTCGCGTGCATGGCAGTGTTGTCCATGGATGGTGGCCATGCCCTGCCCCCCCCCACAGCATGCAATAGCATCCATGATGTCATGACACTCACCCTCATCAAACCGCTGCTGCTGCTGCTGATGCCATGGCTCGACGCCGCCACCACCTCGTACAACCACCACTGCCACCCCTCGCTGTGCCTCATCCTGGACCCGCCTCCGCTCTGCCACGCCTGTGGGAAACAAAAGGTGAGAAACACATCAGTGAAATCCCAAAGCAGACAGCCCCCTTCCCCAATGAGTGTGCCTACCCACACAGCCAGACCCATACATCACACACCTGTAAACACCGCCACAACCAACCATAGACCAACCCTCCCCAATGTGCTGGTCACAATACACAGTGTTACCCATGAGGACAATACAGGTGCATAGACAGCTCACCCACCTGGCCTAGGCACCACGCCCCTCCTGGCACGTGAATGTAGGTGCGCCAGCAGTGCCTGCTCCCTCCCGCGTGGTCACCCGTGCTCAGTGCCTGCACTGCTCGCTGAGCTGGCCGGCCAGTGGCCTCCTCCAGTTCAGTGGCCACCTGCTGCCATTACAAAAGGGCCTGTTCAGAGGTTCATCCCCAAACAGTGGCCCATGGTGACGCTCCACCACAGCCACCAGGTTGGCCAGCTCCAACGCTCTCCACTGTGGTGCTCTCCTGTGTGCCATCCCCGCAAGTATATAGTAGGCAATATGGCGCTCCACAGCGCGGCAACCCCACCTGGAAATGTTGCGCAATACAACTCCGTCAGTCCCTATCGTGCTGTTCGTATAGCGCTGCCAGTCCCTATCGCACTGTTACCGAACAGCGCGATAGAGCTGCAGACATGTCATATATACAGCGCAAAGGGGCCAAAGGTTGGGCACAAGGTCATGGGTCTCTGGCAAAAGGCCACGCACAGTGCCATCGGACGTCTACACGTCCAGCGCAATTGGTCGCCTGCATGCCATTGCCACAGTGGACTATTGCGCAGTTGTGCCACAGCGCCATGTGGTGACCAGCGCTGTAGCACCACTGGCACAATGGTGGCCGTGTCCTGAATTGCCGATCACACACAGCACATCATCAGCATGGCAGACGCCTGCGTAAGCTACCTGTGCCATCAATTCAAGAGTGGGGACATCCCCACAGGACATCTAGTGGATGAGTATGCATATAGGATTGGCAAAACGGGGGCAAGGGTGGGTAAGCCACAGGTGCCATGGGAGTGGCACACAGGGTTCCCAAACACCCACTTGATGATGTTACGTGTGGCGGCATGTGCCTCATTGAAGCGTTGCTGCAATGGGGTCATGGGCCGCCAGTAGGGTGTGAGCAGCCAGGGACGGAGTGGGTATCCACTGTCACCTGTGTGGAGATAGTGGAGGTTAGTGTCATGTTCAGGCTCATATTGCCCCTAACCCTGTGTGCCACTCCCATGGCACCTGTGGCTTACCCACCCTTGCCCCCGTTTTGCCAATCCTACATGCATACTCACCCACTAGATGTCCTGTGGGGATGTCCCCACTCTCAAATCGATGGCACAGTGCTGACTGGTACCATATGAATGAATCGTGTTCTCCGCCAGGGTGTGTGGCACAGACATTGATGATGCGCCCACTGGCATCACACACCACCTGGCAGTTGACACTGGAAAACCCCTTCTGATTGCGATAGGCAGCCCCATCGGGCCAGGTGGTGTGCGAATGGCCACATGGGTGCAGTCTCTCACCCCTAGCATGCCAGGCATACGTGCTACCCTGTGGAACTCCTGTATGTTTGATGTACGCTCTGCCGCGGTTCTGGGGAAATGGATGTACTCCACAGCATGTGGCAGCAGTGCGCTGAGGAATTGGGTGAGGATGCGTGACGTGGCCGACTGTGTTATGCCTGTGGTGTCCCCTGTTGGCCTATGGAAGGTACCCATGGTGAGCAAGCACATGCAGGCTGTTACCTTTGTCTCCACTGACAGAGCGTGACTCCGTCGTGAGGGTACCTGCGTCACATCACTGCACAGCTCACAGAGCCACCTCAGTATTGCCCTGTTCAGGCGGTACCGGCCCACAATCTCTACGTCTGAATACAGCTCAAAGCTGATGTGGGCACGGTACTGCCTGTTGGGGTATACCACCGATGGGCCCTTCCACGGCCACGTCCCCCTGCAGCATGCCTTCTCACCCCTCATTACAGCTTCCATGTGGAAGCTGGCACTGTCCATCTCCCTGGCTTTGTGTCCCCCGGCTGTTGTTGATCTGTTACCCCCGCTGTCCTGACTGCTACCTCCACTGCACCGGGTACACCTACTGGCCTCTGCACTCTGTGGCTCCACACACCTTCACTTGCCCCAATTCTGTCCTGTACACTCCCTGGCCTGCACTGGTTCCTGCTGTGGCCTGCTCTGTCTGGCTGCCTCATGTGAATTCTCTGTCGCATTCTTGCGCCTCTTCCTTGAGCCTTTTTATTTTGGCTCATTTCCGCCATGGCGCAACTTCCACCTGATCCACTGTTGCGCATTGCGCAAGCCTTTGAATATCGCATTGCACACTTTATGCATGGTTCCACCCCCTTCGGTTGCGCATACCTTCATTTGCATTGCACTGTTGCTCAGCCTGTTTTCTGTGGTGCAACTGTCTCTTGCTGAATATCGCACTATGGCGCAATTTCGGACTTGCGCTGGCACAACCCTATTGTGCATGGTGCAACTCTTTTGAATATCTGGCCCTCAGTGTTCAAAGACAAATATTTTGTTCAGGTTCGGGTAATTTCAGTTTAATTCTCAGCCAGAAAGGCAAGCTGATATGCCATGCAAAAGTGTACTGACTCTCACACTCAGTGGTCAAATACAAATATTTTATTTATTTATTATATTTAGTTTTTGTTGACCAGGTAGGTGCACTAGAGAGCAGAGCTGCCTATTTTCAGGCATGACCAGGGAAGTTACATACAATGGGGTGGGGAAAACAACAGTGTAATATACAAAATATATCTGGTGACAACAGGCAGCAAAAGTATGACACAACAACTAGTCAGGTGACCCAAAGAGAAGTAATATGTCAGGCATGATGTTTAAACAAAACGTTAACACGTTACTGCATCATAGGCAAAGATAATATAGAATACAGTGCTCCCTGAAACCATGACAGACATTCAGTTGTAAAATAGAGGGTAAGTGTTGGGGGAAAGTCAGTTAGTGATAGCGAGGATCTGGGAGAGCAGGTCCCTGAGTAAAGCAACAGGTGCCAGGGCAAGAGCTAAGAGGGTTAGACAGGTGCGTGGTTACCACCACCACAGAAACAGAGTTCCTAGATGGCAAGGACTTTACAGAGATTCAGTTTAAAACTACGAGGGATTTGGGGGTTCCTGAGAGCCAGCAGAAGGGAATTCCAGATTTTTGGAGCACTAATAGAGAAGGTGTTTTCTCCCATTTTTGTGTTACACTTGAGTTGGGCTAGGAAGGACTTTTCAGCAGATCTCAGGGGATAGACAGCGTGAGTATGTTTTAGTAGTAGGGCCAGCTTTTCAGGTTTCTGGGAGACAATGATGTTATTGATAAAACAGGTGGTAGTGTACTGCTGGAAAGCTGTTGGGACTAGCTAGCCCAAGTCAGAGTAGAGAGAGCAGCAGTGATTGAGTCTGGGTACTGTCACAGTGTGTGGTAATACACTTCACACGAGGCACATTTACAAGTTTAAAACACACCTTGGTGTCATATTTAATTTTTCAAAAGTTTTAAAAATAATAAATGAAAACAAAAAAACTGCAAAGAAAATCACTACTTAACATCAGTAGTTTCTCACACAGTGCAGTCCTGGATTCTAGAGCTCCTAAGACCCTTCTCATCTGCATTCAACAGCTTGTCTAAAGTAGCAGTAGAACATCTCCTCCTCTTTCAGGGCTGAGCCCCACTGGGCTGAACTGAAGTGAACTCAGTGAAGAGGTATTTATATATTTTGGTGGGGGGGGGTCACCTGACTAAGCCATTTCTATTCACAAGTCTGGATATACTGTTTCATGTCTGAACATGTTGTTTCAAAACCAAAGGGGAAGGGGTTATTTCAGGGAACTTCCTGGTTCAGTTAATTCCTTTGTTCCCATAGACGCCATATGGCGTCGGAACCATCCAGTGCTGGATCCAACCCAAAATGGCCACCGGGAGCAAATGAGTTAAAGGTACAGTGTATATTTCCACAGATATTGACTATCTCTGATCCACAGTGAATAAGCACTTTTATACATAGAATCTTTATAGAGTAACAGATTTATAGCATGAATTTATGAAAATATCTTAAGGATTTCTTATAACTGTAATGATCATGACACTGTTATTGTTTTATATGACTTCTGAATCCTTTTTCTTTAAAAAGACGTTACTAACTGTAGTCATTCCTATTTAAAATAGCATTCATGCTTATTTGTACACAAAATACACTTATGCACTTTACACAACACCTCTCTGGGTGTTTGGCACCATTCCAGGGACTGGATGGATGGAAATGGAAAAAGAATGAAAGGAGAGAACTAATAGGAAGTTTAGTAGGGACAGTAAAGAGCTACACTTGGTGGCCAACCTAGGCTAGGGGGGAAAAGAAGAAAAGCAAAGAGAAAAGCGTTAACTGTTGTGCAACAGAAGTTTTGGGAACTAGGAAATAAGGAGAAAGAAAAGTGGTCCATCAGTCACAGCCAAGGGTGTAACCTAACTCCGCAACACACCTCCCTCCTTAAGAAAAAAACAGTTCTCAAAACTATACTGTTTTTTTCAAGAACCCCCTTCAGTCATAAATATTCTATCAAAACAATAGAATGGGGGTTGGTTGAAACTTTCTGTCACCCACTATATAAGCTTCACCCTAGTGGATGGCCAGATTAACATATATGCAAATGACGCCATGGCGTAGTGCCCTGTGGGTCAGGAGGGCCCCCACCACCCAATGTAGCCGCTTATTTGTTTTGTGGTTGTTTCTTTTTCTTTCTCCCTGCTGTGTGACCATGCCGAATTGCCCTCCCAAAAAGCACCACCCCCTCAGACTGGAGTCAGCCCCTGCTGCGGTGCTGCGCCCCCCATCCTGGCTCAGTCAGTGAGCATGTCAGTGGTTTCTGACCCCGCCCACAACCACTCCACTCAGTGAGCGAGCCTCTCGGCTGGCTCTGCCTCTGATCTTTTCCACCCCTGACCCCACCAAAGACACACACCAATCATGAATCATCCTGAGGTCCTAAGGAGGTGTGGCTACACAGGAGCGGGAATCAGTGGCAGACTGGCAGTGCGTTCGTGTGATGCGTCAGGGTCAGGTCAGGGCCATGCTGTAGTGAGGAGTCATTGACGGACTTGAAGAGGCGAGGAAGATGACAGAGTAGAGAAAGAGATCTGTGTGGACGTCGTCAGACTCATTGACAGTCGTCGTCGGTGGTTGGGACGTCTCTCAATTGAGAAGAAGCAGAGAGAGAAAGTAAGCAAGCTGCGTGAGACTAGAGAACGGGCCACGGAGTCAGGTTTAAGCCCCTTGTTTGCCCTTCACCACCTGTGACCTGACAGGCTGACATGCCACCCTCCTGGTGTGCAGTGTAGGTCAGCCCAGAGAGTTGCATGCTTGCTGCTGTGGTGTTTGAGGATGAGAAGGAGTCCTATAGTGTCACTGGGCATGGTGGGCCGAGTCATTATGTCATCACTACAGGCCTGAAGGAGTGCAGAACTAGAAGTCCAACATTGATCATCTCAGGCCAGGGTAACCAAGGAGCAAGGCCTGGAGGTATGTAGGATTATTACTTATTTTTTTAGCTCCACCATGACCTCCCAGTTTACAGAATGACCTGCTCTAACCTCTTTATTTGCCTGACTGTGCACTGTTATACACTGTATTTGCTTGCACTGATTTGAAAAGAAAAAAAGACAGTGTTTGAATTCAAAAAATGGCATGGCAGACAATGAAGGTAAATTTGGACAGGCTGCTAAAGAAACACACAACTACACACAAGGATGATTATATTGATTTTTGAAGGTCCAGCTCCGCTGTTTCTTGTTTAGAGGGCTTTGTTGCTTGTCATTTAGTTTGTGGTGTTCGGTCATGTTTTAGTTCTTCTTACTGGATGTCCCGCATGATGAGTACGGTCTAAAATATAGTTTATTGAGAATATTTTGTATATTAAGGGGTGTCAGGCATCACTTCACCATAGCATGCCTATAACATTCATAATCATTTAATTCGAAAACATTCTTGTAAAGATGGTCTCTAATCTATTATAACCATGTTTGAAAAAAAAGGGATCTCAATAAGTACTACATGAATCTGATAGATTATTTTGACTGGGTGACAAAGAAAATAAACAGGTACGGGGGGTGGACATCGCCTACCTCAATTTCAGCAAGGCCTTCAACACTGTCCCACAGTCCCAGTCCCACATAGAAAGGCTGGTTAACAAAATGGGAAGATTAAGCATGGGGCACAAGGTGGTAAATTAGGTTAGGAACTGGCTAATGGACAGGAAGCAGAGGGTGGTGGTGGTGGTGGTGGTAAATGGGATCCAATCCAAGGAGGAGAGGGGGGTGATGACCAGCAGGGTACCTCAGGGATTAGTCCTTGGGCCAGTCCTGTTTAATGTCTTCCTTAGTGACATTGTGGTAGGATTGAAGGAAAGGTCTGCCTGTTTGCAAATGACACCAAGATCTGTAATAGGGTGGATACTCCAAACAGGATGGAGAGAATGAGGAGGGAACAGGGAAGCTAGGAGAAAAATGGTCTGAGACTGAGATGTAGCATTTAGCAAATTGGCAACGCAACTGAGGTTCAATTAAAAAAAAAAAGCCAAATAATGCACATGGGATGAGGGATGGCACCTCAGAAGAGTGGGATGTTGGCATTTAGGGGCCCCCCAGGCCACAAAATGTAACTTGGAGTAGGGCCTCCACATCCATTAGTCTGGGCCTGGCCTAGTGTCCCTTAATTCAGCTATTTTTAGTATTGTTCACCATACCAAGTTACTGAAATATGATAATACTTTCACAACATTATCCTGGGGCTGTCATACAGTTCAGCATAGTACCCATCTATGCTCTCAGAGGACTTCAGTTTGTAGTGACTTTCTATCCCTTAACTATTTCACTCTGGTTACTACAACTCAGACATTTCATATGTAACATCAGGCACCCATCAATAAGCATAGTTTCAGCACCCATCACCTAACATCGTTTCAGCACCCATCACCTAACATCGTTTCAGCACCCATCACTCAACATCGTTTCAGCACCCATCACCTAACATCATTTCAGCACCCATCACTTGGCATCTTTTCAGAACCCATCACTTCACATCATTTCAGAACCCTGTACGCCAACTATCGTACCTTCATCAGTACATTAAAAAAAGAGGAAGTAGTACACAGCAGTTTTATGCTGACTTCGAGCTTCCTCCATACCCATCTATCAAGGCAGCTGTGCAGGCCTATACCACAACTTCTCTGGGGTGAGTTGTACCCCGCTCTAACCCCATTCTAACACATTGTTTCCTTTCAACCCTTATTTGTGACATACCAGGGGTTTCCTTTCAACCTTCACACCATTCTGGTACCCTCAACTGACTGTACTCAGCATCAGCCTTAATGCTGTATTCATTTTAAATATTACATGTTTCATACATTTCATACCATATCACAAGGGGTTCAAAACATGGAAAAGTCCATTCAACCACCATGGTGTCTTCCCTGTTGCTTGTAGTCTTCACTCCAGTATGCATACGTCCTGAAACAGTCTTACCTGGGGCCTTCATCTCATCATCCTCCAAGTAGCAACAGCACGGAAAAATGGGCAACAATGGGATTTCAAAAGTGACTGGCAACAAAGGCGCCATCAGAGGGTTCTCCTCCTCCTTTGGAGCCCATGGATCCTGGTCCTCTGCCTCCACCACAAAATCCTCCAGTGGGGAACCCTCCATCAGCACCTGGCAGCAGTGCTCTGCCTCTCTCCGGTGCTGGTCAACCTCCACGTTCCATCGAACTCCAATCCGGGTAGTAATTCCCCTCTGGTCCTCCTCACCTGGGATCTGGTATGCACACCGGGAAGCCCCTTCTCCTTCAACAGATCCTTGGCATCAATGAAATCCTGGAGGTATGCCATCCTGCTCTTTGCCCCTATGTCTGGATACCAGGGCTGGTATCTGGGTAATGGTCTCCCCCTTGTTTCTCTGGACAACCAGTACTATCCCACTTCTCACACCAAGTTTGTCACAGCGTGTGGTAATACACTTCAGACGAGGCAAATTTACAGGTTTAAAATACACCTTGGTGTGATATTTATTTTTCAAAAGTTCAAAAAATAATAATGAAAACAAAAAAAATTGGAAAGAAAATCACTACTTAACATCAGTAGTTTCTCACACAATACAGTCCTGGATTCCAGAGCTCCTAAGACCCTTCTCATCTGCATTCAACAGCTTGCCTACAGTAACAGTAGAACATCTCCTCCTCTTTCAGGGCTGAGCCCCACAGGGCTGAACTGAAGTGAACTCACTGGAGAGGTATTCATATATTTTGGTGGGGGGGGGTCACCTGACTAAGCCCTTTCTATTTACATGTCTGGACATGCTGTTTGCTGTCTGAACATGTTGTTTCAAAACCAAAGGGGGAGGGGTTATTTCAGGGAACTTCCTGGTTCGGTTAAAGGTACAGTGTATATTTCCAACACGTGTCTATGTCTTCTGTTAGCACCCTTTGCAAACTGTGTGAGAGGCCTTTCGGCACCATGCAATTCTGCTTAAAAGTTGGACCAGCATAACATTCTGTGGTGATTTGCTTATGCAGCTCATGATGCTTTGCTTTGTGGGGGCATGTGTGATTTTGTATTTTCCACAGATATTGACTATCTCCGATCCACAGTGACTAAGCACTTTTATACATAGAATTTTTATACAGTAATAGGTTTATAGTGTGAATTTATGAAAATATCTTAAGGATTTCTTATAACTGTACTAATCATGACACTATTATTGTTTTATATGACTTCTGAATCCTTTTTCTTTAAAAAGGCTTTACTAACTGTATACATTCCTATTTAAAATAGCATTGTAAGGTTTGTGTTGTGTTTGCAAAAGAATTCCACTCGAGCCTTCAGATTTCTTCTAAGAGTTTATTGCGGTTATTCATCTTCACATGCATGTTCATCTCCTCAATAGTGGTGCCGGTGCTGGTGCTACTTATTTAATCTACATACAGGGCAGGATATTCAGAAGGGTTGCGCATGGTGCAACTAACCCACTGATGCACCCCGGCGTGATAGTCAAAGAGGGATTGAGCTTGGCACAAATCCTGATTCAATGGAGCACATCAGTAATGTATGTGGCGCAGGTAGGGGGGGCGGGCCCATGCATACTCCACATATTCTGATATTCAGCCCAGGATGTGCTGAGACCATGCATGTACAACTTCTACCTGCGCTGCACACAGGTGAGCCAAAAAAAAACAGGAGCAACAGCTGACCACCCACAGGTGAGCTGCTGTATTGCAGGGCGAACATGGCAGCTGCCACCTCTGGGTGGCCACCTGAGCTCTGGTGGCACCTTCGTGGTGGCATCCCCCCATGCCCAATCGCTGGCATATGTAGAAAAATCAATAGTCCTATATCCCTGATGGTCCAGTGAACCGCTCACAGCCCGATCACAGGCGTCAGTAATAAATAATTACACACAAATCCAACCCTGGTGATCAGCGGTACCCCCATCCCCACCCACCCACTGAGCCCCACCGCCCTGCTCCCCGGTCAGTGGCGGGTGGCAGCTCCCCACCCGCTTGCCACCCCACCGCCAGCCAACTGACTCTATACAGTAGGACAAAGAACCTCTGTGCGTAAACACTGAGGCAAGGGTTACCCCAAAGGGCAATTGGCTGGGAAGCCAAGTTTCAAGAAAATACAAAATCACACATGCCCCCACAATGCAAAGCATCATGGGCTGCATATGCAAATCACCACAGAATGTTATGCTGGTCCAACTTTAAGCAGAATTGCATGGTGCCGAAAGGCCTCTCACACAGTTTGCAAAGGGTGTTAACAGAAGACATAGACACGTGTTTCGTCCTACCAGGACTCATCAGTATGCCTCGTCTGTTTGACACCCCAGTGGAATGGACCAGCTACCCCTAAGGCGGTGTGCCTGGGATATATTGTGGTGAACCCATTAAAATAAAAAACTATTTAAAAGACAAAGAACCTCTGTGCGTAAACACTGAGGCAAGGGTTACCCCAAAGGGCATTTGGCTGGGAAGCCAAAATTCAAGAAAATACAAAATCACACATGCCCCCACAATGCAAAGCATCATGGGCTGCATATGCAAATCACCACAGAATGTTATGCTGGTCCAACTTTAAGCAGAATTGCATGGTGCCGAAAGGCCTCTCACACAGTTTGCAAAGGGTGTTAACAGAAGACATAGACACATGTTTCGTCCTACCAGGACTCATCAGTATGCCTCGTCTGTTTGACACCCCAGTGGAATGGACCAGCTACCCCTAAGGCGGTGTGCCTGGGATATATTGTGGTGAACCCATTAAAATGAAAAACTATTTAAAAGACAAAGAACCTCTGTGCGTAAACACTGAGGCAAGGGTTACCCCAAAGGGCATTTGGCTGGGAAGCCAAGTTTCAAGAAAATACAAAATCACACATGCCCCCACAATGCAAAGCATCATGGGCTGCATATGCGAATCACCACAGAATGTTATGCTGGTCCAACTTTAAGCAGAATTGCATGGTGCCGAAAGGCCTCTCACACAGTTTGCAAAGGGTGCTAACAGAAGACATAGACACGTGTTTCGTCCTACCAGGACTCATCAGTATGCCTCGTCTGTTTGACACCCCAGTGGAATGGACCAGCTACCCTAAGACAGTGTGCCTTGGATATGTTGTGGTGAACCCATTAAAATAAAAAACTATTTAAAGACAAAGAACCTCTGTGCGCAAACACTGAGGCAAGGGTTACCCCAAAGGGCATTTGGCTGGGAAGCCAAGTTTCAAGAAAATACAAAATCACACATGCCCCCACAATGCAAAGCATCATGGGCTGCATATGCAAATCACCACAGAATGTTATGCTGGTCCAACTTTAAGCAGAATTGCATGGTGCTGAAAGGCCTCTCACACAGTTTGCAAAGGATGTTAACAGAAGACATAGACACGTGTTTCGTCCTACCAGGACTCATCAGTATGCCTCATCTGTTTGACACCCCAGTGGAATGGACCAGCTACCCCTAAGGCAGTGTGCCTGGGATATATTGTGGTGAACCCATTAAAATAAAAAACTATTTAAAAGACAAAGAACCTCTGTGTGTAAACACTGAGGCAAGGGTTACCCCAAAGGGCATTTTGCTGGGAAGCCAAGTTTCAAGAAAATACAAAATCACACATGCCCCCACAATGCAAAGCATCATGGGCTGCATATGCAAATCACCACAGAATGTTATGCTGGTCCAACTTTAAGCAGAATTGCATGGTGCCGAAAGGCCTCTCACACAATTTGCAAAGGGTGTTAACAGAAGACATAGACACGTGTTTCGTCCTACCAGGACTCATCAGTATGCCTCGTCTGTTTGACACCCCAGTGGAATGGACCAGCTACCCCTAAGACCTTATTGTGGTGAACCCATTAAAATAAAAAACTATGGATCCATTCACATATCTGGACTGTGTAGTACAGTACGGGCTGCACACCCATTGTCTCACGCTGTGGACCGATGGGCGTACAGCCCTACCATATGGAGTCAGTTGATGAGGCGGTGGGGCGGCAAGCAGGTGGGGAGCTGCCGCCTGCCGCTGATGGGGTAACAGGCGGTGGGGCTCCAGTGGGCGGGTGGGAGGGTACCGCTGGACCACCAGGGTTGGATTGGTGTGTAATTATTTATTACTGATGCCCACTATTGGGCTGCGAGCAGTCCACTGGACCACCAGGGATATGGGACTATATATTTTACTACGTATGCCCATGATCGGGCATCAGAGTGTATTGCCGCTTATGCAGGGGGCGTCAGTCCCCAATGGCTGCAGCCTGGCAGGGCGCCAGATGCAAGTCACCGGGGATCGGTGCATCTGCATGCAAATGGGGCCATAATGACATGCAAATGGCCCCATTTGTGCCTTGCATACATTATGGCACCATTTGCATGTGCACTTTTGAATATCGCGGTGGTTGCGCCTATCGCAACAGCACTTGCACTAGTGCATCCCCCGCTCCACTCTGGCCACTTGTGCTGGTGCAGTGCCACTGCACCATGCGCACTGTGGGTGGCCAAGGTGCAATATTCAATGATGATGTGCCATGGCGCAGCTCTGTTGAATATCACCCTGTCCATGCCCCTGCGCATCCAAGTTGTGCTGCGCCCAGGCTTGCGCCACAGCCTGGCGTAGTCTGAATATCCCACCCACAGTGTTTATATAAAGAATTGTTATCTTGAAAAATGCCAACAGCCCATTATCAGCCAATCATAAAACAAAATAACATATTCATCTTAGGGTGTGGTGAATTTCGCTCAAACCATAGGTATTACTTCATTTCTTGCAGGTATTACTACATTTCTTGCACAACCTCATAAGTGTTGACTACATTTCTTAACAAGTGCACTCCATCCTAAAGAAGGTTCTTGGTTACACACCTTCCTAAAGAAGGTTATGATAGGACATTGTATATTAAATGTTATGAAATTATAAGGGATTCAGTTAAATGTTGTAAAAGGTTACACTTAAGTAAAATGTTACACTACAATCCCCCCTTTGTGACTCTCTATAATAGGAGATCACATAGGACGCTGTTGCCATTGTTACATTTGTATTTGTTGAATCATGTGTTTCATCTTACAATACAATAACACTTGTACAATAAGAAGAACACAGACTACTGCAATACCACATACTACCACTATTAGGGTTGGACGAGTATCCAAAACAGCCGAGCCCCAATCCCACCAGGATATAATAGAGATATAAGATTACTGCTTCTCTACCTCTTTAGCAGAGGCCTTTTGTGAGAAAATAAGTCCTTCAGTTTGTTTATTTATTTTATTTATTTAGTTTTTGTTGACCGGGTAAGTGCACTAGACAAATCCTGCCTATTTTCAGGCACAACCCGGGGGAGGGGGATACAGATGAATGCCGACTGTCCTTAAACCAGATTAAGCTGTTGGTAGTAATTTTAGTGAATGAGGGAAATTTGGCCAGGACACTGGGGAAATTCCCCTACTCTTGCTTCCTGTGAGCAGGGGGGACCCATTTTCCTGTGGGACCAAGATGGCGGCTTCCATGGATCCTGGTGGAGGAGGACTGCATACAGGAGAGACAGAGACAGAAGACAATGAATCCCTTTCTGTTCTAATATCTCTTGTGGACAATGGTGGTGCTGTGAAACTGTTGGGAGAGAGGAACAGTCTCAGGATGGCCGATGACAGTGGAGGTCTCAGATGCAGGAGAGCTCACAGGCTTTACCCAGAGCAGAGGGGAATGATACGGCTGGAATGCACCCGAGTGGTGGCTAGCAAAACGTATCTAACCCCTCAAAACACAGTTTTCAGCTGGAAGGTGAAAAATGCACTGCAAGTCCAGCACATACAAGGAGTATGTCTAGCTTTAATTGCAAGAGCACGTCGGCTTTAAATCCAAACCCAGAAGTGTGACTTCTAAATGCCGAGATAGCCGATGCTTCGGAAGATCAACAAGCTCTCACTATATTACAAGAGAAACGACGCCTTTGGGAGAAGGCTGCTATGGATTATCAAATTGCTCAGCTTGCTGCTGAAGAAGAGATTCAGAAACAGAAGAGACCCGAGGTAGATTCACCCTCGGGTCATACATGTACCGACTTAAAAGTACATAAAGGTGCAAACAGCCCTGAGGGGAAACAGGCTTGTTCACCGAAGATTTCAGGGGATATAGAAGTAGAACCTTCCCCGGCATGGCCCCCAGATATCACCCTGAAAAGGGCGGGGTGGCTGCTGTTAGATTCGGGTCAGTGGATCGCGGACCCTGCCATACCAATTCCAGGTATGGATCATACCCCTCTTGCAGTTTTAGATGGGACCAATTCTGAGACTAGTGTTCCTGCAACTAGGTCTGAGGGTAGTTTAGACCCTGGTTCTATAATACAGAATGTAGAATTATCCGACATAAACAGGCCTTTAATGGATCCAGGTGCTGTGGTTAACCACAACCAGCCAGCTAGTCCTAAACTAGGATCGAAATCACCTCAACAATGCTAAAGTGGGGATTTGGAGGTAAATGCCAACCAAAATAAAGCTACTAATGATATAGGGCCCGATGCTGATCAAAATACCCTACCACATCTTACAACCCCAACTACCTCCTATGCTAGCCTTTTTCATAAACCTGTTTCCTTGGCTAAAAGATGAAATGCTGTAAGGCTGAGGTTTTTGGGACCCACTGATACCATGCCTGACAGATTCTATGTGGGGAAAGTCTTACTTAAACAAATGCTGGGTTTTATGCCCAGTGGGGTGTATGCCTTGATTCATACACCAAGGGACAATACGTATGACATTAGTTTACATACACCAGATATGTTAAACAGATTTTGGATGAAATATGCATTATTAAAGACTAATCCTGCTTGGGTCCATTTTCAGGCCATACCATTAACCAAACAGACATTCAAGGTTATTACTGTATTGTTCCGTAATGAAGGGGTTAATGTGGAGGATATCTCCTACTGGTTGGAGAAAAAGTGTTCCCTGAAAGGAAACCCAGAGCCCATTCTTGATACAGAAGGATTTTGGAATGGTGGTTACATAGATACATAGACAGTGTCGGCAGATAAGGGCCTATGGCCCACCCAGTCTGCCCATTTGAGCTTGTAAGTTCAGTTTGTTTTCCTAGAAGTCTGTTTCCCCTTACCCCTGACCTCTAGAAAACCTTTATGTCTATCCCATGCATTCTTAAATCCCGTGATTGTTTCAGCCTCCACCACTTCCTCTGGCAGGGTGTTCCACTTGTCCACCACCCATTCTGTGAAGAAATTCTTTCTCATGTTTCCTCTGAATCGTCCTCCCTCCAACTTCATCCCATGCCTCTAGTTCTGGAACATCTTTTCACTTAAAATAGTGTTTTCCTGCACCTGTTCCTCCCTGTAAGATACTTGTATGTCTCTATCATATCCCTCTCTCCCTCCTCTCCTCCAGGGAGTACATGTTCAGTTCCTTCAACCTGTCTTCATAGGACTTGTTATGCAATCCATGCACCATCTTTGTTGCCCTCCTCTGAACCTTCTTTACCCTGTCTATGTCCTTACATGGGTATGGTCTCCAGAACTGACTGTACTCCAGGTGGGGCCTCACTAGTGTCTTGTATAGCGGAATTATGACCTCCCTTTTCCTGCTGGTGATGCCCCTGCCTATACATCCCAGCATCCTATTTGCTTTACCTGCTGCCTTGTCACACTGTTTCCC
Organism: Neoceratodus forsteri; assembly: GCA_016271365.2. NCBI lineage: Eukaryota > Metazoa > Chordata > Ceratodontiformes > Ceratodontidae > Neoceratodus > Neoceratodus forsteri. The sequence continues at coordinate 201,990,238 of JADMNL010000030.1, forward strand.
TACCTTGAGGTCATCAGAGATGACAACCCCAAGATCCTTTCCTGCTTGGTGCATGCTGTATCCTCACCCCCCAACTGATATATTGTGCCAGGGTTTTTGTGCCCCATATGCATAATCTTGCACTTCTTTGCATTGAATTTCAACTGCCAAACCCCTGACCATTCTTCAAGTTTCTGCAGGTCCCTTCTCATTCTGTCTACACCCTCTGGTGTGTCTACTCTGTTACAGAGCTTTGTGTCATCAGCGAACAGTGAAATTCTGCCTTTTAGATCCTGCGCAATGTCACTGATGAAGATGTTGAATAGGACCGGTCCCAGCACTGATCCCTGTGGTACCCCACTGGTCACTCTTCCCTCTGTGGAGTGACAGCCATTTACCACCACCCTCTGTGTCCTGCCACCCAGCCAGTTACCTACCCACCACACTACTGTCCTGCCCACACCCATATTCCCCAGTTTATGTAATAGTCTTCTATGTGGCACAGTGTCAAAGGCCTTGCTGAAGTCCAGATAGACCATGTCCACTGCCCTCCCTGATCCACCTCCCTAGTCACCCAGTCAAAAATTCAATGAGGTTGGTCTGACATGACCTCCCCTGGTGAAACCATGCTGCCTTGGGTCCTGTAGTCCATTGACAACCAGATGTTCCACCAATCTCTCCTTCAGTAGTGCTTCGATCTTTCCACTACCGAGGTGAGGCTGACTGGTCTGTAGTTCCCTGCTTCCTCTTTGTTCCCACTTTTGTATAAGGGGACTACATCTGCTGTCCTCCAGTCTTTGGGTACCTCCCTGTTTCCAGTGATTGGCTAAACAGGATAGCCAGAGGTTCAGCCACCACCTCTCTTAGTTCTTTAAGGACCTGAGAAGTGTACCCCATCTGGCCCCATTGCTTTATCAACTCTTATTACTTCCAGTTCCTTCAGGACCCTTTCTGTGTAAAGGGACTTGTGTCCATTTCTGCACCATTCTCACCCTATGCTCCCTTCAGACCCATTACCCTCTCTTCCTCAGTAAAGACTGAGCAGAAATACCTGTTCAATATGTCAGCTTTACTGTTGTCATCCTCCATCGGCTCCCATCCTCCCCCTTCAGTCACTATCCCTCCCTTTGTCTTTCTTTTTCACTTATGTACCTGTAAAGGTTTTGTCCCCTTTACCTACTGATTTTGCAATGTGTTCTTCTGTCTGAGCTTTGGCTTCCCTTACTGACTTCCTGCCTCCCTTTGTTTCTCCTGGTACTTCTCCTATCCCTTCTGCCTGTGTCTTTTGTATTGCCTGAATGCAATCTTTTGGCTTTCACTTTCTTTGCTACCTCTTTGGAAAACCATAATGGTCTCCTCTTCCTTTTCCTCTTGCTAACCTGCTTAATGCATAATTCTGTTGTTCTTATAATCCCCATTTTAAATACTGCCCCTGTTCCTCAACCTCTGATTCCTGTCCCATTCCCATAATGCCTCTTTCAAGTATCTCCCAATTTTCCCAAAGTCTGCCCCCTAAAATCCAGGATCGTGTTTTTGTGTGGTTTGGTTCTGCTCTTTCTGTGATTTCAAACCACAATGACTGGTGGTCACTGTTACCCAGGTGCTCCCCACTGTTACCCCATCACACTGTCCCTGTTTGTGAGCACAAGGTCAGTATTGCCTTCTGCTGAGTTGGTTCCATGACCAGTTGCTTGAGGAAGGCACCCTGAAGGAGTCCAGGATAAATCTTCTCCTAGTTGATGCTGCTGCTGGGATGCTCCAGTCCATGTCTGGAATATTGAAGTCTCCAACCAGTACTACCTCACCTTGTCTGCCATCCTTTGGATGGCTAGCATCAACTCCCTATCTGTTTCTTCCTCCTGGGCTGGTGGTCTATAGACCACACCTGTGTGGATGGCTGGCCCCATTTTCCTTTCCAGCTTAACCCACAGTATCTCTCCCATTTGTTCCTCCTGGATCTCTGTGGCCCTTATGTCATTTTTCACATACAGTGCCACTCCTCCTCCCTTCCTGCCTGCTCTGTCTCTTCTGAATATGTTGTAGCCAGGTATGGCCATCTCCCAGTCATGGTTATCATTACACCAGGTTTCAGTGATGGCCACAATGTCCGAGTCTGACTGTACCATGACAGCCTCAGATATTCCATCTTGTTGCTAAGGCTCCTGGCATTTGCACATGGCTTTCCATGATTTGACCTCCCTAGACTGCTTCACTGTTCTACTCCAGCCCCTTCCTTGGTTGTCATTTATCCCTGTTTCTCCTTGCTGTCTGCCCTTCTGCTGAATTTTGCCCCTTTTCTGCTTATCCACCTTTTGGACACTAATCTCCATCTTTTGCACACTGCTTTGCAGAGATAGCCACTCCTCTGGTTCACTGGTTCCACTGCTAGCTGTGGGGGGTGAGCAAGTAGGTACCCTCCTTGCTGGCCTGCCACCCCCCTTTGCTAGTTTAAATGCTTGTCAATGTAGCATTTAAACTTATCATTGAGTGCTTGGATTCCTCCAGGATGGATGCAGGCCGTCAGGCTTGAACAAACCTCCATCCTCCAGGTGGGTCCCCAGTCACCAATGAATCAAACCCTTCCTCACAGCACCAGTTCTTCAACCATGAGTTAAAGTTCCTGGTGCATGCACTCTATGCTCTCCATTGCCTCTCACAGGTAGTACTTCTGAGAAAGTGACAGAAGTAGCTACTTGCTTGAGACCCCTCCCCAGTTTCCTAAACTCTTCCTGAGCTTCCTTTGGCTCCACATTTGCCAAGTCATTGGTACCTAGGTGGATAATGACATCCAGCTCACCCTCCCGTTTTGCCCTCCCAGTGATCCCCAGTATCTTCCTTCCATCCCTCCATGCCGTGGCACCTGGTAGGCACCTCACCTCCCTGTCCTCCCCCTCCTGTGTTCCTAGCTGGATCCCTCTTACGATGGAGTCCCCCACCAGGATTTGCTTCCTCCTCCTCCTCTGGGGTCCACTGCTTTCCCCACTGAGGTCACCTTCTTGGCTAACCTCCACATCCTTTCCTTCCACTTCTCTGGGTATCTCTATTTGGTTGTCCTCATTTGCCAGTGTAGCATATGAGTTCTTGAGAGGAATAGGATCTGGGATGTGCCTCTGCCTGACTGCTCTAATCCTCCCTGAGCCCACTGTCATCCAAGTGCTCCTCGTTCTCGGCATCCTTTGAGGCAGCTGCATTGGACTGGGTGGTCCCTGGATAGGGGTGATGGTACTCCTGACCCAGTTTACTTCCTCTCTGATTCTGGCTACCTCATCCCGCAGTCCAGAGAGATGCATGCAGATAGGGCAGCACCTCAGTGTCCAGAAGGTCTGCCTGAATATGGCTGCCCACAGCCACTGCATTGCACCACTCCCACATTATACTGCAATTCCACTACTTGTCTGCTACTGAAGCTCTCCTAGTTCTCTTTTTATTAATTTACAGTACTAAAATCCTGTCACTGATCCTCAGATAATTTTTTTTTAAGGAAAAGAAACCAATAAATAAATAAATGAGTCAAAACACTTGTCGTGCTGAGGTGGGCTTCTTCCCCTTATGCCCCTCCTACTTCACACCTCTTACTATACCCTGTGTTTAGCTCCTGTCAATCAGATTTATCAGGGCATATAATTAAGAGTTGGGGGAAGGGGGGGGAAAATTTGCAGCAATTAAAGACAGCACAGAATTACACCACCACTATGTTTTAAATTTTCAACAGCCCAAAAACAATTATAAGTAAAGACAACAAAGAAAGAAAGTATATTGTCACTACAAGCCCACAATCTAAGTTTAAAAGAAAAATACCAATTACCAGTTACTCTAAAGCACTGAATTGAATATGTTTCCTTCCTTCCCCTTCTAGCTTCTTCTGAGAAAATAAACCTCTGCTTGCTACTTTAACTCTGACTAAGCCCCACCTCAGTTATCACGTAGCTGAAGTCAGAGGCCAGACAATTAACACCCTTCACCCAGCTACAGGACAGTCAGACAAGCCAAGATAAAATTTGCAGCAATTAAAGACAGCACATAATTACACCACCACTATGTTTTAAATTTTCAACAGCCCAAAAACAATTATAAGTAAAGACAACAAAGAAAGAAAGTATATTGTCACTACAAGCCCACAATCTAAGTTTAAAAGAAAAATACCAATTACCAGTTACTCTAAAGCACTGAATTGAATATGTTTCCTTCCTTCCCCTTCTGGCTTCTTCTGATTGGAGATTTAAAGTTAATTGAAACCAAACCGAAGAAGGTTTACAACATCTTCCCAGTTGCTTTTATTTGGGAGGGGATAAAGGATTTATCTTTTATCCAGGACAGCCCCGTCACTGTTATAAATGTGGTTCTGGTAGACACCTTAGCAAGAACTGTGAAGTCATCGATTGTGTCCAGTGTGGGGAATTGGGGCATACAATGTCAGATTGTCATCATCCAGCTAAATGCTCACTTTGTGAAGAACCCCATGTATTTACTGACTGTCCATGGGCCGCCCAAAATAAAATAAAATGGAGATTTCTGCATACAGGATTTTTACCTAAATACAACAGTACATGTGGTCCAGAGAGAAAAACCTGTACCTCCGCCCCCCCCAAGTAGGCCTGAAACCATACCTAGTATGGAATGGGCAGACATTTCGGAAATTGTATCAACTACTCCCTCCCAGGAAGAGAGAACTTAATATGTACTAAAATGGTGATTCTTACAGATTCTATTGTGGGCCAGGTTATTCCTAATACTATACCTCCCCTTCCACCTGAAGAATCTTTTAACCTCATTACTGCTAGACATCGCAGTTTAAGATCCAGGACCTCTAAAATACCTATATCTGAACAAGGTTTGATACCCCTCAGAATGCATTTCGGTATTACAGGAAGACATAGGTACTGAGTCAGATTCCACCTCGGTCCATTCTTCACAACCTGAAGGATCTTCTGATCCAGAACCATTTGCTGATGTTATGGATACAGTGAAAAATAAAAAAAAGGGTCAACCTGGGACGAGAAAATCTACAAAAAAGAAATAATAAAAATAAAAGGGAACATTGATATGAGTTATGACAACCCCCTCCTTTCCCCCTCCTCTTTTGTCTATGTTTTTGAATATAAATTTGGCATCTTTAAATGTTAACAGTATTCAGTCAAATAGGAAGCAAATGTTGATATTTTCACTATTTGATGGAGGCAAGGATGATGTAGTTTATTTTCAAGATACTCGGTTACATACCAGGTTTGAGGTAGAACAGGCCACTGAAAGGTGGAAATGGGGTACTGTTTATTGGTCTGTTGGTGAAGAGCTATGCACAGGGGTTGGTATAGCAGTTAATAATCCTACAGCACGCCTAGTTCAACTTATAGATGTTTTGCTGGGTCGCATATTATTGATAGATATGATACCTAACAATTTACACTGTAGATTTATTAATGTTTATGCTCCGCAAGCTAAATCTGCGAGAATAGCATTATTTAAGACTTTATTGCCCTACTTGTTCACTTCTAGATTTGTGCTTTTAGGTGGAGATTTTAATTGTAGCCGTTATCATACGGATGGAGGTATACAATCCACAAAGTTATTTTGTGATACTAAGGGTCAGATATTCAAAACTTTGCCCCGGGGCTAAATTAGCACTGGCTGGCAGGCAAACATAGCCCGGAGCACAAAGCAAGCTATATTCAAAAGGAATAGCCCAGGGCAAACAGCTTCCAAATATAGCATAGTAATGAGGCCATGCAAACTGGGCTGGGAGTGCACGCGGCAGCGTAGCCCTGGAATAAGACAGCACTGAATAAAGCAACCAGGAAGTGCAACCCACAACAACAACACAGTGCACAGCAGCGTGAGGGCAGGTACAGGCGAACTACATGGCCAATGTGTGTGCGAGGCAAATACATGGACTCAGTACAGCTGCAGGAAGCAGCAGATATGAAAGAACAGTGATCAAAACTGTATAATATTCCCATTGCCATTGGTGTAGCATGGCGGAGCTAAGCAGTTAACCCTGGTGCAAACACGTTTGCCCAGAGCTAAATAATGCCATATTCAAAAGTGCCATGCAAATGAGCCCACTTAGGTAGTCTCTGGGCAAACAACCGGATTAGTACCTCATTATACCCTGATTTGCATGCAGTTTGCCCAGCGTTACTGCAGGGTCCCACAGAGCCACCTGTAGGTCAGTCTGGAAGTACAGGGGCTGACCAGGTCCAACCGGCTGACCAGGTCCAACCGCAGCTCCACCTGTAGGTCAGTCTGGCAGTGCACGATGATAGCTGCAGGCTACCTGTAAACAGTACAGCATAGCATAGCATATTGTACCCCAGGGGACAAGACAGCATAGGCACAGGTGGTGGTGGTGCTGCATGCAACTGTCACACTGTAGGGCATGCTACAGTGCACAGCAGACACTACAGTAGCAAGGGGGCCAGTAGTGTGAGGGACACAGCACTGCCTATGATGTGTAGGGCAGTGATGCTGACTGCACTGTACACAGTGACAGGCCTAACCTGCAGATAATTACTGACAGTGGACAGTACTATCATGCTGTTGTGTGATTCACAGATGCTGCACCCATGGCATGGGATGCACACAGTGTCATGTACATGGCCAGCAGTGTGCTGTGACATCTGTACAGTTGTGTGGTAGGTGGCTGGGGGGCATGTAGGATCCGACAGGCACACAGGTGGTGGCGTAATCCCACTACTGGCCCATGTGCACTGAGTGATATGTCCCAGCCTTGTGGCCACACCTGGGCTGTGGTGAGGTCTGGCCACCACCCCTCCCTCCTGCCACCATACCCACAGTGCTGCATGTGTGTACTGGCATCTGTTACACACCACAGGCGTATGGTCTGCAGGTGTGTGCTATATGGCCACACTACCATGCTGTCCCCTGTGGGTCAGATCACCCCTCACTGTTTGTGCTTGGCTCGGACTGGTGGCAGCTGATGGCATCATTGTGGTGCCAGCAATGTGCAGCATGTGTCTTCCATGTCTGGCGGTTTCTAAGTGTCATACTCATCTGTTAGGGCCACGCAAGTCGTGCTAATGCTGAGATAGCACCATGCAAAGCTGTTTGCCCAGGGTTAAGACCAGCTTTTTCTGGGCGGTAAATTGTACCGCGCTATGGGTCACACTATGTCACGCTAAACACCTTAGCGCAGCGCTAGTCGCTGAATATCTCATTGCATCTGTAGTCATGTTCACTTTGCCCCTTGCATATAATTATTGTTTGCCTGGCGCTGATGTTGTTTGCCTGCACTATTCAGCCTTTTGAATATAGCAGACCCGTGCAAATCCCCCGCTATACCCAAGCAAATGTTTTTGGCCCGGTGCAAAGTTTTGAATATCTGGCCCTAAGTGTCTTAATGATTTATTGACACAGTCAGGATTGGTTGATGTTTTTGATTTATTAGGTAAACACAAAAAACATTTTTTCAAGGTACTAAAGCAACAAGGATAGATTTCTGGTTTATTTCAGATACTTTAACAATACAAAAAGCTCAAACTATATCAGTTGCACCTTCAGATCATGTGATACTTGAGATTACGATAGGTAGTTATGAAATAATGCATAGAGGACCAGGATATTGGCATCTTAACCTGGAATTACTTAAGTTACCAACTGTTGAAGAAGGAATTTTGGCAGTACTGCAGGCAAGGAAATCAGTGGTTAGCCTCTATGATTCTTATAGAGATTGGTGGGAAGATACAAAAACAGATATAAGACAGTATTTCCAAATAATTGGCAAGATTAATGGGAAGTTTAACAAAGATACATATCTAAAAACTCGACAACAGTTTTTAGATTTACATTTTATAGTTGCACAAGGGGATTATACAGCCTTATCTGAATTAGATAGAATTCGAAAATTATTAAATTCAACACAATATAGTAGATATAAATCCTTAGATGTAGAAAGAAGATTTGGTTCCCAAGGAGATAAAGCCTTTATGGACCTCTATTAGTTTTGTGCTGAACAAAGACATCAAAAATATATGGCAGAGGTTTGTGACTCTACAGGTAAAAAATGTATGACCAGGAAACATATTATGAATGCTTTAATCATATATAGCAATTATTTGGATATGCTACTGTTTCTGGTTCCCCACATTCCTTATGGTTAGCTCAAGTGATTCCACCTATGCTTGATAAACACAGCAGAAACATGTTGCTTGTTGATATAACATCTTTAGAAGTATCAGCTAGTTTTTCATTAACAAAGGCAGGTACTGCCCCAGGGAGTGATGGTTTGCCATATGAGACATATAAAATAATTTTTACAATATTATTACAAGAATCTGTAGAGGTCTTAAGGAAATTCTGATTATAGGATTATTACCAAATAGTATGTCAGATGGTTTAGTGGTATTTATGTACAAAAAGGAGACAGAACTAAGTTATCAAATTGGAGCCAATTACCCTGCTTAATACAGATTTTAAAATATTTACAAAACTGTTACATAATAGACTTATACCAATGGCTGATTTTCTATTACACAGTTCTCAGGCATGTTCAATACCAGGAAGAAAGATTTCTGATGGTTTAATATTACGAGAAATATTTCATAGAGGTAATACTGGTGAGCTTACAGGTCTTATTTTTAGTCTGGATCAAGCTAAGGCTTTCGATAATGTTAATCATGAGTATTTATGGAGTTGTTTGGCTACATATGGCATTCCTGAAATGTTTATTAATTGGATTAAAACATGTTATAAGTCTGCCTCTGCTAAAGCCTTTTGTAATGGGTGGATAGGTCGTAGGTGTACTGTTTTAAAGGGAGTATGGCAAGGTTGCCCTCTGAGTGCTTTACTATATTATTTACCATTGATCCACCACTTAGAATGGTGGATAAAACTAGTGGTATACAGGGTGTATCCTTTTCCTGTGAAGACCCTGAAATAAAGAGCATTGCATATGCAGATGACATTTGTTTTATAATAGGAAATATCCCATCAGCACATAATCTGGGAATAATTTTAACTAATTTTACGACTGATACTGAAGCTCAAATAAATTACCAGAAATCTTGTTGCCTTCCTCTTAATGCTGAAGATGTCACAGATGATATACTAATTGGGGTACCAGTATTAAAAGGGACAGACCCTATTTTAGGGATCTTATTTGGTTCTGGAGATTTGTCTTATCAGAATTGGATACTTAAATTGAATGAAGCACAAAATAAAGTTAATCTTTGGAATACTTGGCGTTTAGCTAAATTAAAGTGAATCTACATAATAAAAACCTTTTTGTTACCCATATTTTTATATTTAAGTACAGTATATAGCTTACCATCAACTTTAGAAGCGAGAATATATAGTTGTTGTTTTTTTTCATGTATCTGGGGAAACCGTTTAAATCCAATTAAAAGAGGCTTACTATTGAGAGAAAAAAGAAATAGAGGGTTGAAGATGATACAACCTGTGGTATTTTTTTTCACCATATATTTATATGCTAATTTGTTCCCCATGGTAGCTCAAAAAATTAATAGATGGTCCCCTTGGGTCTTAGATTCCTTGGGACCTATTTTCTCTATTTGGCCCATGTATGATAACCTTCCTCGACAAATTTTGATTTCTTATTTACCTGATCCAATGAGAACTTGCTTTGCTAAAATAAAGCTATAGGGTATTTCCAAAGAGCATCTCCTTTCTTATACTTGGAAAAACTTGTATGACCCTTTGATTTTAAAATATTTTCAAGAGACAGCAGGATTTGATTCTTGTTCTTTGCAAGATAGATTACTGATAGGTGAAATGCTGATTTCCTCGTATTCCTACTTTTATGTAGGATGTAACTAGCTGACCTTGCATGGTCACCTAAATGTAAGAGGAAATCTAAAGTATAGACAGGTGTCGGAGAAATATTGTCCTAGAGGAACATGTCCAGATGTAATTGAGACAATACAGCATTTATTCCTAAAAGTGCCCTTTATTCAAGGATTTTGGCAATCTATTCAATGTCACTGGCCTACATCTCCATTTGGTTTATGACTTTAAAATATTATGCCTTGGTATTTTGCCTTTTCTGTGAACGAAACACGATAGAGTATCACTATGGTTATTTCTTGTTTGTTTTAAATTTTACATATGGTTTGTCCGGTGCAGATTGACTATTCAACAACTACATTTTACTTCTGATGAGTTGTTTTTATGGTAGAAACAACCAATTAAAGACATCAGGTTGCAAGATTATAATTCAATCCAGTCAACAACCTTTCAAGGAAGATGGGCCTCTATTGATTGGTTATAATAGATATAAGTAAAATGAGTATGTATAGTAAGTATATATGCCTATTATATTTAAGCATGATATAGAATAAATAATTTAGGATTTGTGTTATATGAATATACCTATAAATTATGTGATTGTGTTTAAACATATGGTTTAGTTAAAATTATTGTGCGACTTAACACTATTTGGTTTATTTTGACATTTGGTATCTGTATATTGATTTGTATAAATTGCTTTAGGTTTTGTACAATTTTTGATTTATGTTTCTTTCCAACTTTAATAAAAATTCCCCTACTCTTTTTCGATAAGTGCCATTGGGATCTTTAACATCCACCTGAACTACCACCAATCCAGGAAGATGGGACCTTGGTTTAACATCTCATTCGAGCGGCACCTCAAGTACAGCACCCTCTCATGCTGACTACAGTGTCAGTACTGGGATATTAACCCAAGTGCCATGTGGAACTGAACCCACAGCACTCTGATCTCCCAGCCTCAGAGGCAAGTGTGCTACCTACTGAGTCACTGACACTGATGATACAACAAAGCATTAATTGTCATTTTATCAAATTTAGGTAATAGGAGATGAGGTGGAGTTGCCAAATCAGTGAGTAAATCCAAGGCCATACTGGAACCAACAATATGGGTAACATTCATTCAGCTATAGGCAGGACATTCCCAGAGGGTCCAGTTTGCAACCCATCAGGTTTTGTCACTACACCTCCATACATGCCAAGGTTGACCTGCGATTACACACCATGACTGGTTCCATTTCATAGCTTGGCAGTATTCATTTGCAGGCGTTAGGAGTAAATTTACATTGATCAGGAAACAGAGGCGGTAGATGTCTCTTCCCCACATATTAATGTTTCATGTTCTTGTACACACTGTTGTTTAAGTAATACAACATATTTATTGTGTACTGTGATAATAGTGTTACCTGGTATTTGGAGCCTCATGATCTGGTCATGTATTAATACTCCCAAATTACTGCTTTCCACAATATTTTTGGTGGTTCAAAACATACAGGTATTATCACTAGTATGAGAATCACATATTGCAGCACTTCTGCATATTGATTTGGTGATTTCCATACTTTTACCATAGCTAAAGGTGGTCAAATTACAATGGGATGATCCAAGAATCTAGTCACATTGGTTTTACCAATCCCTAAGGGTAACCTATTGGTCTTAATTCTATTTAATTCATGAACTGAATAAGCATGTGCCTCAGCAGCTAGTTGTGAGCAAGCCAATTCTGCATATGTTTCATTAAACCTTTGAGGTAAAGAAATATTAATAAGCTTTACTATTTTAGCAATAATTTGACAATTCTGTAAGGTTTCTCTAAATGCAAACTAATCAATTTCTTCATTATCAGCTGCTAATCTTACAGTAGCTGATAATAGTCCAATAACCATACCTTTTAAAGTTGTTTCTAAAAGCGAATATGACCCTTGTGAAACCTATAGAATCAATACCATTAGTAATTCCCAATCCTCAGCCTAACCAGCTCCACACGTCTCTTTTACAACAAAATAAGCCTGGTGTTGCTTCTACAGGAATTGAAATGACCACATTTTGTGTCTATCATGGTATTGATTCAAAGTATTATTATAATAGTGTTGCCACAACAATACTGAATCGATCTCACATTGAAGTGGTAATCGGTGGAAAGGCAAATGTAGCAAAACATTATAATACTGCAATTTACATGGATAATACAGAGGATATACATTTTGCATCAAGATAATACCATCTGATGGGGGCAAGAACTTTTGCCCTGATATACCTTTGTTTTGATACACTATATTCCATGCAGCAAAATTGTGCCATGCTGTTTGATTAACATTACAGGTCGTTCCGGCCATCATGCATAGGCAGTATATGTTAACGAAGGATATTTATTTGTTAATAGCAATACTGTAAAAATAGCTTAATCCTACAGTATATATACGAGGTTGTATTATATGATAAAATACACATATTCGTCTTGAACCAGTATAAGATGCATTTAACAGAATATTAGGTGGATAGTGTAATATGTCCTTAGTTTCATTCAAAATAAATCTTGTTCTTTTTGTCAGATTCTTAGTATCCCCCAAAGTGGAGGATATAGATCCCTTTCTGGGCTGTTGTGTTCACCACACACATTGCCATGCCAGGCCAGGCTTCTGGAGCATCCCCATGTTGCATTTTGACATTGTCCATAGCAAATAAAGTACCATTTGACAAGAAGATATCCAGTGTGTTCATGTCATTCTCCCAACAGCACTGGGAGACCCCATGCAGAATGATTTGTTGCATATGGGTTGTATAAACTGTTCCAGATATGCCCCAGACATCCATGCTGGTCAGAAGTTACCAGGGTCAGTAAGGTACTACACAGTATAAGTACAGGAAACATCATTGTACTTCACCTAGTGGGAGAAGCAGAGCAGTATCAGCTGTCATCATTTAAAGCTGATACAATTTGTATTAGTCCGCATGGACCTATTTGAAGTCTGTAGACCCTTGTCGGATTTATGGACCTGAATGACCCATGGTCTCAATACATTAATAACCATATAGAACCCCATCCAATTAGAGTCCCATGGTCCACTTGCCAAACTTTTTAATCATGACATGATGACCCCTTTCAATGGGCTGTATCCCTTTTCATCCTGTCTCTATTTATTTTTCAAATGAGTCTGTGCCATATTTCTGGCAGCATAGGGCAAATACAGAACTAACTGCTTCTGTAATTGTTGTGAAATACATCAGTTTTGATATGATCTAACACAGGTGTTGATAAATCTGGATCTGAAGGATAAGGATAATACAGCCGCATATCCCATCCAGTCATCAATTGATATGATCTATAGTATAGTATGTAGTCTTGTTTTCCGTACCTCTAATACCCATTAGGATTCCTGGTAAGTGCGTCACCCACCCTTTACCAGTATCCAACACTGCCTTCTTCAGTGCATTTTTCAGTGCGATTCAACCTTTCTACCATTCCTGAAGATTGTGGATGGTAGAGTGAAATGTAAGGCATTGATTGATACTTAAGATATCACACAAAGCTGTCATTATTTTCACTGTAAAGTGCATCCCTCTATCACTTTCAAGGACTCTGGGAAAACTCCAACATGAGAACACTTGTTCCCACAATGCTTTTGCAGTAGCTTGTGCACTATCATTACGTGCTGGTAGAACTTCTACCCATTTTGGAAAATGTGTCAGCAATGACTAATAAAATATCGGAACCCCCCTTTTGCAGTAGGCAAAGGGTCCCACATAATCAGTTTGTAAGCTGGACCAAGGACCATCCGCCAGGGGTATACCCCTAACAGAACCCTTTTTCCAGGCACTGGAGGATTCATCTGTACATAGATGAGACAAGCCTCCAGGCATTGCTTGATATCGTTTCCCTTTTTTGGCCACCAATATTTTTGAGCCAAGATCTTACAAGTTTTATGGAGCCCACAATGTCCTCCAATTCTGTGATTCTCCATAATAATATCCTTTCTAAATGAAGTGGGTGAGATCCACTTCCTAAACCTAGTTGTCATTCCCATATTACCATATCTTCCCATATAATGAACATGTTTGGTGGCACACTGTCCTGTATTTTTCCATTGGTTCCAACAACCAAGAAGCCAAGCATCAGTATCTTGGATTCACCCCAAACTTAGGACTTGTGATAATGCTGATATCCATTTTGGATAATTTTATCATACTCTTCAGCTTCCCACAATTGTGGAGACCACCTCCTAGAGGTCTACCCATACGTTTGATTGTTTCATGGCTTACTTGAGCCAAATGATCTACAAATTATTATTTAGTTTGTGGATATCTTTTGGATTTTTGATGAGTCCTTACTTTACAAATAGCAATTCTCAGTGGCATTTGAGCTCCTATATCCCATATATGTTGCGATATGGAAGCAAAAGCCACGGGTTCACGAGTGGCTGTTCACATTCCTCTTTTCATCCAAATAGGAGAGACAGCTGAAGAAAAGAATTGACAACAAAGCACAGTCCAGAAGACACTAATGGCTTCCTGTGGATACACCATAATATCGGCGTGCTGCTTTCAATTCCACTCGTGGGGCAAAAATGATGATGGACATCATACTAATATTTCCTGATTTGTTCCAGGAGTCCAAATAGCATATGCAGTATGGAAATGGCCATCATCCCAAAAAGCAGGAGCCATCTTCATACACTTCAATACCCATAAAATTAGGTTCAGCAGAAAAACTTGGTTTTATGTTCAATACCCATGACTTCCCCACAGTCATGCGCATCTCCCTCCATGTCATTAGCTCTACTAACATAGGAGGTACATTTTTCCACAGTGATATTTTCTCTTCTATGGCCTAATGCCCATTTCACCAGTCTCTGAGAGGATACTCCCCTTACATCCCTTTCTAAGAGAAATTTTACAGGTGTGTGTGAGGTTTGCAAAACAATGTGATTAAACCCCACAATATGTTCAGTAGCCTGTATTGTCCAATATACAGCTAATAAGTGTTTTACACATTCATCATAGGTTTCCTCTACTGGAGTTAACACCTGGGAAAAATATCCTACTGGACGTAAAATCTCTGATCGCTTTTGTAAAAGGATTGCATTGATCAGTGGAATGTACCTGTATCACAAAATCCGATGACTCAGAAGGGCTAATGAGGGCAGGAGCCGTCATTAGTGCTTGTTTAAGAGCCATAAAAAGATATTACAAGAATAAATCATACAAAAAAACTTATTTTTGAGCTAGTTGACATGTGAGATTTAAATAAATCTTGATTACTTCTTTTCTATTTTTAGACAGTAAATCACATTTTCCATGTCAGAGTGAAAAAGTTCATTTGTACAGCTTAAAGTACAGCAGGACCTTAAAATAATATTGCTCTTTATAAGAAAAACTACTAATGGAAAAACATTCAAAAATCTAGAATCCCAAATATATTAAATCCTGACAAAATAATGTGTTCAACTTGGATTAAATATGGAAGGTCAAGTTGTGTTGCAAAAGGTCAACAATTTCTACAAGGTGAAAATTACCATATTTTTATTACGGTTTTGGCAGCTTTTTGCTCAGTTGAACACTCAGTTAGATAAAAGGAGACATACTGCCCGTGATTGGGCATCGAACGGGTTGTTTCACATTCTGCCCGCGATCGGGCATCGAGCTGTTTGGGGAGTGTATTCATACATACTGCCCACGATCGGCATCGGAGCTGTTTGGTGGGGAGTGTATTCATACATACTGCCCGCGATCGGGCTGCAGGGTGCGCCGGTCCCCGACGGCTGCTGCCTGGCAGGGTATAGGCGCAAGTCCTCGGGGATCGGCGCACCTGCTACAGCTAATGGCATGCAAATGGGGCCATAAATAGATGCAAATACCTCCCTGAGCCTTGCATGAATTATGGCCCCATTTGCATGTCACCTTGAATATCGAAATTTGCGCATGGCGCAATGGTATTTGGCGCCACCGCAAGTTTAATGCTCAACTCTGACAACTTGCGGTGGCGCAAGTTCCATCGGCGCACAGCACAGTGGCTGTGGCTGGGGGTGATATTCAAAGGAGTTGCTCAATAGCGCAACTCCTTTGAATATCGCCCCGGCCACACCCCTGCACAACTATTTTGAGCAGCGCAAGGGCTTGCGCCTCAGAATGGCGCAGTTTGAATATCCGGGCCAATGAGTTTGTTTTCAAACACTTTCATAATCAAAGCAGTGGGACAATCGGGAATAGGCATTAAGGACCAGGCAGTGGAGAAGGTCATAGGAATAATGTCAGAATAATACAAAGGGAGATACACACACTAAGCAAAAAGTTTGAGGTGCAATGAAGATGAGAGTGCTGGAAAAAGGAGGAGGGGGAGGAGTAGTTATGCCGAAGAGTCAAGTGGGAGAACATTTGCAGCAAAAGGACAGAGACGAGTGCATCTTTAAGTTCTGTTTAAATGAGGCAGTGGATTGACACTGGATGAGGGAGGGGGTAGAGGGTGTTGAAGAGTTTGGTGCCCTTGAAAGTGAGGGTGTTTTAGTCATGGGTATGTTATATATAATATATATTATATATTATATAATATTATATATATGTGTGTGTGTGTGTATATATATATATATATATATACACACACACACACACACAGACACATTATATAATATATATTATATAATATATAATATAATATATAATATGGTATATTATTATATATATTATATATGGGTATAGGTATATTAGCAAGAGAAGGAAGACAGCGGGGGATTATGAAACTTAGGGAAGAGGGAGGCAGGGTAGTGGAGAAAGACATTGACAAGGCAACTGTCCTCAACAAATACTTCTGCTTTGTATTCACGGAAGAAGAAGATAATGGGGACAGTCCCCCATTAATAGAGAAGGGCAAACAGGGAGAAGGGGTGGACATTACACCTTTTTCAGAGGACAGAGTAAAAAGAGCACTAGAACAGCTTAGAGTGTATAAAGCTATGGGCCCGATGGGATACACCCGAGGATCCTAAAGGAGCTCTGAGAGGAACTGGCTAAAGCTCTGGCTAAGCTACTCAGTGGATCACTGGAAACAGGCGTGGTTCTGGAAGAGTGGAGGAGGTCACAAGTAGTACCCTTGCACAAAAGTGGTAGCAAGGAGGAGGTAGGAAACTACCACTCTGTCAGTTTGACCTTGATAGTAATTAAAATTATGGAAACCCTACTTAAGGAAAGGCTGGTGGACTACCTACAGATAAGGGGGCTGCTGGTCCCAAGAAAACATGGATTTACGGCAGGGAGGTCATGCCAGACCAACCTGATTAATTTCTCCGAGTGGGTGACAAAGGACGTAGACCAGGGCAGAGCAGTAGATGTGGTCTGTCTGGATTTCAGAAAGGCCTTTGACACAGTCCCACATAACAGACTAATCCACAAGCTGGCAAATCTGGGGGTGGGGACAGAGACAGTAACATGGGTTAGAAATTGGTTGAGTAACAGAACACAAAGAGTGGTGGTAAATGGGGTTAGGTCACAGGAGGGACAAGTAACAAGTGGTGTACCCTAGGGATCAGTGGTGGGATCAGTGCTCTTCAATGTCTTCATAAGCAATATTGCAGAAGGTCTAGAAGGGAGGGTTAGCCTGTTCGCGGATGATACAAAGCTATGTAACAGGGTAGATACACAGGAAGGTACAGAAAAAATGAGGAGAGATCTGAAGAGGCTAGAAAACTGGTCCAAGGAATGGCAGTTGGGTTTCAGTGCAAAAAAGTGCAGGCTTATGCACCTGGGGAGAGGGAACCTTAGGGTCGAGTAGGAACTAGATGGGGTAACATTGGAGGCCACCACAGAGGAAAGGGATCTAGGGGTAGTCATAGAAGACAACCTCAAAGTGGCTAAACAGTGTGACAAAGCAGTTGGAAAGGCTAACAGAATACTAGGGTGCATAGGGAGGGGTATAACAAGAAGAAGGAAGGAAGTGGTGGTACCATTGTACAACTCCTTAGTAAGGCCTCGTCTGGAGTACTGTGTTTAGTTCTGGAGGCCCCATCTCCAAAAAGACATAGACAGGACAAAGACGTTACAGAGGAGGGCAACAAAAATGGTGTCCGGGATGCAACATAAGTTGTATGAGGAGAGACTTGGAGCTCTCAATATGCACTCCCTGGAGGAAAGGAGAGAGAGAGGGGGACATGATAGAGACCTTCAAGTATCTGAAGGAGATCAACAAGATACCAGAGGGGAGCATCTTTCACATGAAGGGAAATATCAGAACAAGGGAGCACAGCATGAGACTAAAAGGGGGAAAACTTAGGGGGAACTTGAGGAAATTCTACTTCACTGAAAGGGTGGTGGAGAGATGAACAGTCTCCCCCAGGAAGTGGTGGGGGTGGCCATGGTTCAGGGATTCAAGAATGTGTGAGACAGGCACATGGGAATTCTCAAGCTAGGGTGAAAGGGGGAGAACTTGTAGCATCTAGGGTACCTTAAGCATTAGAAAGAGGGATAGGGCAGACTGGATCGGCCACAAGGCCCTTATCTGCTGACATCTATGTATCTATGTAACACAGGAATAATAGCTTGCAGATAGTCACAGCATAGACGGCGCACCTTTTCTAAATATTTGTAAGGCATAATAGTACTGTATGTCGCTGTCTGTTCTCAGCTCACCTCGACTCTTGACCAGTCGCCATCTTTCTCTTACTGGTCATGGCATGAGCAACAATCCCAAATGCTATTGTAGCTTGTCTTAACACTTTGATCATTGTAACCCTGTCGTCGCTTTAACTGCCTGCTTGTAACAACAAGCACCTATGCTTTATGTAAATTGATAGCACTGTTTAAATGGGGTCTAGTACAAAAGCTCGATGCACAGAAGTCTGACTGATGAAATCCCAACACTAAAATCCCGATGGCCACAATCCAGACAAGAAGAAAATGCTGTCAGCGCAATTCCTGATACTGTTCTGCAGGGGGCTCCATCCCCTTCACCCACCCCCGTTAAATATATATAAACACTCTAGGTCACAATACCATCAGGAATGTGGCTGACAGGAGGTCCGATATACTGCTGGGATTATGGCCGTTGGGATTTTATTAGTTGGGCTTGTGTGAATCGGGATTTTGTTTGGATACCATTTAAATGCAACACTCCTTTGCTGCTGAGACTTTCAGAAGAAGAAGAAGCAGCAGTAAGTTCCACAGTGCCAGAGTAGTCTGAGGTGGCTGTTGTGATGGAATAAATCTGCTTTTTGCATGTAGAACTTGAGATTGCTGTCTTTTTCATCTTCCTTCACTTTGGCATTGGCTTAACACAGCATTGCTCAGAGCTGAGAAGTGCATCCTTTGACTTTGTTTCCTAAAATCATGGCATTGGCGTGCACACCTCTCAATTGTCCCTGATTACAAGGGACATCCGTCATTTTACCCCAAGAATTTGCTCTGTCTCACATCTGTCCCTCATGAAAATGGTGCTGTCTACAAAGAGCATATAGTATATGGTTAGCCTTTGTTCTGTATAAAAATCAGTCTGCTCAAAATCCTTGTTGTGCACATTCTAAACCATTGTGCACATTCCGAACAGTTGTTCTGCACAGTTCAAAGGTCATACAATATTACATTTCTCATTTATTCTACACCTAGCTACTTACTAACCACTTAGTGCCCAACGTTTTACTTTTTAACTTTCAAAACTCTGTAAATTTGATTTTGATCATTGAATAGAACAAAGAAATAGTAAGATTTTTTTTTTGTTTTCACTTCGGCGGGGGGCTGTTAGTCTAGTGTAAAAAAAAAACATATAAAATAAAATATGGGCACCCCTACAACTCAGCATGTGTTTCCATCTTGAGGTTAAAATGACAGCATGGACCTCTCGAGCTTCACCCTCGAGGTTCATATGCTGTCATGCTGTCATCTCAACCTCTCGATGGTAACAGCCTTGTTGTATATGGTTGCCCATACATTATTTTCTATGTGCTGTAAATTCAGACTTTAAAGCAGAAATTCATAATATTCTAGGATGTTAAATCAAAACTAAAACTTTGCATAAGTTAACACAATTGTTTGTACAGTGTTCTGAGCTTGTATCTCCACATTTTGAGTATGTGCCACTCATTGAGGGTCAGTGTCCCACATTGTCCCCCATTTATAGTGTCCATGTCCCTCATTTCAGTGACAAAAGGTTGAAAGGTATGTTAGCATGATCAAAATGACAGAAAGCATGGAAGTCATAGTAAAACTCAATGAAAAATCATGAATCCAATGTATGTCAAACAATTTACCTCTGTTTTAATATATTTTATGTAAGTACTGTATATCAAAAAAGATTTAAATGCTTGAAAAAAATGAATTGCTTGACTGGTGCAACAGCACGAGACAACACATTGTGCTTCCATCTAAGAAACTCGGCCTTATATGCAAGCCCCAGTATCCCAGAATGGGGATGAGTGCAGACCAAGTTCGTTGTGGTGGTGAGGCAAACAGTTATGGATCTGTTCTTTGCAAACACCAAAAGCTAACGTGTTTTCATGAAATATGCTACAAATCATGATGTTGCCATGGCATATGCCATAAATCATGAGGTTGCCATGGCAAATGGCATAAATCATGGGGTTGTCATGGAAAAGGCCAAAGGTCATGGATACAGTCAGTGCTGAGGAGTAACTAATTACTTGCAACTAGTTTCTATAATATTCAGTAACTGGTAATAGTAACAGAGTCCCTTCAAGAAAAAGTAATACGTAACTGCAACAATTTTCCTGTTATCCCTCTTTTAACTACATATTCATTGATTTTAAAAACAAATCAGTACAAATATACCATATGTAATTAGATAGTCATGTAAGTATAACATTCTCCTTGTAAGTTGATCTGTACCTGTACTTTATGAAATAAAATACACTGTGATAATAGCACTTATTACAATTAAGCAAGGACACCGCCTTCTGTTACAGGTGAGTTACTTCATTGGGGGGTTCCTATGAAGAATACTATAATTGTTAATATATCTCTCATGTGTTAATATTCTCATTTGTTAATTAAGCAATAATGCACAATAGGGTGTGTGTTGTGCTGTGATAATGTCACGCCTTGGGTGATTTGGCATGAGGCTGCAGGCCGAGTGCATCCAACACCAAAGAAGTGATGTTATCCCAGCACAAGACACACCCTGGAGTGCATTATTAGTAGTATACAGTGGCTTGTTTCCACTAATAAGAGAAACATTAAAAAAAGAATTAAAAGTGTTTTTATTTGATTTTTAGATGAGGAGGTATACTGAATGAAAAAATAGTCCTGTTGGTGCTATTTTAGTGTGTGTTCTGCCGTGCCCCCCCAACACACACACATGCACACACACACAGTGCTTGTTCTGTTACTGTGGGGGAATTCACTCAGTCTCACTGTGAAATTCTTTTCTAGTAATGCATATTTTGCCAGGAGAAAAAGAGAGATGGAAATGTAGGAGTTCATGAACCATGATAGCACATTTTGGTGTTTTGACCATTACTTTTGAGCCCATGAGAGACACTAATCAAAATGTGCAGTTTCTGTAGTGGGGATTTATTGATTTGATTATTTTTTTTCTGGACATGGCCATTAGAATGAGTCCATTTCAAGAAGCGAGCAAACTTTTGGGCGATAGGGAGTGTCTCTTTAAATGGGCTTGTGCTAGACATGAGGGGGAAGACATGCCTTGTCAGATTACAGTGCTTTTTTTTTCATTTAGAAAATTTTTCTGTCTGAGGAATACTGTGTATGTGGGGGGGAGGGAGATTGTCGCCCAGTGTATGTAATTGGGGCGGGTGGCAGGACAGCGGCAAGCGAGTCAGAGGCAGTGAATGCGGCTTCGGATCCCAAGCAGGAATTACTAAAGTGGGCTGCCAAATGGTATTGGCGGAATAAACAGTGTAACTTGCTGGGAGGGAAGTTTTTTGTTTAAATAGTAAGGGAGCTTGCAGGGAACAGTGAAGGCTTGCAAGCGTGGATCAGTGAAGTGGGATTAGCGAGAGGTGAGTGGTGAAGTGGGGTTAATGAGCGGGGGTCAGTGAAGCAAGGATCATGACTAGGAATTGAGACAGGTTGTGTGGAGTGATTTTGTTGCAGTTGCTGCGGTCTTCTGTGTGCTGGACCTAGACCCGTGATATTGTACTGGGATAACATCACGGGTCCAGTCCCAGTCTGACCAATCAGGGACCAGCATTCTTCCTTGCCATTGTATAATATTTGTTAACATATCTCCTTTCCTCCTCCACCTCCTCTCATAGCCTTTTCCTTACTCCTAAACCTTCTGCTCATCTATCCCTCCCTCCCCACACCAAACCCATTCTTTTAGTTCTTGAACGTAACTCTGTTTCTATGTTCCCTCTCAAGCCTGCTTTCTCCCTCCCCCCCCGTTATAACAGATATTGTTCTGCTACTAGCCAGTGCTAGTACACATTCGGCTTACAGTTAAAATATTCAGTGCAGTGGTGCATGGTTTACAAGTTCTCATACTGTTTGATTATCTATTTATTCATTTGCATGGGTTAAATCCATATACACAATTTACTGTATGTAACCCCTAGGTAGCGCTGTCCCAAGGGCTACTACCCCTGCCTGCTTGGTTAGTAGCAGGTTATGAGGCCTGAGTTCTGAAACGGGTGCCTCCACCCAGAGGTCAGGGTTGGTAGTGGTCAAGCTAACCAGGGCACAGCTCTGTGGGACACTGTAACCCCCCTCTTTCCTTACTAGTGGCCAGAACAATACACAACAATCACTTTCACAATACCTCTGATACACCACACAAGTACCCACACTATTTGCACTTACCACCAGGACTTTCCTCTGGCCCGGCCCTGGGAACCCCCTAAAACAAGGTTATACACAGCAAATAGCAGCAGTACAGTACTCTTGCACAAACTGGAACCACAGTCAGGGTAAATGCAAAAAAGAGTTAGATCTGATTTATTTGAGGGACTTGAACAAGGCAGGGGCATAATCAGGTTAATTTGCTTAAAGGCTCTATCAATCAAACAGTTATGCATGCACTTCAGGGTCCATAAACAGTCACACACTCTGGGTACCCAGATGGACAATGGTGGGCTAGTCAGGAACGTTGCAGCTGGGTGGGGCCCTGTGATGGAAGAAAACAACATGCACAACACACACTATTTGTAATCCGGAGCCAGAGGGCTCAGTTTGTGAAAAGAAAACAACAAGACAATCAGATGGCACACTTTTAAATTAGGCTGTTGTTGCACGGAGCTAACCTGATATTTACTCACGATACCCAAGACTGGACACAGAATGAAAATCGAGACAGCAGGTGCTTGATCTGGAGTGCCAGGAGAAGCAGGGCCCACACAATTCGCCGAGGCGTCATTCCTGTTCAAGCGTGGAGCAGGGGGCTGATCCCCAGGCAGGTCTCTCATTGGTGGCTTTCTCTGTGCATTGGGGTAGTCTGGCAGGGCCAGCGTGGCATGGCTAAGGCCGAATGGAGATGAACGCAGATTCAGTCCGATTAGGCTGGATAAAGCTTCCAGCAAGCAGAACACAGTTCACACAGTGGGGAACCAAATCACAACCCACTTTCAATACACAGCACATTTACATGTAAAGAATTCTATGGTACCAGGCAAACCGCTCTCCAGTCACGATCACAAAGTCTCTGCACAAACCAGGGATTCAAAAGCAGCTGGAAATCCTGACAGGCCGATCGCATTCAGCAAAATCTTCGGTCTTCTTCAGGTATGAGCCTGGTAAAAAAATCAATGGCTTACTCCGTTCTCACAAACTTGGATTTAGTCCGAAATAATTCTCTTCTCTCCCTCTCAGGGGCAGCAGGCCACAACTCAGGCCTTCCCAGTTCTCCCATGCAAAACTACACTGAACTCTTGCCTAAATCACTTGAGCTGTTACTTCTTCACTTATCAGCCCAGAACTAACCGAAAATTGCAAGCAGTCTGGGAAATCCTCCAAGATGCAAAAGGTTCGGTTGGCTGATCTGTCTGTCAGTCACAACAAAGGCTTCTCCTTCAGGTGCAAAAAGGCGCCAAGAGCCCAAAACTACAATTCCTACAGATTTTGACTCCAGACAGCTCCTGTAGTCTGGCTCCATTTTAGGTCCCACCAGTAGTGATTGCTCCAATTTGGCAGTCCAGGACCAAGATAGTGCAGATAAACAAAGCAGTCCTTGCTACAAAGAAGGCAGGTTAGACAAACTACATTATCATTATCACTAAATGATTTTCAGCAAATAGTTACATCTTCCAACAGAGCTTCCTCTCACTGGTTACTTATGACTGCAATCCAGGCAGCTCTTAAAGAGACAGTGCACAGAGGCTATACAGGCACTCTCTGGCAATCACATTTAAACTGCTAAAATGCAGGACACCAGCCTGGCAGTGAGCATTTAGGCCAGTTCAAGGAAGACTTTTCGGGAACCCCCATTTGTATGGGGGTTATACGTACATAGTAGCTTTCTTATTTATTTCTCTGCTGTTTACAGTTGTAACACATTGTTTTCGACTGTATTTTCAAGTGTACTCCCCTTTCCTTTCCCCCCAAGACACATCTGGAAACAAGCTCTTGTTAGTTGAGTATGTCTTTTTAAATAAATAAATAAATAGATAAATAAAATGTGTGACCTAGGAACACCTAATAGTGGGGATCTAAAACTCACTAAGAAAGAAAAAATCAGATACTCCTAACTGCACTGCAGTTACATTTGTTGCATGCAACTACATTGCAGTTGCAATGCAGTTAACAGTGTAGTTACCCTGTAGTGTAGTTAATTGGCACGTAAAGTGTAACCAAGCACTGCATAGATAGTTATTCAAAAATGATTGTAACTTGTTCAAACACTCTAAATAAAGCATGCTTGCTAGCTTTACCCCAAAAGTTTGTTTGGTGGGGAAATATGGAGACCAAGTTTTTGGCCCTTGGAAGGAGTATATGGCCTTGATCGCTATCACTGCCAAACTTGTGATATTAAGGTATTGGTTAGATGACCCCACCCCAACTCGACGAGAGTGGTATCAAGAGATTTTACAAGCCTTAAATGTGGAGAAACAGATTGCCACCCTCCCTAATAGGTATAAAACTTTTACAAAGAGGTAGGAATCTTATATGCCCTGTTATCTATTGACTCAATCACTGACTAGCTGGATATGTGATAGTTTTATGAGGTATAATAGTATCATTTTGCAATTCAGCTGAGTCAGTCCAGGGCGATTACTCCCTCTGCAATTAACTCTTAAGGCATTGTACTCCAGAAGGGGTGGGGGTGCTGGGGATAGTTACTAGTGTTATGTTTGTTTAGTGTAGTTTTGTCTGTTTTGTTATACTGTCTTTGTCAAAAATCTGAAGATCTATATGTTTCAGTAAAGTATATTTAAGAAAAAAAGGATGCTTGCTAGAACTTTACAGACGTAACAGATTAATCAGTGAACATTTTTAATACCCAGCATATCCACTAGTGCAGGTTAGACTCATATAAATCACAGGTAAGCATGCAGTGTATATCAATAAATATAAAATGGATGGTCAAAATCCATTTTACAGTCTGACATGGAACCTTTGTAAAAGAACCCTTGGTTCAAAGGTATTTGTAATCCTAGTAATTAATAAAAAAATACATAAATAAAGTCCTCCACTCTGATTGGCAGAGACCACATTTAGCTAGGATGATATCTCAGTATATAATCCTGGTCTGAAAGTAGGCCATGGCATCAGTCAAATAAATCAAAATGGATCCATTTCATAATCACAATAAAACATGCCAAGATGTGTGATATTATGGAATATCATCCCTTAGAAAATGGGCAAGCTGTACATTGCTGTCTTATTAGATAGTGACATTAAAAGGCCGTACATTTATGTGCCAGTACCCCACCTTGTAATAAGTCCAGGCAAGAGACTCATAATTTTAGAGAAACATCAGTGAGCATATTTAGAATGTTTATTTTCTTTTGTGGTGGCCATTTTCTTCTGTTGCCTAAAACGTTAACACACTCGGACTAAATATTTGCATCACTGCAGTTAAATTGAGTACTCAAGTAGACATCAGTTTTTTAACCATGTATGTGGCACATAACATGAAATTGCAGCATTTAACTGATTTAATACCTTGTTTCCCAGAATCGTCAACCCACCGCCATCGTCCACGTGGTCGTTCATGTCTGCGACAGTTTTCAGACGTATTTAGCCACCTCCCACTTTAAAGTTAAACCACAAACAAAAAAGAAAGGGAACGCAAGTAAATAAATCAGATCCAACCTCTTTTTGTTTTGCTTTCTTAAATGGTAAATCTGCTTAATCAGCAAACTGCATCCGTGACAATAAAATGCCGACCACCATGCAAGTGGCTTCTCGATCTCATGTTCAGAAGCCGCGCAATATGTTCATGTTGTTATATTTATATGCCATGTCCCCCACAAGAAGAAACAGTGAAGCTGCACAGATAAAGCATGAAATGAAACTGGGGAAAAAGACATTGAAAGAGCCTTAGCAATTCCGACAACCATCTGAAATAATGACAGTATATGCGATACACGATGTCCTACTTGCACAGTGTCCCTTTTGAAGCTACAGTGCAATGGTGTGCTGTTTTGTCCCCTCATGAGTGCACTTCACAAAATGAATAAATAAGTAAGTAAGTCATTTTTATTTTTAAAGTGCCCCATCCCGGAGGCTCTTGGTGCCGTACAAGCAAAGCATACATTTAGGCAATAAAATCAAACACAAATAATAAATTACAACAATTTAAAATCAACTAAAAAAAGTACATAAAAATCGCAGCAGTTTAATAAATGGTAGCAGTCTGGATATGCCTTCCTGAAAAGATGTGCCTTTAGGCCCTGCTTGAAGGCCTTCATTGATGGGGACTCCCTCAAGGGGCTTGGCAGTGAGTTCCATAGTATTGGGCCCACCACCTTGAATGCATGATCTCCAGAGGATTTAAGGTGGGCCCTGGGCACCACTAGGAGGCCCTTGGTGGAGTAGCAGAGAGAGCGCACAGGATGGGCTGGAGTCATTTAAGTAACCAGGGCCTAATCCAGGTAGAGCCTTATCGGTGAGCAAGCCCACCTTGAAGATGATCCTCCACCTAACCAGCAGCCAGTGCAGTTCGCGCAAAACCAGGATCACATGACAGGACCTCGGAAGGCCTGTCAGTAACCTGGCCACTGCATTCTGCACCAGCTGCGGATGCCAGAGAGCCCCTCCAGTGACCCTGAGGTACGGAGCATTCCAGTAGTTGAGCTGGGATGTCATAAATGTGTGTACTAGTGAGGGCAAGCCATCAGGCAGAATCAAGGCTTTAATCTGGGCAACATTCCTGAAGTGGTAAAAAACACTCTTGACAACGGACAACACCTGAGCTTCAGGTGTCAATCCATCATCAAGGATGATACCCAGATTCTTCACCTTGGTGGGTGCTGTCAAGGGAGTGGATCCAAGGAATATTCCTGTTCCCCTCCCAACAGCGTCCATATCCCATCGATGACCAGGTTGAATCACCAGCACCTCTGTCTTGTCTGGATTGAGTCTTAGCCAGCTAGAGGTCATTCAGCCAGGCATTTATTTAGCACCTCCACAACGCCATCTGTCTAGGGTGCAAATGACATGTACAGCTGAATATCATCTGCATAGCAATGGAAACCCAAGCTGTACCACCTAATGATCTCCCCTAGGGGAGTAT
Organism: Neoceratodus forsteri; assembly: GCA_016271365.2. NCBI lineage: Eukaryota > Metazoa > Chordata > Ceratodontiformes > Ceratodontidae > Neoceratodus > Neoceratodus forsteri. The sequence goes on from JADMNL010000030.1 coordinate 202,017,599, forward strand.
ATACACTGCAAACAACACAGGTGACAGGATCAAACCTTGGGGAACTCCACAAGGCAGGAGCTTCGAGCAGGATGAGAAATTTCCCATCACCACCAGCTGCATCCTGCCTGTGAGAAAGGACAAATAATAATGCAATAAATAATACAAAATGCCATAGATATGCCATATGCTCTTAGTTTGCTGACAAAATTAGAATGTATAGGAAATCTGGACAGATATCAGTCTGCAGCACATTATAAATATAGAGCCATTCTTCATTAGTAAACAGCACTTTAATCACATAGTGCTTGCTAGTACAGGGTTGAATTGCACATTCAGTCCTGCTTGCTTTAAAAAAAAGTTTTTGTTAAAAGAATTGTTTTAATGTTAAAAAAAGAAATAAGTGCACTGTAAGTTCTAAAAGGGCAAAAACAAACACTATGACACATTTACTAATCAGATGGGATCTTCTTTTTTCCCCCCTATTTTTCCCCTCTGGTCACCGGATCCTGAGGCATCCCTCAGGAGACACCTGCTTGTCCCACCCTGTCATAGTCCCCCCCTCGGCCTGGATCCCACCAGAACCTCGACCTAGCATCCTGAGTCCCCCACCGGTAGACCCCCCTGACTTGTACCCCTCAGGGCGGGGCTACCCTCACCTACCATGGGTGCTCCTTTCAATTTAATCTGGTGGTACACCTCAGGTGCAGGCCAAGGGATACCAGGATCGGGCGAAGGTGGAGTCTGGCAGTAGGCGTGGGGCAGGTGCTCCATTGTCTCCTCAGGCGCTGGGCTTTTTCCTTTTTACATGATCGTGTGACCCCGGAGATGTGGACATGCAGTGATGTCCAGCATGATCTGGGTGCACTCCCATACCCTTCTTGCAGATGTCTGCTGACACCTCCACCCCTGTGTACATGACCCCCTGGCTGCTGCGCCCCCAGTCTCTACTGGGAGCGTGGGGGAGTTATCAACCCACCCCCCCAGGAGAGGAGAGGAGAGGAGAGCTGTCCTCCAGATGCTCAATCCTCTCCTCCCCGGCCGATCTCCGGCTACCCAAGCTTGCTCCAAAGACTGGGTCACCAGTGTGGTGCAAGGTGTGGCATCCAACGCCTCAACCCTTAGTGTCACCATGCCGGCCAGACATGATCTTCTTGTCAAGTGGATTCTCCCAGTCTTTGACTATGCCAACATCATATATGCCTTGGCCCCAGCCATCTCCCTTGCTAAACTTGATGTCCCTTTCGAGGCGTTCTGTCATTTCACCTCTAATTCCCCCTGACTCACCACTGTGACCACTACTCCTTATCTCTCCAAGCCCTTTCACAGAGATGACTGTCCCACTGTTTGACTTTCATCTCTAAATACTGGTTTGGCACTCTCCCATCCTAGCTCCCGTCACCCCCTCCCCCATCACTCATGCACTAATTACCTCTGCTGTTTCACCCCCCCATGGGCCCACACCTCTGTGAGGCAACTTGCCTTCTCCCTCCGACTCCCTTCCCAATGGAATAACCTCCCCCTCCAAACTTGTCTTACCCCCTCCTTTCCTGCACTTAAACGACTTCTCAGACCTTTACCTGCTACATCCTGCTGCTGTTCACTGACGTAAGTCACAACTAAGCGTACTGTCCTCCTCCCTGTCTTCCATCTCTACTTTGCAACTATAATAAAATGACGGGAAAAATGTGTTCTCTTCTTGCACTCAGCTCAAGTGTTTTTTTATGTCTTTTTTTCTTCATGTAATATTTACTTGTAACATAATTGTATATAAGGGCAACTTTTGTATGTTGTATTTTCTGTATGATAATTATTGTAACCCTTTGTTGTGCCCTTCGCACCCCCTGTCCCCGGGTCACACTTGAAACAAGCTTCGGCTCAGTGTGCCTTTCCCAGTTACCAAATTTTAAATAAATAATTTATTTACAAATAAAAACAAATGGGCACTTGTAGTGCTCTCCTGCCACAGGGTCCACTGTACTTCCTCTGACAGCTGTGAACTGCTGGCCACTTCTCCATGAAAGTGAAAGGTGTCCCTTGTCTGACAGAAACTGGCACAGCAGCACCATTTAAAGCGATAGTTCTTCACTGAAAATTCAGTCTGTAAATCTGATAGTGGCAAAAATCAGCATGGAAGACATCCCAGCTAACAAATTTAACCTCTTTGGAGCTTCACAAATTGAAGATGTCCCAAGCAATGATGACATCGCCTTCTCATCTTTGAGTAAGCATCCGACTGAAAGAAAAAAAGACAGACAAATCAGTGAGTACTCAACATTTATCGAAGCTATAGACAAATAGGTTACTCTTTAAGTTTCAGTTAATTACACTGTAATTATAATGTAACTACACTATAATTGCAGTGCAACTGCAATGTAATTACATGCAACAAATATTTAACTACAATGTAATTACTCTGTTGCATGTAATTAATGATTGGTTGCATCGAAACAGACACTTAAATGCAACCGACAAATTAGAGTCTAAGAAGGATGAAAAAAATACAAAGTGGGCTGTAACAGTATTCAGAGACTGGGCATCCCATATTAAAATAGATTTCTAATGGAAAACAGTTACAGCAAAGGATCTGAATATTTTACTTAGAAGATTTAATGCTGAGGTAAATACTGTGGCTGGGAAAGAATACCCTGTTGCTGGGATCAGTGGGTTGACTGCTAGTCTAAACAGACACATTAACAGTCCTGCAGTGGATTGCACCCTAAATATAATCACAGACACCACTTTCAAGCCCACCAACAATGTTTTCAAGTCTGTTCTGAAAAAATACATAAAGGAAAACAAAGACTTATCACAACACCATTCGCCAACAATTCCTTCTGATCTAAAAAAAAAAAAAAAACTACAGATGTCTGATGCACTGTTACTTAGTTCCACACATGGCTTAATGAAGAGATTCTGGCTCAAAATCCAACTTTTTTTTTTTGAAATTCAACTTTATTAGTTTAAAAGTTATAACAGGTCAGTCAGTCCAAACAGAACTATACATGGAGTAGGAGAAAAAACAACACAACCAAAAGGAGAGAAAAAAAAAAATTATTAACCCATACTACCCCCCTTCCCACAAATCCCCCCCTCCAGAACAACCAGAGTTCTATAACTACATAACTGCACCCTTTCTCACCCACCCTAACCCTCCCCGAGTGTGCATTATATTTATTAAACAGGTAAATATAGACAACCAGTCCTTATATATTGGGGTTGGCTTTGGGATAGAGGAGAAAGAGAAGGAGATGGAGGCTAAATAGGGTTTCAGAGACCGAGCCAGGAGGTCAGTGGTGTAGATAAAGCGTGTATAGCTTGTCCCATCTTTTGTGGAATAAATCCATTCGGTTACGGGAGCTAGCAGCGAGTCTCTCCATGTTAAAGCAGGTTGATAAGTCTTTTATCCATTCAGTATATGTTATGGTTAGTTGGTCAGTCCAATGCTTGAGAACTAGTCTTTTGACCACCATTGAAATTAAAGCAATGTGGTACCTATGCTCCTGATATTCAATGTTGGAATAGTTACCCAGGATGCAAATTTCAGCCGTGAAAAGGTTGTCCAGGCCCAAAAGAGGGTCCAAGTTGGCCTGGATAGAGTGCCACAAGGAGGCCACCTTGTCACATAGCCAGAAAATATGAAGCAAATTCCCCTTTCCTTGTGAACATCTGGAGCATAGGGGAAGAGAGAGTTGTTTTAAATGGGATGGGTTAACTGGAGTGTAATACATGTTGTTTAGTATATGGTATTGGGTAAGCCTGAATCTATCTTGGGTATGGTACTTGTGCAGATCCTTCCACAAGCGGGGCCAGCTAGGAGTGATGTCCAGCAGAAGAGAGAGCCAGATACAGGATCCTTCGAGCGGGTTTGGGAATTTAAGGTCCAGCAGGTAGGAGTATATTAATGAGATGCAGTGGGATCTAGGAGCTAAAGCTTCAATTTGGGAAAGGAAGGGACTGACCTGTGATTTATGGAATACAGACCCGAAATTCACATTGATAAGATGCCTTAATTGGTATATCTTGAAAATCATATTGTTGGGGAGGTCGAATTTAGTTAGTATGTCGGGGGAGGAACGTAGGGAGTCCTGAGAGTAAAAGTTTTCCACTATTGTTTCATTAATTTGCGGGAGCCAACCAGGAGTAATTAACGAGCCTCCCAGTCTAATACTGGGGTTTAGGATAAGGGGTTGTGCTAAGTCTGTTTTAGGTGGAATTTTGAGGTAGTAAAGGCATTGGGAAAGGGTTTTAAGAGAGGTGATGATGGTTGGGTTTGAGATCAAAGATGGAAGTGCTGCAGTGGGGGTGTAGAAGATTGTCTTTGGGCAGATTTTGGCCTCTAGAAGAATCTGTCTTTCGATCAGAAGCCAAAGCGGAGGAGGACCTGCAGCCTAACCTGAGAACCATCTGCCCAGCTTGGAAAGGTAAGCTGCCCAGTAAGAGAATATTAGGTTAGGGAGACGAAGTCCTCCTTTGTCTTTAGGAAGGCATAATTTAGAAAATGAGCACCTGACACTTTGTTTTACCAGATGAATTGCGAAAAAATGGAATGGAATTGCTGTAGGTATGAAAGAGGTAACCAGAGGCCCAGTAGGTTAAGAGGGTAAAAAATACGGGGAAGGACATTCATCTTAATAATGTTAATCCTGCCCCAAAGAGAGATAGGGAGTTTAGACCATCTTTGTAAGTCCAGCTATATACTGGACTTGAGGTCGTCTAAGTTGAGCTTCTTGAGCAGAGCTAAATCCGAGGTAAATTGTATGCCTAAATATTTGATTGAGCTGGGAGACCATCTCATACCAAACTTAGTGAAACATTGCTTATGTGTGGAGGGGTTCAGAGGAAATACTTCCGATTTTGCTATGTTCAGCTTATATTGGGAGAGGCGGCCATACTGGGTAATAATTTGGATTGCATGCCCTAAAGATTTTCAGGATGAGCAACATGGAGCAAGATATCATCTACATAGGCAGAAAGAACCAGCTCTTGTTGCTGCACGGCAGCCATGGATGTGTGGGAGTGTTTAAGTTTATGAAGAAGGGTTCTAAATACAGGTTGAACAAAAGGGAGAGCGGGCAACCTTGTCTGGTACCGTGTGGAGATAAAAGACTGAGGAAAAGACGCCGTTGCAATAGATCCTAGCCGAGGGCGATTGGTACATGACCTGAATCCACTTAAGGAAAACAGGTGGGAAGTCCATCTTAGTCACAAAATCCAACTTTATATGGCTAGATGCAGATAAGAGGGTCAACGAGAATTACACCCAGACTCATTTATAGTGAAAACTGATGAAAAAGGGAGAGAGTACATTACATCAGCTCACAACACCAAAACGAAGAATCACAAGGATCCACATGAGTGAAATAAAGAAGCAAACAGAGGCTTCATATATACAGAACCTGGGAATCCAGTGTCCTGTGAAAACATTTAAAAAATGTCTGACAAAGCTACCAGAAAATGGACCAAGGATTTATCTACAACTGAAATGTCAACAGTCAGTCCTCAGCTCGAAACCAGTTTGGTATGTTCTGGAGCCCATGGGCAAGAATTATCTCAGTTCCCTAATGCTTTGGTTGAGTGCAGAAGATGAAGTCTCATGCTGGTATACCAACAGTAGCATATGTGCTACCGCAGCACACCTGCTTTCAAATGGAGGTCTAGAAGTGAGGGAGATAATTACAATGATTGGTCACAGGTGCGAATCCACTTTAAGGCATTATTGGTTGGCATCTAATGAAGGCTAGAACAGATGGAGCAAGCTACTGTCTGAAGAGCAGGAAATGTATTGACTACTGCAAGTGTATGCCCCCAAATGGGCGTACCTGGTGGAGCCCTTGCTCCATGGCTCCCCTCGTGTTTTTGGAGTCTCTCAGTGGCTCTGGTGGGATTTGGACCCATTTGGTCCCCAGGTGGCTTTTCACGGCTCTGGCCACCTTGTGTGGTGTCCTGGCCTTTGGTGTGGTGGGTCAGGCACCTCATTGTTGTTTCCGCACCCCAGGGTGCATTTTTGGGTGGTGTGCAGTCCCAGAGGGTTGCTGTGGCAACAGGGCCACGGTTTGTAAATAGAAATTGCAGCTGCACCTTTCTGTGCATGTGCGGCTGCCAGGAGGAAAGAGAAAACTTAATGGTGTGGCTGCTCTGGGTCCTGGGTCTGTTTTTTGGGGGGTCGGCCGGGCTTGGGACCAACAAGGACAGGAATGGATCCAAGTAGTTTCTGCACTCTAGTGAGACAGAGACGCTGGGTACAGACCAGGGGTGGCTAGCCCCCAGCAGTCTTAACAGTTCTAAACTGGATTTACTCCACGCTTTGAGAAAATATGGCCAGACTGCTTCAGTCAGTAAATAAAATGTTTTTATTCAGAGCTAAACATAAATGTCTGAAGCAAAAAAACACAGACCATGTATCCCAGCGCTTTGCCTCCAAAATAAGGCTTTGTCAGGGAAAAGGTTCTTTGATTACATTTGAGTCCTTTTATAGACCCACATGATGACCTCATTAATGACATCATAAACCACTGTGACAATTTATACAGAAATACCAAATCAAACGTAGTGTCAAATATTCACTTATAAAATTATTTTAAAAAGTCATGGTTTAGCAAATTAATTTCACTTTCTAACACAGTATGACACCAGAGCACTCTTAAATGAAGGTGCTTCTAGATGCACTTTTTACAATGTGTGAGATGTAAACCATTCTTTTGTAAATAATTCCTGAATCTAGATCACTCTGTGTGTAGATAAAGGGTGGCGGGGTGGGGGTGGGGCATCAGAAGGGGAGACACAGAGCTTAATAGTCACAAAGATTTTTTATATTATCAAGACAAGAAATTGCAGCTAATTCCATAGTGTCTACTATATTCATAGAGATAAAAAGCAAAGCAAAACAAACTGTATTTGTAAAAAAAGGTATAGAAAAGATATGTGTGGACTGATCCGAGATAGGGTGGTGGTGGGAGGCTTATTATATTTTAGATACAGCTTAAGATCAAGTATTTAATTTAAACCATTTGGGCTAACAGTATTCAGTCTGTGCATCCAGTATCATTCTCTTTGAAGTAAGAGATTCTGTGTATCTTCCCCTCTGTTACTGCATCTTACATTTTCAATCTCCCATACATTTTAGGAATTCTGGTTTGCTATTATGTTTCTCAACAAAATGCCTTCCTACTGGTTTGTCCAACCTAATGTTTATTATTGATCTTATGTGCTCCTGCACACGCTCCTTCAAGGACTGGACTGTTTTCCCTACATAGCCTAGTCCACATGTACACCACAGATATAGTGCTAAATGTAATGAGTTCTCTGATTTGTATGTTGGTGTTTCCCTTAAAAGATCTTTCCCAACATTGACATATTAGCATATTAGCAGATATTACACCTGGTACATTTGTAGTTGCCAGAGGGTCTTGTAGGCAACCACGTGGACTGAGTAGTTTCTTTTTTCTCTTCTAAACCAGCTATGTGTCACTTTGTCCCATATGCTAGGGGCTTTTCGAAATGAAACCCTAGGGGTCGATCCAGCAGCTCCACCCACCACACCATCATCTAGTAGTGTGGTCCAATTCTTCCATATTATGTTCCCAATCGAGCCTGCCAAGGTATTGAACTCTTTTGAAAAAGTAATTGGGCCCCAATCTCTCTTAGTCCTTCTAGAATCTCTTTCAGTGTCCACTGTAAATCTCTGATTTTTTTTACATCATCAAATGCCTTTTTTACCACTTTTTGTTGTACCCTCTCTGTAGCAAACTGTCCTCTAACTCAGATGCTTGTAAATCAAAGTCTACTCTCTCAGTACAGTTTCTGGCTACATGGGATAGAGTCTTTTAGATGCTTGGGATGGACACTATCATATTTTAGCAGTGCACTGGTTGCTGTAGTTTTTCTCTATCCTTTTGTAGTGATTGTATGTGTAGTGGCATCCGCCATCAAGGTAATGTCTGAAAAGTCAATACTGGATTTGCCTGTCTTGCTTGTAAATCTCAAGTTCAGTTCATTTATATTAAGCCATTCAACAAAATCCTTTGCAGATTGTTCATTACCTTTCCAAATGCATAGACAGTCATCAATGTCTATAAACCATCTAATTATGTTGTTATAAAATGGACTGACTGTTGCATTTTGTGCTGTAATTAACTCCCAGTACCCCAAGCATTATTTTAAATAATGTTAAAACATGCTGTTTTTTAAATAATTGAGTACTCTTTTTTTCTTTATTATTTTTTGTTTTCAATTTGCAGGAGGTAATGTGCTCATCATCCGGTTTGGATCTGAAACTGAAATAGATGTGATTGACTTAATTGCTGGTGGATCCCCAGAAGGAGTACTGTGAAACTATGGGCGATCACAAGCATTATGTTAAAAGTTAAAATTTATGTGCCTTCATTAATGCATATGTTTTCTTAATGATAAATAAAATTAAGTGACACTGTAATTTGATATGTCTAGTTACAGACAAACGAGCCAGTATGCAGCATTTGAATTTCACATGTTACAACTTTGCATTACTATAAATTCGCACTTTTCAATAGGTAAATAGACAGAGCCCAAGGCATTTCCTGGTGTTTGTAGTTTAGTTTGAATTTTGTTGAATGATGAAAATAATACTCACTCACATGGTGTTTATAATTGATTATACAATGGCAAGAAAATTTCCTGGACTCTGATTGGTCAGTGTGTGCCTCGGACAGTGATGATATTAAGCTATAACATCACTGTATTAAGTCCAGGCACACACATATGACCGCATAACACAAATCATGCTACCAGTCCTACAGACACTGCTGCTGTGAAGCCTCATTAATCCGTGACACTTTTAGCGCGCCCCCCCATTTTCTTAGCCTCTCAGATTAAAACAACCACCACAATTGAGTCACAGAATTCAATCAATGGATTTGCTGCCAGCATTTGCATTGCAAGAAACCGGCGTGACTAACCCGCTGACTGTCGGAAGCAACTTCAAACATTCCCACTCTGCCCTCGCTCTTCATTGCAACTAAAACAACGGAACTCACATAAAACTACCAGCCTCCAGTGACATTCGCAACTGTTAGTTGCTTACCGTGTTTCCACAGCTACTTTTGAAGACATTCAAAGTGAAACAAAACTCTGACATGAAAGCGGCATTTCAACGTCCCTCGCATCACATAAGAGAACCTCAATGACAAGTGCTTCAGGACTGTGCACAGCATCAATGCCAAAAGCCACCCAGTGGTACAAAAAATAGAGTTTCTTTTTTGAAATGTATACTTACCCACAGAAAATCTAATAAAAATAAATAAAAACATACTTTTTTCTTTTTTTATTTTTGTTACCACACGAGCCATTATAATAGAATAAGCACTCCAGGATGTGTGTTATCGTGTAATACGTACCCTGGGTGGTGGAAGCACTCGCCGCCGTGCTTCAACCCACCCCAGGAGTGACGCTTACTACACGATAACACACACCCTGTCGTGCCTTATTGCTTAAATATATGACACTGTGACAGGGTCTGTCCCTGCCACTGAGACGTGGGACCTTTTCTACTACTTAAACCTCTGGTTGCAACCACTTTCCTGTTCCTTTTTATGCTGTCCCTATTTTTCTGTATGGAGGCAGGCCACCTCCTTACAAATTCCCCTTCTTAATTCCCTGCTGTTTAAATTTCTGTTCATTTCCTGGTCCCTTGTCTGTTCATGTCTCCCTGAGTTTCCTGAGCTGGTGAACACTTTGTTACACAAGCAGCACATTATGATTTAAAAGGCATTTATAAACTGCAGGTAGTTGTATTATAAAGACAGGCTGAATAAAAGCCTCTATTTAGTAGATAACCCCAAGCAGTGCTCCTGCCGAAAAGTCTCTGTACTTTTAAAAACAAACACCACTTAGGCTCCTTTTCATAAAGAAGAGGGAATAGCTAAAATAGTTTGCTTAGCTTCTGTTTTAAAAAGTTGTATGTTTAAGGAAGCACAGAACAAAGATGAAGACAGTTGTTTGGCCCCCTAAAATATGTTTGGAGATTTCAAACTGCAATTAAAGCAAAACTAACTCCTGTGCTGCAAACACCTGAAAAAGGAGGAAACAGTTACAGTTTTTCTGTGTTTTAATTACTCCTGTGGCATAGTAGACCTAAGGAGGGTTTGTTATTTCAGACCTAAACAGTATTAAAAAAAAAAGCCAAACAAGGAAGTTACCAGGAAGCCATTGCTGGGCTGCTCCTTGGAAGTAAAGAGGAGGTCTGCTTGCTAGCAGCCCCTGCAGCAGAATGAGAGCCACTATAGGGAGTGAGCGGCCCCTAGTGGTCTATATTTAAAGAAAGCGAACTGTCAATCAAACGTGAGGTGACTGTTGATTATGTAAAATCCTTTGTACAGAGATTTTATTGTATAGAAAGTTAAGAAGGAAGTTTGTACTAATGTATAAAAGAAGGTTTTGATATTTAACACTATTTTGAAAGGTTATTCATCGAATTTACCTTGTGCCAAAGGAACATTGGGTCACCTGACCAAGGAGGCGGGTATAGAAACCCTACCTCTCCAAGTGGCAAGTTAGATAGGGTCAGTTCTTCCTGACCTAGCTGGAGGGAAGTTTCAGTCTATGAGTAAAGAGAAGTCTTTGGAATTACCATTGATTGTTTATTATTTTGTTTCTTTTGTTTTCTGTATTTATTTTTACTTTTTATTTTATTTATTTATTTAGTTTTTGTTAACTGGGTAAGTGCACTAGGCAAATCCTGCCTATTTTCAGGCATGACCCAGGGAAGGGGGATACAGATGATTGCCAACTGACCTTGAACCAGATTAGGCTGTTGGTGGTATTTTTAGTGAATGCTGTAAATTGTTTATGAAGTAATAAACATCCCACCAAACAAACAGTGGGTTGCACCTAAACTGCTGCTTCTGTGTACGTTATTTGTTTGCCTGTAGACCCACCCTATAATCAGACACTAAGTTTGATTTGGTATTTTTGTATAAATTATCGCAATGGTTTATGATGGCGTTGATGAGGCCATTATGTGAGGACTATAAAAGGACTCAATTCTAGTCAAAGAACCAGCCCCCTGATGAAGACTTATTTTGGAGTTGAAGTGCTGGGGTACATGGTCTGTATTTTTTGGCTTCTTCTGTTTATGTTAAGCTCTGAATAAAAAAGTTTAATATACTGACTGAAGCAGTCTGGCTGTATTTTCTCAAAGCGCAGAGTGCATTCTAATTTGGCACTGTTAAGGACAGGAATGGAATGGATAAAGAATAAAACAGTAAAAATGTAAATAGTTTTTTGGCAGTCCGCACTTCTGGGCCTGCGCAGCCGCCTGAGGGTAGAAATTTAAAGAAAGCCGGCCCAGTGGTGCTCAGGGGTTGGAGGCCGGACACCACACCTCACACCATGCTGGTGATCTGTGATCAGGAACGAATGTGGGCGGCCGGGGGTTGGCAGGGAGGAGAAAGATTGAGCATCTGAAGGACAATTCTCCTCAGGGGGGGTCAGCAGTTGGTGCTAGCCTGGCCTCTAGCGGTGGCTGGAGACTGCCACACAGATGCCACAAGATGGGGGTTGGGAGTGGAGAAGACACTTGACTGGGGTGTGCACAGGTGTGTGCACGGCACCATCGCAGGCATCATTGCATACATCGCTCTGACAAGAAGAAAATCAGGAAAAACAGCAGTGCCCCACAGAGTATGAAGGGGGAGCTCACAGGCTCCACACCTGGCCAGCCACGCCACAGGAACACTTAATCTGGTCTCAGAGGGGTGGGCCCCCCTCCGACACCACCAGAAGGGATAAGCCCTGGGGCTACTACTATGCCAGTTGGTGGACAGCAGGGTGATGGGGATGGGGCTCCCCCACACTGTGAGGGCTATGGGGGCAGGAGTATAAAAAATATATAAAAATAAAAAAATGAATAAAAAAAAAAGAAATTTAAACAAGCAGTAGTTTTTTTTTTCAGGAGAGTAGTCTTTGATGCTGGCTGGTGCTGTAGTTGGGGCAACTGTAGATAGTTTTGGGGACTATATGTCCCACAAGACACAATGGAAAAGAGTCACTCAGCAGAGAGTGAGCTCAATGTGAAACTATAGCAAGACAGTCTAGAAGATCATGGAACTCACCCCTGGCAAATGAAATAACTGCTGTCCACACTTAAAATAGGTGCAAAAATATCAGCAGTTTACTGAGAATAGCACACTAGAGCAGTGTACCTCACACAGGAGGAAAATGACTAGCATGTCAACCCTTCAGTCTTTTTCAAAGAGCATTTCAGAGACAGTATGTTTGCGCCTTGAGGACTGGTCCTTGATTGGACCACAGGGCATTTTGGTGCCTTTGGGCTAAGAGGATAAAAGGGAGAGTGCAGGAGAGTGGATAGAAATTCAGAGGCAGAGATAGAGAGAGAGAGAGAAGGAGGTCAGAGCAGAGCGTCTGCCTGCTCGGCATGCGGCAGGTTGTTTGTTTTTTTGTAAGGCCACAAAGTAAAGTCAGTACTAAGACATGGCGGTGGCCGTGGTTTCGGGAGCACTCGGAATGGACAGGAGGACAGTCTGGGCTGCCAGCAAGGGAGCTCATTCGGGAGGAGAAGGAGTCATAAAGTGAGAGGGCTATAGTGGTGGGCAGGGACATGAAGCACCCTCCCAGTCCTCGGCTATCCGTCCGTCTGTCTGTCCTGGGACTATTTGTTTCTGGGCTCCTTAGCTGGTGGAGGACAAGATGGCAACAGTGCTCCGAGGGTTTGGGGCCTGATTTGGCCACAGGTTTTGCTGCCTGCATTTGACTTATTTAGCCAATCTAGAAGTAGGAAATTTCCAACCCATTTTATAAACATTTTTTGTTATTTTTAAAGAGGTTGTGGAACCAAAACTGGCAGACAGGAAAAAGATGCACATTTTAAGTAGTCTGTTGTAACTTTCTTATTTCTGAAAGTATATTTCTTTTTTCCTTTTGCTCATTAGAAAGTTTTCTATGTGATAATATTGCCAACAATGGAGGTCAGACTGACTGGTCTGTAATTCTCTGGATCATCTTTGGGACCATTTTTGTGGAGGGGCACTACATGTGCTGTTCTCCAGTCCTGCGGTACCACACCTGACTCTAGTGAGCTATTAAATAGGTCTGCCAGTTCCTCAGCCAGTTCATTTAGTACCCTTGGATGTACTCTGTTTGGGCCTGGTGATTTGTCCACTTTAAATGCCCACAGACCCTCTCTCACTCCATTCTCCTCTATTACTACATCTGTGTTCCCCTCCCTCCCCACTCCTCTTTACCATCCTGAAGGCACTGGTTGGTCCTTCTCCCTGGTGAAGCAAATTGGTTATGGGGCGTGCACTGTTTGGGTGGTTTAGGATCACATGATGTTTTTGTTTTTTTTGTAGACTATGTTTATGCTGCCTCTGGGCCGGGCATCCTTCCGGGGTGCACACGTGGCGAGGACTGCTAGTCCCCTGCCTGAATCCTGCAGTCCGAATAGAACTCCCCTGACAACCAGGCAGCCCTAGTGCACTGGATCACCCCCTGAGCCGGGCCCGCTCACCCTCAGCAGCCTAACTGAAATTAGAGAGTGCTTACCATAGTTGCTGGGTTGGCCAGGAGTCCATCGGAGATTGGGCTGGCGGTGGGATGTGTGTCCTGCCTCTGGTGTCCCCATCATCTCCATGGTCCCAGGTGGAGATTTTTCTGTAGTTACCCCCTTGGGAGTGTGACGTACAATGATGTCTGCGCATGGCTCACCTGCTGACGTCTGCCGCACTCCCGCCCCCTATTCTGGCTGGCGTACCTGTGCTATCCCCGATCTCCATCGGGGTCACTAGGACGCCGAGCAGCTCTGGAACTCTCCCCAGAGAAACAAGAGGAAAGCAGTCCTCTGGATACTCAGTGTTCTCCCTCCCCTGCCGACACCTGGCCGCCTGGGCTCATTCTCGAACCTGGGTTGCTGGTGTGGTGTGAGGTGTGGCGTCCAGTGCCTCAACCCTCAGCACCACTAGGCCACATGATGTTTTTTAAATGTTAACTTAGGTATAGAGGTGACTCTCAAATGACCACCCACAGACCTCTCGTGTGTAACTTATTATGTATATATGAGTGTTATTGTCTATAATGTAATATGATTACATTAATTATGGTACCCATTGTAAATGAGACACATGCTCAATTTGGGGTTGTAACCATGTTCATGCTTTCTCATTTGAATTAACATGAATAACATTTAACTCTGTTCTACTCCACTCTCATGAAGCACCATGTAACTGAGATTGAACATTAGGTCAGATTACTGGTGTTTGTGGAGTTTGAAAAAGTCCCAAAGGGAGCTGTGACTATGTTTTTAACAGTTGTGAACAAATATGAAATAAAGAGGTTGTTATTATGTTCACGGAATCTGAACTATGGAATATCTTCAGTGATAGGATGAGTGCTGCTCTTTCTGCTTCTACAGTTTTTGTGACTGTTAAATATTTCTTTTGCTCATTAAAAAATCTTCTATGTGATAATATTGTGCTGGATATGTGGAACAGCTCTTAACCTGGCAGCTGACATATCTGTCTTTATTCCCCCCCACTACATCGTCAGCACTGTGATCTCACTGATAGTGACATCACAGGTGTCTGACCTCGCAGCTACTGAGTGGCTGCTCCTAAGCAGCAGTGATGTCACACACAGGTCACAGTGCTGATGATGTCGTAGGGGGAACAGATATGTCAGCTGCCAGGCAGAGTGCTGTCCCGCACATCACACCTACTAACATCAGCTAAACAATCTTCTAATTAACCAAAGGGAAAAGAAAAAGTACCTCAGATATAAAAGGTAATGACTGACGGCTTTTAAGAACTAATATTTATTTATTTATTTTATTTATTTGCTTTTGGTAACTGGGTGGGTGCACTACGCATAGAGATGCCTATTTTCAGGCACGACCCTGGAGGATACAGTTGAGTACAAAGCACACCATGTGACACAACACATGGAACAACAAGTAACACAGTAGGAAGGGGTAACATACAATCAAACTAGGGATTGAGAAAAATACAGTATTTAAACAAAATTAGGATACAAGTAAACACAGTTTAGAGAACTTCAAAGGATATATATAGAGATAAGTGTAAATAAGTGAGTAACACAGGGCAGCAATAAAATGACTAAAATGGTATATGCAGCAAAACAATAAGTGCCATTATGCAGTTATTAAGCTTTAAAAGTAAGGACAGGGATGAGGGGAGAAGGGGTGTAGTTGAAGAGAAGGAAAGAGACGAGTGATGAGAGAAAGAAGACACAAGGGACAGCAAATAGAGAGAGGTAAAGAAGAGCGAAGAGGAGATTAGTTACCAAGGGATGGAGGGAGCAAGGATGGTCAAGGTGGATGAAAGCGAATGCAGGGGCATGAGGCACGCAGGTAATCATGGTAAAGTTTCTTGAAACCAGCATGGGTAGGAGCTTGGTGAATAGTTTGAGGTACAGAGTTCCAATACTTTGGGACCACGTGAGAGAAGGCATGTGCTCCCATGGTAGTTTGGGTATATAGAGAGGGAATTGTTCAGTAGATCGAAGCCTATAGGAGGGGGGGTTGGGATCTGAAGCAAGGAAGCAAGGGATTGGGGAAGGTGTGATCTGGCAATCCCCTCGAATAAAGAGCCATAGGACTGGAGTCGATGGGCAGAGGGGCTAGGCCAATTTAGGTCAGCACAGAGCTGACAGTGATGTTTATACTGTGGTGATGCCAAGGCATAGCGGCAGATGTTATTATAGGTGGTGTCCCATTTGTGGAGGGAGGATCTTGTGGCTCCTACGTAGGTGACTGCACCATAGGCCAAGGCAGGGAGCAAGAGGCCTTGAGCAACTGCAAGCCTAGCTGACTGGGTGAGGGCATAGCTAGTACAGTAGGCCCCTCCAATTTTAGCATTGACAGGCTTGCAGGTGGTGGTGATATGCAGATCAAAATCCAGAGATTCATCAAGAAGAATACCCAGGTATTTAAAGGAACTAGTGCTAACCAGAGGGGAACCATCAGCACACGCTATATCAAGTGAGTTACGATTTGCTTTAAGTCTGGCTGACAAGCCAAAGAGCATGGAATGTGTTTTGCTTGCATTGAGAATAAGGTTGTTGTCCATTAACCAGGACTGTTTGCTTAGGAAGTCGGAGGCATGAGGGTAGTTCATGTCAGAGATCTCTCTGGCACTGTGGTAAATGACTAGGTCATCCGTGTAGAGAAGAACTGAGCAGGATGGCATAAGCGATGGGAGGTCATTAATGAAGATTGAGAAGAGCAAGAGGCCAAATATGGAGCCCTGGGGAACACCAGCTAGTGTAGTAGAAAGATCAGACATGGCTGAATTGAAAACAGCAGCCTGATTCATGGAGGACTGATAGCTTTAGGCAGTACACTAGCTCTTTAAGTGATATTAGTTGTTTTCCGTGGTCTTATTCTCATACACTTTACCAGCATCAGGCAGAGGTGGAACAAATCCAGGGTTTAAATGCATCTGCTGGTCCAGTTTTACTTCTTCTGATTTTTTTATAAGAAAAAATCACATTTATATCTGCTGAAAGCAGATCATAAAAAGTAGTAAACCATAAAATCAATACAGGCTATGTCATGATTGAACTGAAATCATCAGATAAATTTTGATGAGTGCTTTCAAAACCTGAGGAGCTCATGAGTGGCACGAGCCATGAGTGAGTTTGCTGTGTTCTGAAAGCATGAATGAAAATAAATCTGAAAAAAAATTTGATATTTTCAGTAAAGCCATTATCTAGTTGATTCATGCAGTGACCTTAATTTGCTACTGTTTGTATATTGCCGCGTGTACAGACAGTATTAGATGTAGATGTGTGTTCCTATTCTGATTTTATGTTTTGTATTAGACTGGGTGTGCTTCAACAGTGTACTTAAACTGTTTTTTTTTTGCCTACTGAGTTACTGTTGTTGTTTATCCTGGTTGTTATGGCACTGTCAGAATGTTAACCTATAATATTCAAATTAACCTGTGTAAGTACTTGGAAAGCTGATTTCAAATAAAAGTCCAATGGTAATTTTAGATTTTTTTTTTACAGGTGATGACAGGTCAACTGAGAATGAATGCTGATGACAAGAACACGTGTTTATCCTCTCAGCTGCTCTGTCATAAGCAGAAATATCTTAATTTATCTAATGTATGTGAGAGAAAAAATGCTGGATAAACAATTTATTCATTCAAGTTTTATATTCTAAAAGAGAATAAAGAATTTAGTCCCTCAGTGTAAATGTATCCACACACTCCACCCATCATTGCCCTGCCTTTCCTGAAGCAGCTGTCAGATTACAGTCAGATTCCAGCATTGTGTGGACCAGTCAGAAAGCTCGACATTCCTCCTATTCCATACATGCTGTAAACGGTGACACAACAGTGTCAAATTAACAAAATTGTTCCATGGAGTTTACTTAACATCATCAATAGTACCAATATTTAACTCAATCAAATGTTCATGCTCCAGTCAGTCCAGATCTGACCCTCACCCTAGCAGTTAAAACCTCCTCCTGGGGTCTCAATGTCCCTTTGCTGTCCAACACGGAGTACATCAACGTGGTGATCATTTGGCTCCAACACTCATTCAGTCGCTGAATCAGTATCTGGTTAATATGTAGCCTATAAATGCTGATTTCTGAATAATGTGTTCTTATACCTTGGGAGTAGATCTGGTCTTGCTCAGATGGTAATTATATTCAGCAAGTCTTGTTTATTTTTTTTCCTTCTCTTTTGTGCCAGGTTAGCAATAGAGAATACAATATATTTTGGGTGCTCTAGTATAAGGTTGACATTTGACCCCCAGGACTCAAGGCTAGTAGGTGATTCAGACCCAAAACAGACAGGAGGGTTACCCTGTCTGTCTCCTGTTCATACTATTGTGCTTCAAGGTTGGCACTGTGGGAGCAGAGGACCTGACCTGCAGAGTGCATTTGTGACAGATTTGGTTGGCAATGGTGCGAGTTTTTGGTAACACGAGCATTAATAGTTCAGTGTGTCAGATTAACACTATATAGCTCACATGCAAAATAAAGCAGTGATTTATTTTTAAAAAAGTAAATAGAACTATATCATTGTGCTTGCAGTTTAAATTCCCTACCTGTTTCCTTCCGAGTGCAAGTTAGTGTAGCTGTAGTTAGGGAAGAAGATGGCTTCCAACTACAGTGGGTACACTGCAAACTACCTGAGACAGTTGTGCTAGGAGAGAAGAGTCCAGCACGAGGGGGGAGCCAACAAGCAGAATCTTGTGGAGGCTCTGGTGGAAGCCAAAGCCCAGAGCCTCAAGTCATAGTCTGTGACTGAAAAAGACCGAACCTTGGGTGTGGAGGGTCCAGGGTCCAGTGCAGTGTCCAGATCCAGTGAGGAGGACAGCAGGTCCAGTGAAAAGCCAAGGGCCACAACAGCAGGGGAAGGTCACCAACATTCTGAAGCCAGAAGGGATCAGGCTACAGATGGAGTTGTGGAGGATGTAGCCGGAGTTTGAACAGAAAAGGTTCAAAGCCCAGCAGCAAAGGGAGCTGGGGTTCCAGAGAGAAGAGAGGTGAGAGCAGCGAGCTGCAGAAAAGAGAGAGTGACAGCTTCAGCGAGAAGCAGAGGAAAGAGAATAATAACTTCAGCAAGAGGTGGAGCGAGAGCAGCGAGAGGCTGAGCGACAAGAGTGTGAGTGCCAGAGGCAACATGAACTGGAGAAGCTATGACTCTAAACACCAGCACCAGAGCAGGTAAGTGGCTTGGGTTTAACTGGAACTACAGGACTGGGTTACAAATTAAATTCTAAATTGATAGCTGAATTTAAAGAGGGGGAAGATATGGATGCCTTTTTAAATTCCTTTGAAAAAGTATGTGTGTATTCAGGCATATATTCCTAGAGAGTCCTGGAGCTTCCTGCTATCCCCGCTACTTACCGGAAAAGCTCAGGATGCATTAGGTCAAATGGACAATGAGGACAATAATTATTACAGTAAACTTAAAGCTGCACTTTTAAAAAAATATGAGCTAACAGCAGAGGCATACAGAGCTAAATTCCATAAGCACAGGAGAAGCCCTGTCATGAGCTATAAGGAGCTAACCACTAAACACATCAGTTTTTAAAATGTTGGTGAAAAGGAATTGAAGCAGACTCTGTAGAACAAATTGAAAATGCTGTACTGTTAGAGCAGTTTTTTTGGGCATGCCCAGCAGAGCTGAAAACCTGGCTGGAGGGCCGAGATCCAAAAACAGTGCAAGAGGCTGCTGAACTCTTGGACCACTATGCCAGGAGCAGACCTGCTCTGAGAGCGAATGGTGAGGGCATGGCAGCTCAGAAAGGGAAAAGCGTGCCTTCAGGGCAGCTAAAACCCTCCCTGCCTCCACCAAAACCAGGTAGCCCCAGGTTACAAAGAAAAGATTTACCCGAGAAAAGAAATGAATATTGGGTTTGCAAAGAAACTGGACATGTTGCAAGACAGTGTCCTAAATGAGCAAGCAGTACACAAAGTGGTGCTAGAAAAGAACTGGGTTGTTTGTGTGTTCCTGAAAGCATGCCAGTGAACATGAGGGAACACATGCACCCAGTCACTGTGAATGGGGTACAGACACATGGGCTGAGGGACACGGGGGCATCCCTGACTTTAGTAAAAGGGGATTTGGTAGAGCCTGGTTAGCTTATACCCAATCAATTTGTGACTGTACGGGGATTCACTGGGGAGGAGAAAACATTGCCACTCGCTAGTGTTCTCCTAGACTGGGGCAAGACAGGGGCACTGTGCAAAAAGTTGCCGTAGCAGAAACTTTGGCTGCTGATGTAATTATTGGCAACAATCTCAAACAGGGGATGATGTGTGCAGTTACCCGCAGCCAAGTGGCAAAGGAAAGCTGTAGTTCCCTGGATCCCATAGAAGTCACTATGGAAACCAGTGGGAGGCTGGTTCCCCAGCCTGTGTCTCCTGATTTGGAGAATGATGAAAGGGGGGCAGAAATTTCCTAGGTAGCAATTAACCAAACAGCTATGGAGGGTTACTCCGAGGAAGGACTGGTGACCCATTGTCAGAGGGTTAGGGAGGGCAGTGATCCTGGATACCCTGATGCTAGAGCTAGGAAACCTAATATAGAAACTGAAGGGGACCTGTCCCATGCCTTGGGAATGTATAAAGAGTTTGCAGCTGCTCAGAAATGTGACCCTAGTCTAGAGAAGCTGAGGGCTTGGGCAGACTTTGATGGAGCACAGGGAGGTGATGGGAAACATAACGTTTATTGGGACAATGGACTGATGTATACGCAGGATGTAAAGACAGAGGAAGGGGTGATAGGCAGGCAGCTTGTCATTCCCCAGAGGTACCATGAGCAGTTGCTCAAGATTGCACATGATATTCCCATGTCTGGTTATCTCAGACTCGTGCGCACTACGCAGCGATTGGCCCGGAATTTCTATTGGTCCAACTTCACCCAGCAGGTGAAGGAGTATTAGAGGTCTTGTCACTGATGCCAAGAAATAGGGAAGGCATGTAAGAAAACCCAAGCCTCTCTAATTCCCATACCCATAGTGGAAGAGCCATTCCAGAGGGTGGGAAAGGATATTGTGGGGCCTTTAAATACCCCCAGCTCCTTGGGGAAAAGGTTCATTCTAACTGTAGTGGATTATGCCACCCAGTAGCCAGAGGCGGTCACCCTATCCTCACTGAGTACAGACAAAGTGGCAGATGCCTTGCTAGGAATTTTCTCCTGTGTTGGGTTTCCACAGGAGGTTATCACCGATCGAGGGGGTTCCTTCATGTCGGACCTGATGAAATGTTTGTGGGAGAAGTGCAGGGTGGTGCAAAGATGCATGACACCTTATCACCCACAAACCAATGGGCTTGTGGAAAAATTTAATGGTACCCTTAAGTCAATGCTCCAAGCATTTGCTGAACAGCATGGGAGGGACTGGGAGAAATACCTTCCCCACCTGTTATTTGCATACAGGGAGGTGCCCCAAGAGTCAATAGAGTTTTCCCCCTTCAAGCTCTTATATGGACGCCGGCTATGTGGGCCCTAGACTTTATTCAAGAGGACTGGGAAGGCAAGCATGCCACCCAGGGAACTCCCATAGTGGAGTATGTCCTTAGGTTTAGGGAAAGGCTGAAGTAACTAATGGGGACAGCCCAGAGCAACCTGGCAGCTGCCCAACAAAGACGAAAGGTGTGGTATGACTGCAGAGCCAGAGCTCGCTCGTACACTGTGGATCAGAAAGTCATGGTTCTAATCCTGGTCTGAAAAGACAAGCTGTAGTCTTAGTGGACCAGACTGTACAAAGCAGTTAGATGGGTAAATGATGTAAGCTACATTATAGAGTTGCCTGACAGAAGACCTACACAAAGAATGTACCATGTCAACATGATGAAACAATATGCTAATAGGGCTGACATGTTGTTTGCAGTGTATAGTCCTGAAGAGGGGACAAATGAAGGAGATCCCCTTCTGGACTTGCTGGAAGAAAGCAAGCAGGAGTCCTCTGTGGAGGCAATTAAAATGTCACCCCAGTTGACCCCAGACCAGATCCAGGAAGTAAGGGAGGTTTTAGCAGACTTTACCCCACTCTTTAGCGCCAAGCATGGACTAACCCCCATGTGATGCACAATGTGGAGACAGGGACGCAGGCGCCCATACGGCGGACAGCATATCGGGTGTCAGAGGCTGTCTAAAAGGACATTAGAAGGGAGATGGAGGAAATGCTGGATTTAGGGGTAGTCCAGAAATCCCACAGTCCCTGGGCCTCACCTGTAGTCCTTGTTCCCAAGCCAGATGGTTCTACTAATTTTTGTGTGGACTATCATGGACTCAATGCAGTCATGAAGTCAGATGCCCACCCAATGCCATGGTCGGACAAGCTCCTGCACAAGTTAGGAGGGGTGACATACCTTACAACTATTGACCTGACAAAGGGGTATTGGCAGGTAGAGTTAACTGACAGAGCTAGGGAGAGGTCGGCTTTCATCACTCCAATACGGTTATTTGAATTTAAAGTAATGCCTTCCGGAATGAAGAACGCCTCAGCCACTTTCCAAAGGTTGGTGAACCAGGTATTAAATGGTGCTGAGAAATATGCTGTGGTGTTCCTGGATGACATTGCCACCTTTAGTGCCAGCTGGGAGGAACACCTGTCCCACCTTAGGGAAGTACTGGACAGGATACAGAGGGCCGGACTCACTGTAAAAGCTGAGAAGTGCCACGTGGCCATGGCTGAGGTGGCATACCTTGGGCACGTTGTAGGCCAGGGACAGCTCCATCCTAACCAAGTGAAAATAGAGGTAATCAAGGCATGGCCCAGACCAGAAACACAGAAGCAGGTCAAGAGTTTTCTAGGGACAGCAGGGTACTATAGGAAATTTGTACCAAATTACAGTGCCCTTGCCGCTTCCCTATCTGACCCGTTAAAGAAAAGGATGCCTAAGAAAATTACCTGAGAACCAGCCTGTGAACAAGCCTTTACCAGATTGAAGGAGGCACTGTGCAGTGCTCCTGTATTGACACGTTCAGACTATAGCAGACCCTCTGTAGTGCAGACTGACTCCTCAGATGTCAGAAGTCCAACCAAGGGAAAGATCACCCCATAGTGTACCTCGGTAAAAAGTTACTTCCCAGGGAGCAGGCTTACTCTACTGTGGAAAAAGAGTGTCTTGCCATGATGTGGGCACTAAAGAAGCTAGAGCTGTACCTATATGGGCAGCATTTTGAGGTACAGACTGACCACAGCCCCTTGGTTTGGCTGGCACAAATGGGTAAAATGAATGGTAGACTATTAAGATGGAGTCTTGCCTTGCAAGGGTATGACATGACTGCCTCACACAGGGCCAGGGCAGCCAAAGAAAATGCAGATGGATTGTTGTGTCAGTTTGAACAATGAACTGACTTGGAGAGCTCATCCCATGTAGGGGATACAGCCCCCAAATTCAGTCTAGGTGGGGAGGACTGTGATGCTCTGCCACCTGTTTATTGCTATATTGTATAATATTTGTGTTATAAATAAAATGTGTTTGGTATGTGACTGCCTGCTTAAGGATGGTAGTCAGTGTAAGGATACTTGACCTTTGACCTCCAAGGTGTCAGTGTTGCTGAAGTAGCATTATGTTAAACTGACCAGTGAAACCACTAATTAAAGCCTTCCTTCCAGAGAGACAGTTTATTACCCCTTATAATCTGCTCCTGCTTTTGAAGCGGGAAACTAAATATGAATTTTATGATTCTTGCAGCAAGAGCCATTTGGTAACAGGACCTTGTTATCAGTTGTAAACCTAAGATCATTCTTGCAAAGCAGGAAACCAGCAGACAGATCAAAGATAAATGTTTGGTCAAAGAGACTCACATTTTGGGAAATTGCTAGTTGCTGATTTTCACAGTAGTAACATACATCCTTGTGGATATTTATGTTAAGAAGTTAAAGTGATAGGAGGATCTAACTACGACCTCACCAAAGGGGGAGGAAAGATTGATTGTGAAATGATCAGGCATCTGAGGAAAACATTGCTTTTTTATTCTGGACTCAAGAGACACACTTAGTTCTTTGGACTTAAGAAGGTACTTTATGGTAATATTTAGCTAGGCAAGGACTTTTAAGTATTTGTGGTAGGTATCTTTATGTTCTGTAACTTCCCATTTGTTTTATGTTGACTGTAAGTTATTGATATATATTTTCCTTGAAATTCTGCCTTTGCTTTTTCTCAGTTTCTTTTGCATGTGAATGCTGAACTAGTGTTTAATTCTGACAGCTGTTAAGGGCTTGAATGTATTACTAATCTTGCTTAAGGTAAGAATATACCTAGGTCTCATACTGAGTCGCAAGGGAACATTTTGAGAACCTGGTTAGCTGCCACTGGGTGAAGGATTGTACTGCATTCCTGAAGAGGGTACATATCTGAGCCAGTAAACTGGGTGCTCTAGCATAAGGTTCACATTTGACCCCAGGACTCGAGGCTAATAGGTGATTCAGACCCCAAACAGACAGGAGGGTTAACCTGTCTGTCTCCTTTTCACAGTATTGCACTTTGAGGTTGGCACCGTGGGAGCAGAGGGCTTGATCTGCGGAGTGCGTTTGTGACAGTGATCACTTGCCTGAAACTGGGCAAGTCCTCAGGCCCCGATGGGCTGCCATCTGAATTTTACAAAACATTTGAAGAACTAGTGATCCCTCATTTGTGTGACACCTGCCAAGTGGTCCGTAACGGTGAGGAAGCTCCTCTTTCCTGGCAATACACTCAGATAATATTCCTTCCAAACCTGGGAATGCTATGGGAGATAATGGAGCTTTGGACAGTAGCAGCAAGGGTCTCTTTAGTTAGGTGTCGCTGTAGGCGATAGAGTAAGCCCAGTCTGGAGTTCACAGATTTGGCAACATTAGTTATGTGGGTAGCGTAGGACAGGTGGGTGTCTAAGGTGATTCCTAGATACTTGAAGGATTGGACCTGCTCCAGGGGGCTCCCTTGGCTGGTGTTTATGGAGAGTTGGCGATGTTTATGCTTGTTTTGGCAGCTGGTGAAAGTCATGGTCTTGGTTTTTTTCTGGTTAAGAATTAACTTGCAGATGTCTGCAACTCAGAGAACTATGGCCCTTTATTCGCCCAGTGTTATTATGTCACTGTAAGTACCGCAATAACACTATTACAGTCTCACATGTTTGGAAGCGTACAAACGTGGTCACAAAATTTGTACTGTACAATTGTACGTTGCATGAGAGGTGTGTGACAGGTCTGACAGTACATCACATAGTTGTGGCATGTGTGTCACCTCCAGAAATTGAGGTATCACAGTGAGTCAGTAATAGGCGCATGACTAGCCAGTAAAAGACTATCAAGAGCATAGCAACGAAAACTACACGTGGCTGTCGGGCGTAGTGCTCTTATTCAAGATACTCACACAGTGCTGTTGATATGAAACACTCGACCACTCTCTGTTATCGTGTTGTCCGAAAGGTATAAATAGCCCTATGCCTTTGAGGTCCAGCACACCAGTAGTGTAAAGCTTTAAGCGAGTGAAACACAGACCTGTCATTTTCTGTCCGTGTCTTATTATAGTGCACACGATAGCTGTAGCTAGTCATAGAGCACATTCTGGAACAGGTACCAAATCAACAAAACATCTTGAAAGACGAATATTGCTGCACACACTGCCACAGCTAAGAATCTGTAAAGTAATATTCATTTCATATGCGAGTAGCAGTCAGTATAAAGAGCAAAGAAAACCATGCAATGCAGAAGCACTTTAATGCACATCTATAAGTGACACCGAATCACCCATCTTCAGACGTGCATATATGTTTCTATGACAGCATGTTATACTGTGGCACTGTATAATCCTTCAGCAAGCAGAAAAAGAATATTAAAACACAACAGTTAACTTTTAGCATATTAAAAAAGAAACTAAGCACATATTTTGTAAGGGAATACTTTGCCCAGCAGAAGGATAATATGGTTTTTAACCAGGAAAAAAAGTTAAATGAATGATTTTTTGCACCTTTTGCAGTATGGATGCGGTAACCCATGTTATAAGCGCAAAACCCACTCCAGGGTGTGGGGTTATAGGTATTTAATCCACACCTGGGGTGCTGTGAGGACACTAGGCCTGCAGCCTTGTGCCTCACAACACACCCCACCTGTAGATTAAATGCCTATAACCCCACATCCTGTCGTGGGTTATTGCTTACCTAATATAACCCCTGTGCTACTTATAGCAAGTAGAACCCCCCCCATAAAATCTGGCACTAGTACCCACATATGGCATACCATGTAGTTTTAAAAGAAAATTCAAAGATTGGTACCACCCTTGGCATTAGGATGTATACCAGGCTTATTTCTAGAGGAAGAGGGTTGGGGGTACAAGAACAAAACACATGAACCTTTTGTGAAATTACAACCCAGGTCCAGGGTAGAGGTTGCTAGGCGTGTGCTAGATCTAAACTGCTGAGGGGGCCTCCGTAGTTCCAACACCAGAAGCAAGAATCAGAATGTCCAGAACATGAACTGGGATTGTACAGTGTGGCTTTATTTTACAGATGGCAAACTTCAAAGCGAGAGTGGACCCCATGGGTTGGTCAAGGCAAAAGCAGGTACAACAGTCCCAAACTCTCCTTGCATGCAGCACATTTCGAGAAACAAAAACATCTTCCCATTTCTAAATTGGTGTGTATATATGTGATTTAGCCACATACCAGAACATTTCACTCTCTTGGGTGAACAGCGAACATTTTCTTCACAAATTTGGGTGAACTAGGCACTTCTTCCACTCACTTGGGTGGATGTTAAACACTTCTTCACACACTGGGGTGAAGCACTAAATCCTTGTCATGCACTGGGTAAACTAGGCATTTATTTCACTCACTTGGGTGAACTAGGGGCACTGAAGGTTGTGATCTAGCCTTCTCTAAGGGCACACATACCCCAGAAATGAATCCCCTAAATTGTGGAGAACATGTCTCCTTAAACAGGACTTACTGACCAGTTGTTACATCTACTGGGCAGGGAGCAACCAAAGGACACCTTTTCCTGGGTAGCATGTCAGAAACAGTCTCTCACAAATCCTGTCCAAAGGCAGCTGAAAACAAACAAGGATCTACAGGAGATTGCCTCTTGGACCCACTGAGGAAAAGCAGTCCCTTCCACTTCACTTGGAGTAGAAATCAGGAAATTCTGCTGTAGAAAGGTCTCCACCACTTCACTGGAGGCTGGAACTTGTAATCCACTCTAGGG
This sequence comes from Neoceratodus forsteri, assembly GCA_016271365.2. NCBI lineage: Eukaryota > Metazoa > Chordata > Ceratodontiformes > Ceratodontidae > Neoceratodus > Neoceratodus forsteri. The sequence goes on from JADMNL010000030.1 coordinate 202,044,242, forward strand.
TGAGAAGTTCTGAGCCCTCAACTCAGAGCCCCCTGGCAGACCTCCTGCCACTCTCACCTCCACCAGAATCTCACTCCAAACTAACCGAACATTCTAAGGCTCCCCAGAGCAGATGTACACAGGAAAGGGTTATGCTGCTGTGAGAGTTCCGAATAACATGATCATTCTTCTCTCAGGCTAGCTGAGTAAACAATGATGTCATTATGTGAGAAGCCCCTAATGAGCTCCCTACCAGCTGCCTGCTACCTGCTTAACACTAACTCTGTTAGGATTCTAGTAACCCCAGGGGGCTGTGTGGTTACCCTAAGAATATGCATTTCTACACCTCTCTCCAAAGAGGGTAGCACCACATATATTGTACTAGTTGTTGGCTGTTATTCCCGTCACTGCATCTAATTGCTGTTTTTTGAGCTCGCTGTTTTTTGGGTTTCAGTTGTTTAAATGGAATACTAAACCCCTGCAACTCCCTATCTAGGGTCCAATGACATTCAGTTTTTTAGAGTCACTGCTATGCAACTGAAACACCCCCTTGGAGTCACTATTTGTTAGCTCATGTCTGCAGTCCACAGAGACTAAGATTAATCCTAATCTAATCCACTAGGGTTCCATGTCATAACAGCAAATATTTTTTGGCGACTTGCAAAACAATAAGTACACCTTGCAGAAAACCAGTTCGGCATATCATAGTAAATGCCGAACACCAAGTTGGCACACATGTAAAATCATGTTTAATATAGGGGGCTATGCTCCCACACCCCCTTTGTGGGGGGCAAGCCCCCTGCACCCCCCAAATTTATATAATCATCTCAGAGGAGGGGGCAGACACTGGAGAAAAAAAGAGGGACCGATGACGGCAACAAGTTTAAAAAAAAAAAAACTTGCAAAAGACAAAAAATGTACCTGTATGCAGTCCAGAACCCAAGACCACCAGCACTGCAGACAGTGTCCCTACCCGCTACGCTAGGCAGGTAGCTCGGTGACATCATGCTCCATGTCTCTATTTAGCCCATCCCTCTTCCTCCCTCTTCAGTCGCTATTCTCTCCCCTCATCATTTTTCCCATCCTCCCTTGCTATTCCATCCCCTCGCTCTCCACTCATCATCATTGATCCTAAAAGTGACCAGATTGAAGCGCTCGTTTCTGAGTCGCTCAGTTTGGTTCACTATATTGATGTGCAACCATCCACTAGTATACCACAAGCCCTTGCCTTTTTATCGTGGCCCCTATCCACCCAACAGATGCTCTAGGGCTGGCCCTCCTTGGTGTACTAGGGTTTTGTGACTACTGACTTCTTCCCTCTCTCAGCCCTGCCTGACAGTAAAGTGGTGCACTGCACTCCTATAGACTATGCCTTCTTAAACTCACTAATTGCGTCATACAGCTTGCCTGATAGCACTGGTCAGCTTGTAGCAAATAAATACCTCCTTTCCCTTCCTCATTGAAACATAGACTTTGACGGCAGATAAGGACTGCTTGGCCCATCTAATCTGCCCATTTCCCTACCTACAGGACAGGCTGCAGATCCTAGTTAACCAACAGCTTATTTCTTCCTACCCCCCACAAGAATTGCCTTATGTCTGTCCCATGCATTCTTGAATTCTCCCACAGTTTTAGACCCCACAACCTCCTCAGGTAGGCTGTTCCATGCATCCACTACCCTCTCTGTGAAATAATACTTCCTCACATTGCCCTGAACTGCCCCTTCTATCTTTAAATTGTGTCCCTTGTTCTTGCATGTCTCTTTTTCTGAAAGATGCTACCCTCTTGGACTTTGTTGATTCCACTGAGGTACTTAAAGTTTCTATCATGTCCCCTCTCCTTCTTTCCTCAAGGGTATACATATTAAGCTCCTTTAGTCTCTCCTCATACGGCTTCTCTTGCAGACCCTGTACCATTTTAGTTGCCCTCCTCTGGACTGCCTCTATCCTGTCTATGTCCTTGCAAAGATGGGGTCTCCAGAACTGGATGCAGTACTCCAGATGGGGTCTCACCAACTGTCTGTACAGAGGGATAACAACTTCCTGTTTTCTGCTGCTGATGCCTCTCCCTATGCATCCCAGTATACTCCCAGCCCTCCCTACTGCCTTCTCACATTGCTTGCTAACCTTAAGGTCATCTGATATGATTACCCCCAGGTCCCTTTCCTTTTTTGTTGTTGTTACTACCTCCCCCATTGTGTATTCTTCCCGTGGGTTCTTGTTTCCCAGGTGCATTATTTTGCACTTCTATGCATTGAATCCTAGCTGCCATACTTCTGACCATTCCTCCAACCTTGCCAAGTCCCTTCTCATCCTTTCCATGCCTCCTTGTGTATCAACCCTGTTGCAGATCTTTGTGTCATCTTCAAAAAGGCATACTTTTCCTTCCAGTCCCTCTGCAATGTCACTGATGAAGACATTAAAAAGGACTAGACCCAATACTGAACCCTGCGGTACCCCACTAGTAACCCCTCTTTCTTCAGAGAGGACTCAATTTACAATTACCTTCTGTGTCCTGTTGTGCAGCCAGTGTTTTACCCAGGCTACCACCATTGCTTCCCACTGTGGTCTTTGCCTGTGCTCTCTCAGGGACCTGCTCTGGTCACTCCTTTCATTTGTCACATTTGCCTTACTGTTACCTGGTGACATTAAGAAAAATCTGGGACTCCCTCTGCATTCCTAAACTTAGACATTGGCTGAAGGTCTTAGGTTAGCGCACATGAATATATGAAGCCTAATGGCAAACAAGGCTGAACTGGAGACCTGGGTCAGCACAAATAATCCTTACATACTGGATCTTACAGGGACATGGTTGAGACCTTCCATACCTGACCCTGCATGTGCCATTCCTGGTTATAGTTTTTCCCACTTGAACAGGGACTTCCTCCAAAGGGGTGGTGGAGTAGTGATCCACTTAAAGGATCCTCTAAACATCTCCTGCCATCCTACCATATGTCGCCTTCCTACCCCCCTGACTGCCTTCATATGGTTCTCACACTCGGTGCACATGTACAATCCCCTCCTCTGCATGGCTTACAGGGACTAATCACCCTTATCGACTGCTGTACCCCTTTGGCTGGCTATAAGGAGATCCTTCCCTTTGGTGACCTAAACCTCGATTGTTTGGGTGCCGAAACAAAGATTATTGAAATGTGTATCAAAAATTTTTATTTTGCTCAGATCACTACTGCCCCTACCAGATCCTCCCCACAAAACTCAAACCACTTCCTGCTGGACTGGTTCCTCATAAACAGGTGCAATAAGATAGTAATATCTGGTACTTTATCCAATGTCATCTCTTGACTACTCCCTCATTTTTTGCAGTTTGGTGATCCTGCCCCCTAAAGCCCCTCCTCAAGTGTTCCACTTGGATGACTTCTTGAAGTTAAACTCCCAGGACTTTCTGTGTGACCTCGCCTACATTGACTAATCCTTTCTTACCCCTTTATTTTGTGTAAATGAGGCACTAGCCAAATTCATTGCCATTTTCTCAAATGTTCAGCAAAAACATGCTCCTGTCATGAAGCATAGGCTGCGGAGTTCAGCCACAAACTGGCTCTCCAGTGAACGTCTAACTCATATGAATAATAGAGACAGACTTTGAGATAAATCTATGAAATCTAGCCTAGCCTCTGACTGGGATGAGTATAGGAAGTAGAGAAATATCTGCAAATCAGGAGTTACAGTAAGTCTAGCAAAACTCAATTTACAAAAACAAATTTGCTACCTACTGCCGGAAACCCTTGTAAATTTTGTGATGGCATAAAAAGCCTCTTGCACACGAATACTAAACCTCCCCTGTCTGATATACTCATTGGTGATATAAATTGTAACAGCCCCATGGCAACCACAAGTGCTTTTAACTCCAAATTTTCCAGCCTCTTAGCTTTCACAGCTTTGGGGCCTTGGCATCTGCCACAAACCTCCACCCTGTGCCATACCATGCCCCATCCCCTTTCTACCTCTCAACTGTGAAGATGGCAGAGGTGAAGAAATGACTACTTTCTATCATGCCTAACAACAACTCCGGGTCTGATTGCCTGGAACCAAATCTGCTGAAGATCGCAGCCCCTTCATAGGGTTCCCATCTTAAAAATCCTAAATCTTCCTTTTCCACTGGTGTTGTTCCTGATATCTGGAAAATTGCCCCAATCATCATTGTTTTTAAAGTAGGTGATCCCAGACTCATGGAAAACTATTGCCCCATTGCCATACTGTCAGTACTCTCCAGTGAAATGACTGTACATACATACATATGAACACATGAAGAAGCCAGGAGTAGAAGGCCATTTAGTCTATCAAGTCTGCCGTATTGCAGGGTCCACAGCTTGAGTTAATGTCCCTGCCCTCCCTCCCCACTCCTCCCATCCTCTCTACCCATGATTCTTACCATCCCTCTATGCCTATCCCAGCCTCTCTTAAAGCTGCCCACTGTCTTCAATGAGACAACCTCTTCCGGCAGCACATTACAAGTGTCTACCACCCTCTCTGTGAAGAAGTGCTTCCTGACTTTCCTCCTAAACCTCCCACCCTCCAGCTTCAGACTGTACCCCCTCGTGATATGGTTGCCACTCAGCTTAGAGACTCTCCTTATCAACCTTATTTATCCCTTTCAAGTACTTGAATGTCCCAAATACTCCTGTCTCATGCCCTAGCCAAACTGATAAATGACATCAGCCCATCAGTGGATTCTGGACTCCTAAATGGTGTGGTGCTCACTGACCCCATGAAGGCATTTGATCTGGTTAACTGTTCGCTCCACAAAACCAAACTCTCCTCCCTTTGCGTCTCCAAACCTGCAAATTCCTGGGTCTCCCAACTACCCAATGAACAGAAAACAGCAAGTTCAGCTCCACTGTGCCACCTCCAACCTGGCTAACATTACCACTGGGATTCCCCTGGGCTCTAGCATATGGCCAGCCAGGACTCTAGGCCCACTCCTTTTCTCTGTTTATATCAATAATCTCCCTGATGTTGCCCCCAGCTGCAGATTGCTGTTATATGCACATGATCGTGTCCTGTACTACAATGACCAGACTGTACCCGCTATCCGAAAATCCCTCTCAGATGTCTTTGCACTCATTCAATCTTGACTGTCAACAAACCAGCTCATAGTAAACAGTAGAAAGACCAAATCCATGCTGTTTGCTTACAAGCTGAAATTCCGTGCTACCTCCTGAAAACTCACTATCACCCGCAAAGATGTATCCCTTCTCAAGGGTGTCAGTACTTTTAAACACTTTGGAGTATGGTTAGAACCCTCCCTTGGTCCCCCCATATCTCCTCAGTCTGCAAATCTGTAAACACTAGGCTGGTCCTGGCTTTCAGGGTCAAACACTGCCAGTCCCTGGCTGTCCTACAGGCTATAGCTGAAGATGTTCTCCTGCCAAGTGTCATGTATGGCCTTCTGGCATGTCTAGGTGCAAACAAAACTGCCATCTTTAGATGGGGTACAGTGTACAATAACATGCGTCATTTTGCCTTGGCCTCTGCAAAGCTCACACATCACTGCCTCCCCTACACTGATCTGGACTGGCCTTCCCCTGTTGGCCAACAATCTCTTGCTCCAGGCCATTCTGTGGACAAACTCCTCTGAACAGATTCCCCTCCTTCCATAGCAAGCTATCTCCAGTGCCTGTCCCCCATGTACTCACAAAGGTCTATGGACTCCCAGCCTCTCACTGAGCAATGGCGCTCCACTGGCTTGGGAAAGTTGACTTTTGCAGTCTATGCTCCAATCTACTGGGACTCTCTTCGCCCTGAATTATGCCTTTCTCCCAGCCTCTCAGTTTTCTGCAAGGTCCTAAATGCTTCACCATGTCTATCCGACCCTTGCTTCTACTTGAAACCTAAGGACCAGCTGTCCTAGCATTGAGCACTTTCCACACAAATCTCTGTTGTGTATCACTTACATGCTAACTGTTATTGTTCTCTGTTTGTTGTATGCGTACCCACAATGTTGATACTGCTGTTATCTCTATTTATCCCATACCTTGTTCAATTTTTTGCAAGCACATTTTAGAATTGCTTCTGCCACTGTATTTTTGTTTATGCAATATGAGTGGGCTCAAAATCCATTGAATAAATTAATTTATCTTCACAGCTGTTGAATAAATAAAATGTATCCATATAGTAGCTATGTCACAATCACTCCAGAACTCATTTAGAATGTTCAGCTTCAGTAACAGTACTACCCATATTCAAATGCGAATAACTTTAAAATGAAAAAAAAATAGCATGGTACTGTGAGCATGAAATTTGTTCAGCACAAAATTATCTACAAAATGAGTGGTGTTTCATTTATATATGCCTTATAGATTTTTTATAATTGGCAAAGAAATGCAGAAAATACCATTTTCTGTTCACTTTTTTGACTAATATATACAAAACAAAATAAGCAATCAAAGGCAAATGTCCCTGCACTGACAGAAGGCATCCCTATTGCATAAATGAAATATACAATGGTGAGCTGTCAGATAAATGATTTATCTACACTTGTGCTATTTGACCTCGGACAACTCACTCGTGGCATATGCCACTCGTGAGGTTACCCGAGATCAAACAGCACTTTTGTAGATAAATCATTTATCTAACAGCTCTCCATTGTATATCCCATATTTACACTACCTCTTATTATGATGTCGTTTTAAATCACACCCAGGACAGATGCTGCTGCCCTCCAGTTTACGTATACTGTTACTGTACTTTTCTCTTGCTGTTTAGTCTGTAACTCTCCCAGGTTGTGTCTGAACATAGGCATATATGTATGCCTAGTGTATCTTACCTGGTACCAAAAACAAATAAACACTGCACAGCTTTCGTACCATTCTACAGCAGTGCGGATGCACTGGGACTGGCTAGTGCTCTTCATACACAGTTACTGTACTGGTGCTAAACTCCAGTGTGTGCTAAGACTACTTACAGCTTTCTTCTTCACAAAAGTATAATTCTTCCTCAGAAGCTTGCCCATACCATACTGCATCTGTCCTTTGTCCTCTGTAAAAACAAAGTGATTTAGGTGTCAGTAACAAGTGTCTGTATGATCTATAGTACTACTGTAACAGCTCAAGCTATTACAGCTTCTGTTTTCCCCCCGAAGGCTGTAATACAGAAGTAAATGTTATGAATTCCTTCAGTTTTTTCTGCATGGCTGGGAACAGTAGAAGTTTCCCATTTGTATGCTCCTGCTGCATTGTATAGAAGTGGCAATATATTATTTGTCTGCCTGATCTGCAGATGGGGAGAAATTGGCTAAACACTTCTGTTAACTCAGTGGATTCTCTGTCTTAGGCTTCATACATAATGTATGGTGCTTTGCATTGAATCTTATGTGAATGTTCTGCTGATTCTCAAATAATGTTTTATCCACTCTTCTGTTAACCCGTTGGAGCTTAACAATGGATAAATCTGTTGTTTCTCCTAGTACACAGATCTCTGTCTAGGCTCCAAAGGGTTAAACACAGGAGACGTACACACTGGTTGATGGTATACCCACCTGCAGTGGGGCCACATGCATGTGATCTGAAAAAGAAACTTCTAGATTGCTTACTTCCAACATGACTGACAGACAAAGTGGCAATACAATACCCTTCATACACTATGAGAATTGAATCTTACAGATAAGAGAAATAATGTATGTTATCCACTGCAGCACTCAGAATGAACATAAATCATTAATAGTATATGGTTTGCTCTTATTATGTATGGAAATTGGGTGCCTCTCACAAGTTGTTGTCCACATTCTAAAGGTTGTTGTGCACGTTCATTCATCAGCGCACCTGCATTTCCCCCTTGCGCTGGTGTCTGCCACTTTTACTTTATCAGCGGCACAGTTCTCATATAGCATTAAATGCAGTGAGGCACTGTGGCAGTGAGAAGTGGCATAATCAGATTGGTCATGACCGATGCCCAGCAAACCACCCACCAGAACTGCCATCCCAGCAGCCTGACGAAAATGACCTGGTCGGGGTGGTGAGTCACAGCAGAACAAAGTGCAGACCGCCTGATTGTTTTAAAAAAGAGTTTTTCTGTTTCACTGCCCCAGGCTGCAAGGGTAAGTGTGGCCTCACACTAAGGACCCCTTAAAACCATATACTATAAAAAAAAACTATGGGAGACCATACACATCTCGCCCCCATTTATATCTCAGGGTTGAGATAACAGCATGGACCTGTTGAGCTTCGCTCTCAAAGTTCTTATGCTGTTATCGCAACCCCTTGTTGGAAACACAGGCTTGTTGTGTATGTATGGCCACCCATACATTATTCCTTATATCTTTATTTTAGCTATTTACTGTATCTCCACTTTAAAAAGGTTACGAAGGAACCTTTTACCAATGGGAGAGAACTTGAAATGATGCCAGACGGCATTACAGTTGCCTCTTTTGCACTTAAAACAGAGCTGTGCAATCAAACGAAAGCCATTAAATCTTCAGAAAAAGAACTGATTAATAAGTGTACAGCTCAACATACACTGCATATATTGGACACAGTGGCCTCAGACAGATAAATCACCTCATTATGGAACCTCCTTATGATGCGTTACATTACTGGGGTATGTGTGATTTTGTATGGCTCAGAATAAGCCACTGTCATCACTTCCGAAGGAGCAGGACTTCGATAACTCACCTGTGGCTCTGCCACCCATAAGTTATTGTGCTGCCCCCTCACTCTTGAAGATAAATGACATAATAAAAACATTATTTATGCAAAATGACACAACACATACACTTTGTACCAGCCTTCACAGCAGCTAATTACGCTATAAAACAAAACACTCTGGCTAATCTTTAAAGGTGATAGGAAAGTGTTTTTTACACCTCTAGCATCCCTCGTGTTTTCCTTTTAAAGTGTATACAATATTCTGATATTTTTTGTTAAATTATTAATTTATTAATTTTTTTAGCTATTGTTACTTATTTGGGACATAGTCAAAGACACTCATCTGATGATAGAACTGGGTCCCAAATTTAAACACAATGCTGTAGGTTCTAGGAGACATTCTGTTCAAATAAGGTGTCAAAAATGCAATAGCTTAAGACGAAAATGTTATTTTTCATAGAGGATTATTACTCCCTGGAGTTCTCTCCCAATTGAAATAATTGTAAGTAATAGTAAACAGGTTTTTAACAATAGATTGGACAGCTTAATACTATCAGAGGCAAGTATTCAGTATTATGGGTCTAGAGACAGCATTTGTGAGCTTTTGCCTGCTGCCCCTATTTCGTCCTTAGTATGAACCTGAATCCGTCCCTCCTCATCAGTTGCAAGATAAGATGCTGATGTCACTACTGCAAAGTTACTGAGAATTAAATGACTGTTGTGATTGATGTAAGATAAGCTGTTTGTAACTATACCTTCTAATTGGCCTGGAGGGTTGACGTGTAGTATAGAACAGAATACATTTTACTACCATATCATACTGTACATCAGATGCTAACACACACACATGCATGCACATACACACACACAAAGACACACACACACACCAGTTGTGAGGTCACACACCAGTTGTGAAGTCAGAGGAGTATAGATGCTTTTTGCAAGGCACAGTGAAATACAGTACATGTACTGCATTATCTGAAATATTTAGTAGACCAATAGGGGCCTCATGGATGTTCCCAGGGTTCGGCTCAAGACCTCTGGTGATCGAGCATTTAGTGTCTCTGGGCCGACTCTGTGGAACACGCTTCCAGCTGCAGTCTGGGAGGCCCCTTCAATTGGTATCTTTAAGCAGAGGCTTAAGGCCCATCTCTTCTGCCAGGCTTTTGGGGATCAAGTCGTCTCTCCCCCATTCTAAGTTATTTCATATTTTATATTTAGACTTTTAAGAATGCTGTTTTAAAGGTTCTGTTACTGCACAAATGTCTTTTATGTATTTTGTATTCTGTTTTTATTGTGTATGGTTCCCAGAGCCTCCAGGATTGGGTGCCCTAGAAATAAAATTGCTTTGCCTTGCCTTGCCAATAGTAGTAGAACATTAAATAAGTACAAAGCACTAATGTTAACCATATTTCTTGCAAATATAATAGTTTTATGTCTATTTTAGTAGCTACTATACCTGATACTTGTTATCAGTGTGGTTCATCTTGGGTAAATGTGCACTGGAACTTAAATTTCAGGGCATCCTGGCCATCTGCTGGTGCTTGTCTGGTTACAGCTAAGAAACAGCAGTATGCCTGCATTACAGTGACTTGAGAAAGAGAAGCAGCTATGCTAAAAGCTGCAGTTCTCTCTAAATAGTTCTTGCTGACTCATGAAAGAAACAAAATAATCACATTTTGTAAGAATGGATTACATGTTACATTAGCAAAGTGTATTGTATGCATTCAGGACAACTGAAGTTTGAAAAATGTATTTTTATGTTTGCTTGCACGCATGTGCAAGAAACATAGTGCCGTCATCTGAGTTTTCAGAGGTGTGGCAGCCCTCTTCCAATTCAGTCGGTGTGTTTGCAGGCGCGGCCACAGTTTTCCAATGCCTGCTGGAGCTGTCTATGACAGCAGTACAAAATGCAGTGGTGTACAGTTGAAAGGGGGAGCTACGCTTCAGTGAGCAGCGATAAGATATTGCCTGCTCATGCGCGCTCCCCTACCGCTACACGCATACTGCGTGCTTCGCCCTCCCACTGTATAGCCGACAGGGGTGCCCAATCCCCCCGTCGCTGTGCTGCACCCCAAACAGGTTCTACATGCCATGCTGGGTGCCCACCCCAAGCGTGGCTACACTCTTATAGCCGATGGAGGTGGCCAATCCCCACGTCGGCTCCACTGTTCCCTCCCCAGAAGTACAGGGTGCCACGCTGGGGAGCCCACCCCAGTGTGGCAGCAGATGCTGTCTGCCAACAGGGCTCCCGTCAGCTCCGCCCCCAAACAGCTGTCTTTGTGCTGCGCTGGGGAGCCCACCTCAGCGTGGCAACGTCCCCGCTCGTCTCCCTCCTTTGTTTAAAAAACAAAAACCTGAAACAGAAAACGGTCCCTCACTGTCTCTGCCCCACCCGCACCTACCCACTGTGCACCCTGCCTCCCCACACCCCCATACCTGATGCTATCACTCTGAACTCCGCGCGACGATCTTCGGTGGACCGGGAACACATCTGTACTCTTCAAAGCTGACTGCAAACTGAGGAAATGCCAGTAAGCTGTATGTAACCCCCAGGGGGCGCTACCCTTAGGGCTACTACCCCAGCCTACCTCCATTGAGACAGGGTAAGGGGCCCAGATCCGTAGACAGGTGCCTCCACCCAGAGGTCGGGATTAGTACTGTCGAGATTGCCTCGGTCACAGCCCTCTGGATTGCTGCAACCCCCCTTTCATCCCACTAATGGCTCACATGAGGTACCAGCAATACTTTTCCCCAGTACACTTACTCCCAGGCTAGTATGTCTCAGCTCACTCCGGGGACCCCCTGTAAAGTAAGGTAGAGTTACATCACAGTCACTATGCAGTAGTTCACCAGAAATGCACAAACTAGCCAGGGTGTAGTTGCAAAGCAAACAATCTGATTTATTTAAGGGGAAGTAACAAGGACAGGGGAAAATCAAGTTGATTGGCTTATACTATACTTATCTACCTAGGGCTCTGTGCACAGGCCTGAACCTAATATTTACTGTCCCTGGGTACCCAAGCCCTAATGGCTAGTCCACCATGGCAGCTGGTTGGGGCCCTGACACAGATAGCCTTTACAATCCTCATGCTGTCAAGGGAATAAAATTCAATTAGGAAATCAGCAGTATAACAAACAACTTGAGGCCACTGTCGACAAACTTGGCAGGGAGCTACCCTGATTCAGTACTCACGACTCCAGCAAGTAACGATTCCTTCACCCCTGGCAGGGCTGAGCCTGAACTTTACCAGACTCCTCACACATTTATATGGTAAACTACAGAGGGGTACCACACCAGGCAGCAGCTTCCAAGGCTCACACGAACTCACAGCCTGCTAAGGTGCTACAACGGCAGCTTCAACTTTCCAAAGGACCGAGCGCGATTCAGCAGATTCTCCAGTCCTCCAACAGGTTGAGCCTGGTGAGAAGCTGTGCTGGACACAGCCTCGTCTGACCGCCTGCTGACGGATTTAGTCCGAAACAAACACTGACTGTGCCAACGGCCGCCTCAGGCCTTTCATGCGCTTTCCATGTGAGCACTCAAACCACAGAAGCTCAGAGCTCCTTTCCCCTTCTAAGTCACAATGAATCTCCTCACAGAAGCTTGGGGCACTCCTTCCAGTTCAGGCGCTACCCGATTCCATTGGCTAGCGGCACCTGCCAATCAATTGCCCCTGCTCTCAGTGGTGCAAAAAAGCGCCATAGCCCATAATGCCTTTCCCCAAATACAAGCAGTTTCTCTTTTGGCCAGCCGACTCTGTAGGGTCCCAAGGTACTGATTGGTCCAATTCAGCAGTTCTGGACCAACATGGAGGAGATAATCAAAAACAGTCTTTACTGCAAAGGAAACAGGTTAGAACAACTACTTTATCATTGGTACTCCCTGTTATTATCAATACCCAGTTACATCTGTCCAGAGGGCTCCTTCTGCACAATTAACAATGGCAGAATAGAGCGCTCACTCTGCTGCCTGGGCGGGACTCGAGCATAGCAACACTCAAACCCCCTCCCCTACTAATTAAAACTGCGAGTTGGGCAGCCCTTAAAGGGGCAGGCACGGAGGCTTTTGGAAGCACTCCTGTCAACATTTAATCGGCCTTACGCCGAACACCAGCCAGGCAGGGAGCACTTAGGCAAGCTCCAAAGAAGCTTCTAAGAACCCCCATTTGTAGGGGGGGTTACATGTATAATGGGATAGATAGGTTTTTTTCAACTTTGCTGTATATCTCAGGCATTTTTTGGAATTTTTGCACCAAATTTTCAATATGAGGTTTTTGGGACCCCTTCTCATGAATGCTCTCACTGTCATGGCGTTAATTGGGCCCGAAGGGTGATTTCGCAGTCACTGTGCGAAATCACTTTTCGGGACCAAGTAACGAAATGACACTGCCACTGCTCATAAGGTGGGCTCTCAAAAAGCCTATGTTGAAAATTTAGCGGAAAATTTCCTTATAATGACTGTTTTACGAGTGTGCATTGCGCAGTTCCTACGCACACTCGTAAGTTCGCAAATTTTCAATATTTTCACTCCAGATTTTCAACATTGCCATTTTACCACACCTCCTTATGAGCAGTACAGCTGTCATTTTTCACATCTTGCCCAACACGTGTTTCCGCCCATGTAGCGCACAATGGCACAGTCTGTGTGTGAAATCAATGTATGGGGCACATAAAGAAAATCACAGTGACACTGTTAATGAGCAGAAGTCTTAAAATGGCTATGTTGAAAATTTGGTGAAGAAATTCCTAAAAATGACTGTTTTACGAGCGTGCGTTGCACAGTTCCTATGCACGCTCATAAGTTTGTGAATTTTCAATATTTTCACTCCAGATTTTCAACATTGCCATTTTATTACACTTCTTTATGAACAGCCATTTTTCACGTCACCCAAAATGTGTTTCTGCACATGTAGCGCACAATGGTGCAGTCGGTGTGCGAAAGCAATGTTTGGGACAGATTAAGTAAATCACAGTTACACTGTTCATGAGCAGAGGTCTTAAAATGACTATGTTGAAAATTTGGTGACAAAAGTCTTAAAATGACTGTGTTATGAGTGAGCATTACAGATTTCCACACACCTCGTAAGTTCATGACTTTTAATATTTTCAGTCCAGATTTTCACCAGTGGCATTTTTCCATACTTCCTTATGAACAGTACAGCTGTCATTTTCACAACATGGCGAAATGTGTTTCCACACTTTCAGCGCAGATGCGTGGTCGCTGTGGGAAATCATTGTTCAGGACAGATAAAGAAAATCACAGTGACACTCTTCATGATCGGAGGTTCCAAAATGCCTGTGTTGACAATCTGCTGTAAAAATCCCCAAACTAATTACATTACGGTGTCGTTGTCAGTTTCTCGACACGCCATGACTTCACCAGTTTTTATATATTTCCATGCAGATTTGCAACATTGCCATTTTTACCTCTCCCACTAAATAGTGCGCAACTGTAATTTTCGCCATCCTGTTCGAATGTGTTTCTGCACCTGTGGTGCTAAATGCTGTAGTTGCTGTGCATAGCAGCTTTTGGCTAACAAACTGATATTGCCACTGTTCATGAGGTGGGGAATAACAAAACCATGTTGAAAATTTGGAGTGAAAATACCAACGAATGCCTGAGGTGTTAGGGTTTCCAACCATAATGCCCCACCCTGTAGAGAATGACAGGCATCAGGGGTGTGACTTGGGATTCTTGCCTGTAATGCTCATGCCATTCCACACCCTGTAGCCAGTGAGAGGCATCTAGGTATGCCTTGGACTCTCCGGCCCCAAAGTTCACCCCATTCTTCTATACCGCATTCCATCTCAATTTATTTTCTGATGGAATGGAGTGCGCATAAGGACAAAGACCCCAAGGACACTCATGACACCTTGTCAGTGTCTGCAGGGTAGGGTGTGGTGAAATGGCATGGCCGTTATGCCTGATGACCCAAAGGCACACCCCAATGCCTGTCACTCTCTGCAGGGTGGTGGTGGGGTTGGCTTCAGTTCTATACTTCACTGTCATTCCTATTATGCAGCTCTGTAACTTCTACACTACCAATGCCAGCAAGCAAACATTCGACATTGACAAATGCTTGTTAAGTACTTTGTAGTGTGAACAAAGAACATGTACAATATTTAAAAACAACCACATTAAACAAAATGTCAGCTGTACAAAGATTTGATATTTAAAAGAAGAAAAGAGCCAAGTTATATGAAATGTTCATTCATTATATATAGAATAAAGTATGGGGTAGTGTGTGTTATAAGAATGTAATGCACACCCGAGGTGTGGGATGCTACATAAACCTCGAGGGTGAAGCCTGAGTGGTTTATCAGAGCATCCCACACTGAGGGTGTGCATTGAATTTTTATAACTCAACACTACCACATACTTTATTTTATATAATATTTGACCAGAAATGTTTTCCTCTCATAAGTCACTGTCAGGTTTGCACTTTGTTGTGGCATTCTCCTGTTTGTCAGTGAAAAGCTGTCTCTCTTCCGCCGGGGAATTGCAAAATAAGTTGTCATTTTGAGCTTACTTTTTTCCTGGCTTTTTTTTTTTTTTTAAACAAAAAACTACTTTGTTTGAAGGTCTGTGTTTTTTTCTGTGCTGGTTTTCTGAGTTGTCACTGTTCTGTCAGCAGCGGTATTTTGCCATGGTTCCATTTATTGAAAACTGCTGCTAGTTTGCGCTGCCTACTGTCAGTGTGGCCATGTGCTCACTGTAATTACCCATAGGTTATTACGGCGAATAACAACTCGCTAAACACACAGAAACATTCCTGGACAGTTATTAAAAATGAGTACTATCTTCATAGGAGCATAGAAAGTATTTGGGGTGGGAAAAGCTTGGGTAACTCATGAAGGTCCTCTCCTTCTGCTAATCTAAAGTTAGTGCTTAGTTTCTATGCATGAGTAAAATAAATGACTAATGAAAGCCCCTTTAGTTCTAGAAGACTTTACAAAATAACAATTTAATTAGTATTAAACAAGACACAATTGCCAATAACCTGGCTCCCAATTAAACTTTGAGACATACATTAAGCAGAACGAGAACAGGAGGTACACAAGCATGAACCAGGATGCTGCAATGTTTTTATAACCCTTGGGCCCCTCGGGGGTTAGGGGATTGGTGCTCCAGGGCCTGGGTGTCATGTTGCAGGAGAGAACCCCTGAGATAAAGGGGTGGCTTGATGTGCCAGGGGAACCTTGTGGCATTATGCATAAGTTTACAGGTGACCCACAATAGCATTTGGTACAGGGTTACCCCTGTGCTGCTACTCACCTGCCAGCTGATGTCTGCAGACAGGGTACTGTGATAATTTTCCCTCTTTTCATCTTTTAGTCATTTTTATTTGCAGAGTTTTGATGAATGCAGAAGTGAAAACAGCTAACTGAGAAGGCCGACTGAGCAGCCTCAAAGAATTCTGGTTAAACTCCTCAGTTTAGAAACGTAGATCACTCCATACTGTTATGTAAGACCGCATGGAGCGAGTATTACTTTTACATTATTCTAGCATTGGCAGGAATATCAGTGTTTAACAGCATAGCTACAGGTAGTTTAAGACCCAAACTAGATGTAACTATACTTTTTAACGCTGATACGGTATTCCTGCCGATGCTATAAATGTATAAGAGTAATACCTGCTCCATGCAGTCTTCAGTTGCAGTATGGCATGATCTGCATTACTAAACCTGAAGAGTGTACCCAGAATCCTTTGAAGCTGCTCAGCTGGGCTTCTCGATTAGCTGCCTCAACTTCTGCAGTCACTAAAACTCTGCAAATGGAAATAACTGAGAGATGAAATGTGGCAAAATGATCACAGTGCTGTGTCTGGAGACACCATCTGACAGGGACTGTAATACGAGGGTGGTACAAGAAGTCCTGAGACTAACATATATAACAACTACAGCTGCCACGAAGTACCACGTTATTTCGCAATATAGTCACCCTCTTCAACAATGCGCATTTCATATTGTTTCTGAAGCTTTTTGATTCCCTCCAGAAAGAACTTTTCTTCCAGCCCTGTCGGGTCCCCCTGCACAGCCCCCTTCAGCTCATTGTCATCCTCAAAACACTTTCCATGCAGATGCTCCCTCAGTTTGGGAAACAGGTGAACTTCACTGGGAGCCAGATCTGGAGAACAGGCAGGATGCGGGACTTCTTCAAAGTGACATTCCCTGACAGCAGCCTTTGCAACTGTTTTAGTGTATGCTGGAGCATTGTCACCTCAGTGGTAGGGAAAATGATGGAATCACTTCTGAAGGAAAGAATTGTTGAGTACCTAGAGGTCAGTGGGGCACAGGACCCAAGGCAGCATGGATTCATGGCAGGAAGGTCATGTCAGACGAATCTAATTGATTTCTTTGACTGGGTGACCAAAGTAGTAGATCAGGGAGGGGCTGTGGACATGGCCTACCTAGACTTTAGCAAGGCATTTGACACAGTCCCACACAAAAGATTAATAAACAAATTAGCCAGCCTGGGAGTGGGTCCCAACATGGTAGCCTGGGTAAAACATTGGCTGGACAACAGGACACAGAGTAATAGTAAACGGAGTCCACAGTGAAGAAAGGGGGTTACTAGTGGGTACACAGGTTCAGTATCGGGCCAGTCCATTTTAATGTCTTTATAAGTGACATTGCAGAGGGACTGAAGGAAAAGTATGCCTCTTTGCAGGTGATACAAAGATCTGCAATAGGGTTGCTACACGGGGGTGGGGTGGAAAGGATGAGAAGGGACTTGGCAAGGTTGGAGGAATGGTCAAATGTATGGCAACTTAGATTCAATGCAAAGAAGTGCAAAGTAATGCACCTGGGAAACAAAAACCAAGGGGAAGAGTACACAGTGTGGGGTGAGATGCTGACAACAACAAAAATGGAAAGGGACCGGAGGGTAGTTATATCAGATGACCTAAAGGTGGGCAAGCAATGTGAGAAGGCAGTGAGGAGGGCTGGGGGCATACTGGGATGCATAGGGAGAGGCATTACCAGTAGAAAACAGGAAGTTGTTATCCCTCTGTACAGACAGTTGGTAAGACCACATCTGGAGTACTGCATGCAGTTTTGGAGACCCCATCTCAGCAAAGAAATAGGCAGGGTGGGGGCTGTCCAGAGGAGGGCAACCAAAATGGTGCAGGGTCTGCACCAGAAGACATATGAAGGACTAAAGGAGCTTAATATGTATAGCCTCGAGGAAAGGAGGGAGAAGGGGGACATGATAGAAACTTTCAAGTACCTCAAGGGAATTAATAAAGTCCAAGAGGGTAGTATCTTTCAGAAAAAGAGATGTGTAAGAACAAGGGGGCACAATTTGAAGATAGAGGGGGGATGGCTCAGGGGTAATGTGAGGAAGTATTTCTTCACAGAGAAGGTTGTAAATGCATGGAATAGCCTTCCTGAGGAGGTCGTGGTGTCAAAAACAGTGGGGGAATTCAAGAATGCATGGGACAGACATAAGGCAATTTTAGTGGGGTGTAGGAAGAAGTAGGCTGTTGGTTAACTAGGATCTGCAGCTTATCTGTTAGGTAGGGAAATGTGCAGACTAAGTGGGCCAAGTGGTCCTTATCTGTCATCAAATTCAGATTCTATGATGTGGCTCTCATCCTTGCACGCCACTTTTCTTTGATTGACTTATGCAGTCAATGGAGCAAGTCTGCATAATATTGACCCATGATCGTCTCCTTGTGTGGCATGAAGTCAATATGCACCATACCTTTAGCATCCCAGAAAACTGTGCACATGATATTGGCTGCAGAGCGCTGTGACTTGAATTTCTTGGGTGTTGGAGAACGTGGATGTTTCGACTACATGGACTTCTGTTTGGACTCGGGGTCATAATGGTAAATCCAGGTCTCATCACCGGTAATAAATCGCTTCTTAAACTTGTTTGAGTCTGCCTTCATCAGGTCAAGATCGTCATGAGCAGTCATCAGACGCTCCCTCTTCATGTCGCATGTCATCATTCTGGGGACCAACGGGCACACACCTTGCTCATTCCCAAATGATCATACAAGATTGTTTCCACTGATCCCACACTAATGCCCACAGTGTCAAATAACTTTGCAACAGTAACACAGCGGTCTCCCAAAACCACGTCTTGCACAGCCTTGATGTTTTCCCTGTTCACCCCAGTCACAGGCCATCCTGACCTAGAGTCTTCTTCAAGAGTCTTTCTGCTGCAATGAAATTCTGCAGCCCACCTTTTAACTGTTGCATATGATTGTGCATTGTCCCCATACAGTTTCAACATGCGTTCATAAATTTCCTTTGGTTCAGTGTTCTCTAGCATCAAAAATTCGACGACAGCACGATGCTTGATTTTCTGATTTTTCAGCATCCATCATGGTCCACCTGCAATTGACAAAGCATACATAAGCAACAAAACAATCTAGAATGTTCTGCCCACACTTTCTGAGTTCTACTCCACCTGTACTATAAGTAGCTGCAACATCAGTGGTTTCTGGTGTTTCCTTGTATATTAGACTCAGAACTTTTTGAACCACCCAGGGCAGCCCTGTATCAAGCTTCTTTGCTGGTCATCTTTAAATGCAGCTGCTCTGTGACCCCCTCTCCCTCACTGTATAAGGCATGGTGTCTGTCACTTGGAGAATAACACAAACAGTGATGCACTCATTTGAACGTTAGAAAAAGCACTTTTTTATTTCCTGGCATCTGATTGGCTGTTACCCTTGCCAATGGGGTACACTAACTGTCAATAGATGCCCAAGAAATAAAAAGTACCGGCCCAAGTGCCCCTTCACATACACAAGTATTCTTGTGCCCACTCTGCTTGCTCATTTGCCAAAGCAGTCCATGGAATTTAAAATCACCATCATTTTTTTTCTCGCTTAGCGAGAGATAGAGCTCCCCACCTGGCATAACGCTCCTTTTTAAATTAAGCTCCATTTTTAGACACTAACGGGGCCTTGCCACCTTTCCCCTGTCCTTCCAGTCTTTGTAGTGTTAAACAAAAACAGTTTCATATTAAAAAGCTGAATCCTAATATAAGGCACAGTCACAGTGAAGCAGCTTCCCCGCTCGCCCCCGGCCACTGTTCTTCCCCACATCACAAAAAGAATGAATTCTCCCCATATATCAGCAACACACCTCACTGCTATGGTGCTGATCACATTATCAGTTTTTTGTGTCAGTCAGCAGTCAGTCGGCAAGTGAGTGAACAGTCCATGCTATTCCTATGCCATCAGCCCTGCTGTAACACTGAGACATCGACTGCACTCAGCCATCCCTCCATCCTGAGTAACACATCTCTGAAATGCAAACTGTAACTCTGCCATCCCTCCCAACTGCTGTACCTCCAAATCTTCTGGGTTTCCATTTTTTTTAAAACAATATCACCCTCTTGAGCTGCAGACTACCACACTCCATCTCGACTAACTTGTACCCTTTGAAACTGGTGCTGGAGACTCGTGCCACATTTGAAAACCGATCAAAAACCAAAAAAGTTACCTCTCTTCAAATGAAGCTCAGCACGCTACTTTTCCCTGCTCCAACTTGGGGTTCATAGACGCCAATAAAAGAAACAGTAATCCACTGTGGTGTGTGTGTGTGTGCATGTGTGTGCGTAGACAAAGCAGCAAGGTGAAGGAGATGCTGATAAGAAAAGAAACTATTCAGGAAAAACACAGCTGCGCCCTCCAGTGGTGATTGTACCAATACAGGGACTACTTTTACCAGCAAAGTTAATTTTAATTGTTTTTTTTTATGTTTTATATATATATATATATATATATATATATATATATATAATTTTTATTTATTTTTTCAAAAATGTCACCTATAGCCCATTTTCTAAGCACGATAGTACTCTCCAGGGTGGGCGGTATGGGAAATACCGGACCTTTCAGGGGTATAAGGCCCTCTGTCTGTGGCGTAGGGCCTCATTATGCCCCTGGGCTGTCCGGTGTTGCCCAATACCACCCACCCTGTCTGGTATTATTGCTTGCTTAACTTGCTGTCCCAGCATTTATTTAACAGATACAGAACCCTTCAAGTAAACTGGGAATATTGGTTTTAATTTTGCAGTGAGAATACACAGAAAGGTGTCATTATGCAGCAGTTCATTGAACAGATAAGAACATTTTAAACTTGACGGGGCCCTCATTCCATGAAGCTTCAAAGATGCTTCAAGCAGGTATAGTCCTGAATTCTGAGTGTCCAAACAGATACTGTAAGTTTTTGCATAAAGCATGGCCATTAGTGTTCAGTTTTTACTAGAAGAGGATAGAAGGCAACTTGTGGAAGAATAGACTCTGGAGCACCAACATCTCACCTGTGGTTCTAGCTTCATGAGTGGCTTTACACAGACATGATCTGTGATGCAGTGGAGGCTCTCAATCAAAAGAGTAGGGGGCTTATTTAAAGGGAATCTGTATCATGAGAGCTCACATTGTGAATATATGAACCTTATCAGCACATCTGTTACCATATGGGGAAAACTGGTAGTGCTAATGCCCTTCAGTATAGTTTTTTAAACTATTTACAACACCTGAAGCACAGTGCCATATTTCCTATGTTCAGCCCTACATTGCAGAAATTCTGGCTCCTGTGATGATGTCCATGCCTCACCACCTAGTGAGAGCATGAATGTCTATGTGGCAGCCCCCATAGGTTTAAGTGCACAATGCACACTTTACAGTAGTCCCCATTAAAAGTTTACATACAGTGGTACAAGTACCCCTGGTCCTCTGGTAGCCCCATCAAAAATAGGTGAAGTAAATGACCTGCCGTGTCTTTGAAATCATGTTTTTTTTTTTTGTTTTTTTTTAAGAGTCCCACTTCTCCATGCCGCTGGTCTCAGCATGCTTGGCCGTGAGTGTGCACACTTATGCCTACACTTAGTAGGCTGTGTATTAGAGCTCATTTAGAAAAAAATGAATCGGTATGAAATGTATTTATGTCCTGGTAAATGACCACTATATGAACCCCTGGAATGGTGTCTTCTGTAAAAATGAGCTATGGAAACTGCTGCATAACTATTTTTATCTTACATGTTGATAAACAAATAGTGCAGTTGCCATATTGATCCTTGTAAGAACAGATCCAGAAGCAAATGATTTGATACCTTTTATTGGGCCAACATAGATGTTACAACAGAAGAACAAAGTGCTCTAGCTTTCGAACCAACCAGGTCCTTCTTCAGAAGCTTTAAGTTAAAGCTTCTGAAGAAGGACCTGGTTGGTTTGAAAGCTAGAGCATGTTTTTTCTTTTGCTGTAACATCTATGTCAGTCCAATAAAAGTTATAAAATCATTTGCTTCTGGATCTATTTTTACCTTAGTGCTGTGAGCATGCATCACAGAGACATTTCTGATGAGCCCTGGTGGTTACTTGTGGTTTTGTAGTGTCACAGATACCTCTGGCGTCTGATGGTTGCACAGGTGAGACAATGGGATATGCTTCTCTGGCTAGAAAGCAGGCTTTCCTGGGGTTTTCTGGTGTTCTCTCATCAGTCTCAGTTCTCTCACATGGTTGGTCTAGTGCTGCAGGTGCAGGGGCTCCAGGGACCCTGAAGCAAGCAGTGCCAGTGGCCTTCTCAGTAGGTATATCTTTGAAGGAGCTCATCCCCCAGCAGGGAAGTCACTCATGGAGCAGGAAAATCCCAGCTCCAATTCTCACCTTCAGACTGTCAGGTTTGACAAAAACTGTTGTTTTCTTCACAAAAGAGTCAGTTGCTGGGATCCCAGATTTCTTTAGCTTGTCAGGCCTTCAGTGCCTGGCAGACAGTAGCGCGCAGGCTCACAGCTCCACTCACTTTGTCGCACTGGCAGAACTGGCTAAGGCCAGCTTGTTTACTTAAGTTCCCTTTTCTACTTACTGAAGTTGATGCCCTGTTCTTCTAAAAATCCCCTGGCTGGCTGAGCTCTGGAATGCCAACCCAGCCATGCCAAGCATACATGTAGAGTGTGCAGTGTTGCAAACAGATGATTGACCCAAATTCCCAGGCTGGAGATGTATGACCTCTGACCCATTTTCTAGCAGTCTTTGGGGAGCCAGAAGCTTGGGACTGCATGGGCATTGCCTAGTATGTTAACATCCTATAGTTCTTTCATTTCAGCCTCTGCTGTTTTTTTATTTTAACCCACGAGGGCTGCTTTATTCATTTCCTGGCTCTGTTCCCTGCCATGGGGCTGGGACTGCTTTTAATTTTCATGGCACATAAGAAAAAATTACTCACCTTAGTAATGTTGTTTCTTCTAATGGAGTCTTGCTGTATTCTGACAATAGCAGTGAGTCCCAACCTTCGAACTGCCCCGGAGATGAAAGAGTTAACTTTCCATGCCAGGCATGGAACGCTGAGCTCGAGCTCGGTTGAGACTCTGTCTGTTGCTGTTTGAACTCAAACTGTCAGATCTTTACGAGCTAAACTCACTGAGAGACCTGTGTGGAAGCTGTAAACCTACACCAGCCAACTGGCTACTAAATATAATAAACAGATTTTTTGGTCCCAAAACAAGACTCAAGTCAGGAAACCCAAAAAATGAATAAACACAACACCCACTCACCCAAAGAAAAGAGGGTGATAAAAGGTGGGCACCTCCTGAGTGCCAACACTGCTACTGCCCACCCACATCCCAAAAACAAAGGTTCTGAGAGGGGAAGGCGGGAAGCGGGGGAGGTCAGAATACAACAAGACTCCCTTAGAAGAAACAACATCATTAAGGTGAGTAATTTTTTCTTTAAACAACATGAAATCTTGCTGTATTCTGACAATAGCAGACTACCAAGCAGTACCTCCATGGAGGAGGGACAGAACCTACTTAGGAAATAGGCTGTGAAGCACAGCTGTGCCAAACCGAACATCACTCTTAACCTGGATATCCAGAGAGTAATGCTTGGTAAAAGTGTGAACTGTTTTCCAGGTAGCTGCTTGACATATCTCTAAAATAGGAATATCCCTGGCAGTAGCCAGGGAAGCAGCTGTACCTCTGGTAGAGTGAGCCCTCAGGCCTGAGGGTGGAATCTTACCTAGTTTTTCATAGCAAAATTGAATGCAAGAGACAATCCACCTGGCAATGGATCTTGTAGTGGCAGGTTTTTCTTTACCAACCTCACCATAAGTGAGAAACAGTTGGAGGGAGTCAAACCTGTGACCCTTGGTACGTTCTATGTAGTAGCTAAGGGCTCTTTTCACATCCAAACGGTGCAACCTCCTCTCACCAGAGGAGGAATGGTCAGTGAAGTACACAGGAAGAGACATAGATTGGTTAAGGTGGAAGTCTGAAACCACCTTAGGTAAAAACTTCCTGTTAGTCCTGAGGACCACCTTATCTCTATGGAAAGAGATAAAATCAGGCTCCACTGACAGGGCTTGTAACTCACTTATGCACCTAGCAAAAGTGGTGGCCACCAGAAATGCAGTTTTTCAAGTCAAGTACTTAAGCTCTGCTGAGGACAAAGGCTCAAAAGGGGGTTGCATAAGCTGAGCAATGCAAACATTAAGGTCCCAAACAGGGGCAAGGTCCCTGAATGGCGGATTGGTATGAAGCAATCCCTTGAAAAACTAGGAGAATACAGGGTGAGCTGACAGAGAAGAGGGCTTACCTGCTGAAAGAAAAGCAGAGACAGCTGCCAGATGCACCCTTAGTGTAGCTGGTCTGAGTCCCAAGCTATTCAGATGGACCATATAGTCAAGGACTGTGGGCAGGTCAGCAGACTCTGGGGAAATATGCTTCCCAGAGCACCATATGAAGAATCTTTTCCATTTGGAATTATAAGTAGTTCTGGTGGAAGGCTTCCTAGAAGCCTTTAGAATATCCATAACACCTTGAGAGAGGTGTAAATCAGCAACTCTAACTCTTCAAGAGCCAGGCCTTGAGATTGAGAGATTTGAGATTGGTACCTGACCCTCCCTGAGCACAGGATAACAGGTTGTAATTCCTGGGAAGAGACAAGGAAGGTGGACTGCTAAGGACAACAGGAGAGGGTACCAGGGCTGTCTGGCCTAGTCTGGAGCAATCAGAATCACCTTGCAGGATTGAGACCTGATTTTGACTAGCACTTTGAACAGGAGAGGGAGGGGAAAAGCATACAGGAACTTCCTTCCCAATTGAGAACCAAGGCATCCAGGGGACTGAGCCCAACACTGGGGCCTGCAGCAAAAGGGAAGTTGGTGATTGTCTGGGGCTGCAAAAAGATCTATCTGTGGGGTGCCCCATCTGGAGAAGATCACCTCCAAAACCAGGGGATCCAGTGACCATTCATGATGGCCCCGAGATATCCTGCTGAGAGCATCTGCCAGGAAATTGTCCTTGCCTGGGAGGTGTACTGCTATGAGGAAGGTGTTCAGGGAATAGGCCAGAGACCACAGCTTCATTGCTTCTGTGCACAAGGCCGTAGACCGAGTGCCCCCTTGCTTGTTGATATACCACATTGTGGTGGTATTGTCTGTCCTGATCTGAACAACTTTGTTCCGAACAGACTTGGAAAAAACTTGAAGTGCTAGAAACTCTGCTCTGAGTTCCAACAGATTGATGTGAAGCAGAGATTCCTGAGGGGACCACAACCCTTGAGTGGTCAGGTCTCCCAAGTGGGCCCCCCACCCCAAGAGGGAGGCATCTGTAGTAAGGATTAAAGAGTGAGATTGAGTGACAAAAGGAACTCCCTGTCTTAGATTGTTCTGATCCTGCCACCACTGCAAGGCCTGGATCAGGGTTTGAGTCACTGGTGTCAGTTTGGTCAGAGGGTCCTTTTTCTGAGACCAAAAGGCTCTCAAGTGGAACTGAATGTCCCTCATCTGAAATCTTGCTCCCTGCACCACTGCTGTAGAAGCAGCCATGTGCCCCAGGAGCTGCAGAAAATGCCTTGCTGGTCGAGATACCTGTAGGGTGAATGAAGAGGCCAGTGAGATAAGGGTCCTTGCCCTGTCCAGGGGAAGGAAGGCTCTGGCCTTTTCTGTATCTAGCTCTGCGCCTATGAAGGTGAGGAGCTGAACAGGCTCTAGAACTGACTTTGAAAGATTCAGAAGGAAACATAGAGAGGTGAGCAGTTGCTGAGTTATCTGTAGGTGTAAATTGACTTGGTCTGGGGACTGGCCTACTATGAGCCAGTCGTCCAGGTATGGGAAGATGGCAATCTTTTGCCTTCTTAGGGAAGCAACTACTACTGCCAGGCATTTTGTGAACACCCTTGGAGCAGAGGTTAGGCCGAAGGGCATTGCTCTGAATTGGTAATGGCCTGAGGGCAGCTCGAACCTGAGGTACTTTTGATGGGAGCTTCTGATGAGAATATGGAAATAGGCATCCTTGAGGTCCAGGGAGACTAGCCAGTCCCCTGGCCTTAGAGAGGGTAGAATTATTCCCAGAGTCACCATTTTGAACTTTGGCTTTATTTTTTATTTTATTTTAATTCATATATCGGATTTACAACCTTTGAGTCAAGGACTCATTTACAAAGGCACCTCGTCACAGGGAGGGGAAACAATCATCTTTAAAAGCATCAAGCAACAAGCATCTTTAAAAGGTGCTTGTTTAAATATCTGAGATCCAGAATGGGCCGCCATTCTCCTGTCTTTTTGGGGGTGAGGAAGTACCTGGAGTACAATCCTTTCCCTTTGTGTAGGGGTGGAACCCTTTCTACAGCTCTGAGAGCCAAGAGGGAACAGACCTCTGCCTCTAGGGCAAGTGCCTCTGAAGGATTTGCAGGTGGAAAGGATCTGGTTCTCAACTTTGGAAATTTTTTGAAGCTGAGAACCAGTCCCTGGCTTATTACTTCCAGGACCCATTTGTCTGATGTTAAAGACTTCCAGTCCTGGACAAAGTAAGCCAGCCTGCCCCCTACAGGTGGTTGAGAATCGGCCCTGGCAAACCCATCAGGGTGCCTGTTTGGCAGGGGGTTTAGGCTGAGGGGTGGAAGTAGGCCTGCTTGTACCCCTTCTGCCTCTTCCTCTAAAGAACCCCCTCTGAGCATAGGCAGAAGAGGAGGCCTGGGCTTGGTAGAAAGGCCTATGAAAAGGCCTGCCCCTGCCCCTGGGATGCTGCCTCTGAGGAGTGGCTTGCCTTTCCATGTCCTTGGCACTCCTATAGGTGGTCCTGTATTCATCCATTTTCTTCATGTAGTTCTCTGTCTGCTCCCCAAACAGAGAATTACCCACAACAGGAAAATCCATGGCCTTAGTCTGGGTATCCTGAGACAGGCTAGTACATCTGAGCCAAGCCATCCTACGAAGGGCCACAGATGTACCCATGACTCTAGATGAAACATCATTGGAGTCCACTGCAGCATGGAATTGCACTTTGGATGCCTCAATACCATCAGCAGCCACCTGCTCCAGCTCCTTGGCAAGCTGGCCAGGGACCTGTTTAGCTAATGCCATGACAGTGTCCCATCTAGATTTCTGATATCTAGCTGTATAGGCCATATAATTAGCCTGCCTGAGTCCCAAGGATGCTGCCATGTACTGTTTCTTTGCCATGGCATCAGTCCTCCTGGAGTCCTTATTTGGGGGGTGTGAAGCCAAGGGTATATTAGCCTTATCACAGGCTGCAGCCTACACTACCCCAACATG
The DNA here is from genome assembly GCA_016271365.2 of Neoceratodus forsteri. Taxonomy (NCBI): domain Eukaryota; kingdom Metazoa; phylum Chordata; order Ceratodontiformes; family Ceratodontidae; genus Neoceratodus; species Neoceratodus forsteri. The sequence continues at coordinate 202,071,339 of JADMNL010000030.1, forward strand.
GCTTCATTGCTGGGTAAGGAACTCCGTATCTGAGGCTGACAAAGTATACCTCTTGTCCATTCTTTTATCCACAGGAGGTATAGAATTAGGAGTCTTTAAAATCTTAACTATTTCCCAAAAGACTTGTGTAAGGGAATAGACAACCTCTTTCTTGTAAAACATGAAATGGGAGGGGGACTCAGAAAGCCTAGGAGGAGACATTCCTGAAGGTCTGTCTGGGGAGATGTCCAGGTCAATGGGCACATCCAGACTTTCAAAACCACATTCACTTTCCTCATACTCCTCTTCCTCCTCCTCCGGTTCATAAAATTCTTCCAAATCATAATCCGGAACCGGTGGAACCGGCCGAACCGAGCACCTTCCTGATGGTGCCGGTTCGGTCAGAACCGAGGAAAGCGACTGCACAATTTTTATCGCTTTTGCTATTTCATCAGCTGTTGGAGAAGAGACTTTGGGATCCACACCAGCTGATTTTTCCCTTCTTGTTCTCTTAACCGGAATCGACTCCTCGGAATTGGTTCTCCTTTTGCCCGAAGAAGTTTCGCCCTGGTCAGAGGGCACTCCTTCTGGTTCGGTTTGAACCGAACCGGGCTGGCCATCCCGGTCAGCGGACTTTTTGGCCTCCCTTTCCCTGAGCCTACCAACTCTCTTTTCTAGGGTAGCTGCAGGAAAATTTTTACAAATCTGGCAGTCTGAATCGAGGTGGTCAAACCCCAGACACAAACACAGGTGGTGTGGGGGTCAGCCTTAGCAAAGACTTCCCCACACACACTACAGTGTTGAAACCCAGTGGGCCCGGTTTTTCTTTTGGGTTTCTCAGACATGGTGCCAGTCCTAACAAAACTTACCCTTTTAATGGCAATCCGCCAGGCAAGACACTCTTATCGGTTCCTGACCGTGTTACGGGTCGTGGAAAAAAACGTAGAAAATCCGTTTTTTTTAGAACCGATAAGAACCGGTAACCACACTCTAAAAGCAGAAATAAAGATTTTTAAACAACTTGATCGGTTCAACCGAACCGATGAACCGTTTACAAGTTCCATACAGAACAGAAAACAATATAAACCTATCTAGTACTCCACGAATACCACAGACAGAGACTGAACCGACAGATTGTGTTTAAATTGGTCGAAAACCTGAGAAAAGCGGTACTTTAACCGACTAAATTGAACCGAGCAAAGGAGAAATCTCCGGAGCGACTGTGCAGTGAGGCGGAGTAAAGAATCTGACGGTTTGAGTTCAAACAGCAACAGACAGAGTCTCAACCGAGCTCGAGCTCAGCGTTCCATGCCTGGCATGGAAAGTTAACTCTTTCATCTCCGGGGCAGTTCGAAGGTTGGGACTCACTGCTATTGTCAGAATACAGCAAGACTTCATGTTGTTTGAATGGGGTATATCACAGGAGCAATATGCTTATGAACCACATAGATGGGGGTATTGGAAGAGGCACCAAGGGTGTCATGTGTCACATGAGAGCTTGATTATAGGTTTAGTCTCATGTGCAGACTTGCGAGGTAACACTGTTTCTTCCTCAGGAATAGGGTGCATGTTTTCCTTTTCCAGCTCTGTGTCTCTCACAGGGGTTATATCAGGAATGACATAGTTACAGGTATGTCAGTCTCTGGAATTTGTTCTCGAAATCAAACTCCACATTACTGTTGATAACTGGGTTTTCAGGATGATCACTTGCTAATTCCTCTGGCTCCAAGGGTACTGCATTTGTAGTGAGATTGTATGACAGTTCATTGGTTGCTGATTCCCTAGTTAGAGGTGCAGTAGTTGACGTTTCTGAACTTCCCCATTACATCAGCTGAAATTGCTCATTCTGGGCTCTGCCAGGTACTCGGGTGCAACACACAGTGTTAGCATCAGTTTTGTCAGAACTGTTTTCAGCTGACTCTTGCACAAGTGTGGCATTTGGAACAGTTGTATCAGGTGCAGGCATCTCATTTCTCTGTTGGTTGGTGTGACCTGAGTTTGGTTTTCCTGGCCACTGGGTATTCAGTTTCAAGTGTGGGTTCAGGCACACTCTTCCCAGTAAGTAGGAGGCAGTTCTGTGTACAGTATTTTCCATGCCTCTACCTTCTTCTTGATTAATTTTGTAGAAGGGAAGGCCAGACATCTGTTCAACTATGACATATGGTACTGACGTCCATCAATTCTGAATTCTATGTTTTCCCTGCAGGCCCAAATTTCTTATTCATTTCATTTTTATTGATTGACATATTATATTTACAATATAAAACAATTACAAAAAAAATCATTAAAATTGTGCAATTTTTATACAACAACGAATTTCAGCCTTTACATGTTAGAAAGATATCCAGACCACTTTAATACACTGTCTAATATTATGACCCATAAGTATGATAATACATATAAACAGTATAGATAACATTTTAATATGCAGATTGTAAAGAATAATAAGGGAAGAAACTTTCTTCCCTTGTTAATTTTTTTTAGAATTTAAACAAGATGAGACAATAGCCATATATTAGCTGTTTCTAGTCAAACCTTAGTACCCCCCCCAAAAAAAAACACCATCATTTTGTCTTCTATGTAGTGTTATGAATCAGATGAAAGTTATAGGATTATTCTTTAGATAATTCCAAACTATGTTAGTTTGGAATGCAAATAAGATACTATAGGATTCAGATCTGATTACATACATTCCTTATTAATCAGTGTATTGTAACTTATAGTCCCCTATTCCTAGATAGAAACCAAAGCTTAATTAGCTGTCAGAAAAGAAGCCAATAGCTTCCATCCTTAAAAAATAAGAATGATATCAGTTGGTATATGATGCACAAGACATCAGTGGATGCATTACAGCAATAAATGTATTATTAATTTACAAAAAAGTAATCACATTTTGAGAAAAAATTACCAAGTTTTAAATAATCACTGGTAGGTGGGGAGTCAAAAGCAATCAGAGCAGCTTTACATGGGACAAGAAAACCAGCAGATTCTCTAGGTGTTTATCATTTCCACATGAAAACGGAGCATATCATGTATCATAATTTGAACTAGGATTCAGTCTAAAAAATGTCTAGGTAGAATTTCCTTTCTTTGTTATATCTCGAGCACACAAACACAGTGGGCTAAAGATCACCTAAATAAACCCCCTGCCACATTTGCAAAATAGAGAAAGGATTCCTTCTTGTCTCTGCATGTAGAAGAGTTGATAAGAATCAAAAATTTCTAAATGAAATCACACAATAAGATTTCTTTTGTCTCTTTCCAGTGTTTTTGTCAGCTAAGGTTCTATCTGGAAAATCCTTTTATGGTGCTTGTATGCAGCATGAATTTTAGAGATATGGATTTTTTTCCATGTCCTCCTGCGCTGCTATATTCTCACACTTGCATCTAATATGCTGTACTAAGACTAGTCGTGAAGTTCTATGAATCAAATAGAAAATTAATCTGAGACCAACTGGATACTGCCTAGACTTTACAAACACCATATATGGGAATACAAAACCCCTTAGTGAATATAAAACTTGTTCCTCAAAACATTGCTTAGGTAAACGATTTTTAGACATTACTTGTAAATCCATTGCGTATATTATTTTATTAGTGATAAAACAGAAGACTTAATGGAATATTGTTCTAATTCTGATTCAGATCTAAGAATGTGAGCAGGGATACCATTTGGGACTTTTAGTAAACAACTGTATAATTTATTCAGTATTATTTCAAGAGATGAGTACTGTATAAGGCCCTGTATTTCTAATGCATACAATATTGCATTTGTGATTTTAGCATTTAGTACAGTTAAAGAATCCTTAATTGAATAGCTGCTATCATTCTGGGCTGGCCCAAGTTTCTAAGCAGCACATGGTCTCCAGTCTGTAACATGTTGTATCGAACTCATCTGTCACAACAGGTTTTGTTGGCATGACTGTTCTTGGTGGCAGCCTCAGAGCGAAGTTGATAGGCTTTTTCAACTGTACATGTACTCACCTAGTGTATTCTAAATTTGTCTGTTCTAATGCACCGTGAGACTCCATAACAGAGATTAACTGGTATGCCAGCTTCTCTGCTGAATGTTAAGCAGAATGGGAACCTTTAGGTGGAATCATTATGGATGTAGTTGTAAGCATGTACCAGTGAACTTACTTTCTGGTGCCAGTTTGGTTTCTGGGCTGGGTCAAGGTTGCCCAACATGTCAAGCAGGGTTCTACTAAAGTGTTCAGGCTAAGGGTCCCTCTGTGGGTGGTAAGGAGTGGTTTTGATTTCCTGATGCCATAGATTGCCAGAAACTATTTCACAAGTCAGCTTTCAAAATCTCTTCCATGGTCAGCATGAATTGTTTGAGGGATGTCACAATGGTCAACATATTGCTGAAATACTTTGACAACATTGGTGGCCTTTTGATCTTTCATCAGTTACGCCTGAGCATATCATGTGTAATGTTCAGTCAGGACTGGGATGTTGCCAGTGTCTTTGCTATCAGGCTCCAGTGAGAGAAAGTTCATACATGCAAAGTCCAGTGGCCCACTGGTTTTTGTGTTGACTAATGGTACTGCTTTTTTTGGCAAAGTTTTTCTCTTGATGTACCTGTGACAGCTCAAGCAATGCCATTCCACCTCTGTTGCCATTTTGGACCAATAGAAACAGGCTTGCATCAAGTCCAGAGTATGCGCAACTCCTAAGTGACCTGTGTCATCATGTAAAGATCCTATGGTGGCTTTTCAGTACTTCCAGGGTAAGCACAGCTGTTGAGAGAAACCAAGGTGTGCATTGACTTGTTCTTATGAGAAGTCCATCTTTTAACAACATTTTGTCCTACTCTCACAATAACAGGAGGATATCTGGGTAACTTATTTGTATTTGAGTTGCATCCTGCTCCTTTCTCCAGGGTGTGTACCACACCGCATAATACATGGTCTTCCCATTAGATTTGTTTGAGTTCAGGATGGCTAGGCTGGGGCAAAGACAAAAAGTCCAAACCAGTGAAATTAAGATATGCAGTCAGAATACCAACTGGAGAGGCTCCCAGCATGTCGATTGCTTGGTGCGGATTAGAAGGAGTGGTACATTCTGTTATTTCAAATTTCAAACACGTGGCTTTTACTGTTACACTTGGAACTGAAGTATTTTGATTTGGCTGATCAGGGTGCGGACACTGGGATAAGGCTTTGGTATCAGTGTTGCTTTGGCCACTGTGGTATTCCAGACTGTAAGTGTAGGTGGATAAAACTGAAAGCCACCGGTATCCTGCTGCATCAAACTTGGCAGTTGTATTTATGTATAGTAAGTGAGAGGATCATTGCCTGTTCTTGCTGTGAACTGGGCCCCATACAAGTAGTCATGAATGTTTCAGTGACAGCCCACTTCAGTGCTAGAAATTCCAGTTTGTGTACTAGGTAGTGCTTTTCAGAAGGATTCAAACTGCAGCTGGTGAAAGTAACCGGATGAAGTCCCTCTGCTTGCTCTTGGTACAGGACAGCTCCTAAGCCACTTAAGCTACTGTTGATGTGTAGGATGTACAGTTTGGTAGAATCAGTGAATGCCAGCACAGCCACCTCACTTAGGCTTGGGATTATCTCTTTGAATACCACTTTGCACTCTTTTTTTCACCTGGTGCCAAATGGTTCATTCACCTTCCAGTACTCTGTGCGGGAATTGCTCCTCCCAGAGTGGGCTTTCTTTTTGTAGGTAGGCAGGTACCGTTGGGTGAAGTCATTCAGAGGGTGGACAACAGTGGAATAATCTTTTACAAACTGACAATAGCAGCCACAGAATCCAAGTACGACTGTACTGACTTTAAGTTGTGTGGTCTAGGCCAAGTGGTGAGTGCCTCTACTTTTGTAGGGTCCGTCTGTACTCCATTTGCCAAAAATGATGTGCACCACATATTTAACAGATGGCTGACAAAACTGTCATTTGTTGGTGGAAACTTTTAAACTGAACTCTTCCAGTCTGTTCAACACTTTCATGAGTCAGGTTTCATGCTCCACCAGTGTCCAGCCAAATGTATGAGATCATCTAGGTACTGTGTACTAACGCCTCCATCTGGTGCAGATCTCACTCTGACTTCTCCATTAACCTCTGAAAAGTGGCAAGGGCCCTGGACATACCTTGGGGCATCCTCTCAAACTTGTAGACCCCAGGGGGCAAATAAATGGCAAGGGCAAAGCAAGGCAAAGTTTGTTTTTATGGTGTCCAATCCCGTAGGCTCCTGGTACCTCACAATTAGGACAAACAAGAAAAATAAAATAAACATACATATAAAGTTAAAACAGTAATAAAACCAAGTAATAGAGTAAAAACGAATAAATAACGCAGAATAAAAAAATTACGCCAGATCAGAAACCCACACCCGGGAAAGCCAGAGAGAACAAGTGGGTCTTTAGACGGCACTTAAACGTCTCAACTGACGAGGCCTCCCTGATGGATGGAGGTAATGCATTCCACAGGACTGGGTCGGCGACACTAAATATTCTGCCACCGGCAGTTCTCAGTCTAGTCCTGGGAATCTCAAGGAGGCCCCCAAAGGAGGAACAGAGGGCGTGGACTGAGGTGGCCAGTGTTAGAAGATCAGTCAGATAGCCAGGGCCTAGCCCATGTAGGACCTTAAAGGTGAGCAAGCTCACCTTGCAGATAACTCTCCACCTGACTGGCAGCCAGTGTAGTTCCTGCAGTCTTTAACTTCTTCCACCATGGGGATTCGGTAGTAGCTGCTTCAGAGGTGTAGGACTGAGAACCACTTAATTTCTGTTAAGTTCACCAAGGCATCATAGATTTTGGGTACCGTATATTGGTAGGGCACTGTCTTCTTGTTGATGCACATACAGATTGTTCCTGTCTTCTTCCTAGCTACCACAATAGGTGATAACATATGTACTTTGGGACTTCTGATGATCTCTGCAGCCAGTAGTTCTTGCAAGTGGCACCTGATGTCCTTTCTGTCAATTGGAGGCAGTTGTCCAGATCTCTTCTAGAGGGGTCTGTCATCCCAAAGGCAGATGTGGTGCTCTTCTGCCTTGATGCACCCCACATCCTATTCATTCAGGGAGAACACTTTCCTGCCCTTAACTAGCTTGTTACTTAGACTTCACTGATAGTGTTCAGGTAATAAGTCTCAAAATTCAAATAGTTTGAGGTCAATTTCTGTGGTGGCGGCAACTTCAAGGTCCACTCTGTTTACACTGTCTGTATGGAAGATATTTGCCAACACTCACCCTCTCCACAAGATGAAGTTTTTTTTTTTAGTTTTGTTCTTCATCCTCACTGTGACTCATATTTCCCAAGGTGTGGCAGGCAGGGGAGTCGCTCCTCTTTGGACATCAGTCCTTTGGTAGGCTGTCATCAGCTGGTGCAGCAATGATGAGAGCAGGTCATGGCATGTAAACTCTGCAGTCCTGATCACTTGGCACATCACATCGGATGGTAAGACTACTTCACAGATGTCAACATCATAAATTACTCCAATGGGTTCTTCTTGCACCACTGACTTTGACTTTTACTTTTCAGGATCACTCTTATTGTCTTATTTTCTTTATCCTGCCTCCGCTAAGCACCTCACTTCTGACTCCTTTGGGCCACCAAAATATCCTTGTTGCCTGTCAGTCGCTCCTCTGCTGCCAACTCCCATCGCTACGTGACATCCCCTACACTCTTCCTGTGGTCCACAGGGATCTGGCTTATCCCTGCCAAGGAGCCATCCTCCCCCTGGGAGAACAATGAGGGAGGAACCATTTCCATGGGCCCTGCGAGACCATGAAAGTTTGTGGGGATAAGAGTGGTGTGTGCTGGGGGATGAGTAGTAGGGTAGGACAAGGTGGCCATCATCTGGTTTGTCGAGGGGTCAGATTTTCCTGTTTTCTGGGGTCCCAACCATCTCCCTCATTCATGTGGCCACATCGGTCTCCTGGGGGTGAGGGCATTCAGTGGCGTGTGGTCACCCACGCTGCCACGAATGCCTACGGTAAGCCATCACCAGGAGCTGCTACAAAGGTGGTGTGCTATGATCCCCCCCCCCGGAGGGAAGTATTCTGTTGTGACTGTGTTCCTACTGGCCTCTGCTTCTGAAATACAGGCTCAGGACGCAAACCTGAATTGCCAGTGTGCCACAGCGATGCCCCATTGCCCAGTGCCATGAAGCCAGCCAAGGTGCACTCTTTTTACAATTGCTGGCAGTGGTAGATTCTGCCAAGGTGCACTGTTTTTACAATTGCTGGCAGTGGTGGATTCTGCAGGTTCTGTGCTCCTCTTCTCTTTTCACACATTTGGACCAGTCTCCCACATATATCAGCGTTGGTACCGATCAACACTAGAGTGTCAGCCATGGTCTTGGATTCAGGACATAGCAATGCTATGGCGTCAATCCAATGTGACACTCCCATGCCCGCTCCGGAGAATGCAAATTGTATGATGAGGTAACCATCACAGAGGTAGCTGGTATTGCTCAGACCCCATAGGGCAAGTCCTTTAACAGGCATCAGAGGAAGGTGTTTTAAGTGGCTGTTGTAGAAGGAACAGTGGATGATGGTAACCCGAGACCCGCTGTCCAGTAACACTTTGCATGGTTTTCCTTTGATGAGGACTGGGATGTCAGCTCTTGGGTCCAACATTCCAGAAGGCAACTTATTCCTTCAGAGGATCTTAGGGTCAGTCTATTTTATGGAGCATTGCAATGTTCGAAGTCTGGGTAGCTCCTTCACTGGGGCTGTGTTGTCATTTCCTAGTTGGGGCAGTTGGCTTTTCCACTTCTGGTTCACAAGCTGTGGATTGGCAGGGTGAATACATCCATGGGCTATGTGTCCATCTTGTCCACAGCTGTAGCAAATCACATTGTTCCTAAGATGAGGTGGGGTTTGAGGCTTACGCCAAGGGGCAGCAGAATATCTGGGGGCACTTCCTCAACCTGTTGGTCTGGGGTCAATTCTTGTCTGCTCTTCATGTGCTGTGGCTAATGCTATTTATTGCTACACTAGTTGCTTCATTTGTGCTCCTAGATCAGTGGCATCCATCCGAGGTCCTTCAGCGTTGGCTTGAGGCTGAGGGAAATGTCTTTTCACATAGACACTTTAAGTGATTCTCTCCATTCTATCTGGGACTCCTCTTCTCACACCTCTTCCAGTAGCTGTTTAAAGTTAGATGGTGTGACTTGCTGGTCCTTCAGTTAAAGTGAGAAGGCAGTCATCTATGAGTATATGGTCCTGTTCAGCACTTGCTCTAGTCTGGTCCTATCAATGATCAGGAGTGATCCGACCAGACTCCACTGTTTGGAAGATAACTGTCTCCAATTGGCTCATTAATTGGGCAATTTCTCTTCCTCTTTCTGGATGGTTACTGGCAGTTAGAAAAGCAAATCTGTGCCACTCTCCATGTGTCCATGGGTGTTCTTTAGCATGGTGAGGTGCTCCTGCAGGGTACAGTTTGGTTCACTGGTGTGCAAACACTGGTTAATGTCCAAAGTATTGCCCCAGAGACTTTCCACCAGTCTTTTTTTTCTTTTTGTCCTCTGAATACTGCTGTTCTTGGAACATCTGTATTGCTTGACTCATCCAGCTGTAGTAGTCATTTTCCCTATTGGGGATGGGGATGGTACCTGAGAACATTTGTAATTTTCTGTAGAAACTGGTGTCATAGTGGGGCACAGGAATGGCTGCCCACTTGTGTCTTACAGTGGCAGAAGTTGCAGGAAGCACAGGGGTGTCACACTGTCTTTCCATAACAAGTTGCTCCCATCCTTGGCAATCTTTCCTTCTGCACTGAGAAACTGAATTTTTTTTCTCAAAATCTGTGGGGGTGTTGGGATTTGGGCTGCCACTTGTCATCAACGCTTGAAAATCTTGCACAGTCTTTCCTTCATTAGCCAATTACAGCTTGACCTTTGTCCCCCAATCTGCTGGCTGTACTGGCAGGGAGATGGGGAACAGAAACCAGATGACTCCCCCTGCCAAACCGGTGCCATACCCCTTCTAAACATTCAGGGTTAAAGAGCCCCTGACACAATCGGACAGGCAACTGATACATATTAGCTGCCTGTCTGTGAAGCTTTTTCAACCTGTAACTAACACTTTTTGTGCCCTGGATTTTAAAATATTTCACTTGTAAAGCTTGGCTTGTGTCTTCCGGGTACGAGTTGAGCGGCCGCAGAGCGCTGTAGCCCCACCCCAAAATATGTATTAGCCCAATACATGTAAACACGCCAGCAATGATACTCTTAGTACATTTAGGTAGTGCCATCCCTGATTACACTAAATTCTCCATAGATCACCTGCAGCCCCGTCCCAGACCTTGCATCATAATTATGCTACTTTTCAGGGTGGGGCTGCAGCGTTCCATGGCTGATCGGCTAATAACAGGAAGGTACGAACTGGGCTTTATGCGTGAAATATTTTAAAATCCAGGGCACAAAAAATATTAGTTACAGGCTGAAAAAGCTTCACGGACAGGCAGCTAAGATGCATGAGTTGCCTGTCCAGTCGTGTCAGGGGCTCTTTAAGCATGGCAGGCAGTTCGCTCATATAAATTTCTAAATCTCTGTAAATTAAGTCAGTCACACCATGTGCTTTTAAATTACCCAAACACTCCAAAGTGTCCAGTGGCTCTAAAACACTGGCCCTATCATTACCTTCAGTGGATTCCTTTGACCAGAATTTCCTTTTTCAGATTCAGGTACTCCTCTTGGCTTCATTCTTCCAACTCCTAAAGTGCCATGGCAACTTTCAAAAATTGTGGTCGAAGGGCTTCCTCCTCCCACCTGCAAAATCAGTTTGGGAACTATCTGTATGGCAATAATCCCACTTGCTCCAATGTAGTGGAACCACTCGGTCTTTGAAGTTCACATCTAACCTCCAAGGGGCCAGCCTGCTACCAAAGTTGTGCTACACTGGGTACTTTGAGCCTAAATGTTGCATGGTACCTCCACCTGAGTAGCAATCTGAAGTACCTGGATGCTGACACACAAGGCTGTTATCCCACAGGAAACAGTGCATAACCTGCACACACAGTTGCAACCCAGAACAAATGATGTTGCAACAGCAGTAACAACCCCCAAATGAAGAAATGCAGCTTAAATAAATTATTTAAAGGGGGGCTACAGAATGAATAAGGGAACAGTAGGAAAAACAAGAGCAATAGGGTAGCAGTAAAATTCTTGTACTCTATGCAGTAACAACAAAAACAAAAATTTACCCCACATAATCTGCCCCCCACCAGTCCTTCAACCCCAGGCAGGTGCACCCAACTTAAATCCCCCAGAGGCCATGGGTGAGATTTCTTGGTTTTGCTGTAGGGGGTACCTCACTGGCGATGCAGTTGCTACTAGTAGGGTAGGAGTTCAGTGACTTGCTTTAACTGAAGATGCTTTAAAGCCCAAATTGTTGCCGAACAATGAAACTGTAAACTATAGGAAAGCCTAGGAGCTCCAATTCATAGTACACACACCAATGGGTGGCGGATGGCCTCCACAGGTCTTCTGCTTGGCCCATCAAAGAGGCAGTGTCCCATCCAGGACTGCCCCTTCAGTCCTAGTACAACCATAATTTTCCCCTGTTGCTTGTCTGAAACCCTGATAGATCCTTATGGTTTTATAGCTTCACAGATTTATTTCTTTCAATTTGGTAGCCAGGTAAGGAGCACTGTACCAGAGGCCTTTATTTTAGGCTCGACCTGGGCCAAATGTATACAAAAGATGGCATTACATGACAATGATATACTGTATTAAACAGCATTTCAGAATTTACAGAATCAACAAGTGCAAGTCTCAGATAAGTAACGGCACAGTTTGAATTTGAGTGAATTAAAAGTGATTGAACATAACTGTACACAGTGCAACAGGCAGCATAGGTAGATACATCTGGTGTCTGATGATGACAGATGCGAGACGGTGGGACATGCTTCCTGCTGGAAAGCAAGCATCCCTGGGGTTATGTGGTGTTCTCTCAACAGTCTCAGTTCTCTCCCATGGTTGATTTAGGTCTGCAGTTGAGGGGGTTCGGGGACACTAAGCAGGCAGTGGCTTTCTCAGTTGGTCACTCTTCGAAGGAGTTCATCCTCCAGAGGGGAAAGTCACTGGTTGGGTGGGAAAACTCCAGCTCCAATCATTACCATCAACTCTGTTTTGATAAAAAAACAAAACTGCTGTTTTCTTCATAAAGAGTCAGTTGCTGGGGCCCCAGATTTCTTTAGGTTGCCAGGCCTGCAGTGCCTGGCAAACAGTAGCTCGCCAGCTCACAGCTCCACTCATTCTATCACACCAGTAGAATTGGCTGAGCCCAGGTTATTTACTTTGGTTCCCTTTTATATTTACTAAATTTGATGCCCTATTAGTCTAAAAATCCCTTGACTGACTGAGCTCTGGAATGCCAGCCCGGCCATGCAAAGCATGCATGCAGAGTCTGTAGTGTTGCAAACAGATGATTGGCCTAAATTTCCAGGCTGGAGATCTGTGAACTCTGACCCATTCTATGGTTGTCTTTATGGAGCCACAGGCTTAGAACTGCGTGGATGTTGTTCAGTATGTTTACACCCTGCAGTTTTTTTGTTTCAGCCTCTGCTGCTTTTATCTTAACCCTCAAGGGTTGCTTTTTTCCTGTCCTGGCTCTGCTGCCTGCCATGGGACTGGACTGCTTTACATTTTCCTGGCACATAGCTCATAAAGGTAAACCCCATTTTGGTGGGAGTGGAGGGTTTAAATAAAAAAACTATTACTGGTCACAACTTGTGGGATAAATGAATGAAAAAATCCAACGAGGGGGCTTCAGTCCCCGAGCCCCTCAGTACTGCCCCTGTCATGGTACTCTCCTTCATGACCCGCTTGAATCAGCTACACATAAGGATGACTCACTGGTGCAGAAATGCATACACCAACTAAGCCATGGTGTATTTTTTTTAATGGGCATCATTTTACTCTGCAACAGGGGCACCAACAAGGTCCTGGTATACATGATGGTGTACAAAATGTAATTTCCTAGCTACATCTGTGGGATGAATCCTGTGGAGCAAGTACACACCAGCTCCTTTTGTAGTGCCTCAGGACCTTTACTTAGTAATAGTGATTGATGGGTTCGATGCCATCCATGGTCATGTTCTTGGCATATGACTGGTCCCCACCCCAGGTGGTTGCCTGGCAGGCATGGAAATGTCTGCCCTTATGGCCAGCTAAGGCCTTGGTAGGATGGCTGTTTGGCCAGTGTGGTACTAAGGCAGGCTGCCTTGGAGTCTGCTCCTCATCTTTGGAGATCTGTACCTGCCTCCGCATCCCTGTTTACCAGACTCCGGTGACACTGCTGATTACACCTGGGTGGAGTCCACACCCTCTCCCTGAGGGTGGCTACTCCCAAACTTACAGACATGGCCAACTTAGGAATTGCTCCCCTGAGAGACTTCCAAGGGGTTAACATGGTCAAGAACCCATCCTTACGGTGATTTCCAACCCTAACACGAGTTACTCTTCCCATCCCCTTTAAGTGCTAATTATTGTCCTTTAATGGGAAGATCTCTTCCGTTCTAAATTTTGGTGCCAGCCATGCTCTACGGGATGCTTTTTTCATTAAAATATTTTATTAAGGTTTGAAATATTACAAGGCGGAAACAATTTTGCATGCATGTTACCTTCAGACAATGAGTAAACACAGATGAGTTACTGAGTAAATTGAAACAGTAATGGTGTGCAGTCATTCTCATTCTGACTACCCTAGTAAATTTAGACACAAATGTAAAGACCCCATTCCTGCTCTGGGGCACCAGGCTACACCCCATACCCCCCGCATCTGTTTAGCAGCAGTAAATTTGTAGAGAAAAAAAGTTCCTACCCTTGGGCACTGCCATGCTTCCCCTTTTGTGTCTGTGTTGTGAGAGAGTGATTAATAATAATTTAACCATGACTATGTACATAGGGCCATCAGTGCTATAGGCAGAGGTGGGTCTCTGCTCTACAAAGTTTCCAAATCACTAGCCAGACTCCGCAAACTTCTAATTAGCTAGCTTAAATCCAAGTTACCCATTTGAAAATCTAAAAACAAGTACTGACTACCCTGAATGTTGTCTTGTCCAGTTAAATTTTAAAGTGGTGATCTGAGTTGCTACCTGAAAAATTATGAAGTGTTTTATACTGTATTAGCAGCAGCAGCCTTGCCAATGGCTCCCCTTGTTTAAAAGAAAATGGAAATCCAGCAACCATACAGTTATTTCAGAGGATACGCAGAACCTCTATGCAACATTTCTAAAGTAAGGGCTATGCTAACAGCATACTGGCTGGGAAGCCAAATGTTAAAGAAACACAAAATAATACTTTCCACCATAATGCAAGGCACCATGGGTAGTGCGACTCACCATGAAGGACTTTTAGGATGGCTGACTTTAAGGTGCCAAATGGCCTCACAGACAATTTGCAAAGGCTGGAAACAGCAAACAATGGACATGTGTTTTTGTCTTGTTAGGATTCATCAGCGTGCTGTAGCTGTTTACCTCAGCCTACGACAGAGAGTCAATAAACCACATGATGTGAATGGTTTGGGTTACAATGAGCATTACAAGTTTCCTCTTTTGGGCTCACCATGACCTAAGACCCACACCATTCCCATCATGTGTCTGGTCAACTCTATGTTCATGGCTGAGGAAACAGCTATGGCACATTATATAGCTAATTAATTACTCATGAGGCTTCCTCAGCCTCTGACTGGCTACTGAATCAGTCATCGTTGGTCAGTGAATGAGTGATCCAGATGCAAGAGGCCGCTACACACTAATGTGGGTATCCAAACCCACTGGGACCACACATATCGATTTGGCAGTCAACCGTCGTTGTGACCTGATGGCATCATAGTAGTGTAAAGAGAAACCCTGCAATAGTAAAATCTGCAGCCCCAGAGAAAATTTTTTTTTGAAACATTTCACTCCAGATAACAAGCTTTGCAAAGTACCATCCCAGTGGTGTGGAGGGCTGAGGTGCCGTGTGAACCATACCTCTCGCCATGCCGGTGACCCAAATACGGGAATGAGCTTGTGTCACCAGGGGTTGACGGGGGGGAGGGCACGGACTGAGTGCCTGACAGATGAGAGTGAGGGATGTGGCGCCAGTCTTCAGTGACATCCAATGGAGGCTGGGTTTGCATCAGGATCGGGCCACCACAGGATGGCGTTAGAGGTGATGACGGATGTCTGTGAGCTGGGTGCTGGAGTGCGCTCAGCCTGCTTTGGATGTCGCTACATACCTGCGCCTCTGAGGAATGGGGAAAGGTATAAACTCCCCTTCATTGGCATGCATAGCAATGCCTAGACACCTCCCTAAATGATGTCCCAGGCCAGCCACGGGCTGGCAAATTGTGGATCTTGGTGTCTCTCTCCTTAGCCCCTGGAACAGCCCTGCCACAGGTGGCAAGCTGTGGGCATCACAGGCCATGGAGGGCTTGGTAGGGGATGCTGGCGGAGGTTGCCTGGTGCAGAGTGGGGGTAGCCCCCCAGTCGCCCTGAAGGAGCAGAAATGGAACTGAAAAAAAGAACCCAAGCTTCGCTATGTCTGTTTGAGGCAATTGGTGGCAGCACACATACTAAAGTATGCTGTGACCTTAGTGTAGACATTTATAAGATCCTGTACCTGCTCCAAGCAGTGAAAACGTATGTTTTTTATTTAAATGTTGATAGTCAAAGGTTGTATTAACCTTATAATAGCAATAACGCCTTACTGACAGTTGTTTTATGGGGATTAAAGACCAGGAGGCAGTTATCCCACCCCACCAAGTCGTTAATCTGCAGGAAATGTCTGTCAGTTCAGTCGGTACTGCTTAAGTGATGAGTTCCAACAAGAATGGAATATGTGTCTGTGGTTTGCTGTTTTCAGCCTGTGCAGGAGTAGAGGTCAGCACTGGAGAACACACTCACACTGCAGAAATAAAAGTGAAGGAGTCCACCCTGTTTCACTAAGATCCTGCTTAAAAGCTAACAGTCCAAATTCCTTCCTGATAATCATATAATAGATCTGCTGGTCCAGGGCCCAAGCTGTACTGTTTTAGTTCAGATGGAGCAAGCATTACTCTATGTATGGATAAAGACTTGGCAAAATATTTATTTAACTCAGTATCTGATGTTGCTCCATATAGCATCCCTGCACATGTAGTGTTGTTCCCAGAGTGGAACTGTCTGCGCTGGATACACAGACAGATAATCAATGCATAACTCGGAGGACATGCTGAAATCTGTACCAGTTTCTTTAATTTTAGTAGTTTATTGATAAAGAGAAATGCAGAAGGTACTGTATGCACTCACGTATATTTGACCTCTCATATAAGTTTACCCCATTTTCCTTGTGAATTTTAATAGATTTATAGATATGCCTTGTGTATAGGTTGACATCCCCCATAAACCATACTTCCCAACACCTCCACAGCATCACTCCACCAGTATATCATCATCATATGTGTGCCCGCACTAAATGCTCCCCCAGTCCACAGTCACGGCACTGCTTCCAAGTATGTGTTGTATGTCATTCTCAGTTTTCACTCCATGCCATCATCTCGTCTATCAGCTTGATGTGGTACTGCTTGCTCCTAGAAGGAATGTAGACAAAGGATGGTGTGGTACTGCCTGCTCCCAGAAGGAATGTAGACAAAGGATGGTGTGGTACTGCCTGCTCCCAGAAGGAATGTAGACAAAGGATGGTGTGGTACTGCCTGCTCCCAGAAGGAATGTAGACAAAGGATGGTGTGGTACTGCTTGCTCCCAGAAGGAATGTAGACAAAGGATGGTGTGATACTGCTTGCTCCCAGAAGGAATGTAGACAAAGGATGGTGTGGTACTGCCTGCTCCCAGAAGGAATGTAGACAAAGGATGGTGTGGTACTGCCTGCTCCCAGAAGGAATGTAGACAAAGGATGGTGTGGTACTGCCTGCTCCCAGAAGGAATGTAGACAAAGGATGGTACTCACGACGAGAAGAGATGCCAGCATGCTCATTTTGGTTGTGTGCGTGTGATGGGCTGGTGTAGTGGTCCAGTATAGCCACTGATTGAAAACATGCAGACAAAAGAAATGCTTAAATAGCCACAGAAGCTCCGCTTATAAGCTGACCTTGCAAATAAGTCAACCTCACATATAAAACATAGAATTTGACAGCAGATAAGGACCGCTTGGCCCACCTAGTCTGCCCATTTTCCTACCTAACAGATAAGCTGCAGATCCTAGTTAACCAACAGCTTACTTCCTCCTACCCCCCACTAGGACTGCCTTATGTCTGTCCCATGCATTTTTGAATTCCCCCACTGTTCTTGACTCCACAACCTCCTCAGGGAGGCTGTTCCATGTATCCACAACCCTCTCTGTGAAAAAATACTTCCTCACATTACCTCTGAGCTGTCCCCCTTCTGTCTTCAAATTGTGCCCCCTTGTTCTTGCACATCTCTTTTTCTGAAAGATGCTACCCTCTTGGACTTTGTTGATTCCCTTGAGGTACTTGAAAGTTTCTATCATGTCCCTCTCTCTCCCTTCTTTCCTCAAGGGTATACATATTAAGCTCCTTTAGTCTTTCTTCATATGTCTTCTGGTGCAGACCCTGCACCATTTTGTTGCCCCCTCTTGGACAGCCTCCACTCTGTCTATGTTCATGTGGAGATGGGGTCTCCAGAACTGCACACAGTACTCCAGATGGGGTCTCACCAACTGTCTGTACAAAGGGATAACAACTTCCTGCTTTCTACTATTGATGCCTCTTCCTATGCATCCCAGTATCCCCCCAGCCTTCCTTACTGCCTTCTCACATTGCTTGCCCACCTTTAGGTCATCTGATATAATTACCCCAGGTCCCTTTCCATTTTACTATTGTCAGTATCTCACCCCCATTGTGTACTCTTCCCTGGGTTTTTGTTTCCAGGTCATTGCCTTGCACTTCTTACATTGAATCTGAGCTGCCATACATTTGACCATTCCTCCAACCTTGCCAAGTCCCTTCTCATGCTTTCCACTCCATCTTGTGTATCAACCCTGTTGCAGATCTTTGTGTCGTCTGCAGAGAGACATACTTTTCCTTCTAGTTCCTCTGCAATGTCACTTATAAAGACATTAAAAAGGACCAGTCCCAGTACTGAACCCTGTGGTGCCCTGCTAGTAACCCTCATTTCTTCACTGTGTATGCCATTTACTACTACCCTTTGCATCCTGCTGTCTAGCCAATTTTTAATTCAGGCTACCACCTTGGGGCCCACTCCAAGGCTGGCTAACTTGTGTATTAATCTTTTGTGTGGGACTGTATCAAATGCCTTGCTAAAATCTAGGTAGGCCATGTCCACAGCCCCTCCCTGGTCTACTACTTTGGTCACCCAGTCAAAGAAATCTATTAGATTCGTCTGACACGACCTTCCCATCATGAATCCATGCTGCCTTGGGTCCTGTGCCCCACTGGCCTCTAGGTACTCAACAATTCTTTCCTTCAGAAGGGATTCCATAATTTTTCCTACACTGAAGTCAAACTAACTGGTCTGTAGTTTCCTGCCTCTGTCCTGCTCCCACTTTTGTGAAGAGGAATCACATCTGCCCTCCTCCAGTCCTCAGGTACCACCTCATCCTCCCATGATTTGTTAAAGAGAGTAGTCAGTGGTGTCACTAGTTCTACCCTTAGTTCTTTTAGAATTCTTGGGTGAATCCCATCAAGTCCCCTTTCTTAAGTTCCAATTTTTGGTACTATAAACTCAAGATATACATGAATATAAGCTTGGTAGGTAGCATGCTTGTTTCTGGGGTGAAAGATTGAAAGGCTGTGAGTTGTAGCCCCACATCAGGCTCTTGGGGTAATACCCACAACTAACTGTAGAGCAGGACAATTGGGGTGCTGCACTTGTGAGGTGTCATGCTTCAGAGCAGACTTTAAACCGAGGTCCCTCCTGTGCAACTTTGGTCACTGTCTAGGAGGCAGCAAAAGAAAATCCCATGGTTCTTGTTGAAGAAGTGCAGGGGAGCTTCACTGATGTCATTGTCAATATTCTTCCTGTTAATAAAACAGGTCCTTGCAACTCAACCCCAGGATGCACCTGGAAACAAGTTGTCATAGCTTAGTGTGCCTTTCCTGGTCAAAAATCACAAATGAAATAATATACAGTAGCTAAATTCTAAATGCTGACCTTGTGCAATCCAGTGGTGTGAAGCAGGTATGCGTGGCTAGCCAGCAGAGCTGCGGCTGCAGTAAGAAATAGTCCATTAAAGGAAACTGTGCTCCCCCAATGGTACTTCAGCCCCAAATTAGTGTTTCTGTTGTAAACAAGCAAACACTGTCTCCACATCTTCCATCCCAATTCCTTGTGGGCAGAACCCACCAGTACCTCACCTCTGAGAGGGAATGGAACCATGGAAAGTAAGAATTGGAGAAACACGTAAAGTTCTAAGGTTCCATAATGTTCTGATTGCCATGAAAACTTCTGATAGTTATCTGAACCTTAGCAAGACTTTCAAAACCTTTCAGCATAAAGGCCAAAAATTATTTTAACCATCATTTGTACCCATAAGCTATTGCCAATGAAAGGAAAGTTATCTAAAAAGAACCTGAAGTGGTACTACAATTAATATAATTAGTTTCATATAGCTAGTTATCCCCCCTTTAGCAGTAGCACAGCGAGTAATACAAATCTGGCTCACTGGGTCCTTTCTCCGCTTCCAACCTTCTTTCTGGGGCTTTTCACAACCACCACCTGCCTTCTTTCTAGATAAAAACCTGCTGGGGAGTATGTTAAACTCTTATAATCAGTGTTTTAGAAATTATCAGAACCTTAACAGACCTGAAAATAAATTGGATAAGGTTCTTTAACAGAAAATGGTACTGGTCCTGGACGATCCTGAACTTATCTGAACTGGTTTTCCCATCCCTTCTGAAAATGGCCTTCTGTGCTTAATACCACTTGACCAGACCACCTGACTGCCCGATACTGACTCCATTGCCTGCACCTCCCTCACACTCTTCTCCACAGATCTGGGATGGGTGGGGTGTTTATTTTTATTTATTTATTTAAGTCTGGATTACAATTACCTTTGAGCCAAGGCTCTTTTATAAAGGTTCCACGTCAGAGAAATACAGATTGAGGAGAACAGCAAATCAGAACTAACAACAATGTGCACATAGCATACAATTTGTAAATTGATACATTTTGAAGGTAACAAAGTGAACAAAGCAGCCAGAGGCATTTGTCAGAGCAACAGATGCAAGTTGAGAAGTGCTGGAGTCAGGAGGAGGGGGAAGAGGGGAGGAGAGGCTAAGAGATGGGACAGGTAGAGGTAGAGAGGTAGGAAGGCGCGGCGGAGAATGGGTGGAAAGGAAAAGTGCAGCATGGGGTATACCAAGGTGTGACGGGTGTATTTGGTGAGAGGGGAGAGGACCACTAGAACTGGCAGAGAAATAGAGAAACTGGGGTTAAGTGGAGCAGTCACAGGAGCTGTTGGAAGTGAGATGGTCCCGGAGTCTAGTTTTAAACATACCAAGTGTCGGGGCAGAGGAGATGGTGGGGCTAAGGCCATTGAACCAGAGTGCCACTTTATAGGCAAAGGAGCGTTGTCCCTGGGAAGTGCGACAGTGGGGGACTTTCAGTAGCTGCATATCAGATCTCCATAGGCAACGATTGTTGGATCGGTGGTATAACAGGGCTGAGACCCCAGAAGGTGCAAGGCCAAGGTAGTCTTTTTTGCCATGGAACAGGTGAGATACTTGATGCGGTTGGATAGTTGGAGCCAGCTGGTCCAAGTGTAAAGGTCACGTGTAGGGTGGGACGGTGGGCACCAGTGACGAGCCGGCATTCCTTGTTTAATGCAGTTGATATGCGTCTAAGGGTTGTGGTTGTGGCAGAGCCATAAATGATGAGACCATAGTCTATAACAGAGATCACAGAGCTCTGGACAGCAATCCTCAGTGCTTCTGGAGTGAGGTGCTGTCCGGGTTTGTAGAGAAAATCAAGCCGTGTGTTTGCAGCTCTAGCCACATTGTCAGCATGAGCTCCATAGGAGAGATTAGGATCAAGCTGTATCCCCCTGTATTTGAAGGACACCACCTGTTCTAGGGTGTTCCCCTGGGAGGTGGAGATGGCCAAGTGGTGTAGCTTGTGTGGATTATGAGAGCTGCAGAAGAGCATAGATTTGGTTTTCTTGTGATTAAGGCTTCACTCAAGAGACTGGCATGAGCAGTCGCCTGCCTCTCCCATTGGAGTGGGGGCAGGCACTGGGGATGAGGAGGTCAGATTTAAAGGGGGTAGAACATCAGCATATGAAGAGACCACTGCATTGGGGTTAACAATTTGAAATGGGTGCCAGGAACACCATTCCATTAACTCAAGCAGAAAGGGAAGCTGAGTACCAAAAACCTTTCAGAAGGAATTTCCTCTTGAAAAGTAGTGGTAGAAATGGGGAGGAGGATCCACATGGGGACGGAGTTCTGGAAGTGAAATCTGAAGTTTTATCTCTGCTCCTAGAAAAAAGGATCTCTGCTATATAATGTGCTTCCCTTAAACACATTTAAATGCTCCATATAAGCTATAACAGCAAATTGAAATGGGGGATGTGCTGAATTTTTGACTCCTTTCACCACTTCCACCAGGGAGAAGTACATTCAAGCATTTGGTACACTGTCCCCATGTCTGGCTTTTGTTTCAGCAAGTAAAGATGAGGAAAACCCAGTTTAATTACAATATTGGGATGTAAATAAGATGTACAGTATTTGCTAAGTTGGGGGACATGGAATTTCTCACTTATACAGGTGTGCCAGTCCAACAGTGACAAACATGCTAGCTAGTATTCTTTTTTTTTCACAGAGTTGTGTGGCTCCCACCCTCTACCTCCACCTGCTTCAGGCTGTGGCCTAGTGCCCTGGTCCCCGTCACCTTTCCCTCTACCTCACTGTCATACTGATGAGGATCCACATGGGTGGGACCTGAGGGCACTGATGCCATCATCATTGGTGGCCAGTGCACACTTTTTTTCCTTTTTCTTCCTCCAGTTTTCCCCAGGGCTGCATCGTGTGCCATGCTGCATATGCACATTACAGGCATCCCCTTCCCGCACCTCTTGCCTGTTGCACCAGCCAGCCAGCCTCCACTAGGTGGTGATAGTGCAGTGAGATGCAGTACCCCCTCCCCAAAGGAGGACAGACATTCATGGGATGCTGAATCTTCCTTCCCCCGGATGGCCCCCAATTGACTCTGGTCTGTTTCTGAGATCAAGTCACCAGCGTGGCAGCAGGGGATGTGCCTAGTATCTCAGCATAAAAATTATTTATCTATCTGTTTTTCCCCATTTTTCACCCACCCTCATGTCCTTGGCATGAGTGCATGCATGTGGAGGCACGCACGTGACATGCACTGCAGGACGCCTCACTCTACCGGGCACCTGCACCCGTTTACGCCATCACTGGACCTCTACTCAGAGGTGGCAAGATTATGGGATGGCGACCCTCCCTCCCCAGGAGAGGAGAGCCGCCATTTGGCAGCTCAATCTTGCTTTCACCCTCCCCCATGCCGGCAATCTGAGGTCATTCCCGAACTCAGGTCGCCGGCATACCATAAGGTAAGGTGTCCAGCGCCTCAGCCCTCAGTGCCACTGGGCTGGCCTGACCTGCCAATATTTTAATAGTCTGTTAGACACAGTACTCTGTCATTCACAAGATAAAATACTGAGCAGTGCTAAATAGTTACATTTTTGAGGTTATGGAGTGTAACTCAGCCTACTGTATGTACATCCTAACAACTTAGAGAAGATCCCTAGGCTTTGTTTGCAGAAGCGCTGTGCCAGCTCTACCTTTAGTGAAATAAAATTCCAGCTTTGTTACACGGAGCAACTGGATCAAACTCACGGCTGTCTCATATTGGTTATGTAGGGTGGACCAAATACAAAGGTGAAATGCACATCTTCTAGTCTGTCTGCTACTGGGACTGAAAAAAAACCCCACTTCACACAGCAACAGATGTTCTTTAAATATTTTAATTTAAAGGATACCTAAACAAGCAAAATGCTGAAATGACTCATCACAGAATCAGCAGCATAGATAACAGCCTGCCGTATCCATTAGTGGTACTACTTACTTGATTTCTGGTATTTTTATTGTTTTATTGCCTTCAAAAATTGTAAGCAAGTAAGCTGTGACCTGGTATTTGCCGCTTTGACAGGATCATAAAAATGGCTGATCTGACGTTGATGATGTCATTGTCAAAGTGAATGTGCTCCAGCTGTATTTCTGTACCACTGTGATTTAGTGTTACTATTTTGTATGTAACTCTTTTATCACTGGGGGATTACCTGAGTGTTCTCTGACTAGGAGCCCCACCATGGCAAAATGCCTCTCTCTCTCTCTCTCTCTCTCTCTCTGTGTTTTACGTAGCCCCCATGGACTGTATTGGATCCAGGTAGTGAGTAGCAGGAGAACCAGTGCTTCAGGATCAAGCAGCCCACCCAACTATACCTCACAGTTGTCAGGCCACAGGGATGTCTTCCTCCTTGTCCTGATCACCATTGACTGGAAAAGTGAATCAGGCACCACAGTGGATGAACAACCAGTTTTTCATGCCACCTGGTACCCAGGGACTATAGCCATCACACCACACAATGGGGCACCATGAACAAGCCTCTCACCCACATCAAGGGACTGGACATGTGCCTTCTGCACCATGAAGGCTCGCACTGAGACACAGCCATCGAGCTGCAGTGTGGAATTGAAATAAACTGTGCCCTGATATGCAGGATGCAGCCATATTATTACCTCCAGACCCAATAAAATGCAGCCAGGGGTCAGGTATTATGGCTTCACTTCTCAGAATGAGAGCATCAGCCAATGGCTCTTCTAGCCTGACATGAGTGATGCAGCAAATCAGGGAGTATGTTGGAAAGCAAAGGATCTTGGAAAATGTAGTCTACAGTTGAGTAAGCCCCCCTCCCCAATCAGAGGGCAATATCGACATTATGTCGTCTCAGTTGTGTGATTCCAGCCAATGCAGAGCTGAAGCTGCAGTGTGAACACAGTAGAAGCGTGATAGGAATTTTTTAGTTTTGCCTTAGAGGGGGATGCATCCAGATAATGAGTGGAAGCAGGACCCCACTGGGAATGAGATGCTGCATCTGAGCTGCGCTATCCTGAGTAATTAAATTGTGAAAAAAAAAAAATAGAGCAGGAACAGGAGATTCGGACACAAATATAAAGGGTGCTTTTCTAAAAAGAACTGTTGGGGGGGGCTGTGGAGCATTCATCATGGCGGATGGCGTTTTCTGAGCTGCTGATCAACTAGAAAGAAAACTTGAAATCTAACAGCTTAAAATAAAGTAAGCAGCAATTGAAAGAAGATTAACAATAAATCCTAGCAATGAGCCAAAGGAAGGATAAACACATTGGACAAAACCTTGATGCCTTTCTTTCGGCTGGGGCAGGCCTGAAACCAGCAAGCGGTGGCCATTCCACAGCGGAGCACAGAGCACCTGACACACCAGAACCTCAGAATATGGCAATGCCGGAAAAAATAAGAGCAACCAGAGAAGACACTAATCACCCACTAGCAAACATAGAAGCAAAATTCACTGACCTGGAAGAGAGGGTTCAATCGAATACCACGCAGCTCACGAAGCTCACCTTGGAATCGGACCGGCAGCGGAGAGGAACGCGGATTTTGTGCAGAACTTTTATTATCTCCACGCTAAGGTTGAAGCACTTGAAAATGATCACCGACAGATGAACATTCGTACTGTTGGTTTCCCCCCAAGGTTCTCGGGGTCAACAGAAATAGTAGCAGCAATTCAATGCCTAATTTTTTTGGACTTACAACTCCTACCTGACAATACTGGAATCTCTGTAGTTAAGGCCTTCGCTATCCCGATGAGATCAAGGCCCCGGTGCAAAGCAACAGAACGTCCTCTCACAGCGATTGCCACATTTTCTAGTTCAGAGGCCCATGTGCCTCTCCTGTAAGGAGCTCGGCAACGTGGGGACCTAATCTGGGAAGACAATAAAATTGTCATATTCTCAGGCATCTCCTCACAAACGCAGACCAGGAAAAAGGCCTCACAAGAGATGAAGAGAGCTCTCCTTGGCAATAATGTCTCAGCCCAACTCCTATTTCCAGCACAATTGCAAGAACGGCATAAAGGTAAAACACATCTATTTACAGATCCGGAGGCTTCAGTTGCATTTGAGGTCAAAATTCTTGAAGATTGCAAGCACTCTTCGGACAGGGAAGAAGGCAGTGAGATAGAGCCTAATGACTGAATGTTTCTTAGAGGGACTGTGTCAGTGTGGGCTTTCACTATGCTCTATTTGTATGGGTACATTGCAAAGCCTATGTGATGTAGTTAGTCTTTCTAGCTGCTATTTAACATTATTAATGGTCTTATAAGATATAACCATGATGTTAAAGCTCAAATGACAGGTCTTTTACTTTTTACCAGCTATGGAACCATGCTGCTTTGGATCAAATAGCTCCACTTAGTTTGTGTACTATTGAAACATTTAGCTTATCCTCTGTTTCCCTGTCAGCCGTGTGTGGCGATTAGTACAGGGGTGCATCACTTAACTTAACTGAGTTCAGACAATCTATTCTATCACCTTTTGGTTGGAAGTTGGAAGGTACAGCCTCCCACACTTTATTTTCAATCCTGCGAGGGTTAGGAGATGTCGGTGAATTTATTTATTTAGTTTTTGTTGACCGGGTAAGTGCACTAGACAAATCCTGCCTATTTTCAGGCACGACCCGGGGAAGGGGGATACAGAGGAATGCCAACTGACCTTGAACCAGATTAAGCTGTTGGTGGTATTTTAGTGAATGAGGGAAATTTGGCCAGCACACCGGGGAAATTCCCCTACTCTTTTCAATAAGTGCCATGGGATCTTTAACATCCACCTGAACTACCACCAATCCAGACAGATGGGTCCTCGGTTTAACGTCTCATCTGAAAGACGGCACCTCCGTAGTGCAGCACCCCTCTCATGCTGCACTACAGTGTCAGTACTGGGATATTAACCCAAGTGCCAGATGTGGGAACTGAACCCACAGCCCTCTGATCTCCCGGCCTCAGAGGCGAGTGTGCTATCTACTGAGCCACTGACACTGATAACCTGCTAGCAATCGGATAGGTGAGAGTGGACTTCTCTACGAGATTATCTTGTTGGACTATTACTCCTGTGAACTACTGAACAGTTCTTCCAGTATAATGGGCACATTTCTACTGTATAATCTAATATGTCCAGCCTGTATGCTGTCTCTTAGCACTGTAATTATCATGATTAAGTATATTTACTGAATATAGCACCTGCTACGTATCATAAAATACCATAAATAAAAATTTCAAAAAAAAAAAGAACTGTTGTGTGACATGCCACAATCTTTATTTTCTAATAAATAAATGCTTCTGGTGGTCAGTCCTAAAACAGCAGCCTCTGTTTGCTTTAATGCATTACCATATAATTTGCATGCAGCCCCAACCTTGTACAGTAGGAGACATCATGAATGTTAAAAATTTGCAAGATAAAGTTATGTTACCATTGCCTTCACCTCTACTTGTAGCACATGTTTTTATCTGGAGTGATAATACTTGCTCATCTTGTTCCCAAAAGTATTTTGCACTTGGAGTTATCCACAGAGACTATCACATCACCCAAATCAAGAACGTTTTTCCAAAGGAGATTTAATGCAATAGAAAAGTCGATACAAAAACCACATATGAAATAAATGGCAAAAACGAAAACTCCATCCCTTAAAAGGGAAAGTAACCGATACCTTATAACAAGATTGCAGCATACAGCATTACTGCATGGGTCATCATCGCAACCAATCCTGTTATTTATGCAAGGTGCAGTTTTATAGAAATTTAGATGTTATTAAAGTTTTTCCTTTGTAAAACAAGAAAAATTAAATAAAACTTAAAATAATAAATAGAAACATAGAAGCATAGAATTTTACAGCAGATAAGGACCGCTTGGCTCACATAGTCTATCTGTTTCCCTACCTACTGCTTACACTCTGGATCCTACTTGATCTGAAGCTTATCCCCTCTTTCCTAACACTAGGGTTGCCTCCTGTCTATCCATGCAGTCTCAAATAAAATAAAATAAAAAAATTAGAAAATTCTGTATGTAGGGCTTGTAGAAAAACAATTGGAGCAATCTGAGACCCAAGGTCCCTGCATACAAAGTACGCTAGACTCTAACTGATACCGTAAATGCTGCAGATGACACACAAATGTGAAGTACTCAATAAATGTAAAATCCCATGCGGTGTGAAATGGCCTGGGTACTGCATGGCATGTTCAACAATTACTAAAGTCAGTCCCTATATATCTAAGAAGCTCAGCCCCAATCAGGATATAGGGCAATATGCATAATCACATAAGTGAAAGCATAAGAAAACTATTGTAAACCAGCCACAACCTGTAATTCGAATGATTAAACAACATTTTAAATGTTGGCTCCCTGAAACATTGAACACTGAAGAAAATAGAACAGCAGAATGCAGTACTTCTAAGAATTTTCTTATTCCAAAATTAGTAACACGGATCAGCAGTCAAGCTGTAAACAGTTTGGCAACTGAGCCCACAATAAAATTGTAAAAGTGAAGTCTGTAATGATCACTGTGAGGCTGCAACAAGGAAACCTTGGTCCTGTTTCACCTTCTATAGGAGAGGCCAAATAGTCTGCAAGTCTAAGACACGGACAGCAGAACTGTCTTCTGTTTCAACCCCCAACTGTTTCTTCTCAATGTCATGAAACAGGATAAACATTACAAAAATCCATGTACTTATAGACTGGTTTACAGGCAGTACAATACGACACAATACAATACAACAGAGACATGAAGAAGACAGGGAAGCTGAAGTCCCCTAACAACTGAATGGGAAGGGATATTAAAAGGAAAATGGCCCTCTGTTTGACGCATTCTCAGCAGTCTCAGCAATCTCTATCAGTGTCAGTGGCTCAGCAGGTTACACGCTCTTCTCTGAGGCCAGAAGATTGTAAGGTTGTGGGTTCTGGCTCCACGTCAGGAACTTGTGTTAAATCCAAATACTGACACTGAAGTGCAGCATGGAAGGGGGTTGGGGGGTACTGCACTCCAGAAGTGCTGTCTTTCAGAAGAGACATTAATCTGAGGTCCCGTCTGCCTGTTCTGGTGGTTGTTCAGACAGATGTAAAAGATCCCATGGCACTTCTTGAAATGAGCAGGTACAAAATAAACAATTATACATACAAAACAAAGGCATGGCAGTCTACGAAATCATAAAACAATTGTAAGAAAATGAAATGAAACAAAAAAAAAAAAAACACAACCAAACTTCAGCAGAAAGGAGGGGACAGTAATCATGCAAAACATTTGTTACCCATCTCCCTTATAATCTTTATATGTGGCTTTCCTATTAATGGGGTTATGCCTGCTGCCCCATAAGCCTTGAAACAAAATACTATAAAATACCCGCTTCTAGTGCAGCAGGGGGTGGAAAAACTATACTGATGTACAAAAAGTATGTGTGTAACAGGGTTTTTTGTTAAAAACACCCTCTTCTCTTTAGACAGTGGTCTATTTTTCAATAACAATAATGTGCGTTCAGCTTTTTGAATGCATTCTGTCCAATATTTGCAGGACCGGTACCATGTCATAACATCCCGCCAAAAACGGTGAAGACAATTTAAGCCCAGCAATATGAGTGCCGGCAAAACAGTGAATGGAAACTTGAGAGAGAGGTCATAAAAGTGAAAATCAAAGGAACAGCACACAAAAGTTTACAAATGGGGGGCTTCGCTCCCCTGGCACCCTCCTTACTTCAATATACATACTTGAACATGGACTATACACCACAGGAAGGTCTCACTATTCTGAACCCTGGCTCAGGTTTCTAGTCGCTGTTTTGACCAGCGCTCATATTGCCGGGCTGAAATTGTCTTTGCCATTTTTGCTGCGCTGTCTTGACAGGACACCTTCAGGACCATATCTCTGTCTCCAAACTGCACTCCCAATATTTTGACAGGTTGTTCTTTAACTTGTACACCTGCTAACTGCTCACCTAAAGCAACATCCCCTAGCTCATCAATTAAAGTGCTTGAGCACTTGTTAAAAGTTTATTTTGGCCCTGTCCAAATCTGAAAAAAAAACTAGGGTGTCTTGAACTAGAAGGCCAGAGGCTTTGTCCTGAATCATTATGCAAAACTCATCAGCATAGGTAATGGTCTTAATTTCTTGGGAGTCTGGGGTCAGCCTGATACCTCTGATATTTGGGTTTTGCTGTAATAGTCTGATCAGTAGATATGAGGGAAAATACATATAAAAGAAAGCTTAATAGGCGCACTCTTGTCTCACCTGTCATTCGACCTTGATCATTGGATCCATTCTTGAGTTCACATAAGGAAGAGGAACAGCTTCTCTATAAGAATACATAATCCAGTCCACAAACTGCACTAGGATGTCATATCTGAGTAATACATTTGATAAATATGCATGAGGAACTCAATCAAAAGCTTTCTCTTGATCTATAGCCGACAGAAAAACCTTCCACTAACCCTTTATTACCCTCAGCCATAGTTCCGCAATATAATCAGGTTGTCAACAATACTCCTCTTTCTTATCACAAAAGTCTGTGACACAGCAAGGACAATCAAAGTGAATTCTGGAAGCCTCTGGGTCAGAATTTCCGATAATATTTTCTGGCCTGAGGTCAGTAAACTCAATGGCCTCCAAATACCCATCTCAGATTTGTCTCCCTTCTTAAAAAACAACATCAGAATGGGCAGTCTTCATAACTGAAGGGGCCATGCCTGTTTTTTAAGATTTCATTATATAGTACCTGTACTACAGGGGCTAAATAGGACAGGAACATTTTATAAAACTCTGAGAGCAGTCCATCTGACCCTGGGGCTGTGTTATTTCCCAGGTGCCTAATTGCCCATTCCTCCTTAGCAGCCTGAATTGGGCTAGTAACCTGGGAAAGCACCTTGGGTTGGAATTTCAGGGATACTTAAGTCTGCAAGGGTGGATGGATCCCAGTCTATGTCCACTTCTGTACCAAGGGATCCCAACTACTTCCATAATATCCTCAGTGGAGGTGACCAGGGCACCATCCCTTCTTCTCTGAAGGCAAGAAATTACCCAGTGTTGGACTCTGTCCTGAGAACCTGAGAATTTGTCTAAGTAATGTGACTTCCCCGTGTGCCAAATGTTGGCACACAGATAAAGCAGTGGAGCCAGATGGCATCCACCCTAGGGTACTGAAAGAGCTTCGCGAAGAACTCGCCACACCACTGGCTGAGCTTTCAGCAAGTCACTGGAAAGTGGAATAATACCTACCTCAGGACTGGAAAAGGGCAACAGTAGTACCTTTACACAAGAGCGGAAGCAGGAAACTACCGAGCAGTCAGTTTGACCTCGGTGGTAGTAAACATTATGTGGTTGTTGCTAGAGGAGAGGATAGTGAAGTACCTGGAGGATAGCAGAAAGATTGGCCCCAGGCAGCATGGCTTCACAGCAGGATGCTCTTGTCAAACCAATATGATCGACTTTTTTGACTGGGTCACCAGAGCAGTTGACCGGGGGGAGCAGTGGACATTCTGTACCTGGACTTCAGCAAAGCCTTCGACACTGTCCCCCACAGAAGGCTAGCTAACAAATTAGAGCATACAGGAGTCGGTCATAAGATAGTGAACTGGATCACCAACTGGCTGCAAGCTAGGATGCAGAGAGTGCTTGTCAATGGATAATTATCAGTAGCGGTCCACAGGGGTCTGTGCTGGGACCTATCCCCTTTAACATATTTAGCAGGGATATTGCAAATGACTTGAAGGGGAAGGTTTGCCTGTTTGCAGATGACACAAAACTCTGCAACAGAGTAGACAAGCAGGAGGGAGTGAAAGATATGGAAGTAGACCTGAAAAAAACTTGAAGAATGGTGCAGGGATTGGCAGTTGAAGTTTAATGCCAAGAAGTGCAAGGTTATGCACATAGGAAAAAGAAACCCAGGGATAAAGTACACACTGGGAGGGCATCAGTTAGACAGAAAGAGACCTCAGAGTAGTCATCACGGATAACTTAAAGGTTGGGAAACAGCGTGAAAAGGCAGCTCAGAGGGTGAGTGGCCTCCTTGGCTGCATTGATAGGGGAATTACAAGTAGAAAGAGTGAGGTTATCATTCCTCTGTACAGGTCCTTGGTGAGGCCACATTTAGAGTACTAAGATCAGTTTTGGCAGCGCCACCTCAAAAAAGACATATTTTATATATTTATTTTATTTATTTTAATGATGTAGGAATTGCAATCCTTTGAGTCAGAGACTCATTTACAAAGGCTCCACGTCAGAGTACATAGAACAATGTGGACAAACAAATAACACGATACATCAGATATATAAAATACAAGGCATAAATTCCTATACAGGGTAGTAGCTAAGGATATGACACTTATAGGTTTACACAAAAGACAAATACTTGTAAGGAATGGCACAGCTGCCTCATTTCCAATTTTCTAAAACAGAAACCTCTTGAAATGTGTGATTTGCACCATTATAAAAAACTGAACAACATACCATATTAATCCTTCAGACGCATAAAATAAATATACACTTGTTAAGTGCAGCAACTACTAGGTCAAATATAATGCAAGCTACAAAAACATATGAAAATACATTTCAAACATGTGCTTAAATTTTACTATTTAAAATGAAACTCCATTTTTCTATCTTTTTTTATTGACTCCTCTGTGACCAAGTCGTAGAAATCTTTTAAGCTACGCAGATCTCTAAGCAATTCCTTTTCAATTGTCAGTAAGGCTAAGTTGGACAGGCATTCGCCACCCTGAGTGTTCCGGATGAATGTCTTAATGCACTTTAAAGTTGAACAAGACCTTTTAACAGTGGCCGTAGAGTATGGAATGGTCAGAATTAGGGCAGCCAACTTGTTGACCTTAGAGAAGCAAGTAAAAGAGCGACAGCAAAACTGCCCCCTGACGAAAGGGCACCTAATATTACAGCAGCTGTTGCAAATAGTGACGGCTGCTCACACTGGCAATAAAAACACCCAAATATGTCTTTTTATATGGGGGCTACGCCCCCCTGGCAGCCCCCAAAATAAAGATTCTTAACTCCAGGGGGAGCGGACATAGAAAAAAATTAACAACTCCCCAGGAAGCAAAATAGCTTCCTACACCGGGATCTCAACCTGGCACCTCAGGCTCCAGGAGCAGTGGCTCAAGCCACTACACCACAAGGCTAGCTGGGCAGGGTTTGGCCAAATTAATCTATGTATATCCTCTCTTGCAAGTGTAGCGCATATCCCTCAGTGCTGCACACGCTATTATCATTCGGTGCTCTTTTTCTCCTCTCGCTCTACAGGTGAGTGGTATTACTGAGTCGCTCATATTGAGCCACTTAATAATACTCACCCATATAGGGTGTTACTGTGGAACACTAGCCATTGGGACATTTGTTTCTTTATCACTGGCCAGTGATCGGGAATGGAGAGGGGCCACTATACAACCACAGATATTTGTTTATTTTTCTATGGGTTGGTGATCAGCAGTCGTGGATGGGGAGGGACCACTATACCGCCAAGGATATTTATTTATTACAGGATGGCGACCGGTGATGGGGAAAGGACCACTAGACCATGAGGGTGATTTTTTTTAGAAACAGGATGGCGATCGGCGATGGGTGGCATGCTACACTTGCCACAGTCTGTGCAAATGGGCCCATAATGGGCATGCAAATGGCCACCTAACAGCTTGCGTGCCCAATGGGCTCATTTGCATAGCTTCCTTTGAGAATAGGGATTAGCGCCTGTGGGCTATTCCTTGCGGAGCCATGCTACAGGCTACATGTCAGAGCAGCGTTACTGGCATTGCGATGGCAGTACAGAGGTTACTGCTGCCTTGGACCACCCCTATTCACAGTTGAATAGCACAGAGTGGACAACAATTTTGGATGCCTGGGCAACCGCAAGGTGCAACGCAAAATTGTGCACTGCACTTTGTGATTTTTTGTGAATTTAGCCCCATTTCTCAATGTTTTTGTTTGTGGAGCATATGTATTAATAATTCTGAGATGTTTCCCCAAGTAAGTTACTGTACATCAAGCACTGGGGCCCTTCCGGGTTGTACATTCATTAACCTTGACACCTTAATCCCAGCATCATTTATCAAAATTCCCACCACGTGACACTGGTCTGTACCAGCGGACCAAAAGAATACTCTCTTACTCCCTTGCTTCATCGCTGAGAGGCTTAGGCTATTTTGAAGATGGTTTTTAAATAAGTACCTTAGATTAAATAAATTCCACTCAGACAATCTTGCAGGACCGCATAGGTGGTGGCAGACTTCTTACTGATTTATTTATGTAACCCCCTTGTTACCCGGGGTTACTAGAATCCCAGTAAGACCTAGGCAGGGAAGGCAGCTTGTGAAACTCCAGTTAAATGGATTTCACACTGTCTCACTCTGTTCTCAGTCTCAGCTGAGACTGTGGGATGACATCACCAATAGAACTATCGCAGCTGCATGAGCCACATTGGAATCTGCAGCAAAGGGAGTTAGATAGAACGTTGGGAGGTTTTTAAGTCAGTGTCTTCAGTCAGTCTTCAGTGAATGGAGTGAGAAGTTGGGAGCTTGCTGGTAAAGCAGCTCAGTGAAGGCTCTAGGAGCCTCAGCTCTGACAGAGGGCTACTTTTAAGTAGAAGGGTGTGTGTGTCTCCACCTTAAAGAGAGACACAAAAGACAACTGAAGTGGTGGAGACCGCTGTTTTCGGGTCTCAGTGCCCCTTCCCTCCGGGGGGGACAGGAAAGAATTCCCTGCAGATTCCTGGGGCAACCCCCTAGTTCTGAATAAAAGCCACACTGAAGAATCCTATTCCTGGTTCTGGACATTACAGTTATTGCTTCCTGTGTTCGGATTTACTTGGGTGCCCCTGAGCAGAGTAGCCAAACCTAGGTCCCCCTTTGCCGAATAGCCTCATCCTCCCCGAACCCAGTCCCCACCAGGTACTGCTGTCAGCTTCAACAGCATGCCACCTGTCGTTTGGCTAGAAAGGCAGGGGTGAGGGGTTACAAAAATGGTGGCACCACTGGGATTTTGTACTGGGAGGAAGGTGCTCGGGCAAGGGGGCTAGCGTTTTGGCTATCTGGCAGTGGGTAGCCCAAAAAAGCTGAAGCAATTTCCCTAGTGTTGCTGTGTGCTGTGGATCTTATGCTGCTGTTTAAAATTTGCCAACTGTTTACCAAGGAGCAGTAAAGCCAAAGAGTGTGCCCTTGTCCTGCATCAAATTGTTTACAGTGTTATTGCCTGCTTTAAAAATGAACTGTGGTAAAGAAAAGTGTGGAAGACTAGGGATAGCAACAGGAAAATTATGCTCTGGACGTTGGAAATGCTTTAAAATGAACTGTTGTAAAGAAAAGTGTGGAAGACTAGGGGTAGCAACAGGAAAATTGTGCCCTGGACGTTGGAAATGCTTTCTGAATGAATGAGAGACTTGCAGGTGTAATGGCTATGTTAAATGGCTGAAATGGGCTCCCACCGTGGAGTCAGTTGAAAAAGAAAAAAAATTGCATTCTGCAGTTTAAATTTGCCTGCTTGACGATCGCCATGAGGAGAAGAGCCCTCGCGAGGAAGAAGAGGCTCATTTGCATGGCGTTGTGTGATTGGTCAGGCTGAGATCAGTCCCGCCCCTCAGCCAGCTCTACAGTGACTGCCCCAGCATTCGAGAGGGAGTGTGAGTTG
The DNA here is from genome assembly GCA_016271365.2 of Neoceratodus forsteri. Lineage (NCBI taxonomy): Eukaryota > Metazoa > Chordata > Ceratodontiformes > Ceratodontidae > Neoceratodus > Neoceratodus forsteri. Next base: position 202,105,974 of record JADMNL010000030.1, read on the forward strand.
AGTGCGTGTACTGGTTAATGGAGGAGTGTCGCGGAGTGTTAAAATCGCTGTAAACATTTTAAAAATAGACTTTCTAGTTTAAAATCGGGCTCAACCCGCTAATCGATCATTGAAATTGCAAGTGTGGTGGTTAAAAAGACGATCGGCAGGACAGCCCGCCCGTTTCTGTTCTGAGGCCTCCAAGAACTGGCTGCAGGCCGTTTTTCCCCATCACAGCAAACTGCTACTGATAACAGTAAGTAACAACCTAAAAACTGCTCAAACAGTGATTTTCTGCCCTATGCCATATAAATGTGTGTGCAGCAGTATAGTCGCTTTGCAAGTAACGACTGTGTCAAGTCCTGCCAGCAAGTGCAAGTCTGTTAAGCCATTGACTGTATGCATAGAAATAAATTCAGCCTCAGTTTAAAGTTTGAAGCCAGAGAGAGACTGTGGGTTGTAGCCAATGTGCAGCACTAGTAATACAGGCAATCCTGTGCTAAAAACCTGAAGCTTTAAGGGACTGGTAATCAAAGAAATGTTTCCAGCATGTAAAGAGTCCGTGGAAAATCAAGTGAATGTGTTTAAAGCAAGAACAGAGCAAGTTGTGCAGTTTGAGCAAAAGTTATCAGTAGTTTGTGTAAATCAGGTGCGCAGTGGCTTGACCCAGATTCTGAATGTTGATGCACAGGAGTGCTGCCGCCGCCATTACAGGGTGGGGTAGTAAAGTAAACACAGCAGCAGAGGAGCCATTTTACAACTAAAGAGTGTGTTCAATAAAGTGGGACTTTCAGTTACAGTGAACTTTTGTTTATTTTTCTGCAGTTATGGCCTCAGGACCAGCTCGTTACCCGGATCATGCCCAGGTTGCAGTAACAGCAGCAGTAAATAGACTGAGGAATATTGAAAAGTGGTGCTATGGAGGGCAACTACCTCCTCATGTGGCGGTTCCTAGTTATCCAGTGCATGTATGTCAAATATGCTTGAGAGCTGGAAGGGACGTCTTCATGATTCCTCACTGTACTGGATGCCTAGAAAAATATGGCTTGTATAAAGCGCCTCAAATTCGGTTGGCTCCCACATGGACAAAGGTTCAGGAATCTGCAGTTGGCAGCACACAGCACCAGGCGGAGCCTGTGGAGAAAGGCCCCTCGGAGGAGTGTGGCACAAAGCTAGAGGGTGCAGAGTTAGAGACAGAACCAGAAGTTGAAGTTTCGGATACTGGATCCCAGAAGGAAAGTTCGGATAAAGCATCAATAGACCCCTGGGGGGGGCCTAGCCCAAGTCTCTTAGGCGAAGATGAGATGCGGGAGGCCTTTGAGTGGGAGGTGTCGACCTCCGCACCTAATGATGACTGGATAGTCTCAGGAGTGAGAACGACTGCTTACTCCTGGGCTCAGATCCTCAGTGAAGAGGAAGTTGAGGGGGAACCTATGTGGCCTTGTGAAAAAGGAACGGGTACACAGCCTCAAGATCTTGCCTTGGAGGAATGTATGGAAGAGAGTGGTGATGCCACTGCCCTGGCTTCGCAAGAGGAAGAAGTCAGGGATCCGTTTCTAATTTCTTTAAGGATGCGTAGCTGGCAGAACCAAGACTGGCCACCCCCAAGCCAGGCCAGCGGTCTCAGATTGACCAAAGCAAGTAAAGAGGAGAGACTGGTTCGTAGAAAGGCAAATTAGATCTATGGTATGACCTTTCCTACCTTTCCTCGAAAAGTCTGGGAGGAGATTGAGAACAGCAGGAAATCCTGGATCTGGGATGAAGCAATGAAAAGTGTGCATCCTGGGGCCAACAAGCATGTAAAGAGCAGACTGTTTCACGAGAAGTATACCCAGTGGAAGAGAGGCAGGACACTGTTTATAGACAGAGTGCGAATAGTGGATGGAGAGGGACGTGAAATCTCCCACTGTGTGAATTATGTGCACCCAGACGGGGTAATAATTCAAGCTTCTGACCCCCGGTACTATTGGCCTCAGTGCAAGGACCTCCCAGCAAATGTGCCTGTGCCCACTAAATGGAAAGTCGAGCAGTGGTAGTCAATACTGCCACACCAGCCTGTGAAGTGCCTTTATTGATCTGCCAATATGGACATCCAGGACTCAAGTGCCCCACATTCATCAGTTCTACAGTGTACTGACCTTTCCAGCATCCATCGACTGGCCCACCAGATGACTTCAGATCCAGAGAAGACACCAGCCCATCTGTATCCTGTTTATCGCCTGGTAATTGGATGACGTTGGACCAGCTGTTTTCTTTTTGTTCCTGTTCTAAGGTTCCATCTCCAGAGATGACATCAGCCCAGCTGTTCCCAGATGTGCCCTCCTGTGGTTCCTGGAAGATGTCCGCCCAGCTGTATCGGAAGAAATGCTGCCAGGGAGAGTCTTCATCAGAGGTGTAGGTTGGTCCCAAAATTTCCATTCTACAAGTGGCTGGTAAGTCCGAACTTTTCCATCTTTATGACACTGCAGTACACACCCTACACTAGCAGACTTCAAAATGTGTGAACTGTCCTCAAAGACTCTCCCCTTCGGGACTTTGGCCTGTTAGAACTGTGCTTCACTGGGCTTCTGCCCAGGAGAGACTCTTTATTGGACTAGCCTTCGGGCCTTGTGGTCACTAGTTGGGACTTTTAGGGCACTCCATCCCCCCAAATGTGTATTGTAAATAATGTCATTGTTTTCTAATGTAAATACTGTGTTTTTCTACCTTCTTTTCTAAAAAAAAAAAATAATCTTTTTGGGATTCTTTAGTGTTTTGATGGTAGGGGTCTAGGTAGACTGTGTATTCAGGTTAGGAGTGTGTGTTGTCTTTCTTTTTCTTACAGGTGTTCCTGGGAAGACAGAAGAAAAGTCAAGAGGAGGAGGAGGGGCTCATCGGAGTTCCTCATCAGTGCTTTAGTGTGTTGAAATTTAAAGTACTGCGGTGTTATGGTTGTTGTTACTGTATTAACTATTTTTTCCTTCCACAGGTGTGGTTGTGGGGGTAGGGAGGAGACAGTAAAATGGTATTTTAATAGTGTGTGGTTGCAGGTTGCCCAAGGTCGGGGAGGTCCCGGGGTTGTTTGTTTTTGGGGGGTATTAGGTTAAAAGCAGATAGGTTTTCCCTAGAGGGTTAGGGGGGATAGACAGGCCGTGGTCCTGAATGGCCATTGGGACTGCAGTGCTGATCTATTAGGGCTATGCTATGGATAGTTCTACCAGAGCCACTAGATGTCCATAGTAAGTGGATAGTGTAGAGGCTGATATGTTAGCTAAAGGCCTCTAGGCCCTTAGTGTTGCCAGCCTGTGCCTGCACATAGTAGGAGGGGGCTTGATCACCCCCCTCCGCAGGTAGCACATAGGGTGGGATGGCCTAAGGCCGGGTAAATAATGACTGTGGACAGTCATTTTCCTGGTCAAGGGCGAGTGTAACCCCCTTGTTACCCGGGGTTACTAGAATCCCAGTAAGACCTAGTGGTAGGCAGGGAAGGCAGCTTATGAAACTCCAGTTAAATGGATTTCACACTGTCTCACTCTGTTCTCAGTCTCAGCTGAGACTGAGGGATGACATCACCAATAGAACTATCGCAGCTGCATGAGCCACATTGGAATCTGCAGCAAAGAGAGTTAGATAGAATGTTGGGAGGTTTTGAAGTCGGTGTCTTCAGTCAGTCTTCAGTGAGTGGAGTGAGAAGTTGGGAGCTTGCTGGTAAAGCAGCTCAGTGAAGGCTCTAGGAGCCTCAGCCCAGACAGAGGGCTACTTTTAAGTAGAAGGGTGTGTGTCTCTACCTTAAAGAGAGACACAAAAGATAACTGAAGTGGTGGAGACCGCTGTTTTCAGGTCTCAGTGCCTCCTCCGGGGACAGGAAAGGATTCCCTGCAGATTCCTGGGGCAACCCCCTAGTTCTGCTTGTGGAGGAAAAGCTGCCTATGTGTTCCAGTGTTTATTTGGGAGAATAAGAAGATTTGTGAGTCGCCTGTGGGGCACCTGCAATGTGAGGGTGAGTGTCTGCTTTTGCTAAAAGGGCTTATGTTTTCACCCTGGGACTTGTGTGATAATGTAGGGATTGAACTACTTAATATTGGGAAGCCTAGAGTAATGGGCTAAGCAAAGTAAAAGTAGGTTCAAGTCCAGAGTTTGTTGGGTTGCAAATAATATGTAGAGGAGATGTGACAGACGTCTACCCATAATCTACATTTGAAAGTTCAGTAATGGAATTGTTCAGTTTCCAGAGAAATGGCCGGGTATGGGCTGTGGGATCTGGAGGTGGGTGGCCCCCCATCTTTAGTGACCAGGTCCACCTCTACGGATTTCTTCTGTGGATTTCTGCTTTGCCTCAGGCACTTGGCCAGTGATGGGGGAAGTACCCAGACATGGGATTGTAAGGAAAATTCTCTCTAGGAGTCGAAGACTCTAGTGTGGTTTGGGGAGCCACAACAGGATAATTGGTTCATTCCTTCAATGGACCGCGAATGGGATAATTGGTTCATTCTTCCAATGGACACGAATGGGATAATTGGTTCATTCTTCCAATGGACCACGGATCAAGTGGCCGGCGGGGGAGCCGGGCCAGTGGAGAAAACCCAAGTGTGTACAAGTCGGGCTGGGTACCCAAAGCTGCGTGCAAGTCCGGGCTGTGTGCCTGGTGGGTTTAGAGCCTGAGGGCTGGAAACAGTGATAAAGTGTTCTGTTGTGTCTAATCTGCATTACCAGGAAATGTAGCCCCGTGGGGGTCCGTCTATGCTTTGTTTGTTCAGCTTGGATGTGAATAAAAGCCACACTGAAGAATCCCATTCCTGGTTCTGGACATTACAGTTATTGCTTCCTGTGTTCGGATTTACTTGGGTACCCCTGAACAGAGTAGCCAAACCTAGGTCCCCCTGTGCCGAGTAGCCTCATCCTCCCCGAACCCAGTCCCCACCAGGTACTGCTGTCAGCTTCAACAGCATGCCACCTGTCGTTTGGCTAGAAAGGCAGGGGTGAGGGGTTACATTTAAATAGTTTTACCAGGAAGGCATACTGAGCAGTTTATTGCTCGATTTCAGATGCGTCCTGTGGGGAGGGAGCAATGGAAGACAACACAGAAGAAATTATATCAGCAACACAAGTACAACACAGTGCATACAAGGGTATAGCATGGAAAGCAGTTTCTATACAGAGTAACATACAATTAGCAGTGTAAGTACAAAGCAGTATCAAACCTGGATGTAGCAGGCAAATAATTAACTAAACAGTGCAGTGACCCCAATTTGCTAAAGACAATAGGCAAAATTAAGAATACAGTCAGACAGAGCTTCTTAAAACTCTTCATGCTATTTATGTTCACTGATGTAATTCCAAGACTAAGAGCCATAAACAGCACAAAGGGGATCAGAAGCCGAAACCTACCCAACTTCATTACTCCTGAGAACAGTTTTCACCCGATCTATTTTGATCCCAGATTCACAGGCATCATTTCATACTACTCAGAGGAACCTTAGTTTAGGGATGAGGTAATGGAGGAGGCCTCTGAGTCCTTGTCACCCCCGCCTCCATATCCCCCATTGTTTTCTACTGGCCAGGGCACCATATTTGTTCCTAGTGGTGACAGGAGGCTGTCTATTTCTTTTGTAGTTTTCAAAACCTTAGGACCTTTAGCTTTCAAGTGTGTGTTCCTAGTTCTCCTTTTCCTTTCTATTATATACCACCACTTCTCTCTCAGGAGTGGGGTAGGGGAGGCATTGCAGTAGTGGAGGGCTACACTTCCATTTCAACAGGTGTGTGATCAGTCAGACCTGTTGAAGGCTCAGGTACTACATCTACAAGTATCCTGGGGAGAAAGGAGTAGTGGATCTAACTGGAGTTTCCACTTTAACCAGTTCCCCATCAGAGCCCAGCATAGTGTCATCACTGAGTCCCATTGGTTCCGTCAGCTGAGGGGGGTCCTGGTCTGCATGATGGGGATCCCGATCCTCCAGCGAAATGCTTGCTGTTGGGTTGCAAACCTTTCAGGTGAAGCTTGGGCAGCTCGTTTGCTCCTACTGGAGAGCAGGGGAATTTCACCAGTGTCCTGGCCAAATTTCCCTCCTTCACTAAAAATACCACCAACAGCTTAATTTGTTTTGATATTTATTTATTTATTTGAAAGCTTCTGAACAGGAGAGGCACACTGAGCCATGGCTTGTTTCCAGGTGCGACCCAGGAGAAAGGAAGGGGAATATGTATACAAATGCAGATTTACTTATGAATCAAATTAAGCTGCTGTTGATACTTTTTGTGAATGGGGGAAATTTGGCCAGGAAACTGGGGAAATTCCCCTACTCGCCAGCAGGGGGAACTGCTGGCCATCTGTCAGAATGGCCAGTACCGATCCTGCATCAGAGAAGATGGATGTGTGTGAGGCTGGGGAGCGGGTCTCCTCCTCTGCCTCAGGAGCAACAGAGACCAACACTTTCTACAACGCAAATGGCTCAATAGATCAAATAATAGACACTGTTACAGATATGGGGTGTGAAAATGAAGCAACGATGAAAATGGATCAAGCACTTACAGAGAAACAGCCTGAGGGAGTGTCTGATGTCTCGACTAGGGATAAAGTGGGGCATCAAGAAAGCCAAAAGAAGAAGGAATTGCAGGACCTTTTAGATACTGAAGAAGTCAGGTTTCGGCGCAGAAAGACGGAACTGTAAACTGCAATGGAAATGCTGGCACCAGCACTGACTACTGAGCCCACACCCAGGTCACATGACCCGCTGACTCACTTGGCAACAGAAACTGCAACATCGGACACTACACCACTGCCTAAAGAAACACCTATACCCGAACCGCATATGGAAATGTTTCCCTGCCAAATGCCAGGTACGTTGCCTCAAGTCTAGTCATTTAAAACAAAACACTGGGAAAAGGATCTGTTTGTGTTTTCAGGACAGAAAAAAAGGGAGTATCGCCGGGAATGGCAAATACAGGTACCGAGGCACCTAGCCTAAGGCATACTCCCAGCGCTTCACACTCCAGTGTAGCCTCAAATAATACAGAAGCTTGGACTGTGGAATCAGCCCTTAGAGGGGCAGGACAGGATGGGCTCAAGTTAAGAGCACAAGGCAGTGGATTTCAGGGTTCACCCCATAAGAATTGACAAAACGGGGTTCTGAGATCTCTTCAGGGGCTCCTAAAAACAGAACTGGTGACTTTATTTCTCCAAAATTAGATATACTTATAACCTCAGAAGTACCTGCAATAGGTATTCCTCTAACTGCAGCAGAACCAGCCAGAATTTCAGATTCTGAAATGGAGGAGGTGAGTCAGGGCATTTGTTCACCTTTAACTGTACCAGACGGTTTGCAATTTTCATAAAACAAAGTACTTGCCTTGTCAACAAACCCCACTGCAGGGGACTAATCTTGGAGTGCTCAAGTAGATTTTGAAGATCCTCTGCCTAATGTTACACCATCCCAGCAGGCAGCACCTGTAGGCCCCCTCACTCTCAGTTCTAGCCCTGCCACAGAATGAGAGTCCACACAATTAGGTGGTTCCTGACCACCACCAACAGGATCAGCCTCCAGACCATATGCCTCCTTCTTCAGAACACCGTATACCCAGCCAAAAGGCATAATGTGGTCTGCTTCATTATAAAGAAGAAATGGACCTTTTCCTGGACAGAGTAGTTATGGCCAAAACTTTACTGAAGGAGTCAATGGATTTCCATGCAGCTGAGATCTATGCACTAATCCACGTTTCAGGAGAAAGGACATTCAATGTTAGTTTTAAACTAACAAGTGGCCTAGAGAAATTCTGGTCAAAGTTTCATCTGTTGAAAAACACACCCTTGTGGGCACCTTTTGAGGCGGTACCACTCACAAAGCCAGCATTTAAGACCATCACAGTGCTTTTTCACAGTGAGGGTGTAAGTGTGACTGATTGGCTGTACTAGTTGGGACAAAGATATGCAGTTCAGGGGGCTCCAGAAGCTGCCCTGGACACAGAATAAATATGGACCAGAGGATGGTGTATCCATGCGCTCCTGAATTCCACTGATACTGGACTAGCACACCTCCCCAACAGCTTCTTCTTGGGGAGAGACAGGGGCGTCCTGTTCTATGTGGGACAGCCCATAATGTGCTACTGCTATAGTTCAACTACTCACTTAAGTAATTTATGTGACAAACTCCGTTGCACACTTTATAATGAACTAGGGCATACTAACAGTTATTGCACAAATGAACCTCAGTGTAACCTTTGTTCATCTACAGGACACACTTATGACACTTGCCAGTGGGCGGCCCACAACCAGAATGGCCAAGAAGACAGTGAGGAGCAATGCCTAGTGATAGCCATGGCACAACGCTCCAAACCAGCTAGGAACCCCAACCCTTCCAGGCCCTCCACAGAGGCACCTGCCACTTCCAGCAGAAGACAATCGACAGTAGCCGCCCCCCATCCAATGGAATGGTTCTCCCCCCCACCTAAGAAAAGCAAGCAGAAACTTTAGCTCCCCCTCCTCAGGACTCCCAAGATATTATTGAGACTCCCAGCATAGTGGATCCCCTGCGCTCAAATAGAGGAACACAGTATGCCCCTCCCCCCCAGCGTCTGATAAGAGATGGGTGATCACTAGGCAGAGATGTAATTGTAACCCCCCTCTGTCCAAAATGTCTAGAATACTAGAAGTTCCACTTGATAACAGGTTTGAAGTCCTCACAAATAATGTACAAGTTTTGGGGAATGAGTCTGACACCACTTCCCTAAGTTCATCCCATACCGACTTACCCTCAGACATGGAAGACTCACAGCAGGAGACTCCTACATGGCCTAACAAAGTTATAGGTACAAAACAGACAAAAAAGAAAAACTGCATAAATCAAAGCCACCATAAGGGGCTGAGAAGGCTAGAATCCTCTTCACAAACCAATTATGACTCCTTCCCTGTCAAATACTGTGAATGTAAACAGCATTAAAAATGACAGAAGACAACTATTTTCTCCCAGCTCATCTGTTCCCGAGCCCATATAACTTTCCTGCAGGACACAAGACTTCATTCCCTTTCAGAACTTTTCAAAAACTATAAAATCATGGTACGTGGGTCCCTCTCATTGGACAATTAACCATTATACATGCTCAGGTTTAGGTGTACTTTTTTAAGGGGTAGATTTACAACTTATGAAGCTGATAGATTTAGTGCCAGGAAGGATACTGATTTTAGATATCAAACTCTATAATAGATTGTACAGATTAATGAATGTACATGCTGCACAATCTAAAGCAGATAGAATAGAACTTTTTCAATTAGTACAGCCTTGCTTATTTACACCACATCATGTTATAATGGGAGGAGACTTTAATTGCGGGCTATCTCTTTTAGATAGTGGTAAACAAGCAAAACCAAAAAAGGTGTTTTGCGATATGTCCTATCTGGCCAACATGATAAAATCATCAAGCTTGGAGGATGCCTACTTTCTTTTTCACAGAAAAACTGACCCCACTTTTTTTAAAGGGACCTTGGCAACAAGGATTAATTTTCTATTTATTTCCAGAGCCCTTCAAATTCAGAACATTACAAATAACGCAGTGAAGTTTTCAGAACACAATATGTTAAGCCTGCACATAGGAGATTGTCCAGAATGGACATACAGTTGGGGGGGGGGGAGGCTGGAAATTTAACTCAAATCTGTTAACTGGTCTAGAACTTCAACATAAGCTCAGGTCCTTTTTTCAAGCTAGAAAGTCTGTGTTTCTAATGTATGATGATCATTTAGCATGGTGGATAGATACCAAAACAAGATTTGATTCACTTACTAAAATCCACAACACAATCTAACCAGAACGGTGAATATATACGATACTTACAAAAAAGGAAACCATTACAAAAATTGATATCACATACTTATTAGACTGGGTTTTCTTATACTTCTCAGATCCAAGCTATTAAACAGGACATGATGCAATTTCATATGAAATAGGCGACTAGTTTAAAAACACAACAGAGATTTGGAACCCAGGGCAAAATAGGAAAGTTATGACCATATGATAATTGTAAAGAAAGGGTAAATAAAAAATCTATGGATTGCTTATTAGACCAGGCAAATATACCTGTTTACAGCAACAAATTAATGTTGGACAGTGTCCTCATACACCACATCTCTCTTTAAGAAGGTAGCCTCAGATCTCTCCTAGAGGACAGATTTCTTCTGCAACTTTCCCCTTCCCCAGGTTTTGGCAAATTTGTTGCCTACCCTCACTTCAAATATAACTACTGGAGATATCAGAACAGCAAATACAACCTTGCCTAAAGATAAAGCCCCAGGTACAGATGGCTTGACAAATGAGCTTTATGAAATATTAAGTACTGAGCTGGCAGAAGAACTAGTACAGGTGTTTACAGAAGTATTAACAAACCAGAATGTGCCACTCCGTATGTCTGAGGGAGCACTTATTTACCTCTACAAAACAGGAGCTAAAAGGAATATAAGGAACTGGAGACATGTAAGTCTCCTAAACATGGATTTTAAACTAATCACAAAAATTTTAAACACCAGGCTTCTTCCCATTGCACAAGCAATCATTTCTAGAGCACAAACGTGCTCCATTCCAGAACATACAATAGCAGATCATTTAATTCTCCTTCAAGAAATTTTTGAGAGGAGCATGTCCAACCAGCTTCAAGGTTATAATCTGTCACTCGACCAATCAAAGGCATTTGATTTAATAGATCATGATTATCTATGTATCTATGGTATACCTTGGAACAATATGGTATTCCACTGGATTTCATACGATGGATTAGATGCTTATATAAAACAGCCACAGTTTCTCCCCTAGTTAATGGGTGGATAGGACCCCTTATCCTAGTACAATGAGGGTTGAGTCAAGGCTGCCCCTTGAGCCCTCTTTTATACATTTTCAGTAATGATGCACGGATATCTGACCCAGAGATCTGATCCAGTCGGATATCAGGCTTTTACCCATATCCGACCCCATCGGTTTTTAAATTTAAATCAGGTCGGGTCGAGTATGAAAAGTATGAAAAAATAGGATCTAATCTTCAAAAGGAGGGTTTTGAGAGCAACATGCACATCAGTGTAGACGAACACTTTAATAATTCCTTGTAATGAGGATGTCTCTGCATTTTCACATTGAGCATGAATAACATCACTGGGAAACCACTATCCAACCGGATGATGAAGTAACAACATTATTGTACTGAGCAAATTCTCTTTACATGCGATTTGCACTACACTAAAACTTGCTGAGCTCTGATAATAGTTGATTTTAAATCAATAAATGGAACACTTGCTGAGAATTCTCAAATGTGCCTATGTGCATAGCAAGACAAATGCATAGACTTCGCTACCCGCATCGGCCATCCATAAAGATCTACACCAAAAAATCAACATTGTTTACTGCAACATGTTTAGCTAACTCTGCCTACCTGCCTTATCTCTAATGAAAACAAAATAAATGTTTATGACAGGCCACCTTGTTAATATTTTACTGGACTCTTTGCAGTCAGTAGTATTGCAAGTGAAACTGAACATAGCCAGTAACCCCCCCCCATTCAGAAAGGAGGCAAGGTAAATCTGAGGTCACTACAAATCATTACTAATCAAATGGGTTAGTGTGGGGTAGTGAAATTAAATGCAAATCTAGAAAACAAAATAATTTCTTTACAAAGTGAAATAAATATAATATTCACAACATGGAAAACAGCTAGCAATGCTTCAAACCTAGGGGAGCTCAGAATTTGCATAAGCTCAGCAGGAACGCATATGACTGTTTCAAATCTACACTAAAGAACACATTTACAGGTGGTTGGTAGCCAGCGATCATTCATTGTAGACTAATATGGTGAGTGAATTGCCATGATTTTATTTAGCCTGCATAGACTGTGTACAGCTGGCTCAAACAAGGCCATCACATGGAATTCAACATATGTAAAGTCAGTCTCTAGAATTCTAATGAATGGAGTTACAACAGGGTTAGGGGTTAGTGAATAAAAACTAAAAAAATAACCACAATTATGTACCATCGCCCATCTTCCCTCAGCAGTGATTTTTTTATAGGCTGTGACACTCCTATTTCACGGCGCTCATTTTTCACTATCCAACCTGATGTTGAACCGATCCGGTCAGAAAGTTGATGCAGGATATCCGGATCTGATATCCGGTGTAAAAGTGATATCCGTGCATCTCTAGTTTTCAGTATAGACCTTCTTCTACAAGCGCCGAATCACTTCCCTATTATACAACCCATGCAGATGAATGAAAGCCTCCTGCTTTTCACTGCTATTGCTTATGCAGATGGTCTTTGCATTATGACAGCTGCCATACCCTCAGCGGAAGAAGCACTAAACCTATGCCATACATATGGGACCATTTCTGGAGCTTCTTTGAATTAAACCAAAGGCAAAGGACACCGTATGGGGCCCTGAAACCTTCTACCTCTCAAATAGCTGGTATACAGATAATAGATACTCAGATCAAAATTCTGGGAATTACTTTTGGTGGAACAAATATGGATAAATTAAACTGGGAGCCCAGATTGAACGAGGGTAAAGCCCTGGTGGCAAATTGGAACAAGCGGCAACTGGGGAAAACAAACTCTGGCCAGAGCTGATATGGCTGTGGAGCGCTTTTAGGAGTGGCAAGAGCATTGAAAAGAATATTCGGTGATCCTGCTGTACTGGAGTCAGCCGTAACTAGTACTACAGTGATTACAGTACTGTGCATGCGTGATACTCGCACATGCGCAGTTTGCCCAGCAGTCAACCATGTGCAACACGGCAGCATTGACATGATTACTTATGTACGATACTCATGCATGCGCAGTCTAAGTCAGTGCTGCTATGTTGTGTACGGTGGTCAACGCTTCAACAGTTGCAGAAAGGAGAAGTATTGTAGTGCACCAGGAAGAGGATGTGTTTATGCAGCCCGCAGAGGGGAAGGGCTGCATTAACAGAATAATTGGAACTTATGCCAGAGCACTGTGGCAGCACATCAGACAGAGGTCTGCTCACATGATTTCAAAGTGCTCTTATACAAATCTGATGATGGCATAACATCTGTGGAGCTTGGCCCATGCAGCCATAAAAATCAGACTCAGGAGGAGACTTTTAAACTAGAGATCTGGTCTGGGACTTGCTTGTCATCACAGTCACTTTCTCATTCTTTTCTAAGCAGCAATTTCTGGTAAATGTGCCTTAATCATATTGATCTCAGTGCTGCTAGACTACTTCTGGTTTCCCCTGATTGTAGTACATGGGGGTAATAGTAGTCTTGAAGTGGTAGCTGCCAGTGGTGGCACTGTCTGAATAAAAGTGGTACCCATGCTTGTATGCACATTTTAGAAATAACCTCTTTTTTTGTTTTTGCTGTAAAAAATCTGACCCCTGCCAGTCCAGTGGTGCTGAGGGTTGAGGCACTGAACAATACACCTTACACCACGCCGGCGACCCGGGTTCGGGAATGAGCCTGGGCCACTGGGGGTCAGTGGGGTGGAGAGAGGATCAAGCATCTAGAGGACTGCTCTCCTCTCTCGGGGGAGGGGAGCCAGTCATCCCACTCACTGACTGCCCTTTGGTGATGGCTGGATGGCAGTATGGATCGAGAGGCTAGAAGCCGATGTCTTTATGTTGCAAGGGGAGGGGGGGGGTGAAAAGGGAAAAATGAGCCTGGCAGGCTCGATGATGGTCCGGTGCTCCTGGGAGTGGTTCCCTGGATTCTGAATTGGTCTCCGGGAGGGGGGAGAAGCTGGCAACCTCCACCTGGCCCCACCATAGGGGGCAATCCATGGGGGAACTTCTGGGGGCCACCTAGCACGGGAGCGGTGGGACCGGAGAAGGGGTCCCTCTGATTGGAGGGCCATAGCCTCTGCCAGGCTTCGTGGAGCTAAAAAAATCTGACCCTTTTAATACAAAAACAAGGAGTCAGTTATGGCCTCCACCCCTTTTTGCTTCAAGTGAGGAACGTGATTATGGGTTTGCATCAGATGTACAGTGGCAGCCATATGTGCATAATATTGTTAAACAGTAATCAACTGTATGTTAAAGCTTATTCTTTTTGAATGTGTGCTTTCTTAATGTTGTCAATGCCACTCCACCAATTTTGTACTCTGCCCCAGATTTCTGTGCCCCAAGTGCATTATTTTACATTTTTGTGTTGAAACCTAGCTGCCATACCCTTGACCACTGTTCAAGTCTTCTAAGGCCTCTGCTCATATTTTCCATCCTGCTGCAGATCTTGGTATCACCATGCAGAGTCAAACCTTCCCTTTCTGCTTCTTTGCAATTTCACTTATAAAGACATTAAAGAGGACTGAGTCCAGCACTGATCCCTGAGGTATCCCCCCTCCTCATCACGCTCCCTTCCTTGCAGTGAACTCCATTTACTACCAGCCTCTGTCAGCAATCCACTAACCAATTTCTTACCAACTAGCCACATTTTTTTTCTCTCTGAGCCAACACAGTAGGAGTCATGCAGAACGTAGAGGATAATGGCTGGGGATCAGGTGATAACCACACTGTAATCACCTCAAGTGGTTGCTAGGGCAACATGGTAAACCTCGAGACCGCAGCTCGAGAGGTTTACTGTAGCCCTAGCAACCACGAGCGGTGATTTCAGTGTGGTTGTCACCCGATCACCAGCCATCATCTTTTATAGTGTATGGTCAAAAAAACACTGTTTGCATTCTATGTGTGAGAATTATGGAACTCTGGTGCATTCATTTTTTTATGCCACTGTTTGGAAGTTCCAAAGTGTGGTTAGCAACTTTTAAAATTCTAAACAGTTTATAACAAAGATGTGTAACTGCTGATTATGGTGGTTAATAGGCACTTACCGTACATTATAAATGTAACATTCTTGGAAAGTGTTTAAGTTACACATACACAACTAGCAAGAAAGTTGTTCAGGACAAAAAGACATTTCAAATGAGCATATTCACTAAGCTGCACTAATTATATTTTTTAAAATATGGCCATTTGATTAACTGAATGTTAATTTTTCTTCACTATTTTCACCTTTTGGATGGCTATATTTAAAAAATATATAATGAATTCAGTTTAATGACTACCCTCATTTGAAATTTACTTTTGTCCTGAACAACAAACATGCTAGTGGTGTATGTGTAACGTGTATAGTTTCCAAGATATTTACATTTGTTTGGCATTACTCCTAATGTGTTCGCTGAGACAGAAAAAAAACCCGAGGCTGTTTGGAAGTGCAGTAGGAGTCATACTAACATACTAAGAAGCCAGCAGAATAAGGACATTTGGTCTATCTAGTCTACTCATATTGCAGGGTCCAGAGCTTGACCTACTGCCCCTACCCCCAACTCCTCCCATCCTCTCTACCCATGATCCTCACATTCTCTCTGTACTTATCCCAACCTCTTCTGGCAGTGCATTTCAAGTGTACACCACCCTCTCTTTGAAAAAGTGCTTCCTGACCACCCTCTTAAACCTCCCACCCTCCATCTTAAGACTGTGCCCCCTTGTGTTATGAGTGCCACTCAGTTAAAAGAGACCCCCCTCTTATTCGCCGTATTTATACCTTTAAAGTACTTCAAGTTCCAATCATGTCCCCACTCTCTCTCCTGTCCTCCTTGGAGTACATGTTCAGTGCCCTCAACCTCTCCTCATATACCTTACCCTGCTGACTTGCTGTCACCTTTGTAGCCCTACTCTGTACCTTCTCCAGCAGGTGAATGTCCTTTTTGAGGTGTGGCCACCAGTACTGAACTCCATAATCTAGATGTGGCCTTACCAGTGACCTGTACAAGGGCAGTATAATCTCCTCTCTCCCCTAGCATTGCATCCAAAATCTTGTTTTCCCTTGCTGCTGCTTTCTTGCACTGTGTGGAGTGCTTCAGGTCACTAGTGATTATCACTCCGAGGTCCCTTTCCTCCTCTGATGCAGATACCATGAGTCCTCCCAGGTAGTACTCTATCTTGGGATTCTTGGTTCCAATATCCATGGATCTCTGCTGACCTTATCAGCAAATGCCGCACCAGAGATCAGGCTTGGAAACAATACAAATTGACCAACTCCCCTCACGCCTTCCTATCTTATCGTGCCCTACGGAACTCGTGCACAAAATTGATTAGACATGCTAAACAGAGCTACTTTTCACAGACCCTCAGCTCTAATCTAAATCACCCGACCAATTTCTGGAAAACTATTAAATCTCTCCTATCCACACCTGCTCAACCACCCACCCTGGCCCTATCCATCCTAGGCACAACCACCTCTGACCCTCTAGACATTGCCTTGGCTTTCAACACGTTCTTTACCAGCGGTGCCGCCTCTTTGGTACAGAGCCTACCTCCATCCCCTCTCAAGGTGACCCCTGATTCCTCTCCCTCCTGCACCCCCCCACCGCATTCTCCTTCCGACCTGTCTCCCTGACCGATGTCTACAATGCACTGCTAAACCTAAACCCCAACAAGGGTAAATGTCCCTCTGGCATGTACTCCAAACTACTCCAGCTCTCGGCCCCTGCTATTGCCATGCCGTTAGCTGACCTGCTCAACCACTCCTTTGCTATGTCTACAATCCCTTCAGCTTGGAAGTTGGCAACTGTCGTCCCTTTACCTAAAGGGGGAGACCCCTCTGCCCCGGGGAACTACCGCCCCATCTCCCTCCTCCCTTCCCTGGCAAAAATTCAAGAAAAATTCATCCTTGCTCAGTTTTCCCAGTTCTTAATCAAGTCCTCTTTCTTTACCCCCTACCAATCAGGATTCAGAAAATCACACTCCACTGTCACCTCCCTCCTAAGAGTCACAAATGACATCCTCGTAGGCATGGATAAAGGCCATATCACATCAGCCATTTTCATTGATCTAGCTAAAGCCTTTGATACTGTCTCCAATGCACTACTTCTGGGTAAACTCAAGGCTGCTGGTCTATCCGACCATGCCACTAACTGATTCCGGGTGTACCTGCAGGGCAGACTGCAATCCGTGAAAGTCGGCCCCAGCACGTCACCCCCCCACCTATCACCATGGGCGTTCCTCAAGGCTCAGTCCTAGGTCCTATCCTCTTCTCTCTTTTCCTAAATGAACTGCCACAGGTATGCTCCCACTCCGCCATTCACATGTATGCAGATGATACTGTGATCTACAACACTGGCCCATCTGCAGATACTGTGCATGACCAGCTTCAGCATGACTTCAACGCTGTTCAACTCTGGCTCAAATCAAATCAGCTTTTCTTAAATGCTAAAAAAACAATTTCCCTAACTTTTGGCTCACAACCTCGTCTCTCACGGCTCACCATCCGCCCCCCTTTCCTAACGCTGGATCATACCCCCCTTGATTCTTGCACCTCGTTCCAATACCTCGGCGTCTGGCTCGACCAATACCTAGACTACTCAGTTCACGTTGACTCTCTGCATAAAAAATTGCTTCCAAAATTGAGGGCCCTCTATCGCAACAAAGGCTGCCTGCCTACCCCAGTCAGGAGAGAACTAGTGCAAAAAATGATACTTCCAATCTTTGACTACGGGGACATTGTCTATGGCACCGCACCACCCTCCACCCTGTCCAGACTGGACACACTCTTTCACTCCTACTGCTGCTTCATACTGGAATGTCATAAACTCACACACCACTGCGACCTCTATAGCTCTCTTGCCTTTCCCTCACTCTGCGCCCACAGGCAAATTCATTGCTCACGTGTTGCTGCTAAATTCTGGTCCTATACCCTACCACCCTACCTGATGACCACCTTAACGGCACAACCCAGGGCAGCCTACTCATTGCGACACTCCGATAATAGGCACCTCCATACCCCCTGCATGCGCACCACTATGGGTCAGTCTGCACTTAGTTACCGTTTGCCTAAACTCTGGAATGACCTACCAACAGACATCCATCATATCACTAGTTACAGCCACCTCAACTCCCGCCTCCAGGAACACTTTCTCACTGTCTGTGCCTGCAACCTACCTACTCCCTAGCGACCCTCAAAGTCTCCTGGGCCTCAAACTCCTCACCTAGTGGAAGCTATGGAGGTCTAAAACTCTACCCTCTTTCTCTACAATGATGCACCTTATGTTTAAATGTCTCCTGGTCTGACTATCTTGACCTAAACTGTAAAGTACCTTAGCTACCACCATGTATAGTCCGTCTTATTTTGCACCATTTTTCTGTACATTAATATCTGTGTCTGTTTTTCTTGCCATTATGTTCCCTATGGTTTTCCCCCAGGTCGCATCTGGAAACGAGCAGCTAGTCGCTCAGTATGCCTGCCTGGTTAAACTTTAAAATAAATAAATAAATAAATATGCATAACTTTGCATTTCTTGGCATTGAAGCCAAGCTGTTAGATCCTGGACCACCTCTTCAGCTTTTCCAGGTCATCATGTTGGTCCTGTATCCCTTCAGTTGTGTCCACTCTCCTGCAGAGCTTGGTGTTGTCAGTGAATAGGCACATTTTGCCCTTTATACCATCCCCAATGTCATTGATGAAGACATTGAACCACACCGGCCCCAGCACTGAGCCCTGCAGTACCCCACTGGTGACCTTTCTGGTGCCGGATAACTCTTCCTCCTACAACAACCCTCTGGGTTCTGCCTCTCAGCCAGTTTTCCACCCACTTGGCCATCTTATCCCCAACCCCGAGATCCACCAACTTCCTGATCAACCTTTTGTGGGGCACATAGTCAGAGGCCTTGCTGAAATCCAGACAGAGGATGTCTGCCACTTGGCCCAGTCTACTGTCTTAGTGACGCAGTCAAAGAAGTCAAGTCAGATTTGTTTTACACAATCCCCCCCATAAACCTCTGGTGCCTCAAATCCTGGAGACCATGCTCCTCTAGATATTCCGCCAACCTTTCCTTTAGTATGGTCTCCATGAGCTTGCCCACAGTTGAGGTCAGACTGACTGGTCTATAATTCCCTGGGTCATTCTTGGGACCACTTATGTGAAGGGGCACCAAATGTTTTGTTCTCCAATCCTATGGTACCACACCTGCCTCTAGTGAACCATTAAATAGGTCTGTCAGTGGCCCTGCCAGCTCCTTGGCCAGTTCCCTTAGTACCCTTGGATGTACTCTGTCTGGGCCTGATGATTTGTCCACCTTTAATGCTAGCTGCCCATCCCTCACTCTGTCCTCCTCTATCACTACATCTATGTTCCTCTCTCCCCCTGGTCCTCTTCTCCCTCCTAAAGGCACTGGTCCATCCTTCTCCCTGATGAAGACGGAACAGAAGTATTCATTTAGTATCACTACTTTTCCACCATTAGCCTCCACCCACTTCTCCCCTTTCTTAAGCCTAACAATTCCTTCCTTCTTGTCTCTTTTTTCATGTATATAGTGAAAGAAAGATTTCTCCCCCTTCTTAATTCCTTCAGCTGTCTGCAGCTCCTTCTGTGATTTAGCTTGCAGGACTTCTTTACTTGCCTCACTAGCCAACCTTAGGTAATTTTCCCTATCCACCTCTGTCTTGGCCTTCCTGAATTTTCTATAGGCCAGCCTCTTTTCCTTTACTGCTTGGGTAACCTCAGAACTGAACCAGCTGGGCACTTTGGCCCTTGTGTTCTTACCCCAAGCCTAACACACTCCTCTGTGGCAATCAGTATTCCTTCCTTAATGATGAACCACCTTTGGTCCACCCCTTTAGTTGGTCTGATGCCTGCCAGGAGCCTCTTTAGTACTTCACCCAGTTTCCTGGAGTCCGCCCTTCTAAAATCTAGATTTTGGTCTTAGGATGCTTTCACTGCCAATATCTGAGTGGAACTACACTGTGCAGTAGTCCCTCCCACCCAATGACTCCCTGACCATTACTTCCTGTACATGCTCCCCATTTGTGAGCACAGGTGCACTCTGGTAGGCATAATCCACGCACAGAATACCTGATGGTAGAAATTAGACTGCCCACTTCCACAGAGGATAGAGATATGTGGACCATAGTCAATGACTCCCAGCAGCAAACAAGTCAATGCAATAACGAGTACAAAAAGGTACTGAAGATTACAGGTTTTAAAGGAAATGGTTTTCACAGTAGGCGAAGCAAGGTGATTCTGTCACTGCACAGATCCCTAGTGAGGCTTCACCTAGAGTGCTATGACCAGTTCTGGAAACCTCACCTGAGGAAAGACCTAGACAGACTGTGGCTCTAAACATCTATTTACTGAAATCCAGAAGGGAGTGTGGGTGCATGAATGAAACATACAAGTTTCTTTGTGATATAAAGAAAATAAACTGTTATGTCCTATTTGTACACAATAGGGATGCAGTCGCTAGCAGCATAAGTGGAGGTTGGTAGGATGCAAATTCCCTTTAAGGGTTTACATGGGACTGGGATAGAACAAGAGGAATTATAGTCCCTAAGAGGGGCAGTAAGGGTCCCTGGTGTGGTAGTGGGGGAAAGGGGTAGAGTACAACAGCACAGTAGGCCAGTGGAGTGAGTTAGTATAGCAAGGGCAGAGCAGATAGATATTCAGTCTCCCTTTATTCAAATTCTGTGTTTCTGTATTTCCTCTCAGCCATGCACAATAACACACCGTTATACAAAACCCTTATATAGATACATATCAAGGCGCTTCAACAAATCCCTAGACATCGCAGTATCCTGCACACATACACAGAGTTATACCATGGCCTTTTACCCATGCACAGTCATGCAGCAGTAACCCACAGTCATACAAAGATATGTAACTGTGTTCTGCACTACAATAATCAGGCATAAGTGTGCTGAGCCCATACACACATTAGTACCATTGCCTTCCACCTATAGACACACATAACAGCACCCTGCATCAATACAAAAATGTTCAACCATGACTTGAACTAAAATAACAGTACATAATTGCCCTGCACACACATGCACATTTGTACCATTGCCCTGCACCTATACACACCTCTATAATGGTACTGTGCATCCATGCAGACATTGACAAGAATGCTGGGCACACAAATCGGTGCAGATAGTGTCCTGCAACTTTACACACATTTGTACTATTGTCCTTCACCCATACACTCCTCCATAATATAATGTTTCATCCATAAAGATATATTACTGAGCAGTGCACTATAAACCAGACATAACTGTCATGCACCCATATCGCCATATCATTCACCCATACACATCGACGTAAGAGTAGTGAGCCACTGACTTTCGAAAGTGATCTAAAAGTACCCTGAACAACACAGAGACATGTAAGAGCACCAGTCACAGAAATCCATGCGCATAATAATGTACTGCAAACATACACACCTACATAATATTAACCAGCAAAAGCAGACAGCAATGCACACATTTGTAACACTATCATGAACCCATAAACACAGATGTTACATTGCCAGTAACAATAAAATAAATACTGTACCTGTCTCTTTCAGCCACTTTTACAGACACACTGTTAGCATTCAGCAGCAGTTCAGACATGACAGTTGTACTATGGCTTATCATATTACCAAAGACTAAAAAAAAAAAATCACTTGCCTCAGTCCTTTTCCTATTCTCAATGACATTAATCTGGCATTTTTTTCCTATTTTAAATGAAAACAAGCATTTGTCAATGCCGAATGTTTGCTTGCTGGCATTGGCATTGGTAGTGTAGGAGTTAGAGAGCTGCATAATAGGAATGGCAGTGAAGTATTGAACTGAAGCCAACCCCACCACCACCCTGCAGAGGGTGACAGGCATTGGGGTGTGTCTTTGGGTCATCAGGCATAACGGCCACACCATTTCACCACACCCTACCATGCAGACACCGGCAAGTGTCACGGTGTGCCTTGGGGTCTTTTGCTTATGCTCACCCCATTCCATCAGGAAATACGTGAGATGGGTGCTGTATAGAGAACGGGTGAACTTTGGGGCCGAAGAGTCCAAGGCACACCTTGATGCCTCTCACTGGCTGCAGGGTGTGGAATGGTATGAGCATTACAGACGAGAATCCCAAGTCACACCCCTCATGCCTGTCAGTCTCTACAAGGTGGGGTCAGAAACCCTAACGTCTCAGGCATTCGTTGGCATTTTCACTCCAAATTTTCAACTTGGGTTTTTTGTGACCCCACCTTATGAACAGCGGCAATATCAGTTTGTTAGCCGAAAGCTGATTTTGCACAGTGACTACGCCATTTGGCACCACAGGTGCGAAAACACATTTTGAACAGGATGTAAAAATTAAAAGCTGTACTGTTCATGGGGAGGTGGAAAAAATGGCAATGTTAAAAATCTGCAGTGAAAATATAAAAAAAAAACTGGTTTAGTCACAAGAGTGTGTAGAAACTGTGCAATGCACACCCATAATGCAATTAGTTTGGGGATTTTTTACAGCAGATTGTCAATGCAGGCATTTTGGAACCTCCGCTCATGAACAGTGTCATTGTGATTTTCTTAATCTGTTCCAAACAGTGATTTCACACAGTGACCACGCATTTCTGCACTGGAAGTGCAAAAACACATTTCGGCCATGGTGTGAAAAATGACAGCTGTACTGTTCATAAGGAAGTGTGGAAAAATGCCAGTGGCGAAAATCTGGACTGAAAATATTAGAAATCCATGAACTTACGAGGGTGCGTGGAAACTGCGCAATGGTCGCTCGTAACACAGTCATTTTATAGACTTTTTTCACCAAATTTTTAACATAGCCATTGTAACACCTTTGCTCATTAACAGTGTCACTGTGATTTTCTTAATCTGTCCCGAACATTGATTTCGCACACCGAATGTGCCATTGTGCGCTACATGGAAACACATTTTGGGTGAGATGTGAAAAATTACAGCTGTACTGCTCATAAGGAGGTATGGTAAAATGGCAATGTTGAAAATCTGGAGTGAAAATAGTGAAAATTCATGAACTTATGAGCGTGCGTAGGAACAGTGCAACGCATGCTCACAAAACAGTCATTTTGGGGAATTTGTTCACCAAATTTTTAACATAGTCATTTTAACACTTCTGCTCATGAACAGTGTCACTGTGATTTTCTTAATCTGTCCCGAACATTGATTTCACACACCGACTGCGCCATTGTGCGCTACATGCGTAGAAACACATTTTGGGTGAAATGTGAAAATGACAGCTGTACTGCTCATAAGGAGGTGTGGTAAATGGCAATGTTGAAATCTGGAGTGAAAATATTGAAAATTCACGAACTTACGAAGCGCAGCATAGGAACAGCGCAACGCGATGTCAGAAAACAAATATTGGGGAATTTTTTACCACAATTAATACGCGCTTTAGTCCTACCATGACCAGATACTGTCATTTTGTAATCGTCCAGAAAGGTGGTTCCACGCAGTGACCGTGGAAATCACCTTCGTGCCGATTAACAAAATGTCAGTGACAGAATTCATGAGGTGGGGTCCCAAAAACCCTATGTTGAAAATTTGGTGAAAAAATTCCCCAAAATGCCTGCGATATGCATCAAAGTTGAAAAAACCCTGTTTATTACATTATACAGCTTACCAGCATTTCCTCAGTTCGCGGTCGGCTTGGAAGAGTGCAGACGTGCTCCCGGTCCACCGAAGATCATCGCACCAGACTCCGGAGGTAAGTATGGGGTGAGGGAGTTGTGGGGAGACAGGGTGCACAGAGCGTGGGTGCAGGTGGGGGAGCGGGGGTCAGGACAGTCAGCAAGGGAAGGTTTTCTCTTTCAGGTTTCTTTTTTTTTTCTTGGACGACGCGGAACTTGTGCCACACTGGGGTGGGCTCCCAGCGTGGCAGCTGGAAGGCTGTTTGGGGCGGGGGCAGTGAAGCCGATGGGGGATTGGGCAACCCTGTTGGCCATACGGACTGTTGTCACGCTGGAGTGGGCTCCCAGTGTGGCACCCGGTTGTCTGTTGGGGGGGAACATTGGAGTTGATGGGGGATTGGGCACCCCCATCTGCCAAACAGTGTATGGGGGAGCGCATTAGCATGCAATATGCGTGTGTGCATGTGTGTGTGTGTGGGGGAGAGCGCATGTGCAGGCAGTAGCTTCTCGCTGCTCACTGAAGCGGAGCTCTGCCTTTCAGCTGTACGGCACTGCATTTTCAACTGCTGTCATAGACAGCTGCAGCATTCATTGGTGAACTGTGGGCGCACCTGCAAACGCACTGACTGCATTGGAAGATGGGTGCCACACCTACGAAAACTCGAATGATGGCACTATGTTTCTTGCACATGCGTGCAAGCAAACATAAAAATGGTGGGACATACATCTGATTTTAAGGAACACTGATGTAAAGTAAAACCAATAGTATCTAAAAGAGTTAGTGAAATTGTAAATTGATCTTCTGTAAAGTGGCCAGCACAAAACACTATGATCAGTTGGTTTCCAGCAGGCACGTTTAACACCAAGTGCCCACTGCTTGCACTAATGATTATCTTTAGGAAAATGATAGCAACTGTGTGCATACCCTTTCCCATTCTTACAACCAATGGCACAACAGTGGTTCATATCAGCAAAAAATTAAAACAGGAAACAACAAAATTGGACAAAACGTAACCACACAGATAGACATTAAAGTCAGTTAAAAAATAAAATATTCTGCAACAAATGTTAACAAGTTGATAGCATTATAAAAGCAGGGAAATAAAATTATGATATTGGTATATAGGGCAGTAGAACTCATACTGTTGCAAAGCCACTGTCAGAAGTACTTTTTAAACTGTCAGGAAACACAGTAAATTTTGAGAGTAGGTCAAACACTGGCACAGACCACTCCAGTACTCAGATTACAGACAAACACTGCAATGATAGACTGTTAGACACATAAATCTGACAACTTAAAAGAAATTGTGAAGGACTCAGTATAAGGATAAGAAGAGTGTGTCAAATCAAGCCAAAATACCCTGCCTGCAGCCCATTGCTGACCAGGAAATATTAAGTTGGAACAGTATTTCTGACAGATGGCAATGCTCACAGACCACCCACTAATATTGTGATGCTGCAGACGCTGGCAGCCCAGCTTAGCAAAGCATCAGGAACAAATTACAGCACTCAGAGGAAAATGGAGCTATGAAAATGAAAGCACAATTATAGTATTTATTAAGCAGAGGGATAAAAAACAACTTGGGTGGTGCTTTAAAGACATTTCATTAGTAACATTACCATTTACAATAAAAAAAAAAATAAAATGTTGCATATGATCTTTAAACAGGAAGAAGGGAGTATTTAATTCAAATGCCGTAGTGGTTTGCATGAGTGGAAGGATACACTGAAAAGTCCAAAAAATGTGTTCCACGATAAGCCATTTTTTCAGCTGAGCTTCAGCAAGATGGTTGTAGGCTCTGCCCACAGCCATAAAAACAGAGTAATATTACTCAAAATATTTTTAGTTCCTTTATTTCTTTATTTAAGTTATGATTGCCCCCCTTCCAAAATCCTCAGAGACTACGTTATATTGTATTTTTTCCAGGGGATCTGGGACAGCCATCTGAACCATATTAAAATAAATATTTTATACCTCTCAGTGCATAAAGGAGGATTAAATATGGTCAACCCTGTTTTC
Organism: Neoceratodus forsteri; assembly: GCA_016271365.2. NCBI lineage: Eukaryota > Metazoa > Chordata > Ceratodontiformes > Ceratodontidae > Neoceratodus > Neoceratodus forsteri. The sequence goes on from JADMNL010000030.1 coordinate 202,131,347, forward strand.
TTTTACACCATCTTTTTTATGCTAATGTCAGACCTTTACTCTTTCATACAGGCAAAAGCGGGTGTAACCTATGGTTTCTCTCTTGCCAACCTTGGTTTGACAAATGGGATGCAGGCACACTACGCACTCTGACCTCGTCAGTACTGACCAACCCCCATACATCTGAGAATGTTTTCATAAATTAAGATCCTGGAAAATAATCAGCAATCAGATCTTGACTACACATAGGAAGAAACTATATAGTTATATAAGTAGACACTATTAAATGGAACAGCTCACTTCCCCATCTTGTCCCACACACTTTCAGGACCAGTTAATAGATTTTCTGACTTGCCCTTGGATCCCTCCAAAAATATGGGATGTTCCCTGGCTTACCTGCTATAACAAGCTGAATGTTAAGAGCAACCAAAAACACAAGCAGTTAGTAGAAAGGTATTGCAGTAGGGCTCTTTGTTATCAACAAGTGGAGACAGTAGACCATTTACTTTTCGCATGTTCATACATGAAAAGCTTCTGGCAATCTCTTACTGACTACTGGTCAGGACGCCAATTCTCTACAATTACATGGGAGATGCTTTTGTTTGGACATTACCCCAAAACATGGAAGAGATGGGGTAACAGCACCCTGTATCTTATATTTACTGTATCTAAATGGTTTCATTGGAATTTTAAGTGCACGTTTGCCTAACAACAACAAAACAAGCTTATTCATATTGCACTAATGCATGAGATCACAAGAGAAACACAAGCCTTGTATTTTATAGACTCACAAAAGTTTACTCAGACTTGTTTACCAAAAAATGTGGAGAAATATGTTATAGATAACTGATTTGGATGCACCATTTACGTGAAAGAGTCTGAGTTGGCTGTATATAACAATGATCCACTCTTACCCTACGTAGATGTAAGCTGTATTACATTTCAGTACTTTGTGGTTATGTCTTATTGATTCTTTCTCCTTTTCTTTTGTTTAAATCAATTTAATTGTGTAAATTGTTTTAATATTTGATTTTCCTAAATAAACTTCCCCTATTCTTATTGATAAGTGCCATGGGATCTTTAGCGTCCACCTGAACAACCACCAGAACAGGCAGACAGTACCTCAGTTTAACAATTCATCCAAAAGACAATATGTCCATTTGTACTGTAGTGTGTATCCCTCCTCTCGCTGACAAGGCTGAAAGGAAGTAGAACTGCCTAGCCCTCCTTTTCTGGTAAACAGAACTAAATAATTAAATAAAATCTCTTCTGGGTCTTTCACCTTACCAGCTGCAGCCAGACAGTGTGCCTCCTTCCCAGCCATGAAAGAATCAATTAAGAGAGAGTTTTTATTTCCATATGCATCATAGTTTATTTCCATATATATCATGTAGTTTATGTCCATATACATCACATAGTTTATTTCCATATACATCACATAGTTTCGTTGGGAAGATCATGGCATGGATGATCCCTGCTGTCTCCTAATGCCATCAAACCTCTTCTTTCTCTGGTGGGTCATACAGGATAGATCTGGAAAGCAAAGGACTTTCTGGCCCTTTTATAACTGAGGGCCCTTCTTGATAAGCAACAATATGGTATCCAATGTGCCAGGCATGTCCGTAACTATCAGCACAGTTTACTGGGTCAACGGGTGATGTAATGTACATGCGGTAGTTATGCTTGTGCACTGTGGATTTTGGACACTTGCAGTCTCTTTCTGGTGATTTGGACTAGCACCCTAGCAAAGCACCACAAAACTTGGCCATACAGACAAAAGAATGGTCATCCTTGTGAGTGTTCCACCCTTAGAGGGGCTCCAGGGATGTAGTCCCCTTAGACTAAAGGTACCTTAGGAAGATGGATAGGAACCCATAGAAGAGATGTGCAGCCACCAGAAGAGGAGAGAAAGATGGTGGAGCAACAGAAAATGAAGCACCTGAGATCACTGTGGATACACTCTATATACAACAGTCAGTATGGAGGTGGTGGATAGAGTGCAGGTCACCTACTGCCCTGATGAACCCAAGGCTTAACCTATAAATTCTAGGAAGAGCTGGGGACAGCCAGCAAGAACAAAATAACTAATTAAAGGGGAAATAAACATTGCAGGAGTCACTCAAATTGTGAACGTTCATAAGAAGATCTTTCAAATGAGGCATTGGGCTTACCTGTAGGTGTTAGGAGTCCGGAGATATGAATACCTCAGTAATCTGTAAATCAAAACAAAGCAACAGCCATTTCATTGAATCTTGAGATTGAAAGTGATGTCACTAAGGGGCAAGCTGTAATTAACAACACACAGCTTGCCCCTCAATGACATTACTTTTTGTTTTGAGATTACATGAAATGGCTGTTGCCTTGTTTTGATTTACAGATTATTTAGACATTCATATCTCAGGACTCCTGACATGTACAAGGAAGTCCAATGCCTCATTTGAAATATCTTTTCATGGGCTTTCACAGTTTGGGTGACCCCTGCAATGTTTACTTCCCCTTTAAGTAGACTTTCTAAGAACAAAAGAAGTACATCATGTCCTTGGTCTTAAGCACTATACTCATTCAAACCCTTAAAAACAAAATGGGGGAATCCCCACTTGGCCCTTCTTGAAGTCTCAACTGGAGGAGGTTAGTTCTTCTAGCATGATTGTTCAGAAACTCCAGCCAATTGCACAGGTGTTGATTCTTTTGTGAGTAACCTGTGAAGAGGTGGCTGCAGGCCTGTCAGCCTTCCTACCTGCTTCAGACACTTCTTTTTTCAGTCTCTTGATTGACGTTTTAAACAACGGCTATGCAGGAGACAAGCCCATCCTATGTCAGTTTGACAATGGTTACTAATGTCATGACCTGGAGCTTACAGCTCAAAGACTGCAGAGTTTCCCTGGAGCTGTTCCATCCTTTGCTCTTGTTAGGCCTGCTGTTGACCATGTGCATTAGTTTTGTCTCTAACAGCATCTTTCTCCCCCAGTTTTATATCCGCAATCAATGACTGAGCAGCCTATACAAATAAAATTAGAATATTTCAAAGTTTTTATTGCAATTTTAATAGTTAAGAAGTGTTACAGAGCAACAGTTCCAAAAAGTGAGGTTACATTTTATACAGTGTAACTACACTGTAACTGCATTGTAGTTGCATGCAACAAACATGTAACTACAGTATAATTACACTGTTGCATGTAATTAATTATTCGTTATATTGAAACAGACACATAAAGGTGCTGCCATTCAGATTGAACTCTACAGTATTACTACTGCCCATAATGCAATTTCTATCAAGAAAGTGGGAAAAATTTTAATGACAGGTTACAGGTTGAGTTTAAAACTTTCAAGAGATGCTTCATTGCTTTTAAACAGATCCTTAATCCAGCTGCATCTTGAGTACAATGTGCAGTTCTGATCCCCATATCTGAGGAAGAAGATTGACACAATGATGAAACTGCAGAGGTTTGTGATCAAGATGGTTGATGGCAAAACTGGCATTGTCCTCTTTGGAAAGGGGCAGACTCAGGGGGAGGCATGGTTATGGTGTTCAAGTATCCAAAAGGGATAATGCCATCAGACCAAGTGCAGCACTTCAAGATGTGGAAGGATAACAGGACAAGGGTACACTCAATATCCTTCAGGGGAAGCGTCAGAAAGTACTACTACACAGAATGAGTGTAGGACACTTGGAATAGACTTGCAGAGCATGTGGCATCAGCTGATACTGTGAGAACCAGCAAGCTCAGACCAGACAAGTACCTTGAAGAAAATGGGGGTGGCAGGGTATTCCCAATGTGCTGGTGGAAGGGGGGGAACTTTATGGACCATCAGTCTTCTTGCCCCCTAAATATGTGTATATGATGCTACCCTACCTTCATATAGGATTTAAAATGTCTGTTTCTGCAGTTTATATATTCTTCTGATCAGAGATACCCAAATGACCACAGTTACCTTGATTCTGATTTATAATTAGCAGCTACTGAGGAATTTACTGGCAGTGATGTCATTGACAATGTTTTAAATGAACAACAGTAGAGAAAGGAACATACGTATTTTTAAATGGTCTGCTGCCAAAAAAGGAATTTAATTTATTGCTTATATCCCCAACAAGACATGACTGGCATTTCAAACAGGGGATAACTTTAATCAGACCCATTATATCAATGTTATCAAGGTAAGATTCACATCATTTCTAAGTGTGGAAAAACAACTTCTTGAAGCACAACTTCAAAAACATATTGGTCCTTCCTTTGTTAACACTCATTCTTTCGTGCTAAATTGTTGCCATACACTTTGAGAATCCATGCCTTTCTTTTCTTATGTTTTTGTTAGAGAAGAAAGAAAGAAGGAAAATGGCATCTGAGTAATTTATAAGAAACTCAGTGAGCACTGAAAGAATGAACAAAAATGTCATACCTATAGAAGGATTTCTTTATTCAGCTCTTCAAACAAGAACAGAGCACTAAGGGCATAATAATATTGAGGTCCCAAAATAAAAAGCCCCGTCTCATCTATAAAAGCCCCTGTTTCTCAGACAGTACGTACCCAGGTGGTGGTATAGCAGCAGCACCTGTTTACACTTATATATGTGCATTTCTGTTACGCCACAGAAAGTAGTATTTGACCTTGGCTTAGGCTGGTGTGACACACATATAATGACTATTGCTCATACATAAATACATATTTATTGATAACTCGCAAACCCTTGGCCTTGTGTCATCACTAGCAACAGAAACAAATCCAAGTGCATTCATGGAAAATGGAGGTCAAAGAAAACAATGAAGGATCAAAATTGTAATTTTCTGGGCCTGCTACCTGTGCTGGACACAGAATTTGACAGCCTCTCTTAATTAATTAGGGACATTATGAAAAATGCTGTTTCATTGCCATCAGCTAATATTTCTTTACAAACAAAGGCATACCAAGTCATGATGAAACATCCAAGGGCTTTTGGATTTACAAAAGTTCCTCAAAATGCATACTGGGAGGGATATAGCTTTTGATTCAAACATGGGCCCTGAAATGGTACATACTGTATATAAGATCAATCACTGTGATGTCTACCATTGCCTTTGATTTCATCGGGGATGTGCTCATGAAAATCGCTTGTATGTAGGGACCCATACAATGCTGAAAATTCTGAATTTACTAGGACATCTGTTTTATGTCCCATTGGAGCAGCTTAAAATGTTACCATTGCACTCAGAAGTTGTTGAGATTGGCAGAGTTTTCTCCATAATGGAGTTGGCTAAATGTTGAGTAAAGTTAATGAGAAAACATACACTGTCTGAATTTTATCAGCCAGCAAACTTGATTCACATTTGCCAGTCTGCTTGGAGTAGAACCACAGAAGGAGAAAGGGAGGATTATCGTCCGCTAACTGACTTTGCCTCATCGGAGCTTAACAACCATAATGAGAATATGAAATCCCAGAATATGCCTCTGAACTGTGAATAACAGCATGACACAATGGAAGAGAACTTACTGTATAGCTAGTTAAATTCACGTCTGGTATATATTGTGCGATTCAACCTGCAGCACCTATTCGTGTCTGGTAGAATTGGCACACAGAGCTTACTAGTATATGGGTTTTACTGACGGTCACTTATGGTTAGCCAGTAGTCATGTTTCTGATAGAGGTGGAAGCATGTCGGCAGCAGTGGTGGGATGTGGAGGTAACAGCTGTGGTGGTTCGGAGCATCACAGGCAAAACTAGTCCGAGTACCAGTCCTAGCAGCAGTCTTGCTGAGCTCAGCTCTCCTGTCCCCCACCCTGCCGGCCCTTGGCCTTGGATACATTACATCTCTATTTCAGTACTGGCCCTGTTGCCCCTGACAAACCACACAGAGCTTTTCTGGTAACAGTGGCCGATGTTGTACTTGCATAAATATATGGCAGCAACATTTTTACCCTCCAGTACTGTAAAGTGCTTTGGAATGCAGTTTGTAAGGCATTGTAAAAGACCAGCTTTGTTTCCTGTCCTTACCTGGACGGTTTTGCACTTTCAGAATGAATCTCAAAGCTACATGTAGGAGTACATTTTAGTTTTGCAATGTGATGGTAGTGGAAATTTAGTTTTGTTGGGGAGGATGCGGCTGACATTCGTGGTCACTTACACAAATACTGTATAGAAGCCAGGTTATATTTGCGTTCTCTTTATTTTCACAGATTTCTCTCAATAGTGAAAATAGCAAAAAATAAAAGGAACATGAATATAACCTTCTATACAGTATCTCCGAGCAACTGAATTATTCCTTCTCCTCTGAGTATTAATTAATATTTCTTTTCCTAGGTATTACCCATATAGATTTTACATGAATGGTCTGGAGGTGGTTAGGATGATATCCTAAAATGAACCACTTATTTGCTGAAGCAATACCTTTTATAGGACTGTTTAATAACTTAAGCTTGACACTGGTGTACCTGCATAAGGGGAAATATTGGATGAATTCTTGCAACAACTTATTTTTTGTTGCAAAAGGGAAGGAGCAATTACTGTGTCAAACATTTAACTAAGTGGACAGTTCATTTTATTCTGGTGCTCTGCTAGTGATTATAAACAATATGGGGTGAAACATTAATCTTTTTACTTCATGAATGCTTTATAATCTTTATGAATGTATGTTTATGTTTTTGTCCACCATGGTTAATCAATCTATCTATCTATCTATCTATCTATCTATCTATCTATCTATCTATCTATCTATCTACAGTATATATCTACCTATCTACAGACAGTATCTATCTAGCTATCTACATATAAACATACACACACATACACAACAGAAGTGGGGTTAAAAATGACGAGAAAAGAAGATATCTTACAGATGTCCGTAAAAGCAGTGTATCAAAAATATGTTGTTGTTACTGTTGTCACAATGGATATTTTTAAGGTTACTGTCATCGCAGTGGAATACTAATGATATCACAATGACAATGTCACAATGTCTAGTGCAACACCGAGTCAGCTATTACAATCACAGAAAAACTGCAAAATCTTCAAACAAACTGCAGATTTAAAAGCTACAGCTTGTAAACAAATATACTATAGCCTGACTCAAAACAGGTAATTTATCCTCTCTTGTGAGTAGGCAGGACTTTCGTAACTCACTCCTGACTATGCTACATACGAGTCATGCGCCTACTGCCTCACACTTGAAGATAAATTGCATATTTTGAGTCAGCCCATTTCATTTATCTTGCCATGTTATCTTATACCAAAGTTCAGTTTTACTTATTGTATAGTAAGTAATAACAGTGATTAATAATATCTTAATATAAAAGCTTGGAAGATGGAATTTTGTAAGTTAATATGTAATTACATTACTTTGATTTACTTTCTAAGATACTTTACAAAATAAAACATTTTATATGTATGTAATGTTATTGTAATCTGTGTTTGTAAGGTACTGTCTGTAAATGATTCTGGGTCGCACCTGTAAAAGGAATTAATTTCCAGTGCGTTTACCTGTTAAATAAACAGACAAACATAGAAACATAGACAATGACAGCAGAAAAAGGCCAAAGGTCCATCTAGTCTGGCCAGAGTTCTCTAGTTGCCCTGCGCCCTATTGTTCATACTGAGTTTTATCCCTCCTGGTCCATCCTCCTGCTCGGCTCCTCCCTACTGCTAGTGACCTCAGCAACCACCAGACCCTTCACTCTGTCCCAGCCATGCTTGAAGCCATTTAAAGTCTTGGCACCCATCACTTCTGCTGGCAGATTGTTCCATGATTCTACCACCCTTTCCATAAAATAGAACTTCCTCACATCCCACTCAAACCTTCCCCCCCCCCCAATCCAGTCTCCACTTATGACCTCAGGTTCTTGATTCTGTACTCCTGCAAAATAATTCTATGCCGTTCACCTTGTTTATTCCCCTCAGGAACTTGAAGATCTCTATCACATTCACATTCACATTCTCATTCTCTCTCTCTCTCTCTCTCTCATCTCTCTCTCTCTCTCTCTCTCTCTCTCTCTCTCTCTCTCTCTCTCTCTCTCTCTCTCTCTCTCTATCTCCTGGTCTCCAGTGAGTACATGTTCAGTGCCCTGAGACAATCCTTGTAAGATCTGCCATCTTGGCCCTGCATCATCTTAGTCACCCTGCGTTGCACCTTCGTCAGTCTGTCCCTGTCCTTCTTTAGGAGAGGACTCCAGAACTGAGCAAACTAGTCCAGATGCAGTCCCTGCAGTGACCTGTACAGAAGCAGTAGAAAGCAGAAAAAAAAATTGTAAGGTAGAACACAAAATTTCAAAAGCCACAAAAACATGCCTGAAATGTGTAAATAATATATTTTTTACAAACATCTATGTGCAAACAAATACATATACAAACACGCATACAAATACATATACAAACACATATACAAATATTAAAATACATATACAAACACATATTAAAATACATATACAAATACATATACAAATACATATACAAATACATATACAAATAACGCAAATCAGCCTCATGCTCAACTCTAATAGATGTACAAGAACAGCAGCAGAAATATAAAGATATTTATTGCCAGTCAATACAAACCAACAAAATATATTAAAGGGGTACAGAAACACTGCAGCATTCTTTATTTCATATTTGCTTACCTCCTTTATGTACATATTCCTCTTTTTATTTTCTGTCCCTTTTGTCTTTAAAACTAGCTCTTTATGTAGCCACCATCAGTTAGTGGAAGCCAGCTTAACATAGACTGCTGTGTACAATGATGTGTGTTTATGTACATCTGAGGTGAGGGGACAAGCTTTCTTGTATTGGACTTTGACTCAGGAAAGGGCATTGCCCATTGTGGCCAACTAGACCAGCAGACTGCAGTCCATCTGTGGTAAAATACCATTTTGTATGGCAATTTCCCTAATATACTGGTAAGAATATTTGTTTGTGATGATATAGTACTCCTAGATGAATATTTGCTGTCATTTACCAAGAAAGGACACACAGTGTCTAGACAAGAAGCAGGCCTAGGTATCAGAAATTGGTTACGGGTACCACATGTTTGTTATCAGTAGAAATCATATCCATGGACAGAGTATTTTTTATTCTTATTTTGATATTTATAAAGGACATCATTTTTTTTTATTTTGATAGCTAGCTTATTATATATTAATTACCTACAATTCACTAAAACCCAGTTGAAGATAATTTCTTACAACAGTGTTTTTATTGCTGTAGTACAAAACTACATGATTTGCATAAAGAATGACGTTGGAATGCTTACATACTATGGGTAAACTACTTGCAAAAAGACTGAATAAGAGGAACACCAGAAGAGTAACCACTCATGGTAACTGGTTTGGGGGATATTGTGTTACCTATTCTAATCCTGTGTTTCACTTAGGTAGTCTGTGAACCAGCTCGGTAACTCTTCTGTTAAATGTAATGCCTGCAGCTTAGTTAACAGAAGCCCATGATCGGCAGAATCAAAGGCTGTTGTCAAGCCTATGATTAACTTTCATATCTACTCATTTAATGGCTAAGCTGCTGAAGGGATAGACAGGATGATTTCAGAATTCAGAGCCTGTTTCTCTGGCATCATCTACATCTGTTGTAGATTTGCTTTGGGAAAAAGAGACTAGATATGTATTTATTTTTTACCAGGAGAGACACACTAAGCTGAAAGCTTGTTTACAGGTGCGACCTGGGAGCACAATATAACCTGGAGACCTAGATTTGAATCCCACAGCCCCCACTTGCATACTGTGTAACCCTGGCAATGGATGTCTTTATGAATCAGAAACATTCACTGACCTGCTGCCATGGAAGTAAAATAATTCTATAATTCCATATACGACCAGCTGGTGATTTGCAGAAATTGTGACTCATTTTTTTTAAGTTGCATTTTTGCACCACATAGCAGGCCAAACTAGCACAAAAAGATGTACAGTTCCAGAAATGGTGCCAGTAGGAGGTCAACAACTGACATCCCTTGATTAAAATCTGGTCCATTCTGTAAGCAGAGGGTCATGTTAGACATGTTATATCAGTCCTTTAACAATCTGATGCTAGGTGTCTTTATGAATCAGAAACCTCAAGACCTTTGAAACACAAAGTTCTACTCTGTGTATGTGGTATGCAGAACTGTGGCTGCTGTGGTTTGGATGGTTATATTCTGTAAATCTATTTTTCAGTACTCAGAAATGCCTCCTCCTTTAAATGGAAATCTTTATGCACAGTGGCTATCAAAGTTTGAAAGCCCATGAAACATTATTTGACATGAAGTATTGGGCTTAGCTGTAGCTGTAAGCAGTCCAGAGATATTGATGATCAAGTCTGTTCAATACCGATACTACATCACCACCATTTTATGAATCCTGTGATGTCATGGATGGATAAACTATGCCTATCTGCAAGTAGGCAATCTACAAATGCAGCAAAAGACATGGTCAGATATTCCTTGAAATTTCTGTGCCATCTCTGGAGAAATTCCCTGCCTGCCTGCCTGTACCACTAAACGACCACCAGAGATTCTGTTTAGAAATATTGCAACATATCTGGAAATATCTGACCATGTCATTTTCTCTATCAATATTGAACAGACATAGTCATGGATATCTCTGTACTTCTGCTAGCTGCAGGTAAGTCCAATATCTTGTTTAAAAGAACTCTGTGCATGAAAGGTCTCCATTCACTATCCCTATGGATGGGGAGTATGTCTTGCTGTGGGTGAATAGTAAAGGTTAACACTAGGACTAGGTGGAGTTGCTTCATATATTTTTATGGAACTCACTTTCTATGGGAATGAATTGCACTAAATAACAGTGTTTATTAAGCAGGAAAACTCCATTGAGCAAGCTCATTTGCAAGGAGATCCTGAGAGGGACGCTTAAGATATAATACAGCATACAGCATATATTAGGTACAACAATAAACAGGATTGGCTATACACGACAGTGATGGTTATTAACACTGTAAGCAATCAAAAGAAGTACAGGCAGTGCATATAACTCAGGGGATGAGGAGCAACAGGAGTATGATGCAATACAATACACAAATGTGGTCATTGGAGAAATATAGACAAACGATCTTGCAACATATTTACAATATAGAGGATAATATATGGTCTATAATCAATAACAAGTGGATGTATTCATCGAGAGGTTGCCGTGGTGACAATTTGAACCTAGAGAGCAAAGCTCGTGAGGTTCGTTTTCATGGCAACCTTGAGATGTTTACATACGCTTGTTACTGATTATAGACCATACCTTGTCTTTTACAGTGTATGGTCTACAATCCGGAGTTAAAAGAAAACCATTTAACTTCTTACTTTGCTGTTTTTTTTATTCAGAGTCACTCTCCACCACTATCTCTTCACCGTCACAGCCGCTTCCTGAACTGTGTTGGTAGGGTGGCGTGCTTGAATGCGTTACATGTTGCTATGCTGCAGTAGTGACGTATCTAGTGCAGCATAACAGCTACAATGATGTAGCTACTACATCATAACAACTATATCCTAGGGATGGATTTCCATCTCTAACAACGTTCCACCATTCACTATGTATACAATTCCATTAACTCAGGAACCATAAGTACAGGCAGTGAAATGTACAATTAGATCACCTACTCAAAAACCGTGGAAGCGTTTCAACAATAATTTAACTGACAGGGATGGAACATGAGACACACATGAAACAGGAAGGAAATGGAGGGGTAGCAGGCAATAGAGAGGTAGCAGGGGTGGACAACAGAAGGAATGAGATGGAGGGAAGGCACGGGTGAGAGCAATACAGTGCAGTGAAAGAGTGAGGTGGAGGGTGGGGCCCATCTGTGTATGCATGAACATCTGCCAGTTTTGTGCAAAAATGGAATTTTCTCCATTTTTTAATGCAAATACAGCAGTTATGTACTAAAGTACCATTCTGCATGATTTTCACTTGGGTTTGCTATATTGCGGAGGTTGTCCAAATCCAATGATTTTTGCAGATGCAAGATTTTCTCCCAAATGAGTTTTCACATGATTTACCCCTATGAAAATAGAATTCCACCCAGCCCTGGTTAAAAACAGCGTTCTTGTGTTTGCCAAGTGGTACACTGGTAGCACTTTGGGCTCCCATCTGAAAGACCCATCTTTGCCTGTGATGACCTAAACCCCCATACTGGGGCTGGCTGGGGACTATGCGCATCTCTGATGGGAGGAATTTTTGGGAGGGAGCTGGCTGCCTGACAGTCATGAAACCTCTGCTAGCAGACCAAGGCGGGACCAAGGGCCAAGGATTTGTGTTGGCCATGGAGGCTGCTGTTTGCCCACCCTCCCGACAGATGGAAGGATGTAGCTGTGGCACCCGTGAACATCCAGGCTGAGGATGGGACAAGGGGGAGCAAAAATGGAGAAAACAAAATAATAAAAACGCGTTCCTTGATATTTATTTATTTTTTTGAAAATGTATTGGAAGTGTAGAGAAATTTTTTTTAATTTTTATTCCTAGTCAGTACATGGGACTTTAATTCCATCTGATTGGTTAGCTTTTTTATGTTATGTTGGGGCTGGCAGTATAGCCTAGAGGTTAGAGTAACATGCTGACAATGATCTTGGTATATCCAGCAGACCTGGCTTCGATTCCTACAACCTCCACTTGCATACTTTGTGACTCTAAGCCCGTCAGTTAGCCTCCCCTTGAAAACAGGCACTTGTGCCTGGTGGGCCTTACCTGGTTACCAAAGGGTAAAAAAAAACATTTACCCATTTCTACAAGAAAATCAAATCAACAAAGACAGCCCTTTTCAAGCAGTTGCCCACTGGGATTAGGTCCCTGGTTTGATGTCTGCAAAGGCTTGTGGTGAGTCTGCCCAGTTGAACGGACAGAGACATAGACTTTGACGGCAGATAAGAACCATTTGGCCCACCTAGTCTGCCCATTTCCTCACCTATCGGATAAGCTGCAGACCCTAGTTAACCAACAGCCTACTTCTTCCTGCCCCTCACAAGAATTGCCTTATGCCTGTCCCATGCATTCTTGAATCCCCCCACTGTTTTTGACCCCACAACCTCCTCAGAAAGGCTGCCCATACGCCCACTGACCTCGCTGGAGAGGAAAATACTCACATTGCCCTGAGCCGTTCTCTCTATCTTCAAATTGTGTCCCTTGTTCTTGTACATCTCTTTTCTGAAAGATGCTACCTCTTGGACTTTGTTGATTCCCTTCAGGTACTTCAAAGTTTCTATCACGTCCCCCCTCTCCCTTCTTTCCTCAAGGGTATACATGTTAAGCTCCTTTAGTCTCTCTTTGCATGGCTTCTGCTGAAGACCCTGCACCATTTTAGTTGCCCTCCTCTGGACTGCCTCCATCCTATGTCCTTGCAGAGATGGGGGCTGGATTCATAAAGCTTTCAGAAGGTGCAAAACCTTCCCTAAGTCCCCAAAACTGCCTCAGCTATGGAAAAAAATGGGAGATTGCTCCAAATGCTATTCACAAAAACCTCTGCAGCTGTGGGAAAAAAACACTACAGACTGTGGAAAAAAGTGCAGTTGCGGAAGTCCCTGAGGGAAAAAAAGGTGTGAGATAAGTAAGGCACAGACCCTGAAAGGCTACTCGCAGCCAGATTTATTCTGCAGTTGCAGAAAAAATGTTACACACAGTGGAATGAGGTGTAACACTCCCTCAGCAAACTGCAGTAGTGCCCCAACAATTGGAATCAATTAAAGTGGAGGGGAGGCATAGGTAACAGCATCCCAGATAGTATAGCAGTGGCTGTTGGTACAGCAACAAAAGCACACATTGGCATGATATGGCAACAGGCAACAGCCACCAGACCCAGTGCAGCCCATCATGGAGCCCCACAGGCAGTACAGCCTGGCCAGCCTATAGTGAGTGCTACCCCTGCAGGCAACAGGAACACCCCAGGGAGGGACAACCAGCAGTGACAGTCAGCCACTGTGGTACCATGGTATTGCTGGTACCTGTGGTGCTGCAGTGGTCCCAGTTGAGGGACTGGTTGCATGTCTCTTTGTGTGTGCTGTCAGCTTCATATTATGGCAGCAATGTTAAAGTCTGCTGCTTCAGCTACATAGATTTACTATTGCTGTGCCTTCTCAGCCATTTCCACAGCTGCAGATCCGCAGCACTTGCGGGATTCCCGCAGCTGCTGCAATTCTGCTGCTGCAGGACTTTTGTGGATTCCCCAGTTGCTGGATTTATTTTGAAAATATCACGCAACTGCATTTCCACAGTGCTGCAGGCTTTTTCCCTAGGGCTGCGGGATTTGGGCTTCCTAGAATCCTGCCTGTAGTCTCCAGAACTGCACACAGTACTCAGATGGGGTCTCACCAACTGTCTGTACAGAGGATAACAACTTCCTGTTTTCTACTGGTGATGCCTCGCCCCATACATCCCAGTATCCCCCTAGCCATCCCTACTGCCTTCTCACATTGCTTGCTTACCTTTAGGTCATCTGATATGACTACCTCCAGGTCCCTTTCCATTTTTGTGTTACTACCCAACCCCCATTGTGTACTCTTCCCCTGGGTTTTTGTTTCCCAGGTGCATTACTTTGCACTTCTTTGCATTGAATCTAAGCTGCCATACATTTGACCATTCCTCCAACCTTGCCAAGTCCCTTCTCATCCTTTCCGCCCCCTTTGTGTATCAATCCTGTTGCAGATCTTTGTGTCATCTGCAAAGAGGCATACTTTTCCTTCCAGTTGCTCTGCAAATTCACTTATAAAGACATTAAAAAGGACAGACACAACATTACTGCTATCGGTGTCTTGTTGTCATCAGGGGACGGGGCACACAAATGCCAGGTGACCTGTGACCTGTGCCTTGCCTCTGCTGCATGCTGTGCCCCCTTCTAGTACCGGAGTCCACATTTTAAGTTTGTTCATGAACCCAGTTACCCCAGGTGGCTGCACTCAGGAAACTGGCTTTAAATAAAATGTTAAAAAGGTGCCCACTGGCCCACATTGTGCTTGTGGCCGAATGACCCAGGGTCTGGACCAGATTAGGGAGTCAGAATTAGTTGCATTTCCAGCTAGGGGGTGCTGCTGCTGCCTGCAGTGTGAGCCAGCCCAGAGATGGAGGGAGATGTTAGTATCCTGTCAGCACAATGCCCCTTCACAGTGTGCTGTGGAGCCTGCTCCCACACAGTAGGGTGTGATGTGCAAGTTATGCTTCCTCATGCAGGACTGATAGTGGCTGCAGCTGACATCAGGGACACAGGATGGGGTAGGGCTACAAATTTATGTATTTATTTATTTATTTAAAAATTAGTTGCCTGGAGTGGCTCACTGAGCCGAGGCTCATTTTCTAGTCGGACCCAGGGGATGGGAGAACAGTTGCAAAGATTACAGCATGTGAGGTGATACAGTTACAGTGACAGTCACAGTAAAGTGCAGTAGTAGAGTACAGAACCAACAAGAAAACAAGATCATTGCATGTAAGAGAGGACAACTAAATGATGCATGCAAATCAGCTGTGTAGCTGGACATGATCAAAAGAGCTCAGTGCTTGAATGAACGAAGACTGTCCTAGTCTTAAGAGGAATAGTGAAACAGGCTGATTAAACTAAACACAAAATAGCCCAAACCAGGTGATTGGGGGAGGGAAAGGTAAGGGGAGGGCAAAATTGCTGGGAAGGGGTTAAAATTGATTCAGGTAGAGGGTTGGCAGGAGCGGGGGAGAGGGGAGAAGTTGTAGCTGGCACCTGATGGAGGGAAGGGAGGTGAAGAGTTGGATGGAGGAAAGTAGCTGGTTCCAGAGGGAGGGGAGATGATAGGAGAATGCAGATTTCCCAGCTGAGGGGTGAGGGTCCCAAGAGTATAGAGAGAGAGGAGTGAGGATAGGTATGAGGGGAGGGACCCAAACCAGTATTTAGAGATGATTTGAGTGCAGTGGGACTGGCAATGTGAGGGGATAGGACAAATAAGAAGGAGTATAGGGAGCAGTGGTGGGTATGAGATGGTGAGTTGGTAGAAAAGCAGCAGAAGGCACTGTAGAGGGTGTCCAGCCTAGCAAGGAAAGTGGAGGGGGCACTGCCATAGACCACATCTGCATAGTTGACAGCTGGGAGAGCCATTTTGGTGACCAGCTCCCGGCATACCTGGGGAGAAAGACAGTCCCTACTGTGGTACAGGGTACTGAGACTGGGGTGCAGTTTGGCATGGATGGCATCAATATGTGCAGAGAAGTTAAGCCTGCTATCTAACCATACATTGATGTACTTGAAAGTTATTTTTATTTTTTATTTATTTAGTTGTTTAACCAGGTATAGCACACTAAGCTGAAAGCTTTTTTACAGGAGCGACCTGGGAGCACAAGTTAGGACTACTTCAAGGGGGGTGCCATCCAGTGCAGAGAAAATGGGGAGGAAGGAGAGCCTAGCCAGCTTCAGGATGGTACCAAAGATCATTAACATTGTTATTTTTGTGTTGACCTGAAGTTGGTAGGACGGGAACCAGCACAGACCATTGTGAAAGTCTTCCAGAGCGAGACTTCTTCAAATGCAGTTGAGGGACTGGAAATGTAGAGGACTGTGTCATCTGTGTGCATGTGAATATGTGAGTTTGCACCGGCAGAGGGGTGGTCATTTAGGAAGTTTGGAAAATAAGGGAGAAAAACCTGGTTAACATTTCCATGACGGCTGGCACACTTGGGCCCCATGCTGTGAAGCCTTCCACCCACATATAGATCCTTGGTGCTGGGGGAGGACAGCCTTCCCCTGAGACCCCACTGCAAGGGACAAGTACTCTGTAGGATCTGTAGGAAGGTGACAGCAAAGAGATTAGTCCCAGATAACACTGGATATTTGCCTTTGTGCCAGTGTGAGCTAGTGACTTGAGAGAAACTGAACTGAATTAAATAAAACGTTAGAGATGGTAAACCTGGCCTTCATTTTCTATTATAATTATAGATATGTGTACGTGTATCACTTCTTTAATCTCCCAACTGTTACTGTTTCATGGGCATATGGACGAAATCTCACTGGACAAAATATTGCAGAGTAAATGTCGTGGCCAAAATGTTAGCGGGTCAAAATGTGGCCAGAGAAAATTGTGTGTACAAAATGCCGCGGCTGCCAAGATACAGTATTGGCATTGCATTGCATTATGAAATACTCAGCTTCATGCAGGTACAACTATTTCTCTTCTGCATCAGTGCATAGTTAGTACTTTACTGTTGCTAGATTTATAAATAATAAAGAAAGAGTCTCTTTGGCAGTCAGCGCCGTAACTTGGTACCACTAACCCGGTGATATTAAGCAGTCTGCTCTTGCTGAGCCTGACTGGCTCTGGGATACTTTCCATGTTGTTTACTGAAGGCTAAATTTCATAGTCATCCTCAGAATTGACGGGCAACATTATGACCAGGGACATTATGTCCGGTGACATTTTGGCCAGGCAACATTGTGTCAATGCCATTTTGTCTGCAGCATAATGTCCGGCGACATGTCGTCTGTACACAGTTTTAATGTGTTCTCACTGAAATAATACCCTTTTTCCCTTTTATAGGGTCCCTCATTGGTGCTGTCTTTTTTTTCCACCTGATATTAGTGTTTTAACCCATTGATAACCTGTTGACTGGAGGCCCAGATAGAAAGCTTCACTGCAGGCTTCCACTCAACTGATGCCAATGTGAATATTAGCAATGGCAAAAGGTAGACTCAGCAAGGGATCCAAAAAAGGAAAAAGGAAATGCAGAGCGCTGTACAGAGACTTCTGGCATGCCAAAATTTCTACATTGAAATGGGAAAGTCCGTTTTTTGTCCCCCTTTTAGTGCATATGAAAGGTGCCAGATTGAGAATACTGGACATGGAAGTGCTCTACTTAGCCATATAACAGGTACAGAACAGGATAAGAGTGTCTCACTGCAAACTTCCCCACCCCGTCCTGCCAATGTGCCAAGGACCTATCATGGAGGACTACCTCCAGTGGGCGGGAGAGAGTTCAGAGAGTCAGCAGGATTCTGGAAATCGGAGGCCCAAGAATGGTTGCTGAGGAAGGGCAGAGTTCATGGCCTGCTGAGTTAAGGCTGAGTCACCAAGTAGGGAGTAAGCCATGACAGACACCTAGGGGGTAATGACACAGGGTTGAAGGCGAAGTGGCCTTCAGTCCAGAAGTGCATCAGATGCTTTAAATCGTGGCCTGCAGTGGCTTATCTGCTTATAAAAGGGCACTCTGAGGCTGCAGCTTAAAGAAATATACCAAGACGTGCATGTTGGCATGCAATCAAGCAAGTAGTTGTATTTTTAAGGAACACAATACATTAAATAGTCCCCTTTAACAAACGTGTGATAGATTCTGGTTGTTCAGAGCTGCTGATCTCACCGGGATTGGGTTAAAACCATAAATGCAGGACATCTCTCAAAAAGGGTAGGGGAATTTTAGTAAGTGAACCAAATTAATTGTTTACAGTCACAAACCAATTCATATACAAGACTTGAGACAAAAGGAAACAAATGAAGGAAAAAATACCATCACGTTTCTTAGAAATAAGAAATGAAAACAGTTTAATTAAAAAACAAGAAAAGAGTAGAGGAATTCCTCCAGTGTCCTGGCCAAATTTCCCCAATTCAGTAAAATACAATCATCAGCTTAAAATGGTTCAGTCTCAGTTGTCTGCATTTGTATGCCCCAGACCCCCCCCCATGAGGCTGAAAATAAGAATTATTGTCTAGCCCTCCTTTCCCAGTTAAAATAAATAGCAAAAACCTTGCTGTGTGAGGGGCAGCTCTATGCAAAATGTTTTAGTTATAGGGACACTGCCAATCTCCTTAGGGTTCAAAGTGCCCCTAGTTTAAAAAAACACGTTATGACTGGTCACATTCTGTGGAGACTGATGATGTAGCTGGTTGCTTGATTCAGACTCTGTTTCTTTTAAAAAGTGAAAACAGACGGCGCACTCTACTGGTGTTACTGCACCAAAACGTGTTTGCTTGCATTCCTTGATCGACTCCCGCCACATCTTTCTTGGACTTGGGAACACTCTAAATGCAGTCTAGGCACTCATGAAGCAGTGGGAGGAGAGCTGACTATTACACCTTGAGTGGCTGCACTGTTTGGGTGTGTTCCTAATGTTCAGTGAGCATGTAATAAGAGCAGATGGGCTCTGGCCGTGGTACTGAATGCTGCTTGCTCTTGCTAGAACTAAACTGCATAAGCTGCATAAGGAGACTCAATCAGGGGACAGAGAGGTGTACTGATCTGTAAGTAGGCTGCATATACCAGGATGACTTCAGATTGAAGAAAGGAGATCCAACATCTAGCCATACATGGATACTGTTTAAAATTACGGTCAGATGATGACTTATAACAAATAAGGTTTCTAGATTCTTTCCTTCCATTTTATACACTGTTTAATGCACTGCAGGGCCTGGCAACTTCCCTGGGTGGGTAGCTCAAACATGCCCATTCCGTTCTTGCTTTCTGGATGCCACATTGAACTAGCCTGAAATAACCACAGTTATTGACAGGCCACTGGCCAGTCATCAGACGACTGTCTTTCGTCACTGCTGACCTAGGCCAGATTCGAACCAGTGACTTAGATGGGAGAGACACCTTGACCCAAATCCCCTGAGATGTCCCATCTCCTTGCCCTTGACTTGTTACGCACTTGAGGTAAAGCTGCGATGCATCAGAGGTCAGCTACTATTATGTTATTTAGTAAGTTATATGTCTTAGCATTCAGAATAAGCTGCAGGAGAGAAGCTGGCTGGAGTGAATCTGGAGGTGAGTACATAATGAGAAACTCGCTTAATGTGGTCAAGAGGAGTTTCATTACTTTTGACACAGATCACTTGATCTGCCTGCCTGCTCCCCTCCATAAACCTATCTTCTCAGCCTGTGTTGTTAACCACTCCTGCAGAAGGACAGACCCTGCCGCCCCTCTAGCTCCCTGTTGCAGTGCACCTTAGTGTACCTCATGTCCCCAGGTACTAATAACAATGGTACTGGTGGTGATGGGAATCCCACTGTCATTTCTTTTTTGTCTTAAAACGAATACACAACTTTGTGCTTTAGGAGTCTGTTGGCTCTTTCCAGGGGGCATGGGTATTTGCTCTAGACATAAATGTGCTTTTACCGCATTTAATAGGCATATATAATTCCTGAGTATCTGTGTACTCAATTCTCTTTGAAAACATCATACACACAGTTCAATGACGCCTGCTTTCATGCCCCATTGTTCATCACAGGCTCAATCAGAGTACGCAGCAGCAAGGGCTGAGTGAAGATCCATTGCCCATGCAAATCCCTGTACTACCCTTCTCTTTATCTCCCAGCTGATCCGAAAACTCAGGCATAGTGCCCTTATTAGCAGTCCCTCCTTATCACTTAGCCACTGCGTTGCTTTTGATCGTCCCAGTCACAAGTGGATTATGCTGTTTGTTTGTTCACTCAGTTTGAAGGCGAATCTGTAAATAGAAACCTTCTCTGGTGTATTTTTTCCCAATATATAAGTTCTTAAAAAAGAAAAACCTAGGTATTGCACTGCTGACAGAAACACATAGAGGCAGTGACAGGCTGAAGGAATGTAACTGACTGCCTGGAAAATGAACTGGATGTATGAACTGTGGGTCTCTGATCAGCAAAAATAGGGTAGACAGAGCCACTGTGAGTACAGATGTCGAGGCACTACAGCTCTGGTTGGAACTTGTTAAAGTATAATCTGCACAAAGGGAATTCTAAACAGCAGTCAGAAAAAGACAGATTAGCTTTCTGAAGAAAAATAACTGGATTAAGAATTCATACAAATGTCCTACTGGGTTTGAACTGATACGTAGAGAGTGAAAGGCTGCATAGTGCTCTGTTATGATTTTATTAATGTGTATCCTGTATTCCTCTTTCATTCCACCCCAGGGGAAGGCCACATGATTGGTCGAAGCACCCTGGAATTTTCTTATCCCTTGTTATCTGAACTTTGGTGTGAGTAGAGCAAATTCTGCATTTAATAACACAGTTTTACTTGCAGTAATTTACTGTTTCAGTGTTTTTGTGCAGCCATTCCTGTTTCTTCTTTCCTGCTTCATCTTTGGAAGCAGTATAGGGCAGTGGGTTAAGGCGCTGAGCTGCAGATCTGGAGACCTGGGTTTGAATCCTACAGCCACCTAGGTGCACACTGTGTGATTCTGAGCAAGTCACTTAACTTCCTTGTTCTCCCAGATCACATCTGGAAACAAGCTTCGGCTTAGTGTGCTACTCCTGGTTAAACAATGTTCCCTTACCTTGTGTAACTGGTGTAACCCCTCTGCAAATGGGGGTTCCCAAAAGACTTCCAGGAGCTTGCTTGAATGCTCCAAGCCTGAATGGTGTTTGGCATTTAAGCCATTTATCAGTGAGTGTTTTTAGAGCCTCTGGTACTGTCTCTTTAAGAACTGTCTGCTTGCAGACATATTTAGTTTGTATGGGGGGGACTGTGTGCTTCTCTGAGTACCACTCGAGCTGCTGCCAATTCACTTCATTTTTGCAGTCACTAGGAGTGCAAAGGGAACCTATCTGAAAGATGTAACTGTTTGCCAGAAATTATTTAGAGTAATAATGAAATTACAGTTTGTCTAACCTGCTTTCTTTGCAGTCAGAACTGTGTCTGCTAGTTCCCATTCTAGTTTTGAACTGCTGAACTGGACCAATCAGTGTGGGGTAAGCTACCTCTAAAATGGTGCCTTGACGAATCAGAACTTGGACTCATAATCTGAGCCAGCCACAAGAGGATTGTATGGGCAGTGACTCTGGGAGATGTAGTTTAGACTTCAGTGCCTTTTGGACCAACAGCAGCAGTCTATTGTGAGTGACAGCCAATCCAGTCAAGAACTGGAGAGAACTCAAGGAAGTGCCAGTTTTGTCGGTTGGAGTTTCAGTTGAGCTTTGGCAGTGAAGAAGGAAGGAGCCCTGTGCTTTTCAGTGTGCAGTTTTAGTCAAAACGTGTGTAAGGCCCAGAGTTCCGGTCTGCAGCTTGTGTAACAGCTTGTTAGGACTGAATCGTCCCTGTGAAAAGAATCAAAGGATCTCTGAAGAGTAGAAACCAGGCTCACCCTGTAGAAGACTGGAGGAATGGCTGAAAATTGCACTCGGTCTGTCAGGAACTGAATCTGCTGTGTGTTTTCGGGTATTGTGCAGTAATGGCGATCGGGATACAGATGCAGCCTGCCTGGTATAGTGCTTTCTTTTATATGGATGTGAAGAGGTTTGTGTACCTCAAGTGAGCCCTGCTGACATTGAAGGACCCTATCTTATTTGGAGGTCGTGAGTACTAATTCAGGGTCGCCTCTGTTGAATTGCACATTAAATCCAATGGAATTACTGTACTGCTGACTGTTTAATTCTCCTTTTCTCTGTGTGAAAGGGCCCCTACCAGCTGCCACGGGTTTGGACTAGCCACTAGGGCTTGGGTACCCAGGGACAGTAACTGATAGGGATAGGCCTGCACAGAGCCATAGGTAGATTATTAGAGTGATAAGCTAATTAACCTGATTTCCCCTGTCCTTGTTATATCCCCTAATAAATCAGAGCTGCTTGTTTCAGCAAAGTTATACTGCCTGAGGTATTTGTCTATGTTAAAGTACTGTACTGTGATTGTTGCACTGTATCTCATTTCACAGGAGGTCCCAGTGCCGGAACCAGACCTGGGGGTAAGTGTATACTGTGAAGGTAATTCTGATATATTGTGTGGGCCACTAGTGGGAAGAAAGGGGTTGCAGTGTCCCAGAGGGCTGTGACCAAGTTAGTTTAACTATTGCAAACCCTGACCTCTGGGTGGAGGCCCGCCATTGGATCCAGGCCCTCAACCTGTTAGTGGCAAATCAGGCAGGGTAGTAGCCCTGGGATAGCGCCATCTGGGGTTACATCTTGGAGGCTCACCGCTGGGATTGTGTGTCCTCTAGTGGCCATATTCACGAACCACTGTTAAGAAAAAATGGGTACCCGACAGAAGTGGCTGTGCACCGCTGGTGGAGTGTGTACTGGGAGGAGATCGACCCCAAAATGCTATGTTTATCCTGGACATCCCCTGGTATCAATACGGACACTGTGCAGGGAGTACTTCCAAGGTGGAAGGTTTACAAACCCTGTGGTGGTGGGTCGGCATGCTAATCTGCTCACCCACACTTTCCTGGCCCTAGTAGTTTAAGGATCCCATAGATAGCTCCAAAGTGCCACAGACCATTACCCCAGAGGAGCCCTCACTGCTTGGAGAGTGATAACTAGGACAGTAAAGACCCGGGGGGGAATCAGCCCCCACCACTATCTGAAACTTTTGAGGAGAAATTTGCTGAATGGTTGCTGGGAGAGGGGAAAACTGTGGAGGACTTGAAGAAACTATTCTCGCCACCTGGGGGTGTTCCTCCCCCAACACCCTCTCCTGCTCCAGTGCCCGTAATGGTGGCTGAACCAATGCAGACTCCTATTTCTGCACCTGCCATTAGTCACGACTCTTACCGAAGGTTGAGGATCTTCTCTGCACCCTCCCACCCCCAAAGGGAGGATGACTGGGAGACCTGGATAGACTATGTTGCCCCAAGTGCTAGAATGGCAATGCTCGGAAGGCGAAAAGCGAAGCAGGTTAGTGAGAGCCTCCGGAGGTCCTGCCCTGGCTACCATCCGCAAGCAACGGGCCAGTAACCCCGAAGCGACTGCACAGGCCTATCTTGAGGCCTTGGAGAATGTGTGGGAGCCCAGATTCTGATGAGGACCTATGGTGGAGAGTAAGAAATGCACAACAGTACCAAGGGGGTTGTTGTCTGTGTATGTCTCGGCTGGAAAATTGTTGCAAGAATGCCTCAGAAAGGGTAGTTTGCCAGCGATTGAACTGGACCGAACCAGACTGGACAGAATCCTTAAGTCTGCCCCTTCTCAGAACTGCTGTTGCTTCAGTTACGCCTGGCAAATCGACTGGAATCCCCACCCTCCTATGATGAGTTAATGAGAGAAATTCGAGGAGTTGAGAAAAGGCGACCTCGGAAGGTACCTGCACCAACAGCTGTGGCTACGACCCGAGTGACTGAGGGTGACCCATCAAGTGAAGTTCAGGGGCAGAGGTTGACAGTCAATGAGTGCTCTGACAAGGAAAAGATATGCCACAATGGGGGAACTGTTGAGAGAGATCCGGAATTCAAAAACAGTCCCTTTATGAAGGCCACGCCTGGCACGGGCCCTGACCTATATCCGACTGCATCTGCTATGGGGGTGGGGTACCCACCCATGTATCTCCTGCTGATAACAGCTCCAAACTCAATTCCTTGACCATGGAAGTGGAGAAACTGACGAGATGTCTCCAAATGCTTATCACGCGCAGACAGAGATGGCACCCAGGTTTCCAGTTAGTAATACCCGCCCTGGCTCCCAGTGTGGTGCCTCGCCAGCTCAAACTCCAGAAAGTATGTTTTGCTATAATTGTGGGAAAGATGGGCACATGAAAGGGAATGCCAGTCCCCAAAAGACACTGACAAAGTTGCATATAGGCTATAAGGAGAGCTTCGGAGAAGAAATCAGTGGTTAAGAGGTGCACGACATGATCCCAGTGAGGGCACCAAAAATGCTAATTCACGTCCTTTTGTGGCAAGGTCAATTGCCCAGGCCCCCACTACCGCCTCTCCAGACTGGTCCAGAATAGTGGGTCCCTCCATGGAGACCACTGTAAAGGTGAATGGAGTGTCTACAAGAGCTGTATTAGACAGTGGCTCCCAAGTGACAATTATGTTCCAGGATTGGTATCAGAAGCATTTGTCAGACGTACCTTTACAACCATTAGAAGGACTGCATGTATGGGGTTAAGTGAGAAGGCCTACCCTATTCCGGTATATCCGAATTTGGCTGTCTTTCCCCACCTCGTGGCTGGAGTGGCGAACAAGTAGAGACCCTAGCCTTAGTGTGTCCCCCACTGGACTGTATGATGGTGTCCCTTGTTGATTGGAACAAATGCTCATATGTTCGGAAGGCTGGCACAGTTGTGTTATGAAAAACAGGGTCAAAGACTAGTAGAACTTTAAGAGTTCCGCTTTAATTAAGAAGGCCTATGAGGCACAGAGAGATGCTGAAAAAACAGAACCAGAGGAACCGGTCGGAATTGTATGGAAGAAGGATCCTGAGTCTCTGATCCGGCGCAAATGCCAGTGTACCTTACAGGAGAGGTCCATATCAGAAAGGATGTTAAGAATAAAATATTAATGTTGGATGCACCAGGCGATGGAAAATTGCCAGAGGGACTGCTGGTCAAGCCTAGTATTTTGCCCGCTAGAGCCCATGCTTATGCCAGAAGGGTAATGGTCCAAGTTCATAATGTGTCTGAAAGAGACATTCGAGTAAACAAGGTTGCATCCTGGCTAATGTGCATTGTGCAGACACTGCAGTGCTACCCAACAGCAAGAGTTCAAGGAAGAATGACAGAGTAACGCTGACTTGTTTGATTTCTCGCGACTCTCGCTGCCAGCTGAATGGAAAGTGAGGATCAGTGAGAAGCTTGCCCAGAGAGACCAGGTGTTTTCTTTAAAGGAATGGGATGTAGGATGCGTGCAAGAGCTGAGCACAATATCCGCTGCATGACGAAAGACCATTTCGTGAGAGGTCTCGAGCCTGGCACCTGCTGACATAGATGATGTGAGACGGCATCTGCAAGAGATGTTAGCTGCTGGTGTAATACAAGAATCCAGAAGCCCTTTATGCTTCCTCCATTGTGGTAGTGAGGAAAAGAATGGAACAGTAAGGATGTGTGTGGATTATCGCACCTTAAACCGGCGGACTATCCCTGATCAGTACACAATGCCCGCATTCAGGATGCTTTGGACTGCCTAAACGGGAGCAAGTGGTTCTCTGTGCTGGATCTCCGCAGTGGACTACCAGATCCCGGCGGCCCCAGAGGACCGTGAGAAGACGGCCTTATCTGTCCGCTTGGCTTCTATGAATTCATGAGGATGCCTCAAGGTTTCAGTGCCCCAGCCACTTTTCAACGATTGATGGAGCGTGCAGTGGGGACATGAACTTACTAGAGTGCCTGGTATACCTAGATGATGTTATTGTGTTTGGCAGCTCACTGGAGGAACATGAGAGCAGATTATTTAAGGTATTGGACCGACTGGAGGACTTTGGCCTTAAACTGTCCATTGATAAGTGTCAATTTTCAAACATCAGTAAAGTATGTGGGACATATAGTATCCACCGAGGAATAGAGACCGACCCAAGTAAAGTTGAGGCCTTGACCACCTGGCCACAGCCCAAAAATCTAAAAGAACTGCAGAGATTCCTGGGATTCTGTGGTTATTATCGCACTTCATCAAGGACTATTCAAGAGTGATCCGCCTTTACTTAACCTTACTCAAGGGTATCCCCAACCCACAAAAATACCAAAGTCAGCGTCCCTCAAGACTGAAAGAGTGTATTTTCATCCGAGTGAAGTATTTGGGGCCCGCTGGACTCCTGATTGTGAGACTGCTTTTCATGAGATCATATATCAACTTACCCATGCTCCAGTGCTGGCCTATGCCGATCCAAGAAAACCTTCGTCCTGCACACTGATGCTAGCTTGCAAGGGTTGGGGCTGTGTTGTACCAAGAGCGAGAATGGCCTGAGACCAGTGGCCTTTGCCAGTAGAAGCCTGACCCCATCCGAAAAGAACTATCCTGTACATAAGTTAGAGTTCCTAGCTTTGAAGTGGGCTATTGTTGACCAATTCCATGAGTACTTGTATGGGGCTCAAATACTAGTAAAACTGACAATAATCCTTTGACCTATGTGCAGACCTCAGCTAAGTTGGATGCCACTGGCCATAGGTGGCTTTCTGCATTATCTACATACGAATATGCTCTCTCGAATACCGAGCAGGTCTGAACCACATAGATGCTGATGCTCTCTCCCGGAGGCCTGTTCCTCAGAATGATTGGGTCCGATTGGCAGAACCTGACATTCGGCACTCTGCCGAAGTTTGACAGGGAGGAACAATGTCCACGGATGCAGTGGACTGCATGGTGGATTGCTTGGGAGCCTCTGAGAATTGTATACCTGCTGCTTATTGCCACTTTTCTGCAATAGACATTGGTGCACTGCCTCAGCTGGACAATGACAGTATTCATGGCTCAATCCCGTGATCCCATGATCAAAGCAGCTTTAGAAGCCCTCTATGCAGGAAAAGATGTGTCCAAATTACGCTCCACTGATTTGAGAACTGCACTGTTATACAAAGAAGGTCCAAGTTGAAACTGATCAATAAACTGTTATACAGATAAACAGTAGACAGAAGGGGACAAGTAGACAAACAACAACTAGTGCTGCCCACTGCCTTCGAGACTCAGTACTGAGGTCCTTGCACAACCACATGGGGCACCTTGGTATAGACAGAACACTTGACTTGGTGAGATCCAGATTCTATTGGCCTAAGATGGGGCTGATGTGGAGCAACACATTCGAACTTGTAGTCGCTGCTACAGAGGAAAGCTTTCCAGAGGGCTGCCCCCTGTTAACATCACCACCAGTGCACCTATGGAGCTGGTCTGTATTGATTTTCTGAGTTTGGAGTCAGATCAAAGAAATATCAGTAATGTGCTGGTGGTCACTGACCATTTCACGAGATATGCCCAAGCTTTCCCCACCAAAGACCAGAAAGCATCCACTGTGGCCAAAGTACTTGTAGAAAACTTTTTGTTCACTATGGGGCTCCACAAAGAATCCATTCTGATCAAGGGAGAGACTTTGAGAGTCGTCTGATCAAAGAGATGCTTTCTCTGTGGGAGTCGAAAGTCCAGAACTACTCTTACCACCCAGGGGACCCACAGCCTGAACGCTTCAACCGCACTTCATAGATATGCTAGGCACCCTGCACCCAAAGGACAAGCCTAGATGGAGCCAACAAATTAGCACCCTGGTACATACTTATAACTGCACCAAAAGTGATGCCACTGGATTCTCCCCTACCGCCTGATGTTTGGAAGAGAAGCTCGACTACCAGTAGATGTGTGTTTTGGGGTCTCTCCTGATGGGGTTCAAGCTGACAACTATTTACAGTATGTGCAAAAGTTAAAGGCCCAGCTAACTCATGCGTACTAACTGGCTCAAACCATGGCTGCCAAAAGAAATCTGGCCAACAAAGAAAGGTATGATAAAAGGTGAAAGCACAGGAACTCCAGGAGGGAGATCGGTATTGCTAAGAAATCTGGGACTGCATGGCAAGCACAAGATTGCTGACAGATGGCACCATCTCCTCACATTGTAGTGGGCAAACTAGATGATCTGCCAGTGTACAAAGTAAGGCCTGAGAATAATTCAAAAGATGTAAAAACAATGCATAGAAATCATTTACTGCCCATTGGACAAATCTTAATTGAGTCTGAGCCCTAGAAGATGCCCCTCTGGACCAGTGACTAGAGCTGCTAAGAAAAGATCAAGAAAGTCTGCACCTACAGAAGCAAAGTTAAAGTGTTCCCTCCACAAGTCCCAGTTGAGCATGACTGTCAGTCCATATCGGAAGAAAGTGAGAGTGACTTTGAATACTATCCTTCTTACGAACTGAGTCAATTGTTTCGGGGCAATCCCCTAGTCAATACTGGAGATGAAGCTGGGCCTTCTGGACTGTCCAAGCCCCCAGCTTCGTCCCTGGAGCCAATGCTCCCAGAAAGTGAAGTGCAAAGCATCAGATCAGATGAAATGGAATCATTGTGCATGGTTGAACTGTTTGAGCTTTAGGGAGGAAAATGATAGATTGGGGCAGACTGGTGATACACCGAACAAGAAGAGTATTTTGAGTGCCCTGACAGTCCACTGCCAGTGTCCGAAAGCTCTCCATGCGAGCCAAATGTTGTGGACTCAGAAACTGTAACTCCTGGAGCTGAAAGTGCCCCAAGTTCTAGCCTCTCTACCCCCATGGAGACTCCCTGACAAGTGAGGACAATGCTGAAAATGAGGCTCAGAGTGCAGAGACTATAACAGTTCCCCTAGAAAGACTGGTCGAGCTGTAAAGCCTGTGGTGCACCTCAGTTATGATTCACTTGGGAGGCCTGTGGACTTGTCTCTCAATGTTGTCCATAAAGGAGTGTATGTGTCCCTGAGCTCATTGCCCAAACTGAGCATCAGTGCTAACTCGCAAGTTACTTGTGTTGCCCTCTAAGTATGGTGCCCTTGCCCCATCCAGCCCCAAGGTAACTGATAGGAAGGGCCCTCTCTTCAGGTTTCATGTACAAGAGGTAATAACTTAGTTATGGTACAATGTGTATGTAATACTGTGTAAAGAGGACGACTGCAATGTTTCAGAAATGTGTTCTTGGTAAAATTATATATTGACTGATGATTACATGTGTGAGCCTAATGCAAATGTATATGGTTGCAGTTAAAACTTATGGGGTACTTGCTTGACACGGACGCCAAGCTTTCCCAGGCCAGGAAGGGTGTAACCCTCTGCAAATGGGGGTTCCCAAAGACTTCCAGGAGCTTGCTTGAATGCTCCAAGCCTGAATGGTGTTTGGCATTTAAGCCATTTATCAGAGAGTGTTTTAGAGCCTCTGGTACTGTTCTTTAAGAGCTGTCTGCTTGCAGACATAATTAGTTTGTATGGGGGGACTGTGTGCTTCTCTGAGTACCACTGAGCTGCTGCCAATTCACTTCATTTTTGCAGTCACTAGGAGTGCAAAGGGAACCTATCTGAAAGATGTAACTGTTTGCCAGAAATTATTTAGAGTAATAATGAAATTACAGTTTGTCTAACCTGCTTTCTTTGCAGTCAGAACTGTGTCTGCTAGTTCCCATTCTAGTTTTGAACTGCTGAACTGGACCAATCAGTGTGGGGTAAGCTACCCTAAAATGGTGCCTTGGACGAATCAGAACTTGACTCATAATCTGAGCCAGCCACAAGAGGATTGTATGGGCAGTGACTCTGGGAGATGTAGTTTAGACTTCAGTGCCTTTTGGACCAACAGCAGCAGTCTATTGTGAGTGACAGCCAATCCAGTCAAGAACTGGGAGGAACTCAAAGGAAGTGCCGGTTTTGTCGTTGGAGTTTCAGTTGAGCTTTGGCAGTGAAGAAGGAAGGAGCCCTGTGCTTTTTCAGTGTGCAGTTTTAGTCAAAAACGTGTAAGGCCCAGAGTTCCGGGTCTGCAGCTTGTGTAACAGCTTGTTAGGACTGAATCTGTCCTGTGAAAAGAATCAAAGGATCTCTGAAGAGTAGAAACCAGGCTCACCCTGTAGAAGACTGGAGGAATGGCTGAAAATTGCACTCGGTCTGTCAGGAACTGAATCTGCTGTGTGTTCTCCGGTATTGTGCAGTAATTGCGATCGGGATACAGATGCAGCCTGCCTGGTATAGTGCTTTCTTTTATATGGATGTGTGAAGAGGTTTGTGTACCTCAAGTGAGCCCTGCTGACATTGAAGGACCCTATCTTATTTGGAGGTCGTGAGTACTAATTCAGGGTCGCTTCCCTGTTGAATTGCCACATTAAATCCCAATGGAATTACTGTACTGCTGACTGTTTAATTCTCCTTTTCTCTGTGTGAAAGGGCCCCTACCAGCTGCCACGGTTTGACTAGCCACTAGGGCTTGGGTACCCAGGGACAGTAACTGATAGGGATAGGTCTGTGCACAGAGCCATAGGTAGATTATTAGAGTGATAAGCTAATTAACCTGATTTCCCCCTGTCCTTGTTATATCCCCCTAAATAAATCAGAGCTGCTTGTTTCAGCAAAGTTATACTGCCTGAGGTATTTGTCTATGTTAAAGTACTGTACTGTGATTGTTGCACTGTATCTCATTTCACAGGAGGTCCCAGTGCCGGAACCAGACCTGGGGTAAGTGTATACTGTGAAGGTAATTCTGATATATTGTGTGGGCCACTAGTGGGAAGAAAGGGGGGTTGCAGTGTCCCAGAGGGCTGTGACCAAGTTAGTTTAACTATTGCAAACCCTGACCTCTGGGTGGAGGCACCCGCCATTGGATCCAGGCCCCTCAACCTGTTAGTGGCAAATCAGGCAGGGGTAGTAGCCCCTGGGATAGCGCCATCTAGGGGTTACATGTTCATTCCTCAGTTCAGCAATGTACCATTGAACAACATGAGAGGTTGCTGAACTCAGTAAGTAAATGGAAAGTAAAGTGGTGCTAACACTGGGAATAATGTTAATGAATGTAGTCCAGGGTGTATTTACTGTATTAGTCTGGGCACTGGACCATGGCAATGAGATCAACAACGCTTCCCACAAGGAAGTCAGGGAGATCCCAAAATCCAGTTGGCAGTAGTATAACAGAAGTGAGAAGGGTATCCATGTAGGAAGATTACACTCTGGGTTAGCATCTGATGCAGGCAAAAGACAGGACGGGCAGCGATGCATTATGGGCACTATTTGGCCTGTTCAAGACCCACCAAATATCCGATATCATCCCAACCCTAGCCCCTGAGAGAGTGCAGAGTCGGGTGGCAAAATGGTGGGGTGGTGGCAAACGGCAACAAATCTGAAAGTAGAACTAGGGATCCCTGTCAGTTTTATAGTATCTGTACTGCTATAAGTCCTGATTTATACAGAATCAGGAGTTTATTGGCAGAACTGGTGAATTTACCAATTGGAAAACAGTTACAAAAAGTCTGATACTAAACTTACAAAGTATTTATGCGGCAGTCCTTGCATTTGTTGTACTTCAATAAAAGAATGTTTCAAATCAAATCAAATTTTATTTGTAAAAAATTTGCAATTCAACAGGTATTGAAGTGCCTGTACACATCAATAAAAATAAATTAACAGAAAAACATTAAAACAGTAGGACATAAAATTTCAGGAAATGCTAAATTGAATAGATGTGTTTTCAGTGCAACCTTAAATGATTCAGCGGTCAGGCACTCACAAACCTGATGAGGTAGAGAGTTCCACAGGGTTGGGGTCACAAAGGCAAATGATCTGGCCCCAGAGGTCTTCAAATGAACCCTGGGACCTCTAGCAATCCCTCGTCGGCGGGGCAGGGGGAGCAGAGGGGGCAGTAGGGGGAAAGGAGAGCTTGCAAATACTGTAGGTCCTGTTTAGCAGAAGACAGCTTGGTCTGTTCGTTTCTGACACCCTGTTGAACAGCGCTGCTTCTTTTTTCACTTCTGTCCTCAAAAACCTACAGTACACTGGATCTGCATTTTCCTGGGTTCCATTTAAAATTGTTCTCACTGGGCTCGATTTACAGATGATCGGGACTGGCACAAGGGGCTTGTGTCAAGTAAAAATGTCACAAAGGGTTGCTTGTGCTGCACCTTGCACCAATCCTGATTTTGTAAGGCACCCTACTCCACGGGAGGTGGGGGGATGACACCTGCACCAAGTGGGCTTGTGCTGTGCTTACAACGGCTACACTGGTGTGCCATGGTGGACAGGGGCTTGTGCTGGAGCAGTGCTGCAGAATCTCCTACACTGACATTTTACAAGCCCTCCCATGGGTACATGGACCCTGCTGTTAGACCAGCCCAGAGGCAGTCTAACCTGCTGTGTGCCACTCCTGGAGCCTTCGCTGGGTGGGGGGTGAATATGCCCCCTTTGCGAAAGTGCCCACACAGTCCTCCACACCTGCCAGACCACCACTGGAGCAGCCGGTGTCCTGTGGCAGGTAGGAGCCCTCTACATCACCCCCATGGTGGTACAGGTGCAGCTGCCCCCACATGGACCTGCACTGTCCAGTGGCAGCCATGCACAGTGCCCTTGGGGGGCTGTTTCTGCCCCCAACCTGTCCCACCCTCCACGAGGCATTTCCCATTTGGTATGAACAACCAGTTCCCTGGATGACCTGCCAGCAGGTCGCCATCACTGGCCACTCCTGCTACAAGCCTGTTTTACAACTTGCGGGATTCCCCTTCTGTGTACTGCTTGGTCAGTGCATGGGTTGGCTTGCAGAAAACTTGGGGACTTTTGTGCTGGGACTCCTGTTCTTTTAAAATCTGATGCAGGGTCCCTGGTGCACCCAAGTTTGCCACAGGCAGCGGTTCAGTGCACACTGTGCCAATCTAAGGGGTTCACTGAAAATTGAGCCCACTATCTTTAAGTATCTTGGTGGATTGACCACCATCCTTCCTCATGCCTGGTGCCCCTGCTCATTGGAGTTCCCCAGGGTTCGATCCTGTCACCTATGTTGTTCACAGTATACATGTTTCCCCTCGGTGAGGTCATTAGACGATACAGTTTGGGTTTTCACTGTTATGGAGATGATACCTAACTGTATATGTAATTTGCTCCTGAGACAGGTGATGCTGTGAAGGTGCCAAATAAATGTCTGTCAAAGATCCAAGACTGAATGTCCTCTAGCTGGCTGAGACTAAACCCTGACAAGACAGAGGTGCTAGTGGTTGAGCGTGGTTGCTGGCATGATGTGGGTGCTTTCAGGGTTGGTCCTTCCCCTTTGTCAGCTTCTACTAGGGTGAAGAATCTGGCCATCATCCTTGCTGATGGTTTGACACTTGAGTTTCAAGTGCCGTCTGTCATGCAGAGTGTTTTTCACCACTTAAGGAATGTCACCTGAATCAAAGCCTTAATTCTGCCTGGTGACCTGCCCTCACTAGTTCATGCCTTTGTAACGTCTAGGCTTGACTACTGTAGTGCACTATACCTCAGGGTCAGTGTAGGAATTTGCTGTTGCCTACAGCTGGTGCAGAATGCAGCGGCCAGGTTGCTGATGGGCCTTCTGAGGTCTTGTCATGTGACCCTCAGTCCTGCTTTATCTGTACTGGCTTCTGGTGAGCTGGAGAATTACCTTCAGGGTGGGCTTGCTCACCTATAAGGCCCTACATGCCTCATGCCCTGGCTATCTGAGTGCTCTCCTGACTCCTATCCGCCCTGGGTACTCACTCCTCTCCTCCACTGAAGGTCTCCTAGTGGTTCCTATGGCCCAGCTGAAGACCTCTGGAGATTGTTTGTTTGAGGTCACTGGCCTTGCCGTATGGAATTTGCTCCCAAGATGTTTGAGAGACGCCCCTTCGGTGGCGACTTTTAAGTGGGGTCTGAAGGTATGTCTACTTAGAGAAGCGTTTGAGAATTATTTATCAGTTGAAGAATTAGCTGACTGCTGAATAGTTTTATTGAACATTTTATTTTGTGTGTTGTTGCCTTTCTTCATTATTAATTTGTAATGTTTTATATTATTTATTTCACTTTCCCAGTCTGTACAGCACCCAGAGCCTCCAGGATTGGGCACTTAAAGAGCAACTGACACGTCTTGGTAGATATGTGCCAGTAGTGCCCTATCCTGCCTACAGTACCTCCTGGTACAGAGCGTACTACAAACGGAGGTAGTATAAGACAATATTTTACTGTACAGATGTGGCAGAGCACAGTGGGCGCCCCCATCGCAGCCTCAGGTCCCTTTCCTGGTCCAATCCTAAGGATGACATCAGGTTGGGATGGGGACCTGGCAAAATTCCATTTCGCGAGGGAAAGTGCAGTGCAATTGGCATTTCACTGCAATTTCACTGGCAAAATGCCACTTTTGCCAGCGAAATGCCAATTCTGCTGCACTTTCGCCAGCGAAATGGAATTTCACCAGGTCCCCATCCCGACCGTTCCTCACTCTACTCATCCCCCACCCCTTCATTCATCTCTTATTACTGTCTCTCAGCATATCCAGCATTAAGAGGCGGTGCATTCTCCTTCATACTACTCACCACCTTGAACAACCATTCCCCCCTCTCTCTCTCTTCTGCCTCTTTCTCTCTGAATCTTTCTTACCCTCTCACTCTTCCTCTCTCCCTCATCCACTCTCTATCTGTTTTTGTATCTTATCTTTGAATGCATCTTCTCCCATTTCTTTCAATACGGTCTGCTCTTATTACAGTTTCTGCCAGTGATGTATTGCAGGAGCCTGCGAGAACACAATGTAATTCATGGCAGTTATTCCAATTTGTCAGGCAGGAAACTGTGACATCTTTATCACATTAGTGTTTCCCTCTGGTGGACAACGCTGTATTGGGGCTCTCTCCTTCACCCATGTCTTTTCAGTTTTCAGTCAGTACAATATCTGAACGCTTTAGTGCATTCCATCAATTGTAGGGTATCTTTTGTTAGGCGTTTGTTGACAAAATACTGTTGGCGGCCCAGCGGTGTAGTGCATCACACCACTGTCTGTGACACCGGGGATTCTAATACATGCCCCCGAATCCCACACTGAGGTTGGCTAGGGGACAGGCTCATTGTGGAGGGGAACTGTTCTGCTCCTGGGGAGTGGGGAAGGGTGTGGGCCTCCTAACATTATTACCACCCTTTGTTAACCAACCAAGGAGTGATATTGACAGCAGCTGTGAAGACAGCCTCTCAACAACATGTTCCCAGCTGGAGAAGGGGTGCAGTCTTAGCGGCCCCAACCGCCAGAGCAGGAGAGAAGGGGAATTATGGGAAAAACCAGGGGAAACAAGCATTTCAGAAATGTTAATGATGATTATATGAGCAATAAGGCATGACAATCACCTTTAAACAAATGTCACTGGCCGCAAGTTGTGGCTTGATAGTATGAACATGATCAAAGCAAATAAATTTACTTTCCCAAGTCAGAGCTGCACTTGGTGTTTTCTATTCTATTCTTCCACTTCATGTGCAACATTAAGACACCAAGTGAAGAAATGCTCCAACCCACATTGTCAGCGTGACTGAAAACTCCAACAAGATTTTTTGTCCCTCAGTCACCTTCTTCTTTGAATCAGCTGCCTGTCCTCCACTTCACTAACCCCCACTGCTGAGGCTGACATAGATCCAGATCGGGCAGGACCTGAGAGCACCAGTGACATCATTCTAGTGGGCCAGTTGGTGCTCCTTGGTATTTATCTATTTACACCCCTCCATTCTCCTGGCCCCTTTCACCTCCTCTGGCACCGAAACAGCCACTGCTGGCCTCATGCACTGCAGCACACTTAGGGCATGGATCACCCCAACTGGAGAAGCAAACTCCTTGCCCTACCGTGAGGGGCTGCTGCAGTGCTGGATGTCCGATGCCTCCTTCTCGGCCAGTTTGCACTGTGCTCAGCAGCACTCCCCAGCCCAGGACAGCTCTGATCCAACTCCCCAGACTCACTCCCAGACCGTGGTTGGAGGCATTCAGCATCATGCTTCTGCTTGGCCACTGGGTGGCACACTCACCGAACCACCCTTGTTGCTGTTCTCTGTTTTTTTTTTTTTTTGTCAACTCCGTGCATTCTACTCTCAGCAGGAATATACCCTTTATTAGCCCATGTGACACCCCATGGTCCCCCCACCTGGCATTCCCTAGCTGCTAGCATGGGAAGGTCCATAACTTACCCCTCATGGTGAGGTTCCCCTTAGGGCTAAGAGAGAAATCAACTTTTTGACGTCTGACAAGCATCATTTGTGCAGGTGATAGCTGTGGGCATCCTTGGCATCATATTGCTCTGGCCCCAGAGAGTTTTCTGTTTTAGAGGTCCCAACCCATGGTGGAGTGGACATGCGGTGATGGCAGTGCATGTTGGGCATCCTTCTGTCCTTGACGGGCAGACATCTGCCACATCCACTAATACCTGCTGCCGCATGGGTCCCAGGTGCACTTGCTCCCAGTCTGTGCTAGGGGGCAGGATATTGCCAGGTGCCAGATCCTTCCCTCCCTCCCTGGAGGATGGCAGTCCCTTGGTTGCTCGCCCTCCTCCCCTGGCTGTCCCTCTGATGTCCTAGAGTTCACTTCTGAACCCACGTTGTCAGCGTCACAAGCAGTAATGCTACCACTGCGCTGGTGGTCTGGTCTGTTCTCTCTTTTTTTGATCAAGTCAATATCTTTTTTCAGATATGGGGACTGGGGCAGAATACGGTACTTGAGATGGTGTCTGACCAAAGACTGATTCAAGTTTATGATAATGCAAGCCACCCCCCCCAATTCTGGGAGTTTATCCACTGTCAGCCCTATCTTCACCCTCTGACCCTCCAAAACTGTCAAGGTGGGGACCAGCAGGGCACTTGTGTGAAGCCAGGACCCCGATGGGATCTGAGCCAGCCCCCCCCAACCTTCACAGTTGGAGCCACCTACTTTTGGTCCCAGGAATGCTGTTTGGGGGCTGAGACTGGGTAGGGAGAGGTTTCATTGTGTGCCATTGGCTGTTTCCCTGACCTCATTGACAGCAGCGGGTCGGGGAATGAAGAGGAACGTGGCAGCCATGGTGGGCTGCCATGCATGTAGAGTATGCACATTTTGGAGCTGGAGCTCCAATTCTTCAACTGGGCCATGCGCCTGCTCCTACAAAGGTTTCTGACTGCAGGGTAGGCAGCGGAGCTGTGAACAAAGTTAAAATGCATTGTGGGATGCAAGTCAAAGGGTTTCCCAGCTCAGGGCATGCAGCAGGTCAGAAACCAGAAAAAAACAGTGTGCACCTGCACACCGGATAGGGAGAGTGGGGCTCAAAGGTCACCTCCAGCAACAGAGCCTCTGACATGAAAACAGAGCAAGTGTCCAAGACACCAGCCATATCTCTGGCCCCAGGACAGACAGCGGGGCCAGGACAGTATAAAAGCAACACTTAGGGACATCAAATAGAACTGCAGCAAGCTACTGAAAACAAGTCAGTCACTGCAAAGCTATATAAACAAAGATGGTGACCCTATATGTACCCTGGAAGGGGATCAGAGTTGTCAGCACAAGATTTGCTTATGAATTTTAGCTAATCAGCAGCCTCCATTGTGAGAAAGCTGGTATGCAAGCCCAGTACAGCTGGGTTAACATTGTAAAGACTGTTTGCCCGGGAACAAGCTTGACCAATCAGGTGTCAAATTTCATACCAAATAGAGGGGGCTCTTCCCAGGGATGGAGGCCAGTTTCAGCCAGACTGCCAGAGTGAATGACTACGTGTTGAAGCGTGGGCCAGTGTGTCACTGTCTGTTCAAGCACTGCAGCCCTGGCAGACCTGAAGAGTGAGTCTGGGATCCCAGTGAAAGTGTTTGTGTGAAGAAAAGAAGCAGTTTTAAACAAAATTACAGAACAAAGGCAAGTTGGAGTGGGGGTTTCCTGCACCACCACCAACTTTCCCCTCTGGGGGACTAGCTCCTGCAGCATCTACAGTCTGAGAAGGTCACTGACTTGATCCACATTCTGAGCTTTGAGAGAGATAAAAAGAGCAAAAAGAGATGTGAAACTGATGAGAATACTCCAGCGAGCCAGGAGGAAGCATGCAGCCCAGCCCAGCCGGGAGTAGCTGCATCCATCCTGCCCATCCCAGCAGCCAGCACCAGTGGTATCATTTGAGGCCTAAAACTGAGAATAAATACAGGGGTTTTGGCCCTGCAACTGGAAAGAAAGTGTACTGTGCCAGGGACTGAGGGAGGAGTCCTGGACAGGACTGTGCCACTGTGAGATTCACAGGTGGAAGACTTGTGCAGGCCACACAGCCATCCATCCTCTGGGTTACAAACAAGAGCCCCTTTTGAACCTGTTTAAACAGATACCATTTTGTGTTCTGCAACAGTTGTAGTTAAAGTGTGTTTTACAGCCAGAATTTAAGATGTGCCCCCGGGCTTCACTCTGCTAGCAGCATCTGCGTCCCCAGTGTGGTATCCACTGCAACCCAAAAAGTACAAAGAGCTCTTGCCCATCACCTTTGGGGGGAACTAAGATGGGTGCACTCGCACTGGGGGTTTGAGGACTATTGAGGGTTGGGCAGATTCTGTGGGGCAAATTGCTGAAATTGTTTAGTTGCTTGCCTAAAGTATCAGCATTTTATTGCATAGAGTTCAAGAACTACTGCAACCCCCATTGTTCTCATTTCACCCTTCTCTCCTCTTATTCTTTCCACACTCTCCCTTTTAAATCAACTATTTGTTGAACTGCATGTATATGTTTGGGGGTTGTCATTGCTTCTCTGTACCACTTGTTTAGGGACTGGGATTTTAGGGGCAGATTACGCTCTGTTTCCTGGGGGGGGGTAGAAGCCTTGTGTGTCAACTTCCAGGTACCCCATATTGCCACTCCAGGAGGATGCCCCATGCGACATTATGCCCACATACCCAAAGTAGAATAACTTTAGGTAACCAGGCCGGACCCTTCAGAGGGTATGGAGAGGTGAACTCCAAGGGCCCCAGGTGGTCTGCTTCAAGAATATCTCTTGACTTGCTGATGATGTTTCTTTTGATGCATGCCATGATTTTGTTAGCCTTGCTAGTTGCCACCTCGCATTGTTAGTCTGATTTGAATGTGTTGTCATTTGCTACACCTTGTTTCTTTTCCTGTTGGTGTTTGGTAACCTCTAAACTGTTTATGTGGTATTATGCCTTTAAAATTTTCTTTCTAATGTTCGTGACTTTGCATTTCTCCACATAAAGTTCAGCTGCTATCTCTGTGCCCCTTCCCTTGATTGCCCAGCATATCCATAGAAACATAGACTTTGACGGCAGATGAGGACCGCTTCTCCCATCTAGTCTGCCCATTTCCCTACCTACAGGATAAGCTGCAGATCATATTTAACCAACAACCTATTTCTTCCTACTCCCCACAAAAAATGCCTTATGTCTGTCCCATGCATTCTTGAATTCTCCCACAGTTTTAGACCCCACAACCTCCTCAGGAAGGCTGTTCCATGCATCCACCACCCTTTTTGTGAAAAAATACTTCCTCACATTGCCCCTGAGCCGTCCCACCTCTATCTTCAAATTGTGTCCCCTTGTTCTTGCACATCTCTTTTTCTGAAAGATGCTACCCTCTTGGACTTTGTTGATTCCACTGAGGTACTTAAAAGCAGGGCTGGGCCATCTCACCCCAGACGGCCCAGCTGTGGAGGATGTCAACACTTACAAATACTTAGGAGTACTGCACAACCCTTCCCTCACCTTCACTGAGTATGCAAATTCCCTTGTCAGAAGGTTCCATCAAAAGTTAGGTGCCGCCTATAGATTCAGGCAATACCTTACCCCTGAAGCCAGACTAGCCATTGTCCAGGGTAATCTTCTCCCTATTCTTGACTACTGCTCCCCTATTTATGCCAGGATCTCAGCTACTGCCATGGCTAAACTCTCCGCTGCCTACAACAGCACCTGTCACTTTTCTTTATTGGCTCTGTTCTCCACCCACCACTGTACCCTCTATAATACCCTTGGATGGCTACCGCTACAAGGTCGCTTTGACCTAGCCCTCTGCTGCATGGTAGACAATGTCATCCGCACTGCTCCAGAATCCCCCCAACTGCCCTTCTGAAAACCAGAATGCTCCTCCACAACCTCCGCTCTAATGGTACTCTCCCTCTAGCTCTTCCTAGGGTATCCACCAACATGGGTAGCAGAGCTTGGTCTGCAGCTGCCCCTTTGCAGTGGAACAAACTACCGGCTGAACTCCATTCCATTGAC
Organism: Neoceratodus forsteri; assembly: GCA_016271365.2. NCBI lineage: Eukaryota > Metazoa > Chordata > Ceratodontiformes > Ceratodontidae > Neoceratodus > Neoceratodus forsteri. Next base: position 202,171,494 of record JADMNL010000030.1, read on the forward strand.
ACACACTCCAGTTTCAAATTCTGCCTTAAAGTCTGGTTCCTGGCAAACTCATCCTGCCACTGTTTCCTGCGGTCTGACACCAACCCACACTAGTCAACTCCCCAGCCCAGGGGTTACCCACCTACCCATACTTGTCATCTCCCTTGCCTACAATTGTTGTACCATATTTTTCACAGTAACATTTGACTTCCTTGCCTGTACATATTGTATATATATTTTTACTGAGTATTCTGTGTATTACTTGCTCCCTGGACGATGCAGTCACACATTGTACACTGTGCCTACGATTTGTTTGTCTGTACCAAATCTCCTCATGTCCGATATTGAAACCTTGTATTTACTGTTTTCAAATGGACCTATACATCAAACCTGTATATTGTGCTTACTATTGTTGCTTGTATCAAATCTGTTTCATGTGTATTACTGTTACCTTGTACTCCACTGTCACCCTGTGCCATGTGTTATGGCCTGGGTCGTGCCTGAAAATGGTCCCTGGGATCAGTGCACTCACCGAGTTATCAAAGTCATAAATTAATAAATAAATAGTCCCCCGTCTCCCTCCTTTCCTCAAGGGTATACATATTAAGCTCCTTTAGTCTCTCCTCGTATACCTTCTCTTGCAGACCCTACACCATTTTAGTTGCCCTCCTCTGAACTGCCTCCATCCTGTCTATGTCCTTGCATAGATGGGGTCTTCAGAACTGGACGCAGTGCTCTAGATGGGGTCTCACCAACTGTCTGTACAGAGGGATAACAACTTCCTGTTTTCTGCTAGTGTTGCCTCTCCTTATACATCCTAGTATCCCCAGCCCTCCCAACCGCCTTCTCACATTGCTTGCTAACCTTAAGGTCATCTGATATGATTACCCCCAGGTCCCTTTACATTTTTGTTGTTTTTACTACCTCCCCCCATTGTGTAATCTTCCCCATGGTTTTTGTTTCCCAGGCGCATTATTTTGCCCTTCTCTGCATTGAATCCAAGCTGCCATACTTCTGATCTCCCCTTGGCTTTATCGGTTTTATTGCTCATGAAATTGAATACATAGTATGTTTGTAACATTACTGCATTGCTCATTTATTGTACTGTGTTGTTAGCGTTGCTCTGTTAGCACTTGTATTTGTAATTCCCATTAACCTTTGTTGTTGTTGTATTTTGTCTCCCCCCGGGTCACCCTTAAAAAAGGGACTGTTCTGTCTCAGTGGACCTACCCGGTTACCAAAATTCAAATGAATATATAAATAAATAAATAAATAAAATGATGTGACAACTCTTCCCATTGTGGCATTACTGGCAAACTTGTCAGTGAAGCTACTGGTGCCTACCTCCAGCTCATATATCAATCAATATATGTAACAATAGTTTAGGGTTACCCCTTGTTGTGCGTGCATTTGCATCCTGACGTAAATGGGCACAGTCAGCATTTAGCTGATTTAATTTTTTTATCCCCATGTAAAAACAGTACCTGCAGCCATCTTTATTACTAAGCATCAGAAACACAAGAGCAAAATGAAACAAACTGGCTCCACACCTGAAGCATCAGTGCTCATTACTCAGCAAGCAACAAAATCAGAAAAATGGCACCAGCCGCGCAGAGTACAAGCAGAAGGTAGCTTTATTACTGTGCAAATAAATATACCAAGTGCACAAATATAAAAAATTAGCCTAGAGAAACAAAGATCACACTCACAATGAGGGGTCACTGTAAGTGCTCTTTGTTTCTCTGTTTGGGAACCTTTGTTTTATATTTATGCCCTTCAGCATATTTATTTGCACATTGGACCTCACTGTAAATAAGCCTCGGCTCAGTGATGTCATCCATATTCATTTTTTGTATGAATAAAAATGTCACCTACCTACCCAGTAATAAAATTATCTGCTGCTTGCACTCTGTGTACCTGGTGTCATTTTTCCAGCTTTTTTATCAACTATACAGTGCCTGAGTGCATAAAAACAGCATTTAGTGAAGTGTTTATGGTATTCAATAGTTTTACCCGACTCGAAATTATCCTTGGCTGCCTGCTGCATCGTGCATGCACATTCCAACATGTTGCTTCGGCACTGGTAAACTTGTGCATGGATGAGTTTGTTTTTTAAGCAATATCAGCAAAAGTGATTTTCTTACTGTGAGTAGTTTGCTGAGCATAATAAAATGACTCCCATTTAACGACAAGTACTCCAACCCACGTAATCAGCTACTGAAAAGTAAAGTTGTGACTCCAGGCATGCACAGAATCACTTTTGTTGACCTTGCTTAAAAGAAAATCTAACTCGTTCGTGCATGAGTTTCCCAGCACTCCGGTGCCATGTTGGAATGTTCAGCAGGCAGCAAGGGATAAAGTCAGGTCAGGCCAAAATATTTAATATCATAAACACGTCATTAAATGCTTATTTTATGGCAATCAGGCATGTTATATTTGATGCTTAGTAATGCAGATGGATGCAGATATTCTTTTTGACAGAGAGATAAAAAAATTGTTAAAAGTGGACAGGGTCCCTTTAAAAGATGTACCACAGTTCAAAGGTCATAGAATGCTGCTGTGCACTTCTTTTGGTACGACAGCAGGTTTAATTAGAATGGACTCTTGTGTTACCCCTAGAAATCTAAAGGAGCAGAATAGAAATCCTTGTGAGCAGAGTAATTGAAGTTGATGTTATGCAGGTGTGCAGGGTTCCTCACACTGTGTGCCTGTAAGAAATCTGTCTGTCTTGCTGCTGGATGCATGCATATCCCTCCTGCCTGGTAACACGTTCATTTGTAGCTGCTGCTTTCCTTTACTTGGTTAACTACTGGGTTCAATACCATTCCCGTCAGTAACTGAAATGTTGGAACTTTTAATACAAAGTGCCCTACAAACAGTTGTCTGTGTTCTTCATCTCTCCTGCATTATTCCAGAAGGATTTCTCTTGCCCTTTAATATTTTCTTCTGCCCCAAAAGCTGGAGACTGTGTGTATGCACAAAGGAATGCAGTGAGCTGCCAGCACAGGAGGAAATGGGTGTATGTCTTCTGCTTAGTGGGCCTTACCCGGTTACCAAAAGAATTCAGGAAAAAAGTCTGCCTATATATGGAGGGCAGCTGTTGCAGAGAAGATGACACATCCACCTCAGTCTTCAGTACTAGAGCACTTCCATCTTGCCCTTCAGATTCCTATGATGCCATCTGCTGTTACCAGTTCTGTCATTTCATGATTTAAATGAACAGTATCCTACCCTTGACCATGGGGGAAGGGGGTTCAACGGCTGGGTGAGTGTGGGTTTCTGCTTTTTCTCCCTGAAATACAGTAATAAAAAATAAACCAAATATTTATTAGGAAGGAAAAAAAGCAGCATTATTTTATTTGATGTTTCAAACCATGTACTATACAAAATAACACGTGGGCAACCGTGCACAACTTGTGGCTGGCCCACCAGTGCACAGCGGTAGTGCTCTGCTGGACAGCTCTCCTCCAGGGAGGGATGGAGGGACACGGAATCTGGCAATAGTATGACCCCTAGCGATGACTGGCAGTCAGTGCACCACGACCAGTGCAGCTGCAGAGGACTGATGGGGCAATGGACACTGTGACACTGGGGGTGGGAGTAAGTCCAGCATCACATGCATGTCATTGCATGCCTGCTCCACTGGTGACCACAAGAATGTAAAACCCCCTTGGCCGCACACAGTGGCGCCAGATCCTGACAAGCACCAGTCCAGCTGAACCAGGGCAGGTCGGTGGGACAGATTAGCATGTCCAGCCTCTCTTCCTTTCCCAGGGCCAGAGGGGAAGCTACACCATAGGGGGGCAAGCCACTGTCTCCCAGGACTGTAGGCCAATAAGTCCCTGGGGAATGCAGAGAATTGAGCTGGGAGGGGTTCTATAAGGTCTGCCATGGGGTATATCCTCACTGACCAAAGGCAGATGAGCAGAGTTAAAAAAAAACATGCACAACTTCGCTGAGCTTCCAGTTCAGGGCTTTAATGACATCATGGACCTCTCAAGTGTCACTCTGGAGGTCTGGAAACACAGTCTTGTTGTACACAGTGGCCCATGCATTATTAGGGGTAGTAGAAAACATGCCATATGAGGAAAGGATGGAGCAGCTGAGTTTAATCTCCCTAGAGAAATGGAGATTGAGGGTGGGTATGATATGATATGACTGAGGCATTCAAAATCATGAACGTGTATATAAAAATAGACCAGAACAGACTTTTCAACACAATTAGGGATAAGACAACCAGGGAACATGAGTTCAAGCTAAAAGGGGGCAGTCCATAAGGCTGTATGGAAACATTTTCCACCCAGAGATTGATAGCTTTGTGAAAAGGATTATCAGTAGGGCTATGCAAAATTAAACTTCCGCAAGGGGAATTTTGGCAAAAGTTGTAATTTCACTTTTGAAAAATTTCCAAATGCACTTTGGTGACTTTCATGTAATTTCCGACTTAGAACAGCAGAATAACTGTATGAATTGTGGATTATTGTATTAAACTGTGGAAAGAAATACTGCGGTCAGTTCTGCAGAATTTTTCTTTGCATTTTAATACACTAATCCGCAATTCATACATTCATTCTGCAGTTCAGTGAGTCAATGACTGCATGAATTGTGGATTAATGAGTCATACTGCAGAAAAAAATTCCACAGACCTGATCACTGAACTGCAGAATGATTACATGTATTGCAGAATAATCTTATACACTGCAAAATTCCTCAGAACAGTCATTACGAAGTTCATATGTATCACTCTGCATTCAGTCAGAAAATTCTGTGGAACAAGGTGAAAATTTGCCAAACACATTCAGAAGATCCTGATCTTGCCAAAGGCAGAAGTTTGGAAAATTTTGCAAAATGTATGACATTTTGTGAAAGTTCCACAAAAGTGGAATTTGCAACTTTCACCCAGCTCTAATTACTGGGGAGGTGATAAGTGCAGACGGTGCTCAGCATTGCACGACTGCGCTTGCCAGCTACTGTAGCTGAATGGAACTAGAGAATAGCTAACACCTAAGTTTGAAGAACAGGCTGGTTCACACATCTAACAGGTACTGTGACAGCACTGGGTGTGAGAGCGCAGCAAGTGATAATGGTGTTCATTTTATTTGTTATAATACAACCATTAGCATATGTGATGCAAATCCCTCACCAGGGACTTCCAGTTCACTGCCACCACCTGGGTTTTTTACCAACAGGGCCCAGGAAGCCTGTTTCTGACTTCCTCCTTTGCACAAGGTCAGGAAGGTCAACACAATAACTGTGGCTAGAGTAATCTCTCGGAGACAGATTGCAAACAGAGTCCAGCAGAAATAGAATTACTCTTTTAAATAAAACACAAGCACGCATTGATTCTATAAAAATAGACTGTTTACTAGAATACTACAAGTATTTACAACAGGATGCATTTATAGGAAACAGAAGGGTTGCACATTTACTAAGAAGCAGAAAATAAAATCACATTAAACAGACAGGTATTGTACAGCAGAAGTCTAAGCTATCCTCCTCTACAAATCATTCACCTGCCCTGGCTAAAGAAGCACTTTCCCCTCACTGTGCTATCTTACCTCAGCTAGTCTTTGTAATGGCAGGGGCTCTGGTCTTTAGGTGTTTCAGTCCAAGAGAGCGAGCTTGTTTTAAGCCCCTCAATATATTGCTTTGCTTCAAGTTGGGAGGGTCCCATCCACTCTGAGTGACAGGCCCATGTTGCTAGTCCTCTTTGACAGTGTGTGTGTGTATGTGTGTCCCTCCATGCTTTTGCACTTCCTTGCTACCATAATAACATCCACCTGGATCCTTTTGTTCAACATGGGAACATCTCCAGGAAGGATGCCCCCACTGGGTTTATTGCTTTATTGTCTCCTCCCTGGCTTTCCTGTTAAGTTTCTCATGACAAACATCAGTTCTCTACATAAGCTGTCCTATACTACTTGATCATGTGATCTGGTAGCCATCTTGTACCTGAAGCAGATGCATATTTAGAAAAGAATAACTTAAAAGAATACATGGTTCTGGTCTTCTTTCCCGTCACAGCATGTTTTTAAGTGATTTATAAGTAATAAGGTGAGAATTTTGTTGTTGTTACTGTGTTGTTTACTATGGGAGACAGCGCTGGTGAGTGACTGTTTTTGAAAATGAAAGCTCGGTTTGTTTGAGGGTGCAGTTCTAATGAGTACAGCTGCAATCACAGCAGAGCTTACGTGCAAGGTTCAAAGTTGTGCTTAATGGTTTGAAAACGTTGCTCTTAACATACTATATGTTAAGAACAACTTTTTGAAGCCACAGGAAAATACACAAACTGTGCATTACATATAGAATGGTGTATGGGTGACTACACACAACAAGGCTGTATTTCCATTTAGGGGATGTGAGCTTCACTCTCACGGGCTGTATGATGTCATCACATCCCCGAGATAGAAACATAGCCTTAGTTGTGTATGCTCAACCATGCTGTTTTATATAGTGTGTGGTTATCCCCTATTTTAAAATGAGATCTAATACAACAGTGCATAGAAGTGCTTAAGGATCTTACTGAATGTTACTTCATTGCTGATCGTTACTTCATTGCTCCTGTTCACTTCAGCATCTCACTTTCAGAAAATTGAAAACCCTCGCTCCCTCACTTGATATCCATGATCCACAGCCACACCATTAAAAAAAATTAAACCACAACAAATAAATAAACTTTGGGACAGCAAAGTCATTCATGGCTCTCCCTATCAAAACTGCCTCGGACACCCGTTTGCTAAATGGTGTCGCCATTTTCCCTTGCCATTTTTCAAGAAAGGCTGCATCTTCATAGCCATGCTGCAGATGTCAAGGCTGGAAAGTTGTTGTGGTATCCTTGTGACATCTGAACAAAACCACAAAACCTTTTCATGACCTTTGAACTGCACCACAACAAGAAAATTATATGCAAGGAAATACATACACAATAGGGGCTAACCACATACTTTAAGGCATTTCAGATGATTGCTGTTAGGATAACAGGGAGGCAGACTGCTGTAGGTGGCTGAATGGTATGAACTTGTCTCACCAAACGTATGTGCATCGAAGGGTGTCCTCCAGGAACACAAGCAGTATCATTGGCCGTGTCCACGTTACTGTTCTAAAAAATAGTTTTAAAAAACATTTGCTTTCCATCCTTGACCATGATAGTTGGAGCATCCAGATTGTACTCTGACACCGTGCTTGCCTGAGCTAATTCCCAGGCATGATTGCAACAGCAGCGCAAAGCATTGCATGAACTGCAGTGCATGCCAGGATACTCTCAATAGAGTGCGGTAGCAGATGCTGAAAAAAAATGACAGTATTTAGATCATTGGCTCATTGCGAGCTTGAGAATGTTTCTGTATTATTTTTTATTCCTTCTTTGCAGCATAAAAAACTGATTGTAGTGTTTTGCAGTTGCCTTAAACTAAGTTACAGCACGGATCGCACCCATATTGCTGTTAAGACCGTTTAAGGCAACCAGCTCGGTGGCACTGAGGGTTGAGGTGCTGGACGCCACACCTCGTGCCACACCAGTGGCCTGGGTTTGGGAGCAAGCTCAGGCGCTGGGGATTGGTCGGGGAGAAGAAGGATCGAGCATCTATTTGACTGCTCTCCTCTCCTCTCCTGGGAGGGAGGGAGGAAAGGGGGTAACTGTCCTGCAGTGCTAGTGGCTCCTAGTGGAGACTAGGGGCACAGCAGCTGGGGGACCATGTAACAGGGGCGGCATCAGGTGGCCATGATGCGGTGTGGGTTGGCTCGCTTATGTCTCAAGCAGACGGTGTTGCATGTCCTACATCAGGAGGGAGAACAATGGAAAATCCCTGGCTCTGGCGAGGTGAAGATAGAGCCCTATGGCGTGCCCACATGCCCAATGCCGGCCCGAACCCAATACGATGCTCTGTGGTCCTCTGACCCTCTCATAGGCTGGGGGAGAGGAGGGGACCCAGCATACCCGATTTCCCGGTTGGGCAAGGGTTCAGGAGGGCGGTGGAGGTATGAGACCCCATGGATCCACTGGAGAGATGCCTCGGAGTCCAGTGTCAGGAGGGAAGAAGTTAAAAAAAAAAAAAAACAGTTTAAGGCAACCGTGCTTGCCTAAAACTGGACTCACACCTACCTTGAAGCAGAGTTTTAGCACAATTTTAAAACACGGATTGTAGCAAGGATTTTACTGTGCTACAATCTGGACACAAACCTTTTAAACCATTTTAACAGAACTAGAAAGGTTCAAAAGCCCTAGTGTGGACAGGGCCACTGTGTATCACCATTTCCTGAATGACAACTGCCTTTGATTCACACTGTTTCCTGCAGAATTCTGCAGGGTTAGGTACCTGCTTCTGGCAGGCACCACTGTTTGTCTGAGGGACAGCACTGGCCAGTTGTTTCCATTTTTTTTGCTTATCTGTTTATTCCATCTGCCCACTGATGGCCCCCAGCTGCTCTACCCAGCCACAGCCCCATTATCTTGGCATCCCTTAGAGCTTACTGGAGTCTCTCTATGTTCCCCCTGAGCTTCCCCCTCTGGCTGGGGTGGTGAGGCCCTCCCTTACCGCAAATGAATCCAGTGTGGGAGATTGCTCCTAGGTAGCCAGGTGCATGGTCTGTGAGCTGGTCAGCTTCATCCTGCCACTTGGGGTATTTCTGCTTTGTTCTCCCAGGTTCCCCAGGACATCATCATCAAGGGCCCATCCAAGCACGCATTGTACAGTGCCTGCCGACGTCCTCCCACTTACAAGCTACTCCATCTGCACTGCCACCTGAGGACATCTAGATGGCAGTATAGCAGTGAAGCTGGCTATCCTCCCTCCCCAGGGGAGGAAAGCGTCTGCTGCAGTGTTTAATCCTCCTTCCGCTCAGTTGCCCCCTGTGGCCTGAGTTTGTTCCAAAATGCAGATCGTCGGCCTGGGCGAGGCAAGGTGCAAGGAGCTTCAGCCCTCTGTGGCACTGGGCTGACCACTTGTTTCCATGGTGATAGGTTGCCATGCATTGTAACGCTCTGCTTCCTATACAGCAATGGCCAGTTTCCACCCTGTTGTATAACTTGGCCAGCTACACCTAGGATTCTTGTGTCATCTGTCTCTTCGTCCCAAGTGCAGTATCTGGATGGATAGCCAAGAACACATAGAAACCCACAGCAACAATGCTCCCAAAGGTCTTAAACAGGGAACCCAGTTCTGTGTTTAGGACAGCCCTACAAAGAGACAGAACTGGCCCATGGGTAGGGGGTTAGACATTGCGAGGGAATTTTCAGAAGTCATAAAACGGGCATAACTCCTAGTTACTTCAATGTCATAAACTGCTGTAGTATGTCTAGATCATGTAAATAATAAAGTTACACTTGGCCTGAAAATATTGTCCAGGCACATTTATATGTGAATTTTGCAAACTGGACACCACTAAGTCAGAGTTTTTAAAATGTGACTTAGCTATGTCCTAGCTCTGAAATATGGACATGGTGGCAATTTGACTTACGTCCAAAGTTATACGGTAAAAAAATTACATCTAGACATAGTCTTTGAAAATCTTTAAAATCAAAGCCTGGGGAAAGAAAAGAGGTGGTTGTGTGCAAGGGGAACAGTGAATACTTGGCAGCAAGCCTACACAGCACTTAGCATCAGTGTCAGTACTGCACATGCCTAGAATGGGAACATTAGTTCTTAAAAATAGGATTGCCGTCTGTGAGCTTTCAAAGAAGCCGTAATGCTGTGAGAAAGAAAGAGAGTGTCAGAAATAACTACACTTCCTACTGATATTAGATTACTGTCTAGTCATGGCTAGTACAGATTAAATTGAGTGAATTCTGAAGGAGGAGGGCTTCTGTGTCACTCTGAAATGTAAAGAACTCACAGAGCAATAGTATCAGGTTATTAAAATAACTGGATTGTATCAGACCTTGAAAATTGGCAGATATTTTCATGCATGGATAGAGCATGGACAGTTTTTACCTTAATAGCCATATTAAGGAAGAAGACTACCTGGAATTTTGGAGACTGCCGTGCACATTTAACATATGGGCCATATAGATGTGGTCATGTCAGTGTTCTGTATTGTGTTTGCTGAAGACAGACTAGTATCCCGAGTGGTTGGTGAGGAGAGTTAAAGACTATTTAAACCCTACAGAGTGTTGCAAGTCACAAAGCAACATTCCAGTTGGTCATTTACCAGCCACGATTTCAAGGAAGTTACCAGTGACCCTTTTTCGACCTTCTCCCTCTTGCCTGCCACTCCACTGGGCCTTGAAAGCCCCCACTGCCACTTGTCACCTCCTGGCTCCCTGTTTATTTGCAGCTTGAAGTCCAGCATATCTCTGCCTGGGGGCCTCCCCTGCTGGGCCTCAAGGGAAAGGAACAGATGCTGGCTCTAAGCAGTCCTCGGGGGGGGGGGGACTTGGATAATGGTGGGACACCTTAGGGGAGCACCGAGGTCATCAGCCAGAATGCATTAGATCTGGCATGCCTTTTTTTTCTGTTTTTCATTCCCCTCCCTATACAGCAGCAGCACTCATGCTGCAGCATCTGGGGTGTGGGGGGGGGTGCAGTGATGTGTGGTCACACGTCACACATGTTTACTATATGTGCCCCCACCATACCCTTGTCAGGAGCTGCTCCAGAGTGATACATTGCTCAGCTAAACCCGCAGGAGGAGGGTCTCTGTGCAGATGCTCCAGAGTTCTCCCTGCTAGCTCTGCTCCTGACTTCTCTGACTTGGGATGCAAACCCAGGTCGCCGGCCTGCTTGAGTGGCCCTCCATTGCCCAGCATCATGGAGAAGGCTTGAAATTGCCACAGATTTAAATAAAAAATATATATTGGTTTTGTTTTTGGACATTTGGCACTAATCAGGTCAGGTTTTGGTTACCTGTATTCCCTCAAGTGAAGGCAAGGACAGATGCCTTGTGCTCTGGGATAGCCTACTGTATAACATAGAGTGTTATGCCATGATGGGAGGGCAGGTTTATTTCCTGTTCATGTTGGTTACCTTTTGCCCATTGTTTGGGCACCACAGGCCAATTTACGGAACTGTACTGCACCGTGCTATAAATGATCAAGAGGGCAGATGCTGCACACCTGCATTTTGATGCAAAGACTGCTCTGTGATCTTCCAGCCCTGGTCATGTTTGTAGCAGTCCTGTCCCCCCAAGGTGTTCAAGCACATTACCTGTCCATGCTACTCTACTGGCCGAATATGGAAGTGTCAGGGTCATGATCCTTATTAGAGGTGTCAATAAACAGGTTTTAAGTACAGTAATAGCTGCAACAAAATAGTACTGAATATATTGGTAGAGAATGTTGTATTAACGTTGTGCTTTCTGGCATGCCTGATATGTATAATTGTCCCACACGGGGGGGCCACAGAAAGGGACCAGTTGGGATTTGGTTCAGGGAAACCTTCTTGTAACTGACAACATTCTGAACATTTCTGGAAATGTTTCTGTATAGCTCTCTTCAATGTTCCAGCACTCTGCATTTTTGATGGGATGGTTATGGTGGCAGTATTGGTGGCAGTGGCCAGAATGTGGCAGACTGCAGTGCTTGATTCTGAGACTCTCACATCTTCAGATGTTAAAAAATATCATGTGACCAGCTGGTTTACTATGTAAGCACACACTGGAGGGCTTTCAATCAGTAGAAGGTGGTCAGCTGTGGAGCAGGGTGGGTTGCGTCGGCCACCTTCATCATCAGTTGACTTGCTTCTGTTAAGAAGAATTGTGTGCTGGGGGCTGGGGGGAGGAGAATGGGAGTTGGGTGCTGCCAGGGTGGGAATACAAATTTACTGTACAAAAAAACAAGTGCTGAAGATAGCTGCAGGCTGTGAGGGCAGGTGGGTTGTTGCTGGTCACCTATTTTTTTTTATGTTCGCAGTGCGCGCTAGCGTAAGTCGAACATTTTGCTATGTACAGGATTTTGAGAGGTGTGTCACGGTGGTCCAGTGCAGGAGACTCTACAAGGAGCTTGACCAGTAATCAACAAGCCTGATCATGACACTATTCAGGCATAAAAGTGCATGTACTTCAAAACAATGTGCCGACAGACACATTCATAAGTCAGCTCTTTCAGGAAGCACAGCTGATCTCATCATGTGCTCTTAGCCTGCCTACTCCCTTCCTCCTCAACATTACAGCAATGGAAACTGAAACAGCTTGTTAAATATTGGTTGGCTATTAAACTGGAGATTAGTTTACTGCCTTCAAAATGCCACAAGTTGCACATTTAAATACTTAGCCTTTAAACATTTTCATGCTACTAGCTTCAGTTGGGCAGGTATTCTGTTTCAAGAAAGATTTGTACCTCGTAAATGTCACCATTTCCCAGCAAACATTCTCCTAAAAAGATGTACTCTGTTTTTTTAACCTCGACACTATCTGATAAGCACTGTCTCAGACATAGTTTACTATAGCAGAAGACATCTGTAAAGAATTATCTTTTGTTACTAATTTTACTATACATTTTGAAAAAAATACTTATATTGGGCTTTAGATGGCAAACACATTATGAAACTTTTAGCCCTGAAAACAGCCACCTTTTCTGTTTTCAAATCTAAGTGCATAGCATAACCAGCAGTATCTATAATGCATATTAGTATAGCAGAAGATAGCTGCTACTTTAACCCCTAAGACAATTAAGGAATGGTATAATTTGTTACTCCTTTTATGGGAGGGCTTTAAGCCCGTGGTTTGATGGGCAGAGCAACAACGTCACTCCCCCATCGAGCTTAAAAGGTCACTCATCCTGGACTCTCCCAGGATTCGTTTTTCATTCCCACCATTCACCCCTCCTCCTCCAACGGCTTCTCTCTCTTACCCGTGGGCTTCTTCCTAACCTACCTTTTTATCTGACGCAATCATTCCCATGGCACCTGTAGGGGGGGAACCCTCCTCTAGGGTTCCTTGCATCGTACCCCTACAGGGTGGTATGTCCCAGGGATAGACAGGCGGAAAGCCACAAAGTAATCCAGTTACACAAGCATTATATCATATCTCATCCAGTTGCATAAGCACATCAAACTATGCTTTTGGGGGAAAAAATATTTATATTGAGCTACAGCAAACAGACACACACACACACACACACACACACACACACACACACACGCACACACACACACACACACACACACACACACACACACACACTGTACACACCATCCTCATGGCCACAACATTTGAAATAAATACTGCAACCTCATATGTTATAAAAAATAAAGAGACTGTTTGTTTATGTCAGTCTTGGTTATGTGGAACACAGTGAAATTCAAACTACAGTAGATTTTCTTTAAATATTTCTTATCCTATATTTTGCATCCTGGATAGCACAGGGGAAATGTTACATCTCATTCTTATTTAGGGATCTTCATGTAACCCCCCCTACAAATGAAGGTTCCCAAAAAGCCTTCCATGAGCTTGCCTAAATGCTCACTGCCAGGCTGGTGTCCTGCGTTTAGCAGTTAATTTTTATTGCCAAAGAGTGCCTGTGTAACCTCTATGTACTGTTGCTTTAAGAGCTGCCTAGATTGCAGTAATAATTAATCTGGGAGGGGGCTGAGTGTTGTCATGCTCGAGTCCCACCTGGGCTGCCAGGTAATCGCTCCGTTTCTGCCATCGCTAATTGCACAGAGGGAGCCCTGTTAATAGATGTAACTGTTTGCTGATTATTCATCAGAGAAGTAATAATAATGTAGTTTGTCTAACCTGCCTTCTTTGCAGCAAGGACTGTTTTGTTTATCCCCACCATTTTGGCCCGGAACTGCCAAATTGGACCAATCAGTCTGGTGGGACCTAAAATGGAGCCGGACTACAGGAGCTGTCTGGAGTCAAAATCTGTAGGAATTGTAGTTTTGGGCTTTTGGTCCCTTTTTGCACCTGAAGGAGGAGCCTTTGTTGTGACTGACAGACAGATCAGGCAACTGAAACTTTGGATCTGAGGAAAATCTCCAAGCTACCTGCTGTTTCAGTCACTTCTGAGCTGAAAAGTGAAGTGATAACAGCTCAAGTGATTTGGGCAGTAGTTCTGTGTAGTTTTGCATGGGAGAACAGTGAAAGTGCTGAGTTTTGGCCTGCATGTCTGCCTGCTGCCCCTGAGAGGATGAGAAGAGAATTATTTTGGACTAAATCCAAGCTAGTGAAAACGAAGTAAGCCACTGATTTTTTTACCAGGTTCATACCTGAAGAAGACCAAAGATTTTGCTGAATGCGATCGGCCTGTCAGGATTTCCAGCTGCTGTTGAATCCCCGGTTTGTGCAGAGACTTTACGATCATGACCGGAGAGTGGTTTGCCTGGTACAGTAGAATTTCCTTACATGTAAATGTGCTGTGTATTGAAGGTGGGTAATGATTTGGTCCCCCACTGTGTGAACTGTGTTCTGCTTGCTGGAAGCTGTATCCAGCCCAAAACGGACTGTATCCGAATTTGTCTCCATTTGACCTGGGCCTTACCACACTGGCCAGCCAGACTACCCGCCGCACAGAGAAAGCCATCGATGAGAGACCTGCCTGGGGATCAACCCGCTGCTCCATGCTTGAACAGGAATGATGCCTCAGCAATTCGTGTGGGCCCTGCTTCTCCTGGCACTCCAGATTAACCACCTGCTGTCTCGATTTTTGTACAGCCTGTGTCCAGTCTTGGGTATCGTGAGTAATCATCAGGGTAGCTCCCTGCAACAACAGCCTAATCTAAAAGTGTCATCTGATTGTCTTGTTGTTTTCTTTTCACGAACTGAACCCTCCGGCTCTGGATTACAAATAGTGTGTGTTGTGCATGTTATTTTCTTCCATCACAGGGCCCCAACCAGCTGCAACATTCCTGGCTAGCCCACCATTCTCCATCTGGGTACCCAGGGTGTGTGACTGTTTATGGACCCTGAAGTGCATGCATAACTGTTTGACTGATAGAGCCTTTAAGCAAATTAACCTGATTATGCCCCTCCGTAGTTCAAGGCCCTTAAATAAATCAGATCTAACTCTTTTTTGCATTTACCCTGACTGTGGTTCCAGTTTGTGCAGGAGTACTGTACTGCTGTTATTTGTTGTGCATAACCTTGTTTTACAGGGGTTCCCCAGGGCCAGGCCAGAGGAAAGCTCTGGTGGTAAGTGCAAACAGTGTGGGTACTTGTGTGGTGTATCAGGGGTATTGTGAAAGTGATTATTGTGTATTGTTCCGGCCACTAGTAAGGAAAGAGGGGGGTTACAGTGTCCCAGAGGGCTGTGCTCAGGTTAGCTTGACCACTACCAACCCTGACCTCCGGGTTGAGGCACCCATTTCAGAACTCAGGCCCCTTAACCTGCTACTAGCCAAGCAGGCAGGGGTAGTAGCCTATGGGATAGTGCCACCTAGGGGTTACATTCATTTTACACATTTTTGCTCTGTATTTACTCAGGATGTCCCAGATTAGATGCAATACCTTGTTGTCAGTGGGGTCATTATTTTACCATTTTTATAATGTATTTATTCAGGGTAGCTTGTCCAGATGTAAAATATTGTTTTCAGCATGTTCTGATGTTACACAATGCAGCATAATATTGTGTAGATGTAGAGCCCCATTGAAAATAAGATGCCATTTCTTCTGTGAACTATCTTCAATCATTCTTTCAACACCCCCTGTCACGTCTACCCTATTTCATACCTCTGTATCCTCTGCGAAGAGAAATGCCTTACCCTGCAGTTCCTCTGCAATGTCCCCAACAAAGCCATTGAAGAGGACCGGCCCCAACACCAACCCCTACAGCACCCTGTTCATCACCTCTCTCTCTCCAGAGTACTCCCTGTTTACCACAACCCTCTGACTCCTGTCATTCCGCCAGTTCTCCACCCACAGAACTATTTTAGGATCCACCCCATGGCTGTGCAGTTTGTTAATCAGCCTTCTATGGGGACAGCATCGAAGGCCTTTCTAAAGTCCAGACAGGCCACGTCCACTACCTTAGTTACCCAGTCATGCCATAGATTAGTACAGTGAGTTAGTGCAAAACACAGTGCTTACCCTAAATACAGTAAAAGTTAGGGTTAGATGTATAAGCGTAATCACCCAGTCCCCTGGGGTTATTAGAATCCCATTAGTACTAGTGTTAGGCAGGTAGGAAAGGCAGCTGCTAGGGAGCATATTACGGGCTTTCTACATAATGACATCATTGTTTACTCAGCTATCCAGAGTGAGGATGAGTATGTTGTTTAGAACTCCCGCAGCAGCATAACCATTTTTGAGTCAGCTGCTCACTGGAAGTTTTAGAATGTTGAGTTAGTCTGAGTTTGGAAGTCAGAGTGGCAGGAGGTCTGCCAGTTGGGACTCTGTCACTGAGAGCTCTGTGTTTCTCACCCTAGTTTGGATTAAATCTACAGTTGCAGCAGGAATCCTTGATTTCACTCCAGGGGGAGTGAGAGGGGCTGCTAGTTCAGTGGATCAAAGGGGTAATCCCCTGAAGATTCTAGAGTGCGTACAGCTGCCTTTGAGAAGGACGTTGTGCGAGGATTTCTGACAAGTTACCACGGAAGAAGAGTGCTTTCTGGGTGTGAGTACAGAGGCAGAAACTGCTCTCATTTAGGTGGTTGTCTGGGGTGTGTGTGCCCAAGATCAGGCTAGATCACACCATCCAGGACCCCTGTTCACCTTAATGTCCTAGTCTACAGTAATATTCGGAGTCTTTAGCAATTCAAGTAGGATTGAAGACTTCTTTGGTGTAGCCTTGAAGGAATGGCAGAGACTGTAGGTTGGGGCAAAGGGTGGGAGGAATGCCATCTGGAGTCTACAAGGCAGGGCCAGCTGGTTCATTGAACGGCACCACGGTCCCCTGGGTAGAGGCCAGTACCCAGGATGAAATTTAAATATGTGGCTCAGGTCATGCTGTTTTCACTGTGAAATGAGTTTTTTGGAAATGGCACAAGAATGTGGCACTGCCACGAGTATCCAATTTGAAAAAATGGAAATGTGTTTTGAAAGTAGCTCAAGTTTGTGGTTCAGCCACGAGCACTTTGGGAAAAATGGATAGAAATGTTTCTGTTGAAAACTGTACTGTCTAAAAGAGTTTGGAAAAGTGTGCACTTGTTTGCCATGACCAACCATTTGGGGGTCCACTTGTGCTTTAGTAACATCTGTGAATAAAGCCATACTGCACAATCCCAGCTGCTGCATTGGACATTCTGATCATTGCTTTCTGTGTGGAGTTATTGGGGGCCCCCTCAGCAGTTAGGGCTAGCATACGCATAGCATCCTCTCCCCTGGACCTGGCTGTAAATGCAAAGGTTGATTTTGGTAATTGTATCCCCACCCCCATCCTTTAGATAATGAGCCTGGTATACACTCTAAAGCTAGGGGTGGTACCAATCTGAGTATTTCTGCTTAAAGTAAATGATATGCCATATGTGGGTACTAGTTCTTTTAACTGGTGGTGTCAACTTGCCAACTAGCCTGAAAAAAAGAAAACGGTCCCGTGATGTCTTTTAATCTGCAAATATGTGTATAGATGGCACATTGCTATGTTATACTCACTGGAATACATTATATATATGCATATATGTGTATATGTATCAGCATGTGTGTATCACAGCAATTAGAAAGTGAAGTCTGGTGGCTCAATGTTTAGTGCAAAATTTGCTAGTTTACATTCCTCTGCTAGTTAGATCAGTTTCAGCCTTATGCATGTCATTTCTGATTTAAATGAGAGTCTGTTGCCCCCCCCCCATTCCCAGCCATCCAAAGCCCAGCCCATATTAGTCTTCTGGCACGGAGATGTGCGCCTAGACCCAGTACAACATCAATACCAGCGGTGAACATCTGGCATTGACAAATGCTTGTTTATATTCAAAACAATGTTAAATTTTAGGTACTGGCAAGGAAGGAGAGTAAGAATGGTTTTCTAGCAGAGGGTGGGGGTTGTGTATTTCAAATAATTGGACTGGGGAGGAGGGTGGGGCTGTTTATTTTTCTTTTTTTTAACCAGCGTACAAATAAATACAAATATGAATACTCCAATATTTGGGGGCCTGAATGTAATATGGGTCTGAGTATTCAAAATAAAGTATTTACCCAGCCCTGTCCTCTGAAACTGACACCTGAAGGATGAAAAGTGCTGTACTGGTATGTACCAGCAGTGCCAGACTGGAGAATATTTAGAGTATAACCATAAGTAAAGAACCCGTTTGAACATTTCATGTTCAGTTTCTAGCATGGGCTTCTAGCAGTGGGCATTGAAGCTACAAGTTGTAGTCCCTCCGTAGGGCAACTCTAAATTACGTTTCATGTTGACTGTGTACAGTATAACATCTGTGGAGTGATCACATTTAAAGGCCTGTGTATGCCAGTACTGGGGCTGGCAGTATAGCCTAGAGGTTAGAGTAAAGAGCTGTGAATGAGTATGCTACATCCAGAAGACAGACTTGGGTTTGATTCTCTGAACCTCCAATTACATATACTATGTGACACAGAGCAAGTCGCTTAACCTCCCCAGCGCTCCCGGGTCGCTCCTGAAAACAGGCACCTGTGTCTAGCGGGCCTTACCTGGTTGACAAAGAGTAAAATAACATTTGAAAATCAACTTGTTCTTGTTTCGCTGCAACTGGAAGTCTGTGTACCCTGATTTACTTTGCCTAATGCAGTAAATGGAAACTCGATGGTGCAGAGGAATGCGCAAAAGATGATAAGGTAAATGGGGAACTGCTCGTTAATGCAGTTTGAAGCTCATTGTCCCTGGATCCCCAACCAGAAATAATTCAGCCCACACCTTTGTTAACTTTGGATGCGCGCTGGCATTAAGTAATTATTTATAAAAAGGCACACTTATATCATACTTTTACATCCATTTCATGTCTTTAACAACTCATATTTCCATTCTGGACATAACAGTCCCCATTCTCCTTCGGACATAACAGTCCCCTCCTCCTCCTCATGTGGTTCTTCTTCTTGTTCTTTCTTTCTCGTCACTGCTTCTCGGGATCCGGGCACTGTGATCCGGCCCCCTCCTTTTCACCATAACCGGGTACCACACTTACCTGGACCAGCCCCCCTTTTCCCGCTAGGTGTGAACACGGCTGATCCACCCCCTAGCTCTATGTCCCTCCCCCTTATTACTATCACACCTGGGTTCTTTGTCCCCAGCCCATGGACCTACCCCCCTTCTCCCTGCCTCCCCTTTTTCCTTCTTGCTCCCACCCTTTCCACTGACCCATCTCCAACTTGCGATGGAAGATGGGGCTCCCCCCCCCTTGCGGGCTACCCCCTCAGGCCTTTCTTATTAATCTCCCCCACTAAATCCCCAAATGGGCGAAGGAACAGGCCCATGCTGAACTTGGTCAGATGGATCCCATCCCCCTGGTACACTGCGTCCTGATCATATGAGATATCCCTATGGAGAAGGTGTACTCCACCCATCTCAATTACTGCCTTGGCTACATTCCTGTTCAGCCACTTGTGTGCCACCTCTATTGCTTGAGGCCTCTACGCTCCCCTCCAAACCCTCCTGGAGGTGATCGCCGACCAACCGATTACCACCATGGGCCACCAGCTCTTCACCTTTTCTAAGTCCTTAATTATGTCGGTCATCAGGTACCCCCATGGCCGTGACCCCAGGTCATTTCCCCCTGCATGTATTATTACACAATCTGGCCAGCCCCATTTTACCCTTAATTCTCCTAACAGGGGGAGCAACTGCAACCACCTCATTCCTCTCAGGCCTTTCCATCACACTCTGCTGTGCTCTGCTCCCTGTCGCAGCTGTGGTCCTATCCTTGTGGCAGCTGCGAATCTCTCCACCCAGTATATGAATGAGTGCCCCACGATCCATACTTGCTGCTTGGAACCTACTGCGGGGAGAGAAGGGGACACCTCTTAGCCATTGTCAACATCTCACATATCTCTTACAGCAATTCAGTTTCCACCTCCCGAACTGCCTGACCTCGGACTCCCCCTCCCCCACAGCCACCAGCTCCGTTGCCACTCCGATCCGAAAAGAATGGGGGCAAACTCTGCTGGATTCTCGCCTACGAATGATATGGCCCATTTTAGCACTGCCCCCACCAGGTATCCTATCACCGGAAAGCCGTCGCCATGTATGAACCAGGCCCTGCCGATGTGCCCCCGTATCCTACTGTATTCAATCATGGCCTGTACCGCACATGCCCCTCCATCTGCCTGCCTGCCTGCTCAATACCACCTTAGCACCCCCCCCCCGTTGGTTCATTTTGTGTCCCCCTCTACCTGCATGTTCTGCTTCTGAAGCCCTGCTGGGGCTGCTCCTCTTCGTGGCGCTCCCATCTCCCCCACCCAAAATGCCCCTCTCGCCATCACAATGAATGTGGCCCGGAATAAGCATGCCTCCTTTGTGGAATGGCAAACCCGGTCTAGTGCCCTCAAGACCCTCACTAGTAGTGGACCCCCAAGGGGTCTCCTCCCGTCCTGCACTTTTCCCTGATCCCTGTACCATCCACCTGACCGTACGGCTACCAGCCACGTCCACCCATCCCCAGTCCTGGCAGTTCCAACTGATCCCTGCCAACTGTACCACCATGGTGGAGTGGGCCAGTCCTTCTTCCCATCTTTTCACCATGTACCTCATGACTTGTTCTTCTTGCACTGGCTCTCCTGTTCCCCATCCTGAGCTGACTCTGAATACCTGAAAACTCTCCCACGCTTTCTTATAGGCCTTCAAAGTGTTGGCCGCCCAAGACCCCTTATACAGAGCTCTGGCCTTTGCCTTCCAACCTCCCACATCCAGGCCGGGACCTTGGTCCGGGTAGGTGCTGCCCGTGGGGCTAAGTCCCGGAATCGGTCTATCTGTAAATGAGAAAGACAATCAGCCACATCATTCCTTTCTCCTTCGATGTGCCGCACCCTAAAGGATAAGTTCAGGCGCAGCCCCAATTCATTATCAGGCCCACTGACTCCATGTGACCACTCTGCCTGTTGATAACTTCCACTACTCCTTTGTTATCACACCAGAAGGAAATCCTTTTCCCCACCATATGCTCTCCCCAAGTTTCCAGGGCCACCCAAATGGGAAAAATCTCTAAAAATGTGATGTCCTTGGTCCATCCCCAAACCTTCCATTGGTCTGGCCATGCCTCGGACACCCATTCCCCTTGAAAATATGCCCCCAAACCTGAATTCCAGTCGTGTCCGTGTACAGCTCCAGGTCCGCGTTACTGGCCTACTCCCCTTGCCAAAATGTCACTCCGTTGTATGATTCCAGGAACGTCTCCCACACTTGGAGGTTCTTCTTCACCCCTTTATTTATGTCCACCCAGTGGTGGGGCTGTTTGGCCTCGCCCGTGACCCTCACCAATCTCCATGTGAAAGCCCTGCCTGGGCTTATGGCCTTGCAGGCAAAATTAAGGTGCCCCAGCAGCTGTTGTACCTGTACCAGTGGCACCCTCCTCCTCCCCCCAACCAGCACCAGCAAACCCCTCAGGCGCACTACTTTGTCAGCTGGTAACTGAAAACACTCTTCCTCAATATCCACCTCGATCCCAAGGAATTCGAGTTTGCACGCTGGGCCTTCCGTCTTGCCTGCCACCAACAGAATCCCTATATGCCTGCACATGTCCTGAAAATCTCTCAGCATTCCCTGCACTTCTCTCTGGCTCTCCCCTATCAGCAGAAAATCGTCCAGATAGTGAACCACCCTTCTGTGCCCGTACCACTCCCTGAAAACCCATTGCACCCATGAACTGAATGTCTCGAATGTCAAGCATGCCACCGAACACCCTATTGGCATAGCCTTGTCAAAAGATAGCTCCCCTTGGAATTGGAAACCTAACAAATCCCAATCCTCCGGCTGGACTGGTAGAAGCCGGAATGCGGACATCTTGGCTAACCATGCCCCCTTGGCTGCCCATATCAGCTCCACTGCCTGGTCCAGGGATGCATAAGATACCATGCTCAGCCCCTCCGGAATGCCGGCATTCACTGACTCCCCCTCCGGGTATGACAGGTGATGTATGAGCCGGAACTCCCCCGCCTGCTTCTTCGGGACCACGCCCAGCGGTGACACCCTGAATTACCATCGGGGGGCCCCCCAGTGGCCCCTCGACCCTCCCCACCCTAACCTCTTTCCCAATTTTTATTCATACAACGTCTTCCCTCCCGTTTACAGAGCCCAAGTTCTTCCCCACATGCTTATGCATGTCCCCCCAAACACTAGGGGGAACCCCCTCTGAAACCTGCCCTCAGCAGATCCACACTCTTCCTATCTGGGTACCCCTCCGTCCATGCCTCTACCACCCCCAACCTAATTGGGGTGTTGGCGAGGGCATATCCCCACCTCCCACTGCCCCTCCCTGCCCTAGTTCCATCCATAGCCGGGGGCATCTCCCCCCCGCGGGACCTCCTGTCCCTTACCAGGCCCCCCTCAGCCACCCCAAAAGGGCTGCTCAACTGTTGACCCCCAGCCTGGCCTTTTCACCCCCCTTGCCTGCAGGACATGGCGGGTGTCACCCCACACCGTGAGCAGGAATGCCGTAACTAGCAACTCGGCCACGAGCATGATGCCCTGTTAAACGCCCAGCATGCCTTACTTACTGGGGTCGGGTCATCCGTTTGACCTGCCCCCCCTTGCCCCTTAGAGTGTTCTGACCCATAACTCGGCATGGGAACAGTCCCATCTCAGGTCCCCTTTTACCGCCATTCTCCTGTGGAATGCTTCATCATATTTTAGCCACCTGAAACCTAGCTTAGCCCGGTACGCATCCCTGTTAATTGCCATGTACATCAGTAGCGGGATTGCCAGGTCCAGCTGTTTCTCCAGTACCAGTGCACTATAAATTATGAAACCTGCCTGCCAGTTGTCTGTGTTCTTCCCCTTAAATCTAGCCTCCTCTGCCTAGTGCCTTACCACCGCTAATGCCATTGCCATTTTCGACTTGCCGACCGACTGCTTCTGTTCATACTTGTTGGCAGTCTCTTCATCCACCAGCCCAAAAATATCTACATACTCTCCCTTCCATATCTTTTCCTTTATCAAGGTGGGAACAAGGTCTCCCAACGTAAAACCGGGCGGCCTATCATACAACTTCCGTGTGCCACCAGTGGTGCCCGTATTCCCTGTTTTTGGCTGCCCGCGGTCCTTGATGGCTTTCAAAACTCGTTCCAGCTTCCCCATTCCCTCTTCCCCCATGTCCCCCAACAATCCTTCAATATACTCTTTTAAATTGGCCTGATTATTCATATCCACATTGTCCTTACCCCCATCCGGTAGTGGCCCTGACGGGCCCAGGGCAGGCTCAACCCCCATTCTGGACTCAGCGGGCAGGCTGGCCCCCGTTTGCTTCTGCCTTTTGTTTCCCTTCCCAGTGCCCAACCTCTCATCCCGCTCCTTCCTTTTTTTTTGGGCTGCCTCTTCTGCTTCTCTCCTCTTTGCTGCCTCCATCAGCTCAGTCATTTGTGCCATTAACTTTGCCATGTCCGCCATCATGGCCGCGCTGGACACTGGGGCTTTCTTAGGTGCCATTCCGTCCACTGTGCCTATGCTGTGTGACAAATTTATTTCGGTTAGCATACATGCTGTCCCTCTCTTTTCATCGGCTGGGCCTGCCCTTGACTCGGTTAGCCCTCTTACACAGCGTGGCCCTCCCCCACCTGGCCCCCATTCATGTACTCACCTGATATTTGCTGGCCTCCATGCCCTGTCCTGTTGGCCCGGCTCCAGGACCATGTGGATCCATCCTGGCATACCGGTTCCCTGCCCTCGTGGGGCCCATGTCCCCAAACTCATAACCGGGTGCCATTCAGTGCTGCATTCCTCCCCCTCCCCCAGCTGTCCCTCTGCTGTGTTCCTCCTCTTCGTTGTTCTGCCTGCCAGGCCTACCTCGATATCAGGCCCCTTGCAGCCAGCCAAATGGAATATAAACGGGGTTGCCTCCAGAAGACCCCTTCCAACAACTACCCAGACTACCACGCTACCTATGCCTTGGATCTGTCTCCAGGCTGCTAAAGACCCTCATCTGCCTGGCTTGCCCCCCCCTTGTGCCTGCCCACCCCAACTGTCCATCCTCAGGTTACGACAGCCTGCCCTATAGCTCCCCTTTGTGGTGGTGCCTGCTCCTCACCAGCCCTCTGTGGATGGCTCTTTGTCTAACCAAGGGCTGGCAATGCCATTACATCGAGTCACCCTTCCTGCTCCTTGTCTACCGCCCTGTCGGGCCCACCTCCTAGGCCGCAGTGCAGGCCCCTTCCAATGTGCATGGATGACCCCAGAGACCCTGGTTGTCTCTTGAGCCCCTCCCCATGCCTTTCCCCCTTGTGCCCTCCGTCCTGCCTGTGGCCGCCTTCTTTCCTTCACATCTCCCCCTCCGGCTGCATTCTGGCCACGCCATTCCTTTCTGGCCTTCTTCCCGGCTGCAGCCACCTATACACCCTTTCCTTCTGCTCCCTTGACTGGAGCGGCCTACCCAGCCTGTTCCCCACTCCTCTAAATTGCCTCAGACTGCTAGTCATTGGCTGTGTACCTGGCCGTGAACCTGTCTGTCTCTTGCCCTACCGCCAATGTGCACACTCAGAACCTGGGTCCTCCTACCACCACCCTGGCCTGGCAGCCGCCTGGTTCCTTGAACATTTTCACGCTCCCTGAGCCTTAGCAGGCGCTCGCCCTGCCACAGGGCCTAGTGCGCAGTTGATTCCCATGGACAAAATTGTGCATGGAAACCTCGATACCCCACTGGATATAACACAGTCATCTTATAAGCCAGTTTTAAAATTGCACTACCATACCATATAAGAACAAACACCATGAGCTAAAAAGCACCTCACCTGTTGCCTGTATAGGCCCCAACCTTTAGTGCCTTACATTGGAAAATGCCAGCGATGTGCTGCAATCAAATTACAGCAAGGAAAGAGGGCTACCTGAGTCCTGCATATCCTTAAGTAGCCCTGTGGGGTCCCCTTTCCCCAGGCCCCCCTTCCCCTCTTAGCCACTCCCCTCGGTCAATGGCCAGTGAGCCCTATATGCCTGTCATGTGACCTGCCCCTGAGGTCATCGCCCCTCCCCTTTTTGCTGCTGACCCTCCCCTCCTCTCTTCTCCTGTTGTCCTTCTTGGCTGGTTCCCAGGACAATTTGGCCTGCCCTTAAAGGGGGCAAGCCTCATTGCCATAAGTGAAGAGAGTGCCCATCCATAAAAGTAATTGCAGCCACAAAGCTGGCACCAGATACCCCACCACTCCCTATGGGGACAGCTTACACCATGAACCAGGGCACGGCACCTTCAGTAAATTTTTCTGAGGAACAACACCTCTGGGCCAATAGTATATGAGGAGGAGGAATCACCGTGAGTGGCGGCACCATGTACCAGCTGAACCAGAAATTGCTACAGTCCTCATTCCAGGTCCTTCTGCCCAAATGGCAGACCCCTCTAAGTCCTTTTGATGCCTGCTGTGCTAAGGCTTCCACAATCCTTTTGGGGGGGGGGTTACAGTGTGAATGAAGGACCCAGTAAAAACAAATCCCTTTACTCCTGTTCCTCTTTCAAATCTCATCTCATAACATTCCATTCCTTACTTGCCTACCCTCCCTTGCACAGAGTTACTTTATTTAAGCTGGTTAAGTTATGCTAACCAAAGTTAACACATTTAAGTATATCTTATTTAGTAGGGATCTGCTTTGTCGTAGTAACTGATGTTGCTGTTTCTGTGCTATTGCGTTTCTTTGTTGTTTATTTTCCTGGTTTAAGTACTCTGTAATGCATGTTGTCATGATTTGTTTGACAGATGCTATATAAAGTAAAACTGTACTGGAAAATATTTTATTCCTATGAACTGGCAGTGACTTTAACAGCAAGGTAACTGCCAACACCAAGTTTCAGATTAAATATTCATAGTTTATAGAGTTCTCATATTTCTTCACAGCAAGTTCCATGATTGAATATCAGTAAAGAATATTTGTCTTTTCAGTATGATCAATTGGAGGACAGCACAACTGATGGAAGGACAAGCCCCACTCTTTCTTGTTGCTGTCCTACACTTGATCTTATCGATCAGACAGTTAATCTTTACTGCTTGAGCACACAAGAGAATTCCAACTGCCACTTGATTTATTTCTTAAGGTCTATTGGGTGCAGCTGAAAGAAATCTGAATTACAGCAGCAATAGAAAATCAAAGTTACCAATGGTACTGTGCAGCTGCAAGCAGTCCCAAGCAAAACGAATACTCCACAGGAAATGAGGTGTGGCACCTCCACTAGGCTACCCTGTGTCAATAAAGTGCTTGTAAATGACTTTGGGATACAGCATATGAAAATCACTTTGTTAAAGGGGTACTGTCAGCTTTGGCCCTCGTTTTCTGGCAAAATCTCACCAGTGTGCCTTTATGCAGATCTGTGCTAGACATGTTCTCATAATTGCCTCTAAATATAACAAAATGTATCCCCATTTTTTGTTTTTTGGCATAGTTTACTATTTGAGTGGTCTGGACCGTAACTCAGCCACCACCGGAAGCATATTCATAGCAAGAGCGCGCATCTGAAACGAGTGCTGGCATGAACTGTTGCTTTTTAGTATGCCCATTGTACAAATCAGCTTATCCTGTGCACCTTGCTATGTAAAACTGAGATTTCCGTCTTTTAAACCAAACCGAGCACTGGTAATACTAATAAATATATTTTGAAGCTGGAGCGAAATCCCGCACATGCGCGGTGGGTATATACCTCATGTCGGATCTTATGCTCCTACACTGTTAATGCCAGCGCTCATTTCAGATGCGCTCTTCTGGAGAACATGTCTGGCACAGATCTGCATGAAGGCACACTGGTGAGATTTTGCCAGAAAACGAGGGCCAAAGCTGACAGTGCCCCTTTAATGTAAATTCTATAGTATTCTGTGCAGTTGTGGATCCAGCATTACTACAAATCCCATGGCAGCACAACCCTTTCTGAACATCCACCATAATGTATCATATTTCCAGCACAACAATTACTTTTACAATGGTCCACTACCAGAGTTGTTATGTTCTATACAAAATAATGGATACAGAGGTTTTCTTCCTGCTTGTTGACAGTCCAGACCTTGTTAGTCTTTCCCCATTCATTATTGTCGCAGGACTCTAAACCCGAACCCTTGTTAGTTTTTCTCCAATTTCATTATTGTCACAGGGTCCAAACTTTGTTAGTCTTTCCCAGTTTCATTATTGTTGCAGGATCCTTTTTAAAATCCTGGCTCTAGCACTGATTCTACAGCTTATGCATTACCATTTTTTTTTATTATAGCTTTTTGACCCCCATCACCACCTCCTGTCTACTTGGCAATGGGGATACATACTGGTTTTGCGGTTTTTCTCCCTGTACACCTGGAGCCCCAGCACATGGTCATGCAAGCGTGTGAAGGCACACATGCATCCTGTGGCACTGGCTCAGCCCCTTCCACCCCATCCCTGGTAAGTGCCGAGCTCCCCTGTAGCCTGAACTGCCATCCATCCTTCACCGGGTGGCAGTCAAAGGCTGGGGGAAACTCCAGATCCCTCCCTGGGAGAGGAGAGCCAACTTACAGCTGCTTAATCCTACTCCACACCCTCCTCCCGGCCAACTCCTGGCAACCCAGGTTCTTTCCCAAACCTGGGTCGCTGGTGTGGCATGAGGTGTGGGGTCCATTACCTCAACCCTCAGTGCACCGGGCCAGTCTGCATTACAAGTATTTCACTGAAGTATCAAATGTTACTGATAGAAGCTGTGCTATCCTTCCCACTTTGCCCTAATGTCTTCAATCTCCTCATTGCTTCTTTTTTAACCTTTTCTGCATTATACCTTCTGGATTGTGAGGGCCACACTGTGTGGCAGCTTCAAACAAGAGTGGACAACAGTAAGCAATCAGTTTGTGTAACCACTGCAAGGAACAGAGCACCAACAGCACACTTTACAAAATATCCTTTCATTATAAACCCTCCATCCCTATTACACACCCATTACAGATGGCGTGACATTTTTGAGTGTCAAAGGCGGTTTGCCAAAAGGGCAGTATGTAGAATGTATAAGCAATATAAGAAGACAAGCAATTTCCAATTTGTTTGGTTTTGCATGTCATGCATGAATTCCAAAACATAAGTCCAGTGCAAAGCTTCATGGGTATGCAAACCTTGTGGGGGGAGGGTAAGCTGAAGTGTAAGTGTTTCACACAAATGTAAATTCTATACTATTTATTCTATAGTACATAGCCTACAATTAATCAGAGTACAGAAGGTGCCAAGAGCTGTAAAAGTCATTTGTCTCATGTTGCCCTGTATTCTTTCATTCCATATCCTGGTATGTAGTTCCGTACTGAGTGGTGATTTGCTTCGTCACCAACAAAGGACAAGAGCGACCAGTCAGCTTGTTAATCACCGCCAGCCATGTAGGACCAAGAAAGTATTCTACAATGTATCTTCTTGGTATAAGCCCTCCATACCTATCCATTACAGACCCACTGCAGTCAGCATGAAGTGCACAAGAAGCAAAGGCAGTAAACAATCTCTAAACAGAAACTACATTCTGCTGGCTATTGTCCCTACTTGGACGGCACCACAGCTGGCTCACACACTAAACGTAACAATAATCTTTGAACACTGCACAAAAAGAGTACTGATGATGACGGTAGGTACTGGTGTCTGCCACCAAAATTTAGTACTTCAAATATAATTGTCTTCAGGTTTAAAATTGTGATTATAGATTCCAGACATCCAGCCCCCCATGGTCCTGTATTAAGAAGTGTTAGGAAGTGTTCTCTGTTAATTGTCTTTCATACTGCAGAGGTACCACTTGTAGTTGCAGTTTCAACCCCTCACCCAAAAAAGAAAAAAACAAAACAAATTATCATCCAGTTCAAAAGTGGCCATGTTGGAGTTACAGTCCTGCTGACTGAGAAGCCTTATAAAATGGTTTGGCTTAAACAAGCAGTCTGATTGGTCAAAACTGGTCACATGACAGTTCAGTAAGTTCACATTACTGCAGGGTTCAGATTTTACTTTTTTTTCTTGATTTTGTTTAACTTTTCATACTCTTTTATCAGTGCAGTAGCACACTCTGTGATGTGTGGTAATACACTAAATTACTGCACTTGCCAGGTGGTAAAAGGCACTTGGCTGCACCTCATGCCTCACTCTCATCTAGAGAATGCAGTAATTTAGCATTACTGCACTTGGCATCTAATGAATGATGAAGCCAACTCCCCACAGTGGGCCGCTCAGTCTTGGGTGCAGGCCACCCATTTTGCACAAGGATTTTGTTTCTGCTTTCAGAAGCAGAGCATTAGGGAAAGCAGAGGGTCAGAGTCAGCTAAAGTGCATGAGGTTAAGCAGAAAGTACGTCAGTTTGAGGGACTCTGGGGCACTCTGGTGGTAAGTGATCTGAGCCTGCCGGATATCTACTAGGGTGTTCCGGCGGCCAGGTGCACCAGAAATCAGGCCCTGTTGGATACATAGCAGGACTACCTGCTGGTGCAGCTGGTTAAGAAGCCCACTACAGATGCACCCATTCTTGATTTGGTGTTTAAGGGCAGTTTCAAGGCCCATTTATTGTCTCTGGCCCTCCTGGACTAGGAGATTGGATCTGGCTGTTAAGATTCACCTATATGAGATATACTGCTGTATTTTATTTTTGTCATTTTGGCTGTATTTATTTTAGTGATTTATGATGTTTATTGTTTTATATCCCTTGCTTATTTTAATGTAAGGGGCCCAGAGCCTCCGGGATTGGACGCCCTTTGCCTTGCCTCCAACCCAGAGATGGTGAGTGGAGTTAGGGTAGGAGAGCCACTGGGGTGCAGTGACCATAACTCCATTTGATTCAGGCTGGGGCCCTCAGGACCAGAATGCCTGTATCAAAAACTGAAGTCCTATATTTCAGAAACACAGACTTCAAACTGAGGCAGCTGATCCGAGACAAATTGACCCGGGTAGACAGCATTGATGGTGTAGAGGAAAGGTGGGAGATAATCAGGGGTGGGCATTCTCAAAGTAAAGTTATGCATGAGAATTGTTACAAAACGGAACAGGTGGAAGAAACCAATATGGTTCTCAGAAAGGTTCACAGAAGCAGTGAGGACTAAGACAAAGGCTTTTACTAGGTACAAGGAAAAGCAGGGGGCGGGAGGAATGGGGAAAGTACCAAATAAAAATTAGGGGGAAAAGAGAATGGTCAAGGAGGCAAAGGCAGATACAACGATGTGTCTTGCAGAGTAGGTCAAGGGTGGGGAAAAACAATTCTTCAGATATATTAATGGAAAAAGGAAGTGGGGGTATTGTTAGGCTGCAAGAGGGGGCGGGTACTACAGAAAGATGAACAAAAAGCAGCCATCCTTGATGATTACTTCTGCTCTGTCTTAACAAAGGAAGACAGCGGGCCCCTGCCTGAAAGTTGCACCAATGTGGTTGTCAGGAGCATTCCTTAAATAAGGCAGCCAGTGTATACCAGAGAAAGGGCCCACAAGGGGCTGGAACACCCTATGTAGATAAAAGAGATACAAGGGCTGGGCGCCTATGTAGATAAAGGCCCAGGGCAAGGGGCTGGTTCCCATGTAGATAAAGGTACCACAAGGGCTGGACGCCCCCATGTAGATAAAGGGCCCACAAGGGGCTGGATACCCTATGTAGATAAAGTCCCAGGGCCAGATGGGATATGTCCAAGGGTGCTCAAGGAACTGGCTGTGGAACTGACTGAGCCTCTAATAAGGCTATTCAATAGCTCAGTTCAGACAGGAGTAGTTCCAAAAGACTGCAGGGTAGCAGATGTAATCCCGTTGCAAGGAGTAACTGTGGAATTGCAGACCTGTGAGCCTTACCTGTGTAGTGGGTAGACTGATGGAGTCACTGATCAAAGAGGACCTTGTGGACTACCTAGAGAGTAACAGTCTACAGGACAGTAAACAGCATGGTGATGTGGCAGAGAGGTCTTGTCAGACCAATGAACATACGAACATACGAAATTTGCCAGCAGATAAAGGCCTAGAGGTCTATCAAGTCTGCTCGAATGTGCAGCTAGCACCCCTTATTCTGCAGCTGCCCCTCTCTTCCACCCTTCCCCTTCATTAACCCTCCCCCTTGTCTTGTCCCATCCTCATTTGAAGCAGTCCACTGTTCTACTGCATACCACTTCAGCAGGTACGCATTCCACCCAACCACCACCCTCTCTGTAAAAAGTGTCTCCTCATCTCCCTCCTGAACCTTCCTCGCTCCAGTCTCATATCATGGCCCCTGGTGGCCTTCCCCTCCCTTACTTTGAACAGCCCCTCTGTACCCATCTTGTTTATTCCTTTCTTGTATTTAAAGGTTTCAATCATGTCACCCCTGTCTCTCCTCTCCTCCGGTGAGTACATGTTCAACTCCTTCAACCTCCTCTCGTATGATAAGTCCCCCAGCCCCTTGATCATCTTTGTCTCTCTGCGCTGCACCCCCTCCAGTAACTTAATGTCCCTTTTCAGATATGGGCGCCAGTACTGCACGCAGTACTCCAGGTGTGGTCTAACTAATGATCTATACAGTGGCAGAATCACCTCCTCCCTCCTCGAGGATATACCCCTTGCAATACAACCCAGCATTTTGTTGGCCTTTGCAGCTGCCTTCCTACATTGTGCCGAGTTGTTCATTGACCCTGTAATGAGCACACTCAGATCCTTCTCCTCCTCTGTCTGGGCTAGCTGCACTCTCCCTAACTGGTAGCTCCTCCTTGGGTTCTTCATCCCAAAATGCAGCACCTTGCACTTTTTGGCATTCAAGCCAGTTGCCAGGTGTCTGACCAGGTTTCAAGCTTTGCCAGATCATCCTGCAACCCCTGCCATCCCCCTAGGTCATCCACCACTGTGCCTACCTTGGTATCATCAGCAAACAGACTGATCTTGCTCTTGATGTCCCATGATATGTCTGCAATGAATATCCCAAACAACATTGGTCCCAACACTGAGCCCTGTGGAACACCGCTCATCACTGTCCTTGGGTGTGAGCTCCCCACCCACCACCACCCTCTGTTGCCTTCCCTGCAGCCAGTTTCCTACCCATCTCACCAGCTTTGCACCCATCACAGTGCCTACTAACTTCCTTCCCAGCCTTCCATGTGGCACTGAGTCAAATGCCTTATCAGTCCAGATACAGGACATCCACTGCATGGCCCTGTCCAGTTGCCTAGTTACCCAGTCATAGAACTCCACCAGGTTGGTTTGGCAGGATCTGCCATGTAGCAAACCATGCTGTCTGCTGTCCTGCAGTCCTTTGGCCTCTAGGAGGCCACCAGCCTCTCCTTCAGGATAGTCTCCATTAGCTTACCCACGATGGATGTGAGGCTCACTGGTCTGTAGTTTCCGGTTCATCCTTGGGGTCACTCTTGTGGAGGGGCACCACATGAGCCATCCTCCAGTCCTGAGGTACACACCCCAAATGTAGTGAGGCATTAAATAGGTCTGCCAACCTAACAGTTTTCTTTGACTGGGTAACAAAGGTAGTAGATAAAGGCCATGTTGTGGATTTATTCTACTTCTGTTTCAGTAAGGTTTTTGTCTCAGTGGCAAAAAGAAGATTGCTGAAGTTGGAGAACCTGGGAATAGCTTGGGGCATAGTTAGACGTGTAGGAAATTGTTTGAAGGAGAAGCAATAGAGGGTGGCGTTAAACAGGATCAAATCAGAGGAGACAGAGGCCATGAGTAGGGTGCAGCATGGCTCTGTCCCTGATCCTGTCCTCTTAGTGTGTTCATCAGCAACACTGGAGGGGGCACCCGGGGCGAGCTGTGTCTCTTCGCAGATGACACAAAACTCTGTGGTAGGGTAGATAGCTATAAAGGGATCGGGGAGATGAAGAGGGCTCCACAAAAGTGGTCTAATGTTTGGCAGTTGACATTCAATGCCAAAAAATGCAAGCACCTAGGGGAAAAAACAGGAGAGTACTGGATGAGAGGGATTAAACTGAGCACTACAGCAGAGGAAAGGGACCTGAGAGTCATTATTAGTGACTCCCTCAAACAATCAAGCCAGCGTAACAAGGACTACAATAAGGCTAATAAGATGCTGGGGTGTATCTGAAGGGGTAATTACACCAGGAAAAAGGAGGTACTACTATCTCCATATAGGTCACTGTTGAGCCTGCACCTGAAATACTGTGCTCAGTTCTGGAGTCCTCACCTAAGAAAGAACAGATATAGGCTGTTGACAGTGCAACGAAGGGTGACCAAGATGATTCAGGACCAACAGGAAAGATCTTACAAAGACTGTCTCACGGCACTGAACATGTACTCACTGGAAACCAGGCAAGAGAGGAGTGATATGATAGAGACCTTCAAGTTCCTGAAGGGAGTAAACATGTTTAACTGCTCAGAACTATTCAGCAGGAGTACAGTGTCAAGAACCTGAGGTCATGACTGGAAACTGGGGGTGGGAAGGGAGGTGGAGTTAAGAGGGGTGTGAGGATGTTCTATTTTTTGGAAAGGGTGGTGGAGCCATGGCACAGTCTGTCAGCAGAGGTGGTGGATACCAGGACTGTAAATAGTTTCAAGCATGGCTGGGACAGAGCAAAGGGTTTGATGTTTGCTCAGGTTGGTAGCAGTAGGGAGGGGAGAGGAGCAGGGATGGTGGACAGGAGGGACAAAACCCCCATATGGACAATTGGTCCTGGGACAGATAGGGAACTCTGGGCAGACTAGATGGACATTTGGTCTTTTTCTGCCATCACTGTCTATGTTTGCCACTGCAGGGATTTTCTTTTGTCTGATCCTGTTGTACTTAATCATTCCCTTCTGTTAGCTCAACGTTATTATCACTTGCTTTGTGCATACTGCTGTTGGAGCCCCTCATGTATCCATTTGTTTGGTGGTGTGCATGCAGTTTGGGATTTACGTAACTTGGCTCCACCTTTGCCTTCTTCTGATGTACCTACCTGGACTTTTGTCTTACTGTTTGTGATGTGGTGCGATAGCATACTTCAAACATTAAGTGTGGCACCTCACTTTGAAACCTAAGAGCTTGTTAATGGGGTGAGGATGTCTAAATTCATTAGGCACTTTTAGTTTAGATGGCAGTGTTTCTGTCCTTAAAATTTGCTGTCCTGTGGACAACTGTTTCCAAGCAGAGTCCTGTGTTTCTCTAATTCCCATGCTGCTACAGGTAGTGCAAATGAATGTATGTGATATACTTTAGGAAGACTCTAGAATTGGTATTAGGCTGCCGATTTTGTTTGTTGTAGATAATGGATGCTGGATAAAGGCTGTGAAGTCTAAGTGTGGTCATGGTGTTGCCTGCGGTGGAAATTCCATGTAGAATGCGCACTGGCTGCTCATGTATGTGCCTGCATTGTTGTTGCTGCTGTGGCTGTTGTTATATACTTTGTTGTGCAGCTTAGATTAGAGGAAATGTCTGTTGCGTTGTGTGTTCATTGATTTGTTTGTACACAAAAAAAAGCTTTACAGCATCATGCAGGGACTTAAATCTGTTGTGCATACATGTCTCCCAACCTTGGAGTAGGAATAATTCTGCACACAACTCATAAACATCCTTAATTCCTTTAATGGCAAAGACTTACTTCCCTCCGACAAAGTTGAGGGTGACTCTGGGACAGTTACAGACTTTCAGCAGACTGATGAAAAAAGTTGGTTCCTGTCATGCCCATCTGACCGCCACCTCCACCTGAGAAATTACACACTGCTATTTGCATAATGCATGATGGTGCCTACACTTCATACATACAGTACAATGCCAAGGTTTGCATAGTGGTATGCAACATCTTTTACCATAGTACTTTTTATTCAGATTTAAGTGAATACAATACATGTACTTCAGAAATGAATTACAGTACTCTCTTAATGGAAATAATCAAACTCAATTTAATAAGAAAAAAGCAGTATGCAATTGAATTACACAGTGGTGTATCATTGTTGGAACTACACAGTTAACTCAAAAGGTCTAACTTGAAGCAGTTCTTATTTATAAACCACAATAAAGTTCCTTATCAGTTAATAACCTTCTACTCCTTATCAACAGTCTGTTTGCCTATTTGAAGAAAGGGGCCCCAGATATCCTCAGACCACTCCTTTGTATCTAAGATAACATAAACTCTTTCGTTGCTGCAATGAAGGTCATCATGTTAAACCTCTCAATAAAGTTTGGGGCCAGGTTTTTTTTTCTAATGTTTTAGAATTATTGTCTTGGCTGCTAAACCTGCTGCTAAAACCCACAGCTTTTGAGAAAGGGATAAGGAGCAATTATCTTGAAATTTACCCAACGTGTATATTTCTGGCGAGTCATCAAAAGCCCTACTAACACATTTAAAGGCAGTATTGTGCACTGTCTCCCAAAGAACTGTCAGGTCAGGGCAGTCTCGCAACATGTATTCACAACATGTGAAATATGGTTCCCACATCTCTTCCACACCTCGTACATGTGTTATTGTCCAGGTAACCTAATTCAGATAGTTTTACTGGAGTCAAGTAAAAGTGATGCAGGATTTTGAACTGGATCACCTTACCTTGTGTCTCTCTGCTACTCTGGCTGGCCATGCCCCACGCTGAGAGCCAGTCATCTTCAGAAAGAGGTCTAATCATCTCGATGTTCCATTTCGCTTTAGCTGGTAAAGTCAGAAGATGAGAATCGGAAATGTTAGATAGTATTGTATAAATATTACTCACCCCTTTCTTGAAAGAACCACATTTTATTATTTGTTCCCACTGGGAATTATTTGTGAGGGAGAAATCCGATTGCAGAATATGCCTACGTAATGCTGCCTGGAGTTGTAGATAATAATAGAATTCAAATTTCTGAATTTTGTATTTTTCTCTTATTTCTGAAAATGTCATTAAGGCATTGGATTCAGTAATTAGTAAATCATTTAAGTGCACCATGCCTGCCTTTACCCAACTAGGGTTATTCAGTTTGGTTAAGTTGCCAAACAGTGCCGGGTTCTGCCAATTAGGGGTGAAATGTAAGGGCATTTGTTCAAAATTGGACTTCTGATTAATCTTTTTTAGCGATCTAAAGGATGTGGACAGGCAAATGTTATCGAATATTTTGCTCGTGGTGGGATAATATAAAACGTCAGACAACGCATGAGATGCCAGGATCTCTTTTTCGATTTCTAACCATAAAGGTTCTTGTCCCGCTATGGACATTGATTCTGGAAAATGCAGAGAGGCCTGTTTGAAGAGAAATGCCATCTGGTAACTTTCCCAGCAGGGCAACGCCATTCCACCAGCATCCAAGGAAGCTTGCAGTTTTTTTAGACTGAGTCTTGGGGGCTTATTATTACACAAAAATGTCCTGGTCAGCAAGTTAAATTTCTTTATTTGAGTCTTATTCATTAGAATGGAAATATTCTGAAACAAAAAAAAAAAAAGTCTGGGGGCCACAATTATTTTTACTGCATTAATCCCTCCCGATGGATTCAGTTTTTTCTATCTGATTAAGTCATTCTCAGTCTCCCTAGCAAGGGATTGCGATTGATTTCCATCACAGACTCCAGCTTCGGTCTGATTTGCAGGTCTAAAAATGTAATTTGTTTTGTCATCCAACCAGTATCCGAGGAAGTTTTCATCTGTGCCAAAAGAGAAGTACTCATATTAGCTACCATGGCCTGAGATTTTTGCCAATTCATTTATAGCTCAGCTAGGTTCTCAAAGACCATGAGCAGGTTTTTCAGTGCTTCACAAGATTGTATGGGGTTAGATACTGTTAGTAGCAAATCATCGGCAAAGGCAAACACCTTGTGGGTTGATTTAATTATCTGGATTCTCTGTATGTCCGGATTAAATTGAATAAGTCTTACAAGAGGTTCGACTGCTAAAATAAAAAGGTAGAGCGAGAGAGGACAGCCTTGTTTGGTCCCTTTTGATAACAGGATTAGTTCAGAAAGTATTCCATTTGTAAGAATCTGCGCCTGTGCAGTTTTGTATAAAATATAAACCTAATTCCCAAAGTTTTCTCCACGCCCAAATTCTGACAGAGTTGTTTGCATATATGACCAATCTAAAGAATGAAAGGCTTTCAAATGCTACAATGACACGATAAGGCGCTTGGTTCTGTTTGCTTACCAGATAATATTAATAAGCCTCCTCACATTGTCTGCACCTGCTCTCCCAGGAATAAAACCTACTTGTTCTCATCCTACTAGTTAATTAAAAAGGAGCTGGATTCTGGATGTTAGAATTTTAGCAAGGATCTTATAGTCAATATTCATAAGGGATATGGGGCGATAACTTGAATATTCTAAGGGGTCTTTATTTTATGAATCAAAGATATCAAGGCTTGAGTCAGAGTGTGGGGAAGGGTATTATTATTCCATGTTTCTTCATACATTGTCAATTGATAAGAGCTTATTTTGGAGTTGATATTCTTGTAAAACTCACCAGGTAAGCCATCTAAGCCAGGGGTTTTACCCGCAGGTAATGAAGCAATGGCACTTTCTATTTCCTGACTGGACAGAGGTTTGTTTAACAATTCTTGGTGTACCTGAGAGATTTAAGCAGCTGAGCTGACTGAAGAAACTGCAGTGTCCTGTCTTTATCAAAGTGAAGTTGTTTTGAGCATGTAACCCCTGTGCCAGTTGGGGATTACTAGTTTTAAAATGCCCTGTCAACATTGTGGGAGACATGCACACATGTGTGCTAAGCTCCTGCTCAGGCGGGAGTGCGTCTGTTCAAAAAAAGCTCAGTTTGGCGCGAAAGGGAGAGTTTTGAGTCAAGCGTTCGAGGAGAAGGAGGCAGTGTGCAAGAAGGAGTGGGTGCCTGCTCGCATGCCAGCCTAGGGGTGGCAATCAGTTGAGGGTGGAGAAGCCCGGGACCAGGGTGGGGAGATTGCCCACTGGCTCCCAAATATGGTTGTGGGATTCCCCCAAAGCAGCTGAATGGGGGAAAAAGCAGCATGAAGGAGCAGCAATATTTTGTGAGGGATTGTAGGAGCCTGTTAGACTCTGCCAGAAGCTGAAGAGAGTGGCTACCATGGAAGGACCTATCAGAAACTGAGGTGG
The DNA here is from genome assembly GCA_016271365.2 of Neoceratodus forsteri. Classification (NCBI taxonomy): domain Eukaryota; kingdom Metazoa; phylum Chordata; order Ceratodontiformes; family Ceratodontidae; genus Neoceratodus; species Neoceratodus forsteri. Next base: position 202,209,326 of record JADMNL010000030.1, read on the forward strand.
TAGTGATGTCTCCAGCGGGGTAGGTGACAGATACCACTTTGCCTGACCATGTCCACTTGTAAAGGTATTGTGCTGTTATGTTTGGGACTGATGTGAGGAAATAGTTAGGCTACTGGTGCTGAGAGAACCCTGCCAGAGGATTTTCAGTTTGGGTGGCCACTAGTGGAAAGGACTGGAAGTGTCTGAATGTATACCATTGTACCACCCCTCCCTCCCAAGAGAGGAAAGTGTATCTGTAGTTAAAGTAATTGTGCCTCCGCTACCACAGGCGGGGTATCAATAGTAATGTGAGGCATTAAGGGAAAGAAAGCGTTTCTGAGAGGAATCTGAGCCCAGTTTGGCTTGAAATGGAAGGAGAAAGAGTCGCTAGGTTTCAGATTCAAATCCTGAGTCCCCCAAGTCTGTGCCATGGCCGAGAGCCATAGAAAACATGGAGCTGTGCTGGAAATCAATTGAGGATCCTCAGAAAATGTTGTTCTGCTTGAGCAGTGGCCGCAATCGGCCAGAAGAGTGTCCCCTGCAGTTAGTGTGGCCACAGCTGTGGAGCCACCTGAGCAGTGGGAGGAGGTCGTGGTCATAGAAAAAAAAACAGAGCCAGAGGTGGTACCAGGGCCTAGCCATCTGCCCAGCCTGGTACCGCCGCCGAGTGCAGCAGAACTTCCCTGTGGCAGAGGGAGGGGCCGAGGGTGGGTGTCATGTATTAGAAGTACTGCTGCAGGCTACATGAGGGATGTGACTGAGCGGTCAGGCCCATCTGAGGCTGTGGTGCGAGGTGAGCAGGAAGCCAAGAAAAATTCATTTCTTCTCAAGTAGTGTGCACAAGGAAACGTGGCGCTCTACAGTTAAAACAAATCACAGATAGAATAAAAATTGAGACCACTCTCTTCAACACCAGGGCACTTCAAGTGAATTATAAACTTTTATTAAGTAGGCAGGCAATATGTGTTGTTTTTTTACTTAATAAAAGTTTATAATTTATTTGAAGTGCCTTGTTGGTATTTGAAGATGGGTGAGAGTGCTCCAGTTTTTGGTTTGCATAAGCCAAGAAAAGTCCATCGAAAGTCAAACCCACCCACGAACCCACGGTGAGGGTGAAAACTATGTCTAAGAACTTGCAAGATGCTCCGCCGTTAAAGCTGCATTCCCCACTTCCCAAAATTCCCCACTTCCCAAGGTGCAGGAAAAGATCACTGGCCCTGACCATTCAGAGGTGGTCATCAAAGCCGTAGAAGAAGGTGAGGAGTCAGATGAAGAGAGCGTTACCAGACCTGTGGAAGCCGTTTCTATTTATGACCAGCCAGATGAAGATATTACCCGGATGTTTGAGGACATGGTTATAGAAAGGGATATTCTAAAGTCATGTGCAATCCCGATTCTAGGAATTCTAGAGCTCACCCCCTTGCTCCCAGAAGTATGCAAAAGGCATTTCATTGACATGGATGCCAGACATCAGCTGGACCTTACAGTGATAAACTACCGAGAAGGAATGTGGTTGCCGAGAAGAGTGGCCCCATAGCCAAGCATCAGGTCTTGCCTAGCTGGAGTCAGGCATTGAGATGAGTGAGGCGTTACCTAAAACTGGAGAATCCTGGAACCAGTCACCTGACTTTGGGACTTAATTGAATGCAGAAGGTCAGATTGGGTATTGCAAGGAGCCGTGGAGAAGGTGCATCTCAGGAACCAAGTGGACATCCAAGATCTGGCCTACGATAGGACTAACGTAAACAGAACAGCTTGGGCCATGTACAATTCTTCAGCCTGGAAAGGACTCACGTTATTTAAAACTTTTGCACTTGTGCAGGACATAGTTGGACACAGGCTAAAGTATTTGTTGTGAGCCATGACTGCCAAGGAAGAGAGTGCACTAAACCTGACCTGTTTCTATTTTGCACCAGAGGACCCTGCAGCTAAATAACGCACCCCCCAGAAAACCAAAGCACCTTAAGATGCCCAAACACCCCCTGGCATTGCAAGTGACTGCATCTGAGGACTAATGCTACTCTTGTAGTGAAAGTGAAAAAAATCTGAACATAGAGAATAGTGGATGGGCAAGTATGCACAACCGGTGTGTTGTGCCACTGAGGGGTTCTGATTCCCTATGACCTCAAGAGCGAAGCTCGAGAGGTCCATGGGAATCAGAACCCTGAAGTGGCGTAGCATACCACAGCAAGGGCATGCCCATCCATTATTTTTTATAGTGTATGGTGCCCCTACAATAATTTAAGTGAGCATTTTAATTTTTTTTTAAGCCATAAAAGGAATTCTTTCTACTGCGTTTTAATCTGGTATTTGTTAGGTTGCTAAAGTTAGTGCTGTGGTTGTTAGGGACCAAGCGTCCCTACGTCTGTAGTGTGATCCGTCATTGGCTGTCAGTTGCCTTTGGACAGGGATTCCAGAAAAAAAACATGGCGGACGTATCTCTCGCTAAGCGAGAGGACCGTGAGTGAAAGGATTCACCTGTTAATGTGAGTAGTTTTTAAATATCTGGTTGATCCTGCAGTTTTTTAATAGTTTCAAGTATCTGGTCAATCCTGCCTTTTTCGTGGGTGCCCTGTTCATCATCAGTTCGGGGGATGATTGTGCCGTTGCCCCGAGTTTTTCTGTGTCTGGTCCACTTTTAAAATGAGCTGAGTGCATGCAGCCTCTAGAGGCTTTCAAAATGTTGTAGTACAGTGTGGTACAATCACATTCCATGACCTTTTGAACTGTGGTACAACAACATTTTGAAAGCCACTGAGTTCCACACACAAAAAGCCTTCACTATACACTGTAGTTGCCTTTAGCATGGACATTACCCTGATCAGCTTGTGCTGGGTAAGAAAAAAAACTGTCTACAAGAACTTTTAGATAGTGTTTTGAATTTTTTCCCAGTTTTACAAAATTGCTACTTTTTACTCTTATGTACCATTCAATGAGAAACATTTCCAATGTTGTTTAAATAGTTAGCTAATAATTTTAGGAAATGTTATGTAGGGACCCCCTGGTGATTAAACACTTACCCAGCGGTGCTGAAGACAGGGTTGTTTGGACTTTTAAAGTACAAAGACAGTTCTCATAGACTTTAATGTGCACCTGGGCAGTTTGCAAAGGACAGTAAGTGGGTAAAAGTGTGCTTCCCCCTTCCCACTGTTAAGTAGGTTAGCATAGACATGTAGTTGTAGGTTAGATTAGTGAGAGTAGCAGCTAGAATTTTCTGTGGGAAGGGGGGACATGCCAAAAAGTTTCTGAAATGTGTAGTCAGATTAAAGATAGCCACCTGTATTTAGTAGTTAGTAATATGTTTAGATGTTAGCCTGCCACCCCGGTGGTGTAGCTTAGCTTAGTATATTACTAACTGTTAGATAGATAGATAGACAGACAGACAGAAGGATGGATAGGAAATATTTTTGCTGTTTTGTAAGTGTTTGGGGTGCCAGTTTAGGCCTAGTTGGGTACTGTAAAGGTTCCAATGTGGAACAGAACTGGAGCCAGAAATAGCAAAAAGTTGAGGTGCCAGTTTAGGCCCGGTTGGGTACTGCTGAAGAGTCCAATGGGGAACAGAACTGGAGCCAGAAATAGTCAGAATAAGGGTGTCCCTTGGGGGGTGGGACGTTGGCCTGCTGGAACAGCCATTGCTGGGGAAACCAGGTTGAGTAGCCATGCCCCTAGTGGAGCCAGAGAACTGCAGGTAGATGGGTTTGCCCACCTGGTTCTATTTAGACTGCTCATATGCAGTCAGCCTGGTGGAGCCTGGATGTGATGGCCTGTGGGAGAATGTGCATTATCCCATGGTGTACAGCAGCCTGGTGGAGCCTGGCTGTGATGGCCTGTGGGAGAATGTGCATTATCCCACGGTGTACAGCAGCCATGGTGAGCCTGGCTGTGATGGCCTGTGGGAGAATGTGCATTATCCCACGGTGTACAGCAGCCATGGTGAGCCTGGCTGTGATGGCCTGTGGGAGAATGTGCATTATCCCACGGTGTACAGCAGCCATGGTGAGCCTGGCTGTGATGGCCTGTGGGAGAATGTGCATTGTCCCACGGTGTACAGCAGCCTGGTGGAGCCTGGCTGTGATGGCCTGTGGGAGAATGTGCATTATCCCACGGTGTACAGCAGCCTGGTGGAGCCTGGATGTGATGGCCTGTGGGAGAATGTACATTATCCCACGGTGTACAGCAGCCTGGTGGAGCCTGGCTGTGATGGCCTGTGGGAAAATGTGCATTATCCCACGGTGTACAGCAGCCATGGTGAGCCTGGCTGTGATGGCCTGTGGGAGAATGTGCATTATCCCACGGTGTACAGCAGCCATGGTGAGCCTGGCTGTGATGGCCTGTAGAGAAATGCATTATCCCACCATGCACAGCAGCTATGGTGAGCCTGGTTGTGATGACTCGTGGGAGAATGTGCACATCCCACGGTGTACAGCAGCAGCTATGGTGAGCCTGGCTGATGACCTGTGGGAGAATGTGCTAATCCCACGGTGTACAGCAGCCATGGTGAGCCTGGCTGTGATGGCCTGTGGGAGAATGTACATTATCCCACGGTGTACAGCAGCCATGGTGAGCCTGGGTAGAGATGGCTACCCCGGGAGGTGAAGCATTTCTGTGGGGGAGTGTAACCCCTGTGCCAGTCAGGGATTACTAGTTTTAAAATGTCCTGTTGGCATTGTGGGAGGTGCGTGCACACACGTGTGCTGAGCTCCTGCTTGGGTGCACATGCGTCTGTTCAAAAAAAGTGCAGTTTGGCACAAAAGGGAGAGTTTTGAGTCGAGCGTTCGAAGAGAAGGAGGCAGTGTGTGAGGACGAGTGGGTGCCTGCTCGCAGGCCTGTGTAGGGGTGGCCGTCAGTTGGGCCTGGAGAGGCCCGGGACCAGGGTGGGAGATTGCCCACTGGCTCCCAAATGTGGCTGTGGAATTCCCCCAAAGCGACTGAATGGGGAAAAAAGCAGCATGAAGGAGCAGCAGTATTTTGTGAGGGATCGTGGGAGCCTGTTAGGCTCTGCCAGATGCTGAAGAGAGTGGCTGCCATGGAAGGGCCTGTCCGAGACTGAGTTGGCTGTGATGTCTCCAGTGGGGTAGGTGACAGATACCCCTGTGCCTGACCATGTCCACTTGTAAAGGTATTGTGCTGTTATGTTTGGGACTGATGTGAGGAAAGAGTTATGCCCCTGCATCTGAGAGAACCCTGCCAGTGGATTTTCAGTGTGGGTGGCCACTAGTGGAAAGGACTTGGAAGTGCCTGAATGTCTGCTATCGTACCCCCCCAAGAGAGGAAAGTGTATCTGCAGTTAAAGTAATTGTGCCTCCGCTACCACAGGCGGGGTATCAATAGTAATGTGAGGTGTGTTTCTGAGAGGAATCTGAGCCCAGTTTGGCTTGAAATGGAAGGAGAAAGAGTCACTAGGTCCCAGGTTCAAATCCTGAGTCCCCCAAGTCTGTGCCATGGCTGAGAGCCAAAGAAAACATGGAGCTGTGCTAGAAATCAATTGAGGAGCCTCAGAAAATGTTGTCCTGCTTGAGCAGTTCTTGTGAAGATAAATAAATGCTGTTTGTTGCATTTTAAATTGTTCGGAACTGAATTATTTACAATCTGAGGTGAAAAATGTGTTGTTTTGCTGCTTGCCTGATGGACTGTTTTACAGCCTGTCAAATGGAGCCTGCTACTACCTGAGGTGGTGGGGGGGGGGAGAGTGAGTCATCAGTGAGCTAGTGCTTAGATGGAGCACGAGCCATCACCAAAGGGAACCCAAATCCACAAAGTGAAAGGTACTGTGCTTTGTACTTCCTTCCTAAATGTGTTTACAGTCAAGATGGTACCCTTCCCCTTTCCCAGAGACAGAATACCATCTAAACCCCGAGACAGGAAGGGGAGTGGAGTAGTTTTCTGGAGCCTGCTATCTGTGCCTGGACTGGGGCTGCTGCCTGCTTGAGGGAAGCCCCAGTAGTGCTCCAGCAGCAGCGAGTGAATTTAAAAGTATTTATCCTGCTAAAGTATTTAAAGTGCCATCAGTAAAGTAAAAGGTAAAAGGTGAAGGGGGCTTACAAGTATAAGGACTAAAAGAAATGTTCAAACACTCTATTGATATTGAAGTTCACACTTTTCCATTTGCAGGTTATACCTGCTAGCCACTAGAGGGATCCTCTGAATGTTCACCACTGTGCCTACCTGAATTTCCTCCTCCTACTACTTCCTGGAACCCCTCTACCTACATACGCTACTTCTCTCCCCTACTCTCATCTCTTTTTCTGCCCACACTTCACCCTCATACCCAGCCTTCTAGCTAGCCCTACATACTGACCCCCTGCCCTACCACTGGACCCTCACCTAGCCTGCCACTAACCCCCAGTGACCACTAGGAGTCACTATTTCCACCCTGAATTTTGGCCCAAACCCAGCCTGCTTTGAGTCCCCCAGAAGCTGAATCCCCACTCTCACCCAGGTCCTATTTCAACTGCCCTACCAGGGTCTTAAACCTTGTACCATGTTCACCAGAGTCCGTGACACTACCACTACTCCAAAGTGGTATCTATGCTTTCTGAGGGGCAGCCAAGATACTTGAACCTTTCTGCCCTGCTGCTACCTCAGGCACTATGTTTGTACCCCTCCTCCTCAAATGCCTCCCCTTCATTTACATGCTAGTACCCACATCCCATCAGCCAGACATCTCCCCTGGCCCACTTGTACCAGCATCCCCAACTCTCCCTGACTTAGTCCGATCCCACCCTACACTGACCATGTACCCTGGCCCACTTGTACCAGCACCCACAACTCTCCCTGACTTAGTCCGATCCCACCCTACACTGACCATGTACCCTGGCCCACTTGTACCAGCACCCACAACTCTCCCTGACTTAGTCCGATCCCACCCTACACTGACCATGTACCCTGGCCCACTTGTACCAGCACCCACAACTCTCCCTGACTTAGTCCGATCCCACCCTACACTGACCATGTACCCTGGCCCACTTGTATCAGCACCCCCAACTCTCCCTGACCTAGTCTGATCCCACCCTACACTGTGTACCCTGGCCCATGGCACCCACCCCCTGGATGTCCCCCTGCTGCCTACCCTGGCTCCTCATGGTTGCAACTCATCCTCGCCCTCCTGACCCTTCGAACACTGCCCATTCCTTGTTCCCCTATGGCCTCTTCCCCATCCCAGCGTACCCCCCCCAGAAGTTGACATACTATCACCCCCTGGTCAGAACCTTGGTCTTCCTACTACTCCTATCGGATAATATACATCCAAACCCAGGCCCTGCCCCCTCCAGCCCACCAGCTGGGTCCACTGGTCTCCGCATAGCCTCCATGAACATATGCAGCCTACTGAAAAAATTTGATGCCCTCCAGTGCCGGGCCATGCTACATCAACCAGACATCATAGCCCTGGTTGAAACCTGGCTGTCCAAATCCACCCCTGACTCCTTTGTCTCCCTCCCAGGCTATACCCTATACCGGGAGGACTGAGTAAGCAAATGCGGCAGGGGGTGGCTGTGCAATCTATACCAGGGACACAATCATCAGACAAGTGTTCCCTGCCCTGCTCTAGTAAACGGATCACAGGCCCTCACCCTCAAACTTGCTCCTGACCCCTCCAGGGGCCCTCTATATCTCACCACTGCCTATGTTCCCCCAAAGAACCAGAGCCTGGCGCTGATATCTTTAACAGAATATCTTGCCGCCCTCCACCACAAGGTGGAACAAATCCTAGTGGGGGACCTTAATGTGAACTGGCTCAGCACCTTCTCTTCCACTACCTGAGATTCTTTCGCTGCCCTAGACATGACACAACTCATTTCCCAGCACACTAGAGTAAACCCAAAGAGAGGAACCACTACCCTTCTGGACGTAATTATCACCAACCTCCCCTAAAAAATCCATAACATCCAGGTCCTCCCAGACTCACTAAGTGACCACTCCCCTATCCTATTCCCTTGGGTGGCCCCCACACCCAAACCCACAGCTCTGACCACACTCCGTAGGTGCCTCTGACCTGGTGGGCTGATAAAACTCAAACAATTTCTTGCCCAGATTAATTGGTCCCCTATTCATCATGCACCCGACATAGACACTGCCCTCGCCTTTTTTAACAAGGCCTGTGACCACTTTGCACCCTTCACAAGAATTCGATCCAAAAAATGTAATGCACCCTGGGCTACCCCTGCCATACTACAAATGATCAGAAATAGGGATAACCTCTGGCACCTTGCCACTGAAACGGGATGGATGGCTACAATGGTCTACAATGCTGCACAGAACAGGTGCACATGGGCCATCCGTAAAGCCAAGGCCGACCATTACCAGGCCACCCTCACCTCCTCCTGGGGGTGTGCCCAGACTTTCTGGGACAATGTTAATCAACTAAATGGTAAATCACGCTCCCCTCCCCCATCCCAGCTCACTATTGACGGCTCTACCTCCACCGACCCTGCCTGCATAGCTAACTGCCTTAACACCTCCTTTACAGACCTTAGCTCTGTCCTTCCCAGTAATTTCTTTGACCCCCCCCACTCTACCTCCCCCAATACCCCAGCTTCCACCTACGTAAGGCATCTGCCCAGGAAGCCAGTCCCCTCCTAGTTATTTAGTTGTTTAACCAGGTATAGCACACTAAGCTGAAAGCTTTTTTACAGGAGCGACCTGGGAGCACAAGGAGGTTAAGTGACTTGCTCAGGGTCACACAGTATGCAAGTGGAAGCTGTGGGATTCAAACCCAGGTCTGGTCTGCTGGATGTCACCAAATTTGCAGCTCAGAGCCTTAGACCACTGCGCTATCCTGCCTCCTAAATCCTAATTAAAGCATTAAATAGCAATAGTCCCAGCAGCGACTCCCTGGACCCCAGTATTCTCCGGCTGGTGCTGGATGAAGTCCTTACCCCACTCACCAGCCTACTTAACCAATCCCTCTGCCTGGGACAATTCCCCACTGCATGGAAAACAGCCATAGTCACACCCATTCAAAAAGGAGGTGACAGGTCCTCCGCCTGGAACTACCAACCAATCTCCACCCCCCCCCAAAGTCCTAGAAAAAATGGTGACCATTCAAATCACTGAATATCTGACTAAGCATAACATCTTATGCCCAGAGCAGCATGGCTTCTGTGCTGGTCACAGTACCGTCACTGCACTAGTTGAAATCTCTAGTTTCCTACACTCCTCCCTGGACGCCAGCTCCGTAGCTGGTGTAGTGTTCGTTGACCTCTCAAAGGCCTTCGACACTGTCTCCCACCCTCTTTTGCTGGATGCCCTCTGTCACACTGGTTTCTCTGCTGGCCCTCTCACCTGGTGTACAAGCTATCTATCCGCTCGCTCCCAATGTGTAAAAATCAATGGGACACTCCCCAAAACTCATCCCATCCACTAAGGGGTACCCCAGGGCTCCAACCTGGGGCCCCCCTACTCTTTTTACTCTATCTAAACACCCTGCCCAGTGCATGCTCTGGCAAAATTCTTATGTATGCAGACAATGCTGTCATTTTTGTCACCCACCGTAATCCCATCTCCCTCCAGGACAGCCTGCAACAATCCTTCAATGATGCCGAAGCCTGGTTCAAAGAGCACAGACTCGTCATTAATCTCAAAAAAAAAAAAAAACAATGCTTTTTGCCCACCCCAAAACAAAGCCTGCAACTTCCTACTCCCTATCCTCCCTAGTACCAAACAACCGCTTGAACAAGTCTGCTCCTACAAATACCTTGGGGTTACTATCGGTTCATCCCTCACCTACCATACCCACATTGATGCCCTTGCATCCGCCATTAATACACGGCTTGGCATCCTCTACTGCTATAAAAACTGCCTCCCCCCCGATGCTCTCCCACTTGCAGTTACATCTTCAGTACTGTCCCTTGCTGACTATGGCCTGCCAGTCTATGGTGCTGCTGACACTACCACCCTCAACAAAATTCGCCTCACCCTGAATAAGGCCAGCAGGCTGATTACTGGTGCCCCCAGGCTCATACATACCTGTCAACTCTATGACGAGGCAAAACTGCTTAACCTACAGTAGATGTACGGCTATGCTATCAAACCTGCCTCCTCCCAAAAAAAATTCTACTTGGGCTATCCCCTCCCATGATGACAGCCTCCATCCACCACGCCCAACCCACTATCACAACCCAAACCTCCAACAAGACCATTCTACTGGTCCCCAGATCCAGGAACACCCATGGTTAGAGGTCCTTCTGCTACAGAGCTCCATCCTGGTTTAACTCTTTCCCTGCTCCCATCTCCAATGCCCCCCCCAGTCTCCAACTTCAAAACCGCCCTTCGGAGCCAACTGTTTAACACTAACTGCTGCTCCTGTCACTAAATGTGGCTTTGATCTCACCACACTTGACAACGCCCACTGGGTGGCACTCCACCTCACCCCCCCATTTCTCCCCATTGCATATTGCCTTTGTTATTACCAGCATGTGCTCAGCTGTATCATTGTAATTGCTGCTAAATTGTGTAAATGTATGAAACAATTTCTGTGTAACTTAAGTCAGTTGACTTTTTATGCTGTAACCTAAAGTTGTTTCTGTCTGTCCTCAATGTGACGAGGTACCTTTGGAAATGAGCCTCTGGCTCAAAGGTTGTAAACCGATGTACAAATAAAATAAATAAACCTGGAAGCTAACAGTTTACCTGCCTTCTCTCCCGCTTCCCAATATTTTTGTCTGGTGCGTAACAGCACAAACTCTGCCTATTCTGAGAGTATAGAATTGATTTTGAATCGGAGTTGAGTGACTTTCTACAGGAGGGAGTGATCAATAATGGGGAATTGTTTTAGCTGGCAGTCAAGCTCAGATAGAAGATCTTGCTTAACGATCAATGTCTAGTTTTTTTCCTGGCAGATGCACAGCCAATAATTGTACCACGAATGTATGCTTTGAAGGCTTCCCAAAGCCAACCCTGAGATACCTCATTATTGTCATTAATGTCAAACAAGTTCTCCGATTCCTTTACTGACCAGTCCATAAAGCCTTTTCCGTGGAATAGGCACATATTTAGTCTCCATCTTAACTGTTTGGGATGTACTTCACCTAACTGAATAGACATTTTCAACCAGGCCATGGTCTGCAATAATAATAGGGTTGATATGTAGTAGTAGTAGTAGTGGTAGTAATATATTTTATTCAAAGCAGTGCCATGAAATGGATAAAACACCATTGAGCAAACAATATGTGACTCTATTATAGAATTAGTTGAAGAGTTTGCTGCAAGGAAGAAGTCTAGACTACTAAAAGAAAGTAGTCTGTGTGAGAAGAAAGAGTAATCTCTCCCCATTGGGTCCACCAGATGCCAGACATCAGCCAGATGTAGCAAGCTCATCAGGTAAGGTAGGGCCTGTCTGGATTTGGTCTGTGGCGCAGTTCTTGTGAGGATTGTTTATCTAATAATGGTTCAATTATTTCATTAGAGTCCCCTCCTACCAACAGTTCATAGTTGACGTAAGTGCCCAGAACAGCTGAAATAGCAAGAAAGTATTCAGCTTGACGGGACTTAGGAGCACATACATTACAAATGGCAAATTTCTGGCCATTTATGGTACCTGATAACATTTGGAATCTTCCTTCAGGGTCTGCCACATGTTTATCCTTAATAAAGTTTATCCCCTTTTGAATACGTATGGCTGTACCTCTTTTTTAGCAGAGAAAGTATTGTATTCAACAGAGGCTACCCAGGACCTGGCTAGTTCAGCCGATCAGCAGCATTGAGGTGCGTCTCTTGTAACAGGGCAAAATCAACTTTGTTTTTATTTAGGTATGATCATTTTTTTCCGTTTTTATAGGGGAGCCAATACCATTGACATGCCACAAGGTGATTTTAAATGGTGGTAGGGACATTTCCAGTTGTCACCACAGCTAGAACCGCAGGTACCTACTGATCCAAGAAGTACTGAAGTGTGCACTTGTTTGTAATAGACAAGGAACTAGAGTTGGAACATGCTTACTTAACACCAATATTAGCTATATTAGCACTGAGTTACCTAAAACTACTTCATGAAATAATAAGTAGAATCTTACTACTGTAATGGTTTACTATCTAAAAGACCTTGCCAACTTATCTAACAGCAGCAAAAAAAACACAATTTTAGCAAGTAATGAGGGTAACTAACAGAGGTTAAGAGCTATAATATGCAAGAGAACAGAAACAAGAGGAAAACATCTTATGAACAGTAGTAGGATGGATACTACTGATGGGCCTGTAACCACTGAACAAACGTCCAGGGTGGTGATATAGCTACTGGTCCTTGCTTTGGTCATAGTTCACCTGGATAGCTGGATATCCAGTCTGTTTAATGTAAAACAATGTAAACACTAGTAGCTTTTGATATCATTTGGAACGATTCAGAGTAACAACTTTCAGAAACAGCTACTCAAAAACTGGCTACAGTAAGTTGCTGAAGGGCTAATAATATTTAAATTGTATTGGATGTTAAACCACTAAATAGTATGCATGTCAGTGAGATTATCTACACGTGTTCCAAAGTTGTTATTGTTTAGATGTTTAGTGATACGCAACATCAATGCAGCGGTTTGCACCATTTCCATCAGATGCTACAATGCACAACTGTTGGAGAGACAGAGGGGCGTTTTCTGCTGTGCAGTTTGAAACTGCTGCCATGTTTACATGGGATGGCTAGGTCCGTCCTAAGCAATACGTGAGTTTCAGAGGATACAACAATAAAGCAATGATTCTTTCAGAAAGAACAGAGAAAAACATTACGTTACCTGTCACGGCTCAAGTGAGAGAAAGATGGCAGAAATCAGAGGGAAATCAAAAAACCCTCAGAAAATTAGCCAAACTGATACAGATTTGTGTAATTTGTACTAGTGTAACTGACACTCTAGTGTTTTTAACCCAATGTAATTACCAAGGTACTGAAGTATGATAGTATAATGTTTCTTCTTCAGGTCTATTGATCATTGTGTGCATGTACGAATAAAATATACCAGAATCAATCAGTAAAATTTTGTTTGGAAGTGTGGTATACATTCATATGTATGTGTGTACGTGTGTATGTATGTATGTATTTATTAGAAAATGGGCTAAAAAAATAAATCATACTGATTGGCTGAAAACCAAGGTCAGGCATGTATTTATCTTTCAATAGAACCCAGTAAAATATGAGTGCCAGTTCCAGGTGCCCCATTACTTAAGGTATCTTTGGGCACCTGAATTTTCAAAGGCACAAGCTGACACCCCCCACTTAGTGGTCCACCAACCCCCACCAAGTCACTTTGTGTTACATAAAATAAGAAAAATAGCAGCCACACATGAAAGATAAATGCTGAAAATAAGGGCGGAAAAAGCAGTTAATCGACTGACTTCCTCTTCACCGGCAGACAGAGTGCACTATCTCTGATAACATTACTGTCTATGGGGCCTATGCACCAATTGGCAGAGCGGCTATGCACCGCATATCCATGGTGCATAGCCATTCCACACCCTCTGTGCCCCCATACAGGATGCACTAACCTGGGTGTGCAACCCCTACGCACTGAACCCCCAGCCGTGTGGACAGCAATGTGCCGGGGGCAGGCAGGGGCATGCCAGTACTATGAGCCATGCACCAAGGTGAGTAGTAATGGGCACTGGGGCACATAGGAGGGCTTCCATTACACCAGGGGGAACCCTGCCATAAGTGCCCTACGTGCCTGGCCCTGCGCATACAGGACCCCGCCAAGCACCAGCAGCACCCCGATCATCGCCCTGGCCCAGCCACACTGTACTGGCCCCCACATGAGAGGCACCCCACCAGACCCGCATGACTGCCGCCCCAACACAGTGGCCACCCCCAAACATATGCCGATGCCCTGCCCTTGCTAGTGTTCAGCCCCCCAAATCCAACACAGCACTGCCCCGTCAACAGCCATAGGTAGGCACCCCATTGCCACCACCAGTCCACCACACAGCACTGCCCTGTCCCACTGCACCCCTCTACACACACACACACTTCAATGCCCCATCACTGTGGCAGGGACCACCACCCCACCCCAACAGGTACCCCTGAGTGCATGGCCCTGCGCTGTGCAGAGCATCCAGACCACTCTGGCCCCGATCCTGACAACCCCACCCCCGATGGTGTGCAAAGGTCCCCCACCCCTGTGGCACTGTCATGCCCTCCAATCCACATACATTGCCGTCGGTGCTGTGGCCCAGGATGGCCAGCAGCACAGCCCACTGTCACAGAGTGACTCTGTGATGGATTAGGGGCCCTGGAACTTTTGGGCTTGATGCTTTACTTAAAGCCTTTTGATACTATAACTATGTAAAATCAGAAATTAAATAAATAAATGTAAGCTTTAAAAGTTGAGACTAAGTTAAAAGATAGTGTAGTGGAGACTAGCAAGGTAGAAAAAAATAAAGCAAAGGGGAGGACAGAAGTAAGAGTGAGTCATTTAGTAACCCCCAGGGTAATTCAGTTAAAGAGAGAGGGAGAACTGAATCCCTTGTGTAAAGGTAGTTGGGATTCTTTACATGGTAATTGAGTTAATTTGGAGCTTAAATGAGCAGCACCAGCAATCTGTTTCACTTGGGCTGAAAGAACACTTTTAGGCCTTCTTTTAGAGGTGTTTGGTAGTACACCAGAATACAGGCGCTGCTTGACTAAGAGGAAGAATGGGTTGCAAGTAAGGGAAATAAAATAGTCATTTAAATCACTGTTCTGTTTAAGTTTCAGTCTTTAAGAGACTGTATTATTTGAAGTCATTCCTTCTCCAGTGGTTGTAAATATTAACAATAGCAAAGTATTGAAATGCAACGTGTGCTTATTGCACATTTAACTGCCCCGCAGAAGGTCAGTAATGTTAATTCATACACATGTGCTCTCCTATCTTTGATAAATAAAGACTAGGGACAAGGTACTTGTAGTGGGCTGTAAAACCATTTGTAAAAGAGCTGGTTAGTTAGAATTACTTCCTGCTTAAAGCTTCTGTTTGGAACAACCAGTTAAGGCGCATGTTGGTACAGCCTGGCAGTTGTGTTTAAGTAAGCAGGTTATGAAACTACATGGGGATTGTACACCTCGAGAAAAAACTATATAAATTGTGTGGTACAGTTCTCACTTACAGAAAGGGCACCTGTTCGTGTGTTCTTTGATTTTCAGCATCAGCTTCTGACTCTCCTTGCACCACTCCCTTCCAGGACAGCTATAGTGCTGACCAGCCCTTTGTTCCTTTGTTTTATGCTGTCTCTTGTTGAGGCTGTGCCTGATGGTCAGAGCTGTTTGTAAAGAGCCAGGAATTGAAATAAAATAGACTGCATATGTGTATATATATGTGAATTATAAACTGTTTAGTTAGATAGTTAAAACAAAATAATTATGTTTAAATAAGAAGTTTTACTTTAGAATTAATGATGTGGGTGGAGTTGGGGAGAACATATGATCATGTCCTTGTATAAAAGGACTGTCATTTGAGATTGTTACGCTTAGATTGTGCTCCTCGGTCTGGAGGTAAACTCCATGGAGCTCTGTGAATTGCTCCAGCAGGTGTTAGGAGAAGAACACCTTTCAAGCCATGTAAAAGTCATGGGATGAAGTTTATTTGCCATTCTGATTATTTTATTTTGTTGTCGTACCAGTCCGCTGATGTTATATTTGTCCTGCTATGAAGAAATTTTGAGCTAGAAGTGAATAAATGTCATTCATTTACAACTGAAACTGTGTCACGCTACCAATTAGTCCACAAAGAGACCTGCACCCGCTCACACCCACCTCACACCTCCTCGGCCACCAGCCATCCAAGTGATGCTGCAGGTGCACTGATAGATATATATATATATAGGCATTGCGCTCCCAGCATTACTTGGACAGCTGGCGGTTGAGAAGGTGTGAGGAGGACTGTGCTGCTGCCCATCCCTGGCCGTGGCACTGGCAGCAAGTTATGTGGATGGGGGGGTTGATGGTGCCACAGGGGTGGGAAGGCCATGCTATGGTTGGGTTGGGGACCACTGGCCAACACGGGGAGTGGCAGTGTGCCTGGGAGGGTCGGTGCTGCGGGGCTCCCCGTGCGTGGAAGGGGGGAATTCTCATCTGCTGGGGATGGGGCTGTCATGTGTGTGGTGGGGAAGCCTGGACTACTGGAGACAGGGGCTGTCGGGTGTGTGTGTGTGTGGGGGGGAGGGGCCAGCCGATGTCAACCGGGACCGGGGGTGACTATGTGTGGGGAGGAGAGGCGCTGTACTGGAAGGCTGTAGGGGCAGTCCAGGATGGGAGGGGGATGTGATCCAATGTGGCGGGTGACTGCCATGCTCCATGTGCACGGCCAGGGCACCCTCTGCCCAACTGGGCATAGCTGCTCGGCTCTGGGTGCCTCCATTGCCTATTCACACATCTGGACCTGTGCTCTGCACACATGTAATCCACTGTGGTACCCAGCATGGGCTTTGGATTGGATAAATGGCTGGGTTCATGATCCCACCCCCGGCCGCCCTGTGAAGTCCTGCACACCGAAGGGGGGGCACGGACAGGTGGTGGCTATTGGAGTATACAGCCTGTGCACACCTGTACATAGGTGCGGCGCTCTACAGGTGGGATACACACCTCTGGTGCATACTTTCCACTCGGTGCATAGGCCTCAATGAGAGCAGCGGTACTTTCTTTGATTTCCATGCCGCAGATGGATGTCCATTTGCAGTATGGAAAACGAAGAAAGTACCGCTCCTCTCACACACAGTAGCACTACCAAAGATAGTATACTCAGTTCTTCAGCAAATGCGGGCTTCAATATACACAGCATATAGAATAAAATACAAAGTTATGAAACACAACACCTCACTGCAGCAGATCCCAAATTCCTGTCTTATAAACAAAACTTCAGTACCACGATCATGCTGTATGTGTGTGTGTGGGGGTTACCATGGCTGACCACATCCACAGGCACAACTACAGGGGCTCCAGAAAGACAAAAGACCATAGCTCAAAATAAAAAACCACAGCAAACTAGTGCAGGTGGAGGAACTGTTTTAATACAAAATAAACCATGAGTTAACAAATAAATATGTTTTTGCTTTTGAACATAAATACAGAAGCCCATTTTCAAAGCACAATAATACCCACCAGGGTGGTCAGTATTGGTCAATAACAGACCTTCCAGGGACTATAAGGCCCTCTGCCTGAGGCATCGGGGCTCATTACACCTCTGGGTGATCTGGTATTGCGAAGTACCGCCCACCCATTGGGTATTATGGTTACAGATTGTTGTCAAGGGAAGGCACGTTTAGCTGAAGCTCATTTACTGGTGCAGTTGGAGAGAGGGGGTTACAGCAGGATAATAACATAAGAAAAATAAATTACAGTGATGCAAAAACAATGAAGCTGCAGTGACTTTCACAGCATCGGTAGGATGTACAGAGAGCAGCCATAGGCACAGACACGAGCAATAACTATGAGAAAAATAAACACAATTTCTGGACACATAATGTTCGAGGAGGGAAATATATACAAGGGAGTGAAGGCACTATGGGTGCAAATAAGAGCAAAATGAAGCACCTGAGGCAAGGGCAGGGGGACTGACAGAGGAAACTGGTGGAACTTTACAGGGGGCATTTGTTGCAGGAACAGAAAGGAAGCTAAGGAGGCCATTGAGGCAGAAAGGACACGGAGAGAAATGGAGGATGAGGGAGAGGGGCTGTCCCAAAGTCATGGGAGGTAGCAGAGGAAGGCAGACTACGCAGCAGAGGAGTTTTGTTGTGAGGGATTGAGAAGACGTGAGCATCAGAAGAATGGCGAGAGTATAACATTTATTAAATGGAATTTTCATTTCAGATCTATTTGTAAGCATTTAGATTGGAGACAGGTAAACAAGAAGTACACTGAACCCATAAGGCCTTGTTCTAGTAGAAGCTGTTGTCAGATACTGGTTCCAGTAGTGTTACGATTCCACCTCTAATGGACATTTGGTAAACTCCCATAAACTCAGTGAGAGTTTCATATTCACACAGATAGTAAGCGCCATGTTTGAACTAAATGATGAACGTTATGTCCCATTCAACCACAGAGCTCTGTAGTAGAGCACGGACTGCAATAACTAAAAGACGAGTCGAAATTAGAGAAGGAAGAATTGGTTCAAATACCTGTAGGTTCAGAACCTTCAGCAACCTTTGTAATGTTCTCTAAAAGAATCTTATCAGAATTTATTCTCAGATTCTGGGGTTTTGGCCATTTCAAAAACATTGATTCTGGAGCACAGTATACTCCTCCAAGCAGGTCTTTTTACCCTTGCTGTGCTGCCAACGTGTATACATGTCCTAAAAACCTATACGTTCTAAATCTTCTGGCAGCCTAGTTATCTAGAAAGAAGGCTGTTGGTGTTAGTGGTAAAAACTCAGAAAGAAGGCTGGAGGCTGTGCAGCAACCCAGTGAGCCTGATCTGTATTAAGTGGATCATTCTCACAGTGCTGCTACAAGCTATATGACACTGTACCCATACCCAGGGCTGCCACTTGACTGAGTGGGCAGGTAGCTATGAGTCAGGCTGCTTCACTCCATCTCCTGTGGGTGGTGCTTTGCAATGCTAGATCAGTGAGGAACAAGAATGCATGTCTGTGCATGAGGGTCCAGATGCAGGCTACAGGATCCTCCTTGTGTACCGGCCTCTGGAGTCCGAGGGGGAGTTCCTGTAGGAAAGTGAAGAAGTCAAAGACAACCAAGAGCTGGAATTGTCCAGATGGATTATTCTGGGTGATCTGAATGCTTGGGTCATCAATTAATTCTCACACTTTGGACAAGATTTCCTCTGGTTAATGGGTTCTCTGGGCCTTGCACAAGTGGTTACTTCTACGACTTACCGCATGGACACACCTTTAATTTGGTTTTCTCCTTGTGGTTCAAAGTTAATAACCTACATACATACTTAATATATGAAACTGCCAGCAGAAAAGGTGCTATCGAGTCTGCTCGACTTTGCAGCTATCACCCCTACTCTGCAGCTGCCCTCCCACCCTACCCCTCCAATGACCCACCCCTTTTTTTAACCAGGTGAATAGGGGACACCTCATCATTTGAATGCATGTCTGTGCATGGGGGTCCAGATGCAGGCTGCTGGCAGTTTCACCTCATCCCAGCCCCTCTTGAAGCATCCCACTGTTTTACAGGCCACTACCTCTGCCGGTAGTGCATTCCCTTCTGCTACCACCCTTTTGGTAAAGAAATGCTTCCTCATCTCCCTCCTAAACATTTCACCCTCCAATCCCATGCAATGACCCCTAGTGTCTCTCCCCACCCTCCCCTTGAACAGTCCCTCTGTGCCTGTCCTGTTTATTCCTCACATGTACTTTAAGGTCTCAGTCATATCCCCCCTGTCCCTCCTCTCCTCCAGAGAGTACACGTTCAACTCCCTCAGTCTAACCTCATATGGTAACTCCCCCAGACCCATGATCATCATGATCAGCCCTGAGATTGATCTGTTTAGTTGGTTGGACAATTGCACAGTGAAGTTTTCCTTTGGGGCTCCCCCTGTGGTCCATCCCCTGTGAAGATGATTCATCTTCACCTTTTAAGAGGGTTTCAGCCAGAAGGATTGCAGGCAGTAATGGATATCTCAGAGATGTTAGCAGCTTGTGAGATGGGTTCAGAGAATGCAGTGATGGCCTATAACAGGGTCATCACTGAGGCCTTAAACTCTGCAGTACCCTCTCATGCACGACCCCAGGTCTCATGCTTGGGATCCTCATGGTTTGATGGGGAGCTCAGGAAGTTGAAGACCAGGAGTCAGAGGTTAGAGCATTGTTGGAAGAGGTCCAGGGCCCAGGAGGACAAACTGGCTTTGAAGATTCATTTCAATGAATATCAAAGGGCAGTCTCTCATAAGAAGGCAGCATTTCTGTCCAGGGAGATTGTAGCTGGGAAGAATTGACCAGCTTAGGCTCTTCTGTACTGTAGACAGGTTATTAAATCTGGGCTGCCTGTGGGAAAGAGCCAGTTCATCAGCAAAGTGTGAGGAATTCTCTTGTTTCTTCTTGGCAGGGTGTCCTCTGTTTCAGTTGAGATCTTGCCAAGCAGGTTATCACAGCTTGGTGAAGTTGAGCCTGCACCTCTTAGACGTGCTCAGCTGTTTTGGGGAGAGATTTGTCTAATTATGATGGAAGAGGTTTGTGGGGTTATCTCAGAGCTGTGGTCCACTTTCTGTGAACTAGACATAGGCCCATGCGATTACTAGTGAGTTACATGCGGTACTGGGTCTGGTGTTCGCGTAAATAGTTTGGTATTCCCCATCAGAAGGGGTCTTCCTAGTTGCATTGAAAAAGGCACTGGTTTGACCCCTGCTTAAGAAACCATCTTTGGACCCAGACATTATGGCAATTTGCCATCCTGTTTCTAACCTGACTTTTATAGGCAAGGTTATCAAGAATGTAGTGGCGCTGCAGCTCGATGCACACCTTGCAGCTTTTGACCACTATGAGTCCCTCCAATCTAGTTTCAGATCCAGGCACATCACTCAGACAGTGTTGGTCAGGGTGCATAATGACCTTCTCAGGGCAAAGCTTAGGGGTGAATGGTCAGTTCTTGTTCTCCTTGATCTGTCCTCAGCCTTTGAGACTGTGGACCATGGGTTGTTTTTGGATTATCTGAGTTAGTACGGAGGCCTCACTGGCACTGTCATCTGCTGGTTTGAGTCCTACCACAGAGATAGGATGCAGAGGGTGGTGATGGAAACTTTCTCATTTCCCCCAGTGTTTCTGCTCTGTGCCTCAAAGGGTCAGTCCTCTCACCTATGCTGTTCACAGTGTACAAGCTGCCACTGGGAAGGATCATTTAGCAGTACAGTCTGGGTTTTCACTGCTATGTGGATGATACCCAGTTGTATTTGTCATTTGCACTCTGGATGCCTGATGCTCTTGAGGTGTTAAACTGTGCTTGGATGAGATTCAGAATTGGATGGCATCTAGTTGACTGAGACTTAAACCAAAACAAGACTGAGGTACTGGTTGTGACACTTGGACAGCTGGTTCTGACTGCTCTATGATTTTTTGGGAAAAAAAAGTGTTATTGAGTGTTTCTCTTGAGACATCCTATGCTCCTGGGATGACCCCTCCCCCCAAGGTTTCAGTTCAAAGGATAGCATATATGTTAAACAGCAGATATCTGTAATGTGATTAACTTCCAAAGACTCGCATTTTATGGTCTTGTTGTTGAGCTGTGCTTCTTTGAAGCCAGGAACTAAAATATCCATTTTATGACGTCTTCAGATGAAAGAACAGTTAATTTCAACTGGTGCTAAAAGAAACTATATGACAGCTAAGTGAGAAACTGCATAGTTGTAAAAGTTCTTTGATGTCTTTGAAAAGCAGGAAAACACACTAGATCAAAGAGGAGCAGGAAATCACTCCAGATCAAAGAGTCATATTGGAAATGAGTTTTTGTTGATGTCACCTTATTTAATATACCTCCTGAGTGATAAGACCTTCTGGTTGTATAATTTTTAATATGCTAGGAGGAGCTAGGTGGCATCATAGAAGGGGTGGAGACACAGGGTTTAAACTATGCTGTATTTCCACTTACCGACACATTCTTGTTTGGACTCTCTTGAAACAACAGCATCTAACTATAAGCACTGTAAGAAGGTATACATTAGATAGAAAAGTCTGACTGTATGTTGGTAGTAAATTGCACTTTAAACTATGTTCTTTTAAGTGATTGTATGCTTTGTGATATATTGTTCTGTGTGTACATTTTACCAATTTTTATCCATTTTCTAAATAAACCTCTTATATTTAGAGACTGCCTGTGTCTTCCAAGTCCTTCCTTTTTGCCTGTGATGTATGGATGATTAAGATTTTGACAACACTGTTCATAAGCTTAATGGTATACCAAACTGGGAAACGGTAAGAATTTATATAAGGTCTTTCATAGAGTTTTTAAGGGTTAATTTTTTATATATGGTTAGGTGCCCTTGGCGAAAGATATCTGGCATTTCCCCAAAGAGCAGAATTATCTGAGCCTGTACATTTCGGTATGCTAGCAGAAGGTTCACAGTTTGAATCCCTCCAGAGCTTGAGACCAAAGGTGATTCGGACCCACAAACAGACAGGAGGGTTACCCTGTTCTGTTACCCTGTTCATAATACTGCGCTCAGAGGTTGGCACTGTGGGAGCAGAGGGCCTGGCCTGCTGAGTGGGGTTGTGACAGATTGGTTTGCAGCGGTGCTGATAAACTCAGAATATACACATTTGTGCGATTGTGGAAACATGGTGGCAACCAGAGGATATCTGGGATAGGCAAATCCAGGGTACTATATAATAAAGATTGGCCACAATCTAGAGGTGGGGGGGGTGGCTCTATATGTTGCTGAGGGTATTCTTACTGAGAATATGGGCACAACTCGGTGGCTAGACGTTGAAGTTATCTGGGTTAAGATAAGTCCGCCCAGTGCAGCTAAGATCAATCTGGCAGTAATATATAGGCCACCATCCACGAGGATAAAGGAGGACGAAATTATACTAGATCTTGTCAACCATTTAACAGTAGCAGGAAATGTAATATTAGTTGGCGATTTCAACCACCCAGGAATAGAGTGGGATATCTTGAAAGCAAGTACATCGGCTGAATCTAAATATTTAGAGATAATTAGTCTTGGAGGTCTTGATCAGTATGTAACAGCCAATACAAGAGGAAATCATATACTGGATTTAGTATTAAGTAACCTGGGTGACAATATTACTAACTGCAAATTATTTCCCCCCTTGGGCTCAAGCGATCATGTTATAGTAGGGTTTCAGTATTCTGGTATTCTAGGGGACAATAAAGGTACCACTGTAATCTATAGATACAATGCAGCCAATTTTGCACAGATGGGACATGATCTGGTTGCATGGGAATGGAAATCTGAATTTCAGAACCAGACAGTAGCTCATATGTGGGAAACACTGACAGATACCATAAATGGCTTAATTACAAGATATGTACCAACCAGAAACAAATATAACGAGTCCAAAAATCCATCAGCGCCTTGGATGAACCAATATGTAAAAAGATTGATTAAAACTAAAAATAAAGCATACCACCTAGCAAGGAATAATAATACCAAGAAGCCTGGGAAGTATATAGGAACAATCTTAAAACTGCAAAAAAGGCTATAGCCAATGCCAAAAGACAATATGAGTATGAAATAGCTACAAAGGTCGGGGATAATTATAAGACCTTATATGCATACATTAATAGTAAAAAAGGGAAAAACAAAACTATGGGACCCCTAAAAACTCAAGATGGGATTATCATAACAGAAAATAAAGCACTTGCAGAGGAATATAATGTATACTTTTCATCAGTTTACAACAAAAGATCTCAAACTCCCTGGGACAGTAGGATAGCTAAACAAGGAGGACCAAACTTAAGGAAAGATCCAAATGATGTCTTGACTAGACTAAAGAAGGTGAATCAGAACAAAGCACAGGGGCCAGACGGGATTCATCCCAGGGTGATAAATGAAATGGCAATATTTCTAGTAGGGCCAATAACTTACCTTTTTCAGGAAAGTATAGACACTAGTGAGGTTCCAGACACTTGAAGACAAGCTGTAATTATACCTATACATAAAAAAGAATGTAGGCAGGAGGTCTCAAATTACAGACCCATCAGTCTGACCTCCTGCTTGGAAAAATTCTGGAGGTTATAATTAAGGACTACATAGTTGAGTATACTGAAAGCACAGGTAAGATAGACAAGACTCAGCATGGATTTACTCATGGAAGATCGTGCCAGACCAACCTCTTGGAATTTTATAATAAGGTCGGTAAGGCCATTGATATGGGTAGCTCAGTTGACGTGATCTTCCTGGACTTTTCGAAAGCCTTTGATAAGGTCCCTCATGAGGAGCTTGTTAAATCACTCTGTGTGTTAGATTTACCAGTCTGGATACAAAAATGGGTGAAGGCTTGGCTTACTGGCAGAGAACAGAAAGTATGTGTCAAAGGCGAATATTCTGGTCATGTTGGAGTGACTAGTGGTGTCCCCCAGGGCTCGGTCTTGGGTCCATGTTTGTTTAATTTGTATATTTCATCTATGCAGTTGCAATCAGCGGTCTGGCTGTCTAAATTTGCAGATGACACTAGAATTGGGTGTCCTGTAAATAATTTGGAGGAGCAGTTAATCTTGCAAACAGCACTGGATAGTTTGGACATGTGGGCCTCCCAGAAACAATCCATATTTAACATTGATAAGTGCAATGTTATGCACTTTGGGAAAAAAAATAATAATTTCCAGTATATCTTGGGTGGGTCCATATTAAAGGCAGTATGTGAGGAGAAAGATTTGGGGATTATGGTCAACAATGATTTTAGTTTCAGTTTACAATGCAACACAGCTATAAAAAAAAGCCAGTAGCATAACACATTGCATAATGAGACATATTAAAAGTAGAGACAGCCAAGTGGTGATGCCCCTGTATAATGCACTGGTGTGTCCACATGTGGAGTACTGTGTTCAGTTCTGGGCCCCCTATAAGAGAAGGGATATAGGACTGGTGGAGAGAGTGCAGAGGAGAGTAACAAAGAGGATTAAGGGGTCAGAGGGTTTGAACTATGAACAGAGACTTCAAATTTAGAACTATATTCCCTGGAGTACCGTAGAATGCAGGGAGATATGTGTTTGATTTATAGGGCTTTGACCAATGCTAACTTGTGAGATCTTTTGGGCCTGGTAAAAAGGGACCAAACATATGATACTAGAGCTCACTGTTACCAACTGCTAAAAGATAGATACAATACAAATAGAAGGAAATATTGGCTAAGCAACAGGGTGACAGAAGTTTGGAACATGTTACCAGGAGAGGTCGTCGAAAGCATTACAATGCAGGAATTTAAAACACAGTTAGATAAATATCTCTTAAATAAAAATATTAAAGGGTATAAGTAAAGTGTTGCTCGCGAGCTCATGGACTAATGTCTTTATGCTCTGTAAAATCTATGTAATCTGATCTATGTCAAAGCTGAGAAGTGCCAGGTGGCCATGGGAGAAGTGGCATACCTCAGGCATGTGGTAGGCAGGGGACAGCTGCGTCCTAACCAGATAAAAATAGAGGCGATCCAGGCATGGCCCAGACCAGAAATGCAGAAGCGGGTCAGGAGCTTTCTAGAGACAGCAGGGTACTATAGGAAATTTGTACCCAATTACAGTGCCCTGGCTGCTCCCCTATCTGACCTGGTAAATAAAAGGATGTCAAAGAAAATTTCCTGGGGACCAGCCTATGAAGAAGCTTTTACCAGACTGAAGGAGGCACTGTGCAGTGCTCCTGTTTTGACAAGTCCTGACTATAGCAAACCCTTTATAGTTTAGACTGACGCCTCAGATGTGGGTATTGGGGCAGTACTGAGTCAGACATCCAACCAAGGGAAAGATCACCCGGTAGCGTACCTGAGTAAAAAGTTACTTCCCAGGGAGCAGGCATACTCTACTGTGGAATAAGAATGTCTTGCCTTAGTGTGGGCTCTAAAGAAGCTAGAGCCATACTTATATGGGCAGCATTTTGTGGTACAAACTGACCACAACTCCCTGGTTTGGCTGATGCAAATGGGAAAAACTAATGCTAGATTGTTAAGATGGAGTCTTGCTTTGCAAGGGTATGACATGACAATCTTACATAGGGCTGGAGCGACCAATCAGAAATCAGATGGCTTGTCTCGTGTCTATGAGGAGTGAACTGATTTGGGAAGCTCATCCCATGCAGGGGATAGAGCCCCCAAATTCAGTCTAGGTGGGGAGGATTGTGACACCTGGACAGCTGGTTCTGATCGCTCTATGATTTTTTAGGAAAAAAATGTGTTATTGAGTGTCTCTTGAGACATCCTGTGCTCCTGGGATGACCCCCCCCCCAGGTTTCAGTTCAAAGGACAGCATATATGTTAAACAGCAGATCTCTGTAATGTGATTAACTTCCAAAGATTTGCATTTTATGGTCTTGTTGTTGAGCTGTGCTTCTTTGAAGCCGGGAACTAAGATATCCATTTTATGACGTCTTCAGAGGAAAGAACAGTTAATTTCAACTGGTGCTAAAAGAAGCTATATGACAGCTAAGTGAAAAACTGCATAATTGTAAAAGTTCTTTGATGTCTTTGAAAAGCAGGAAAACATACTAGATCAAAGAGGAGCAGGAAACCACTCCAGATCAAAGAGTCATATTGGAAATGAGTTTTTGCTGATGTCACCTTATTTAATATATCTCCTGAGTGATAAGACATCCTGGTTGTATAATTTTTAATATGCTAGGAGGAGCGAGGTGGCATCATAGAAGGGGTGGAGACACAGGGCTTAAACTCCATGCTGTATTTTCACTTACTGACACATTCCTGTTTGGACTCTCTTGAAACAACAACATCTAACTATAAGCACTGTAAGAAGGTATATATTAGATAGAAAAGTCTAACTGTATGTTGGTAGGAAATTGCACTTTAAACTATGTTCTTTTAAGTGATTATATGCTTTGTGATATATTGTTCTGTGTGTACATTTTACCTATTTTTATCCATTTTCTAAGTAAACCTCTTATATTTAAAGAGACTGCCGGTGTCTTCCAAGTCCTTCCTTTTTGCCTGTGATGTATGGATGGTTAAGATTTTGACAACACTGTTCATAAGCTTAATGGCATACCAAACTGGGAAAAGGTAAGAATTTATCTAAGGTCTTTCATAGAGTTTTTAAGGGTTCATTTTGTATACCTGGTAAGGTGCCCTTGGTGAAAGATATCTGGCATTTCCCCAAAGAGCAGAATTATCTGAGCCTGTACATTTGGGTATGCTAGCAGAAGGTTCACAGTTTGAATCCCTCCATAACTTGAGACCAAAGGTGATTTGGACCCACAAACAGACAGGAGGGTTACCCCATTCTGTTACTCTGTTCACAGTACTGTCCTCAGAGGTTGGCACTGTGGGAGCAGAGGGCCTGACCTGCTGAGTGGGGTTATGACACTGGTGACTGAGCTGGGTTGTATGGGGGTGTAGAGGTAGCTGAAGGAGAGACTGCATTTTGCTAGGGTCTTCTAGACTGTTGGCTTCTGTGAAGGTGGAAAATCTGGGAGTAAGTCTGGATGAAAGGCTGACATTTGAGGCTCAGGTGTCAGCTGTAGTCCAGAGAGTGGCTTTTACCATTTTAGGAACATCAGCCAGATTAAGTCCTTTATCCCCCTGAAGAATTGCCTACACTGTTACGTGCATTTGTGACATCCAGGCTGAATTACTGTAATGCACTCTACTTCGTGGTTGATGGAGGTACCTTGCAATGCCTTGTAACTAGGATAGAATGCAGTGGCAAGGTTGTTCACTGGCCTTTCAAGGTCAAGTCATGTGACCCTGGTCCTGCGTGAACTGCACTGGCTGCCTGTGAAGTGGCGTGTTACCTTCACAGTTGGTTTACTAACCTATAAGGCATTACATGGACAGGGCCCCAGCTACCTGTTGGAACTTCTGAATCCTCTTCAGTCCTCATGCCCTCTCCACTTCTCTGAGACAGGTCTCCTCTCGATCCCTAGGGCATGACTTAAATCCTTAGGAGAGTGTACTTTCAAGGTTGCCAGCCCCCTGCTTTGGATCACTTTTCCCAGGGTGCTGTGGGAGGCCCCTTGGTGGAGGCCTTTAAAAGAGGGTTGAAGGTATACCTTTTTAAAAAAGACTTTTGAGGGCCATTGATGGTTCCAGTCTGTGTCTTTGCCATCTATGTTGCCGCTGTTTTTATGTTATTTTTATTTATTTTATTTTACTGCTGTTTTATTATTTTACATTGATGCTTTATTTTTAAAGACCTGTTTATTTATTTTACATAAGTGTGGTGGTGTTTTTTGGAATGTAGCCACTGTTTTATTATCAGTGTTAGCTTTTACGGTGCCCTGTGCCTCCAGGTAAGGGCACCTAAGAGATAGATTGTTACAGTGCTGAACTGGTAGACCTTGGGGTTCTTCACGCCTAATGGTGGATGTAACTGTCTCACTATCAGTGGCACCCTCATCAGGTAGGATGGCATGAGGCCGCTGAAGGTTTGAATGGGGGTGGGTGGATGGAATCACCCAACAAGGAGAGGCAGGGTCGTACACATAAATCCAATGAAACAAAGATGTTTATTAGACAAGAGGGGAAGGAGGATATGGTCATACAAGAAAATACCAACAGTGAGGATGGTAGGGAGTGGCACAAACTCACTCAGCCGGTCAGCCCTCTACTCCCAAAGTGCCAACCTCTGAGCATATGATTTGTGGACAGTGAACAGAACAAGGTAACCCTCTTGTCTGTTTTGTGGGCTCAAGTCACCTTAGTCTCACGTTCTGGAGGATTCAAACTGATATCCTCTTGTTAGTGTACCCAATTATCAGGCTCAGATAATTCTGTCTTTAGGGGGCCAGATATCTATGCCTATGGGCACCCAACCAGGTCTTTCAAATAAACTCTTAGAACTCTATGCAAGATTTTAGAGAACTCTATCCATTTCCCAGTTTGGTATATCAATAAGCCCATACACAGTGTTAACTGTAACCATTTAAAAGCTCCACTTAAATAAAAAGAAATGTCAAGGCACTCCAGGCAGGTTTCATTGTAAAATATATCTTTACTTTAAAATATCAAAACAGAACAATAAATACAGAACAAATATCCCAAACACATACAATCTTAAAAACAAACCATGTTTTTAAAGTACAAACTAAGCTCTGTTATCCACATAATACTTATCTCCTACAGTGCTGATGTTGCCCTTCTAGACTCTCAGTCAGAAATAAAATAAAATGTGTCTCTCTAAGGCTTGCTCAGTTGGATAAAAGCAGTCCTGAGCCGGCCTCCTCTCTGAGGTCATTAAACTCCACCTTGGAGTATTAGAAGTTATATTTTACAGCACAGGATGTCCCAACAAGATTTAAAAAAAACATGATAAGTGACATACTCAATTTCCTCTCCTCAGGTTAACTGGTCAGAACTGGTTTTTGTTCTGTCACACACACACACACACACACACATAAACAGTTTCTGTGATGTCCTTCCAAAGCATCCTGGGAATGTGTATTGGACCTTCCAAATTCGTCTGGAACCTTGTTATCATAGATACATAGACAGTGTCAGCAGATAAGGGCCTATGGCCCACCCAGTCTGCCCATTTGAGCTTGTAAGTTCAGTTTATGTTTTCCTAGAAGTCTGTTGCCCCTAACCCCTGACCTCCAGAATTCCTTTATGTCTATCCCATGCATTCTTAAATCCTGTGATTGTTTCAGCCCCCACCACTTCCTCTGGCAGGGTGTTCCACTTGTCCACCACCCGTTCTGTGAAGAAATTCTTCCTCATGTTTCCTCTGAATCATCCTCCCTCCAACTTCATCCCATGCCCTCTAGTCCTGGAACATCTTTTTTGCTTAAAAATAGTGTATTCCTTCCCCCTGTTCCTCCCTGTAAGACACTTGTATGTGTCTATCATATCCCCTCTCTCCCTCCTCTCCTCCAGGGAGTACATGTTCAGTTCCTTCAACCTGTCCTCATAGGACTAGTGATGCAATCCATGCACCATCTTTGTTGCCCTCCTCTGAAACTTCTCTACCCTGTCTGTGTCCTTACGTAGGTAAGGTCTCCAGAGCTGTACACTGTACCCCAGGTGGGGCCTCACTAGTGTCTTGTATAGTGGAATTATGACCTCCCTTTTCCTGCTGGTGATGCCTCTGCTTATGCATCCCAGCATCCTATTTGCTTTGCCTGCTGCCTTGTCACACTGTTTCCCTACCTTGAGGTCATCAGAGATGATAACCCAAGATCCTTTCCTGCTTGGTGCATGCTATATCCTCATCCCCAACTGATATATTGTGCCAGGTTTTTGTGCCCCATATGCATTATCTTGCACTTCTTTCCATTGAATTTCAACTGCCAAACCCTGACCATTCTTCAAGTTTTTGCAGGTCCCTTCTCATTCTGTCTACACCCTGTGTGTCTACTCTGTTACAGAGCTTTGTGTCATCAGCAAACAGTGAAATTCTGCCTTCTAGGTCCTCGCAATGTCACTGATGAAGATGTTGAATAGGACAGGTCTCGCACTGATCCCTGTGGTACCCCACTGGTCACTCTTCCCTCTGTGGAGTGACAGCCATTTACCACCACCCTCTGTGTCCTGCCACCCAGCCAGTTACCTACCCACCACACTACTGTACTGCCCACACCCATATTCCCCAGTTTGTGTAATAGTCTTCTATGTGGCACAGTGTCAAAGGCCTTGCTGAAGTCCAGATAGGCCATGTCCACTGCCTTCCCTGATTCACCTCCCCTAGTCACCCAGTCAAAAATTCAATGAGGTTGGTCTGACATGACCTCCCCTGGTGAAACCAGCTGCCTTGGGTCCTGTAGTCCATTGAAAACAGATGTTCCACCAATCTCTCCTTCAGTAGTGCTTCCATGATCTTCCCACTACCAAGGTGAGGCTGACTGGTCTGTAGTTCCCCGCTTCCTCTTTGTTCCCACTTTTGTATAAAGGGACTACATCTGCTGTCCTCCAGTCTTTGGGTACCTCCCCTGTTTCCAGTGATCGGCTAAACAGGATAGCCAGAGGTTCAGCCACTACCTCTCTTAGTTCATTAAGGACCCTGGGGTGCACCCCATCTGGGCCCATTGCTTTATCAACTCTTATTACTTCCAGTTCCTTCAGGACCCTTTCTCGTGTAAAGGGACTTGTGTCCATTTCTGCACCATTCTCACCCCTTGTACTCCCTTCAGACCCATTACCCTCCTCTTCCTCAGTAAAGACTGAGCAGAAATACCTGTTCAATATGTCAGCTTTACTGTTGTCATCCTCCACGTGGCCTCCATCCTCCCCCTTCAGTCTCACTATCCCTCCCTTTGTCTTTCTTTTTTCACTTATGTATCTGTAAAAGGTTTTGTCCCCTCTACCCACTGATTTTGCAATGTGTTCTTCTGTCTGAGCTTTGGCTTCCCTTACTGACCTCCCTGCCTCCCTTTGCTTCTCCTGGTACTTCTCCCTATCCCCTTCTGCCTGTGTCTTTTTGTATTGCCTGAATGCAATCTTTTTGGCTTTCACTTTCATTGCTACCTCTTTGGAAAACCATAATGGTCTCCTCTTCCTTTTCCTCTTGCTAACCTGCTTAATGCATAATTCTGTTGCTCTTGTAATCCCCATTTTAAATACTGCCCACTGTTCCTCAACCCCTGATTCCTGCCCCATTCCCCTTAATGCCTCTTTCAAGTATCTCCCCATTTTCCCAAAGTCTGCCCCCTAAAATCCATGATATGTGTTTTTGTGTGGTTTGGTTCTGCTCTTTCTGTGATTTCAAACCACAATGACTGGTGGTCATTGTTACCCCCATCACACTGTCCCTGTTTGTAAACACAAGGTCCAGTATTGCCTTCTGCCGAGTTGGTTCCATGACCAGTTGCTTGAGGAATGCACCCTGAAGGGAGTCCAGGATAAATCTGCTCCTAGTTGATGCTGCTGGTGGGATGCTCCAGTCCACATCTAGAATATTGAAGTCTCCAACAAGTACTACTCTCACCATTGTCTGCTATCCTTTGGATGGCTAGCATCAGCTCCCTATCTGTTTCTTCCTCCTGGGCTGGTGGTCTATAGACGACACCAGTGTGGATGGCTGGCCCCATTTTCCTTTCCAACTTAACCCACAGTATCTCTCCCCCATTTTGTTCCTCCTGGATCTCTGTGGCCCTTATGTCATTTTTCATATACAGTGTCACTCCTCCTCCCTTCCTGCCTGCCCTGTCTCTTCTGAGTATGTTGTAGCCAGGTATGGCCATCTCCCAGTCATGGTTATCATTACACCAGGTTTCTGTGAAGGCCACAATGTCCAGGTCTGATTGCACCATGACAGCCTCCAGATCTTCCATCTTGTTGCTAAGGCTCCTACACATCAAAGGTCTTTCTGATGCAATTCAAGGGCTCCTTGCGACACCCCTCCCAACACAGTTTCTTCCTGGCAACTATTGCAAGTCAAAGGATCTTCCTGAGGGCATTATAAAGTGGATACTTTGGTTCCTGCCTTCAAAGAAAATTTAACAAAGGAATTGCATTTTAAATAGCTGCAGATTTAGGTATGTCCTGTTCTTTGAACTTATCCCTTGGTTTTTTTTTTTGGATGTGTCAGTTCAGCAAGACTGTGGGTCTTCTGACTGCCCTTCCATTACATAAATTATATGTAATACAAAAAAAATTTGATACATGGATCAGAATCAGTGGTTCAAGTGTGACAATTCCTCCCCACCTAGACTGAATTTGGGGATCTATCCCCTACATGGGATGAGCTTCCCAAATCAGTTCATTCCTCATACACACGGGACAAACCATCTGAATTCTGATTCTTGGCTCCGCCCTCATGTATGATTTTCAAATCATACCCTTGTAAAGCAAGACTCCATCTCAGCAGTGAGCCATTGTTTTTCTCCATCTGCGTCAGCCAAACCAGAGGGTTGTGGTCAGTCTGCACCACAAAAGGCTGCCCATACAAGTATGGCTCCAACTTCTTTAAGGCCAACTCTATGGCCAGACACTCCTTTTCCACAGTGGAGTGCACTTGCTCCCTGGGAAGCTGTTTTTTACTCAGGTAGGCAGTGGAGTGGTCCCTCCCTTCGCTGGATGTCTGGCTTAGTACTGCCCCAATACCACATCTGAGGCATCCATCTGAACTATAAAAGTTTGGCTATAGTCTGGACTTGTCAAAACAGGAGCACTGCACAGTGCCTCCTTCAGTTTGGTAAAGGCTTCCTCACAGGCTGGGCCCCAGGTGATTTTCCTTGGCATTTTTTTCTTTGTCAGGTCAGATAGGGGAGCAGCCAGGGCACCTAATTAGGGTACAAACTTTCTGTAGTACCCTACTTCCCCTAGAAAGCTCCTGACCTGCTTCTGGGTTTCTGGTCTGGGCCACGCCTGGATCACCACTATCTTTATTTGGCTAGGATGGAGCTGTCCTTGGCCTACCACATGCCTGAGGTATGCCACTTCTTCCATGGCCACCTGGCACTTCCCGGCTTTTTGATAGTGAGCCCGGCCCTCTGTATCCTGCCCAGCACTTTCCTAAGGTGGGATAGGTTCTCCTCCCAGCTGGTACTGAAGATGGCAATGTCATCCATGTACGCCACAGCGTACTTCTCAGCACCATTTAACACCTAGTTCACCAACCTTTGGAAAGTGGCCGGGGTGTTCTCCATTCCGAAAGGTATTACTTTAAACTCAAATAAGCCTATCAGAGTGATGAAGGCCGACCTCTCCCTAGCTATGTTCATCAATCCTACCTGCCAATACCCCTTTGTCAGGTCAATGGTCGTAAGGTAGGTCACCCCCCAACTTGTCCAGGAGTTCGTCCATCTGGGGCATCAGGTGGGCATCTGACTTCATGACTGCATTCAGTCCACGATAGTCTACACAGAAATGAGTTGAGCTATCTGGCTTGGATACAAGGACTACGGGTGAGGCCCAGGGGCTGTGGGATCTCTGGATTACCCCTAAATCCAGCATCTCCTCCACTTCCCTCCTAATGTCCTTTTGGACAGCCTCTGACACTCAATATGCTGTCCGCCATATGGCGTCTGCGTCCCTGACTCCACATCGTGTGTCACTAAGGGGTTAGTCTAGGTTTGGCACTAAACAATGGGGCAAAGTCTGCTAAAACCTCCCTCACTTTCTGGTTCTGGTCCGGGTTCAGCTTTGGAGACAATTTTACTGCTTCCACAGAGGACTCTTGCTTACTTTCCTCCAGCAAATCCAGAAGGGGGTCTCCTTCATCTGTCCCCTCCCCATGACTACACACTGCGAACACCATGTCAGCCCTATTTGCATATGGCTTCATCATGTTAACATGGTACATCCTTTCTGTCTGTCTACGGTCAGGTAACTCCACAATGTAGTTCACATCATTTACCTTCTTAACCACTTTGTACGGTCCTGCCCACTCAGCTTGCAGCTTGTCTTTCTGGGCGAATAAGGACCATGACTTCCTGACCCACCGTGTATGAGTGAGCTCTGGCTCTGCGGTTGTACCATACGTTTTGTTTCTGTTGGGCAGCTGCTGGGTTGCTCTGGGCTGTCCCCTAAGCTCCTTCAGCCTTTCCCTAAACCGTAGGACGTAATCCAAAATGGGAGTTCCTTGGGCGGCGTGCTTGCCTTCCCAGTCCTCCCGGATCAAGTCTAGGGGCCCACGTACCTGGCGTTCATACAAGAGTTCGAATGGGGAAAATCCTGTCGACTCTTGGGGCACCTCCCTGTATGCGAACAATAGGTGGAGAAGGTATTTCTCCCAGTCCCTCCCATGCTGTTCAGCAAACGCCTGGAGCATTGACTTTAGGGTACCATTGAAGCATTCCACAAGTCCTTTGGCTTGTGGGTGATACGGTGTCATGCATCTCTGCACCACCCCACACTTGTTCCATAGACATTTCATTAGGTCTGACATGAAGGAACCCCCTCGATTGGTGATTACCTTCTGCAGAAACCCAACACAGGAGAAAATCCCAAGTAAGGTATCTGCCACTTTGTCTCTCCTCAGTGAGGATTGGGCGACTGCCTCTGGGTACCGTGTGGCATAATCCACCACAGTCAGGATGAACCTTTTCCCTGAGGAGCTGGGGTATTTAAAGGCCCCACAATATCCATTCCCACCCTCTGGAATGGCTCCTCCACTATGGGCAATGGAATCAGGGAGGCTTGGGCTTTCTTGCCCACCTTCCCTATTCCTTGGCACTGGTGACAAGACCTGCAATACTCCTTCACCTGCTTGGTGAAGTTAGGCCAGTAGAAATTCTGGGCCAACCGTTGCATTGTGCGTGTGATTCCCAGATGACCAGACAAGGGAATATTATGGGCAACCTTGAGCAACTGCTCACAATATCCCTAGGGAATGACAAGCTGCCTGCCTTGCATTCCTCCCACGGTCTATACTGCCTGGATATACATAAGTCCATCTTCCCAATAAACCTTATGTCTTCCGTCACCTCCCTGTGCACCGTCCGAGTCTGCCCAAGCCCTCAGCTTCTCTAAACTAGGGTCACTCCTCTGAGCAGCTGCGAACCCCTCACACCTTCCCAAGGCATGGGACAGGTCCCCTTCAGTCGCTAAACTAGGGTCCCTAGCACTAGCATCAGGGCCCTCAGGATCACTGTCAATGCCAACCCTCGGTCACCCCTCCCTCTTCGGAGTAACCCTCTGTAGCTATGTGGTTACTTGCTACTGGGGAAATTTCTACCCTCATTTTATCAGTCTCCCCCTCTGGAGACACAGGCTGGGGAACCAGCCTCTCAGTATCTTCCCCAATGGTTCTGGGGGCTCAGGGAACTACAATTTTCCCTAGCCGCTTGGCTACGGGTAACTGCACATACCACCCCCTCCTGGAGATTGTTACCCAGGATCACATCCACTGCTAATGTGTTGGCTACAGCCACCTGTTGCACAGTTCCCCCTGTTTCACCCCAGTCAAGGAGAACACTAGCGAGTGGGTATGTTTTCTCTTCACCAGTAAACCCTTGTACAGTTACGTATTTATTGGGTATAAGCTGACCAGGCTGTACCAGATCCCCCTTTACCAATGTCAGGGATGCCCCTGTGTCCCTTAACCCCTGTGTCTGTACGCCATTTACCATGACTGGGTGCATGTGTTCCCTCATGTTCACAGGCATGCTTCCAGGGACACACAAACAACCCACTTCCTTTCTGGTACTACTTTGCGTATTATTGCTTGCCCTTCTTCGACACTGTCTGGCAATGTGCCCAGTTTCTTTACATAACCAACAAATGTTTCTTACTTCAGAGAAATCTTTTCTTTGAAACCTGGGGCTAACTGGTTTCAGTGGAGGCAGTGAGGATTTTAGCTGCCCTGAAGGCATGCTTTTCCCTTTCTGCACTGCCAAACTCACTCCACTCGCTCTCAGAGCAGGTTTGCTCTTGGACATAGCGGTCCGAGAGTTCAGCAGCCTCTTGCACTGTTTTTGAATCTTGGTCCTCTAGCCATGTTTTTAACTCTGCTGGGCATGCCCATTAAAACTGTTCTAGTAAAATTGCATTTTCAATTTTATCAACAGTGTTTTCCTCAATTCCTTCCCACCAACGTTTTTAAAACTGACGTTGTTTCGTGGCTAGCTCCTCATAACTCATATCAGGGCTTCTCCTGAGCTTACAGAATTTAGCTCTGTATGATTCAGCAGTTAATTAAAACTTTTTTAACAGTGCTGCTTTTAACTGGCTGTAATCGTCACTGTCTTCATTGTTCATTTGACCCAATGCATCCCGAGCTTTTCTGGTAAGTAGCGGGGATAGCTGGAAGCACCAGGACTCTCTAGGAATTTTAGCCTGAATACAAACTTTTTCAAAAGAATTTAAAAAGGCATCCATGTCCTCCCCTTCCTTAAACTCGGCTATTAATTTGGAGTTCAATTTGTAACCCAGTCCTGCAGTCCCAGTTAAACCGAAGCCACTTACCTGCCCTGGTGCTGCTGGTTGGAGTCGTAGCTTCTCCAGTTCATGTTGCCACTGGTGCTCCTCTCTCCTCTTGTCTGTGTTCTCGCTCTCTCTTCTCCTCTGCAGCTCGCTGGTGCTCACGCTCCTCATGGTCTGCCTCTCGCTGTTCCCTTTCTCTCCTCTCCTGGGACTCCAGCTGCATCCTGCGCAACTCAAGTTGCAACCTGAGAACTTACGGATTCAGGATACTGGTGACTTGTCCCTGCTGCTGTGACCCTTCACTGACAGTGGCCCTGCTGTCCTCGGAGTGACTCGGTCCCCAGCATTCCACAACTCCAGTACCCCCCCGAGGCTGACTCATCCCAGCCACACCTCCAGTACTCCTAACAGCCTCACAGAGCTGGCTTGTCTCACCTCGACAAAGCACTGAGAGTGTTACGCTGCTAAGTTACTGTCAGGGTTTTACATTAGCTTATGGGATGTTAGCATATGGGATATTTTTGTTGGCAAACTGTGCAATATGGTCAGTTGGTATCAGTTGCATTACTGTCAGGTGTTAATGCGTCGGGCATTCGTACTGATCCCATTACAGATGCTTTTATCCGGCTATGCACCACAGAGGTCTTCATCACATGTGCCAACCCTGCTGTAGGCCATGTACAGTCTCCACCTAACCTGCTCCTGCTCTGCTTGCAGAGCTACATGGATTGCTGGTTAGAAGCATGCCGGTGGCAGGACTGACTTGTGCAGCGTACCCCAAACCAGTAACTTGATTGCCCCATGCACAAGCTCCAATCAATAGCCAAGCTTGAGCTGAGGACTACAGATGGGACCCCTGTCATTGGAAACTACATAACAGGTGACCCTATTACTAACCCCATGGCCAGCTTTTGCAACCAACTCATCTGCTGCAGATACCCCCCCAAGGGGTTTGGGTTCTGGTTATACCATTTATGCCTAGCAGGAAGCACATAACAGGACATGCCTATGTGCTCCTTATATGGGCCAAGGCTTGCACTTTAAAAGTGCCTGTGTGTAAAACAATGAGAAGCAGACATACAGGAATTGTAATAGGCTGTACCAGTCACCACTAACTCCTCTACGTAGTGACGTGCTCTCAGTCTTCCTCAGAGAGAAATGACAAAGAAAACTGCAGAATAAATAAAATCATATAACAAAATACGTGAAGGAAAATATTACATAATGCAAACAAGAGTTTTACATCTTGTTTTAATAATAATCAGTATAATGTAAAGGGGGTAAAATGTGAAGTTAAAAAAAGAAAACATTTGAAAAAAGGAAACATTTTTGGGATAGTAGATGATAAATGTTTTAGATTTATTTGGAATTCTAACATTTTCTTTATAGTGAATCCATTTGACCCATTACATTACATCCTAAAATTAGCCCATCGTAAATATCAACACATACAGAACTACTTTGAATACTAGTATTTGTTTATGCAAATGAATTCCTTTTTATTCCTTACATTCCATCAAGAGTATCCAACAGTAGTTTTTTCTACAATAAGGGCTAAAGTCCAGGGGCCCAATTCACAAAATGTTTGGCCGGCGCAAGCCCCGTGCGCACTGAACACAGAGTGCATGGGGCTTGCAGTGGTCCCTGGCCAAAAGTCATGATTGACAGCTGGTGCGCCCCTGGCCCAATGTTAGACCAGCTTTTCACTGGTCTACAGCTGTGGCCCTTATTATGAGGTTTGTGCCACATGTCTAGTGCAAGCCGCTATAAATGGGATGAAGTGTCACAAGTGCGTGTGTCCTTCGTGAATTGGGTGCACAGTGCGCCAAAGTGGTAGGTGCAGCATAGGGGTGGATGCAGGCTTGACATATGCCATGTGGCCACCTTTGTGAATTGGGCCCCAAGATTTCAATTAGTCCATTAAGAGCTTGTGTTCCCAAATGAAAAATCCACTTTGTCTCCTATTGTTAAAGATCTAGTAGTCTTGCACCCTCGTCTCTTCTTCATCATGAGTTCCAAGCCTACAAAATGAACACCTGACAGACTACAATTATGCACCAACTTAAAATGAGCCCAGAAGGCACTAATAGCTCTTATATGCTTCTGTATTCATTTTTTGAACTATCTGGTGGTCGGGCCCGGTAGCTGATCAAGAGGCCGACTGGAGTTCAAATCTCAGTCATCCTTCTTTCTGCCATTGGCCCAGTAAATCCCCCCTCTCAATTTTCACACACACCCCTGGTGTTGATTATATTTGATTAAGGGGGATATGGGGAGTCTAGCCCCTCCGCATAGAAAAATACCGACTGGTGAAGTTAGGCGAAGTTGCGAAGTGGGAACTTCATGAAGTAATTCATGGAACCAAATTTTGCAACTTTGACAGAACTTTGCTGACGAATTAAGACTTTGCAACATCTCTAGTGTGCATGTCTGTATGACCAGCCTCCATCCCACCCCAAAGTAAATATGCCCCCCGCCTCCGAGTGTGTTTTGCCACTTCTCACTTGTTCCCCATTAGTAAGTATGGGAACTAACATTCAGGGTCCCCGACTCTGGTTTGCAATGCTGCTTCTCTGCAGCTTTACTAGCGCTGTCTGCATTGTCGCTGCTGTTTGTCAGCTCTACAGTTCCTTTTGTGGTTTTGCCTGGGCTCCTTTCGACCTCACGAGTTATGTTTAGCGGTTGTGACCTAGTTCCATCCTGCACACAAGCAGCATAAATCACATGTTCAGTACTGCATCCAATGAATTACTTAATTTCAAAAGATCTCCTACTAATGGATATAGCAGTCTGCTTCCTAATTTGTGCACACTGTCAAATATTGCAGCTGAAACAGTTACAGTATCCTGGCATCTTTTGTAACCAATTATGTGAACTGTAGGGCACAAAATGACTAGGCTGTACCATGTCACCAGTACTATGCCCTCTTGCAACTGTAACTCTAGTTTTTTTCAGTAAATATTGTTCCTAGGGAGCTGTCAGATGTCAATATATTTCGGCTGTTACTAGTTTTTAATCTGTAGTGCTTTTGGGCTGTATCTGGTAACCATGGTCCATCTCGTTCATCGTGCCACCTTCACCTCCAAATTCTGATTTTGCTCACTCCCACTACCTCTGTATTCTCCTTTCATTCCCCCTTCTGCCTCCTACCCCCTTAGGAACACTGCTTCCCTCTCCCTCCCCCAGCAAAATCAACTAAGGCCAAGCAGCCTTCTCATATCATTATTCTAAACTCTGGTCCTCCCTCTCCCTATCTATCCACTCAGCCTCATCCTTCTCCTTCCTCAAGGCCTTTTTCTGGGGTTTGCTACCCCCTCCTGAAACTGTTTGTGACCATTAACCCTTGCTCCCCTATGCATGTGTGTTAACTTCTCCCCTGTATTCCCTGCTCCTGTGTTGTTGACTCTGCCCCTTCGGCTGTGAGCAATCCCCCCCCCCACAGGCTAAGCATGCCTTATTACCTGGTGGATCCTGGTTGGTGATGGTATACGGGAGAATTGGGGAATGATCCTGGTTTGAGTCTAGGGAGGTGTCCCTCTGATCCCCTGAAATCGGGTTAGGTATCTGGACATGTTCCTTGACGATGGTCTAACACTTGATGCTCGGGTGTCAGCTGTCAGCCAAAGTGGCTTCTACCAGCTGAGGAACATTGCCTGGATCTGAGCTCTGTTACTGACTGAGGACCTTGTCTCTATAAAGCATGCCTTCGTCACATCTAGGTTGGACTACTGCAATGCTCTCTACCTAGGGCTATCCGGAGGCAGTGTCTGCTGTCTGCGGCTGGTGCAGAATATGGCAGCCAGGCTGCTGACTGGTACAGCAAGATCAGATAATATTACGCCTGTTCTCTGCGGACTGCACTGGCTGCCGATAAGGTGGAGGATTGTCTTCAAGGTCGGGTTACTGACCTATAAAGCCCTACATGGCCAGGGACTGGACTACCTGCAAGACCTCCTGGTTCCTCACTGCCTGACCCGCTCTCTCCATTTGTCCAAGTATTGCCTCCTAGTGGTTCCCAGGACTAGGCTGCGGCAGTCAGGTGACCGGGCTTTCTCAGTTGTCATGCCAGCCCTGTGGAACTCACTGCCAAACTGTATGAGGAAGGCACCTTCGGTGGAAACCTTCAAAAAGGCCTGGAAACATTTTTATTTGGCCAAGCATTTGAGCTGTATAATCATTGACTATAACTATATGTTTTCTGACTGTCCTGATATAATAGATATGCAATCTGATTTTAGAGTTATTTGATTCTGTTTGTTTTGATTTTATTTTAATTGTTTATTTTTCCTGCAAGTTGATTACTGTTGTTCTTCTATGTGATTTTTCTATTTGATGTTTTTATGAATTGTGCAGCATTTTGAGCCTCCGAAAAGAGTGCTATAGAAATAAAATGATCTATCTATCGATCTATCTATCTGTCCATCTACAGACAGTATCTATCTATCTATCTACAGTCTGGTTTTCGTAAAAGACACAGCACCGAGACTGCGCTGGTTCGGGTGCTTAATGATCTTCTGAGGGCGAGGGATCAGAAGAGATGTTCTATTCTAGTTCTTCTTGATCTCTCATCAGCCTTTGACACTGTGGATCACCTGGTGTTGTTAGCACGCCTGAGGCAAATATGTGGAATGTCGGGAACTGTTTTAAAATGGTTCACTTCATTCCTTACCTGGAGATCACAGAGAGTTGTGTTGGGGGTTCATTCCTCTGCCCCAACTTCTTTGTTGTGTGGGGTGCCTCAGGGTTCAGTGCTGTCACCCATGTTATTCGCAGTGTATATGCTGCCCCT
Organism: Neoceratodus forsteri; assembly: GCA_016271365.2. NCBI lineage: Eukaryota > Metazoa > Chordata > Ceratodontiformes > Ceratodontidae > Neoceratodus > Neoceratodus forsteri. Next base: position 202,250,421 of record JADMNL010000030.1, read on the forward strand.
CAGAGACATTATAAGACGGTATGGGCTGAGGTTTCACTGCTACGCAGGTGACACCCAGCTATACCTGTCTTTTGCACCTGACCAGGATAGAGCTCTCTTGGTGTTTAATAACTGTCTGGAAGAAATCTGAGGATGGATGGATTCTAGTTGGTTGAAGCTGAACTCAGAGAAGACAGAGGTATTGGTAGTGGACCCTGGTGGCCAGATAGCGAGGTCGCATGATGGCACGCCCTCTGGAATTTTTCTTGACGGCGTGCGTTTCCAACCTCTGAATGGGTGCGCAACCTGGGGATTGTCCTAGATGACAGGCTGACCTTTCAATCCCAAGTGTCAGCCATTGTCAGGACTTCCTTTATCATCTTAGGAACATTGCCAGGGGCGTCCACCTTGTTCCATCTGACTCTTTGCCAATGTTGGTCCACGCTTTTGTGTCCTCAAGGGTTGGACTACTGCAGTAACGCCTTTACTTTGGGCTTTCTGGGTTGAAACCATCGCTTTCAGCTGGTGCAGAACGCTGCAGCCAGGGTGTTGACTGGGACAAGAAGATCCAGTCATATCACCCCGGTACTGCGTAAACTGCACTGGCTTCCTATACGGTGGTGGATCACTTTTAAAGTCATTTTATTGACTTTTAAAGCCCTTCCGCGATCAAGGAGTCCGACCTATCTGAAAGAACTTCTGGTGCCTTACTGCCCCGGCCGATCGCTACGCTCGGCTGATGAGGGTTTGCTAGAGATTCCAAGAGTGAGTTTAAAATCTTTTGGTAGCAAAGCTTTTTCTTATGCAGCTCCCACTCTTTGGAATTCTCTACCTCGCCAGTTAAGGGAGTGCACCTCCTTGGAGGTATTTAAGAAAAATTTGAAAACCTACCTGTGGAGGAGCGCCTTCTTGGATGATTAATTGATATTTGAGTATTAATATTATTCTTTGGATAGTATGGATGGTTTTATTGTAGGTTTTTAATATGTGATGTTGTTATGTATTTATTGTATTTATATGTTTTATGTGATATTTTATATTGTGTTTTTTGACATGTAAAGCACTTTGATATTTTGAAAAGTGCTTTAAAAATAGTTATTATTATTACTACAGACAGTATCTATCTATCTATCTACAGACAGTATCGATCTATCTATCTACATACAGTATCTATCTATCTACAGTCAGTATCTATCTATCTATCTACAGACAGTATCTGTCTGCCTGTCTATCTGTCTATCTATCCTATCTGTATGTCTATGTATCCACCTATCTCTCTCTCTCTCTCTCTATCTATGTGTCTATCTACAGACAGTATCTATCTGTCTGTCCATCCATCCATCTATCTATTTTATCTATCTACCTTGGTATCTCTGCTCTGGAGTATACCTTTGGCCCTGCCTAGTTAGCTGCACCCTATAGTCTGGGTGGTATTATCCTCTTACTATCTGCATTGTTCCCTGCAGGTTTAGCACTTGTCTTTAATACATTACTCCTCACTACTGTGCCTGCACACTGAGAGATATCTTGTTTGATTCTTTGTTGCATTTCTAGAGTACTAAATGTATTACCATTACTATTTATAATGTATCTCATAATTTTCAATATTATTTGTATTACTGCTGCACCTTACACAATGTGTTTTTACTGTTGCATGTTGCATTGTTCACTTCCCTTCCCTTCCCCCATCCCCCCAGGATACATCTGAAAACGGCTGTTATGAACTCTGTATGTCATTCCTGGTGAAACTTTTGAAATCAATCAATCAAAAAAATTCACAAAAGAACCCCAGAGAAAATGCACTGGAACATGGGTTATCCCAGAGGATATTGGCCATATACAGCCACATTTTAAAGAAAACACAAGTTGTACATACCCCAATAATGCAAAGCATCATGGGAAGCATATGCAAATGCCCATGAATTAATTTGGACTGACTCAACTTTAAACAGAATTGCATGGCGCCAAAAGGCCTCACAATACAATCAGCAAAGGCTGAGAAAAGCAGACACAGACATGTGTTTTGTCCTCATTTAGACTCATCAGTGTGCCATATCTGTATCTCAGCCCAGGGAGAGGAAGCCATCCACCCTGCTACCTGCTACTTCCTTTTGTATCATATGGTTTTACATTTAGTTGCTATAACCTATGTCTTTGCATTTATGTACCTTAAATATTGCCCTCTTGATGATGCTCCATGGGTAGCCCCTCTCCCTAAATCTAATGCACATTTCTTGAAGATGTTTCTGATAAATTTCCTCATCAGAGCAATTTCTCTTGAGGTAAATAAATTGCCCTAGTGGGATTCTTCTAATCAATTGTGGGTAGGTGGTCACTCTCTGATTGTAATAAAGAAAAAAAATGCATGCAGTTCTCAACCTGTTTCTGCGACCATACAAGAGACTTACACTTATAAACTCCTCTTCAGGTGTGTGCATGGCCTGCACAGAACACTTGCAAATGCTAATTAATATGGTATTGATGGGTGCTGTTGTATCCTGGAAAACCAAGTGATCTACACAGGGAATGTCTTTAGGAACTGCGGATCTTTATTACATGCTTCCAACAAGGCAGCCTTCTTGTGACTACAGAGAGAGAGAGATTCTGGAACTTTTTAACAACAACACTACTATTGTTCAAGATCTATATTCTCTTAGAGTTTGTAAAGTCCATGCCGCCCTCTTGCAGCGCCTCATAATACTACACTACAGTTGCATACAGTATATATCATCCCCCCTCGTTAAAGAGGCTACTAATTTTTTTTTAATTATTATTACTTAACGTTCATAGTCCTTCAAATATGAGGAAGGTCTTCTGTTCCTTGAAGAGTGTCTAAGTCTGGTACTGAACTATCTACAGGTGAGGAATTTCCAAACACAGTTGACAAAGTCACTGCTTTAATTTTCGGTGCAAATGATACAGGCATCATGTTAGTGACAGATGTCTCTGGTTTACTTGAGGCTTCCGTGGTAAGTGGTAACTCTCCTGATTTCTCATGAATCTCTAAGAAATTGGGTTGGTTATGGAAACTGGCCCCTTTCACAGAGTTCTCAACCTCTATGTCCACAGCTCTGTCCTGTTCGCTGTACCTCCTGTGGATTTGATCCCCATGATGGTGCACTACTCTGCCATCTCCCAGCAACACTTTGTAGGACAGAGGTCCTGTCACTTCATGAATAATTGCAGGTATCCATCTTTTTCCTTTGGCTGTATACTGAATCTCCTGTCACAAAACATTGTGCTTTTGCATGCTTATCATGCATTTCCTTGGTTTTTAACTGTTTCTGTATCCCCTTTCCTTTAAAATCAGGGTGTAACAAATCCAAAGCTGACCTCAATTTCTGACCCCTTAACATCTCGGCTGGTGACACCCCTGTTGTTGGCTGTGGTATTGTTCTGTAGCTGAACAATGCGCAAGCTACTTTTGTTTCTAACGCATCTCCTGACATTTTCTTTAAACACTCCTTGAATATTTGTACTGCTCTTTCTGCTAACCCATTTGATGAAGGGTGATATGGAGCAGAAGTTATGTGAGTAATTCCATTCCTTTCCATAAACTCTTTAAATTCCATGCTAACAAAAGGAGTTACATTGTCAGATGCTACCATCTTGGGTATGCCATGGTTACTGAAGCTCATTCAGAGTTTCTCTACAATAGCTGCTGATGTTGCTGAAGTCATTGGATAAACATTTATCCACTTGGAATGTGCATCCACAATAACTAGGAACATTTTTCCAAGGAATGGACCAGCATAATCAAGATGTAATCACCTCCAGGATTTCTCAGGCCACTCCCATGGGTGGAGTGCAGCAGTAGCTGGAGCTTTCCTATGTTCCTGGCACGTGTCACAACTTTGAACCTTACTTTCAATTTCTTCATCCATCTTGGGCCACCACATATAACTTCTAGCCAGTCATTTCATTAGTGTCATTCCAGGGTGGCACTGGTGCAACTGCTCAAGGCGACAAAACTGTACCAACACCATATGGTGAAACAATCACAGGAGAGAATGAGGTCTTTGTCTCTGTCATAGTGAACTGTCACATCTGATGATTAGAGTAACTTCTTGGAAGCCTCAGAAGTTTTCTCTTGCTCGACTCCCCAATGCCATTTCACTCCTTTCCTCAAGAGCTGATACAAGCGCATCAAAAGGGTTGATAGGTTTGGTAAGAACTTGTTATAATAATTCAACAGTCCCAGATACGCTTTCAACTCAGACACATTATTGGGTGTGGGTGCCTTTTGAATTGCCTGTACTTTTTCTTTTACAGGCCGCAGTCCTGTTGCATCTATTTTATGTCCCAAGAACACCACTTCCTTACCTAGGAAAGTGCACTTGCTCCATTTTTAACCAGAATCCTGCTTTTTCCAGTCTGTTTAACACTTCTTCCAAGCTCTGCAGATGCTTCCCTTCTGTCCGGCCTGTTACTAAAATATCATCTAGGTACACTGCCACATTGGGGACTCCTTGCAACAACCCATCCATGGTTCATTGGAAAATAGCAGGAGCAGATGAAACACTGCAGGGTAAACAGTTATACCTGAACAGACCCTTGTGGGTTTTCACTGTAACATATTGCTTGGAGTCTTCGTCAAGCACAATCTGTTGGTACACATGACTCATGTCTAGCTTTGTGAACCGTTTTCCTCCTGTAAAGTCTGCAAACAAATCATCAATTTTAGGAATTTGGTACTGTTCCAAGCATGACACCCTATTAACAGTCAGTTTATAATCTCCACATATTCTCACAGAGCCATCGGGCTTCAGTACAGGAACAATGGGTGTGACACAGCTTGAAAGTTCTATGATCTTCTCTCTCAGAAGACGATCAAGTTCAGCCTCAACCTTGGATTTCATTGCGTACGGTACAGATCTTGGTTTAAAGAAACGTGGAGTTGCATCACTGTCCACATATATTTTTGCTGTGGTACCCTGTAAAGTTCCCAGATCTTTCTTGAATACCGCTTCATGTTTTGCAAGCACCTCTTGCAGTGTTCCCTGCTGTAGCGGTGTCACCTGATTTACTGTTCCCCAGTCTACGGCCAGTTCAGCAATCCAGCTTCGGCCTAACAAGTTTGGGCCTGTCCCTATCACCACTACCAATGGCAATTATTTAACTGTCTCTTTAAATGTCACTATTACTTCTGCTGACCCCAGTATCTCTACAGGTTCCCCTGTATAAGTTTTCAATTTAATTGCACACTTTTCCAGCTCTGGGACTTCCTTCCTATTCCACAACTCAGAGTATTCTGCTTGATTCATGATGGTGACACTACATCCGGTGTCCACCTCAAATTGTACAGTTTTGCCATTAATGTCCAACATCTGAGTGATCGATGCTACTTTGGGAATATCTGCCCCCTTCATATTTTGCATAGCATAAGCCTGCTCTTCCTCCATGTCCTCACTTTCTTTCTCCCCCTGCAAGTGGAGGGTATGCTGGAAGCTTTTGGGACTGCTCTTACTCTGTTTCTCTGTCTTCCTTGGTGTGTGTACTTCCCTTTTCTGTTTAATCTTATTTCTACAGGCTTCACTGATGTGGCCTTTCATTTCACATACAGTATGTGTCATCTTTCATCTTTAAAGCGACACTCCTACGGGAAATGCCTGCCCCCACAACAGTAGCAATTTTTAGTTATGTTCTTATTCAGTTGCTCTTTATTCCTAAACATTTTGTTTACAGAGTCCTGTGGCTTTTGTGAACTACAGCTCGGCCCAGACATTTCTCTCGATTGCAGCTGTAAGTCTTTTACATTTTGACTAGCAGATTCCACAGCTTGCACCAACTTCAGTGCTTTTCAAATGTCAGATCTGTTTCTGACAATAATCTTCTTTGAATTCTATCATCATCATTTATCCCACAAACCAGTCTATCTCTCAGCATTTGCTCTAAAGTTTCTCCATAATTACAGTCCTATGCCATTCTTCTCAGCTCTGCCACATATGCTCCCACAGTGTCTCCAGCTTGTCTATTTCTAGAATTAAATTTGAACCTTTGTACAGTTTCACTCAGTTTTGGGTTAAAGCGATTTTTCAACAATTTTACTAAGTCTTCATAGGATCTGTCACCAGGCTTTTCAGGGCTCAACAAATTTATGTAACTCCCTCTACCCTCTCCCCCAGGTCATACAGGGAGATGAGCAACTTGTTGTTCAGTGTACCTTACCTGGTGAAACTTTTCAATAAATAATAAATAAATAAATAAATATGGGATACAAAGCTCCATGCCATTTAAATGGGTGGCAAAGCCCTGTTTAATAATATGGATTTCTATGTTTATGAACAATGATGATGAACTAGATACCTAATCAACTTATTTTTAATTTTTTGTGAAGAAAGGGGTATAGACTAGATCAGTAATCCCATCTGAATGCTAAGATATTGAACTACCACGCCAGAAGCAAGTAATAAGGCATGACAAGGTATGGGTTATGGCCTGATAAGAGCACACCCTAGGTTCATTATGAGGCACTTGCTCTGAGTGCCTGTAGCATATGGGATGTGCTCTTATCAGGACATAACCCACAACTGGGGGTGTCTTATTGTGCTTATAAAATGAGTCCCCCAAGTAACTATTTAAGAAAAAAAAAGAAGAAAAAACATGCCCAAAAATTTCAAAAGCCTGAGGTTCTAATACCTGAAGGAGTTAAAATAGTCCCCCTATTGAGGTCATTTCTGAACTGTTTGATGGCCGGTACAAGGTGCCTCCCCAAACACAAACAGATACTGCTCCAGTTGTCTTCCCTGTCCCCACACACTGTATTCAATTAGATTCCACACTGGCAGACATTCATTTTCATAAAGAGTGTCTCTGGTAGTGAGGAACATGCAGAGCAGCTCTTTCTTTGAGAGAGTGGTTGGTTTCATTAAGAGCGAGTGTGACCCTTGCCAGCCACAGTAGTTGCCACTTGTACAATCATGGTTTCTGTTATCAGGCCATTCACTCTGCTGTAGTGTGCAAAACCTGTAACTTTTAAATAAATGTTTTTTTCTTTTAAAACTGCCATATAAAGCAGCCAGTGGAGGAGTGGGTCTGTGCTTTTATTTGGAGGATACATCCTGGCAGCACGTGCATCACTCGGCTTCATTGAGATCAGCATTTTTTTACCGCAGCAGCACAGCTTACAGTTAAACAATAATGCCCGACAGGGTGTGCATGTGTTTTGATAACGCCACGCCTCAGGTGGCTGGGCACGAGGCCGCAGACCGAGTGCATCCAACAACTGAGGCATGACGTTATCCCAAATGACACACACCCTGGAGGGCATTATTGCTATTATATATATAAAATAAAAACATAATTTTAAAGAATGTTTTTTTGTGTGGAAAAATATTTTTGTTTCTTAAGAGGAGATGCAAAAAAAGAGGTGATCTAGCTCATCATGTAGCTCATCTCCAGGTTCACAGTGAGGCTGAGACTAGACCTGTGATGTTGTTCTGGGATAACAGCATGGGGCCAGCCCAAGACTGACCAATCAGAGACCAGGAAATGTTCTTGCCATTGTATCATTTTATTTTTGTAACATATTGCACTGAGGCGATTTTCGTCAGCTACTGTTGTGCAGCTGCTTGTGTATATGTTTGTGAGTTGGGGGTGCGAGATGGGGGGACTGTTCTCTAGCTTGGTCACAGAGGATCTCCTACTTTTAAAATGCAGACCTTGGGCACAGTGAAACCTTTCTGTCGTGAGGTTCAGGTTGGCACAAGTAGTGCTGGTTGTGAAATTATGTTCTGATAAGGACACGGCTGCAAAATGTTTCAGCCAAACAGAATTCAGGAAATTTTGTGCCCATTTTATAATGATTGGTTAACAAATCTGCTCTGGATCCCTTTCCAGTTTTGGTTCTTTTTGTCAATCAGAATACCATAGGGTGTTAAAATGATACAGTGGTTTACATCTGAGATTGTCCCTAAAGTACCAATAAAATAATGCTGGTTGATTTTCTCACAGTTTATAAAATGAGATCTGGACAGTTCTGCCTATTCATTGGTTGAGAGCCCATCACACAAAGCTGCTTTATCCTACTGGCAACTCTCTGCCTGAGTCACTATAACCATTTCAAGTCAGAAAGGTCACGGTTTACCCATTTCCAGTCACAGTATAACCACTCCAGGTCTAAAAGGCCACTACGCAAATAAAACACACCCACATGAGAACCAGTGGTTAAACTGGAAATGTTTAGGAGGTGGAACTGCAATCTCTCTACATTTGTAGGAGGTGGAACTGTCATCCCTAGGAGGTGGAACTCTCCATGACCTTCTGTGGAGAAAAGTGTAAGAGGAGGTGGAACTGAGTTATTGTGAGTTCTTCCCCAATTGAACCCCTGTTGAGAACCCCCCATGTGACTAAATCCTCTCCTAAATAACACAGGCCCTGTCTACACTGTGAATTTTAAAAGAGTTTAATGCTGTTAAAACAGTTTAAAAGGTGTACATCCCAATTGTGGCATGGTAAAATCTGTAGTGTCCTAAACCCATGTTCTAACCCTGCTAGAAGGTAAGCGTAAGCTAGAACATGCTTTTAGGGCAGCACAGTTTCCTTAACCTGAGTTAACAGCACTGTGGATGAACACCGTGCTGAGATGTGGGTTAAGTCAGGTGCATGCAAACCTCTGAAGCTAAACATGGGTTCACATAGCCCCAAATACAAATTACAAACTACAGTCCTAGCTTGTAGTGAGCGTATGCATACACCAGTCTCCTTCTCTATGGTCTCTGTTGACAATCCAGTCAGTGAGTATCCCAGCATGCACTGCAGCATAGACATTGCCATGTGCCGGAGCTTCTGTGGTGCCTTTGATCTTGTTCAGGACAGAATGGTGTCAAAACTCACTGCAGATGTTCCAAAGCCATGCTACAATCGGGTTTTAAAATTTAAAAAAAAATGTTTCCACAGTGTGGATGTGGTCAAAGGAAAAAAAAAATCTAAAAAGCAAATATAAAGAAATTACAGTAAAAATATATATTGTTTCTGCATCGTCATCACAATGAACAACAACCTCCAGAAACAAAGCCAGAACAACCTAAAATGAAAAAATGTACTCAAGAGCCTCCCCCCCCCATTGAAAAAAGGCAACAAAAACATTTTTTCTCTAAAAGGCCACACATCAAGGGATACAGCAGAAAGCAGAAACTAGAAAAAGTGTGCGATTCTACTTAACAGAATACACTAGCCTCTTCTGCATACTTTAACCCAACAATTTAGGGAATCATCAGTTTCTACATTTTTAAAGGATCACAAATGTTATAGATGGCAAAGATACAGGCCTAACTGTCTAAGGACAAGCCCTATCAGTATAGATTGCATGCAGCGATATACATCGGTAAATATGAATACACTTGTAAGCATTATTTTATGGTTTAAGTAAGTAATAAGCCATTACAGGATGTGTGTTAAAGGATTTTAATTTTAATTTCCACTTCCTGGAAGACAGGAGAGAGAGGGACATGATTGGGACCTTCAGGTAGTTGAAAGGAATAAATAAGGTTGATAAGAAGAGTCTATTTAAGCTGAGTGGCAACCATAACACTAGGGGGCACAGTCTTAAGTTGGAGGGTGGGAGGTTTAGGAGGGAGGTCGGGAAGCACTTCTTCACAGAGAGGTGGTGGGAAACTTGGAATGCACTGTGAAGAGGTCATCTCATTGAAGACAGTGGGCAGCTTTAAGAGAGGCTGGGACAGGCATGGGGGAAAGTAAGGATCATTGGTAGGGAAGATGGGAGGAGTGGGGAGGGAGGGCAGGGACACTAGCTCAACCTGTAGACCCTGCAATATGAGCAGACTTGATAGACCAAATGGCCTTCTTCTGCTGGCTTCTTCATATGCTCTTATGTATGTATGTATGTATCCCAGGAGAGGATGGCATGAGGCTGAAGGCTAAGTGGCATTACACTACTGGGAAGTGGCTTCAAATCCATCATGGCACACCATTAAGTGGTTTGTTGCATTTATTAAATGGCTCCATTTCTTTCCTTGTCATGTTATAAAGCATATTGATGTATATTGACATGTACTGAAGTACAGTATATTAATACACAGAAACTCTATCAACAGGACAAAGCATGCAGACATAACAAAATGAAGTTCCTAGCAATACTAGTTCAGAAGTTAACGCTTTCTTTATTTGGGTGTGTAATTTCTTTATTCTCCTCACTCACCCAGAGTATACTCCAGAGTACCTCTATTTGCCGTTACATTGCTGACCTTGGACTTGCTGGTCCTTGCATGCACTTATTTGCTCTGCTGTTATATTATTTGCCACATTGTTTAAATATTGTATTTTTGTCTCATACTCTTTTCAGTTGTACTATACTGTATGTTTCTCTACTCTTTTTGTCCTGACCTTATATTGCTCCTACCATTTTCTTGTATTTTGCATTTCTTGCTCACGCACTACTGTATTATGTTTTGTCCCTGCATATGCTACTTTGTAACTTCCTGGGTCGTGCCCATACCTCTCAACCTTTCATCACTCAAATGTATGTGACAGTACATGTGACAAATGAGCAAAATGTGTGACACATCATCAAAAATGACATTGCAAGCTCAGAATACAGTCTAAATCTGTGCACTTATGTTATTCATGTTTGCTGATAACTGAGTACATAGATTATTATGAATTTCGGCATTGAAGTTTCAGTGGGCAGTGTGGAATATTACCAGTGCCATGGGAGACAGAGGGTTTCTGAGAAGTAAAATGAGTGACGTACCTCGTAATGTGTGACAGTTGAGAGGTATGGTCATGCCTGAAAATAGTCATTTCTGTGGCTGATGCACCCACCTGGTAAACAAGAACTAAATAAATAAATAAAATAAATGGCACTCTATCAGGCTTTGTTTTGCTTGGATCCTATTGCTGCCTCTTTGACTCACCTGTCACCGCCAGACTCTGTGTATGATTTTGAAAAGTGGATGCAGGCTTGCATCAAGTTCTGCATCAAACCCTTTTATTGGTGTAGCTGTGCCACAAACCTTTACGCAACTGTGGCTGACTATGGTACATTGGGCAGCCCCTTTACTCGACTTACAGCAACTTGTGCCAAATATTTGGCCCAAGCCCCATAAAAAGGGTCCCAATATTTCTGCAAGCCAGACCAGAAAAAGTTGGTCTAACTCACGGCATTTGGCGCACGGGATAGAAAATACTGATCGCTGACCGGAAGAATTCCGCAAGCCCCATGTACCATATGTTTGGCGCACCTGGCGCTTGTGGCATTCTCAGCCTATTAAAAATTTGGACCCTCTGTCTCAAGACTCCCTCAACCAGTCAGACATGAGGCCAGTTAACTGCTTTCACCCAGCCCACCAGCTTAGCACATACATGCTACCATGTCTGGGGAGGGGGGTACGCACACTGCATGGTTACCCAAACTGCCCTGTATGCTACCACCAAGTCTGTCACTGGTAGTCACTGAATAGGGATGCATCGGAGCCCTCTCATGCCAAGAGGAGGGCATCCACAGGATGCTGTAAGTCTTTCCTGCCATCCACTGCTCTTGCTGTCCCAGGCTTGGGGTGCCATCCCAGGCTAGCAGTGCATCAGAGCGGTTCTTTGCTGCTCATATCATGGAACTGGCTGATAAGCCCTTTCAAAAGAACATTTCTTTGAAATGGGCTAACTTTGGAACTGTTGGGCTAGAAATATTTTAGATAAAAATTAAACAGTGTTAATGTTATTAAATAAAAATATTAAACATTATTACTGTTGTTAAATAGAAATAATTACAAACTGTATCATTATACTTTTTCTATTTTGTTCTGAGTCCACTCTTTCATCTAAAAAAAAACAGGAATTTCTAGTCATAACGGTTCCAAAGTTAGCCTTTTTGTAAGAAATTGAAAGAAATTATCTGTAGGATGTGCTAACTTTGGAACCGTTAGGGTTAGAAATGTTATATTTTTTAAAGGAAAGCTTGAAGTCCGGGCAACATAGAGTAATTATATCAATGCAGCTTTAAAATATTGATGATTCAGAATATTATAGGTCATTTTAAAAGTTCATCAATATTTCCAGTCCTTACAGTTCCAAACTTGGCCTATATATATATATATATATATCTTTAGAAAGGGTAAACTTTTGAACTGTTAGGCCTAGAAATGTAATTTCTTTTAAATTAATGCTGGCAGTTGGGAAAATATAGATTAGCTATTGCAATGTAGTTTGCAAATATTGATTATCCAAATGTACTGTAATTAATAAGAATAATGTTTATTGTATATGTGTAAGTGTATCAAAATTTATTGTTACACAGTTAAAAACACACATTTGGGCCAAAGTCTATTTTCAAGTGCCTTCCTTTGTTACAGTTCCACATATTATACATAAAGTAACCATACATGCTCAATCTAAAAGCAATTACATGTGCCATTTCACTTAAAATTGCTGATTGAAACCTTTTTACAGAGGATTTATTTCTGGTCTCAAGGCTACGTTTGTTCCAGGATTTTTGCAGCAGTGAAGGACATTACCAGCTCCCAAATGTTGTCATTACTTGGGATGCAGTTAACTCTCTAAAACTTGATTCTTGCAAATTGTAGGGTTTGAACTTATGCCAGTCTACTGCACTTGTCATACATGGCCCAAAAGAGGATTAATTCCAGTATTTATGATTCTGTATAACATTTCATAGGTTTCATAGGTAAGTTCAAGCAAATATGGACAAGAAGTCTGTGGTGCTTGCCAAGTATGTTACCCAAAACAAAATTTCACGTTATCTCCAAAGGCTTGATCTAAGCCAAATTTAAAAGACTCCATATCAGGGCAATTTTCTACAGCTGTTGGGAAATTATTCCATGTAGAAACTACTCTGGTTCTAAACCAATTTTTCCTTCGCAGTGTATTCCATTTAGCTAGGACTAGTTGTTTACTGTGTTTTCTAGTACTTGCTCTGTTTTCACCAGGTAGGATCCCCAAATCATCCCGGAGAGTTGGATCAGTTGTAGCTTTGAAAAGGAGGCACATGTCCCCTCTAAGTCTCCTGTAGCGGAGCGTGTACATGTTTAGTGATTTAAGTCAGTCATTGAAGGGCTTATTACTCATCCCAGCTATAGCTTTGGTGGCCCTAAGTTGGACCCCCTCGAGCTTTGAGATATCCTCCTGATTATAAGGTGACCAAACCTGGACACACTACTCCAGGTGGGGTCTGACCAAGGCAGTGTACAAGTGGAGAATTACTTCCCTTTTCCTGCTTGAAATATGTCTGAGGATATAGTTTAGTATTTGGTTAGCTTTTTTAATGTGGGTACTGCAATGAGATCTAAATTTCAAATCAGGGATAATTGTTATTCCCAAATTTTTCTCGGCAGGTTACTGAGAGATTATCATTCCCTAGCTTGTACACATAATGATTATTATGTGTACCCAGGTGCATAATTTGTACTTGTTGGTATTTAGAAGTCATTTGCTGTAATTGGTCCAGTTAAGAACTCTATCAAGAGCTAGTTGAAAAGCAACATAATTTTTTGGGCTATTAACCACAGTACTTAACCGATAGTGGTCCGCAAATTTCAGAATCCATACATTAGGTACATTGATTTTGAGCGAAGCAATATAGATATTAAAAAGCCAGGGGCCCAAGACTGACCCCTGAGGTACTCCACTAGTGACCCAGGCCCAATCGGATAATACTCCATTGATGGATACCCTCTGTTTCCTTCCCCTGAGCCAACCAGTAATCCAATTTAGAATGTTAGTATTTCGTTTGTAGGATACAAGGGTATTGACAAGCTCTATATGTGGGATCTTATCAAAAGACTTAGCAAAGTCTAAGAACACAATGTCAACAGAGTTTCCTTGGTCTATTTGCCTGCTGACAGAATCACAGAAGGTTAGTAAATTAGTTTGGCAGAACCTGGATTTGATGAACCCATGTTGTAAAGGATCTGTTAGCCTGGATTGCTCAATTAATTTTAGGATATAATCTTTGATGATGCCTTCTAGGAGCTTGTCTAAGAGTGAAGTTATACTAATAGGTCTGAAGTTTGCAGGATTAGATTTAGGTCCCTTTTTAAGTATGGGTACCACTGTGGCAACTTTCCATTCTTGAGAGATTACTGCAGTGTCTATAGAATGTTGGAATATATTAGTTAGGGGTAGGAAAATTAACTCAGCTACCTCTTTTAGAACCCTGGAATGAATTTCTTTGGGCCCTGGTGATTTGTTCACATCCAATTTCTTTAGTCTGTCAAGTACATCTTTGGGTTCGATGGCTACCTGACTGAGGGATGGTGTTGGGGTTATTTTTGACAGACCAGTGTTGTCTTTATTAAATACGTACAAAAGTAACTATTCTGTATATCTGCAGCTTCTTTGTTATTGGCAATATGAGCTAATTCATTTAAAAGGGGCATATGCTGTTTGTTCTTCCATTTAATTGATTAATACGGCAGAAGAAAGCTTTTTTATTACTGTTACTCTGACAAGCTAATTTAAATTCATACTGTGATTTAGCTTTTTTAATTTTGGCCTTCACTTTTTTTACCAGATCCCTGTACTTAGTGAGAAGCTGGGTTTTACCGTGCTTTATGTACTTGAACATTTTACTTTTCCTGTTAATTAGTCTCTTAATTGAGGGGCTCATCCAAACAGGTACTAATCTTTTGGTTGCCTCATACTTCTTTATGGTTGGAATATATGCCTTAATCAGATGTTTTAGTTTATTGAGCAGTAGGCTCCATTTTAGTTCAAGTGAGAGATTGGTAAATCCTTTAGACCAATCTCAGCTAGCTAGGCTAGATTTTATTATGTCAAACTTGGCTTTTTGGAAATTTAATGTTTCTGTTGAGCCAGAGGCCCTTTTCATTTGGTTACCTAGAATTTGGAAATTGACTATATTATGGTCACTGTTTCCTAAGGGTGCGCTAATGGAGATGTTAGATATACAGTTCTTGGTGTTAGTTAAAATCAAATCTAGAATTTTAGCATTCCTACTAGGTTGTAGGACCAATTGTTCTAACCCCAGCTGGTCAAAAGTTTCCATATATAGTCTATCACTTTTAGTAGTTGCTGCTGCCAATGTCCAATGGATGTTAGATAAATTAAAATCCCCAAAGATCACTATGTTGCTAGATGGTTCTTAGGAGCTGCATATCAATATCTAAAGTTGTTGATGAGGGTCTGTATACCAAGCCAATGGTAAGTGGGGGTTCTCCTTGGGGGTTAGCTTAATCCAGAGTGATTCAGTGTTACCCATATCAGTTACAGTCACCTCACATTCTATTGTTTCATGGAGGTAGATGGCCACACCTCCCCTTTCCTGTATTCCCAGCTTTTAGAGAAGACATTATAGCCTTGGATTGTTTTTTCCGCAGGTATCAGCCTCATCCCAACAGGTTTCAGTAACTAGGGCTGTTTGAATATCATTTGAAGCTAGTAGGGTTTTAAATTCATTGAATTTGCTGGTCAGGCTTCGAGCATTTATCAGTACCCCCTTCCAGGTGTGGTTGTTGAAATATGTCCAGTTGGTGTCTACCGTACTAGGGTATTTATTATTACTGGCAGCCTTCCCCCCATCTTCCAGTTTAAACGAAATTTCAGTACTTCATTGATTTTCCCCCCAAGATTCTAGTACTAAGGTGGCTCAGGTGCAAGCCATCCCCTTTAAAGCAAGTTGTATTATTAAATGTAACTGAAGTGTCAATGAATCCAATATTTTCAGAAAGGCAAAGTTGTCTTAGCCAGGAATTTAATTTATGGATAGATGAGTTTCTATGTGATTGTCTCCCCTTGGCGGGTAGGATCCTAGATAAAATAAGTTCCCCATTTTTTCTTTAATCTGGTGCACAATTTTTAAATAATCAGTCTGAATATCTGCCATATTACATGTGGCAAGGTAATTGGTTCCTACATGAAATAGGACAGTAGGGTTGGATGTGTTTTTCAGTAGTCCATCCAGGAGGTACACAATATCACTAGTCTATACCCCATGGACTGTACTTACTGTCACATGTGCTATCCGACCCTCACAAACAGCAGTGTCAACTCCCCTTAAGATTGAATCACCAATTACTACCATATCCGTAATAGGATAAGGGGGTTTAACACTGGTTCAGACCTAGTATAATTTGGTGGTAAGGGGTTAGTTGGCTCGATGTCTTTAGTGGTAGGGGTAGCAGCAGGGCTGTCCTCTTCTGCTGCAAGGCTCTCAGATTTGTTAGACAGAACTAAGGGTGCTGTGTGATGTTTGAAAGTTGTAAGGTTTGTGGGTGTGGGGGTATACCCTCAATGGGGAGGTGCTGCTCAGTAGGGAATGATAATACTTCAGTTGAAACATTAACAGTACAGTCAGTGTGTTTAATACTAGTTTCATAAACAAAATCATCAATGAAGTTTTCAAGGAGTTTGATTTCTGTTTGGGTCTCTAGTCTCTTACGTAACTGGCAGATTTCTTCTTGGAGTGTGCTGACCAACAAACATTTATCGCAGACAAACTCTTGATTGGGTGTATCGTCAGTAAACATGTTACATTGGGAGCACATTTTATTTTTATTTTTACTTCGCTTCCTCTTAGCCTGAGCCATTTTATAGGCAATCATACAACTATGTACTCAGTTTTAGTGACTGTTCAAGAGTTAATACTGCTTACCTATTCTCCTCATCCATAGGGTCTGCCAGTACCCCAGTGTCCCAACAGACACACGCAGATGTGTGTGTCTCTGTGTATGTCTCCATCGCAAGACGTGATGCGGCCCTCTGCTTTCGCCCCGCCGCAGCAGGGCTCTCTGGGTCAGAGGTGTATGCTCCGGAAGTGCTCTCGTAGGGTCACACTTTGAGCAAGTGACAAATTATTTAATACAAGTAAACTGTCCCAATGTGGCCCAATATACTAGTCTAAGCAAGGACTGAAACAGAGACTACACGGGGCGTTCTTTGCTGTCAGTTAAAAATAAACTGAGCTCCAACAAACTGTGCATCAGTCTCTCTTCCTGTTTACAAAATAGTAAGCAGGGCTCCCAACATAAAATGCATAAAAGTACTATTTGTCACTGTTTCATTTGCATGCATACATCAGGCGTCTGTCAAACCCCTAGAAGCCCTGTGCTCTCACAAGTTTGCATAAAGTGCTACAGATATTTTTGTAGTCCATTTCCTCTCTCTCCTAACTTCTAATGATTCCCACGCTAACTCATTATGCAATTGAAAATTATGCATTTTCACGTTCTGTTTCAGAATAAATTGTGCCATGCTATTCTAAGTCCTACCTAACTTAACTAAATCAGCTTTCCTTGAATTCCTATAGACTGCACTGCCATATTCCAGCCCCAGCAGAATCATTTGCTGTGCTCTTAACTTGTTTCCTTACTCAAACAAACAGACCTTCTCTTCAGTGCACCTAGCTTTTTATTCACTCTTAACTATGCTTTAAAAAATGGAACCCTGGTGCACAATCATTCCTAGGTACTTATACTATTTTGCATCAGCCAGCTTAGTTCCCTTTAAATCCCTAAATCGACAATTCTTACTTGCTTTCCGAGAGTCTGGTTATTTTTTCATTAAACACTGTGCTTTGTGTTTTCTCAACAATCATGACAGCTTTGACCAGATGAACCACTCCATTTTCTTGAAGTTTGCCCTGTAGCTCCTCCTTTGAAGTTGCAAAGGCCACTACTGCAGTGTCATTGATGCACATCCTGATCTCCAAATGATTCTGGACCCTAGATCTCTGAATAATTCTGGATTCTGGACCCTAGGCAGTTCATTTATGAAGACTATGAACAGGAAGGTCCCACAGTAGACCCCTGAGAAACCCCCTTGCTCAAATCTCCAGTATCCAAATACTTGCCCTTTTTCTGAACCAACTGTTTTCTTCCTGTTATACAAGCCCTGAACCATTCCAGAGCTTCAAAATGCATGCTGATTCCACAAAGCTTATCTAGCAGTAGGCGTTGGTTCACCAGGTCAAAAGCATTGGTCAGGTCCGTGAACATTTCCCCTGTCTGCCTCTTTCTTTCCAAAGAGTCAGCCAGCAAACTTTTAAATTTGACTAGGTCAGTGTCTGTGGAGTGGGCTTTTCTTAAAACCATGATGGTACTTTGTAATCAGCTCATTTTCCTGTAAGTAATCAGAAACGTGTCTGCGCACCAAACATTCAGAAACCTTTAAGAGTGAGCCAGAAGAGCTGTGGGCCTATAAGTTAATAGAGCTAAGCTAATTCCATGACATGACCTCCAATTACAGATGCATGACAAAACTGGACCTATTTCTAAAGCCCCACCTAGTCTTCACAATATCCAACTCCTCCTGCTTCATTTGGGTTCATATTTTCTAAGGTTCTATAAACCTTCTCTACAGTGACTATTCTAAATCAAAACAATGTCCCACCTTGGGAAATCCCCAGCTCTTCTGTCTTCACCCCCACAGGCTTTTTGACAGTTCTCATTGTCCATATTCACCTCAGGTAGCTTAATACAATATCGATTTAATATTTCAGCCACAATCCTGTGATCCTATGGACAATGT
This sequence comes from Neoceratodus forsteri, assembly GCA_016271365.2. NCBI lineage: Eukaryota > Metazoa > Chordata > Ceratodontiformes > Ceratodontidae > Neoceratodus > Neoceratodus forsteri. The sequence goes on from JADMNL010000030.1 coordinate 202,268,859, forward strand.
ATTTTACATAATATTTGTACCTAAATGATTTTTCAACATTTCTCAATGTTTGGTTCCCTTTCAGACCAAATAAATACGCTCCTACTTACTTTGATAATCTTTGTCCTGGGCAAATTATTGAGTGCCCTTCCCCCAGTTCTGTTGCAGGCTCCAGAAGCTTGATTGGTTGCTGACTGGCATCTGATTTTAGTTGCCATGCTGAAGAGGGTCACTCCCAAAGACGGCGGTGGGCATCAGTAAGGGGACATTCCACTTCCAAACATCCTCTTTAGGGCTTCTGCCCTCAAAACACACTTTGCCTCCTTAAACAGGGCTAGCAGGGATGTGCAGAGGCTTTCCGCTGAGTCAGGCAGACGTGGGGGATGGCTCCAGTTTTGTAAGCGTTGGTCGTGTTCCTCCATCGGCAGTAGTGTAAGGCAGTTTAGCACAGCAGTGAAGCCTCAGCTCCAAGGCACAGGAAGTAAAGAAATGGCACTCTTCCTCACTCCTAACTCCAACCCCCACTGCCTTAGTCCATGGCCCACAGGGGTCAGAGGGGGCACTGATGTCAGGCAGCTATGCTGTGGGCTCTCTGGATCCAGTTAAGGTAAGCCCTACATTGGGGAGTACACAAACAAATGGAAGTTACACTTACAGTACACAGCTGCTGTAAAACTGTCTTCCCCTAACTTCCTCTTTCTGCCTTGTGGACTGTTTTAAAACACTGCCTGTGCTCACATATCCCAAAAATACATTAACATAATTTCATTGCACAGCATATGAAAGAAATGTAGTTTCTCACCCAGCAGCACACTCATTAACTGTATGCGTCAGCCATATTGACTCTTCCATGCCTGGATCAAACAGGAAGTGATGCTCTTATCCCACCTTAAGTAAACTATCTATGACTTTAGACTCTTAAAGTCACAGCACCATGTAAAACCTATGTACCCATTGACACTGGCCTTATAACATTTTGATTCATTTATTATTTAAAACCATTTTGTAAGTGTAATAACACATTCTAGACCGGAATTTATTTTGGAACCAAAAAAAACCTCCAGTTGTTGAGGTCCTAAGTTCGATGGCCTGAGCACTGTAAGTGCCACAGCTGGGTCTGGAACTCAGGCTGCCCAGAATATCATTCCGGTTACGCTATCAGCTGTGCCACCAATGCAACTGGAAACGGGGATATCCCAGAGCACATTACTCTTTCTCCAATGTACAACCTGGTGCTGCACAGATAGTTGCATTTTCAGTGACAGGAGTGTGGTGTGTATATTTATCGAACAAGTATAAACAGAGGAGAGAAAGAAGTAAGTGTCTCAGCCGTGTCCCAACTGAGGTACTTACTTCTTTCTCGCCTCTGTTTGTACTTGTTCCATAAATATACACACCACACTCCTGTCATTGAAAATGTAACTATCTGTGGTACTAGGCTGTGTACTGAAAAAAAATAATGTGTTCCAGGACAGCCCGATTTCCAGTTGCCTTGGTGGCATAGCTGATAGTGCAATTGGAATGGTATTCCAGGCAGCCTGGGTTCAGGTCCCAGCTGATGTACTTACTTCTTTCTCTGCTCTGTGTGTTCCATAAAACTCAGTATGTGACCAGTGTGTCAAGCTGAAAAAGAAGTAGTGAAGTTTAAGAAGAACAGCATTTAACCTGCAAACCTGTATTATGTCTGGAAAATGGTTTTCAAATATGGGTTCCCATTCTGCAACTAGCCATACTACCCACCTATACTGGCCCTTGAGTAAATTCCATAGATGTTTTCTTTTTTTAAGTAAAATGTTTATTGAGATTTCATTAACAGTGTCCATAAAAATGTTAACAATTAATTATAAGGCAGTACAATAAATATCTGAAATTAGAACACTATAAATCCTTATCCATATCAGACTTTCCTTAAAAGTACCTATATGAATCCAATATTGACAGCAAGAACAGGAATCTAGCTCACTCTTACTGCAGGTTTTCTCTAAGTATTTAAACTCCAATTTCTTCCCATCCCCCATCTAGTCCTCATTAAAGAAAAATGCTAAACAAGAGGAAACATAAAGTTTAATCCATTGGTGTTTCTGACTTACACTGTGGTGCTAAAGACCATTTTAGAACTGCAGGATGCAATTTATGTCCTTGCTAAGTGCTTACCTTGTTGGCACAATGTATCTGTGTTCTATTATGGAATTATGTGGTTGCAAGGGACAAACCTATACTGCCATGTTCTAAAATGGTACTTGCAACTATTGTGTAAAGTAGAAAGACCCACACTGAGCATATTAACAACCTGTAAAGATGAAGCAATAAAAACAGTAACTGAAAACAGCTTCTACAGGAAATAATGAGTTACTGATCCAGCACAGTTCTCCTTCAACAAGCACACGTAATTATAAAAATATATAAAAAAAAAAAATTTGAAAAATGTTTTATATGTATATATATATATATTTATTATTATTTTTTTTGCAGTGTACTTACTCAGGATCTCCCAATTCACTGTTTCTGGTGAGGTCCAGTTCAACCTATTTCTGCAGCTAGGTAGTCTGCAGCACAGGGAGGTTAAGTGACTAGCTCAAGTCCTAAAGCATGCAAGCATCCATGATGGACTCAAATCTAGGTCTCCTGGTCATGTAGCCCATATCACCAGTGCTAGACCATAATGCGTCCCTGTTGCTGAGAGCTAGGTTCAGGAAGAGGCTTGGGTCTTCACAGTTGGGCTACCAGATCTTAGAGATATGCCGAGTACCTGGGAAGAGAAATGCAAGTTGTTTAGCTGCCCCTGAACTCCTGAAAAGATAAACCTGATGCTGACCTCTATATATGTGATTTATTGGGGGTATGATGGTGGTAAAACTCAGGAAAGAAAATTAAAGTGGCTTTCTAACATTAGATGGAGGACTCCTAATGTAAATGATATCAGTAAAATATTTAATCATAATAATAATACATTTTATTTCATAAAAGCGCTTTTCAGGTTATTAAGGCACTTTACAAAAGATAAAAACCAATTACAATTATATAAAACAATGACAGCATAATAAATGTAACCTCCCTGTTACCCGGGGTTACTAGAATCCCAGTAAGACCTAGTGGTAGGCAGGGAAGGCAGCTTGTGAAACTCTAGTTAAATGGATTTCACACTGTCTCACTCTGTTCTCAGTTTCAGCTGAGACTGAGGGATGACATCACCATAGAACTGTTGCAGCTGCATGAGCCACATTGGAATCTGCAGAAGGGAGTTAGATTAGAATGTTGGGAGTTTTTGAACAGTGGAGAGCAGTTGTGTGTGAGGAGTCTTGAAGAGAGGAGCACAGCAGTCTGTGCAGAGGCTCTTAGAGCCTGAGCTTTGATATAGAGCTACTTCTAGGGAAAGGTGTGTGTTTCCGCCTAAAGAGGAACACAATAAGCTGTTCTTGAAGTGGTGGAGACCGCTGTTACTGGTCCCTGTGCCCCATCCCTGAGGGGATGGGGGTGGAAGGTTTGCCTGCTATTCCAGGGGCAACCCCCTGGCTTCTGCTAGAGAAGAAGCTGCCTTATTATTTTCCAAGTGTGTTGGGCACATGAAGCTGTCAAGATTCGCCTGTGGGGCACCTGCAACCAAAGGGTGAGTTCTGCTCTTGTCAAAGGGCCTATGTTTCACCTGTACTGTGTTAAAGTGGGGATTGGACTGCTGAATTAGTGGGAGGCCTAGAGGAATAGGCTTAGCCAAAGTAAAAGTATGTTCAAGTCCAGCACAAGGGGAAAGTCAAGACATGTAGAGGAGATGTGCTATACGTCTACCCTTTAATCTACATTGCCAAGCTTTCAAAAGAGTTGTTTAATGTCTGGAGAAATGGCCGGGTATGGATTGTGGGAGCTGGGAGACCCCCCACCTTTAGTAACCAGGTCCACCTCTACGGATTTGCTCTGTGGATTTCTACTTTGCCTCGTGCACTTGGCCAGTGATGAGGGAAGTACCCAGACAAGGGATTGGAAGGAAATTTCCCTTAAGGAGTCGAAGGCTCTAAGGTGGTTTGGGGAGGCACCAACAGAAAATTTGGTTCACTGCCATATGGACCGGGATCGAGAGGCCGGCAGGGGAGCAGGGCCGGGAAAAAAACCAAATAGTGTACAAGTCGGGCTGTGTACCCAAAGCTGCATGCAAGTCCGGGCTGTGTGCCTGGTGGGTTCAGAGCCTGAGGGCTGAAATAGTGAAGAAGTGTTCTGTATCTCTTATCTGCATTACCAGGAATGTAGCCCCGTGGAGGTCCGTCTATGCTTCGTTTGTTCAGTTTGGATGTGAATAAAAGCCACACTTTAGAATCCCATTCCTGGTATTGGACATTACAGTTATTGCTTCCTGTGTTCGGATTTACTTGGGTGCCCCTGTGCAGTGTAGCCAAACCTAGGCCCCTTGTGCCGAGTAACCTAGTCCTCCCTGAACCCAGTCCCCACAAGGTACTGCTGTCAGCTTCAACAGCATATCACCTGTCGTTTTGCAAAAAGGCAGGGGTTCGGGGGTTACATAAATAACTAACAAACAAAAATAAGCAGAGGATCAAATTATGTGGAGCCTTCATAGGCACGAATCCATAAAAAGGTTTTCAAAGCCTGTTTGAACCCCTTCATGGTCGTGCACTCCCGAAGCTGACTGGGATAGAGAATTCCAGAGTAGAGGCATAAAATGCATGGGACCCAAAGATTTAAAAGACTCCTCGAATCTCTAGCAACCTCATCAGCCAACGCATCTGTTGCACTGGATGGTAAGGCACAAGAAGCTCTTTTCAAGTAGTCAGGGCCCAGTCCGTGTAGGGCTTTATAAGTCAGTAAACCAACTTTGAAGGTGATCTGCCACCTAATCGGCAGCCAGTGCAGATTGCGCAGCACAGGGGTAATATGGGATGCTCGAGAAGCCACAGTTAACAATCATGCTGCTGCGTTCTGCATGAGCTGCAAGCGGCAGATTGTAACCCTAGAAAGCCCTAAGTGCAGGGAGTTATAATAATCAAGGCGTGAAGTCACAAAGGCATGAACTAATGTAGGCAAGTCCCCAGACGGAACCAGGTACTTAATCTTGGAGATATTCCTAAAATGATTAAAGGAAGACTTGACGATGGCCAACACCTGAGATCGTAATGTCAGCCCGTCGTCAAGCACTACCCCCAGGTTTCGCACCCATTCAGAGGAAAGGAGCTGAGAGCCCCCAAGAAAAAGTCTGAAGGGATCATCAGCTCTAAACCCCTCTATCCGGTGATCTGGGTCCACTACCATCACCTCCGTCTTTCCGGCGTTCAACTTTAACCAGCTTGAGTTCATCCAGTCCCGGATTTCAGCGAGGCAGGTATTACGTACTGTGGTAGCTCTATCCTGGTTGTGGGGCAAAAGACAGGTAGAGCTGGGTTTCATCAGCATAGCAGTGAAACCTCAGCCCATACCATCTTACAATATCTCCGAGGGGCAGCATATACACTGCAAACAACATGGGGGACAGCACTGAACCCTGAGGAACCCCACATGGCAGGGAGAAAGGGTTTGAGGAAAAAATCCCTGACACCACTCTCTGACTCCTGCCAGTGAGGAAAGATGTAAACCACCTCAAGACTGTACCCGACAGTCCGCAGATGGACCTCAGACATCCAAGCAGCACCCCATGGTCTACAGTGTCAAAGGCTGAAGAGAGAGCAAGAAGCACCAAGATAGAATGTTTCCTCCAGTCCTTCGCCATCAGGAGATCATTGAGCACCCGAACTAGTGCTGTCTTGGTACTATGCCTCTTACGAAAACTGTACTGGAGAGGTTCGTAGATGTTATGGATGGTCAAATGGTCATCTAGCTGTACCGCCACTACTTTCTCAATCACTTTCCCTATAAAGGGAAGGCTTGAGATCAGTCTGTAGTTAGCCGGAGAGTCCGGGTCCAAAGAAGCTTTCTTTAGGAGGGGAATTACCACCGCCTCCTTCAGGGAGCTTGGAAACTCACCGGATTCCGAGGAGCACCGGACTATCCGAACTAGGACTGGGCTGATCATATCTCCACAACCCATAATCAAGGAAGTTGGGCATGGATCCAAACTACAGCACGTAGGGCACATACCCTGGACAATCCGCATGACATTCACAAGCTCGGGCAAGGTAAAGGTACTCCAGGAAGCCCGAGGTGAGGTGACCAAGCACTGATCATCAGCAACCCCCATAGAATCAGTTGAACGAACCTCCGACCTGATGTGAGCCACCTTATCCACAAAGAACCGAGCAAGCTCTTATTTAAATATCACTTACCTTATGGGACAGTCTCCTATTGAAGCATGCAGACAAAAAGTTGTTTTTACAACACTATCCTTCTGATGATGCCTTGCTGGCTACATCATGAGGTACAGTTCCAACATGTTGACAGTGATGTCATGCCAGGGGGAGCAGGCGGAATGGAGTCACACCAGGGGGAGAGGGCGGAATGGAGTCATGCCAGGGGGAGTGGGTGGAATGGAGTCATGCCAAGGGGAGTGGGCGGAATGGAGTCATGCCAGGGGGAGTGGGTGGAATGGAGTCATGTCAGAAGGAGCAGGCAGAATGGAGTCACAAACCTTTTATGATATTATATATAAGTAATATACTTGTGAAAAATTGCTAAAGGCCCAAGAGTCCTAAATCCCCCTTGGGACCTCAGTGTCTGTCATGGAGCAAAAAGTTACAAAATGTCATTAAAAAAATAGGAAACTTGTCTGTTTACTAATATTCCACAACATTCTAAGGAATTAGCTTTATGAACTGATTTTGTGTTTTTGAATCCTTTTTTATGTTTGCATTCCAAAGAAGCAATATATGACTACAGAACTGGATACCACATTTTACTTTTTAAACTCAGAAAGGGAGTTGAGAGTTAATGCTTAGTTTAGATCCATTAGAAGGAATTTGCATTTAAACTTAATTTATTGCTACCCACCAAGTGCTGGGACTATGAAGGAGGAAGCAGGTCAATCGTATTCTGTGGCGTGGGAACACAGCGAAGGCAATCAAAATCAATGACTCCTTTTACTCTCAGTGAGATCCCCTGGTCCATGCAGAACAACCAATGTTAATTCACTGATAAGCACTCCATAACAGAAACGTGCTCACAGACATGGCAATCAGGGATCCTTTTATTTAAACTGCAGTAAGCAATGTTGGAATTAAACTTCATGAGTTTTGGGAGCCACAGAGGTCCATAAGAGTCCTGTCTTTAAATGATGCCCCTTCCCATTGTAAGTCAATGGCAGTGATGCGTGAGCTTCCAGGGCTCACTTTAGAGCTAGGGGCGAGCCCTGGCAGGACCCCCTGTAAGTCCAGCACTGGCAGTAAGTGCTGTACAGACATATGGCTGCATTGCAAAGGCCCCACCCCCCAGTACTACTGTTTGGACATCTTAGTGCTGTGGTGGCAGAAATGACTAGGTTCCTAGACTGGTGTTTACTCACCTGGTAAAGGTGATTAGACCCTTTATAGTACTTTGCAGCCATCACCAGTGGGATATCCCTTATCCATCCTATAGGTCGATGCATGATCCAGAGAAATTCGAGCTGGCTGGAGGCCAGACCCATGTCCATCCCAGAAACTCCACTGAGACACTTTCCTAGCAGAAATGGAAAAAGAAAACAGAAAACAGCCAGGGGTGAAAAAGCCACCCTTATACTGAATTGCATGCCAACACCCTCTGGGCTCATGCATGAAACAAAGAATGCTTCCTGCAGCTATTAAGAACATACAGTACTACTTATTATCAGCCGATACCCATGTAACAACAACAGCAAACTAACAAAGGTCAGCCTGTATTACAATGCTCTTCTGCACCATCTTTCAGCTATGACTAGCCTGTAGACAATGCTGCATTATCCATGAGGCAGTCTGCACTAGAAGGGTCTGACAAATACTATAAAAGAGGTTCATCTAATCACCTTTACCAGGTGAGAAAATACCATTACATATTGCCCCCTTTGCAGTATTTCACAGTCATCACCAGTGGGATCTTTGTAGCAGTGCCAAAGTTACTCTAATTTTATGTGGGACAATGTAGTCATTGATTAGGGTGAATCCTTAGCAGCTTGCAGAACTGCCCTGCCAAAGGTGGCTCTATCAGCTAATGCTACATCCAGCTGGTAATGCCTGGTAAAGGTGAGCAGCATAGATCAGGTGGTTGCTGAACAAATGTCTTGCAAGGACACCTAACCTTTTCAGCCCAGAACAGGAGGCAGCAACTGCCCCAGTACAGTGCACCTTAATTTTAGGGGGCAGGTTGAGACTAACCCCTCAGTATACCTCTGCAATCATGGAGCAGAGTCATCGAGCAATCATGTCTTTAGATGCCACGTGGCCCACTGTCCTGCCCTTTGCCACTGTACCACCCACTGTGACCCCTGCCTCCTCAAGGGCATTACTTCTGAGCCCCGGAGGGGAAGGGCCCGGGGAGACCAAAGGAGCAGAGTCGGGGATCCAGTGTTGGGCATGTGGTGGCTCAGCACTGTGAGGGCTGTCACCTATCCAGCAGTGTGGCATGCACTGACGCCATGGTGCACGGCAACCCTGCTGGTGTCTGCCACGCTCGATCCCTGTTCTCTTGGTCTGCAACCTGTAATGCCCCTGATCTCCATCAAAGGCCACCACGATGCCGGACAGCCCAAAGCCCTCCCCCTGGGAGAGGAGAGCAGTCCCCCAGATGCTCAGTCCTCTCCCTCCCCTGCTGACCCCTGGTGCCTGAGTCCAATTCCGAACCTGGGTTGCTGGTGTAGGGCAAGGTGTGGCGTCCAGGGCATTAACCCTCAGCACCACCAGGCCGGCCATTGTGGATCTAATCTTGTGCAGAACTTTTGGAATCATAGGAGTGGGAGGAAAAATGTATGTTCTGTCGAAGTTCCATGTTGTCGACAGTGTGTCCACTTCCTGCACCCCTTGATCATGAAAGTGAGAATGATAGCACTGGAGTTGCTTATTTATGCTGGATACCATTAGATCCACTTGTAGAGTTCCCCACTTGAGACTGAGGAGCTGGAACACTGCAATGTGAAGTTTTGACTCTGCCTGATATAACAGTTGTCTGCTGTGCCAGTCGTACAGATGGGCAAATTTTTCTTCCGCTTGTGGAATTCTGGCGAAATGCTGATTTTGCTTCCGTGACATTTCATGGAATTTCCACAAAAATGTTGTAATACCACTTCTCTCAGTGCAGTTTAACCCCTGCATGGTATATAGTTTTAAAATCAAGGATGGAAATGAGAAAGGAAAATGTGGGCGCACCAGGAATAGGAAGTTCTTCAGACACTTTAACCAGTGGGCCTATAGCTTAATGGTTAGAGTACTGGAACAGCATACCAGAGGTCCAAGGTTCAAATCCCAGTATGCCCACATTTTCCTTTCTCATTTCCATCCTTGATTTAAAAAACTATATACCTTGCAGGTGTTAAACTGCACTGAGAGAAGTGGTATTTCTAAATTGGTTTCTGGTTGCAGAATTGAGCAACACTAGAGAAAGGAATGTGGAACTGTGAAATAGGAAGTTCTTCGGACACCTTAACCAGTGGGCCTATAGCTTAATGGTTAGAGCGCTGGAACGGCATATCAGAGATCCGAGGTTCAAATCCCAGTGCGCCCACATTTTCCTTTCTCATTTCCATCCACAAAAATGTTGTGAAATTTTGCAAAAAGTGTAATTTTGGTTATTTCCACCTAATTTTAAAGATATGTGTCCAAAGTGCACCACATTTGGGACATAGTCTGTCCCAGTGCCCATACAGGTGTGTGTCATGATTCAGATCTCTGTCTTTACAAATGAGTGTGTTATAAGCCTCTAACAATCAGAAATTTAAAATTACAGTTAACTACATAAACTAAAAGCAGTTATGAAAATTGCACAAACTTTTGTATGGTAACATTACCCATGCCCATACACATATGTGCCAAGTTTCACATCTCTAGCTTTAAAGGTGACTGAGGTATAAGCCTCTGAACTTTCAGAAATGTTAAAAATACATTTTGCAATTACATAAGCTGCTGAATTTTAAGCCCCTGTAGGTTTAAAGCTAGAGAACAGAATATCACCAATGTTGTTAGGTTCATTGACCCTAAATATTATGCTTTAAGGTAACCACCATGATCCAGTATCAGAATGCCATGGTGCAATGCTGATGACCCAGGTTTGGAAGCGAGCCAGTGGAAGTCATGTTGGGAGGCAGGTCATTGGTAAACCTTACTAGCTGTATTTTGCAGTTTCTGGGAATCTTCCAAGAAAGTATGCTTCTAAGTTTTCAATTATCTAGCTCCAAAAGTGGCTAAGTTCTAATCATAGAAATATTTTCAGAAATTTTCACAAGAATATTAAATTGCTAGACTTTGAGTCCCTATAACTTGAACACACTTCATCTAAATGTAATGAAACTTAAAGCATTTTTAGGGACTGTCCCATGAAATATGTGTGCCAAACCTCAGATGCCTAGCTTTAATACAGACTTGAGTTATGGCCAATTAAAGAATGTTGGAAAATTCTGAACATTTTCACAAAATTTCGCCCAGCCCAGCTTGAGTGTTCGATTTCCCTGCTAGGTAAGAGGATGATATGACCTATACATTCTGTTCAGCCCACCTGAGCACTCTCCGGGATTCCTTGATCATTGATCTGCTGTACACTCCTCCTGGTTTTTGAGGCACGCCATCATCACTTGATTGTCTGTCCTGATCACGGCTGAATGTCCCTGGAGCTGTACAGCAAAGAACTGCAGAGCGTGGGAAATGGCTCGCATTTCCAGTATATTGACTGGGAGTGTGGTTTCTGCAGGTGATCAAAGACCTTGAGCCACATGTCACTGGCATACTGCCCCCCCATCCCTGTAGACTGGTGTTTGTGGTCACAGTCTTAATATATTGTTGATCCAGTACTGTACCTCTCTGTACGTTTTGCTGCTTTGACCACTATGTCAGGGTTGAGATAATCTTGTCCGGTGGAATGATCCTGTAGGGGAAGTTCTGGGATGACTGGTCCCAAGTATCCAAAATATATCTCTGAATTGGTTTCATGTGCAGCCTATTTGGTTGCTGTATGATCTTTGATGCCTGGTGTATCAGATTGGTAACTTTTTCCTCTGATGATATCTCTAAATTGAGATGGATATCTATGATTGCTGTCAGATTAGAAATGCACTGTGTTGGCAGCAACTGACTTCTCTTTGTGTTCAGACCCAGCCATGTTTTTGGAGCCGTTTGAGCCAATCATCCAGATAGGGAATGACGTGTACTCCTTCCCTGCAAAGGGCCGCATCCATAACCACTACAGTCTCAGTGAAGACTCTGGGGTCAATGCCAGGCCAAATGGAAGACAGCTGTACTGAAAGGGACTGTCCCCCATGGCAAATCTGAGATATGTGTGATGAGTGCAATGAATTGGGATGCATCCTTGAGATTTATGGACGTCTGGGTGCCAACCTGAGAGAATGGCTGCAAGAATGGAGCATAGTGTCTCCATTTTGAACTTCTTGCAAGTTACAAACTGGCTGAAGTATTTCAGGTCCAGGACTGGAACATGCCCCCTGACTTCTTTGGGACCATGAAGAATTAGGAGTATACCTCTGGTTGATTTCCTGCAGTGGGACAGGAGAAATAGCATTGTTGGCTATCAAATCAAATGCAGCTTGGTATCTCTTAAGTGGGCAGCTCAGTATTGGAGAGGACATGGATCTGTGTAGTATGGCCTGGCATTGCAGCTCTGTTGTATACCGTTAGGTCACTAGTTCTATGACTCATCTGTGCATCTTTGTTTGGGTCCCCTGAGCGGTGAACTTTGGAAGTCATCCTGCTACTGGTGCATGGTTCTCCTGTTCCTGCCTCATCTCATCTTACTGCTTATGATTGTTGTGAAAGCCAGCTTGTTTCTGGAAGGGGTGAAGTTGCAATTATTGTTGAACATGGTTTGTTGTGAGGTGCTTTATAGGTAAATTTAGGGTTAGAGGACCACTGTCTTGTACTTTGGTTGAATTACGGAAGTGCCTTTGGTGGAAATTGTTTGACCTTGGGCTGAAAGGAAAGGTTTTTGGGCAGGTAGAGGTCCTTGTCACCCGACACTTGTTTCCTTCCCTATCCTTGAGAAATGATGTCAGGGACTTCCCAAAAAGGTGACTGTCTTTGAAAGACAGCTTCATAAGTGTTATCTCTGAGTCATTGTCAGGGTGCCACAGTTTTATCCACAGAGCCCTTCTGGCCTTATTTGCCAACATGGTGACTCTGGATCCAAATCTGACAGCATCAAAATGAGCATCTTTGAGGTATCTTGCCACTTGTAGGGCACAATCTCTTGCATCCTCTAAGAGGGAACCATCTGATATGTTCTGTGTGATGATCTACACCCATTCGAGTAGTGCTCTGCTACTGAATCACATGGCTGTGTAAGTGAAGAATAGCAAGCTGCTGGTTTTGTGATTTTTTTTTAAAGTGATCTTCAGCTGTCTCATCCATAGGCTCTTTTAGTGCTGTTGTGCTCTTAAAGGATATAGTAGTATACTTTGAGAGATCCTAGACTGGAGGATTGACTTTAGGTGATCTTGATCAGGCTACCCTCCTGGGTGTGGAGTCTGGATAAGGCTTTCCCACTATCTGTCTCTCTGGTAATCTTGTTGGCTCCAATGTGTCATACTCCTTCTGCATGATCATATCAATCACTTCATATGAAGGAAAATGGGGCCAGTCCATCAGGTAGCTTGAGAGTAAGAGTGGGTTGGAAAATGCAGTGGGAAGGGGTGCTTCATCCACTATTAGGATGTCCCTCACCATTCTGAAGAGCTTATCAATGATTCCCTATGACAAAGTCTGGCAGATGTCTTGTCATGATCATCATCCTCAGAGTCCAGCAAGTGAGAAGAGGCATCTTGGGACCTTCTGGGCTTCTCGGCTGGTGGACCCTGAGTGGTAGTATGGTCCCTGTCTCTTTTTTTTCCAGTGATTGTGGTGCCTTTGATTTTAGCTCTTTGATGACTTGGAAGAGCAACTGTGGTTGCTCATTTTCCAAGCCAAGAGGCACTGTTGAAGGCATTGGCCTTGGGTCTGAGCTGACTGCACCATCCTGATGGGAGACATCCGTGATGCTGCACACTGAGCAGATCCACTGCTCAACATGCATCTCTGGCAGTGGGGTCCCATAGTCCTTGCATATGGCCATAGTTATGATGCCTCTTACCAGCCTGTGAGAGAGAGAAGCAAATAAAACTGGATGAGAATTGGAGTTTGTGCTCCTTTAACAAACATGCCTAAATAATTGCCAAGAAACACAATAACAGATGGGCACTGAGTCTCCTCCAGTGTGCTCCAAATGCTAGGTGCTCTCAAAAACCACCAATGCCTGGTCACTGGGTAGGGCATATGGCAAGCTGGCTGCTTACCCTGGGGAATAAAGGCTCATCCATTATAAGATGGCCGCTAAAAACAAAAATGCCCCGGCTAAGATGGCCACCAAGAGGGGCACCATACAAGATGGCCACCAGGCTAGAACGGTCACATGCACCCTCATAAAGATGGCCGCTGCTTTTGCGATAAGAGATGATGCCTGCTTCCATAGGCCTGAGCTGGATTCCTCACCAATATGACTACCATTTGAGATGAGCTCTTGGTAGCAAGCTGAAAATCTTGAGTGAGAACAGGAGCGCGTGCTTGTGGAGATTACACCAGATAATGGTGCCCCTTGCAAAACAAAGAAATCGTGGCACCTCTTTTGGCTTCCTTCCAAAGAATGGGTATGATGTCAGAGGCCAAGGGAAGGGTGCAGCTGGGAATTCCTTCCCAGCTGATGTGCAGGAAGGCCCAAAGCAGAGTGGCTCTCCTAGGGGCCCATGAATAGCAATGGCATGATCTGGAGAGTCCAAACAGTACAATCAGCTGTATCAGGTAAGTGCCCCTCCCTAGCCCTGAGAGGACAATGTGAGCGCTGGGAGCAAACATGCTGGTGTACAAGAAGGAAGGCTGATATCTGAGCTGATGGGGCAGGAGGGACACTACAGGAGGGTCCACATGCCTGCACCAAAAGGGTACCTGGTTAGATTAGTGTTACTAGAATAGCGCCGCAGTATACGGCGATAGTCTGGTAAGCACTCAAAAGGACAGGGACCGGGGATTTACAGCACTTGCTATAAATGCTCCTCTGGTTGCTGTCCGTAGTCCTGAAAAAGGACAAGGGCACCAGTGATCTGATAGCTGGCCAAGCTGCTCCCATGGTGTGGAGCACTGAGGCATGGAACAGCTTATCGGCAGTAATGGAGACCAGGGTTCTAATCCTGGTCTCCTTCATTTTGGCAGCATAGTGACTTTGTTTTTTTTTGGGTTGGGGGGGCCCACACATTTTAACTCTCCCCGCAATCCACTCCCCCCCGGAGTGAGAATCCATTAGTCTGGGGGGTGTGGGGGACAAAGCCCCTCACAAAAAAAGATGTAGCACTGTTTTTGATGCACGCACCTTGCGTGCACTATTTTGACCAGCACTGTTTGGACCCAGTGCCCACCAAAGGCATATTAGTTGCAGAAATATAGGTAGTAGTAGTTTTATTCATCAAAACATGAACAGGTACATATATCATTGAGCCAGCACTAATTTTCAAGGGACACATTTACGTTAGAGTTTGTTTACATAGTTACAGTATATATTTACAATGGTTACATAGTTCAATTATATGGAATAACAAATTACATAGTTTAATTACGTGAAATGTGAGATGCAGCAAAGTACAAAGGTCAGTTAGTAGGGGGATAGTAGAGAAGGCAGGTTAGAGGAGAAGGATGTGGTATGGCTCAGTGGAGAAGACAGGTTAGGGGGTGGGCATGTGGCAAGGTGGGTCTGTCAGATTGCTGGAATGGGATTACCTGGGGCGGTGTTTGTGCAGCATGATCTACGTGTGTATAATTGAGATTGGAACTAGTCTTTAATTTTTTTTCCATGAGATTATTGTACTGTGGGGTCTCAGCTGTTTTGGAAGGCTGTTCCATGCTTGGGGCCCTTGGTAGTGGAAGGTGGAGCAAGTGGGATCTTAAACTCTAATGTATGCTGATCTTAAGCCATTGACTGGGACTTCACTCTGATATTCTGTTTTATATACTGTGAGAGCCTGCCCTTGCAGCATTTTAGCATTAGGCTAGAGATGTGGAGTTGTCGTCTGAGGTCTAGAGGTAGCCATTTTAGGGTTTTGGTATAGTGCACAGTGGTGGGTGCACCTTGGTGCATCTAGCATGAACCTCGCAAGACAATTGTGTAGTGCATCCAGTCAAGCAAGGTCCATTCTAGAGGCTCTACATGTCTTCATAGTCAATGATAGGAATGATCATGGTATTGACTACCTGGAGTCTTGATCTTTGGGGCAGTTCCTTTTTCATTCCGTGCAGCATGCCCAACTTCTGGCCTAATTTCTTAACCAGGTTGTTTATGTGGGCGTTCCAGTTACAGTAGTCATCTAGCCAGATGCCTAGGTATTTATAAGCTTCCATCTGTTGCAGGGTTGTACTGTCTCCCAAGGTGATGGTTAGAGAGTGGCCATCTTTGGAAGTTTTACTTTTTTGCTGAAACAGCATGACCTTTGACTTGCTGGGAGTTTAGAATCAGCTTCTTGGTAGCTGTGGAGGGAGGTTGATCCCTGGGCCTCTCAGGAAGGACTGCAGGGGAAGTGAATGACTGCGCTGGCATGGCACAAAGGACACTGCAGTAAGGTCTTCTCTGCTTGTGGAAATAAAACACTGCAGCTGAGTCAAGAGAACATAGACAGCTGTGGGGGAGGCTGATCCCTAGGTCACTCAGGAGGCACTGCAGTGGTTATGTGGGGCTGACAGGTTGGCATTGTGAACATTACAGGATGGTCCAGATTGCATAAACAAAGGGGTGAAGAGAAAACTCTCAGCCCAGCCAAACGGGTTGCTTCCTTGGTCACTCAGGAGGGATCCTAGGATGCTGATACTATCAATATATTGAGTGATTTTGAGCACAATGAATCCAATGCACATAGGGAAGAAAATCTAGGATTAGCGCCTGTGATATGTGCTTTCCAAACGAATGCTTGTTACTAACCTTGTAGAAGACAGGAAGAGAAAAGAGGGTGCTTTCTAAACAAGATTAGTAGACTCAAATACCTTAGAAGTTGGGAGCAGCCTGGGATCACAACCAACCTGTAGGGATGTACCAAGTGAACTGGAGGCAGGGAAGGAGGAGAGGGATGGAAAGCTCTGGGAAGTGGGAGCAAGAACAACACCCTGAGCTATGAACCCCGCACAATGAGCAGACTATATAGTCCAGAGGGCCTAATTCTGCAGGCTAATTCATATGAGTTTCTGGAATGTTTGTTTTTTATTTTTAACCAGGAAGTGGACTGGGCACAGCCCTTTTTCAGCCACGCCTGACATATAACATTACAATACAAAATTACATTTACACAAAAATACAAACATTAATCACAGTTACAGGCAGTATCACAGTATAACTTCTCTATCAATAAATGTTTAAAATGAGATTCTGAATGTACTTTTTGAATGATTTGAATGGACTAAGGGGCTGACCTCCAGCCAGTGTTAATTTCTCTGAATCATGCATCAACCTATAGGATGGATGAGGGATATTTCACTGATGATGACTGCAGAGTACTGTAAAGGGGGTGATATGTAAATATAGATAATTAAAGACAACATTTTTCATCTGTCTGCTCTGCCCCATTTTCATACCAAGAGCTTCTGACTTCCTCCTGCATTCTCTGTACTCATGGAATCCTATGAGTTCCTAATTATTCCTTTGTATCTGTCTCATTTGATCTTGACCTCTGGGTTACACCCAGCATTAACCACCTCCTTGGGCAGTCTGTTTCACTGGTTCATCACCCTCTTAGTAAAGAAATACTGCCTCATGTCATTTTTATGTTGGCGCACTTGCGCAGCCAACATCTTGCGGTAGTGGAGATTTGGAGGCGTGGTCGCTGTTGGGCGAATGCAGTGCACGCACCAGTAGGTGTGTCCCTCATTCCCCAGTCAGCCTGCATGCCAGCACCACACCACCCAGGCGAGCACATCTAAGGAAAGGTCCGCTGCAATGCGAGCAAAGCTCGTCACATGTAGCGGACCTTCCTACCTGCTTGCCCAGCATCAAACATGGCGGCACAGTGGCCGCTAAACTGCCGACTTCAGGGGTGCCCAATCCCCCAGTCAGCTTACCCTGCCCTCTTGTATATTGCAAGTGGGAGCCCACTCCCGTCAGCATAATGTGTCCCCCTCTCCTTTTTGGTTGCGAGGGGTGCCCAATCTGCTGGCTCATCGCCCCGCTTTCGTTGTTTTGCTGGCGAGGTGCCCAATCCCGTCAGCATCTGTCCCCACTCTCTGTTGCCAGCGATGCCCAGTCTCCCGTCGCTACTGTACCCCCAAAAAACTGTAAAAAGAAACCGTCCGCAATTTTTTTAAACACCTGTAAACAGAAAACGGTCCTCGAGTCTCCCTACCACCTGCACCCACTCACTGCGCACCCTGCCTCCCCACACCCCTCACCCCATACTTACCTTCGGAACCCAGCGTGATGATCTTCAGGACCGGGAACACGCCTGTACTCTTCAAAGCCGACCGCGAACTGAGGAAATGCCGGTAAGCTGTATAATGTAATAAATAGGGTTTTTTCAACTTTGATGCATATCTCGGGCATTTTTGGAATTTTTGCACCAAATTTTCAACATGGGGTTTTTGGGACCCCTCCTCATTAATTCTGTCACTGTTATGACGTTAATCAATCCCGAAAGGTGATTTCACAGTCACTGCGTGGAATCACCTTTCGGGACCAATTAATGCAAGGACAGTGGCAGTGTTCATCAGGTGGACTATCAAAATGCCTATGTTGCAAATATGATGGAAGAAATCCAAAAAATGGCTGTTTTACGAGCGTGCGTTGCGCAGTTGCTACGCACGCTTGTAACTTTGCAAATTCACAATATTTTCATGCCAGATTTTCAACATTGTCATTTTTCTACACCTCCTTGTGAACAGTACAACTGTCATTTTTCACATCCTGGCCGAAATGTGTTTCCGCACTTCCGGCGCACAATAGCACGGTTGCTGTGGGACATCAGTGTTTGGGGCAAATTACGAAAATGACAGTGACACTGTTCATGACCCGAGGTCCTAAAATGCCTATGTTGAAAATCTGCTGACGATACTCCATAAAATGACTGTGTTACGAGCGTGCGTTGCGCAGTTTGCATGCACACTTGTAATGTGCATTTGTAATATTTTCACCATTGGCATTTTTCCATACCTCTTGATGAACAGTACAGCTGTCATTTTACATATCCTACCCGAAATGTGTTTTCACATGTCCGGCGCAGAATAGCGCGGTCGCTGTGCAAAATCACTTTTTGGGACAGTTTGAGGAAATGACAGTCACACTGTACATGAGCAGAGGTGCTAAAATGCCTATGTTGCAAATTTGGTGCCAAAATCCACAAAATGACTGTAATGTTACAAAGCGTTGCGCATTTCCACGCACCCTTGTAACCACAAATTTGCAATATTTACATGCCACATTTTCAACACTGCCATTTTTTTACACATTTCTTATGAACAGTACCGCTGTCATTTTTCATATCCTGCCCAAAATGTGTTTCCGCACTGCACTACCAAAGCCAATGCCAGTGCAACAACATTCGGCATTGACAAATGCTTGTTAAACTTGCCTCTTGTGAATCTGCGATTCTTTTTCAGATGTTTGTCTGAACCTTAATGAGTCACTGGTGTCTACCCTGTTATATCTCCCCTGAATTTGAAGGTTGCTGTCTGTGCCACTCTCCCTCATCATCTCCAGTTAATACTTGTCAAGGTTCTTTATAAAATGGGTTGGAAATTTCCTTCTTCCAGTTTGGCTAGACACATCCCAAGACCTGTAAGTTAATTCTCCAGAAATGTACAGGTTAGAACGAGTTCAGGCAGTGAGATTTGGAATTTGGACAAATCACATACAGAATTCATGACCCACTTCATTTATCCCTGATTGCCATCACAAACATGGCCGCCACCTTTCTACACTGAGCCTTCAACGAGGCCTTAAACAGTCAAACATATTTAAATTACAAAAAATAAAATAATGAATTCTACTTTCCTCTCATGAGCTCTTTCTTACACACATAAGCAAATTAAAAAAAATATGATGCACTGTTCTTGTTTTTTTTATTTTGGTTATTTTTATTTTATTTTACAATGTTTGACCAGAAAAGGCACACTAGGTTGAGGTTTGTTTCCAGGTGTGTCTTGGAAGTATTGGAAAGTTAAAGTGACTTTCACGGTCACACAGTGTACAAGTGGTGGCTGTGGGATTCAAACCCACTTCTTCAGGTTTGCAGCTCAGTACTCTTAACCATTTCACTAGACTACCTCTGATTCCTGCAGGGCAGTCTTTGGTGCTTACCTAGCCACAAACAAAACTAAAATTATGGCTTCATAAAAAAGACTTTTGTTGTGTGTAAGGTAAACATTCTGTTAGAGGAATTCTGCAGGAGTTTGAATTGCTGTATTCCATGATTAACATTCTGCATGTTAATGTTACCCCTAGATGGCGCTATCCAAGGGGCTACTACCCCTGCCTGATTTGCCACTAACAGGTTGAGGGGCCTGGATCCAATGGCGGGTGCCTCCACCCAGAGGTCAGGGTTTGCAATAGTTAAACTAACTTGGTCACAGCCCTCTGGGACACTGCAACCCCCCTTTCTTCCCACTAGTGGCCCACACATATATCAGAATTACCTTCACAGTATACACTTACCCCAGGTCTGGTTCCGTCACTGGGACCTCCTGTGAAATGAGATACAGTGCAACAATCACAGTACAGTACTTTAACATAGACAAATACCTCAGGCAGTATAACTTTGCTGAAACAAGCAGCTCTGATTTATTTAGGGATATAACAAGGACAGGGGAAATCAGGTTAATTAGCTTATCACTCTAATAATCTACCTATGGCTCTGTGCACAGGCCTATCCCTATCAGTTACTGTCCCTGGGTACCCAAGCCCTAGTGGCTAGTCCAAACCGTGGCAGCTGGTAGGGCCCTTTCACACAGAGAAAAGGAGAATTAAACAGTCAGCAGTACAGTAATTCCATTTGGATTTAATGTGGCAATTCAACAGGAGCAACCTGAATTAGTACTCACGACCTCCAAATAAGATAGGGTCCTTCAATGTCAGCAGGGCTCACTTGAGGTACACAAACCTCTTCACACATCCATATAAAAGAAAGCACTATACCAGGCAGGCTGCATCTGTATCCCGATCGCAATTACTGCACAATACCCGGAGAACACACAGCAGATTCAGTTCCTGACAGACCGAGTGCAATTTTCAGCAATTCTTCCAGTCTTCTACAGGGTGAGCCTGGTTTCTACTCTTCAGAGATCCTTTGATTCTTTTCACAGGACGGATTCAGTCCTAACAAGCTGTTACAAGCTGCAGACCGGAACTCTGGGCCTTACACACGCTTTTTGACTAAAACTGCACACTGAAAAAGCACAGGGCTCCTTCCTTCACTGCCAAAGCTCAACTGAAACTCCAACCGACAAAACGGGCACTTCCTTTGAGTTCCTCCCAGTTCTTGACTGGATTGGCTGTCACCACAATAGACTGCTGCTGTTGGTCCAAAAAGGTGCTGAAGTCTAAACTACATCTCCCAGAGTCACTGCTCATACAATCCTCTTGTGGCTGGCTCAGATTATGAGTCCAAGTTCTGATTCGCCCAGGCACCATTTTAGAGCTAGCTTACCCCACACTGATTGGTCCAGTTCAGCAGTTCAAACTAGAATGGGGAACTAGCAGACACAGTTCTGACTGCAAAAGAAAGCAGGTTAGACAAACTGTAATTTCATTATTACTGTAAATGATTTCTGGCAAACAGTTACATCTTTCAGATAGGTTCCTTTGCACCCTAGTGACTGCAAAATGGAGTGAATTGGCAGCAGCTTGAGTGGTACTCAATCAAAGAGACACACAGTCCCCCATACAAACTAATTATGTCTGCAAGCAGACAGCTCTTAAAGAGACAGTACCAGAGGTTCTAAAAACACTCACTGATAAATGGCTTAAATGCCAAACACCATTCAGGCTTGGAGCATTCAAGCAAGCTCCTGGAAGTCTTTTGGGAACCCCCATTTGCAGGGGGGTTACATTAATATGTCCCCCGGAGCTACTCTTTGCTATATCAGAATAGTTTCATGCACACTCGGCTTCAGCAAGAACAGCGAAGCGATGCTGAGCTGTTCTGGCTCAAGCTGAAGGCAAGTGAAACCACTCTGATACAGCAAAGAGTGGTGACAGGGGACATATTAGTATCTTGTTGATTGAGCGTGATTGAGCTCGATCAATATCATAATTTTTTTTTAAAACGTTCCCTGGGCACGTGCTCGTGAGATGTTCTTCATGGAATAGGAGTGTCTTATGCGCAGAGGAAAGGAGCACTCTGATTGGTTGGGAGCACTCCCTCGATCTATAATGTCTATTGAATGTGTGGAAAAAAAGATGATTGTCATGTGGGGAGAGACTTCTTTTTAATAGTTTCATTTACCAAAAAAAAAAACAACTTTTGTAGTAAAAAAAGGTGGCTTTTTGTTTTTTTTTCAATTGTTTCTCAGTTTACCCATTATATAAGCACAATAAGACACTCCAGGTTATCGCTGGGGTTAATATACTTCCAGGGGCTGAAGGCACACTGTGCAAGCACGTCATACCTCACCATGCACCTGTAATTTCTTCTTTTTTTGTAACTTTAATTCATAGGTTTTATGACGTACAGTAAACACCATATAGCATAAACTGGTTGGGTATGCAAACCCCACTACTGAATGTACAGGAAGGAACATTTAATAACCAGTGACTAAAGTCCTTTAAGTCCACTCCTTTGTCGAGGATAGCCAGGCATTTTTAAAGAAGTAAAGTCCAGCAGGATAATACCGTAGGGATTAGCACTTTCACCAATTCGTAGACTTTAATAACAGTTCATCAGCATTTCTTGTCCCTTGCAGGGTCTAAACATCTTTGCAGGGGGCTGATTAGCCCAGTGAGTGAGTGTATTTTATAACAGAGGTGCTGGATTCAATTACTGTAAGTTGATTTTTACCCCACCTATGCAGTGACATAGATCATCTAGCAGAGTGTCAGTAAGAAACAAAACATACAACAATCATAAAGTTCTCGAACTGAGTAATGTGTACCAACACACCAGAGAATCCAACCACTCAACCCACTGCAAGATGTAAGCACAGAAAGCAGTTTATGTGAATGCAACTAGCATACATAACATGTCAGAGTAAAACAACAATTTCAGCAGCACGTTTCTTACAACCTAATACTTAAGGCTACAGAGCAAAGTTCCGTCTAAGTCCAGAGAAAAGGGTACTATAACATATGAGAACACTAGCCGGCAACCATGGTAAGTCCAAGTTCAGCCTTCCTCTCCATGCTTTAGATTTTCAAGCAGTGTCTGTACTATTACTTTATCAGCGAATACTAAGGCGGGTTCTCGATCCATGAATATATGAGCTTTGGTGCTGTGCTGAACCCGGAGCTGAATAGGAAACAATAACTGGGTGGTGATCCCATGCTCCTGTAAAGACTTTTTGATAATTTTGCAATCTCTTCTTACTTGTCTGTGTCTGGCAGGAAATGTCCAGAAACAAGACCGGTTTGCTGTCCTCCCAGACATTGTCCCCTCGGTTCCTGATTGGCTGGAGGAGAGGGATATGGACCTCTGCAGATAAGAGTAACAAAATGGCCATCAGTGGCCTCTGCAACTCTCCTCCACTTGATCGTGTTCTCTGTGGGATAGCAAAGGCTCTTGCAACTTTGATCCCCGATTCCGCTGGCAATAGTCCCAGGTCAGTGAAAAGCAATTTTTCTCTTGCTGCAACAGTTTCAGCCTTACCAGCAAAACAGGGAGCAAAATTAACAATCTGCACATTGTTGTGTCTGTGGGCATTCTCAGGAGCTTCCATTTTAACCCAAAGGAAGTGCAGGTCCTTTAAAAGACATGGCATTCCGATCCCTCTGTCTGACTCATCTGCAAGGTCTTTAATGGCTACAATGTGGATCTTTAATCCAGGTATCATATTCTGTAAGCTTCACCTCCACTGCAGCCAAGCACTTGTTTGTCTCATCTCCTGTGGCCTGGACTTTTTGTAACATGCCATGATCTGGTCAGATCTCTGCTGCTTGCTCCGCTGGGTGGGGAAGGCCCTTGTCCTGTCGATGAGGTTGCTGTCACAAAAAAATGCATCCAGACCATGTGCACCCTATTTCTGGTCCCACTTTAGACCCATTACAACTCTCGGAGGTGTTGCAAGTCCAGTTGGTCAGAACTGGTGGAGAATAACCGGTCAGAAAGTGTAAAAAGAAAGTTTTACAGTTTCTCACGATTCGGAGTTCTACTCAGTGATGTCTGCGATGCTTGCTGCTTCACAGCACTCCTCTACCCTGTCATTTCTTATTACTTACCTAGCCTTTCCTGTTTATTTCTCCCATGCTGCCCTTGAATTATCTTTATTGCCCTGCTCAGTAGTCACTCTGTATTCTCATTATTGTTCTTTAGGCAAGAGCTCCAAAATTGTACACAGTACCCTGCATGCACTCTGACCAGTGACCTGTATTTAGCATGCTCCCCTTTTAACTGCAGCTTTCAAATTCTTGCCTCATACACTCCAGCATCCTAGTTGCTCTCCCATATGCTTTGCTACACTCACTAGATGTTTTCAAATTGCTGTTTCTTATGATGCATAAATCTTTAGGGTCCTAAATTATAATCTGATTTAATTCACCACGTTGTATGTTTTGCACTTATTATATGTAATACAGCCATGTCAATAGTGCCATATATTGCATGCACGCTCACCTGTGGGGCCAGAGGATAAGAAGGCTACGAGTTCTAGTTCCATGTAAGGATCTTGAGCTATTATCCAACACTGACATTGTAGTGCAACACTAGAGGGCACTGCACCGTTTAGACTGTTTAGATGCTTTCTTTCAGGTGAGACATTAAAACCGAGGTCCCTTCTATCCAGGTGGAAATTAAAGACCGTATTGTATTTATTTATTTATTTATTTATTTTAACTTCCCAGGAATCAGTTGGGAGTAGGGAACAGCAAATGATGAGATTTCAAGAACACTTCTTGAAACCATGTAAGACAGTTTCTTGGAACAACTGCTAACTGGTGCAACAAGGCCTGAGGCTACACTTGACCTTGAACTAATGTATAGGGAGGAGGGGATTAGGGACCAAGCAACCTTCTGTGGCCTGATGGGGAGTGATAATATGATGATCTGTTTCACACTAAACATCATCCTGTTAAAAAAATAAAGTCATACTAGTCTGGAGCCTCAGTAACAGGGACCGACTACAATAAGCTAAGGATACTGTTGGGGCAGTAGACTGGTCAGTAGAACTGGTAAATTTATTTATTTATTTATTGAAGTGTTTCCCCAGAAAAGCACACTGAACAACTATGTTCATCTCCGTGCATCCGGGGACTGGAGTACATAGTCCAGCAGTAACATATTACAAACATAGGTACAAAATGTTTTTGCAACATAGGAAGTAAAGCAATGGTTTACACAGATTTGCAAAACATAGGAAGACTTACATTATTACAACTATAGGATGTGGAACAATAGTTAGATACTATTGGTACAGAGATTGGATACATGCATAACACAGAGTACAAGGAAAGGTAACTGTATTAGTTGCTGAGGCAAGATAACGGGATGTCGAACAAGGAGATAGAAAGGAAGCATGGAGAGATGCAGCAAACACCCTGAAGAGTTGCAACTTAAGCCCTGAAAGAAGGAGGTAACCATGGGGGTAGCAGAGAGAGAGGAACCGGGGGGTGGCTGCAGGGGCAGAGCCATGTAGCAATGTTGAGGTAATGTAGTTAGGCAGTGAGAGGGATAGGGGAAGGGAGGGTGGATGGATAAACATGCAATGTGAGGCATATTAAAAGAAATATTAGCCCATGTGGATGCATACTGAGATTAGTGAGATCATTTATCAAAACAGGGAGGCCTCTGAAGTGAGGAACAAAAATAGCAGTAACCTTAGAAAGTTTAAAAGACCATGTGGTTTCAGGAAGTGGAAAATCTGAGTGCTTATGTTAAAATGGAACTAGATATTGTAAATAATTCTAGGAATAACAGAAACGTTTGCTGGCTATGTCAGGGATTGCAGGAAGCAATCTGTTGGAATTAGCCAATTAAGAAACAACAGCAGTGAGTATGAGATGAGTAGCCATATAGAAATGATCAATATTCAAAACAAATTACTTTGCTCTGATTTTCTCAAAAACATAGAACTGTGATAATGATGATAAAACTACTATAGCAAAGTGAGAGCTCATGAGACAAGTAATTGATAGGCAGACTTGTGTGTTGATGCTCGTCATTGATTCCGTGCTGGCAGAACTCCTTAAACTAAATACTAACAGGTCATCTAGGCCAGGTGGAATGCATCCAAGAATACTTAAAGAAATGGCGTTGGTTATTTCATGTCATCTGATTATGATTTCCTAGCCATCACTTCATAGAGGAGGGCTACCTGTTCACTGGAAGGTGGCAGAAGTGGTGGCAAAACACAAGTAGGGGAGGTGTTATTTACCAAGTGACTATATACCCATTAGCTTGACATCAGAAGTTTGTATAGTATTTAAAAAAAATCAAATTTTGACTGCAGGGGTATCTAGACAACAATGGACTATATGAAAATTTTCAGCAAGGATTCAGGGAGGGTAGATAATTTCAAACATACTTATCTTTTTTTTGGTAAGGTAATCAGAGCAATAGATGAGGGAAGCTGCGTGGATGGTCTGTATTTGGATCTAAGCAGAGCCTTTGATAAAGTGCCACATGAAAATCTAGTTGAAAGGCTCCATGCACAGAATATACCAGTGCCTGTAGTGACATAAATAGAAAATTGCCCAGGAAATAGAAGGCAGAGGGTAGGTGTGAATGGAAAGAAGTCAGGTTGGTGTAATGTGGTCAATGGTGTCCCTAAGGATGCGGTATTGGGGTGGTTTTGTTTAATGTACAATATAAATTGGTGAATTCGAAACCAGATTATCAAATTGGGTGTCAAAGTTTTCTGAAGACACTAAGATCAGAAGGAAAGTGGTGTCAAATGTGGATATCAGCATGATATTACATGAAGAGCTTAAAAAAACCTAGCAACTGGGTGCAATCAAAGGGGATGTAATTCAATGTACAAAACTGCAAAGTGATACCCATTGGCCCAGGGAACAAAAAAACAGGTACAGTATCTGTGAACATAATTTGGAGAGTGTGATTTACATCAGAGATCCAGGAGTGATTACAGTACCAGTGGCCTAAAGAGCAGTAAGCAATGTACTAGAGCAGTAAGCAGTGTACTAGAGCAGTAAGAACTGCAAATATGATCCTGGGTAATATAAGGCAGAGTGTTAAAAATAGAAAAAAAATACACAACACTCGTGGAACTCGTACCAGACTTATAATTGCTGGTGCATAAATTTATTTGTGGCAAGAAGTGCCCAGACAACACCCTACAACCCTGGGGTTGTAGGGTGTTGTCTAGAAACTCTTTGCCACAAATAAATTTATGTACCAGCAGTTGTAAGTCTGGTACAAGTTCTACGAGTGCTGAGTTTTGTTTTTTTATGTTCATATGCGCTGACAGACTTCTCATCAGTGCCTGACTTTCCTGAGCGCACCTGTTCTGCTGGTTACAAACAGAAGCAGGGAGGTGATAATCATGTTGATGTATGTGAGATCCCATCTGGAGTATTGTGCCCAGGTGTGGTCACCTCTTACAAGGAATGGTGCATAGACTGTGTAGTGAAGTCAGAGGAGAGCAGCCAGATTGATCCCTGAATTAAGAAACCGAGATTGTGATAACAGGCTGGATGTCCTGGATTTGTAGTCACTGGAATTTAGAAGGCTTAATGGGGATATGATCATGGTGTTTATTGTTATGCAGGAAGATGGAGGATTAGATACTGGAGTACTTTGACTTTGAAATGGTGATACATATAACAACAGCCATCCATTTCAAATAGAGTCGGGTGGCTTTAGGATTGACATAAAGAAATATTTCTTTACTGAAGCATGGTAAGATTGTGGAATGTCTTGTCTCGCCTGATAGTACTGGTTGAGAAGCTGTCTAAATTATAACTGTGCAGAAGTCCACTGGCAGAATTCATGCAGGATGGCAATTCCACTTCCAAAATGCTGTTTGGAATTTTTTTTTTATTCCACGTAATTCTGAATAGCATTTCTACATAAACCGCAGAACACTATTTTACAGATCATGTAATCTGTGGAATTGCACTCTAGAGATCATATAATCTGTGGAGAAATTTTCTGCAGATCATGTAATCTGTGGATGGAATAATATTCTGCAGATCATGTAATCTGCGGAATACTATTCTGCAGATCATGTAATCTGTGGAATACTATTCTGCAGATCATGTGATCTGTGCAATTATGTTCTGCAGATCATGCGATCTGTGGAATACTATTCTGAGCATCATGTGATTTGTGGAATACTATTCTGCAGATCATGCGATCTGTGGAATGATATTCTGCAGATCATGCGATCTGTGGAATAATATTCTGCAGATCATGCGATCTGTGGAATAATATTCTGCAGATCATGCGATCTGTGGAATAATATTCTGCAGATCGTGTAATCTGTGGAATAATATTTTGTAGATCATGTAATCTGTGGAATAATATTCTGTAGATCTTGTAATCTGTGGAATACTATTCTGCAGATCATGCGATCTGTGGAATAATATTCTGCAGCTCATGTAATCTGTGGAATAGTAATCTGCAGATCATGTAATATGTGGAATAATATTCTTCAGATAATGTAATCTGTGGATGGAATAATATTCTGCAGATCATGTAATCTGTGGATGGAATAATATTCTGCAGATCACATAATTTGTGGAATAATATTGTGCAGATCACATAATTTGTGGAATAATATTCTGCAGCTCATGTAGTCTTGTGGAATAATATTCTGCAGATTATTTAATCTGTGGATGGAATAATATTCTGATCATGTAATCTGTGATATAATATTCTGCAGATTATGTAATCTGTGGAATAATATTCTGCAGATCATGTAATCCATGGAATAATATTCTGCAGACCATGTGATCTGTGGAATAATGTTCTGCAGATCATGTAATACTAGGAGTAATACTAGGAGTGGATAGATGTACAGAAGGCAAAAACCCATTGTGGTACATCCCCCGCGAGTGGGTTTATTTATTTCCCATAGGATTTATTTTATTTATTTATTTATTGGAATAATCAGATTTACAACCTTTGAGTCAGAGACTCATTTACAAAGGTACCTCGTCACAGGGAGGGTGGACAACAAGTAAGTGATGTTTAGACAGAGGTTACAATACAGGTGAGATACAGGCATAGATAAACAAACACAGTTTGTTATAGTTATACATGAAGAGTCATTCTCTGATCTAGAACCAGTGCTTAGTCATCCATGGAACCCAGTGAAGTCTGTAAGGGACTAGATTAGACAGAATACAGTTCCACTACAGGCAGTTACAGCACCGACTATCAACAATGTGTTTTCGGAGGGCTATTTTGAACTGGCCAATCCTGGGAATGTCTGTGATTCACTCTGGGAGGGAGTTATACCAGGCCGGTGCTTTATGATGAAAGGATCTTTGGCAAAGAGAGGTCCTTGCTCTGGGTACTAGGAAGGTGGCTTTAGTGGAGTTACGGGTTAGCACAGGCCGGGTGGCCTATTGCAGGGATGCGGAGACCCCTGGGGGCATAGCCCAGATAGGGTCTTTTTAGCCAGCAGGCAGGTGTGGTATTTCAGCTGTTCCTCAAATGTGAGTATGTTTGTGGCAGAGTATTGCAGGCATGTGTGAGTTCTGCTGTGGGCGCCAGTCAGGAGCCTGCAGGCTTTGTTAATAGAGGTCTGGACTTTAGTGAGGGCGGTGGGGTCTTCTGCTGCGTAGATTGGGAGTCTGTAGTCTGCCAGTGACAACACGGATGAGGTGATGGCCAGTTTTAAGGCAAATTCTGGGAGGCAGTCTTTGTGACGGTAGAGGAGACCAATCCTGGAGTTCATGGCTGATGACAGGGTTTTTAAATGGGTGTGGAAGGTAAAGCCTGCATCAAAGGTGATGCCCAGGTACTTGTATGTTGTTACCTGTTCAAGTGGGTGGTGTGTGCTGGGGGTGATGAGCAGGGGAGAATCCTTGGCGCTGTTTTGTCGGTGTGCAAAAAGCATTGATTTTGTTTTTTTCAGGTTTAGGACTAGCCGATGGTTGTTGAACCATTTTTCTGCTTGGTAGAAGGTGCATTGCAGTGTGTTTTGGTGCAGAAGTGGGTCCGAATGTGATGCTATGATCACTGCATCATCTGCATAAAGAAGTATTTTGTTGGAGCAGGAGCTTGGGAGGGTGTTTAGGAAGAGACTGAAAAGGGTGGACCCAAGGATAGAGCCTTGGGGGACCCCAGAGCGTACTGGTAGATTGGCGGACAGGGTCCTATTTAGCTTGACTCTTTGGGATCTGCTGTGTAGGTAGCTTAAGAACCAGTTCAGTGGGCCAGATGAGAATCCCAGTTGGCTAAGGGAGTTTATCAGCAGGGGTTGACACACAGTGTCAAAGGCCTTGGATAGGTCGATGAATACTGCCCTTGCAAGTTTACCATCATCAAGCGCAGAGTGGATATGGTGGGAGAATTCCAGTAGATGCTTATCTAATTTTAGTTTAAAGGTATTGAAGGAGTCCACTTCCACCATCTCTCTGGGGAGAGAATCCCATATCTACACCATCCTCTCGGTAAAGTAAAATCTTCTAGCATTTCTTTTAGGAAAGGTCAGCATAAGCTGATAATCATGGCTTCTAAGAGTGAAGTCCCTCTGATTGTGTATTAACCCAAGGTCTGTCATTAGTTGTGTATCCCTGTAAATTCTGAACATCTGCAATAGATCTCCTCTGGTCCTTCTGAGCTCCAGTGTGTAAAGATTTAGTTCTTTGAGTCTGTGTTCTAGTCCATGTTTTGGAGACCATCCACCATCTTTGTTACTCTCCTCTGTACACCCTTGGCTCGTTTTACATCACTTTGCAAGTGTGGGCTCCTGTGGAATAATATTCTGCAGATCATGTGATCCATGGAAAAATAGTTTGCAGATCATGTCATCTGTGGAAGAATGTTTTGCAGATCATATAATCTGTGGAATAATATTCTTCAGATCATGTAATCTGTGGATAATTTTTCTGTAGATCATGTAATCTGTGAATGGGATAATATTCTGCAGATCGTGTAATCTGTGGGATAGTATTCTGCAGATCATGTGATCTGTGGAATAATATTCTACAGATCATGTAATCCATGGAATAATATTCTGCAGACCATGTAATCTGTGGAATAATATTCTGAAGACCATGTGACCTGTGGAATAATGTTCTACAGATCATGTAATCCATGGAATAATATTCTGCAGACTATGTGATTCATGAAATAATATTCTGCAGATCATGTAATCTGTGGAATAATATTCTGCAGATCACGTGATCCATGGAAGAATATTCTGAAGCTCATGTGATCCATGGAAGAGTATTCTGCAGATCATGTAATTTGTGGAATAATATCCTGCAGACTATGTGATTCATGAAATAATATTCTGCAGATCATGTAATCTGTGGAATAATATTCTGCAGATCATGTAATCCATGGAATAATATTCTGCAGATCGTGTAATCCATGGAATAATTATATCTGTTGTTTGCAGAAAATTAAGTTCACAATGGAATTTCATGGAAATTTAGAAATTCTGCAAAATTCTGGTGGAACCAGAATTTGAAAACTCTGTACAGCTCAAGTCCAAATTTAAAATTTAAGTGGATGGATTTATAAGGTCTAGAAATATAACTGATTTCAACCCCCGAAGTGTAGGAAGGCAGTCTTGATAAACATTGCCTCCTTCTGTCCTAAAACATACAATGTAATTTATCAGAAGAGTATGGGAGTGTCCGGATCAGTATTTCCCCTTCAATAAAACATGTCCATGTAACTCATCCTACAGGATTCACCTAGAAATAAGCTGTCACAGCTCAATGTACCTTTCCTGGATTAAAATGACAAATACATATGCAGTGACCGGCAAGATGTGGAATGTGCTGCTCTATAAAATAGACGTTGTTCCTCTGTGAGTGCTGACAGAGAGCTACAAAGTGGCACCTCTTGCTCAATTCACCTCTTGGGACAGATACGTCTTCTCCGTGGTGGAAAATTCATGTATTTGCCACATACCAGAAGTTTCAAGTTTAAATATTTATTCATTTAGTTTTTGTTATATATAGTATGCGTTTGCCACACTGTGGCTTGTTGTTTCTAGTAAATATGTATTGATTTTGTATACTATCATTGGACTATTGTAATCAGTATTTTGTCCATAATTTGCGTAGCTTTGTGTCTTTCCGAGGGTCCATTATGAAAAGTAGAGGGTTGTCTCAGTACATTGCCACCATGTTACTAAGAAGTAAAATAAATCTTGTCAGTCCCTTTTTTTGCTGCTGCACCTCAGAGCAGAAAATAACAGAAAGGTAAACCCAGGTGAGTTAATGCTAACAGACTTGCACAGAGATGGAGGAATGTTTTGGGGAGGGGCAGATGTGAGTGAAACAAAGAGACGCTTAGGGTGAAAGATGATGAGTCCATCTGACTCTGTGATGCAGAGCAATAAGGGATAACTTGCTATACTGGCAATCCAGGTCTACACCCTAAGACTGGAGGCCAGCATGGAAGGATAAGACATCCAATTATAGGAGGAGACAGCATGGCCTAGTGGCTAGAGCACCAGTTTATGGACCAGGAGAGCACAGGTTCAAACCCTGCTAGAGCAAAATACTAACTGATCTTGAACAAGTCATTTAACCTCCCAATGCTCTAGTCCACCCAGCTGTAGAAATGAGCAGAAGCAGGACCCCACTGAAGACAGTATGTTGCATCTTAGCGGGGCCATTCTGTATAAATACACTATAAGGTTGGTACATCCCACTGCTTGACTGACTCCAGTACTGGGCAGGATTCCCTGCACAAGAATGCCTTAGGAGGGAACAGAGGGATGTTGAGGTGCCTGGTGCTCAGTGGGCATGCTGCTATCATGGCCAGTGTGCCACTGAATGGAAAGGAATAACCACTCCTTCTGCCAGATGACCTTCCCCAGCTCCCCAGCATAACTGGCGTATCTGCTCCAGGTCCCAGCTCCCTTGATGTTTCTCCTCCTCCTCCCCAATCTATATCTTTCTCCCCTCCCCCAGTCATGGACAGAGACGAGACCTGGGAACAGAGGCAGGTAACATCTTTGGGACCCTGAGGGGTGAGTGCTAGAATGTAATAGTGCCCGATGGCAGCTGGAGGCAGGTAGTGCTTGAAGGGGTATCAGGAGAGGCCCCAGATGCACCAGAGGAAAATATATGAAACAGAAGGGCCCAGTATTGCAAGCTGCTGTTTACGCAGTTTTGATGCTCCACAGTGCATCTTTCCTATACTGTATTTCACCCTACTAATGTGGAGGATGGAGGAGAGGGAGGGCCCAGTTCTCATGGTGAGCATGCAAATGAATTCATCTGGTGGTACTCCCCTTTAACTCTCCATTTGGTGAGAGCACAAGTGGGTATGCTTGCCCATTGTAATTTATGGATCTATTGTGTAAGTCTTTTACTGGAAGCGACATCTTAATAAGGTGACTGAGAGACCAAAACAAAGTAGCTACTGTATATCACATAACTGAATACAGCAGTCCACCAAGATGCAAAGAGCCAAGGAACAAGGTCATGCAGGCAAATCATGCCTTATTTATTGTTACTAGAAGTCATCTGGGCCCCCCAGGGTACAGATGCACCTCTCAAGGGGCCCAACCTGGGTTCTTGACTTAACGCTCACTGAGTGTGCTGATGTTACAGTTATAAATTTATTGCCCATTGCCTCCACCTGGGATAGTGCTAGGGTACCTGACCTATTCTCCAGGCTGTTATCCCCCCGCCCCCAGGAAATAATGTTCCTGCTTCCCAACTTTTTGATGCCTAATACAGTGTAGTAAACCACACAACAAGGATATAACAAACACATTTATAAGCAATAAGACATGACAGGAGGTCAGTTGTCTGGGGTTAATAGACAGGGGCAGAATGAGGCACAAGGCATTTGCACCAAGTGCATCAAGCAAGTGTTAGAAAATGGGCTTAAGAATCTAGAAAATCTGATTGACTTGCAGGGGTACATTAAATAGCAGATAGAGCCTGGTAAAAAACAAATGCCAGTTTGGGGTGTCCCATTACCAAGAGTATCAATGGGCACCCCAAATGTTCACACTGACCACGGAGGGATGGAGGCTATGGAGGGTCTATGCACCACAGCTATACCTCAGCTACGCAGTGCATAGACACTTTGCAACATGGAGAATAGCTGTTCACTGTTATTTAATCGCTTTATAAAGCTTTATTTTGTGAAGCTTTGTTCTGTTGTAAAAATCAATTGTACTTACACCTTGTTCCCTTCCCCCAGGGCGCATCTGGAAATGAGCTAATTTTGCTCAGTATGCCTTTCCTGGTGAAACTTTTAAAATAAATAATAAATAAGTAAATTAGTACTAAATAAGTCACATAGTTCTAGGGGTAGAACCCATTAGGGGGCTACATCAAGGCTCCCTCTTTAGTTGAACTGGTGTTTACCAAGGAGGTAATTCCTGGATGACTTCAGCAGTTATTGTGTCCATAATGAGCGAATCAATTCAGTCTCAAAAAGTAGCACATGTTGAGTTTTGGTATGATGCAAAATAAATATTTACCTGATTACTTTAATTTATTGTAGATTCTGAAGCACCGCACCTGAATAAAGTGGCATGTGGCTGTGAAACAGTGGGGTCAAGTTGGTGGCCAGACAATGTACCATCTCATGAAACAAACCACTGTAGTTTGACGGTGAGTGAGCAGTCTCCTTTTGGTTTATAATGAAATTATCCATCTTAAAGCAGCAGAGAATGTTATAGTGAAAATGTTACACCGGCAGCGTTTTATGATATTTTAGATCAGGCAGCACTTAGTAACTTTAAAATACAACCAGTCTTATATTTGTTCAACTGTGCACAACCAAAGTGAGAAGTTATGAATTCAAGCTATGCTTGTGCAACATTTGTTGATTGTTAGGAATCTAATTTGTGTGACTGAGTTGTTTAAGCAATAATGCACAACAGGGTGTGGGTTGTGCTAGGATAACCTCACGCCTGGGTGGTTGGGCACGAGGTTGCAAGCCAAGTGCGTCCAATGTCCCAGAAGCGAGGTTATCCCAGCATAACCCGCACCCTGGAGTGCATTATTGTTATTATACAATGGCTCCTTGTTATACAAAATAAAAAAATAAAAATAAAAAATATGTTTTTAGTAGATTTTTAGTGTGGCAATATATCTCTGTTTCTTAAGTGTATGGCATCCAACTCAATATCCGAATCATCATCCAAGGCATCCAGATCAATACAGTGAGGTTGTGCTGGGATAACTTCACTGTGCCAGGGACACACTGACCAATCAGAGACCAGGACATTTTCTTGCCATTGTATAATTGACTGTTATACCACAGTGTTTTTGCCATTTGCACTTAACCCTTTTTGAGTCTGCCAGCCTGTTGGAGTAACATGCAGGCAAAGGTACCCTCTTGAGGATGGTTCCACCCCTAGAGGGTCTGATAGAACATTATTCATTTGTCTAAAGGTACCTTAGGGATGGAGCCCCAAATAACTGCATAGCTGCTGACACAAACACAGACTGACTGGAGTAATGACATAGACAACTCGTGGTTGATAGAGAACTGATGGCAGACTGAGGCATGACTTCCAGAAGAAGAAAGGGAATGGCAGAATTGTAAGGTAATAAAGAAGCAAGCCACCACTGAACCTCAGCTCACAGCAGAAATCTGACTACTGGGGTATATATTATAACTATATAGATTATATTACAGTTTTTGACACTCAGGAGAGAAAAAAAGCCATGTGGAGGAAAACTGGGAATCCATGGCCTTGGTCACCATCCTCCTGGCATAGGTAATTATTCTAATATCAGCTCAGTTTTTGCTAATTTAGAATTCAATTCAGGCTAAGTTTTGGAGGGATAACTCTCACTTTCTCTCTCTAATGGGACACTTCTGTGGGGTGCCACCAGTTAATCTCTGCAGATAAAGGAAGTTCCCCCATGAAGGAGGCCCACTCCTCAAGGTGTGGAATGAAGAGAGTAATGACTTCTGAATGGCTAGCACCAATCCTAGAACTGTGAGAAGGCTATTGTGGGGGGGTCTGACCCCCCCCTGTTGTCATTGGATCTGTCTGCCCACCACCCCCATGCCCAGGCTGATGCCCAGCTGAGGGGGCTTCCCACTCCCAATGGACATCATGGGCAAGCCATGAATTATCCCCCAGGCTGGGGCCATGAGGGCGAGATCTCCCCGGTGGGCATCATAGGCAGTAGACGGTGGAACGGAATGGGCCATCATGCTGGGGGGGGGGGCAGCATTTTCTTTGCTGCCCAGGGGCAGGGATGTGCGAGCGCCACCGTCCGCCCCACCTCCAACGTACTGGTGCCAGTTGCAGTGCTGCCCCCAGCCTCTGACAGGGGTCCATCAAGTGCCAGACACTCTTCCCCTCCCCCCACCCCCCCCAGAGAAGGAGAGCAGTCTCCAGGATGCTCAATCCCTCTCCCTCTGGCCAGCCCTACGAATCCTGGGTCCATTCCCAAACCTGGGTCATCAGCGTTACAAGCGGAAATCTAACTGCTGTGCCAGTGGGCCAGCTAGAACTGTGAGGAGGCCTAACCTTGATTGTAAACTAAAGGAAGGGGATATAGAGTGAGATCAGGTGGACCTTAGGCAGACAGAGGGAAAATAGCTTTCAGAGGTGCTGCTGACATAGTTCACATAGCTAAAAAAAAATCATGTGAGGTTCGGGCTCAATCTCCTGGCAGCTGAAGTCTTAAATGCTGCATCATAAGGGTATGCCAATAGAAGATATGCATGGCTAAAGTTTCCCCCAGAGAGCTGGACCTTACTACCCAGTGGGTCTGCGAGGAGGTGCCACAGGAGACAAGAAACTTACAGAAAACAATCCCGCCTGAGATAAGAGACTCACCCTCAAGGTGCAGACTTCAAGGAGAGCAGATTTAGCATGCCTACTCACAGGACAAACCCTGAGGGCACAAATTTTAGGAAATCGGATTATGGCCAGTGCGAATGTGTCCATGGCACCTGATGACATGGAAGCAGGAAGCGACTGACTGAACAATGACTGCTGAAAGGAATGACCAATATTGACTGACGGTAAAATGAATGAAAAGGTCCTGGAAAATGAACACGTCAAAGGCCAAAATCATAGTTAAAACTCAGTGACAAACAGGAAATGCCTATATTTGTATTAAAGTAAGACTGAGGTGATCCTGCTGAAACAGACCGACTGACTGAAATGACGGAGTAGGATTAGAAGCAGAAGCAGCTGCCTGTGACTAGGAAGCCAGGTGGAATTAATGAGGAGGAATGCAGTGGGACTGTGAGGAACGTTTGTAAGTGGCTTTGGTATACACAAACAGGTAGAAAAGGTGGAGAAGACAAGCTGCTGTAAATACAGCAGAATGACATAGATATGACATTGAAACTAGTAAGGACACTGAAAACCAAAATGGAATCAGTAAACACAGGAGTGACGTGGAGACATGAGTGTAGTATGAGTGACAAGACCTACAGATAAGAAGGCAGAATAATGTTGCAGCCACTGACGGCAGAAAGAAACACTAACCAAGAAAGTCGCTGAAGACACAAACCAAGCAGAAAGCCCCAAAGCAGCAAGGAAAAGCACCATCACCAACATGGGGGGGGGAGGGCAGTCAGAACCCCTGTGATCAGAGGCAGCTGAGGCTCTGGCCGAGCCTCTGGCTACTGTGAAGAAATGGAGCTTCTAAAGAAAAAGTGGATTTAATAGCCTAGGAAGGGGGTGGCTGCTTGCTCCTGCCCACCAAACTGCAGGCATAGCCTTAAAATTATTTTTAATTTTTTATGGCACATTGAAAAATGGCCTCCCACAGTAAATCCTGCGTCCACTCCATCCTTTAATACAACCATGTCATTCTCCTTTTATTCCTGTTCCAGCATAAATCTACAGTATAGAAGTGGGCCAAAGAGTGAACCGAAGTCATGTGGGTTCGATGTGCGCCTCACGCCCATCACGCTGTGTGTACAAAACAATGAAATATTTCATATTTTAAAGATTTTGTGCCTGACTGAACTAATTTTTTTTCTTCAATGCAACCAGAAAGTGACGGTTGTCTGATCACTGCCAAAACAAACATAAGGACCCTTTTGTTGTGTTGGTGTTGTAAATTAGGTGGTGCAGGAAAAGAATGAGACTATTCCTTTGTGGATGTAGTGTTTTCTTCTTCTTGCTCCTTTTCCTGCTGTAAGGATGGTTCCACTGGCATGCTCTTTGACAGATGAGATGACAGGAGTAAATAAAGAAATGATTGGGATTAATGGCTCGTTATAACAGCCATTCATAAAGGAAGCTGCCCCAGTCACTTAGCTCTTTATTGCCTGAATCCTTTCATAGTATCTGTAAGCTGTTGTGTTCCTCTGTGTTCAGCAGTCATGCTGTGAACCCATAGAGCCAGTATCCCCAGCTGATTTGAGAACAGATGGTGCTGAACAACAAGCATGCCTTTGTAGTACCTGCCCAACATCTGTATTTGAATATGCTTAACAGCTAGTGACCCCAGCAATATGCTACACCAGCTAATATTTGCCAGGGGGTTTCTCTTTGAAACCAGCGAACCAGTCATGTAAGCCTTTCTTGGCTCATTTCCCCCTGTAGGTGTCTGTCTCCCTCAACACCATTTTGAAAGGCTGGAAACTGCATCCATCAATATGACTAGAGCTTTTGGTTCAATAAAAGCTCTATCTGTCTCTGGTCAGGCTCTGTTTTTGTTTTTGGACACAGTAGTATTAGTTCATTTACATGACATAGTGTACGAAGAATTAAGTCAAATCCTAACTTAGGGAGGCAGAGGGGTCTAGTAGTTAGAGCCCACAGCTGTAAACCTGGAGACCTGGGTTTGACTCCGATGACTACCATAGAAACATAGAATTTGATGGCAGATAAGGACTGCTTGGCCCACCCTATTTTTTCCCCCTGCCTATACTGTCACCACAGACCCACTTACTGAGTGATACACAGGAAGTCATTTACCTTCCTTGTTCTTCCTCTTTTTCTAATCTATCTCAGTGCTGTCTGAAACCTGGTCTGTCAGGATTGTTGTAATGACTATTTATTTGGCTGCACCCTAACTCAACATGTATCACAAGTGTGGCGGGAGGGTCATTATAGACTTAAGGATAGACTTTCAAAAACAGTGACACAGGACTTACAATCATATTTACAGCCACTCTTGCATCACCCAAGATGATCACAAAGATACATAGCATATATGTAGAGAAAGTGTCACATTTATGACACCTTTGCTGCTTTACAGCAGATTTAATCAAAAACGTGACGTGTTACTTTTCTGATGTAAGCAGCTGTCGAATTGCCACAAGCCATGGCACTTGTGCAAAAATGTTAGTCCACCTTTTAGGTGGCTTAACTCATTGTTTCAGGCATCGGGGATGCCACACGTCTCCGATGCATGACTGAAGATCTAGCTCCCTCACCTTTGTGATGTTTCGTAACTGTTTCAGATCAACCTGTGTGCAACATTAATTACAAGTTACAAAGTTTATTGAGCAACCATTGGGTCATTACAATTACAGACGACAATAAAATACAGAAACTACAGATTTAAAATCAAAATCAATTAATGAATAAGTATGTACATATTGCACCAAGTTCTCCCTAAGGTAAAACATAATTATTGCACCAAAAGATAAATAAGTAAGTATACGCGTATTGCACCAGGATCTTCATTAATGTTGCACGAATATATTTCATAGCTTAAACATGGGGCAAAAGTTTGTATTTATGTTTCCTTATGCGTAAAACATTTCTAAAGAAAATTGCTAAGCTTTTTACTGTGACTGGATCTTTAGTATACATAAGTATATCTGTATACGTATAGTGTATGATAGAACATTCTTATGCATGGAAATCCATCAGGACAATAGTGCTGTTATGCTGCAGTAGCCTCTTAACTTTCCATTGTTATGCTGCACTGACTACATAGCTTCTGTAGCATAACAATATGTCTCATGCTCTGTCAGTGAGCTTGTGCCTTGCGCTCTCCTCAGCTGTAGTTTGACAGTTACAGTGGCGAATTCAAACTGACGGTTGACAGCTGTAGACATGTCAACATGATGAGGCCGTACTCTATACAAGACAATGTATGCCTCCTGGTTCATAACAAGTGAGTGAATTAATCTTGCAGTTGGCATGGCGACAGAACCTCTCAAGCTGCAGTCTCGTGGTTCTTTTGGTCGCCACGCCAACCACTCAATGAATTAACTCACATGTTATGAACCGGGAGGCATACATTATCCTCTATATTAGATTTTCCGTGCCCCCCAGTGGGGCACAACCCTAATTAAATTCAGCAGTGATCAGGTTGTCATTTAGGAGACATCCACATGGTAGCCACATAAACAATAATCTAAATATTTACTGAGGAAAGATGCTGCCCACGCTTCAGAGGATACATACCCCAAATAATAACGGTGTTCAGTATTTCCACGCCAGTATTTGAGATGATCGAAAACACATTAACCATTGAAGCTCTACCAGACACGCCAGCTATATGGTGGATATAGACTGTTGGTTAACTAGGATCTGCAACTTATCCAATAGGTAGGGAAATGGGCAGACTTCGTGGGCCAAGCGGTCCTTATCTGCCATCAAAGTCTATGTTTCCATGATATCCTTATCAGGGATAAATCTGCTATGGGGCAAATTTTCTGGGTAGCTTTTACTGTATCCAGAATCAATTATTCTTGTACTGGATCATTATCTATCATATGATGCTCAGATGCACCCCATAGTTACAGTTCTAGTCACAGGTATTAGATAATGTGGTACTCTCACCACTCTTGTGATGAACTTGGTGGGGCTGTCTGGCTAGTATCTGGGGCACTTCTCCAAGACAAGCCTTATGATAGTAGGTATCCACTCTGGAAATAATATCCAACTTATCCTGGAGTGGAGCCCACCATATCCTTGTTACCAACCCCGGCCAAAAATCATGGAGTCTGGGTGTGTGTCACAGCGTGTGATAATGAACTTCAGACGAGGCACATTTACAGGTTTAAAACACACCTTGGTGTGATATTTATTTTTTTAAATTCAAAAAATAATAAATGAAAAAAAAATTGCAAAGAAAATCACTACTTAACATCAGTAGTTTTTCCCATAATACAGTCCTGGATCATAGAGCTCCTAAGACCCTTCTCATCTGCATTCAACAGCTTGTCTACAGTAGTAGTAGAATCTCACTCTCTCTCTCTCTGTCAGGGCTGAGCCCCACTGGGCTGAACTGAAGTGAACTCAGTGAAGAGGTATTTATATATTTTGGTGGGTGGGGGTCACTGACTAAGCTCTTGCTGTATTTACAAGTCTGGACATGTTTCAAAACCAAGGGGGGAGGGGATTGTGTTAGGGGATTTCCTGGTTCATTTAAAGGTACAGTGTTTATATCCACAGATATTGACTTTCTATATCTCTGATCCACAGTGACTCTTTTATACGTAGAACCTTATACAGTAACAGGTTTATAGTGTGAATTTATGAAAATACCTTAAGGATTTCTTACAACTGTACTAATCATAATATTATTATTCTTTTATATGGCTTCTGAATCCTCTTTATTTAAAAAGGTTTTATTAACTGTATTTATTTCTATTTAAAATAGCCTTCATGCTTTTTGTACACAAAATGCACTTATGCACTTTACACAACACCTCTCCGGATGTTTGGCATCATTCCAGGGACTGGATGGATGGAAATGGAAAAAGAATGAAGAGAGGACTAGTAGGAAGTTTAGTAGGGACAGTAAAGAGCTACGCTAGATGGCCAATGTAGGGTAGGTGGGAAAAAGAAGAAAGGCAAAGAGAAAAATGTTAACTGTTGCTAGGAAATGAGATAGAAAAGTGGTCCATCAGTCACAGACAAGGGTGTAACCTAACTCCGTCACAGTGTGTCTTGAGGTGTTGCAAGAGTGTTGGATCATCAAAGTACATACTGTGACAGTGTTTGTTTAATTGAATTAGGGAAGTGAAACTCTAGCCCTTTCTGTTTATTGTATTCATTTAGCCTGTGAGTTAATTTATCATGGTGTCTGCTCGGAAGGTAGATACAGCAAGATGCTAGAGGCAAGCTCTGGAAGAGGAAGCCTTCTGGAAGGCGCAAAAAGGTTAGAAAAATGTGTGTGGCTGTGCTGTGTTAAAGTTTAGAACCTACTGTACCGAATAAAGGAAGGGATGCTGTTTGACATCTAATCTGTATTAAATGGTGGTGGGGGTTCAACCCAGCTGACAGACTCATCCAGCACAGTCACCTGACCTGTCTTCAGGAAGTCCCCTTGAGTTGTGAGGAATGGATTTCTGCTACAAGTACCCTGGTTTGTGAGGATCTTGCTATCTTTTGTACTTTTGGTATACCAAACCCATTATGTGATGTCAAAGTAAGGCTTCCAACAATAACAAGTGTCAGGGTGGGCACCTAAGTGCAAACATCTATTAAAAATCACATTGATCTTATTTCTGCACCATCTGGAAAGAAAGGAAGGCTGTAATATCCTTGATCTTCTGGGTGGCTGTACTTAAAAAGTTGAAGGAAACATGGAAATGTTTAAAAAATGAACAGGGGATCAGAGTATATAATTATCTGAGTGCTTAAGTGAGGCATAGAGGGGTCAGCTGTGAGCTAGGAATAGACAGTACGTGCTGTCTTAGAAGGTAATTGATAATCTTAATGAATATATATTTTAAGGGATATTAGGGTGTTTGTGGGTTAACATGTGACGCAACAGGTGTAGAATGCTTGTGTCTCTCACAAGTGATATTTTGGACAGTAAATATTGAAATGTATACTGCTGATATATGTTGGGTTCTTTTACAGTGCTGGCCATCATCACACATAATTATAGCAAGGGCTCTTCACAGCCTGATATCGGTCAGAAAAACTGAATTATAGAAACGTAGAAGGTGACAGCAAATAAGGACCATGTGGCCAACCTAGTCTGCCCCTTTTCTCTACCTAATGCAATTCATCTGAATGCGACTTTTCAGGTGTTGGGTTTTGCTGCTTTGTGCCATGTTGTGCCTCAGAACAAGGTGGCGATGGATGCCGCTGTACATCTTACTATAGTTTCAGAATTGTATTAAAGTGCCAAGGCAATTACTGTTGAGTAACAGGCTATGATTAAGAGGGGCAATTTGATAAATGTATTGGAAATGTGTGGAACACATATTTGTAGAAGAACATTGGTTAATGTGCATTGTGCCACTTGGAAATTAATAAAAACATATTAAATGAAAACAAATAATTTATCCTATACATGACAACATTTTGAAATAAATTTCTTCCAATATCCTTATCTTATTACAGCACTTTTTTTATGGGGGGGGGGTTTGAAATTTAAGGCCCCTGTTAGTTACCTTCTACATCAATATTTAAAAGAGATTTAGGAAGACATAAGCAGAGATTTAAGCAATATACCACGACAGGGTGTGGGCCATGGTGGGATGTACTCGTGCCTGGTGTGTTGTTTAGTCATGAGGCCACAGGCTGAGTGAGCAAGATACACCAGACGTGGGTAAATCCCACCATAACCCACACTCTGGAGTGGGATATTGCGATTATACAATGTCCCCCTTTTTTGTCCTGAAAAAATAAAGGAAAATACTTTTTTGTCTCATTTTAAATTACTTTTAGTAAATTTATTTGTGCGCCAGACAAAATAGTCCTGGGTTGCTAGGGATGCTATCTTGGGATGCCAGGGTCTGGTTTCCTGTGTATGGGTAGTGGGGTTTTGCCATTCCCAGTCTCAATGCTTTTCCTGGGGAAGGGAGACCTTTAATACTTTGCCCCATGTTGCCAGTTCACTGTATTTCAGCTCCATTTCTGTTGTAGAAGCTGGAACAGCATTGTGATCTTTGTCGATGGTCCCACTTCAAGTACGGAGCTCTGGCACCATTTTTTTGTGTATTGCTGCCATGCTTCACAAGACTCCTTCCCTGTCCCTTCTGTCAGACAAAGTGATTCATTTTGTTTGTACATAATGGTGGACAGACCTTGGAGGCAGTGATCAATGCAAGGGAGGCGGGAGGGAGTCAATGTTTGCATCGGAACTGGGACAGGAACGGAGGCCAGAGTGAGCATGGTATTTCAGCCTCGCAGCATCCAGCGTAGAGTGATGGGAAGGAGGAACCATTATGGAAGTCATTAGCACTGAAGAAAGCTGCAATCTGGTATGAGAAGGAAGGGGGGTATGTGGAGAACAGTAAGAAAGCCTCTGTCTGGCACAGGGTGGGAGGGTCTACATATGTGTGTGTGTGAGTGTGTAGAATGGTACCACAATGGAGGCGAGAGCAAGCAGGTGAAGCTGGAGAGAATGACCGTCAGAGGAGCTTGCAGCTGAGGATGCCACGGGGAACATGAACAGAGTGGACAGAGTCGCAGTCTGAGTTGGGCCCTATTGCATTTCAGAGGTACATCATAGTGTTCAAGAATGTTGACGTGTTCTACATATATTTAGACAACAAAAAAAAAAAGGTTTGGAACTTTTTAAAGTGGGTTGCCAGACTGCTGAGGTCTGTTGCTTTAGAAGCCATTTCATG
This sequence comes from Neoceratodus forsteri, assembly GCA_016271365.2. Classification (NCBI taxonomy): domain Eukaryota; kingdom Metazoa; phylum Chordata; order Ceratodontiformes; family Ceratodontidae; genus Neoceratodus; species Neoceratodus forsteri. The sequence goes on from JADMNL010000030.1 coordinate 202,312,669, forward strand.
TTTCTATGTTTCAAAATCACACTTTTGCATGGCTGCTTTAGTAGAAGATCAACATGGGGGCTTTTGTTTTCACCTTAAGGGGGTGATATTGATCTTTTGGGAGATGCAGCTGACTGACACCATTTTCAGTTGGTATATCACAGGATTTACCACGGGTAAAAGATGACAGGCAACAAATCAGATTAAACAATTCTCAGACCCCATTGTATAATAGATAGTTTCCTCCTTCTGTCAGAGTCCAGAAATTGCCATACAATAAAAAAGGGATGCTTTTTCCACTGTCGTCATGCAGTGCTCAATTTTGGTTGGTGATGATGCTACTTCTAGCGCAAAATAATTGTTCCCTGTAAATGGTGAGTGTCCCATGTGAGATTATACCTCACGCATCCCCTCCTGTGCACATGCTCACACAGAAAAATGCACCATGTATTTATATTGAATGATGCATCCTTGAAACTAAGGCCTTTTTTTGAATACTTGTTCAGCATTTGTCCTCAATTTCCCAGATACTTGGTATTTAGCCTTAAAGTTTAGGACAAATTACAGTTTTTATGTTGATTGCACGCATGTGCAAGAAACATATTGTGGCAGCTTTCTCCAGAAGCAGGTTGTGGAGGCACGGCACTGTTGTGGCCAATGCCCCCACAGCCTTTAAAGGCTTGGCCTGCTTCCCCAAATGCCACGGCATGCTGCTGCTGACACTAGTTCAGCCAGCATGCCACCAACTTGTAACATTTTAGCCACTGCAATCAGGGGCCGCCTCGTCATTGCAGCGTCAGCCATTTGCTGCAATGAGGGAGCGACTCGTCATTGCAGGGCGGAACCTTGAAACACTAATATTGTTTGTGAACATGGCAGTGACTTGCCTCCGTGTTCACAAACAATATTAACCCCCACCGAGGGGGTGCCCAGTCCCCCTCGGCAGCATGTGCCCCCCACCGTGTTTGTTTGCTGATGGGGGCCCCAATCCCCGTCGGCTTCAGTGCCCCAAGGTTTATGTTGCTGATGGGGGAGCCCACTTGTTTGGCATTATGTAACCCCACCCGCTTTGTTGTCTGCGACAGGTACCCAATCCCCTGCCGGGCATAATGTCACCCCCCACTTTTGTTGTGTGTCGATGGGGTGTCGCAGTGCCCGCCGGCATAATGTTACACCCTCCCTTTGTTGTGTGCTGACGGGTGCCTAATCTTCATCGGGTACAGCTGCCCTCTAAAAAAAAAAGACCTGTTGGCACACTGGGAGCCCACTCCAGCATGCCACATGCCCTGTAAAATCAAAAATGGTCCCGCTGATGTTTTTTTTTTTAACCTGTAAAAGGAAACGATCCTCGGCGGTCTCCCTGCCCCAATCCCACAACTTGCGCCCACCCACTGCGCACCCGGCCTTCCCACACCCCCCCACACCCCATACTTACCTCTGGAGTCTGGCACGACGATCTCCAGTGGATCGGGAACACGTCTGCATTCTTCAAAGCCGACCATGAACTGAGGAAATGCTGGTAAGCTGTATAATGGAATAAATATGATTTTTTCAACTTTGATGCATATCTCGGCATTTTTTGGAATTTTGGCACCACATTTTCAACATGGGGTTTTTAGGACCCCTTCTCATGAATTCTGACACTGTTGTGGCGTTATTCGGCCCGGAAAGGTGATTTCGTGGTCACTGCATGGAATCCCCTTTCAGGACTGATTAATGAAATGACAGTGCCTGTGTTCATGAGGTGGGCTCTCAAAAAGCCTATACTGCAAATTTGGTGGGAAAATCCCAAAAAATTACTGTTTTATGAGCGTGCATTGCACAGTTGCTACCAACACTCGTAACTTTGCGAATTTGCAATATTTTCACACCAGATTTTCAACATTGGCCTTTTTTTCAGACCTCCTTATGAACAATACAGCTGTCATTTTCCACATCCTGGCCGAAATGTGTTTTCGCGCTTCCGGCACAGAATAGCGCGGTCGCTGTGGGAAATCAGTGTTCAGGACAGATTAAGAAAATGACAGTGGCACTGTTCATGAGCAGAGGTCCCAAAATGCCTATGTTAAAATTTGCAATGATATCTACATAAAATGACTGAGGTTAATGAATGCATGGCTAGCAGTTTGCACGCACGTCAGAACTCTCACGAATTAATAATATTTTCATTCCAGATTTTCAACATTGCCATTCTTCTGCACCTCCTTTTGAACAGTATAGTTGTCATTTTTCACATCCTGGCCTAAATGTGTTTTCGTAGTTCCGGCGCAGAATAGCATGGTTGCTGTGGGAAATCCATGTTCAGGACACATTATGAAAATTACAGTGACACTGTTCATTAGCAGAGGTCCTAAAATGTCTATGTTGAAAATTTGGTGATGAAAGTCCATAAAATGAGTGTGTTACGAATGTGCATTGCGCAGTTTCCACGCACGCTCGTAACTTTGCAATATTTTCACTCCAGATTTTCAGCATTGCCATTTTACCACACCTCCTTATGAACAGTGCAGCTGTAATTTTTCACATCCTGGCCAAACTGTGTTTTCGCTCTTCCGATGCATAATAGCACGGTCGCTGTGGGAAATCAGTGTTCGGGACATATTAAGAAAATCACACTGACACTGTTCATGAGCAGAGGTCCTAAAATGCCTATGTTGAAAATTTTGTGATGAAACTCCATAAAATGACTGTGTTACGAGCATGTGTTGTGCAGTTTCCACGCACCCTTATAAGTTTGCAAATTAGTAATATTTTCACGCCAGATTTTCAACACTGGCATTTGTTCACACCTCCTTATGAACAGTACAGCTGTCATTTTTCATGTCCTGGCTGAAATGTGTTTCCACGCTTCTGGCGCAGAATACCGCAGTCACTGTCAGAAATCAGTGTTTGGGACAGATTAGGATTGAGCGACTGGGTTGGGGGGAGTAACCGAGCTGAACTGAGCTCTGTCGGGACTGCTGCGGATTTCTTTGTGGGCAGGAAAAGGCGACAACGCAGGCAGGAACCCAGTACAAAAGGGCAGCCTGCTGTGCCGGGAGACACAGAACGAGCGAGTGAGGGAGGAGGAGTGAGTGAGCTCAACGAAGCTCTGTTGGGACTGCTGCGGATTTCTATGAGGGCAGGAAAAGGCAGCAATGCATGCAGGGGCTGAGCACAAAAGGGCAGCCTGCAGTGGTGAGAGGAACAGAACGAGCGAGTGAGAGAGGGGGAGTGAGCGAGCTCAACAGAGCTCTATCGTGACTGCTGCAGATTTCTTTGTAGGCAGAAAAGGGTGGCAATGCAGGCAGGAGCCTAGTACAGAAGGGCAGCCTGCAGTGCCAGCAGAAGCAGAACGAGTGAATGAGACAGGGGGAGGGAGTGAGTGAGGCCAACGGAGCTCTGTCGGGACTGCTGCAGATTTCTTTGTGGGCAGAAAAATGCTAACAGAGGCAGAAGCCCAGTACAAAAGGACAGCCTGCAGTGCCGGGAGAAACAGAATGAGCGAATGAGACAGGGGGAGTGAGCGACCTCAATGGAGTTCTGTCGGGACAGCTGCAGATTTTTTTGTGGGTAGGAAAAGGTGCCAACGCAGGCAGGAGCCCAGTACAAAAGGGCAGCCTGCAGTGGTGGGAGAAACAGAATGAGCAAGTGAGAGAGGGGGCGTGAGCGAGCTCAACAGAGGTCTATCATGACTGCAGCGGATTTCTTTGTGGGCAGGAAAAGGTGGCAACGCAGGCAGGAGCCCAATACAAAAGGCCAGCCTGCAGCGCCGGCAGAAACGGAATGAACAAGTGAGAGAGGGAGAGTGAGCAACCTCAACGGAGCTGTGTCGGGACTGCTGCACATGTCTTTGTGGGCAGACAAAGCCGGCAACGCAGGCAGGAACCCAGTACAAAAGGGCAGCCTGCAGCCACGGGAGACAAAGAACAAGCGAGTGAGGGAGGGGGAGTGAGTGAGCTCACTGGAGCTCTGTTGGGACTGCTGCGGATTTCTTTGTGGGCAGAAAAAGGCAGCAATGCACGCAGGGACCCAATACAAAAGGGCAGCCTGCAGCGGCGGGAGAAACAGAACATACGAGTGAGAGAGGGGGAGTGAGTGAGCGAGCTCAACAGAGCTCTATCTTGACTGCTGCAGATTTCTTTGTGGCCAGAAGAAGGCAGCAACACAGGCAGGAGCCCAGTACAAAAGGGCAGTATGCAGTGCCGACAGAAATGGAATGAGCGAGTGAGAGAGGGGGAGTGAAGAAGCTCAATGGAGCTCTGTCGGGACTGCTGCAGATTTCTTTGTGGGCAGAAAAAGGCACCAACAGAGGCAGGAGACCACTACAAAATGGCAGCCTGCAGCACCAGGAGAAACAGAGAGAGTAAGTGAGTGAGACAGGCAGACTGAGCGAGCTCAACAGAGCTCTATCGTGACTGCTGTGGATTTCTCTGTAGGCAGAAAAGGGTGGCAATGCAGGCAGGAGCCTAGTACAGAAGGGCAGCCTGCAGTGCCAGCAGAAGCAGAACGAGTGAATGAGACAGGGGGAGGGAGTGAGTGAGGCCAACGGAGCTCTGTCGTGACTGCTGCAGATTTCTTTGTGGGCAGAAAAAGGCGGCAACGCAAGCAGGAGCCCAGTACAAAAGGCCAGCCTGCAGTGCCGGCAGAAACGGAACGAGTGAGTGAGAGAGAGGGAGTGAGCTACCTCAACAGACCTGTGTCAGGACTGCTGCAGATTTCTTTGTGGGCAGAAAAAGCTGCCAACAGAGGCAGGATACCAGTACAAAAGGGCAGCCTACAGTGCCAGCAGAAACAGAATGAGTGAGTGAGAGAAGGGTGTGACCCACCTCAACGGAACTCTGTTGGGACAGCTGCAGATTTCTTTGTGGGCAGCAAAACATGCCAATGTAGGCAGAAGCCCAGTACAAAAGAGCAGCCTGCAGCACCAGGAGAAACAGAATGGGCGAGTGAGACAGGCAGAGAGAGCGACCTCAACGGAGCTCTGTCGGGACAGCTGCAGATTTCTTTGTGGGCAGCAAAACGTGCCAATGTAGGCAGAAGCCCAGTACAAAAGAGCAGCCTGCAGCACCAGGAGAAACAGAATGAGTGAGTGAGACAGGCGGAGAGAGCGACCTCAACGGAGCTCTGTCAGGACAGCTGCAGATTTCTTTGTGGGCAGAAAAAGGTGCAAATGCAGCCAGAAGCTCAGTACAAAAGGGCAGCCTGCAACGCCAGGAGAAACGCAAACAGCGAGTGAAAGGGGGTAGTGAGCAAGCTCAACAGACCTCTATCGTGACTGCTGTGGATTGCTTTGTGAGCAGAAAAAGTCGGCAACGCAGGCAGGAGACCAGTAGAAAAGACCAGCCTGCAGCGCCGGCAGAAACGGAATGAGCGAGAGAGGGGGAGTGAGCTAGCTCAACGGAGCTCTGTCAGGACTGCTGCAGATTTCTTTGTGGGCAGAAAAAGCCGCCAACAGAGGCAGGAGCCCAGTACAAAAGGGCAGCCTGCAGTGCCAGCAGAAACAGAATGAGCAAGTGAGAGAGGGGGAGTGACCCACCTCAACAGAGCTCTGTTGGAACAGCTGCAGATTTCTTTGTGGGCAGAAAAACATGCCAATGCAGGCAGGAGCCCAGTACAAAAGAGCAGCCTGCAGCACCGGGAGAAACAATGAGCAAGTGACACAGGGGCAGTGAGTGAGCTCAACAGACCAACGCAATCAGCATTCGGCATTGACAAATGCTTGTTTTTAAATGTTATCCCTCCCCAGATGACCAGAGCTGATCCCATGGCCACCCTCTTCCCGGCTCAAGTCATTTTCCACACTACACCCCCATCCTCCCACGCCCATTCTCCATACAGTCCCTCACCCATTCTCCCATACACTCCCCTCACCCATTCTCCCATTATCCCCTCTCCCATTCACCCACACACACCCTCACCCATTCTCTCATACACCCCCTCATCCATTCTCTCATACACCCCCTCACCCATTCTCCCATACACCCCCCTCATCCGTTCTCCCATACACCCCCTCACCCATTCACCCACACACACCCTCACTCATTCTCTCATACACCCCATCACCCATTCTCTCATACACTCCTCACCCATTCTCTCATACACCCCCTCACCCATTCTCCCTGATGCAGGCTGCTCCTTCCTCTCCCTCCTGGTCACGCTGCATGTTTATATAGTCAGATGTTAATATAGAAGTCTATAGTGAAGGCTCACTGCTGATTATGGAGGGGTGCCTGACTAAACCTGATGTGATCTGAACTACACTGACTCCCCCCCCAAAGTTGTAGATTAGGAGATCAGGCAGTGAGGCCAAATGTGCTGTAAATTGCCCAATGCAACAAGTCCTTCTTTTTAGCACCAGGTGGAGACCTTAGAAATAAGCACCAAACATTCTAAACCTTTTCGCTGATGTGATGCTTAAGTTTGTATTGTTTCTGGGAATGAGATAATGATTATCAAGTAAATTTTAACCTGTTCCTCTTCCCATACACAAGCCGAGTCACAGGTACGTTTTAGTTCACAGAAGTATGACACAAAGGCCTGGGCGCAGTGCAACTATGGTGTGCAGGGGCCAGGTCCAGGTGATATATGGCACAGCACCATTGCATATGGCAGGGTCAGTGCACATACTGCGCATGGTGCAGTGGCACTGTGCCGGTGCAAGCCACAGATAGGGAGCACGGGGTTGCACCAGCACAAGTGCAGTTGGGCTAGGTGCACCACCCGCGATATTCAGTAGGGTGCATGCAAATGAGGCCATAATATATGCAAAGCACAAATGTGGCCATTTGCATGTCATTATGGCCCTATTTGCAAGCCTTGTGCAGGGTATGCTGGCGACTATCGCCTGGAGTCCTGCACAGCATGACATGTGCTGTGGGGATCCCGGGGCATCCCCCACCCCGTAGCCGCGATTGTGTAGTATATGTTGATACAGTAAACCCTGGTAGTCTAGTCCCCCCCAGTCCCCGATACCCCGATGTGTTGGAAACAAGCCCATCCCTGGTGGTCCAGTGGTTCCCCCACCCACCCGAGTCCCCAAAACATGGCAATATGAGGTCCCTGGTGGTCTAGTGGAATTCCCCCCACCCACTGCCGTGATTGCGGTGAAAACCCATATCATAATGCCCTGGTGATCCAGTGGCACCCCCCATCCCACCCATCCACATAGACAGAACCCCATGCCCAACCTGCTCCCCCCCCCATCATTGGCGGGTGGCTGCATCCCGCCCACACACCGCCCAGCCCCCACTGAATGACAGGTACAGTATGGGCTGTAGGCCTATTGGTCCCCAGTGTGGACCAGTGGGCTTGCAGGGCATACTGTACTAGAGAGTCCCAACTATGTGAATGGACAGTTGCTCCTACTCTGCATGGGCTCAACTTTGAGCACCCCTATGCAGCGCAGTGCAGGGGTGCGCCAGCATATGCGCCGCACATCCCAGGCTGAATATCAGGATGTGCCGCATATGCATGGGCATGCCCTCTGCATCTGCGCCGCATGCAATTACATTGCGCCCTGGCACATCGGGAGTTGCACTGCGCCAGGCAGCGTTCTCAATATCCCGCCAGGGTGCAATGCAGGGTTGCGCCAGTGCAACCCCTTTGAATATCCTGGCCAGAATGTACATACATTGTCATAGAGCATAATAATGCAAGTATACACAGGAATAATCCAAGCATGCCACTTAGTACACCAGAAAAGAGAACGCTGTACGCAGATAGTCATAGGCAAAGAAAGCAAAAACAAACCCCCAAAGGACCATTTTTTATATTTATATTTTATTGCATTTTTAATATTATACAACAAAATAAATGATGAAAATTATTGTACAACAGATCATACAATCAAAAATGTAATTCTTGAACACTACTGTTACAATTTATGGTGTGTCTAGACCAAAACATTTTTATAGGGGAGAAAGAAACTTTAACTCAGAATTAAAATTATTTCACAGTTGTTGCAGCTGACTTTCATGTATGGTCAGGTATTCAAAACTAATTTCTCATACATGATTATTTCATATAAAATGGGCAAGGAAATCCCTGCGACCTGATTGGCAGAGGCTTGGTTCTCGCCACTGCTGTAAGAAAACACCACCAATGACTAAAAACAAGTCCCTGTCAACCAGGGCAACTCACAAAATTCATAAGCCACTTACTTCCTAATTTCCATCACAAACATGGCTGCAACCTTTGCTCGTATATAATAACTGGCTTCCCCTTTTTTCCATAGGGAAATCATGGCATAGTTTGCCATAATAAAGGAGTGTTTATTATGGCAAACATGCGCACGGTTTCTCTCAGTCTGCGCAAGCCGGAGTTCTCTGTTTCCCCGACTGCTGTCCGCTTACTTTCTTGCTGAACTGTGAACAGCTACAGAACCACCACTCAGACTCGGCGGTAAATGTTTTCTACTGTAAATGTAGCAAAGTAAAAAAAAAAACATACACTTGCCAAAGAAAATGAAAAAAAAAAAAACATGTCTGACAATTGTCCACAGACCACACGCTGAAACCAGACAGCGGCCGCAGAGCAACGACTTTTTATTTTATATAATTGTTGTGGGAAAAAAGGGAAACCCAGCAATTATATAAAATAAAATATGGGGTGGTGTATTTAAACTCGAAGTTTACACACACCCCTCTGTGTCAGATGCTCTAATAAACCCCTCGAGCTTCGCTTGCAGGGTTTATGTAGCATCTAACACCGTAAACTTCTCCTTACACACACCACCCCATACTTTATTCTATATATAAAAACTTTAACTAGGCCCTAAAATGAAAATCCAATAAATTAAATAAAGTAAATAAATGGTTTAATGTTATTTTCACTCAAGAGCCCCTCCATACACATATACACAAATTTAAAAAATCAAGTACTATTCAGAGTTTCCACTGCTGGTGTTTCTCTGCTGAACATTCAAAATCCCCCTCCTATCCCTACCAGTTTGCCAGAGAAGTCCCTGCTGTTTACCAGGTAACAGATATAATTGAGGTTATGGCTCCACTTGAGGTGTGTGTGTTTGTGTGTGCATGTCAGTGGAACTGTGAAGAATTTTGAATTCATGTAATCCCTGTTACCATTCCATGCGTGTGTGTGTGTGTGGGGGGGGGCATTCTACTACTGGAATAATGCAGAACTTTAAATTATTCTATTACATGGTAAACAATCATACAATCACACAGCACTACTTCAGCTGTGGTTAAGGCAGTGGGGGATGTTCAAGTGGCCCTGGGCAGGAGGACACAGGTGGGAGCCTTGTTTATAGATCTATCCAAGGCATTTGACTCTGTGGACCACGGTATCCTCCTGTCCAGGGCAGCATCCCTGGGATTCATGGGCTTGGCACAGAGATAGCTGACATCATACCTTATAGGAAGGTGTCAGATGGTTTCAGTTGGTGACTGGTCTTCTGGATTTTTGTCAGTTGGATTGGGAGTCCCCCAAGGTTCCATTTTGGGGCCCCTTATTATTTAATATACACGTGAATGGATTGTGCTTCTCGGATTCTTCAGTGTCATAGCATCTTTATGCTGATGACGCTGTTATCTACACATCAGAATGTACCTTAAATGGTTTGCAGATGAAACTTCAAAGAGCATTTGATGAATTACAAGTTTTTCTTCAAAACAGCAAATTAGTGTTGAATGCCAAGAAGACACAGTCCATGGTGTTTCGCCCTGTGATAAACAAGCAGGACGATTTGGTCCTAACATTGGTAACCCTTGGGGGTCCCCGATCCAACAGGGACAAAGTTATAAATACTTGGGGTTATGAGTGGACACATTTTTAAACTGGAGCATACATATTAATAACCTAATCAAAAACGTGGGAAAATAGTTGGGAGCATTATATCGGGCCAGGCACTACTGAACATCGAAGTATGAAAAAAGATAGCTAACTCTATGATAATCCCTATGTTTGACAATGGTGATATTATTTATTCTGGGGCAAGAGAAAGTGATCTTAGTAAATTAGAAGCTTGCCATGGTGGCCTGGCCAGATAAATCCTGTGAGCCCTTCGTCAAGGTCATAAATGTGACTTATATAGTCAATTGGGATGGCAATATTTAAGTGAAAGAATCAGGAACATCTTCTGGCATTTATAAATAAGGATCTCCTGGGAAACGCCCCAAGTTATGTAACAACAAACTTAAAATCTAGGAAGAAGTCAGAGGCTCATCGAACATCCCTGGCCTTGGACTTAGTTTTACCGAAATGTAACTTAGAAATAGGGCATCAGTCAGTCTACTTTAGGAGAATATATCTCTGGAATAAAATCCCAGCTCAGTTGAGAATGGAGGCCTTGAACAAGAATTGGTCTAAAATAATAATACGGATAGAGAAAAGTTCAAAGAAAATAAGACAATGTTGTGCTCTGTGTGCTTTAGAATGGGGGGGGGGGCAGTGTAATAATATTGCTGCACAACACTGCTTATTTTAGATGGTTCCGACTTTGAAAATGTGCATTTTCCCTTGACTGTAGTGTTATTTAAGATACTTATGGTATACCGTGTTTTAACTTTTTTTGAACTGTATGTAATGTTTGTATGTTTACTTGAATTGTGGATCTCGTTGGAAATGAGTTTTTTACTCAGTCGAGTTAATTCTTATTCTTACATAAAAATATGAATGAAAATATTTTACTTACTTTCAATGTATTAAATGTGAAGAAAGACAAATGAAAAACATCTGTGGCGGGACTATTTTATATTATTTAGCAGCATTTTATTATAATTTTTGTGGCTTTGAAAATTTTTAGAGCGTCTGTTTTTTAACAGTTGCCTATAGGCCAATTTTATATAAGCAATAAGGCATGACAGGGGCATTGGTGGTACTAGGTTCCCCCATGGTCAGGGGGCTTAACTACACCCCTGATCGTGGGGGAAACCTAGTCCCACAATGCCCCATCATGCCTTATTGCTTAAATTTACAGCATATCTGCATATATTTCATTTAGTATTTACATTGAGAAGCACTTATCTATAAACCAGAATATAAAAATAAACATCCCCCCCCCAATATCAGCCACTAGCCATTATGGATTTTTAAAGGGGATATGTGATGCCTAGGTGTGTGATACAGAATATTTGTGAATGAGTGGCAAGTGAGCCGGGGGGATATCACGAGTAGCAGAGCGTGACGGAGCCACGAGTGTTGTTTCCCCAAGCTCACTTGCCATGAGTTCAGATATATTTTGTATCACACACCTAGCCATCACGTATTCCTTTTACACAATAGGACTGTGTTTTGTGCTTTTTCCTTTTTGTTTGAAGATGTCACCACAGTGTGATATCTAGAGTTATGATAACTTATGAACTAAGGATCGTAAATAGAGGAATCTGATTGGTCGAGAGCTCTTTGAAGCCATGATGATATTGGTCTATATCATCACGGCTTCAAAAAAGTTCCGGCGCCACCAGCATCCTTGCTCTCTACTGTCTGAGAGCTATTTTTTCAAAATGTACTCCTACACCACCCAAAAACTCATTCATAAAACATTTTAAAACCTGTTTCTTTTATTTTTTTATTTAAAAACTTAAAACTCAGTTCATATTAGCAGAATCATTAGGTGTGGTATATCATAGGATATCGTCACTTCTTGGGTGGTTGGATGCACCCGGCCTACGGCCTCATGCCCAGCCACCTAAGGCATGATGATATCCCAAGATATACCACACCCTGTCGTACCTTATTGCTTAATTATCACACTGCAGTGTGAATGTATGTTTTTATCTAATGGGTTATCTGCTCACTCCAATTATATAAAAACCAATATATCCCAATTTAGGGCTCAAAATGGTACCATCCTCATATAAATCATTTGTGGAGTTACCAAAACAGAGGAAAATTTTTAAACTTGAAGTCCCAACTTGACCTTAATTTGACACCATATTGCTCATGTCTTCTTTGGGTGCATTTGGTGAATCTATTTTCCCATATTTATGAGTGTCCTGATCATATTGTGCTTGGATAAAACTGGATACCTGATCCACATTATAAAAAGATGTTGTACCCTTTTGAACTTGAATCTCAGTTTTGCAGGGGCAAGGAGCTGAAACTCTGCCCCCATCCCAAATAGCTCCTGTCGATATCCTAAAAAGCAACATTGTTTCTGCTGAGCAGGAAAAGAGTAGTCTGGAAAAATAGAATAATTATTTGAATTGTAAATCTCAGGAGATTTTAATCTGGAGAGATATACAATGAGGTCACAATCTGATTCGAATGCAAATGTTAAAGGGTGGGCAGAGTTCAAAGGAGTCGGGGGCTGAGCTCTTGGAGGACTGGCACCCAAAAAGCATACTAGATAAAAAGAACAACAACATGATAGTAGAATTTTTTATAAGTTGCTTGATCTGCACAAGATACTGGGATGCACAGGAAGAGGCATCACCAGTAGAAAACAGGAAGTTGTTATCCCTCTGTACAGACAGTTGGTGAGACCCCATCTGGAGTTCTGCATCCAGTTCTGGAGACCCCATCTCCACAAGGACATAGACAGGATGGAGGCTGTCCAGAGGAGGGCAACTAAAATGGTACAGGGCACCAGAAGACATATGAAGAGAGATTAAAGAAGCTTATTATGTATACACTTAAGGGGGGGGACATGATAGAAACTTTCAAGTTCATCAGGAGAATCAACAGAGTCCAAGATGGTAGCATCTTTCAGAAAAAGAGATGTGCAAGAACAAGGGGGCACAATTTGAAGCTAGAGGGGGGACGGCTCAGAGGTAATGTGAGGAAGTATTTTTTTACACAGAGGGTTGTGGATACATGGAACAGCCTTCCTGAGGAGGTAGTGGACTCAAAAACAGTGGGGGAATTCAAGAATGCATGGGACAGACATAAGGCAATTCTAGTTGGTGGGGTAGGAGGAAATAGGCTGTTGGTTAACTAGGATCTGCAGCTTATGTATTAGGTAGGGAAATGGGCAGACTAGGTGGGCCAAGCGGTCCTTATCTGCCGTCAAATTCTATGTTTCTATGTTTCTAAGAGTGTGTTGAAGACATATTTTGCGCCCGAGGTGCAGATTTAGGGGTAATTCTGTAGGCCTTTATAATAAACGATAAGTTATCTAACGGTAACTCAAATACATTTGTGAAAATATCCTTCCGCATATCCCTGACAGTCTGGAAATTATGATCAATAGATGTTGGTAAACCCACTACCTGCAGATTTTTCTAGCGTTGCTGGTTCTCGAGTAGCTCTATTTTGTATGACATAGTGAAAATGGGTCTGATTAGACTGGCTGTAGTAGTCTCCACACCCACAATTTTATTAGCGGGCGTTTCAATGTCTATTTTTATTAGATTCAGCCTCCTTAGTAACAGCATCAAGCTTATTGTGGCTCTGCTTTGCATCGTGATGCCAAACGTCTACATTCTCTGACAAAGCACAGCACTTCCTATCAAAAGATTGTGTTCGTTAACCAAAAATAAAGCCCCAAAGGACCATTTATAAACAATCAATCTGCCCGGCATCCTCAGTGATGCAGACCACTCCGATGCAGACCACTCCCCCCTCCGATGCAGACCACCCCCCCCATCCCGGTCATATGCGCTGCATGCTAATACAGTCATATGATTTATACCAGTCTATGAGGAAGGTGCTTTGTGGGTTAGAGAGGGAGGACTGACTGCACTGGATGGAATCTGGAATACCACTACACCCCCCCCCCAAAAAGTCATGGATTGGCTGTCAGAAAGGGGGCCCAGCCTGTTATATATGGTCCTTTGGGGTCTGGGGAGGTCAGGCTAGGAAGTTGGGATTATTACTGTCAGCCTTTGGTACAGTACCTACAGCTTGGCATGTTTTTAAAACAAAATATGTATATGTGAGAATATAGGAAAGGGAAATATGTGGGTTGGGGGAGGAAGCTAGCAAAGGAACTCCCTTTTGTTGACCGAGGAAAGAGGGCTAGAGAATGTTTTATTTAGTTTTGTTGACCAGGAAAGGAGGGCCTCATTCCAGTGTGGGGGTGGGTGGGGGAATATAGATGCAAACCAACATAATTTGAACCAGATTAAGCTGCTAGTGGGATTTTAGCTTAAATACTTCCTGTTTTTTGCTTGTTTTGTGGGGATGGGATATCGATTATTAGATCAGGTTAAGCAGTTGTTGTTTTTTAGTGGTGGGGGAAATTTTGCTGGGGCACTGTGGCAGCTCCCTTACTCTTTTTGTGCCGCAGGATCTTTAGGTCCACCTGGTGGTCACCAGAACAGGCAGACAGGACCAAAGTCTCATCTGAAAGTCTCCCAAAATATGTTCCCAAAATACCCAGAATAGGGAAAAATACTCACTACACAGATCTGAGTGCTGAATACCTTAAGATTCAGTTTATCCAGGGCAAAATACCCTGAAATGACCCAATAATGGTATTTGTTACATATACACACATCCCTACTCGGAACATACAAAGCTGTAAACGTAGACTAGAAGGCAAAGACAAATACAAACAAAAATAAAACCACCTTTTAGTTTGCTCTTGTCACTGCAGTATTGCAGCCCTAATGCTACACTATAAAGTAATACTTTTTATCTATCACCCCTGCCAGCCAAGACATAGATTTGTAAAAAGGTGACTGCAGAAAAAGACCTAAAGTCAATTTAATCCGCCTTTAAGTTGATGGCCTTGCCCCGCCATCGGCCTGCTGCCATATGGACTTCATTTTCCTCCTTCCCTACCTCCCTTTGCAGTGTCACCAGCCCCCTGAATCTGTCCCATCCGACCTTAACTCCTGTCACAGTACCCACCACCACTACCGCCTTTGGCAGCCTATTCCACTGATCCACTACCATCCCACCATCTCCGTGAAGAATCACACCCCCAGTCTCCAGTCATGCCCCCTTGTCACTGCATTTCCCTTCCTAGTGAACAGGTCCTAACTATCCTCTCTATTTACACCTCTCAGATAATTGTACCTCTCAGTCATAGCTCCCTCCCTCTCTCTTCTGGCTTCCAGCAAGTACATATTGAGATCTGCTAGCCTCTCTTATGTGTTTGAGCCGGTTACCCCTGGATCACCCTGGTGACCCTCTGCTGCACTGTCTTCAACCTGCCTCTGTCCTTAAAGCATGGGTCCCAAAACTCTGCACAGTACTCGCGATGCAGCCTATTTGCTTCTGAATGTACATTTCTTGATGCTCCCAATTATAACTAATAAAGTGTACCTTGTAGGTACGATGACGTCTCCTATATTCATTTTTCTACTTGCAAAGGCTGTATATTTGTTGCTCCCTTGATATATGTAATTCAGGATCACCCCTGAGAAAGGAGCAGTCCTGTCTCAGTGGGCCTACCCGGTCATCAAATTCAAATAAATAACAAATAAATATTCAGGATCCTGCACAGGTGCCAAATCCCCTCACTCCTACTGTGGAATCCATCGCCCATGACATGATTGAAAACTGGCCTGCCGTAAGTGGGAACCTTTTCAAATAATAGTTTGGCTTGCCGCTCTCCTCTATAAACTGGCCCCTTTTGCATACCTGTGATCTCCTCGCTGTGTCCTTCAGCAAAGACAGCAAGTAGGTAAAGCCTGGAGGTTCGCTGTACAGGCTACTCAGATTGCTTTTGCAATCTCCTGATAGCTGCAGGCAAATTACATCTGTCCTCCTTTCAGGTGGAAATTCAGTCTTCGAAGTTCAGATTAGGGATGAATTAAGTTTGTTCCACTTCTGCAGAATTTCCATGAAATGTGATTTTCATGGAATTTCACAAAATACCACCTCACACGGAATCCACAATATTACACACCATCTAAACTTTTTTCCATTCGAAAACCACCTTAACTATGGCATTCCAACCCATCCATGGGGGACAGAATGGGCGGTTTACATAAATTCAGCAGTTTACATAAAACATGCTCTATAACTGAGAGAAAAAACTACATTAGCAAGTCACTCATATTGGTGGAAAGATATTCTGCAAATTACACTAGAAAATTAAATACTATAGTCTGCTGTTTACATACAGTTTAATCTTAAAAATCCTATGGTTTACTTATTGGTGATATTTTGTGGAATTTTCCCCCAAATTCCCTGAATTATCATGGAGGCAGAATCGGTAATTCTACAAAAATTCTGCTGGTGGGATTTCAATTTCTCATAGTTGTAACTGAGATTGTAAGTGTCAGGAAAATGAAAACAAACTGTTTCTCAGAAGGTAATAGTTTATACTAGAGAAATAATAAAAGAAAAAGAAAACTCTTCAGTGATGTAGGGTTGCTTATTTCAGAGTGAGCTAATTTGAGAACGGCATTCTTATCTTCGAGATGTCAGCAGTGATCAGCTGATTCGAAGGCACACCTCAGACTGGGTACTCTGAATAAAAATTAAGACGCCTCCTCCCTAATTTGTAAGCATAGTGAACTATGCTGTGCTGTAAAGTTAGAAGCAAGCATTTGTCAATGCCGAACGTTCGCTTGCAGGTATTTGCAGTGGTATTTGGCACTTGGACATGGCTTAAAAAAGTCAGTGACAAAGAAGTACAAGCATTTGTCAATGCCGAATGTTGCTTGCTTCTATGTGCTGTTTAGGTATTTGGAAGTCATTGGAGTGCAAATATTGAAAATTCGCGAACTTACGAGCGTGCGTATGAACTGCGCAACGCACGCTTGTAAAACAGTCATTTTTAGGAATTTTTTCACCAAATTTTCAACATAGCCATTTTAAGACCTCTGCTCATGAACAGTGTCACTGTGATTTTCTTAATATGTCCCATACAATGATTTCACACACCGACTGCACCATTGTGCGCTACATGGGCGGAAACATGTTTTGGGTGAGATGTGAAAAATGACAGCTGTACTACTCATAAGAAGGTGTGGTAAAATGGCAATGTTGAAAATCTGGAGTGGAAATATTGAAAATTCGCAAACCTACGAGCGTGCATAGGAACTGCGCAACACACGCTTGTAAAACAGTCATTTTTAGGAATTTTTTCACCAAATTTTCAACATAGCCATTTTAAGACCTCTGCTAATGAACAGTGTCACAGCGATTTTCTTAGTGTGTCCCATACATTGATTTCGCACACTGACTGCACCATTGTGCGCTACATGAGCGGAAACACGTTTTGGGCAGGATGTGAAAAATAACAGCTGCACTGTTCATAAGGAGGTGTGGTAAAATGGCAATGTTGAAAAATCTGGAGTGAAAATATTGAGAATTGCGAACTTACGAGCCCGCGGAACTGTGCAACGCACGCCAGCAACAAACATTTTTTGATTTTACCACCCATCAGCGCCGACGTTTTCGGTCTGATGACATGTCGTCATGGCATGTTCTGGCCGGCGGGTGATTTCACGCCAGTGATCATGTAAATCACCTTCGGCCCTAATAACGCCATGACAGTGACATCATTCATAAGAAGGGGTCCCAAAAACCCCATGTTGAAAATTTGGTGCAAAAATTCCAAAACCTGCCTGAGATATGCAATAAAGTTGAAAAACCCCTATCTAGCCCATTATACAGCTTACCGGCATTTCCTCAGTTTGCGGTCGGCTTTGAAGAGTGCAGACGTGTTCCCGGTCCACCAAAGATCGTCGCGCCGAGCTCTGGAGGTAAGTATGGGGTGAGGGGGATGTGGGGAAGCGGGTGGCAGGGTGGGTGGGTTATGGGAGGGGCCTGGAGAAGCACCGGGGACCGCTTTCAATTTACAGGTTTAAAAAAAAAAAAAAAAAAACAGACGACGTGGACGCTTGCCATGCTGGGGTGGGCTCCCAGCGTGACAGAAGGATGGCTGGGGGCCGTGGAGCCGACGGGATTGGGCACCCCGCCGGCAGACGACGCTGGGACGCGCGCTTGCCACGCTGGGGTGGGCTCCCAGCGTGGCAGAAGGATGGCTGGGGGACCTGGAGCTGACGGGGACTGGGCACCCCATCAGCACGACAGCGGACATTGGCCACGCTGTGGTGGGCTCCCCAGCGTGGCAGCAAAGATTTGGGGTGGTATGCTGTTGTGTACATGACAGCGGTGGTTTTCTTTGAAGAAGACCACCGCTGTCATACACAGCACCGTGTCCGATTGGTGCAGGATTGCCACGCCTGCTCAATGGAGCAGGATTGCAGGGAGGGGCACACCTACAAAGTGTCCCATTTTTCGAGAGCTTCTCGCGCATGCGCGCGTTTAACGAAGGAAATTCATTGAATGTGGGTTTAATATGTTTCCTGAGGAGCATTAAGAGGAAGGGAAGAATAATAATTTATTTAGCGCTTTTCATACATGTGGAAGAGGTGAAAGATGGAGAGAAATATATTCTGTTACATCAGAGAAAAACAGAAGACAAAGGGAGAGACTGTGAAGCTGTTAATGGATGTGGAGGTGACAGAGGAGGATGAACAGAAGACATCAGTTCTAAAAGAATACTTTTGCTCAGTATTTATAGTGTAAGCAGACAGACCCCTGCCTGAGGGCAGAATCAAAGCTTCAGGCAGAGGAATTCAGGAACTGGGACAAATTCAGTTCACTACTGAAAGAATCCAGAAGGGGCTGGCTGAAGATTGACAAAGCACTGGGGCCTGATGGTTTCCACCCAAGGGTGCTGAAAAAACTGTCGCTAGAGTTGGCAGAACCCCTAGCATGGCTGTTCAACAGCTCATTTCAGACTGGGGAGGTCTCTGCGGACAGGAGGATGGCTAAGGTGGTCCCACTCAATAAGGGAGGGGATAGGGAGGAGCCAAGTAACTGCAGACCCATCAGTCTCATCTCCGTCATGGGCAAGCTGATGGAGTCTCTTGTCAGGGAGTATCTGGTAGCCTACCTGGAAAGCAGTGGCCTCCAGGATAGCAAACAGCACAGATCTGTGGTAGGGAGGTCCTGTCAGAACAATCTACAGTAATTGTTTTCTTTGACTGGGTTACTTGAGCTATAGACAAGGGGCTGGAGTCAATATACTCTACTTTGATTTTAGCGCAGCTTTCAATTCTGTGCCACACAGGAGGCTGCTTACAAAACAAGGGGATCTGTGAGTAGGAGGGGAACTAAGCAGATGGATGGGAAACTGCCTAGGAGGCTGTGAACAGAGAGTAATGGTCAACAGGCTCAAGTCGGGAGATAGGGATGTCACTAGTGGAGTGCTGCAGGGATCGGTCCTCAGATTGGTCCTCTTTAACATGTTTAATTTTTACATTAGTGAAGAAATACAGGGAAAGTTGTGTCTCCTCACAGATGACATGGAGCTCTGTGGCACAGTGGATAACCAAGATAGGGTGAAGGAGCTGTTAGAGGATCTGGACAGGTTGGTGAGGTTGTCCAATGTCTGGCAACTTACATTCAAGGTGGAGAAGTGTAAGGTTATGCACCTGGGCAATGGGAACCTCAGAAACAGATTACTGGTTAGGGCATGCTATACTGGCAGTCTCATCAGAAGAGAGACCTGGGAGTGATCATTAGTGACTTCCTCAAACAATCCAATGAGTGTGACAAGGCTTACAGTAAGGCAACTAGGATGTTGGGATGCTTAGGAAGAGGCATTGACAGCAGGAGGAAGGAGGTGATATTGTCCCTCTACAGGTCTTTGATAAGGCTACACCTGGAGTACTGCACCCAGTTTTGGAACCTCCACCTGAGTAAGGATAAAAACAGATTGGAGACAGTCCAGAGGAGAGTAACCAAAATGATTCAGTGTCAGCAAAGCAGATCTTATAACCAGCGACTCAGGGCTCTGAACATGTACTCTCTCTGGAGACTAGAAGGAAGCAGGGTGATATGACTGAGGCATTCAAATTCCTGAGAGGCGTTAACATATATTATGAGAAGCTAGTCACTAGGAACCTTAACTCTGTAAGTAGAGGACATGACTAGAAACTGGTAGGAGGAAGATTCAGGAGAGATATGAGGAAGTATTTATTTACGGAATGGACAGCTGAGCCAGAACTGCCTCCCAGCAGATGTGATGAGGGTAGAGACAGTGAGTGGTTCCAAGCATGGATGAGATAGGGTGAAAGATCTCATTGACATATATTCTAATGGATGGTAGGTCCAAGGTATAGCTAGTATAAAATATGTACAGACTGGATGCAGCCTTGGTCTTAATCTGCTGTCACATTCTATTCATATTAAGATTGACTCAAAGCATTCTACAGCCATTGCTTAGTAGAGCATCCTGAACCTGTTGGAAATGCTAAGCACCTATTCCCCAGCTGGATACTCCTTGGGGTGCTTGCAGTAAAGTATTCACTGTGCAAAGTGAGGAAAGTAAGTTAACGTCAATCAATACGTAATTGTGTAAAATGCATATCAGATTGGGCCGGCACCTCCTGCCTGGAGGTATAACAGCACAACTATTCCTACTTCTTTTGCTAGCTTTGGAACAAAGAGACCGAACCTTGACCAACTCAACCTGCCACCAGAGTACTCCTACCGTGGACTGTGGGAAACCTGCACAGTGGGAGACTAACTGGAGTCCGCCTGCTCCTACCTGCGTCTTGCATTCCACCGACTGGTCAGTAATCTGTTTGTGGAACCCCTGTTACAGGACCTTCCCAGCCTTATGCCTTTCCCATGACCTACACCTAGTGCTTGGTGCTGTGCAGGCTACTGATTCCCCCTGGTCGAGTAGGAGGCTAGGTGCAAACCCCTGCTATCCGAAAATATGTAGGAAACTCATTCTAATACTTCTGCTGATCTCTGGCAATATTCATCCTATCCCAGGTCCTCCACAAACCCATTCCCATCACATGGCAGCCAATGGCCACACAAAGGGTCAACTAAAGATTGTAGCCCTAAACATTTGGAGCCTCCTTCTGAAGCTGGCACAGTTTGAGAACTGGGTTGCAAACTTACAACCGGACATCATTGCACTGATCGAGACCTGACTCACCCCTTATACTGATGACTGATGTCTCCATCCTTGGATACAACCTTCACAGGCAAGATCGAACAGGGAAAAAAGGTGGTGGATGTATAATCTACACACGTACCTACTTGCAATGCCATAGAGTCCAACTGCCCTATGACAGTATGGACTGTGAATGCCTAGCACTAAAAATCCTTCTGGGCAAGGGGAAAACAAATCTGTATGTCATGGCAGTGTACATCCCCCCAGGGAAGCAGAAAGCTGGACTCAAAGCCTTCTCCAACTACTATACCCAAATTAGTCGGGGTAAAGAAACCATCATCCTGGGGGATTTCAATGCTAACTGGCTGGCCAGTTCCTGTGCTGCCCATAGAGATCTTATTTCAGGTCTCTACCTAACACAGATGGTGAGGAATAGCACCAGGGCTAATTGCAACACAGGAACAAGCACCTTGCTAGACTGGGTGCTGACCTCACACCCTGAAAGGCTATCTGAGGTCAAGGTTCTACCTGACTCCCTGAGCGACGACTCACCAGTTATGTGTGAGTGGTCAGCCAAGCAAGCCAAGTCACCCCCAAGACTGGTATGGAACAGGGTTATAAGAAGAAATGCTATGACTAACTTTTGGAACTACCTTGCATGCATAGACTGGAGCTCCCTTGACACATGCCTCTCAATTGATTTAGCCCTTCATATCTTCCTCATGCAATTCAATGCAGCAGCAGACATGTTTACACCTTATCACAAGAAAATGGTGAAAGGTGGGTGCAGGAACTGGGTCACCCTGGAACTTCTTATCATGATGAGACAGCGGGATATCCTCTGGCTATGAGCTAGGGAAACGGGGCTTAACTCTGATGTCCAAATCTAAAAAGTGGCTCGAAACATGTGCATCTGGGCTATCAGGCAGGCCAAGGCTGCCTACCACAAGAACAAGCAGACAGAGAGCTGGGGTGACGGGAAGAAGTTCTGGTCCACTGTTAAGAATCTTATTGGTACAAATGACAGGAGCCCCCCCCATGCTTCACCACAATGGTGAAGTCATACTAGATGATGCTATTATGGCCAACTTTTTTAACACTGCGTTTATGGACTACAGCACTGTCCTCCCCACTAAACCAGATAGCTTCCTGGGTGGAATATCCCAGTGACCCAGGACCCAGTGAGTGAAAGTTAATGAAACCATCTCTGAGGCACGCAACGTCTCTGTCAGGGTCCCACAGGGCTCTATATTGGGACTGCTTCTGTTCAGCCTCTTTGTAAACAACCTGCCAGATGCTTGCCCCTCCTCGAGGATCATGCTCTATGCTGATGACATGGTTGTTTTCTCGCAGAACTCCTGCCAAGGTTTGCTCACCAAGAACCTGCAGCTCAACTTCAGTCTCCTACAGGACTGGCTGAAGGATAGCCTACTAGTACTTAACAGTAAAAGGACCAAGACCATGCTCTTTGCTGGGTGGCAAAAGAGTAAATCTGCTATGCCCTTCACAATTACTAATACCCCTCAATCCACCCTTGAACACGTGTCCTCATTCTGGTACCTAGGTATCATCTTTGATCAGTCCCTCACCTACGATGAACATATATTCAACATCACTATTGCCGTCAATAGAAATCTTGGGACACTATATAGACTCTGGTCCTGCCTCACTCCTGAAGCCAAGTTCCAGGAAGTAAGAGGTACTATCCTGCCAATTCTGGACTATGGAATTGTAACCTATGGCACAGCCACAGACACTAGCCTGCACAGAGTCCATGCCACTCTCAATAAGGCCTGCAGACTTGTTCTAAATGCTGACTGCCTTATGCATATGTGTGAACTCTATATTAGGACCAAATGGCTCCCCCTTATGGAACATATCAGGCTTCACTCCTACCTGCTAGGTAAAAAGGCCCTCCTAGGGATTGCAGTCCCCCTCCTTAAAGGCCCTTTTCCAGCCTACCCCAGCTAAACATGCCACCAGAAATGTTACAAAAGGTGTTCTAGCCATGCCATTCAGAAGAACCGCCCTAGGGAGGTGAGCTTTCGCAGTACAGGCTCCCACCTGGTTAAATGAGCTTCCCCACGCCACTTCAAGCATTGCAAACTCTGGCCATTTCAAAGCCGAGCTCAGGAACAGTATCGCCCCTCCTGAACGCTGCTACTGTCATATATAACCTTGCAACCCTAGGACCACTCCTACTGGGACCCTGCATGGCCCTCTGTGCCTCGGCTAGTACCCATAATTTAAGTTACTCTATACCTTGGCTACTAACCATATTTAGGTCTCTCTACATCCCTGTATTCTCTATTGTGAGGATCTCCCACCCATTTCTCCCCTGATCTTCTGTTCTCACCTACGGATCATCCCTTCCCTCCTCTCCTTCGTGCTTCCTGCATACTGTCATAGGTTACCAGATGCTAATCAGGTGTCTTAAAATGACTCACTGAGGTGCCAGCACTTATTCCTTGTCATGACACCTGGGATCCGACTCACTGTGCATTGTGTATTATATGCTCACCTGATCATATTCCTACTATTGTATATATACTTTCTGAACTGTTATTGACAAAACCCTCGGGCAGCTACTGTGGGTGGGCTAGTGACTTGTATGTTCATCTCATAACTATGCCATTGTACATGTGGTATCTGATGTGTTATTGACAAGGCCTGTTGGCTGCTACTGCTCTGTTTCCCATTGTTCCCCACCCCAATTGATGAGGACCTTCTGTAAATGAGCTTTTAGCTCAAAGGTTTTTTGTAATTCCAATTTTCAAATAAATAAATAAATTCTATGATTCTGCCATCACATTCTATAATTCTATGATTCTATACACATTGTATCCCAAAGTGCTTAACAAGCAGTGAGAGACTGGTAGCACACCCAGCCATGGACAATTGCATGAACTGGTTTTATAGGAAGGGGGAATTCTGGCCAGGACACTGACAATTACCTTACTCTTGCGACAAGTGCCTTGGGTTCTTTTACTTCCACTGAGACACCCACCAGGACAGCACCAGAGAAGAGTAGAAGGCACCAAGGTTTAACATCTCATCTGAAGGCTAGCACATGTCGATAGTACAACACCCCCCCCTAATACTGCACTCAGTTGCTAGTATTGATGGTATGCACCCAGTCTTGATGCGGGGTTAGAACCCACAACATTCTGGCCCAGAGGCAGATTTGCTACCAACTGAGTCATGCTGATACCCTGCCTAATTATAAGATTCTATTTTCATCTTGTACCCTTATGAGCTTGTGAAGTATGGCATGGGGTCATCATGTCATGGACAAAACCATGCATGAAAGAATGCTGCATGCAAAATGGTGTATGCTGAAATAAGGTTGGAAAAAACACTGACCACAGCAAAAACAGTGCACACCATTGAGGAACATGGCATTATGTTTGTTTTTGTGGGGGGCTCTGCCCCCACACCACCCAACATGGGGACTTTGCCCCCCACATACCCTGGACTAAATATAACTTACTCCGAGGAGGTGTGGACTTCGGGGATGGGTTGAAATGCCAGAGGGGGGGGGGAAATCACTGTTAAAACAAACAAACAAAAAAGCCGCAACACTATGGGATCTGGGGGGAACTGAACCGTGGCCCCAGGCCCCCTATGCTGCCAGGTGCTGGTGCCCTAGCCACTCCACCATGGGAGCGGCTTGACCAGGCACCACACCGGCACCCTCCTTGACATACCCCCATCAGGATGTACAGTGACAGGGGTAGTGGTTATTCCCGAATGCTGAAAAAACCCTGTTGCTGTACATTATTTAGCGGTTTTTGTAGTGGGGTTATTCCTGCGCTGTTTCGGTGTGGTATATTGACCTGGTACCATGTACTGCCAGTGTGCATATTTAGGAGTGCTAGTGTTTATTTTGATTAATAAGCGAACATATCTGGTACTATACGGCTAGAGCTGGTCATCCTTGCCTTCTTGGTTACCAGAGGTAAGCCTCATGCTTTCAACCTTTTATCACCCACATGGGGGACAGTTTCCCTGAAAATGTGGAGAAAATAAATGCTCAACATTGGACACCTCATTAAATTGTTAATGACAGAAGCGCAGAACACTGTAAACATGGGCTTTCATGTTTAATTGACCAAGACCTGTTACTATAAATGTTGGCTTTGAAATCTATGCAGGATGTGGGATATTACCTTCTCCATGTAAGCAGAAGGTTTCCCAGTGGTAAAATGAGGAATGTTCATCCCACTATGGGACAGTTTGGAGGTGTGGTCAGCACTGTGTTGACTTCTAATTACCACTCGGTGTTACCTGCAGAAATCACCACTGGTGAGAAGGCAGTTTGGTCTTCCTACATATGGTACAATGCAAAAAACTAGCTTCTGGTTTGGGAGTAATGGTAACCGGTTGCTCCATACACTACTGGGTACTGTGAGCTCAAACTACTGAATTCAGTTTGCATGTATTTCTTTCATTGCACAGTTTAGCTACTTGTGATTGCTCGGCTGAGATGCTGCATCCCTCTTTTCAGTGGGGTCCTACTATTGCCAAAAAAGCTCAACTGGAACTGCCCTAAGTCCATGTACTGCATGAGATTAGGACACACCTCAGCAAAAACAAAGAGCAGAAAGACCTCACACTTACAGATCTCTATATGCATAAATACTCCACAACTCAAAATAGAATGCAGGTTGTTTATTAAAAACGTACATAAATATATCAGTGCTGGACAGATTGCCAAGAGGTACTGGTGCTTCTGATAGTGGCTACTAACATCCCAATACTGTTTTGTACCCTTCAGGTACTTTACCGAGGGTGAGGTAACAAAGACATTGGCACTCTTAAATAGTCCCATCAGTGTGCTGTCACAATGATGACATTTAAAGTGGCATAATGTGAGAGATAGTCCATATACAATGTACTATATACAATTTAAAAAAAAATGGTTAAAAAAGCAAGGTAAGAACTGCATGAATGGCTTAAAGAGGGACTCTGGCCAAAAGTGCTGCATTGCAGAATTAGAATAAGCATACCCCTAATAAATCTCATACCAAACATTAGGTTTCTGTGTTACTTCATCTTAAAGTTATGGGCAATTTTGTAACCCTGATTTCACTACCTGTTCAAAAAAGCCAGTTTCAGTGAAGAGGTGCTGATGATGTGATCTCCTGAACTCACAGACTAGCCATCCCTATCAGCAAGCTTACAGGACCTGCTTCTCCAAAGTTTAAAACTATGTGCAAATGTTTTTCTCCAGCAAAACAGGCAGCACCATTTAAAAAACATTGCTTTAAAACCTATGTGTGTTTCAGATTTTGTAACAAAGTTGACAAATTCATATTTTTGTTTTTGGTGCTTTTTTGTTGCGGTCCTTTTCTCCTGGGTTGCTGGATGCTAAGTCAAAGCACATTAATGTGAGATTTGCAGATTGGATATCTCTGATATAGAGAAAGGCTGTGATCATTCATACCTATCATTCAATTGAGATGATTTCGCAGGATGGCATTTTGTGGTCCATTTCTCCAGGGTTGCAGGATGCTGAGTCATCATGCCTCCTGGCTTCTGATACCATGTGAAGTGTTATTCTGCAGTGCCTATCTGGAAGTTGTATTGCTGCAAGTGTTGTAATGTTGGTAACGGCATTGCTGTTTGTCAGTGTCTGCTTTACAATAAGTTGTAATAGGGGCCTTATATGTGTTAATTCCTACTAGGGGTGGAAGTGTTAGCCCTGGTAAAACAATCATTGCAATGTGGAGTACAGTGCAGAAGAGCCTGAATATAGCTCAAGTAACAGCCTGTCAATGAGAAAACAGAAAATGAGCGCCGCGCAACTGAGTATCCCATTCATTCATACTTTGATGATAAATAAAATAGTGATTGAGTGATTAAGCATTGATTTGGCTACTGCATAGCAACTCTTAGTAAGGTTTCAAAACAGCACTACCTCTCCCACCCACATTTACAGGGTGGTGGAATAACTGATTTAAAATGCCATCCTGCGAAATCATCTCAATTGAATGATAGGTATGAATGATCACAGCCTTTCTCTATATCAGAGATATCCAATCTGCAAATCTCACATTAATGTGCTTTGACTTAGCATCCAGCAACCCAGGAGAAAAGGACCGCAACAAAAAAGCACCAAAACCAAAAATATGAATTTGTCAACTTTGTTACAAAATCTGAAACACACATAGGTTTTAAAGCAATGTTTTTTAAATGGTGCTGCCTGTTTTGCTGGAGAAAAACATTTGCACATAGTTTTAAACTTTGGAGAAGCAGGTCCTGTAAGCTTGCTGATAGGGAGGGCTAGAGTGTGAGTTCAGGAGATGACATCATCAGCACCTCTTGACTGAAACTGGCTTTTTTGAACAGGCAGAGATTTTAGGGTTGTATAATGATTTGTTACTTTTAAACAAAGTAACTCAGGGATCTCAGTTTTGGTAGGAGGGTGATTGGGGCTATGTTGATCCATATTCTGCATTTATTGATGCCAGTAGTTTGTGACCAAATTCCCTCTTTAAGTTATACTCATAGATCAAACTGGTATATCTATGATCCCGTAAGTGATGAAAATTCACAGACAATATATTATTCCTGATTGCATCATATACAAGCTTGCAAAATCTAATAGTCCATTTTTGGAATACCAGATGATAGGTACAGATGTTGCAAAGTTTTAATTCACAGGTGAGTTAAGGGAAGGTCACTAAATTTGTCTCTGTACTTCGCCTCTGTGGATCATTTCTCAAAGTTTTTCTATTTAATAGGAAATTCACCACTGGTAACTTTGCCTAGCTACTTCACCTGTAACTTCTCTTTGGAGTACTCAAAGATGAAGTTAGGTCAAAATGACTTCCACCAACTACTCCTTTTGTGTTTTTTAGGCATAATGTGGTCAAATTTTGTCAAATCTGTCTGCAACTTGATATGGTTGTAGTCCAAGAGGAGGTACATATTTGGTGCATTTAATTGTGGATTTGGCACCATGGTCAAGTTGGGAGGTAATTTTGGGTTGTTGTGCACACCCCATGAATTTTTCCAGGGGTATTATGTGTTACTGTTGCAGTACACATTGAGACCCTTGCTTGGATGTCTCCCTTAAGACTGGTGGAGTTGTGGATTGTTAAAGTTGCAGTGTTATCTTGTGGAACATTAGGGTTAGGGTTAGTGTGGTCACTTGCAACCTATGCAATAAACATGTCCCCGGGGGCAAGCAGAGAACCCATCTCATGGCAAATCACTGGGCCAAGTAGGAGGAAAAGCAGAGGAAAGTGGCAAATGGGCGTGGTGGAGGTGGTGGTCCGTCTGTGCCAGCAGCGGTTCATGGAGGGCATCAGGAAAGTGTCATGGTAGGGCAGCAGGCACACCCTGTGGAAGCAGCAGCACCCTCTGTTGAAGTTCAAGCTCCTCATGAACTAGCATCACTATGCACTCTCACCTGTTGCAGAAATGTTCCTGTACTTGCTGCAGTTTATTGGCTGTGTTTTCACGCCTACCGCTGCTCCTTGTACACCTGTTTCCACCGCAGCTTAATATGTCACCGCTTCATTTTTTTTTGATTACTTACTTTACTCATGGCTGCTACAGTGATTTACCTTGATTGCCCATGACTTTTGCTATTTCTTCAGTGTACCAACTCCCTTGTCTTTAATTTGCTGACTTTTGACTTATATTTCTGTATATTGTATCGTACTTGTAACATGTTTCTCCCTTTACCCCTTCCCCAGGTTGCACCTGGAAATGAGTCCTGGCTCAGTGTGTCTTTCCCGGTTATCAACTTTTTGAATAAATAAATCATCAGCAGCACCCACACTGCCATGAGATTTGTTCTTTCCTTTTGTTTACACAAACAATACACAATAGGGATTTCAGGGACTAAGGGAACATGCAAGACATAACAACACAGGTAATTATAATAACGTTACTGTGTACATGAAAAAACACTAACTTTAACCAATAAACTAAAATGAAACCAATATAAACTACAGTGACAAAAATAATTCACAGTAAAACACACCTAACTGTTCTACAGAACTAAAATTACAAACCTAAGAAAACAGAAAACAAAATTCACACAAAACCCTGACTACAACAGCGCTAGTACTGCAAAGACAGAAAAGGCTGCCTAACCAGCCTTTTTAGGGCTGCAGTGGGTGGAGCCCTGCAGACCTCTTCCGTGCAGAACAAGGACTCCACTCCGATGAGCAATACTTAAGAGTTGCTTCACAGTCACCTCTGTGGTTTGTGAAGCACTCCGCCGTAATAGGCATTATTTTTCTTCTCGCCATGATAGTGGCACATCAGTAGCTCCCCTGGTGCTTCTGGACCCCAACATCACTTATTTGGGGTCTGGAGATGCAAGGATCAAGGTGCACAAGCCATGAAACTATTTGTTTAAAGGCAATGACCACTCTGGGAAGGAATATATTCATAATAATGATCTGCTCATGCATATTCATGACTCCATTTTCATGAGCAGCTCATTATTATGTATATATTCAATCCCATAGTGGTCATTGGTGCTCTTTAAACAAATGCTGTCATGGCTTCTGCACCGCAGCACTCATGTCTCTTGACTCCAACTAAGTGAACCCGGGTTCCAGAAGTACTGGGGGAACTCCTGATGTGCTGCTATAGCAGTGTGAAAATAGATGTGTGGACTGCCAGCTCACACATTCGGTGCAGCTGCAAGCGGTTCCATGTCTGTGCTCCTCCGGTTTGTCTCTATTACCCCCTGTCGTGACTTTGGCTACAGCCCTATTACTCTGGCCAGATTTTGTTCTTCCTGGAAGTTGCTGCAGCTAAGCTGTCTCCCCACCCCCAACAGTCCTGTTTCACTGCACAATACCGAAAACAAAACTACAAGTTTAAACTGATTAAAGCACAAAAAAATACCACAACTAATTGGTGATCTAGGGGCACATGGTACAGATGATTGCAAATCTGAAGACCTGGGTTTGAATCCCACAGTCCCCCCCTTGCATACTGTATGACCCTGAGCAAGTCGATTAACTTCCTTGTGCTCCCAGGTTGCACCTGTAAAACAAGCTTTCAGCTTAGTGTGTCTCTCCTGATAAAAAAATAAAAATAAAAAAAAAGAATATGCTTAATGGAGTTATTTGTTAAAAAAACTGCCTGTTTTAAATGTTTTCCAAAGATTTCTAGGCACAAAGATACAGAGCACACTTAATACCAGCTGTCTCTTCCTCATACTGCACTGAATTCAGCCTATGCATGGCAATACAGTTCATTTCACCACCATGTGACCTCCAATCCCATGGATCCTTGAAATCGTCGCCCTAGAGCCACAGTTCGCAGGTGAAGTTCACAGTTTTGCCATTCACAAAGCTCTCCTTTAAGTTGAAGTAGAACTTCCCCTTACAGGAGAATTTCGTGAATTCAGTAAAATTTGTGAATTTCTCCATGAAGCAAAGTTTTCTAACTTTGCTCACATCTAATGATAGGTGATAGTCACACTCGATGTGTAATGGAAAGGATCCATATTTCTTGTGATTCTTCTCTACCTTTTTTTAAAATTCCTTGTCCACACCTCTTGGAAATAAAGGGTTTGTAGCAAATACATTAATTTCATCGGGTTCCTCTCTGCTAGGGCCCCAGGAATTACATTACTAATCAATACATTATTAAAGGAGAACTACAGAACTGGCAGAGGTGAAGCCCCGACCGGTGCAAGGATCAAGGCTTCATCCTCACAGATCCCCCCTGCAGGCACCATATTACATTAAGAGTTTTTGTACCTGAATGCTCCCTTCCCCCAAAACTCATCACCTTCCGTAACCTATCCAACCTTGATCAAGCCCAGTTCCTGAACAATCTCTCTGCGATTGACTGGACATGCATCTACTCTGCTACCGATGCTCAGGTAGCCCTAGGCCACTTCCTATCCCTGTTTGGATCTCTACAAGACATCACTGCACCCCATATCACACATTGTGTACATAGAGCTCAAACCAAATGGCTCAATAAAGACCTACTTGCTTAAATCAGGGCCTCAGACAAAAGCTGGCGGCGTTTCAAGGTCTCCGGTCTTCTGTCTGACTACAATGACTACAGTACATGGAGAAACTCTTGCAAAAGGAACATTCATTTAGCAAAGAGCTCATTTTGCAAAGGTTTATTAATAAATGCTGCAGGTGACTCCAGGAAATTCTGGCCTCATATCAAAACACTCTTCGGAGCCAAACACACCAGAAATACAAACGATATGATACTAAATAGTGTGCATTGTAACAGTCTGGCCACCATTACTATCTCCTTTAATCTCCACCTCTCAGATTTATCTAAACACTCATCTCCCCCACCCCATGCAACCCTCTCCCCATGGATAGCAAACCACTGCATAATTACCCACCCTTTCAATTTCGAAACCATTACCAGACTGGATGTCCAAAAGATGCTACATGCCATCCCTGATAGCACGGGTACTAGATCAGATGGTCTTGAACCCAGGTTCCTGAAATTCACTGCCCCTCTTATTGCCTCACCCTTAGCTACAATCTTTAACTTATCACTATGTCACAGCTCCGTCCCTAGCATCTGGAAGACAGATAGAGTCACTCCAATATTTAAAAAAGGAGACCCCAAAGATATTGCCAACTGCCGGCCTATAGCCATTCTCTCCATTCTTAGCAAATTACTCAAAAAACTAGTAGCCAAGCAAACCATCTC
This sequence comes from Neoceratodus forsteri, assembly GCA_016271365.2. Lineage (NCBI taxonomy): Eukaryota > Metazoa > Chordata > Ceratodontiformes > Ceratodontidae > Neoceratodus > Neoceratodus forsteri. The sequence continues at coordinate 202,344,080 of JADMNL010000030.1, forward strand.
TCTTCTACATGAACATAACCTCCTCTCTGCCTCCCAGCATGGCTTCTGCAAAGGCCACAGCACTGCCACAGCCCTCCTGAAATTCACAAATGATATCTATACTGCAATGGATAAAGGACTCCTAACTGGTGCAATCATCATCCTAACCAAGGTGTTTAACCTTGTTAACCACTCCCTTCTCCTCAACAAGCTCCAGTCTCTTGGCTTCTCAACAGATGCTGTGGCCTGGTTTAATAGCTACTTGTCAAGCAGGAAGCAGGCTGTGAATTACAACTCTGTCCTGTCTGATCTCTCCACCATACATATTGGTGTTTCACAAGGATCCATTCTGGGTCCCCTCCTTGTTTCCATCTTTGTTAATGATCTCCCCTTGCTCTCAACAGCTTGCTCATTCTCTGCTATATGCAGATCACCTTGTTCTTTATTCAAGTGCCAGGAACATTACGGACATAAATCTCTCTCCCTCCTCGGATTTCCTCCACATTCAATCCTGGCTGACAGAAAACAACCTCATTCTCAACATGGGTAAAACACACTCCATGCTTTTCGGCTCCCTTGCCAGACTCAGAACAAACTGGAACCCTTTCAATCTCTTATGCACTGATGGCTCACTGTTGGTCAATACTAGCTCTTTCAAGTACCTGGGCATCATCCTTGATGAGTCTCTGGACTTTGATCAACACATTGCTGCTACCTGTAAGTCCGTAAATGCCAAACTTGGGAGCACCTACTGGATTAGCTATGCCCTTACCCCATCAGCTTGGCTTGCTGTTGCACATGTCATTCTGCTACCGGCACTAGCCTATGGTTCAGTCACCTACTAAGGAGCATCAAAAACCACTCTTCACAGGTAGGATACCACTTATAATAATATTTGCCACTATGCCTCTGCATCCTCTCACTATAAGCACCACTGTCAGCTTCATGCTGATCTAAAATAACCCTTCTCTACTGCCTATCGGCTCCAGTCCCTTGGATCTCTCATTGACATCACTGCCAGATCAGGTCTCCCCCAATCCCTTTCCTCTATGCTGGACACACAAACCATCTACTATGGGCTTAGATTCACTGACCAAGCTCCCCTCCACATTCCTAAATGTAAAACCGCATTGGGTGCACGGGTTTTCTTGTGTGTGGCACCCACATATTGGAACTCCCTTCCCCAGGCTATTCATTTTGCTCCAATCCATGTCTGTTTCAAGAGGCTACACCATAATCATCTACTTGTCTCAACCCCCTGCACATGCTTTCGCCCTCTGTAGACCCTCCAGCCACTACCTCTTGGCCACTACATCTCTACCTACTGCTGTCCTTCTCTCCTCAATTTCTCCTCTCAACCTGGCTTCCTGCCTTCCTTCCTTCCTTCAAGTCTTGCCCTTGCCCTTTCTTAGGTATCACTCCTCCACCTTCCCCTCCTCTCTCTTAGTTCCTACTTCTCCCCTCTACTAATCCATGCTCTGGCCAACAGAATAGCACATACACCCCTGGTCTCGACCATGGATTTTTCTCTTAATTGTCACTCATGTACTTCTTTGGACCGCTAGTCCTTTGGTTGCTTACAAATTGATCTATTGTGTCCCTACTTATTTTTCAATGTAACTGCACTTTTATTGTACTTCTGTAATGCTAGCTCTCCTATTTTGTATATTGAATATTGGTGAACTTGCACTTGAAATTTTTTTTTGATTATGTCGCAATTGTATTTCTATCTCACTGAAAATTGTATTGGACCTGTACCCTCTCTATTACCTATTGTTGTACTGCTTCAAACTGTTTGTTATTATGTACTCCCACTTGTACCCTCATGGGTCATGCCTGAAAATAGGCATTGCTGTGCCTAGTGCACTTACCTGGTTACCAAAAGCAAATAAATAAATAAGTGTCTTAACCTCTGGTGTAGCCGGCATGTTTAAATATGGCACTCCTCACTCCAACCCCCTGCGATCGTGCTGCAAGCACCATGATATAATAATGTGGCACTGCCCCTTCCTTGTTGGTGCTGTTATGTATCGGGATTTAATAATCTCCTTATCTTGGATGCCCAGCAATTTATTTTACAGAATTTGTCTAAATGCCATGTGTATGCCAGGCATACACATGGCATTTAGGCAAATTCTGTAAAAACAAATTGCTAGGCATGGGATATACTGAGATTATTAAATCTCCATACATAGGGGCACCAATAAGGAAGGGGCAGTGCTGCATTATTATATCTTGGTGTTTGCAGCACGATTGCAGGGGACGTGGAGTGCCATATTTAAATATTCCATCTGTACCGGAGGTCGATATGCTTTTTACGAGCATTCAGGTACAAAAACTCTGAATATAATATGGTGCTTGCAGGGGGAGGACCTGTGAGGTGAATCCCCAATCTATGTAGCTGTCAGGGCTTCACCTCTGCCTGTAGATCTGCTTTAACTGTTCCCAGAGTGTCTTTTGTTAATACAGTATGTTTGCACAATTTTCATTGTACAGCTCTTCTGTGATATCCAGATTTTGGATATCCTGAGCAGTCCAGTCCATTGTAACTGTCACTGTATCAACAGTTTGTTCATGCAAAGTCCTACTCTCAATCTCAGTGTCCTGGGCTAAGGTAGAAAAAGATTGACATCCCCCCCCCATAGTATCACCCTTGTTGGCAAACAGTTTTCTTACCAACTTTTGCATGTCGACTCATAGCTGAAATCCGTCTACCTTTGAGGTAGGGACAAATGACAGATCTCTCCTTAAAAGCGTTCCTGTGCTTCTGTAAGTATAATCCCTGAAAGGTTTATTATTTCTTTCTAAGGGGTTTTTATCTCCTTCTGAGATCTCCAAGATGAAATTTGTGAATGTTTGCGGCTTCCTACTTCTGCCCCTCTGTCCCCTTCTGGTTTTCTGTTCCCCATATTGTCCCCAACTTTCTTCTTTTTGCTGCAATTGGTGTTGTTTTGTTCATTTAAATGTAACCACCCCCCTTTGGGAGGCTCACCTTACTTGCCCCATTTTGCTTCCATGCTGCCTGGCGTCCTGTTCGTCCCCACTATTTCCACCGCTACAACCCCAGTTTCCAGGAGCCCCCAGTGTTCTCCAAACAGCCTGTATGTAGACTTAGGCCCATTTGGGCTTAAAATCCTTGGTTGTGATCCTCTGCTGTTTATTTTGCTCCTCGGAGCAAGCAGGGATAAGTGCATTGATGTGCCGACTGCCAGATTTGTGGTCATTTGGGGAGTGAGTTATTGATCCTGGTGCCCCTTCTCTGTAAAATGGGACCAATGACCTCAAGGAGGTAAAAGTAGAAGCCTCCTAGAAAATTAAAAACTAAAGCTTAAATTTGAGCTAAGTTTGAGGGCTCGTACATATGTATGACCCTCATGAATATTGATGAAATGCTTTCCTCCGCCTAGGGGGTATACATTTCGGCGGCAGTGAAAACTAGAGTACTGTATGTACCTGAATAAGAGTGGGCTCATTTGAGAGGACAGTGCTGGAGCTAACAGACTGTGGGAGAATAAAAGTGTAGGGTATTCTCTCTGGCTGCACCAGAACTGGAAAGTGGGACCACTTGAGAACTGCTGATGAACTGGATGGGGGCTGACATTTTGCTGATGCGTTGACCCCCCATCTGCAGCCAATCAACAGCTTAAGAGCCTGAAAGGGGACTCAAGGGATTCTGGGAGAGGGAGTTTCATTAATTCAGATGCCTAACTCATGCCCCAATGAACAGTCAGTAAATATTGATCTCTATGGTTATTCATGATTGATGGGTTTGAACAGTCAATCAGGAGTTTGGATTCTTGAGTGAAAGACCAAGGACTTTCTGGGCTTGAGTCAGTCTGTTTCCAGGCTCTTCTCAAGTCAGGAGGATTCTGTCTGAGTGGAATTGGACTGTCAGAGACCTTGATCAGGTCTCGATTGGAGATTGCCACTGTGGAAAAGGAATTCCAGTGGAAAAGAGAGTGAGAGACTTGACTAAGCTTGAGGCTCCCCAGGTACTGTGAACTGTGCTGTGTGGATGGGAGAAAATTAGCTGTTGCAGAGACCCTGTACTGTATATGGGACTGAGCTTATGGAATTGTGCTGCTGGCTGAAAGTTAAACAGTTGCTTCAGAGGAACCACGTTATGTACTAGGTCTCTGGTAAAATGATTGAAGAGGCAAAGCATCTCAGGTGCAGCATGTTAGCTAGGTTCTGTGAATTTGCTGTGTGGACCAAACAAAGTGACTGAGAGGTGTGTCCCAGCTGAGGCTGAAAGGAATCAGTTATGGGCAGTTAGAGCTGAATGCACTGAAGGTGAGCAGGGACTCTCCTAATTCTGAACTCCTGCTGTTGCCATAGTCTGAGTGCAAACTGAAGGCTAGCACCCGTTGACAAACTGACACTGCTGTTTTAATAGGACGAACTGCCTAGCTACCAGTGACTCACGGATTCAGTGCAGGGACTGCAGGGGGCTCCTACTGCTTTGCAGTCCTCACCCAGAGCTAGGGAGGGAACTAACTGACCCCTTTCAAGTGGGACCCAGTGTTTCAGGAGGTCACCAACACTTTCTGGGGTGCTAGGGCACCTACAACCCTTGTGAGGAGCCGGGCTGTCGAGCCACTCCCAGGTCTGGGCCTTCTGGGGCTGGTGCGGACCAGCCATCGAGCACTGCAATGGACCAGAAGTGGCTGAAGGTGACAAGTGGTCAGATCTTCAATCAAGGGGACAAGCTGCAAGACCTTCAAGCAAGATCCAACCTGCTGAGGGAACCAAGATCATTCTCATTTCTGCCCATTGCTGCACCTATTGTGTGGAGCTCCACACTCCAGAATATCAGAATAACATCTTCATGAGGCTGCTAAGTCCTGCAAAATCGTGAGTACCCAAGACCTGGTTTCCAGAACCTAAACTAGGGAGTGTGAATCCAGTTAAATATTTTTCTCAAGTTTTCAGGGCCCCAACGGCCAGCCAGCCAGGGCAACATCCAGGCTTGCAACTAGTGGGTACCCCAGGAACTTCTCAGGGTGTAACACTGGTACCCAGTGGGAGTGGGCAGCCAGGGGGTGGATGGGCCTATGGGCTCTTATGTTACTGTTTACCATTTTGTCACTGATTTTCTCTTTCATTCCACAGCTATCCCTATTCCAGGTACCCCCTTCCTAGCCCTCACCCCAATAGAGCTGTGAGTTGATTGTTGAAATTGCTGTGTCCAGAGAATTCCATTGCATTCTGCCTTCTCATAGATTTATGATATTTGGTGGGAAAAGGTTGCTGGGAATCCAGTGTACAGGGTGGCTGGTCGGGGAGGTGGGTAGGTGCAGTATCCCAGGGGGCTGAGCCAACCAGTCACCTGACCCACTTACAACTTACTCTGGGTGGAGACACCATGCTATTATTCATAACCTTGAGAAAGAACTCCCAATAGTCACCATAGCAGGACCCAGGCCCCTTAACCTGTACGAGAGCCAGCAGGCAGGGGTAGTATCCCATTGGCACACGGCATTGCCTGGGCTACATAAAAAACACCCAGATCTTCTTTTTTCTGTACTATCTTTTTTTTTTTACCAATTATTTTACCAGGTGAGACACACTAAGCTGAAAGCTTGTTTGCAGGTGCAACCTGGGAGCACAAGGAAGTTAAGTGACTTGCTCAGGGTCACACAGTATGCACTTAGGGGGCTGTGGGATTCAAACCCAGGTCTCCAGATTTGCAGCTCGGAGCATTAACCCACTGCACCATACTGCCTCCATCTTCTTCAGATGTTAAATCAGTACTGCTGTTAAGGGCAATGTCCATCCTCTTTCTACACTTTTATTTTACTTCTGTTATTCTTGTGTGGCCTTGTTTGTGATTTACACCACTTGCTTCTGCCTCTGCTCTGTGCCCACTCATGTTTCTTCTACTCTATACTTGCCCAATGCATAGTCTCTTTTCATCTCTTTGTCATTTTTCCCCCCACCAGTTCTTTCTCATGCTTTGCAGTTTTTCTCTCAGCTTTTTATCCAGCTCACTGACCTTAGGGTTAGAAACAAACGTCCTGATTTCTTTCTGTGCTGTTTTAATTTCTTCAGCGCTCACATTATACTTCTCTGTGTCTTCATTTATTACAAAATTTACAAATTTGAGAGAGCACTCATGAGTAGTTTGCTCCCACTCCTCCCTGTTCTTAAATGCTTCTAACCCTCCTGATGGTGTCTTAACCACTCTAAGGCCCATTGGCACTTGTTTGTCTACAGATTGCTCGAGAGTGGTAATGTTATAAAATGTGTAGCTCTTTAATCATTAGTTGTTCCAATTTCAAAAAAAGCGTGTTTGAGATCTGATTATTCAGTCATGGACGTTGTGTTAGCCTCCTCACCCCCTTTCGTACCTCTGCAATTACTTTATCAGGGGTGAGGTAACAAAGATATAGGCACTCTTAAATGGTCCTAGCAGTGTGATGTCACAGTGAAGACATTTAAAGTGATATACTGTGAGAGACATTCCATATATAATATACAGTATGATAAAAAAACTTAAATTGAGTTCAGAACTGCATGATATGGCTTAAGTTACAGTCGTAGATCAAAACCGTTATAGCTTATCAGCCCAAAAGTAATTAAAAATCACAGATAATATATTATTCCCAAATGCATCCTATACAAGTTTGCAAACTTTAATAGTCCATTTATACATAGATACATAGATACTGTCGGCAGATAAAGGCCTATGGCCCACCCAGTCTGCCCATTTGAGCTTGTAAGGTAACTTTAAGTTTTTCTAGATGTAACCCCTAGGTGGCACTATCCCAAGGGCTACTACCCCTGCCTGCTTGGCTAGTAGCAGGTTAAGGGGCCTGAGTTCTGAAATGGGTGCCTCCACACGGAGGTCAGGGTTGGTAGTGGTCAAGCTAACCTAGGTACAGCCTTCCGGGACACTGTAACCCCACTCTTTCCTTACTAGTGGCCGGAACAATACACAATAATCACTTTCACAATACCTCTGATACATCACACAAGTACCCACACTGTTTGCACTTACCACCAGGGCTTTCCTCTGGCCCGGCCCTGGGGACCCCCTGTAAAACAAGGTTATACACAGTAAAATAACAGCAGTACAGTACTCTTGCACAAACTGGAACCACAGTCAGGGTAAATGCAAAAAAGAGTTGGATCTGATTTATTTAAGGGGCTTGAACAAGGTGGGTGCGTAATCAGGTTAATTTGCTTAAAGGCTCTATCAATCAAACAGTTATGCATGCACTTCAGGGTCCATAAACAGTCACACATTCTGGGTACCCAGATGGAGAATGGTGGGCTAGCCAGGAATGTTGCAGCTGGTTGGGGCCCTGTGATGGAAGAAAACAACATGCACAACACACACTATTTGTAATCCGGAGCCGGAGGGCTCAGTTCGTGAAAAGAAAACAAGAAGACAGTCAGATGACACACTTTTAGATTAGGCTGTTGTTGCAATGAGCTACCCTGATGATTACTCACGATACCCAAGACTGGACACAGGCTGGACGAAAATCAAGACAGGAGGTGGTTAATCTGGAGTGCCAGGAGAAGCAGGGCCCACATGATTCGTCGAGGTGTAGTTCCTGTTCAAGCGTGGAGCAGGGGGCTGATCCCCAGGCAGGTCTGTCGTCGGGGGCTTTCTCTGTGCAGTGGGATAGTCTGGCAGGGCCAGCGTGGCATGGCCCAGACCGAATGGAAATGTATGTGGATTCAGTCTGATTAGGCTGGATAAAGCTTCCAGCAAGCAGAACACAGTTCACACAGTGGGGAACCAAATCACGACCCACTTTCAATACACAGCACATTTACATGTAAAGGATTCTACAGTACCAGCAAGCAGAACACAGTTCACACAGTGGGGAACCAAATCACGACCCACTTTCAATACACAGCACATTTACGTGTAAGGAAATTCTACTGTACCAGGCAAATCGCTCTCCGGTCACAATCGCAAAGTCTCTGCACAGACCGGGGATTCAAAAGCAGCTGGAAATCCTGACAGGCCATTCAGCAAATCTTCGGTCTTCTTCAGATTAAAGCCTGGTCACAGTCCAGTGGCTTAAACAGTCCTCACAACTCGGATGCAGTCCGAATAAACTCTATTTTCCCTCTCAGGGACAGCAGGCAGACAGGCAGGCCAAAACTTAGCCCTTTGACAGGTCTCCCATACAAAACTACACAGAACTGCGGCTCAAAATCACTTGAGCTGTTACTTCTTCACTTCTCAGCTCAAAACTGAAACTAGCTGCAGCAGCCTGGGAAATTCCCCAAGATCTAAAGGGTTTGGTTGCCTGATCCTCCTGTCAGTCACAACAAAGGCTCCCCCTTCAGGTGCAAAAAAGGCGCCAAAGGCCCAAAATTACAGTTCCTACAGATTTTGACTCCAGACAGCTCCTGTAGTCTGGCTCCATTTTAGGTCCCACCAGCACTGATTGGTCCAATTCGGCAGTCCAGGACAAGATAGTGGAGATAAACAAAACAGTTCTTGCTGCAAAGAAGGCAGGTTGGACAAACTACATTATCATTATCACTCTAAATGATTTTCAGCAAATTGTTACATCTTTCAACAGAGCTCCCTCTCAGATTACTTATGACTGCAATCCAGGCAGCTCTTAAAGAGACAGTACACACAGGCTATGCAGACACTCTCTGGCAATCACATTTAAACTGCTAAAACACAGGACACCAGCCTGGCAGTAGGCATTTAGGAAAGCTCGAGGAAGACTTTTTGGGAACCCCCATTTGTAGGGGGGGTTACATAGAAGTCCGTTTCCCCTTACCCCTGACCTCCATTGTTCCCTTATATCTATCCCATACATTCTTAAATCTTGTGATTGTTTCATCCCCCACCACTTCCTCAGGCAGGGTATTTCACTTGTCCACCACCTTTTCTGTGAAGAAATTCTTCCTCACATTTCCTCTGAATCGCCCTCCCTCCAACTTCATCCTATGTCCTCTAGTCCTGGAACATCTTTTTCTCTGGAAAATAGTATTTTCCTGTGTCCTGCTCCTCCCCATAAAGTACCTGTATGTCTCTGTCATATCCCTTGTCTCCCTGCTCTCCTCCAGGGAGTACATATTCAAGTCCTTCAGCCTGTCCTCATTGGACTAGTGATGCAATCTCTGTACCATCTTTGTTGCCCTCCTCTGAACCTTCTCCACCCTGTTTATTTCCTTATGTAGGTAAGGTCTCCAGAACTGGACACTGTACTCCAGGTGGGGCCTCACTAGTGTCTTGTATAGTGCAATTATGACCTCTCTTTTCCTGCTGGTGATGCCCCTGCCTATACATACCAGCATCCTATTTGCTTTACCTGCTGCCTTGTCGCACTGTTTCCCTACCTTGAGGTAGAGATGTTGCGAAATTGGCAATGTCGCTGTGTGAAATTTTTCACAAAATTGCAGTGAAATGGTGAAATTTTGCTGTAACTTCACACCCTGCCATTCCCTATGTAAAACTCTCCCTGGTGTCTAGTGATCCCCCAACCCCCCCGGCTGCTCACCAGCCCAAATTATTCTCCATGCTGTCTTTTCTCTCCCTGCCGATCACCAGCTGTAATTGAATAAAGCCCCCAGTTACCCTGGCCCCCCACGTGTCCTTTTTAATATAAAACAAATTAAACCAACACTCCCTGGTGTCTAGTGGACCCCCACCCCCATCCTGTCATCATGAACTAGTGCCCACCCTGCTCCCCCTCCCCGTATCCTGATCGGGCCACCGGCACAGCCCTCCACTCACCTCCACGGCCGGCAGCCCGACTGAGTGCTTGAATGAATGAGCATGTGCTTGTACAAGGTATCGGGGTAGTGGGGGGGAGTGGGGGGGCACCACCTCTCTTAGTTCCTTTAGGACCCCGGGGTGCACACCATCTGACTCCATTGCTTTATAGACTCTTATTCCTTCCAGTTCCTTTAGGATCCTCTCCCGTGTAAAGGGACTTGTGTCCATTTCCGTGCCCTTCCCACACCTTGTACATTCTTCAGGCCTGTTACCCTCCCCTTCCTCAGTAAAGACTGAGAAGAAATATCTATTCAGTATGTCAGCTTTACTGTTGTCATCCTCCACGCTGCCCCCGTCCTTCCCCTTCAGTCCCTCCCTCCTTTCCCCCATCTTTTTTCACTTATGTACCTGTAAAAGGTTTTGTCTCCTTTAACCACTGATTTTGTGATGCGCTCTTCTGTCTGCGCTTTGGCTTCCCTTACTGACCTCCCTGTCTCCCTTTGCTTCTCCTGGTACTTCTCCCAATCCCCTTCTGCCTGTGTCTTTTTGTATTGCCTGAATGCTATCTTTTTGGCTTTTACTTGCTCCACTATCTCCTTGGAAACCCATAATGGCCTCCTCTTCCTTTTCCCCTTGCTAACCTGCTTAACACATAATTGTGTTGCTCTTGTAATCCCTGTTTTAAATATTGCCCACTGTTCCTCCACCCCCAATTCTCTCTCTCTCTCCATTCCTGTTAGTGCTTCTTTCAAGCATGTCCCCATTTTCCCAAAATCTGCCCTCCTAAAATCCAGAATACATGTCTCTGTGTGGTTTGGTTCTGCTCCTTCTGTGATTTCACACTGTTCCCCAGGTGCTTTCCCACTGTTAACCCTATCACACTTTCCCCATTTGTGAGTGCGAGGTCCAGTATTACCTTCTGCCGAGTTGGTTCCATGACCAGTTGCTTAAGGCAGGCACCCTGAAGGGAGTCCAGGATAAATCTGCTCCTAGTTGATGCTGCTGCTGGGAGGTTCCGGCCCACATCTGGAATACTGAAGTCTCCAACCAGCACCACCTCTACCTTGTCCACCATCCTTTGGATGGCTAGCATTAACTCTCTATATGTCTCTTCCTCCTGGGTTGGTGGTCTGTAGACCACCCCTGTGCAGATGGCTGACCCTGTTTTCCTTTCCAGCTTAACCCACAGTTCACCCCACTCCCATTTTGTTCATCCTGGATCTCTGTGGCCTTCATGCAATCTTTCACATAAAGTGCCACTCCTCCTTTGCTGCCTGTCCTGTCTCTTCTGAATATCTTGTAGCCGGGTATGGCCATCTCCCAGTCATGGTTATCATTACACCAGATCTCTATGCTGGCCACAATGTCCATGTCCGACTGTGCCATGACAGCCTCCAGTTCCTCCATCTTGTTCCATAAGGCTCCTGGCATCGGCACACATGGCTTTCCATGATGTGATCTCCCTGGTCTGTTTTGCTGTTCTACTACAGTCCCCTCCCTGGTTGTCCTATATCCCTGGTTCTCCCTGCTGTCTGCCCTTCTGCTGTATTTTGTCCTTTTTCTGCCTATCTACCCCTTGGGTGCCTATCTCCATTTTTTATACATTGCTTTGTAGTAATATCTCCTCCTCCTGTTCTCTGTTTCCTCTGCTAGCTATGGGGGGACAATTAGGTACCCTCCTTGTTGATCTGCCACCCTCCTTGGCTAGCTTAAATGCTTGTCCATGTAACATTTAAACTTTTCATTGAGTGTTTGGATTTGTTCCGGGTGATCAGGGCACCGTAAATTAGAGCACCGGCGAGACAGCGAAACAACGAGGGTGCCCCCACAATCAGAGAGCCTGTGGAACACGGCACCTGGCACTCTGGAGTACAATGCTGTGCCTGTGTATAGTGCTACATTCCCTGCTGCCCCCTGTCAGTACTGGTCATATGGGCACCACTACACCCTGCCGATGTTATGTTGCCCCTGCCCACCACCACCACCATGGTTGGCCACACATAGGCGGGACAACTCACAAGATGGCCCACCTCTCATGTGTGGCTCCCAGCTGTGGTGCGGTTGGCTCTACTGTTGGTGGCCATTGGTGTTTGGTGCAGCAGTACCATGGCACTGGGCATGTGGGATGTAGACCATGCCATTTGGTCGTGTACATGGTGCCTTGGTCCCATGCACTGTGGGTCCATGGGAGCATTGTCTCATGTGCACTGGGCACAGTGGTGCCCCTCTGTGTTGCTGCACCTCCTGTGGTCCCGTAGGCATTCCATGGGTGGGTCGTCGAGTGTGCAGTGTGTGGCACTGCCTGCCTGTGCAGTGTTGACTGGTACTCCTGATCCCATGCGGCTCTGAGGTCCAGCACTGAGCCTGCCAGTGACCTCCCAGCAGTGCTCTGATTTATGGCGCACTGATGCCGGCGCCCTGACCACCCAGAACTGTTTGGATTCCCCTCCAGGATGGATGCAGACTGTCAGGCTTGAACAAGCCCCCATACCTCCAGGTGGTTCCCCAGTCACCAAAGAATCTGAACCCATTCTCACAACACTAGTTATTCAACCATGTGTTAAAGTTCCTGGTGCATGTGCTCCTATGCTCTCCCATTCCTCTCACAGGTAGTACTTCTGAGAAGGTGATGGATATAGCTACTAGCTTGAGACCCCTCCCCAATTTTCTAAACTCTTCCTGAACTTCCTTAGGCTCCCTGTTTCCAGGGTCATTAGTTCCTAGCTGGATAATTATATCCAGCACTTCTCCTGTCTTCCCTTCCTGGTGATCCCCAGGATCTTCCTCCCATCCATCCACACCGTGGCACCTGGTAGGCACCTCACCTCCCTCTCTTCCCCCATGCATGTTCCTAGTGTGATCCCCCATATAATGAAGTCCCCCACCAGGATTTGCTTCTTCCTCCTCCTCTGGGGTCCACTGCTCCCCCCACTGAGGTCACCTCCTCAGTTGACCTCCACATCCTTCCCTTCCACTTCTACAGGTACCTCTGTCTGGTTGTCCCCATTTGCCAGTGTGGCATATGAGTTCAGGAATGAAACAGGATTTGGGATGGTCCTCTGCCTGACATTTCTAACCTTTCCTGAGCCCACTGTTTTCCAAGTGTTCCTCATTCTTGGCATCCTTTAAGGCAGAGCATTGGACTGGGTGGTCTCCAGATGGTGGCAAAGGTACTCCTGACCCAGTTTACCTCCACTCTGAATCTGGCTACCTCATCCTACAGTCCAGAGAGATGCCTGCAGATAGGGCAGCACCTCAGCATCCAGAAGGTCTGCCTGAATATGTCTGCCCCACATCCACTGCATTGCACCACTCCCCACATTATTCTGCACTTAGACAGCTATTACACTATTTGTGCAATTACTCTATTTGTCTGTTGTCTATTACCCTAGTTGTCTGTTTCTGAAGCCCTCCTTCTAGTTCCCCCTAGATGTGTAGCTCTCCTTCTAGGTTCCTGTGTTTGGTTTTCTGGAAGTATTTTTACTTGATGTCAGTTTTTGTTTTTTTTGTAATTTATACTACAGTAGCCCCTGAGTTGACTGCACATCTATATTACTGCATCTTGTACTAAGGGTGGGCTTAATCCCCCTTATGCCCCTTCTACTCCACAGCCCCTGCTATTCCCTGTACTTGTCTCCTGTCAATCAGATTTAACAGGACATTTAATTAACAGTGGAGTGGGGGTGGGAGGTTTGGCAAAAATTTGCAGCAAGGAAAAAGCAAGGAAATAACAGCCCTGCCTAAGTCACACCAAAATAGGTTTCAAATTTTCAACAGCAAATAAAAACAACAAGGAAATTACAGCCCCACTTAAATCACACCATAATAGGTTTCAACTTTTCAACAGCAAATAAAAACAACAAGGAAATTACAGCCCCACTTAAATCACACCATAATAGGTTTCAACTTTTCAACAGCAAATAAAAACAACAAGGAAATTACAGCCCCACTTAAATCACACCAAAATAGGTGTCACATTTTCAACAGCAAGTAAAAATAGTCAAGAAATAACAGTCCCACTAAAAGCACACCAAAATAGGTTTGAAATTAGAAGGAATAGGTTTCTAATTCAAAGAAATAACAGCCTCACTTAAATCACACCAAAATAGGTTCCAAATTTTCAACAGCCCCAGAACAATTCCATTCGCCCCTTATAAGAAGTCAAAAAATCAACCTGCTACCAAGAGAAATCAACAATAAGCAGTAAACAAAGCAATAAAAGCAGCAAAGAGCAGTTACTGCACTGAAACAAATCTGATTCCTTCCCTTTCTTGCCTCTTATGAGTAACAGATGACAGCTGATATTCACACTCGATGTGTAAGGGAAATGATCCATGTTGCCTGTGATCACTGTAAGACTGCATGATGATCTATTAGGTTTTTATTGATGCAGCAGGGAAGCACGCAGTAAACAGTGCACAGAGAACTAATCCATCTTTAGAGGAATGAAACAAAGATACCCAATCTTAATACATATTTAAACGCTCTCTTCTAATACAGACTATTACTAAAGAAAACTCATCGTTTCAAAATGTGAACTCGCCATTTCAAAATGTTCATATAAGCCAGGTGTCTTTAAATCAACTAAATAGTACATTCACATAGCTTCCCTACTTAAGAAGAGGGCATCAAGATTGCCCCGTCCTCCCGAGCTGAACTCTGACAATATCCTTGCATAGCCATGTATGTTAACTTAAAGTCTCATCAAATTTAACCTGGACCACTAAAATATTTTTATTTATTTGCTTTTGGTAACTGGGTAAGCACACTAGACAGCAAGTGCCTATTTTCAGGTGCGACCCGGGAGAATCACAGGGTAATTACATAGGAGAGATACATTGACAACATTACAATCGGGAGCAGACATACTCCAGTAGTGAGACAGAGTATCAGTTACAAAATTAACATAACAGTAGGGAGCAGAACGTACTCCAATAGTGGGATGAACAAAAGGGATTATTAAGGCGGGAGAAGAAGCAACGGAATTGCATATCAACAATCACAGATTATTAAACATACAGGCCCTGGGGCTACAGGGTGGTAAGAGACCTCCTCCAGGTTGAAAGACACAAAAAATCATCTACTTAACTAGTAGAGTGCAGCACCGAGGTGGCAAGGGGGACAGAGCCTGGTTGGGGTACCAAAGTAGATAGGTTGTGGGGCTGGGCATTAGGTGGCACAGAGGCAGGTTGCAGCAGGATTCAGGAAGCTCCAAAGGGAGGTTTTAAAGGTGGAGTGGGTGGGGGAGGCTCGAACTTGTGGGGGAAGGAAGTTCCACAGCTTGGGTGCATGAGAGGTAAATGCCCTATCACCAGTGAGGGTGCGGGTCTTGGGGAGCAGGCGGGTCTGGGACGCACAGGACCTAAGGTGGTAGACAGGGGAGGCATGTTTTGGGGGGGGATGAGCAAGGCAGGGGCTGCCATTCGAATTATGTTGTCAATGAAGTTGCCCATGGTGTAGATCTGGTGTTTTTCAGGGGGGAGCCATTCCAGTCGAGAGTAGAGCTCACATTGGTGAATGAGACAGGGGACCATGAGTGCAAAGCGGCATATGTTGTTGTACGTGGTATCCCACTTGGCTAGGCATGAGGAGGGGGCAGAGACAAAGGCGATGAGACCGTAGGAAAGGGTGGGCAGTAGTATCCCCTAGCTGGGGCTGTCAGCCGATGGGAAGAGGCAGTCCTTAGCCCTATTAGCAAGGCTAAGCTTGTCATTAGTAGCATTGCAAATGCTCCTGATGTGTCCGGAGAGGTCCTGTTGAGGGTCGAGGTGATTCCAAGGTACTTTGCAGAGTCAATTGTTGGCAGAAGGAGTTGCAGGTACCATGAATTTTAAGGGTGTCGTGCAGGAGGAGATTTTATCATGTGCCAAATAGCATTGCCTGGGTTTTCTTAAGGTTGACTACAAGTTTGTGCCTATCCAGCCATACTCTGATGCGGGAGAAGTCAGAGTTGAGTTGGGGTATTGATGTTGGTACATTGTAAAGGCTATTAATAAGACAAGGTCATTCCAGACATATGGTGGTAAGGTGCCCTTCAGTAGCAATGGAGGGTAAACCATTGACAAACAGGGAGAACAGGATCGGTCCAAGGACAGATCCTTGCGGTACCCCACTATAGATGGGTAGGAGGGGCGAGAGGGTACGGTTGAAGCAGGTCAGTTGCTGCCTGTCCCCAAGGTAGCTGGAGAACCAGTTGAGGGAACGGTGGGAGAAGCAGAGGGTCTGGAGTGTGCCGAGGAGAAGGAGATGATCTACACGGTCGAAGGCTTTGGACAGGTCCACAAATATAGCCCCCGTCAACTTTCCGTGATCGGTTGCGGTCCTGATTCTGGTTTTTCACATCCCCATCAGAAATATCTCTGACAGGTTCTTTGATTCTGTGCTTGAAGGGTCTAATTATTTTACCAATGTTAAATGCAAGCACAAATGGCTAGTTAAATGACACTAGGTGCATCACACAAAATTAGACTTCTAATTTCACATGCCTTATCTTTTGTTGGATGTTTAAACATTTTCCCCTTCTTTAGGTAAGGTAAGATAAAAGTTATTTATTTGGCGCCCAATCTCAGAGGCTCTGGGCGCCTTACACAATCAGCAGGCAGGGTAAAACTGTAACAACAAATAAACTAAGGCTGTGAAGGGCTATATTTAAATTTAAAATTACTAACATAAATAAACATTTATAAAATAATTAATAAATACAGACTTAAAAAAGAGCTATAGTTAGTCCGGAAAACCCTGTTTAAAAAGATGAGTCTTTAGACCCCTCTTAAATGCCTCCACTGATGGGACCTCGCTTACAAAGCTGGGAAGTGAGTTCCAGAGGGCCGGGCTGGCCCCCTCAAATGCTTGATCACCAGAGGCTTTCAGCCTGGCCCACAGAACCGCAAGGAGACCCTAGTGGAGGAACGGAGGGAGTGGACCGGAGTGGCAGGTGTAAGGAGATCAGTCAGGTGGCCAGGGCTTGCTCAGTGTAGGGCCTTACAGGTGAGCAAGCCCACCTTGAAGATGATCCTCCACCTGACAGGTAGCCAGTGCAGATCTTGCAGGACCAGGGTCACATGACGTGACCTAGACAGGCTTGTCAGTAACCTGGCCGCTGCATTCTGCACCATCTGCAGCCAATGGAGGGTCCCTCCACAGACCCCGAAGTACAGACCGTTACAGTAGTCGAGCCTGGATGTAACAGAAAAATTGGAGAGAGGCGACTCAGGACAAAACAGCCAGAGTCACGCCGTAAACAACAGAAACAGCAAAAAACAAATGGAAGCAGCAGGCTCGTAGATGGACAAAAAAGGAGAACAATCCACACTCTAGGATTCTATGTAAAGCTGTTTTAATGTTTAAAAAACAGTCTAAAAAGGGGCAAATGCCCCAAGTACAAACAGTGGTAGCACACCCCTCCAGACATCAATGTTTCACATCACTATCAGACGCTTTTTCAATACCACTTTGGACAACAGATGACACCTGAGCATCAAGTGTCAACCTGTCATCTCAGAAGACACCCTGATTTCTCACCTTAGAGGAACCCATCAACAGGGTGGTTCCCGGGACCAATCCTGGTGCTGCCCCAATGGCACTCCCATCACCCCCACAACCAGGCTCAATCCACAGGACCACCATTCTGTCAGGATTCAGCCTCAACCAGATGGAGGACATCCAGTTCTGGATCTTGACCAGGCAGTTATTTAGCACTTCCTTAGTGTATTTTGTTCCACGGGCAAAAGACATATACAGCTGGGTATCATCTGTATAGCAGTGAAAACCCAGACTGTAACAACTAATGAGCTCTTCCAGGGGTAGCATGTACACTGCAAGCAACATTGGTGACAGTATCGAACCTTGAGGAACTCCACAAGGCAGGAGCTTCAGGGAGGAGGAGGAGGAGAACTTCCCCATCACCACCTGTTGCTTTCTGCCCTAGAGACAGGACTCAAGCCAGTTGATGGCAGTATCAGTGAGTCCACAATACTCTCTAAGGCGATCCAAAAGCACAATGTGATCCACAGTGTCAAATGCTGAAGAGAGATTGAGGAGAATAAGCATTGACCAGTTTCCTCTGTCTCGTGCCCTGAGGAGGTCATTTCGCACTCTGACCAAAGTACAGTTATGTAAGAACTTACCGTAACAGTAGATCTTTGAGAGAGGCTGTTGCAGTAGGTACTCACAGATAGGACTAAGTCGCCAGGTGCTAGGACCACACAGAAAATGTTTAGCTAGCAATGTCTGGTGGGGGGACCGTCCACCCGATGTCACATGACCGACATCAGCATGGCACTATATATTGAGCGGTCCTCACTCCCACCTTCCAGTTCTCCCACTGGAGACCTAGAAAGGTGCGACAAGAGGTAGGAGTGGGCTCCTGGAGCTATAAAGCTATAAAGCTATGAAAGGAGAAGTGGTAGAAGAAACCCAGTGGGAAGGTGAGAGGGAAAGCAGTACCTACTGCAAGAGCCTCTCTTGAAGATTTACTGTTACGGGTAACTTCTTATATAACTGTACTATCTTACTTCGAGAGGGCTCTTGCAGTAGGTACTCACAGATAGGACTGAGTCCCAAGCAGTCAAAATTAGACAATTCTGAGGAACAAATCTGCAGGATAAGGGACCTTAGGACAAGAGTCCCTGAAGAACAGCTAGGCCAAAGCCTGCTCTGTGCCTAGAAGCAATGTTCAACTGTAATGCTTAGTGAAGGTGTGGACAGAACTCCAAGTGGCAGCCACACAGATATTTGTGGCAGAGACATTCCTGAAGCAAGCAATAGAGGCAGCCATACCCCTGGTTGTGTGCCCTTTAACTTTCCCTGGAAGTGGCTTGTTATACTTCTGATAACAAAAGGTAATGCAGTTTGCCAACCATTTCAACAAACACTGTTTTGAAACTGCAGCACCCTCTCTTTTGGGTGTGAAGGAAACAAATAACTGTTCAATTTCATGGACTGGTTTCGTCCTGTTCATGTAGTAACAAAGAATTCTGTGTACATCAAGAGTGTGTAGAATTGCTTCACCCCAATTGGAACGCTTTGGGTAGTACACTGGCAACTGAATAGTCTGATTCAAGGTGGACTCAAACCACCTTAGGTAAGAACTTAGGATTTGTATGCAGAGCCACCTGGTCTCTGTGATAAATTAAATAAGGCTCCTTACACATCAGGGCCTGAAGCTGGGAAATCCTTTGAGTTGAAGCAATGGCAACTAAACAGAGCGCTTTCCACAAAAGGTAGCACATGTCACAACTCGCAGCTGACTCAAATGGAGACAGCGAGAGTTTTTCCAAAATAAAATTCAGGTCCCAGGAAGGAGCAGGACTCCTGACTGGGGGATTTCAAGTGAAGAATCCCTTTTAGGTTTGTTTTAGACACTTCCAGCTGGGCCAAGGTTTTGCCATCCACTGGAATGTGGTAGTCAGGAATTCCAAATAAGTGGACCTTCAAAACTGAGTAACTAAGGCCGATGTCAGAGAGGTGCAATAGATACTCCAAGACCTGCAGAACTGGGTAGGAGAAGGGGTTCCACTCCTTGGACATGGCCCAAATGGAAAATCTCTTCAATGTCATAGCATAGGTGGATCTAGGCTTTCTGGCCTCCACTAAGACCTGTGCCACTCTCGAGGATACTCCAAAGTGAGCGGTGGCTTTGTCAGTAGGCACCATGTATGAAGGTGAAAGGACTGTAGGCCTGGATGGACCAGGGTGCCCTGTTCCTGGGTCAGAAGATCTTGGCAGTTGGACAGAGGAACTGTAGGTTCCACTGACAGCTGTTGAAGCAGACAGAACCAGATTTGCCATAGCCAATAGGAAGCAATCATAATCATATGTGCTCCCTCTGCCTGAAGTTTCAGCAGTACCCTCTGGAGTAATGAAAGGGGGGGAGACATGCATGAACCTCCCCGTCCAGCATAGAGACAGCCATCCTGCCAAAATAACACCACACCCTGGAGCGAGCAAGCAGAAAGTTGGTAGTTTTGCATTGGATGGGGATGCAAACAGATCAAGGTCTAGTCTGCTCCAATTTTCGAAAATGTCATCTACCACAGACTGTCTCAGCACCCATTTGTGTGCTCTGGCTTAAGTGCAGCTGAGTGCATCCACCAGGACGTTTTGGATGCCTGGTACATGCACCGCCATGAGGTGGAGACTGTGCTGTAAAGTCCAGTACCATACTCTCAGCGCTTTGTGACAGAGTGGGTACAAGCGAGTGCCTCTTTGTTTGTGTACCAGATGACACACATGTTGTCCCTCTGAATCATGAGCAGTCCCGGCTGAAGGAGGTGCTGGAAGGTATTCAGTACAGCTCTCATCTCCAGTACATTGATGTGAAGCAAATGTTCACTGGGAGACCATGAACCTTGAGTCCTGTGTGTACCCAAATGGGCTTCCCATACCAGTACCAAGGCATCTGTCATCAGGGTCTGGGTGGGAAGATTGGACTGGAATGGGACACCCTGTAGAAGGTTGTCCAAGTTTTGCCAAAAGAGGTCTCGAACCATCGGGTTTGAAACTAGGATCATATCATCCAGGTTGTTGGCTCTCTGATCCCACTGTACTCTGAGAGTCCATTGTGTGACCTGCATATGCAGTCTGGCCAGATGCATCATGGGGATAGCAGCTGCCATAAGCCCCAGCAGGTGAAGGATCGATCTTGCAGAGGTCCGCCTCTGGAAGCCACCAGATGTGCCTGGTGATGGAGAATCTCTGCTCTGTCTGGTAGGAGGAAGGCTGTCCCCTGGACTGTATTCTACACTGCCCCAATAAACTGGAGGTGTTGGGAAGGGATAAAGTGAGATTTGGGGTACTTGATTGATATGCTCCACCTGATGGAAAAGGTCCAGGGTAATAGATAGGGATCTGATTAGGCTGTTCCTCGACAGGGCCAAAAGAAGCCAATTGTCGAGGTAAGGGTAACTCGGCGACAGATACCCTGGAGGGTATGAGGTGCGGGGTGGCTGGGTGTTGGGTAACTCAGCGGAGTGCCTGAGACACCCAGCGTGGGTCCTGACAGAGGGGCTTTAGGACCTGGTGTAGGCCCCAATGGGGGGTACTGAAGGCCCCAGTGGTAGACCCGATGGAAGGTCTGGTAGGCCTGACAGAGCTGAAGGAATTGATGTCGGGCCTGATGGTGGCCCACAGGGACCTGAAGGACCCCTTCTGTTGGCCTTTGTTGGGTCCGGTGGTGCACCAGACATTGGGTGATCCAGTGTCAGCAATGGAACAGTGCCAGATGGTAGATGATCTCCCTGCTCTGGGTCCTGCAGAATGGGGAAAGTCAGAGGAACCACCTCAAGAGGTGGGGGGAACAGGAGGGAGGGACCCTCTGGCATCTGCTGCAGTTCTGGTGTCAGCTGATCCAGTTCCTCAATGTCAGGCCTGTTGTTGGGGCCTGCCAGAGGAACCGGGGCTGAGTGCACATTGGAGGGACCAACTTGTGACTTATCAGTCGGTGCCACACAATCGTTGGAGGAGCTGATGGCCAACTTCCCAGCCCCACTACTCCCATTAGGTCTGTTAGTCTTGAGGGGTCTAGGGGAAGTGGGTGTCTCCTTTACCCCGGAAACTCCGGTCGGAACTGAGACTGATTCTGGCATGGGGCCCAATGGCCACTCTGTAGCCACAGATACGGTCTTGGGAGGATGGGCGCTCACCGGAGGGGGGAGCTCCTCCATGCCCGTGACTCCTGACATGGGCTGCAGACTAGATGGAGACTGATATCAGTCTCAGTGTCTCTCCTTGACCTTATACTACTAAGGTTCATACTAAGGTTGGATGGAGGAGCTAGTAGGCCAAAGCCCATAATGCTCCTATACTAGGCCATAGAATAGAATGATACGTCATACCCTGACATAATTAAAGTGCATTGTCACTTGGGTGAAGGGGACGAGCTCCTGAGTTTCTTCAGCTCCTTCTCCTTGGATGCCATTTTTAATTTTAGTAAATGGGCTTCCAGGGTCTGCTGATGGCACTTCCGTGTGGCCTGGTTAAAGCCTTGGCAGGTTTCACAGTCCTCAGCCTTGTGGTCTGGGCCCAGACAGAAAAGGCAGAGAGAATGGACATCCTTGTGAGAGAGCTGAGTCCCACAGGGCTAGTACTTATTTTTATGTGAATCAGAAGACGTCAGCAACAACATGCATGATGCAAATATACTAATACTTTTATGAGAAAAAGGTAGGTTAAAGTAGGGAAAAAATTAGTAGAATATTCATCCACGATGGGGTCGACAGAAGCAACATTCTCCGCGAGGTTCGACTTATGCAGGTCGACTGTGGGAAAGAACTGGAGGGCGAGCGTGGGGACCACTGACTATATAGCACCACGTTGATGTCAGTCATGTGACATTGGGTGGGCAGTCCCCCGCCAGACGCTGCTAGCTAAAATTTTTTTCTGTGTGGTCCTAGCACCTGGCGGCTTAGTCCTATCTGTGAGTACCTACTGCAAGAGCCCTCTCGAAGTAAGATTGCCTGTTTCAGTGCTATGCCTAGTCCTGAATCTGGACTAGAATCACTCATAGATGTAAAAGGGTGTGAAGTAGGCCTCAAGCTGCAGCACCACTATTCTCTCAACAACCCTCTCTAAAAATAAGTGGTTGGAGAGAGATCGATAATTCACCAAGACATCAGGGTTGAGTGATGGTTTGTTCAGGAGAGGTCTCACCAGTGCCTTCTTCAAGGCATCAGAAAAGACCCCCTCCAAAAGCGAACACTGTATTATCCTGGCAGACACCAGACCAACAGTCCCAGAGCATCCTACTAGGAAAACAGGTCAGGGCCAGGTACAGTTCACAAAAGGTGGTTGTAGTGTAACATTTTACTAAAATATAACTTTTACTTAAGTGTAACCTATGATAATACCTAATCAAATGTCTTGTAGTGACCTTATCATTTCATAACAGTTTACATTTCACAACATTGAACATCAAATGTCCTATAGTAAACATTTATCAGTATGGTGTACCCTTATTAGGATGGTAGACACCTGTTAAGGAAGGTGTGTGCACAAAGAACCTTCTATAAGTGTAGTCAGCACTTATGAGATTGTGTAAGAAATGTAGTAAACACCTTTTGATGTTGTGTAAGAAATGCAGTCATACTTATGCTTTGACACAAATTCACCACACCCTAAGATTAATATGTTACTGTGTTATATGATTGGCTTATAATGGGGTGTTGGTATTATTTAAGATAAGAAATCTTTATATAAGTACTGTATGTAAATTAAATGAGTTAGCACCAAACAAGAAACAAGAATACATGTATCTGAAATGGATGAACTCTCAAGAAAATAAACCAAAGGGAAACAATCACTCTGTGTGGCTTGACTTATTTGAGGATAGAAAACACAACACATTCACTACCTTACAATTGGTGACGTGACTCGGATGTCTGAAGACAGTCTATATGGTTGCTGATGACATCAAACGAACCGAGAAGGAAGCCACTGCGAGGAACGCCTTACTGAACCTGATCTGATCAATCAAGTACGAAAGGGAGTCAAAAGAGGGACTCGAGGAAACAGACTGGTGTGAAGTCCGACGTGATTTGCCAGCTGGATAACTGATGTAAGTATGGACACGATTTTAGGTAAATTTTTAGAGGCGCACCTTAAAGAAGGTCTGTATCGCTATACTGTAGAACAGGAAGATGTGTACTTATGTTTATCCACTCAATGCCTAGAAAGAAATGAGAAAGTAAAGGCAGATAAAAGCAAATTAGCCAATATTTGTCAGATGTATGTACAGTATCAATGTGAAACAGCAACTAGAACCTGTCAATTAAAGAAGCAGTTATTTGACAATGAAGAAAAGTATTTTCTAGGTGTAGCTAAGTATGTTACTGAAGATAAAGATGGTGAATATAAGTTAAATATCTCTCAGGGAGAGGTATGTGGGCTAAAGATTAAGATTAACCAATTGGAAGAAAATGTTTAAATTTATTAACAAACAAAGTCAAACCCAGATTAATGAATTATCTTGGCAATTACAACAAGCCATAGAGAGATTAGAACATGCTAATCAAGAGCATGCCCAGGGATTATCATATAAAGAACAATCCTTGTTTACCTTATAAGCAGAAGCCCAGGTACGGTGTCAGATCTCATTAGAACGTAGACATCAAGTACAAAAGTATAAGCAGGCTTCTATACAACAACATCACATGCCCTCTCCATGTGGATGTTATGAAAAAAAAACTAGTTAGCTCTTCAGATTCTGAGGGTTACAACCTCGAAGGATGAGGAAGGGTATATACAGCTGCATAAAAAGAAAATGGCTCCTTTCGCTACAAAAACCAAAGGAGAACGGAAGAAAGTGCAGCAATTACGAGGAAAGCGGTTAAAGAAATTGACATGGAAAAAAAAAGAGGAATTAGGAAAAACAGATGAGCTGTTACATGCTCAAATTAAAAAAGGAAAAACGTTTGCAGGAAGATACAAATTTGACAGAAAAGGATTGCAAGTATCTAACTGACCAAGTAAAATTAAAATGTGAGCAATTAGAATACAACAAGGAGTTGTATGAGCAAGACGAAGAA
This sequence comes from Neoceratodus forsteri, assembly GCA_016271365.2. Taxonomy (NCBI): domain Eukaryota; kingdom Metazoa; phylum Chordata; order Ceratodontiformes; family Ceratodontidae; genus Neoceratodus; species Neoceratodus forsteri. The sequence goes on from JADMNL010000030.1 coordinate 202,368,281, forward strand.
GTCAGGGCTCAAATAAAGAAGTTTGGGGAAGCCATGGAAGAGGTAAAGGTCCATATGGAATTATCTCAACGAGATCTTTCCATACAAGAATCGATGCAGTTAGTGGATCAGTTGGGGAAGTGGGAACCAGGTCAAAATCCAGTACCATTTGTGCTAAACTAAAAACATTAGTTAAAAGTTTTAATCTGACTAATAAAGATGCCTGTAAAATAGTTACTTTGTCACTTCCTGCAGTGTTATTGCTGAGCTTACCTGCTAAAATGACAGGTAACCAAGCTCGCCCAGAGATTGATACCAACTGGGCTACTGTTGAAGAAATTCAGGCTGCATTGCAAGCTGTTGACGGAGTCTCACATACTGACTGGAGTAAGATCTATGAGATCACTTTACAGCCAGGTGAATCCCCGGTTATGTTTATCAATTGTCTATATGCAGCCTATGCCACATATGGAGGCGTGGCAGACCCTAACAAGGATAAAAAACCTTTCCTGAGTTTAATTGACCGACAGGCTACTATTGTACCTGCGTCAATACGTATGTTATGTAAACATACAGAATGTGCCGCAAAAAAAGAAGAGTTGTTAACAGACTGGTGGCGAATGCAACAAAATGATCAACCGCCCGAAAAAGGCAAGGACAAACAAAGGGTAGCCGCTATTGTCAAAACAGAAGGCAAGGGTAGGTTAACCTGCAACAATTGCAATAAAGAAGGTCACTTTAAATGTGATTGTTGGGCTAAAGGTGGAGATATGGAAGGCAAACAGAAGCAAGTCTTAGAGAGGATGCAAGCTCAAAATCCAGGCAGTAATGCTAAACCTGGTGGTAAGGCAGATGTACAAAAATGTATTGAAGTGCTTAGTTATTTGATTAATACTAAGACAGTTGCAGCGGTTCAGAAGGAACCCGCTAGCAGAAGGAAGAAGAGGATAAAAAAGAGCTTCTCACTAGCAATAAGAAGAAAAAGAAATGACGGGACGAAAGCCCCCACCTTCCAAATCCTTGGTCAATTACAAGATAATCGGGAAGGGCGTCCAACAATAGCAGCACTGGTAAGGGGCTGCCAGACTGTGATATTAATTAATACTGGTTCTACTGTTAGTATAACAGATAGTAATATGCCTTTAACAACTCACAGGAAACGTCAAATTAATTTGCAAGGTTTCTCAGGGGGTGTGTTAACAACATATTTAACCAAACCAGTTTTGGTTCAGATAGGTGAACAACAATTGAAATGTATGTTTTGGAAATGTAATACACATAAAGGTACCATCATGGGTATGGACATTCAAGCACAACATGGTTTGGTAGTGGACCTTAGTAATATGATTCTATGGCAAGGAAGCACTACTAACCCAGGACCAAATGGGGACGACTCACATAGTGTGTACACAATAAAGTCATTAAAGATTTATCACATGAGTGACTTATGGAAACAAGTGCCACAATGGATAAAATCCGTTGTACTAAGGCATGAATCAATTTGGACTAAAAATGCTACAGAGTGTGGACGAGTGTCTAATATGGAGGTCCAAACTGAGGGACCAGACCCACTGCCACAAAAACAATATACGTCTCCAAAGGAAGCACAGGAAGAGGTAGGAATTATTTTGAAACAATTACAATTATAAAAGGTAATTCGCCCGATATGTTCAACTGTTAATTCCCCTCTTTGGCCGGTTTGCTAATCGAACGGTACTTGGAGATTGACTGTAGATGATAGGGTCTTGAATAAAGTAACACCTCTAGTCACCCCAGTGGTATCTAGATTACCGAACTTAATATCTTGGCTGTCTCCCACTGCAACTATCTATACTGTACTAGATGTGTCAAATGGATTTTGGTCCATCCCTGTACATCCAGATAGTCAGTATAAGTTTGCTTTTACCTTTCAGGATAAGCAATACACATTCCACACAAGGCTTTCACTCATTGCCCACTTTATTTCATCAATGTTTGGCAGAAATATTATTGAGTTTTTCAGTTCCTGAAGCAATAATACAATATGTTGACGTCATTTTATTGCAGACTGATACATACAAAGAGCATGTTTGTTTATTAAACAAGTTACTAACCATCTTAGGTAAAGAAGGGTTAAAAATTAACCCTAGCAAAGCACAAATTGGACAGTCACAAGTTACCTTTTTGGGTATATGTATTAACAAAGAAGGACGAACTGTAGATCCTGATAAAAATCAGGTGATACAACAACTACCAAGACCCAAGACAAAAACTGCATTACGACAGTTCTAGGGCATGGTAGGATTTTGCAGAGATTTTATTAAAGCCTTCTCTAGTATGGCAAAACCTCTGTATAATCTATTAAAGGAAGGAAAGGAGACTGATATCCTCAAATGGGAACCAGAACATCAGATAGCTTTTCTGACTCTAAAGCAAGCACTAATGACAGCTCCGGCTCTCATTAGTCCTAAATCCTCTGATTTTGTGCTACAGGTACATGTGACAGATCAGGTGATCAATGCTGTACTGTTACAAAAGAGAGCAGGGACATCACATCCTGTGGAGTATTTTTCTCGAGTATTAATACCTGTGGAAGAGACATATGAAAAATGTGTAAAACATTTCTTAGCTGTATATTGGGCTAATCAAGCTACTGAACATATTGTGGGGTTTAATAAAATTATCCTGCAAATGTCTCACACTCCAGTAAAATTTCTGCTTGAAAGGGATGTGAGAGGTGTGTCTTCACAGCAATTGGTTAAATGTGCTTTAGCTCTAGGTGGAAAAAATATCACTGTAGGAAAATGTACCTTATCTATGTTAGTTAAATTAATGGCATGGAAGGGAGAGGCACATGATTGTGGAATTGTAATGGGAATTCATTTTAAACCCATATTTGCTACAAAACCAAATACTGAAGCAAGATGTGTTTATGTAGCTGGCTCTCGCTTTTGGGAAAATGGACATTTCCACACAGAATATGCCATATGTACACCGAGTACTAATCAATAAATATTAGGACAATGCCCGTCATCATTTCCTGCCCCTAGAGTGGAATTGGAAGCAGTCTGTGGAGCTATTATGGCTTACCCTCAGGAGGCTATTAATATCTTCTCGGATTGTGCTTTTGTAGTAAATTTCTTATTAGACTTTTTGCCAGTATGGACTAAACAAAAAATGCGGACAGCATCTGAAAAACCTGTTGCATTTGCTCCCATATTACAACATATATGGGACATAGGAGCTCAAACACTTTTTAGCAATCTATAAAGTAAGAGCTCACCAAAAGAATCCAAAGGATCTCCATGAGTTAAACAGTAACTTAGTGGACAATCTGGCTCAAGTTGCAGCCAAACAAACAAACTTATGGGTAGACCTTCTAAGAGGTGATTCTACACAATTGTGGGAGATGGACAAATTTGACAAACACCATATTAAATGGATAGCTGCCGTCTCACAAGTTCCAAGTTTGGGGTGTATCCAAGATACAAATGCTTGGATAGTGGGTTGCTTGAAACCAATAAAAAGACACTGGACAATGTGCAACCAAACATGTTACCATATGGAAAGATATGGTAGTATAAAAATGACAACCTGGGTTTAGGAACTGGATTCCACCCACTTCATTTAAAAAATATATTATCATGGATAATCATCGCATTGAGGGTCATTGTGGACTCCACAAAACATGTAAAATGTTGGCACAAAAATATTGGTGGCCAAAAATGGGAACATATGTCAAACAATGCCTGGAGGCTTGTCTCATCTGTGCACAGATGAATCCTCCAGTACCTGGTAAGAGGGTTCTGTTAGGGCGTACGCCCCTGGCAGACGGTCCTTGGTCCAGCTTACAAATTGATTATGTGGGGCCCTTGCCTACTGCAAAAGGGAGGTTCCAATATTTATTAGTCATTGTTAATATATTTTCCAAATGTGTAGAAGCACTACCAGTTCGCAATGATAGTACTACAGCTACTGCAAAAGCATTGTGGGAACAAGTGTTCTCACATTGGGGTTTTCCCAGAATACTTAAAAGTGATAGAAAAACTCACTTTACAGCAAAAATAATGACAGCTTTGTGTGATATTTTGGGTATCACTCAACGTTTGCATTTACGCTATCATCCACAATCATCCAGGATGGTGGAGCGGTTAAATCGCACTCTAAAAAATGCACTGAAAAAGGCAGTGTTGAATACTGGTAAAGAGTGGGTGACGCACTTACCAGGAATCCTAATGGGTATTAGAGGTATGGAAAACAAGAGTACTGGCTATAATCCATACCAATTGATGACTGGACGGGATATGAGGCTGTATTATCCATCGGATCCAGATTTGTCAACACCCGTGTTAAATTTCATCAAAATTGATGTGTTCTTGCAACAGCTACAAAAACAGTTAGCTGTTTATTTACCTCATGCTGCCAGAAATATGGCACAGACTCATTCAAAAAAACAAACAGAGACGTAATAAAAAAGTGATACTGCCCATTAAACAAGGTCATCACATCATGGTAAAAAACTTTGGTCAAAAGGGACCATGGGATGCTAATTGGATGGGGCCCTATACCGTCATTAATGTTTTGGGGCCATGGGTCATTCAGGTCCGTCAAATTTGACAAGGGTCTACAAAGACCAAATGGGTCCATGTGGACCAATGTAAACTGTATCCACCTTTAAATGATGACAACTGATATTGCTTTGTTTCCACCAATAAGTGAAGTGCAATGATGTTTCCTGTACTTATACTGTGTAGTACCTTACTGATCCTGGCAACTTCCGACAGATATAAAGGATACCCAGGGCACATTTGAAACAGTTTATACAACTAGAACTTTGCCAATCGTACAGTGTGGGGTTTCCCAGTGATGTTGGGAAAATGACGTAAAAACACTGGTTATCTTCTTATTAAATGGTACTTTATTTGCTATGGACAATGTTATGATGCAATGTGGGAATGCACTCCAGAAGTCTGGCCTGACATGGCGATGTGTGTAGTAAACACAACAGCCCAGAAAGGGATCTATGTCCATTCTACCTTGGGTGATACCACCAATTTAACAAAAGAGCAACAAACATTGTTTTGAATAAAATTAAAGGACATGTTACAATTTCCATCTAACACAACATTGTTAAATGCATTGTATTGTTGTATTGGGGTACAAATGGATCACAACATAAAATATGGCATTTTCTATATAATACAACTGTTATATGTATAATAGGGTTAAAGCAATTTTTCACAGTATTGCCTTTAACAAATACATAGTCTTTGTTAACATATACTACAAATGCACAATGGCCTAAAATGGCCTGCAATGTATCTTTAACTAGTAAATCTGCTGTATGGAATTTACAATATCAAAATCAAGGTATATCAGGGCAAAGATTCTTGCCCCAATCAGATGGTATTATCTTGATGCAAAATGTATATCCTTGATATCATCCATGTAAATTAAAGTATTATAATGTTTTGCTACATTTGCCTTTTCAACGATTACCACTTCAATGTAAGGATCGGACTTCAGTATTATTGTGGCAACAGTATGATAATAATACTTTAAATCAATACCATGCTAAACATAAAGCATGGTCATTTAAAATTCCTGCAAAAGCATCACCAGCTTTATTTCGTAGTAAAAAAAAAAAATCATGTGGGGCTGGTTAGGCTCAGGATTAGGAATTGCTAATGGTATTGATTCTATAGTTTTAAAGGGTCATAGTCATTGTTTAAAAATGACTTTAAAAGATATGGCTACTGGACCATTATCGACTACTGTAAAATTAGAGGCCGATAATAAAAAAATTAATTGGTTTGCATTTAGAAAAACCTTACAAAATTTTAAAATTATTGCTCAAATAGCAGTTTGTTTTTATAACTCACTTTCAAATATGTCCAGAGAAAGCTACATAAAATTGGCTTGCTCCCAATTAACTGCTGAAGCACATGCTTATCTAGTCAATAAAATTAAAACAAATAGGTTACCTTTAAACATAGGTGAGACAATGTGACTAAATTATTAGATCATCCCACTGTATTCCTACCACCCTTAGCAATAATAAAAGTATGGAACTCACCAAATCAGTATGCACAAGTGCTGTGACATGTGATTCCCATACTAGTAATACTACCTGTATGTTTTAAACCACCGAAAATATCATGGCAAATCAGTAATTTGGAAGTATTAATGCATGACCAGATCATGAGACTCCATATAACAGGTGACACTATTATCTCAGTACACAATGAATATGTTGTCTTACCTAAACAACAGTGTGTACAATAACATAAAACCTTAAAATATGGGGAAGAGACATCAACGGCCCCATGGTTTCCTGAACAATGTAAATTTACCGTAATGTCTGCAAATAAATACCGCCAAGCTATAACATAAAACCAATCATGGTGTGTAATCGCAGGTCAACCTTGAAATATATGGGGGTGTAGTGACAAGACCTGGTGGGTTGCAAATTGGACCCTCTGGGAACGTCCTGCTTATAGCCGAACAAATGTTACCCATATCAATGGTTCCAGTATGGCCTTGGATTTACTCACTGATTTGGCAAATCCACCTCATTTCAATTTACACGAAATTTATAAAATGACACTTGGTGCCTTGTTGTACCGTCAACAAACAGAAGGACTTATTTTTCTCACAAAAGGCTTCTGCTAAAGAGGTAAAAAGACAGTCATTTTATATCCCCATTATATCCTGGTGGGATTAGGGCTCGGCTGTTTTGGGTATTAGTCCAACCCTAATAGTGGTAGTATGCAGTATTGCAGTAATCTGTGTTCTTATTATTGTATAAGTGTTATTGTACCGTAAAAAATAAAACACATAATTAGACAAATACAAATGTTACAATGGCAACAACGTCCTATGTGATCTCCTGTATATAGAGAGTCACAAAGGGGGGGATTGTAGTGTAACATTTTACTAAAATATAACTTTTACTTATGTGTAACCTATGATAATACCTAATCAAATGTCTTGTAGCGACCTTATAATTTCGCAATAGTTTACATTTCACAACATTGAACATCAAATGTCCTATAGTAAACCTTTATCAGGATGGTGTGCCCTTATTAGGATGGTAGACACCTGTTAAGGAAGGTGTGCGCACAAAGAACCTTCTATAAGTGTAGTCAGCACTTATGAGACTGTGTAAGAAATGTAGTAAACACATTTTGATGTTGTGTAAGAAATGCAGTCATACCTATGCTTTGACACAAATTCACCACACCCTAAGATTAATATGTTACTGTGTTATATGATTGGCTTATAATGGGGTGTTGGTATTATTTAAGATACGAAATATTTATGTAAGTACTGTATGTAAATTAAATGAGCTAGCACCAAACAAAAAACAAAAATACATATATCTAAAATTGATAAACTCACAAAAAAATAAACCAAAGGGAAACAATCACTCTGTGTGGCTTGACTTATTTGAGGATAGAAAACACAACACATTCACTGCCTTACAGTGGTCCACAGCTTCGAGATCACCCCAATGACCACAGCCACCTCCACTGGTCTAAACTCCTCCCAGACGATAGGAGTGCCCATGTTCCTACTAAGTTGACCACCACATGGCAAAACCTACCCCACTGGGGAGATCCTGGATTGGATGGAGGGCACCCTGTCAGAGAGGGTCAGAGAGGAACTGAGCAAACTCATTGCACAATGCAATTGAAAATGATTTTTTTAGCTGCAGAAAGACTGGATGAAGTAGCCTGTCCACAGTCCGAAAAAGCTGAGGTGGTTGTTCCTCCCTGCGGTAATCTCCCTGGACAGGAACCCTGCCTTCTTACGGTCGATTGCCCCTTGCTATTACAAAACATGCACCTGTACAGAAGGTGTCCGAGTGGTAAAATGAGGAATGTCCATTCCAATATGGAACAATTTGGAGGTGTGGTCAGCACTGTGGTGGCTTCTAATTGCCACTCAGGATTCACCAGTGGAAATAAACATTGGTAAGGAGGTAGTTTTGTATGGTACAAAAAACAGGCTTCTGGTTTAGGAGTAAGAATCACCAGTTGCTCCATACCCAACTACGTACTGTGAGCTCAAGTTGCTGAATTCACTTTGCATATATTTCTTTTAATTGTACAGTTTAGCTACCTGTGATTGCTCAGCTGAGATGCTGCATCCCTGTTTCAGTGGGTGTCCTGCTACTACCCATTTTTACAACAAAGAGTGCAAAAGTGCAGAGGTCAAATGAGTTGCTCTAGGTCACACAGTACACCAGAGCCTATGGCAGGATTATCTCTTGATTCACAGCTCTTGTGTTCTAAATACTGGACTATACTGGTTTTTTTTTTATTTTTTGCTATGCAGTCTCATCAGTCTGCCTCACTCAGACTGTCCTCCCCAGCCCTGTCCCCAACCTTTTCTCCAGACTTTCCTCCAAATTCCCAACATTGCTGTACCCCTTGGTAGAGACTTGTAGTAAGAACACTTGTCTTCAAGGGTTCAGATCCATGGTTCTGGTGGAGGTAGAGCACCAAAGTCAGTGATGCAGGAAATCAAGAGGTTAGCATTATCCTGCTTGGCTGATGTATGTTTTTTTCTGCCTTTAATTTTTCCCCTGAAAACTGGAGATGTGCAGTAACTCATGTGTTGCCAGACATCCACACTCCCCACACCATGAGTGTCTCCTGTGGCACTTCCTCCTGACTTTCAGCCATATGCCAGTCAAGCTATGGAGAATATGATCCTCCTTAAAGGAGAAGGAGTAGAGCTGTCCCTAGAACACTCCAGCCTCCTCCTTCCCCCAGCTGACTCTGGACGAGTTGCGTCTGCTCCTGAACACGGGTCGCTGGCATAGCATATGTTACTGCTACAGCTAAGCTATCGGGCTGGCTCATCATTTCATTTCATTTTTTACATTTATATTAGACCAGCAGGGTCAGAGTCTGGCTAGTAAATAAAGCCACAGAGTCAGTGGAACTTAGCATACATGATTGCTTCTTCAGATGGCTGGGATGGAGTAATCGTGTTATCATCCCAAAACAGTTTGCTGGAGTTGCTCATTCAGTATTTCTTTTTTTTCTTCAGTAGAATGAAAAGTGGATACTAATGAACTCAAGACACGCTGAGCTTTTTCCAGCCCTCTGAAGTCTACTATTTTGTATCTGCCACACGGCATGCTACTGTAGTCTCAATAATTGGAGGCATTCCTCGGGGTGTCTTAATGAACATCTCGTTGGGATTGGAGTTCCCTTGACATCAGTGGCTTTGGATGATTGATTCTGACTGGGTTTCACATGAAAACCAGACATGCTGTGAGGTGTACAGATCTCTGATGATTTGTTGAACACGCTGTTGTTTCTCATTTTGTTCCATCAGCCTTTTCCATAGAAAAGTTAAACCTCTGTTTAGTTGATTTGGCCTAGCCAGATGTTTTAGTCAGTGCTTGCATGGCTTATATTTCTAATAGCTCTTCATTAAAAGATGGAAAAGAGGACTCACCTGCTGTGGTGGGAGACACAGCTTTACATAACATCAGATTAGGGCTTCCAACTCTGGGACTGGCAAGGAATGGACACATGACAGAGATGAGGTGCTCAGCACCTGGAGGATGTTTATGGGCTGCCTGGGTACTTTAAAAGCCTTACTTTTCAGGGGGCACATTTTTTTTGTAGATTCTGTTTATTCTCTGGGGGATTGGGGCATCTCTCAGGAGTTCCCACTCAACCGCGGCCTCTATTCCCAGCCTGAAACCACCTTCCTCCGGGAAGCACAGCTACCGAGCACCCTCTCCCCAAACCCAAGGAACCTTCCAGCCCCCTGGATCACCCCACATGGAAAGGCCCACCTCACTTACCTGGTGTCCTGTCTGGAATTAGAGGGTTGGTCCCTGGGTCGGTTTGAAGGGCTTGGGGGAGCCCGTTGGAAGGATGGTCCAGCCTTTGGGATGTGGGCTTTGGCTCCTGGGGCCTCCGTCACCTCCCCGTATCCTCTGGGGTGTTTTCTGCTTATGTCTCATTATCCTGAGGCTCCAGAAGTGGTAGCGCCTGCGCATGGAGGTGTGCATGCGCACTGCAGCTCCAGTCCACAGCCTGATCCATCCTCCTCTGGCCTAGCATCAGCACTCCTCAAATGTGACGCTGCCACCTGGCCTCCACCAGGAGGTAGCCAAACCCTGAGGAGCTCTCAGATCCCTCCCGAGGATGAGAGCTGCCAGCCAGCTGCTCAATCAGCTCCTCACCCTCCACCCTGGCTGACCCCCGGTGCTCCAAGCCCGTATTCGAACCCAGGTTGCCGGCATGGCTTGAGGTGTGGTGTCCAGTGCCTCAACCCTCAGCGCCACCAGGCCGGCATGTCAGGGGGCACATTGACAAAATATTTTTTGACACATTTTTAGCATTTACAAATTATCACTATGTTTTTGCTACTGAATATTATCAAGCACCCTGAGCCCTAAGAATAGGGCATTATATACATAAAATGCCTTGCTTTGACTTGCCTTTTATATGTTTTCTGTATTGATTGTATCTTATGCCTTCTCTTCATAATTATGTAGTGCAACTTGAAAACAGAATTACTATCCCCTAGACTTCCTGTGGCCCTCACATTGACCTGGCAGGAATGGAAAGTGACTCCGACATCAGCGTAGAGGGATACAGACTATTTTGAAGAGAAAGGCCTAATGGGAAGGGGGTGTGGTAGCTCTCTCATTTTCCCATAAAGTTTTCTGCCTTAGAGTTGGTGCAGGTGGGCTCTCAGCCCTGTCTCTGCCACCTCAGTCAGGCACTCACCTTCCTGACACACCTCTCCTGAAGTCCCCCCCAGATTGTCTTCTGTAGTGGGCACAGGAAGGGAAGGAAAGGGCTATCCTCCCACTCCCTAACCCAGTGACCTACATCCAGAATTGAGTCGGTTGTCCAGGTGATGGTGCAGGATGGAGGTTGGGGAAGCAGGGATTCATGAAGCCTGCACTGATCATTTTCTCCATACGAGCCCCCTGCCCTGATGGCACGTAAGTGTGCATGCATGGAGGTGCACACACACTATGGAACTGTAGTCCCTCATTTCAGTATCACTAAAGCTTATGGTGCTACCTCCAGGCCTCCACATGTGGGCAGCCAAGGGCTGAGAGCTGGCATGCATCCCCAGCCCAGAGCAGGAGAGCTGTCTGAGAGACCCTCAATCCTCTCCCCTGCTGGCTGACCCCTGGCAACCCAAGCTTGTTCCCAAAGTTGGATCACCAGAGTGGTAGGACAGAAGGCACAATGTGCCTCAGCTCTCCATGTCCCTGGGCTGGCTGGGCGGCTCTCTCATTAAGGTAAGGGGTCACTATGGAAGACAAGAAGGACATTAGGGGATGGAGCAAACTGTGTCACAGAGTACATCTGACTTGAGCGAGGAAAAAATAGGGTTGAAAGAGCATTCGGGGGGGGGGCATTAACAGGGCCACAAACATCTCACTGGAACATAATGTATGGCTGACTGGGAAAATTACAAGAGCAGTCAAAACCAATGCAGTGGAGATCCCTGGGGGACTTCAATCGCCCAGGCAAAGACTGGTATCTTCAAAGGGCTAATGACAGACTTAGACTGAATTCCTGTCCACCTTCAAGGACTGCATCATTGAATGACATACCCAACAGGGTACTAGGTTTGAGGCCACTCTAGGCCTTGTTCTCAACACTGGGGGATGGGGTCATATCCTCTGTAAAAGTCAAGGAACAGGTGAGAGACAGTGACCACAACTGGGTTACCTTCTCACTGATGACAGGGAAAATGAGCTGGACCTCAGCCACCTGGACTAGAAACTTTAGAAAGGTAAACGGTGCCAGGATGAAGAACCTAGTATCCAAGGGTTTTCAGAAGCTGCATGAGGCTGATAATGCAGAGTAAATGCGGTGTTCACTGAAGACGGTGCTTAAAGAGGACCAGTCGGGCTCATTTCAGTAGTAATCTGGAAGCCCCCCACCAGTTGCTCACCTGCACCAGAGTTTAACTAAGCTCGTTTTAAATTTTTTGTCTTTAGATTTTAAGAAGGGGATGGGATCATAAATGAGATCTGGCTGCCTGGTCCCTTTCCCTTCCTGGTCCTGATTTAGTCCTGTGCCACCCCTCTGCCACCCCCACACACACACCTATGTTTTGTGGCAAAGGAGTTTGTAGAGCACAGGGGAGTGCTTCAGTGATAGAAACAGGAGCATCATTTAAAAGAAGAATTGTTATATTTTAGAGGTCCACCCAGGGCAAATCGAAGGCACAGCTCAACTTACAAATGCCTTGTTGGTAGTAGTACAGGAGTAGATATGTCTCTGTAATAGATGTAAAATGGCAGTAAGAAGAGCAAAACTAAATTTCTTTGTGTTCAAACAGTATAGTGATCTTGGAAATCCAAAGAAAATGCAGTGGCGGTACCATTTCTCTTCAGACTGAAAAAGGGCTCATTACAGATTCTATTAGGTTTAGCCAAAGGGTTTAATGACTACAGTATTTTGGTGACTTAGAAAAATTTAGAATTAATAAGGACTTTACACGGGATAGGAAATCATGGGCTAATAGGAAAGAAAATCACCTGCTGAAATTAAATTTTCATTGTGTGACCCCAGAACATGTCAAGGACTACATTCGAAAATATAATCCACGTCACAGTGTCAGCCCTTATAATATTGATTATGATATTTTGAAGATGGTTATTAATGTACTTGCTTTCATCTTTAATTTTTCATTGTGTTATGTGGTATTTCCCCAACCAGGGAAACTGATCACGATTAAACCAGTTCATAAACCTGGAAACAAGAAGGTTGTTTCAAACTATTGACCTGTTTCTTTTATTGCTCCCCTTTCAAAAATCCTAGAAATTATGGCTTTTGACCAGGTTTTTCTTTATCTTGCTCAATGTAATGTTTTGACAACTGCCCAAATATGGTCTTTGGGAATCTCATAACATTGAAAAAGCCTTGGTGAGGTTCATCAGCTGCACGCATAGTGCCTTAGACTGGAGGCACTGTACCGTAGCTGCTTTTGTGGACCTTACCAAGTATTTTGAATTAGTTGATCATAACCCTTTGTTAGACTCTCCTGCTATATGGAGTCACGTGATGCCTGCTCGAGACTAGCTGCTCCTTCATCTTGCTCCCGCTTACTCGACTCAATTTTGCTATTTTTTTACATTACAACACTACATTCAAGCAACAAAATCTACTTCTCCAACTGCTAGACACTCTCTGGAAGCCAGCATGGTGGTTTTTCATCAGAACCTCGATGCAATATGGACTCCGAGATCCGGCAAAGTATGACTCATCATACTTCGCCACAGACACCAGAAAAGGCCTCAAAAAAATCCAAGGCTTGTAATGCCTCAGCCGGGCAAGGGTCTACTGTTACGCAGGATTCTATACCTCTGTCGGAAGAAAAATTCCTGCTTGAGCTACAAGCCATCAGAGACTCACTATTAAGCCTTACCTCGGAGCTTACCTCCATTAGACAAGAAATGAGCTCCATAAATAGACAAGTTGGGGATGTTGACGCTCGATCAGTATCTCTCGAAAAATGGCATGAACGTACAAATCCAGAGATAACCTCCCTGAGACAGTAGCTTCACAAAATGGAAATAAAGATGGCAGACCTAGAAGGTAGGAGCAGGAGTAATAGCTTAGTTATTCTAGGTCTCCCTGAGGAAGCTGAAGCGTCCATGCCCATTCTCTTTATACAGAAATTATTAGAGAAAATAGCTGGGCCTTCTCCTAGTGGACCACATTACATTGTGGAACATGCACATCGGGCCCTGCACCCCAGACCTCCACCCAACTTGCCTCCTCGCCCCATCATCCTCAAGCTCTTAAATTTTCTAGGCAAACAGCATATATTGAATAAATTACGAGCGCTCCAATCCATTATCTGGGAAGGCAGCACGCTTCACGTATCCCAGGACCTCTCTGCATCTGTGAGGCAGAAAAGGGCAGCATTGCATCCTTCTGTCTCCAAGCTTATTCCTGCTGGCATCAAATTCAAGATGTTGTATCTGGCTTGTCTGCAGATACATATTCAAGATACTTGGCACTCCTTTTAGGATCCAGTCCAGGCTTTAAAGGACCTTCAGCTACTTTTGCCTGGCCTTTTCAAATCAGGCTGACCTGTTCTTCCCAGGCCTGGTTTCTTTGCTACGGATGCCTGTTACTCAGTATGGATTTTGTTGTTGGCGACCACCATATTTATACTGCCTTGATTCTCCGAGATTCAGATTCACTCTGATTGGCTTAACTACCAGGGTGCATCGGCTGAAGTTTACTCAGGTACTGTCCTGAGGTTTGGCCTTCTTGTCAGATCCCCGTATACCCCCTCGCCCACTAATTCTATAACCCTGATAATTTGTACTTAGCTTTTTGGGTGAGGCTGGGTACCTCATCTCGGTTGCCTACTGGCCACTCCTGGTCTGTCTGGGAGACCGATGGGCCAATCTTGTCACCTTCAGCCTCCATCTTCCTTTTTATTTGGCCACCCCATTATGAAAACGGACTTTTGTTATGGAACAAGATTAAGTTACACTGCTCTGTATTGGGAGCTGCGCTTGGACAGGACATTTGATTCGGCATTTTGGGTTCACTTTTTGTTCTGCTACACCTCCTCGCAGGCTTGCCAGTGCTTTATTTTCTGAATTACTGTGACATCTTTAGGACCTTTCTGGGCGCATCAAGATATTGAGTTCTACTGTTTTATGCCACCTTTTTACTATATACTGACTCACCTTGTTCCACCCATGATTGTATGGTATATTTTGTTTTGGAGGACACCTAATTGCGCTTATTACTGACTTATTGAGGAGCTATAAATAACTGGCCAGTTTCTCTTTTACATTTATTTGACACTTCATTACAGCAACCACATTAAGGTTTCAGACTACAGGTGGCAGTACAGATAGACATTGTTACATTTACTGAGCTTGGTTTCTCTTTTCGTTTTATGAATTTTACTGACATTATTGTTACAATGACTGATTTATTAACTGATAGTTTTCCTTTCTTTTCTAGCAGGGGTTCGATTTGGATTAATGTGGTTACGTTACAACATTGTTGGCTAAAGATATTCGAGAACCTCTCATATATGAGTTGGGTGGGGGGGAGATGTTGGCAGAGTGATGCGGGTCTTTAGCGGCCTCACGAGCCATATTGATGAGGGGGTGGGGATTGTTTGTTTTCCTTTGGAGAACCCCATCACAACTAGAGCTCATTGGTTTCTATTACATGTTATGGGGGTTGTCATGGACTGGGTATCATTTTGGATTATATCAGGGGTGGGTGGGAGTGAGTGGGCTAAAGGGGGGATATATATGGCTTGGGAGGGATGGTGTGGGGGGCCACCAAAGGACTAAGCCTCGTTAAGCGATCATTTCCCCTTTCTCTCTCTGCCCTTCAGCAAGCAGCCCCCGGACTTTGTTATTATTCTGTACCTGGACATGACTGCCTATAACTTCTACACTTGGAATATTAAAGGGGCCCAGTCTCCCACTAAATGGGTCACAAAATTGCTCCATTTAAATAAATTGCGAGTGGAAGTGGCTTTTTTGCAGGAAACTCACCTGCTCCTACCCTAGGTTCTCCTTTTTAGGCGATCCTGGGTGGGACAGACATTTGGAGCCGGCTCAGATTCCCACAAAAAAGGAGTGGTTGTCCTTATAGCCTGGAGAATTCCTTTTCATCTCCTTCAAGAAGTAGCAGACCCCTGTGGCTGCTATATCATTCTTCAAGGTTTACTTGGACATCTAGAGGTGGTCCTTGGAGCTGTTTATGGCCCCACTGTTGAAGACCTGCCTTTTTTCTCCACTCTAGCAGCTCTTCTAGCTCCCTGGCTCTCTCTCCCAATAATATTGGGAGGGGACTGGAATATAGTTCTGTGTAACAATCTGGACAGGACTGGTAAGACCAGATGTCCATGTCTTACGCACAATTGACACTCTGGGACTTAATGGACTCGGTGGGCCTGTTGGACCTGTGGAGAACACTGAACCCAGATAGCCATGAATATTCTTTTTACTCCCTACCACACAATTCCTCTTCCAGACTGGACTATGTTTTACTGGGGGTAGAATATCTTCCCGGGGTCCTTTTGTTCCATTACTCAACTAAGGTGATTTCAGACCACCACCCTGCCCTTCTTCGATTAACTCTTACCCCCACACTAACCAGAGACAAGGTGTGGATCCTAAAAAATCAACTCCTTAAATCTAAGGAACTATTGGGACATTTGCAGTCCTTTATTGATTCCTTTATGGAAATTAATTCCCCATCTATGCCCACCCTTGATATTATGTGGGGTGCTCTGAAGTGCGTTGTCAGAGAGGAACTAATCAGATTAACAACTAAGCAGAAAAAACAGGCCACATCTACCCTTTCCTCTTTATTAACCCATATCTGAACTCTGGAGTGTAGGGTATCTCAAGACTCTTCACAATCAGAGTGGGAACAATTGGAAAGCCTCTGATCTCAGTATAACACCCTTTGGGGGGAGAAAGCAGAGCATCTACTTTTGTGCTCTAAAGTGCAGTATTTTGACCAAGGTGAAAAGGCTGGAAAACTGCTGGTTCTTAGACTAAGGTCCCAAGCCATGGACAAGATTGCCCCCTCAGTTCAAACTGAATCCGATAGCCTTCTCACCTCTCCTCGAGACATTGTGGACTCCTTTAAAAGTTTTTATCAGCAGTTGTATGCCCCTCCTTCCTCCCCCCCTTCTGTCCCGCTCAACTGGAGAGCATCCTGGGGGACATACTCCTTTCCCAACTTAATGACTCACAGGTAGCCATCCTATGGGCCCCCTTGTCCCTAGCGGAGCTATCCCAGGCCATCGATTCCCTAGCCTCAGAAAAAAAACCCGACCCGGATGGTTTTACTGCTAACTTTTATAAAGCTTGCAAGGGACAACTGGCACCGATACTACTCGATACTAATAATTATATTTTTAAGGATGGCCTCACTAACCTCTCCCTTACTGAGGTAACAACAGTGGTTCTCCCTAAGCCAGGCAGGGACCCCTTCCAGGTCTCCAACTACAGACCAATATCACTTATTAATATAGATATTAAAATCTTAGCTAAGGTACAGGCCTGTAGATTGGCACTAGTGTGGGATTCGCTTATCAGTAGGGAACAGGTTGGCTTTGTGAGAGGCAGATTCTTGGCCCGACCACCTCAGGAAAT
The DNA here is from genome assembly GCA_016271365.2 of Neoceratodus forsteri. NCBI lineage: Eukaryota > Metazoa > Chordata > Ceratodontiformes > Ceratodontidae > Neoceratodus > Neoceratodus forsteri. The sequence goes on from JADMNL010000030.1 coordinate 202,385,397, forward strand.
TGTCGTACCACTTTCAGCATCCAGGGACTCCCTCCTTTCTGCAGCTGTGGTGTTCCTGGATGCTGAAAAGGCTTTTGATCATGTTTCATGGAACTACCTATTCACCATACTTCCCAAATACTGCATTCCCCCGGAGTTTCTCCAGTGGGTCAAGGTGCTTTACTCTTCCCCATATGCCCGTGTACTATGTAATGGCGTTTTATCCTCCCCATACACTCTTCAACAGGCCACCAGGCAGGGTTGTCCTTTTTCCTCCTTTTTATTCAACCTTTTTCTGGAACCACTCATTCATAAACTTAACCTCTCCCCCCTGGTTTTAGGTATCGTCACTGGTCAGACAGACTACAAGTTATCAGTCTATGCAGATGACATTTTCCTGCACATCTCTTCCCCCACCACATCCCTGCCTGCTGCCTTATAGATCATCTCTCAGTTTGGTAGTATTTCCAACTACAAACTAAACTTAGCCAAGACTGAGATCATGCCTCTTAACAATACTACTTTCAAGGCGGATATTGAGCACCTTGGCCTTTCCTGGAAACACGACCGGTTAAAACACTTGCGGATATACATCAGTACTTCTTATCTTAAAATGCAACACTCTAACCTGGACTCATTGATGCAACTCATTAAAATTGACCTGGACCGCTGGTCCTTATTACCCCTTTCTATGTGGGGCTGCCTGAACATTGTTAAAATGAACATCCTACCCAGGCTATTATACCCCCTTCACATGTTCAGTTTTGCCCTTCCCCAAAAGTGATTTAACTGATCCCATAGAATCATTTCTATATTCCTCTGGTGGGGTAAAACTGCCCGCAGAGCCTTGGTCAAGCTAATGCATAACAAACAAGAGGGTGGGCTCCAGGTTCCTAGTTTCTTTCTATATTATTTAGCCTTGCACCTCACTAAACTTTCCCATTGGTTGGGAATGGCTAGTGTTGACCTTTATACGTCATATGTCCCACAATAGATGGATATAGAGAAGGCCTTATGCATTACTAACGGGCTTGACATAAGTCACTCCCATACCTTCCCAGGAAAAACCTCCCTCGACTCTTATGGGACACACCCCTGGCAGCTTCTTTGTGGGTCCATATGCAATTTTGTTCCTTATTTAAAATTTACCTATACAGGGACCCAACCCAACCCATTTTTGGGAATCCAAATTTGCGCATAGCTGGCAAGTCACTCTCCAAGACATTTTGGCCCAATGTGGGAGTCTCCACAATTGAGGGCCTCATGGTCAATTGAAAGCTTTTACCTTTTCAGAAAGCATGGGACAAATACAACTGGCCTACCTCCACTTGCTTTCGGTACTTCCAGTTATCACACATGCTTTTACAATTCCTCGACAATGGGCCCTGGTTCAGTCCATTAGGTAATCTAATTCTTCCTATTCTCCAAAAGGCCCCCAACTCCCACCATATCTCATATTACTACCGGTCACTACAGGAATGTCTGGTTTCCCAGGAGGGTCAAATGTTCTACGGTTGGGATCAATCCCTTCCATTGTCCTCCACCCCTAGAAATTGGTTGATTCTCTGGAAACACAGGTATACACTTACAAAGTGGGATAGATACTACTTTGTGCAGGTCAGTATCATTCACAATCTCTACTATACCCCAGTCAAACTACACAAAATGGGCAGATTACCTGCTGACACTTGTACCAGATGCGGCAAGGAGCCTGGCACCCTACTTCACGTATTGTGGTTTTGTGAAAAAGTGGTTCCCCTGTGGGACTCAGTTCATGCCCATTTAGATCCACTATTAGGATTGTCTGAAGCATTCACTCCCGCTGTATGTATCCTGGGTGACTATACCAACACCCTTCTTGGAAACCAGAGACCCCATATGGCTTTAATTTCAGCATGTGCGAAAAAGATCATTCTCTGCCATTGGCTAGATCAGTCTAGACCGCAATTGATTGAATGGTACAGAGAAATACTGTTTACCCTACAAGCTGAGCGTCTCATTGCCAACAAGGCTGGCAACTTATCTAAATATAATTGGGTCTGGGAACCTCTACAGGTCCTTCTAATGATCTAATTACCTAGTCTGGTCCTCCTTCAAGGCTTACCTTCTGCTGTAATTTGGCAGATTGGGGTTAAATTCGCTAGTCGCCTCTATTTTGTGTTGCTCCTCTGGTTTCTTCTGGTGGATGAGGAGGGAGGGGGATGGGGGGACTTGGTAGTGGGAGGGTTTTATAGGCCTTAATAGTTTCTCTTCCTTTCGTAAACTGCATTCTTCTAGACATGCTCTTGTTCCATTTCTTCCCTATTGTACATTCCTAACTGCTAAGTATTTGTGAACTGTTAGGTCCTTATATTACAATAAAGTTTGTGTAATCTGAAAAAAAAAAAGACTCTCCTGCTATATAAATTTTTCTGAAGACAAGACAAATTGTTTTTTGGATTATTTTAAACTTAGGACCCATGGAACTCTGATTTCGGGATACCTCTCTGATTGTCACCCTTTACAATTTGGGGTGCCCAGGGATCAGTCCTGGGTCCCCTACTGTTTTCTTTATTTTCAAACTCTGTTGCACTCAACCATTACATTTTCAGAAATTATACTGTACGCAGATGATGTGGTCATATATGGTTCATGTCCTGATCTAATTGATGCTGCTTCTAAAGTTCAGAAGGATTTTGATCAATTCTAAATTTTTTTTTAATTTATTTATTGAAATTTTTCACCAGGAAGGCACACTGAGCGACAAGTCACTCGTCTCCCGGTGTGACCTAGGGGAAGGGGTACAATAGGAAAGAGACATTAAACAATCAAGTTACAAGATCAACATTAACATACAGTTGTAAGGCAGGTGTTACAAACAGTGTTATAAGGTTCTATGTGATAACAGTGATTGCGGAAAGGCAATCGCCATTAGGTCGAGTGTACATCGGCGAGAATCAATGTTGGCGATGTACACTCATGGCGCAGACAAAGGTGCCAAAACTTTGCTTTTTTGTTTGTGCAGGGGTTGCCCTGCACCCCCACTAAAGGATTCTCAACTCCGGGGGTATATGTCGAGGAGAGGGTGAAAACAAAAAAAAAAGTGAAATACTGGACCGTTGCAAAAATACTGATGCGCCAAGAATCAAACCCAGCACCCTCCCAACCTTAGTCTGCCACGAACCCACCATGACACACAGCCAGCTCGGCAACCCACCAATGTGCTACACCTCACAAACCCTCTCTTCCCTTCCACCCTTTGCACAGCGTGTAGATTGGGAGCCTACAGTCCTGTATCGAAAATAGTAAGCTACGGGCTAGCAAACTATGGGATTCAGAAATTAATGAGTCGTGAGTAATAGGTCCAGTCTCTGATGAATAACTTTAATAACCTGAGAAACATGGGGCTCAAATGAGCCCCATGTTTCTCATGTTATTAGCCCATAGCTTACTATTTTCGATACAGGACTGTGGGCTCCCAATCTACATGGGTACCAGTGAAACAATATGTAGTAGACTACTCTCTACCTGTAGCAGCATTTGTCATTTCATGGCAAACCTTCCTAGGACAACCCACCGTTGTAACTATACAAGCTGGTAGGTTGTTCAGCACTTGAGGATAGTGTAAACCTGAGGATGGGTGTTCTATTGCATACATTTTTTGGGGGTTACTTCGTGTAATAGTTGCTTCACTTTTCTGTGTAGCTTGTAAAGGAAACTACATCCTCATATCTTGTAAATTGTATTTGTTGCCGTATCAGCAGACAGCTCTTTTCCTGTAGTTGTTGGGATATACATATTTGCTTTAGTTTGTTTTCATTGTTCATGCTAGTCCCCTGTAACTCTACTGTGGGTCTCCATCTTATGGTTGTTGAAATCTCACTGTCCATGAGGGTTGCATTAACATATGAGAACATGATGTCTTTATACCATGTATCTCTATGTTGAAAGTACAAATATCCTGAAAATAACTCTCTGGAAACACACAAATTGAATGCAATTTAAAAGGAAAAACACAGACAACATTACAATTCTTGGACAGTTCCCAACGCTAACTGAAGGTAAATGTGATACTTCACACCTTTCCATAGTTTGTTTTGCTGAACTGTAATTAAGCAGACAGACATACTGTAGAGTATAAAGGGTGCTGACACATCATGTTCTCATATGCTAATGCTCCTCTCTGGGACAATGAGATTTTAACAACCAGAAAATGGAGACCCCAGGATAGTTACGGGGCTTGTATGAACAGAGAAAATAAACCAAAGCAATCACATACTTCCCTAACAGCTACAGTACATGAAAAGAGTTGTCTGTTGTCATGGAAATAAATAACTTTTACAAGATATGAGGGTGTAGTTTCCCTTGAACTCCTTTGGCACTAGGTCCCATGTTCCTAAGTAAATTAAACTTTAAAGTTCCCCTGTTTTATACTACCATTGGGCAAAAAGCAATCCTTTGTAGGACCCCTTCATTTTACAACATGATGCCTAGTGATATTACCATTAGCACAAGACTGGGAACTTTCAAGACAAGATAGAAAAAATGGTTATATTCAAGTTTTAACTGTAATTGCTACTGTGTGCTGAACTTTTATGTATTATACTTTGCATTATTTTATGTACTTGTCGCATGTAAACAGGCAGTATCTGCTCATCTGCTAACAAGTCTGAAAAATAAATCAAATCAGATCAGATCAAATAAAACAAATGGTTGAATGAGTCTACATTGCTGTATGAGAGACTAAGATTCTCAAGAGCCTTAATGGGCTATTGAGTCTGCAGGGCAAATTCTGATAAACGCATTTGGACACAATTCAGTTTCCATTCAATAGGTTTTATTTTCTGCAGCTCTTGTCTCTTCTTTATGAAAGTGTGCTCTAGTGGTTAGGGCACTGAACTGTGACATGGAAGGTACCAGGTTCAGATCTGACCCCTACCACTAACGTTGAGAAACAACACTTTACCTCCCTCTTCTGCTTTTGACCTCCTGGCTTTAAAACTGCAAAAGCAGGACCCAATGGCCATGAGATATTACACCTCAACTGGGCTATCCAGGGTAATTAAACAGAAAAAGAAACAAACATACAGTGCTAAAGAGATGTGTGATGAACATGCCAGGGAGCAGGCCAGCATGACCTGGTTGATAAAGAGCTATTACACACAAGTAGCAGATTGAAATATGTTTTTCAAATAAGTAATTTGTTTCTTTTTAGTTTCTAAATTCCTTTTCCTTTTCATCTTCAGCCAGTTAGAAGTCTTTTGCCATGTTTACACTGTCACCTTTGCAGTGCATCAACCTGTGCACACGGACTCATAAACGCAAGTCGGCAGTGTGGACCAACACTCACCGGGAGTGTGTTAGGAGTGCTTGGATCCATTTTCTGCACTGGCGCAGGGAATTAAGCATTTATTGGAGTGAACGTATTATGTGGAGGTGTAAATGTGCTGCAATGCTCACTCTGATAAAAGCAGCCACTCTCAGACTCCTTGACTGCTGCAAACCCTGCCCCACAGCCCCTCTCCAGTGCAACTTGCGTTGGCGCAATGGCATGGCAGGTGGTGCAAAGGTAGAAACGAGCTGCAAACAGTGAAATCACATCATGAATGGAGCAGTGCAATGGTCAGAGCGTTGCCACTGTATAAACATGGCTTTTCTGCAAAAATGTATACGACCTGGTGTGTAGAACAGCACTATACTGTTCTCAGATATTAGGGAGTGATCCATCTACTGCTCTCCCCCCCATACTCCTCATGCGTACTACCATAGGTTCCAGAATGAGGGGGGGGGACACTCTGGCCATGGCCCTACCACTTTCATAAGTGGCCCTATCAGTTTTTGCAATGATGTTAATTTATTACTACAGGATAATTTACCACGTCCATCCTTGGCCCTCCCGCTTTTCAGACCATTCTGCCATCAATGGGTACTGTGATCTCAGTGACTGTACTATCATGATCAGCAGAGAGATCAACACACACTAAATAGGATGTTTGGTTAGGTATGATATCCTAGTTAGTGAGATCATATGGCAGATCACAGGGGAACAGTACCAGATGTGTCAGACTCCAGAGCTGAAATGGGATTACCTGCATCACACCTTGTACTGTTGGGCAAAATAATACTCTGACTGGCATAAGGGCAAAGAAAAGACCTTCAGAATTAAAGAGATATAACTTACTAATTTTAGTAAGGAATATTTTTCAAGGCGGTACAGTATATAAATGTATCAAAGAACACGTTATTTATTTCTGCAGTCTAGCAGGGTGCCATGTAACAGACAGACCTGACTAACTGTATGCATCTTGTAGTACTCTATCCTACAGCCTCTGAACCAGACATTGTTGCCTGGAGTTTCAGCCATCCTGCTGCTGGTGCAGGTTCAGGGTAAATGCAGCATAACATTTGGGATCTATTTTCAAACATTACTGCTGCATTTGGAGCAGTTGCCGCCACTTTATGGCAAAATATTGACACGAGTCAGACACTGGCAAATGTGTCATTAGAGGGATGCTGTGATGCTGCACGTTGTACAGATGTGCACAATAGTTAGATTGCCTTTTAGGTACGCTAACATATTGGCACAAACATCTGAAAAGTGGCAGGATTGTGCCATGAGTCCCCAGTGAGCCGCTGAAACTCCAGCCCTGTGTCTTTAGAATAGCAGATACATTCTAACGACAGTGTGATAATTATTCTACAGAAAAGTGCCCCACCAGAAATTTACACATTCAAGTTCTTAAAGAACTAGAACATTTTGATGAAAGTTTGAATTTTATAGGGCATTTTGGACCTCCTAATCCAGAAATAACGTTGAAGAGGCATTTAAGTCTACCACTACAACACAGTTTGCCACGTCTTTCTTCATCTCATCTAACTGTATAGACTCTTCAAGTCAGTGACGGAGCCAGAGGGGGGGCTGGGGGGGTGGTTGCCCCTCCTGGCTGCCCCAGTGTGAGTAGTGGCACCCCACCACCATCTTTATTCACTGTTTTGTGCCCATTGTGGAGTCCGTAATTGACTGAATGCCCCCCCCCGGTTCCCAAACACTCCCAAACCTGGTTCCACCACTGCTTCAAGTGATTAACCAATTCTCAAATCACAGCTCAAACATTAGGTTTTTCACCAGCCATATCTTCAGTGAAGACAACTTCATTGTCAACTCTAGACTCTAGAGGACACTGCCAAAGAGAGGCACACCCACTATGACAAGAGACGAGCCTCACTTTGACATTTAGTATTCTCAGACCAAAATGTAAGTAAGTTTGACATATTTTTTCTCTAACGGTCAAGATTTTTTGAATGTGAGTTCAAGAATTTCTATTTTATAAGAAATGTTTGGGGGCTTTGAAGGAGCCTCTATTAAATGAGAACTTCCTTGGTTTCTTACCAGCCCTTATATTTGCTGGCTTCTAAAGTCTAGAGGTAGGGTTAATGGTTAGAGCACCTGGAGATCACAGATTCAAACACCAGAGTCAAATACTCACTGTATGACCTTGAGCAGTCTACTTAGCTCTCAGTGCTCCAGTCCACCTGGCTGTGGAAATGGGTACACACAATCCCTCACTGTAATTTAAATATTGCACCTCTGCTGGGCCATCCTAGGTAAATAAGCTGTAAAAAGAAAAAAAAAACAGTGGAGGAAATTACGTCACAATAACTGTGAAACCCAACGACATGACCTGGGGTCTTCATTGTTTGCCCCATCTGTCATACAGCACTTACTATACCCTAGGTTAAGTACTGCCACACATCTGAACTGAACGGAAGGCTGCCATAAAAATAATCTCCCCACCACTCAAAGCCTTACCCCCCCCCAGTTAGGCTTTTCAAACCACCACCCCTAAAAAATGTTCAGGATTTTTAACTTACTTTAAGTTCTCATTTTGAACTTCAGCAGGAGGCAACATGGCGGATGACATGCTGCACCATTTCATGTGATAGTCGCGGCACTACACACTGGCTTGGTTAAAAGCATACAAGCGAGCAGTGTGGCACTGCACTGTCACATGAAATGGTACAGCATGTCATCCTCTGTGTTGCCTTGTGCCAAAGTTTATAACAAGAACTTAAGGTGAGTTAAAAGATCTGAAAATGTTTGGGAGACTTGTGAAAAGCTTAATCGGGGGGGGGAGGTGATTTGGGGGTGGTGAGATTGCATTTATGACAGCATTCCTTTAGCTGCTGGAATGGTACCCCTACTCATTCTGTGTAACCCTTAATGCCTTTCTCCCTCAGAAGTAAGTCTAGTTCTGCTTAGAAGGCCGAGGCGTGCTAGCCCCCACTACCTAATTGGGTAGGCTATTCACATGCTGATTCACTCTCTGTGTGAAGTAATGTATTCTGATGTTTCACCATATCCTGCCCCCCCCCCCCGGTTTCAGTGCATGCTCTCTAGTGTAGTTTTTACTAACTAACTCAGATAGCTTTTATTCTTCACCATATCTATCTATTCTAGTTGTCAGGACACACTGATCATGTACTCTCTCTGCCTTCTCTTTTCTAAGATAACTAATCTAAGTATGTCCGGTTCTATGTGATAACAGCAATCGCGGAATAGAGATTGCCGTTTGGACAAGTGTACATCGCTGAAAATGAATTATGGTGATGTACACTCATGGTGAACTAAAGGGCAGCGACGGATTCTACGTTTATGTTGGGGGCTGAGCCCCAGCACCCCCCACGAAGGATTCTCAGTTCCAGGGGGTACATGACAGGGGTGAAAAACTTAACTAAAAAAAACAAGCTGCCTGCCAGCACACACAAAAATAACTGTGCCAGACCTGAATTCTGCACCCTGCACACCCTCAACTGACCACCCTACACGACTATGCTAGCAGACCAGCTTGCAGTTGCCTTCCGTTACACCCCCTCCCACATACCTCCCCTGTACGTGTGCACACACGTACATGCGTGTACGCTTCCCATCTCCCTACCTCACCCTCCCAGGTATCCAGTCACTAGCCTGCCAGGTAGCCCTGAACACAGGCACTGTGACTGAGTCGCCCTTTCTGAAAGCGCTCAGTCGCAGGTGCTGTGTTCACTGGATACCGTGTATCCAGTCTCTTCTTGTAGCACTTTCCCATGAGCTGCTGATCAGGTTGGTAGCCCCATGCTTCACCTTTGTGACCTCTTTAATGTCTAGTAGAAAAGGAAAGGTGCCACTGGATTGGAGGACAGGTGATGTGGTACCCCCCCCCCATAAGAGCAGGAGCAGGGATAAACAGGGGAACTATAGACCAGCCAGTCTGATGTCCGTAGTTGGCAAATTACTTGAGGTTGTTGTGAAGGGAAGATGGTGGGGTGTCTGGATGCCAATGAATTTCAAGACAAAAACATATTGGATTCCCCACAGGAAGATTGTATCACACAAATTTGATCAACGTCTTTGACTGGCTAACCAAGGAGGGTATCCAGTAGAACAGTGAGCGGCTTCAAAAGGGGATGGGACAGGGCAAGGGGGGGTCAAATGAGGGGGGGCCAAGAGAGGGAGGGGCAGCTGCAGAATAAGGGCTGCTAGCTGCACATTCAAGCAGACTTGGTAGACCGTAAGGCCTTTTTCTGCTGGCAAGTTTTTTATGTTCGTATGTTTGTAGGTGGAGAGAGGATAGGCAGTAGATACACCATATCTAGACTTTAGCAAAACCTTCAACTCTGGCCCATGTGGGAGAATGGTTAAGAAATTGCAGGACCCTGAATGGGAGACAAGATTACAGGATGCATCAGGAACTGGCTGTGCAGGAGAACATAGAGCAGTCTTCAATGGGAAATTCTTGGAGGTAAGGGAAGTCCCCAGTGGGGTTTTCCTGGGATCTGTCTTAGGCCCAGTACTTTCAGCGTCTTTATTTGCAGCATCGTGGAAGGGATCCAAGGGAAGATTTATGTCTGTATTTATTTATTTGAAAGTTGGTGACCGGGAAAGGCACACTGAGCTGAAGCTCATTTCCAGGTGTGACCCGAGGGAGTGGGAAACAGATGTGCCAATCTGCAGACTCACAACGATCAGCAGTAGCATGAACAATGATATGGGGGTCAGGACAGTGAGGGAAGATCTGAAGAGCCTGGATAAATGGTCAAGGTTCTGCCAACTAAAACTCCATGCAACAAAGTACAAAATTATGTACATGGGGTCAGGAATCCAGAGGTAGAATACAGAGTAGGAGATGCAGTGTTACATGAAAATGGCAGAGGGGTGGGAGCTCATGGTCTTAGTAGCAGAAAACTTAAAGCAGTCAGCATAGTGCAGCAGAGCTCTGGAGAAGGCAGACAGGGTGCTGGGTGCGTAGGAAGGGGGATCAGCAACAACAAAAAGAAGGGGATTCTGTTTCTGTACAGATCCCTGGTGCAACTGCAGTTGGAGTTCTGCGTGCAGTCCTGGAGTTCAAACTCAAAAAAGGACAGGGATTGGGTTGTGGAAGTACAGAGGAGGGCAACAAAAATGATTCAAGGGCAGCAAGAGAAGTCCTACAGGGAGTGGCTATGTGACCTTAACATGTTTACACTGGAGTCTGAGAAATGGGGGGGGGGAACATGACTGAAACTTTTTTTGTTTCTTCAGGGGGTAAACAAGGCAGACACTGGGGGACTGTTCACAATGAATAGGCACAAGGCAGAACTCAGGTTGGTGGAATGGAGATTCAGGAAGGACATCAGAAAGTATTTTTTTACAGAAAGAGTGGTGGAGAACTAGAACAGGAGGCTAGAGGCTGATCTAGTGGTCATGGGTGATCTGAACCTGCCAGACATAGACTGGGACACCCCAGTAGCTAAGTAGACCAGAAATCATGCTCTGCAGGACATGGTCCTGCTCCACAAGGGAGGGAGGGACTGGACAACTACAGATCAGTCAGTCTTACATCCCTTTTAGGTACGATGATAGATATCCTAGTGAATGAAATTCTGACAATGCACCAAGAGGAAAACAGGCTGTAGAATAGCAAGCAGCTATGGGTTTGTGCCAGGGAGGTCATGACAGATACACCTAATGGTGTTCTTAGACTGGAACAGTATGGCAGTGGACAGACAGCAAGCGACTGATTTGCTCTACTTTGATTGCAGTAAAGCCTTCGATTTGGTGCCACAGAGGAAGCTGCTGAAAAAGCTGGAGGACTTGGAAGTAGAGAAGGGGTTTGTTAGGTGGATGGGGAGCTGGGTGGGGGGGCAGCAGTGGGTGGTAGTAAGTAGGGTCAAATCAAGGGAAAAGGAGTTTACAGGCTGGGTACCATGGGGGTCAGCACTGGGACAAGTCTTAGTAAATATGTTAGTGACATAAGGGAAGGTATACAGGGCAAGATATGTCTTTTTGCAGATGATACTAAAGTATGTGGGGGGTAGTTACAGAGATATCTGGAAAGACGGAAGAGGTGGTCAAAAATATGTCTGTTAAGTCAGTGCCAAGAAGTACAAGGTGATGCACACAGGGAAAAAGAACCAGCAGACGGAGTACTGGATGGTGGGGTGGCTGGCCACTACAAGTGAGGAGTGGGATCTGTTAGTCATCATTAGCGACTCCCTGAACCAAACCTTATAATGCACTAAGGCATTCAGCAAAGTGCTGCAACAAGAATGGGGGTACCTACTGGGAGAGGCTTCAACTGCAGAAAAGAAGTAATATTGCCCTTATTCAGGTCACTGGTGGGGCCTCACCTGGAATACTGTGCCCAGATTTGGATCATACACCTGAGAAAGGACAAGGGATAGGCTTGTGTCTGAGCAGCAAAAGGGTCACCGTGATAGTCCAGGGCCAGCAGGGCAGTTCCCATGAGGAGTGACCGCAGGCCCTAAACACGTGTTCGCTGGAACCCAGAAGGAAGACAGGTGATATGATAAGTTCCTAAGGGGAATAAACAGAGTGAGCAGCAAATAACGTTTTAATAGGAATAGGGATGCAGTCACAAAGGGGCATGAATGGAGTTTGGTAGGAAGCACATTCAGGAGGAATGTGAGCTATTTCTACTTCATGGAGTGGGCGGCTGAGCCATGGAGCAGAGTGCTGGCAGACATGGTGAGGGTAGGCACTATGAAGGAGTTCAAACACAGCTGGGACAGAGAAAGGGGACTGCTAGTTCCACTAGGAGGAACTAGGGAAGTAAGGGGGATTACAGAGGACAGGCATGAATAAACCTCCAGGACAGCAGGTCAGAGGGTGAGGTAGTCATATCTATATGGGCAGAATGGATGGACCCTTGGTCTTTATCTGCTAATAATGTCTGTGTTTCTTTGTTTCTATGCTGGAGCAGCTACTTGTTTGTTACATGCAACTACATTGCAATTGCAATGCAGTTACAGTGCTACACTGTAACTACAATGTAGTTAAGTGACACTTAAAGTGTAACCCAGTTGAAGGATTCAGGTGAGTGTGAGACAGACATTTGAGGCTGACAAGGATAATGAAAGAGGATGACACGCAGGGAGGGGGTGGGGTAAGTGACCTCTACGACATTCGCATCATTCTACAGGTAGGGCCAGGCAAACGAGCTGGGCTGGTGGGCCTTTTCTGCCTTCAGTTTCTATGTTTCTGCAGTTATCAGACATGGATGCTGTACTTCTGGCCTTGTACATATATTAAAATGAAACCATTGTTAAAGCACTGGGAAGGTCACTAGGATTACTGTCTGTAGTCTCACTGCACAAAGGAGAAATGTCAATCTCAGATTACTAAACACTAGATAGAAAGGATGGAGATTAGGCCATTTTAAGCAGCAACAATGCCACGATATCCCGCTTTTCACACTGGCAGCTAACAGTGCTGCACATAATCACTGACACTGAGCAGCAGTAATCCAAGTCCTTTTATATCACTTGACCTCCAAATGACTATAAGAATGAACACAACAGGGTAATTCTGTTGAAAGCATTCAAAAAAGCAATCAGTAGCGCAGCCTCCGCAGATCAATAAAGTTAGCTAGCATGGCATTCCCTGAGAAAAGAAGAATGCATTGTCAGTTTAGATTTACTGTAAACAATTGAGTCTTGGTGAATGCCATTGGCTCCTAGGGAGGCAGGATGCTGGCCATCCAGAATTAGCGCCTCCCCTGCCAACTGACCAAGGAGCGGTGTGGGCATCAGCGGGTAAAGTAGTAACTTGCTTGCCCTCTGAGCTGGAGGAAGTGTACAGCCACAGTGACCCTGACTATATACTGTATTGCTCAGGGGGAAAGGATAATTATAGGGAAAGTAAACCTTGCCTCTGCTGCATACAGCTGGACTTGGACCAGGTCCTGATTAGCCAAATAGCTGTGTTTACAATCTTTTAATTTTTTAATAAACTCAAGTTTATTCAAAGATTATAACATGCAGAGGTCATTGCAATGTTTACAGTGTTATTAATCATAAACTCATTACTCATTCTGAACTAAGAAGCAGATGCAGGCTGTTAAGTCCACCATGTTCCGACTGATACCAGTACATGGATAAAGGAATGAATCTCTGGCCAAATGCCTCTGCATATATTTCCTGTAAGTAATGAAGAAGTTCACTAAACATTGAATTAAATCTACAGTAAATCCAAACCAACTGTTTACCCATGCCATGTAAGAAACAAAAGAAAGAATCGCTCATGCATTTACCTCTGCTAATAAAAATATAAAATTATATGAATTATAAAGTGCACTGCTCAGAACTGTGGTAAAACTCTTGTCCTGGGGAGACTGGGGGGAGAGTTAGACCATCTGAAATATTAAAAGGAAACATTAAAAAAAGAAAAGAAAATTAGGGGCCACCACAAGATAGTACATCAGAAGAAACTGCCTCTTTCCCGCCACCCCAGCAAGATCCCTTGCCTCCCTTCCAGCCTCCCACAATGTCCAGGGGCTCCAAGCCTCTTTATGCTTCTCCTTCCTCAGATGCAGCCTAGCTGTTATTATTTCTAACTCTAAAATGTAATTTATTCTGTTGTGCCACTCTGTGAATACTGGAGGGTCCCCTTTTAAGTAATGGGTGGTAGTGCATTTTAAAGCTACAGCTGAAAACACCAGGGCCAATTTCCTGAGGGGGGCGGTGGCATCACCACTATTGTGGGGAAGCCCAGCACCCAGTCAGTGAAATTCGCAGGAACATCCAGCTATAAAATCTGCAGAACCACCTCCCAAACTTCCCTCCAGAACCGAGCAAAGCTTGGGACACCCCCTAAAATGTGCCAGTGCAACCCCCCCACCACCACAGGCACTCCAACAATCTGCAGTATTGGTCACCTGGAAGTGCTTTGTTACAGTGGGGTACAGAAAAAGTGCACTAGAATTCTCCAGTAAAATTCCCTCCATGTCGGGAGGAGGTCACCCACCAGCCCACCTTTAATCTCAAAAGCCAATCCTCTCTGGGTATCTTGGTATTGTTAAGACAAAAGAAGGCAATTGGCCCATCTAGATTGTGTCCCACCATATGGTGGGTTATTGTACTGTCCTTAGGTAAAGGATGTATTTATCAAGTTCTGTCTTGAAGCTGTCAACTGTCTTTTGGTTTACTACAAAACAGGCAATGAATTCCAACTATGGGCTGACCTGATGGTAAAAAAATGCAAACTTTTATTAGTTTTAGCCTTTTGCACTAATAGTTGCCTATTGTGTGATCTTAACTGTACTATTCTGTTATATTGTATACCTAGTTCTTCCAATAGATCTGCGTTCTGTAAGTTTGTAAAGAAACAAAGAGATCACCCCAGAGTCTTCTCGCTTTAAAGCTAAAAAGACCTAGTTTCTGAAGTCGGTTCTTGCACTCCATGTTTGCCATACCATGTAAACTTTTTGCCAGCCTTCTCTGTGGGCCCTCCAGTAAGGTCACATCTTTTTTCAAGTGAGGACACTAAAAGGGGGAACCATAATAATAGTGTGGTATAAACAAAAGTTGTATATACTTTCAAGATACACTGTGGGTCACTGGTCACAAAGGACCACTTTATTGCCCTGGTCAAATAGTTCGCCTTCTTTGGCACCTGTACACAATGATCCGAGTGGGATAAAGTGTTGTTGACATTCACTCCAAGATCCCTCTCCTTGTACGCAGATGTCAATGGAGTCCCATCCAAGCAATAGGTATACACTGGATTATTTTTTGCTGAAATGTAGTACAATACATTTCTGGGGACTGGAGGCAATTCTGTTCTTAGTTGCCCAGTTTTGAGTTGAAGCCAAATCGTCTCACAAATTGCTGTATTTTTCAGTAGAATCCACCCTCTCCTCCAATCTTTGTGTCGTCTACAAATTTTGCTAATTGACAGTTAGATTTAGATCCCATGTCACTAATAAATAATGCAAAGAGCACCGGCCCTAGAACAGAGCCCTGGGGCACACCACTGGTCACTCTCCCTTCACATGAAAACTCACCATTTACGCAAACTCTCTGTGTTCTGTTTGACAACCAGCTTTTAATCCAGGTAACAACGTAAGTGTTTATGCCCATATGATACAGTTGAGTGACTAAAATATCATGTGGTACAGTGTCAAATGCTTTTCCCAAATCTAGCATCACCATGTCATATGATTTTCCCCCATTTATGCTCTTACTGATATGCTCATAGAAGAATATTAAATTTGTACTGCATGAGAGTCCCTTTCTATACCCATGCTGAGAAATCTCCTGCAGATTTAGTCTAACCATCTCATCCTCACATAGTTGTTTCAACAATTTCTCCATTATTTTGCAGCGAATGGAGGTGAGACTAATTGCTCTATAATTTCCCCACTATTCTTCTACAGCCCTTTTTGTGGATTGGGACCACGACAGCTTTGTTCCAGTCCTCTGGGATGATTCCACTTCTCAATGACTCATTGAACAAGATAATAAGGGGGAGCGCCAAATAATTGGCCATATTTTTTAAGAAAGGAGAGTGTAGGTCATCTGGTCCAGGAGAAGTGTTACATCTGACAGGGAATCTTCCTCTCTCAAGCAGTTTTAACCCCCTCTAGGGATTCGGGTTCCATGGATCTTAACATTTCATATATTTCAGAAATGCACCTTATTTTTACGTTTAAAGTGACCACACCATATATGAAGTCTTCTCAGGGATTATTTGGTCTGTTCAAAAGAGCTTCATGGTGGCACTCTCAATGAAATGCCGAACCTGACAGTATCTGTGGAAATCCTGATTTTATAGGTTAAATCTAGTTTTTAAATGTTGAAATGATACACAAACACCACGCTCCAGGAATTGAGCAAAGCATGTCAGGCCCTTACCCTCTCAACTGGCATAACCCTGATCTAACCGTGGAGGCAGGAAATCTATAAGATAACGGATAAGGGACAGAGGTCCCAGAGTTGCAGTGGAGGCCAGATGATGCCTGATACAACATAACATTTTAAGGGTGTGTTTTATCCAGGGGTTAATGGTCAAGGTCCCATGTACTCCCGGCGTAACTGACAGAGCCAGTGAAAACAAAGGCTGACCTGGGTAGTCCCCATCCTCTGTTTCATACCAACCTGATGCCATATGTTGTTTAGCCCAAGTACAGACTGCCAACATCTGGCTTGCCAGATAGTATCTCTGCAGGTCAGTCATCCCCAGCCCCCCCATCCCTAGGAAGTTGTAAGATCTTCCGGGAAATACGTGGCTTTCGGCCTCCCCAAACAAATCTACTCAGACCAGAATGCACCTGCCTCCAAAAAGAAAGAGGGATGGACAAGGACAGGTCAGCAAAAAGGAAAAGAAATCTCAATAACAAATTCATCTTTATCGAATCAGTCCTACCCACCACAGATAATGGTAGTAGCAACCATCTGGCCAAATCATTTTGCATTTCTCCCCAGAGCTTATAGTTAGAATCAAATAATTTAGAGAGGTATACAGTGATCTGCACCTCCAAGTACCTTAGCTGATTGTTCTTTGCCCATGTGAAGGGGAAAATGGATTTAAAACCTGGGGGGGGGGGCAGGCCCATTTAGTCTGAGGGCCTTTGATTTATCATAATTCATTTTGTATCAAAACAAAGTACTGCATTTTCCTAGAAGAGATAGCAATCTAGGGACCGACTTCTCAGGGTGACCCAGGGAAAAAATCAAATCGTTGGTGTATAATGCCACTTCTGCTCCCTGCCACCCTCCATAACCCCCACCATTTGTGTGTCCTGGTGGACCACTGCAGCCAGTGGTTCCAGGCAAATGGCAAAGAGCGATGGGGACAGGGGGCATCCCAGACCGGTTCCCCAAAATAATGGGAATCTACCTGAATTCACACCATTAACCCAAACTTGGGCCTGTGGGGAAGAATATAGGCTTGAAAACACCTTCAGAAATCGGGGACCAAATTTCATCACCTCCATGGTGTGTTGTAGAAAATGCCTATTCATGCTGTCAAACGCTTTCTCAGCATCCATGGAGGTGGCTAATAGGAAGGCCCTCCCCGTCCCCGCTGTGAGGAGATTATGTTCAACAGTCTCCTGATGTTATCAAAAAGATATCTTCCTGCAATAAACCCCATTTTATTGGGGTGAATTACTTTTTGAATCACCTGCTGAAGGTGGTCCGCCATGATCCCAAGAAATATTTTCAAATCCACGTTCAGGAGGGAGACTGGCCAGTATAAACTGCATTTTTCCAGATTCTTGCTCTCCTTTGATAAGACAGAAATCTGGACGTAGCACCAGGAATCTGGGGCCGGTCCTCCCCCTGAACGTGATGGAAACACTCTAACAAAGGTGGGACCAACTCCTCCCCAAGTGATTTATAAAATTCAGAGGGTAGGCTGTCTAGCCCCAGAGACTTCCCAGCCTTTAATTGTTTTATCTTCTCTACAATTTCCTGTGGTGTTATCGCTTCTTCTGTAAGATTCCTATCCTCCTCCTGGAGAGAAGGGAGCTCTACCTGATTCAGAAAATCCTCTATCTGTCCACTGTGCTGATTGATAGATTCCTAGGAATATAACTTTCTGTAATAGTTGGCAAAGGCCGAGGTGATCCTTAAGGGGTCTGAAACCAGTGCCCCCGATCTGGGTCTCTGATCCCCAGCACCACCCTCAAACTCATTTGTTTCCTTAGGGCCAAAGCTGGTAATTTCCCAGCCCTGTTGCCCCCTTCAAAATACTTTTGTGCTGTTCTCCTTAGGGAGCCCACCACCCGGTGTGACAGCAGCTTCTTCAAGGCCCTCTTTTTCTCTAACCAGGCTGCCTTATCTTAAGGGTGTAGGGTCAGTTTGTGTCTAAATTCAGCTTCTCTAATATCTGCCTCTAACTGTCTCTGACACTTTATTTATTGGTGTTTCTGGTTTGCACTATAGCGGATGACAACCCCCCGAATGAAGGCTCACCTCACCGAAGGAGAGGTCTCATTCTGTGCTTTTTTTACAAGAAATCTTGTATAGCAATAGTGACTTCTTGTTTAAACTCCGCCAAGTTCAAAAGCCCCACATTAAGGCATCAATTAGAGTTGCGTACCGTGGGGACCAACAATATTCACATCAGCACAGGTGAGTGGTCCAACCAAGTCATGGGCAAGATCACACAATCCTGAGGCAGGGCAGTCTTTTCAGAAGGAAGAAAAAACTTGTCTATATGTGAGAAGCTGTTATGCCTGTGAGAGAAAAAAGTGTAATCACTCCGGGTTGGGTGGGTCACCCACCAGGCATCGGACAAACCTGCTTCCTCCACTAGTCTCTTTAAAAAAACTCCCAGTGTTGGGGCCCCCCCTGTGAGAGGGTGGGGGCCTTGTCTATCCCTATGAGGGGACATCACTGAATTAAAATCCTCCCAACAATATATAATGCATTTGGGTCAATAACAGAATCTAAAATAACTTTTTTGAGAAAAAGCTAGTTCTTCCTGGCATCATTCGGGGCATAGACATTCAGAAATGTGCATTTACCATCAAAATAGGAGGCCTGTATTCTGACAAATTGTCCTCCCGGGTCTAGTTCTAGTCTGTAACCATTATGGGGGAGGCACGCCTGATAAGAATCACTGTTCCTTGACTATGGGAATGGTCTGCCCAAGAAGCAGTTGAACTTTCCCCACCCAGGACCTCCTCAACTTTTTATGCTCACCCTCTGAGAGGTGGGTTTCCTGCAAGAATGTAACTGAAACCTTATGTCTACTAACTCTTGCAAAATGCGGGCAAGTTTAATTGGTCCATATTGGCCCTTGACATTGTAGGTCATCACTGATAATTCTGCCATCATTAAATTATATCATAGAGATGGCCTTTTCTGTACCAGTAGTGACCCCATATATTAATATCTCTGCCATGTTTAGGTATTTTTGCACCAAATTTTCAACATGGACTTTTTGAGGCCCCACCTCATGAACATTGGCACTGTCATTTCATTACTCTGTCCTGAACGCGGGGTTCACTGTAGCTGCACAAAATCACCTTTTGGGACTGAGTAATAAAATAACAGAGCCGGCCCTGTGGTGCTGAAGGTTGAGGCGCTGGACACCATACCTCGCGCCAGGCTGGCAACCCTGGTTCAGGAGTGAACTTGGGTGCCGGGAGGGGGAAAGGATTGAGCACCCGCCGGGATGCTTTTGTTTCCCCGGGGATGGCACTGGGACGCCTGGCACTCTGGCAGCCTCTGGTGGAGACAGGGGGCACTGCAGAGTGCTGGACTGCATGCAGACAGTGTGGCCTGATGCAGGCAGGGTTGCAGTGAGTCGCATCATCGGGGATGTGCACCATGCTTGGGGAAGGGGAGGTGGGAAGGACACACAAGGAAAAAAAACCCTCCAGCCAGATAGGCGATGGCTCCTCCAGTGCCGCTGCCACATGCCCAATGGTGGTTCCTCACCACTGCCCCTTTGATCTCCCTGGGAGTCATAACGACTTTGAAGATGACGGGGAACACAGTGGGCGGTAGAGTGACACTGGTTGAGCGAGGTAGCCTGAGAGAGTTCAGAGCCTGGAGGTGAAGACATAAAATTGGAAAAAAAAAATAATGAAATAACAGTGCCATTGTGCATGAGGTGGGGTCCCAAAAACCCCATGTGGAAAATTTGGTGCAAAAATACTGAAAAACACCTGAGTTATGCATGGTCGTTGAAATTTTCCTATGCACGCATGTAACTTTGCCAATTTATATTGTCACTTCAAGTTTTCAACATAGCCATTTTTCACATCACCTCATGAACAGTACAGCTGCATTTCTCACATCCTGCCAGAAATGTGCTTTTGCACCTGTGGTGTGGAATGGTGTGGTCGCTGTGCAAAATCACCTTTTGGGATTGAGTGATGAAATGACAGTGCCAGTGTTCATGAGGTAGGGTCCTAAAAAGCTAATGTTGAAATTTTGGAGCAAAAGTAACAAACAATGCCTGAGTTACATGCGATCATTGAAATTTTCCTAGGCAGGCATGTAACTGCCAGTTTTTTAGATTTTCACTCCAAAGTTTGAACATAGCCATTTTTTCACAGCACCTCATGAACACTGCACTGTGTGGGGACCCTCTTGCTGCAGTCGAGGAGGAACAGAGGCAGGACCTACACACTGTGTGGGGACCCTCTAGCTGCAGTGGAGGAGGAACAGAGGCAGGACCTGCACACTCTGTGGGGACCCTCTAGCTGCAGTGGAGGAGAAAAAGAGGCAGGACCTACACACTGCGTGGGTACCCTCTAGCTGCAGTTGAGGAGGAACAGAGGCAGGCCCTACACACTGTGTGGGGACCCTCTTGCTGCAGTCGAGGAGGAACAGAGGCAGGACCTACACACTGTGTGGGGACCCTCTTCCTGCAGTCGAGGAGGAACAGAGGCAGGACCTACACACTGTGTGGGGACCCGCTTCCTGCAGTCGAGGAGGAACAGAGATAGGACCTACACACTGTGTGCAGCCCCTGTTGCTGCAGTCATCAATCATTCAATCAGTCACTTTATTTAACCAGGCATATACAGCATTGAGCAAGCTCATTTTCAAGGTGGTCCTGGGCAATAGGACATTGTAGTTCAGTGCAAGCTAAATACAGAAAGTTAAGGTAGTAACAAAAATTTAGGAAACATTGTACAATAGTACATTGCAGTCCACAACAAACATGACACAAATAGGGTAGTAACAAAGATGTAAAAACATTATACAGGTGAACTGCAGAAGGCCGGTATCTAATAGCCTAACATAATGGTGAACACATGCAATTTAGAGCAAAAATTATGTAAAAGTAGAGGAGCAAAAATCCAAGACACTCTACAGATAGTATAGGTAAGAATGGGGGGAGGCAGATGAGAAGAAAATAGGTATGTTAGAGGTAGATGAGGGGAAGATGAAGGCCAGAGTGAAAAGGAGTGAGTTAAGACAGCTAGATAGCCCTAACAGGGAGGTATCTTAATCCAACATTTTGGTCATAGGTTTGTGTGAGGAGCATGATGTAGGTTGTTCAGTGTCTCACGAAAACAGTTGCAGGCTTCCTTCAACAGTACAGTTAATGAATCTTTAAATGTGAATATGCTGGGGTGAAACAAGTTTTGGGAGTTTGCATGGTATTCCATAGCGATGGGAGTGAGAAATTGATGGCAGCGTGCCATATGACATGTTCACTCTAGGAATCTGGAAGCAGAGTAAGGAGAAATGTCTCAAGCCATACGATCCCTTGGCCCGTGTGAAGAGGCTCGAAATGTAAGTAGGAAGCTTATTGGATAGAGCTCTATAAAGCCAAAGTAGAGCATTTCTTTTTCTCTTAGCTGAAAATGAGGGCCACCCTGATTCCTGGTACAGTAGGCAGTGGTGAGTGCGAAGTGGTAGGTTGAAGTTAAATCTTAGGGACCTGTAGTAGAGTGTTCCAAGTTTGTTGAGCACTACTGTGGAACAATGCATGTAAAGAAAGTCGGCATAGTCCAATAAGGGTAAGAATGTGGATTGTACTAGTCTCTTTCTAGCTTTTGAGGTGAGCAGATGTTTAATACGCTAGAATAAGCTTAGCCGCTGTCTTAATTTTTTTGAGACTTCATTCAGGTGGTATAGAAAGTTAAGCTTATTATCCCGCCAGAACCCAAGATATTTAAAGGTTTCAACTATTTCGAGAGGTTCATCTAGAAGTGTTAGGATCTGGGGAGTATGTGTTGGTCCGGGGGCTAGCTTTGGAGAAAGAATCATAGCTTTAGTCTTTTTGGCATTGAGGAGGAGTTTGTGTCTGATAAGATTATGCTGGAGAGTGATAAAATCTTGCTGTAAGCTCTCATGAGCCATGTCCAAGGAGGAATTTATGGTATATAGTACGGTATCATCTGAAAATAGATGGACATTAGCTGAGCGGAGATGAGAATCCAAGTTATTGATGTAGATTGCAAAATGGATTGGACCTAGTATGGAACCTTGGGGAACACCTCTTAGAAGAGTTTTTTGTGGAGACAGATCACCTGCTGCTTTGACCTGCTGTAATCTGTTGGTGAGGTAGCTGGAGAACCATTTGATTGCTGAATTATCGAGCCCGATGTTGCTCAAGGCTAAGACCAATACGTTGTGGTCCACAGTGTCGAAGACCTTACTAAGATTGAAAAAAAGGGCAAACACATATTTCTTAGAATCCAGTTCAATTTGCCAATCTGTAGTTACTTTAGCAAGTGCAGTTACAGTCCTGTGTTTGGCTCTGAATCTGGATTGTGCTGGGTTTAATAGATCGTGTGAATCCAAGTGTTCTCTGATTTGGACATTGCCGATTTTTTCAAGGAGTTTTGACAGGACGGATAATATAGATATAGGTGGATAGTTGTTCAGTTCACACAGATCTCTAGATTTGAATAATGGTAAAATATAGGCAGTTTTCCATAGCAGAGGAAGATCTTCTTGTTTCAACGAAATGTTGAATAAGTGGGTGATGGAGGCGATCAAGTAAAGATGGCAGAGTCTTAGGAAGCAAGGCTCGATATTGTCTGCTCCTGCACTCTTTTTAGTATCCAGGAATAGTAGTAGATCCTCTACTTGTTTAAATGTAATTGTATGGAAGCTGAATGTAATAGGATAAGGTGGGGTAGGGGTAGGGTTAACATTAGGATCGGTATCAGGGATGTCCGGTGGAATGATTTTGTTGATACATGAAGTGTCGAACGCTAGTCCGGTGGTGGCGAAATGCTCATTTAGCTGCTCTAGTGTATTGATTCTGTCTGTGTAGGCGGATCCGGTGGACACAATTTTGGCTGGGATTGATGTGTCAGCAGAGCAGCCTTCAACGTCTCTAAGGATGTTTCAGAATTTGGCAGAGTTGTTTTTGTTGGCTTCTAGTTCTGCTTGAAAGTATCTAGCTTTTTCAGATCTAATTAGCTTGGTACAGGCATTTCTAGAGGTGCGGATTGCTACCCAGTCTGCCTCCATGCGAGATATCCTTGCTCTTTTCACCAATAGTCCCTGTCCCTGATCGCTTTCTTCAAAATGGAACAGAACCAGCCAGGGGGGCTTTTTTTAGACCTGATCAACCTTAGTGGGGTGTGTTTGTCTAGTAGATCCAGTAGGAGAATGTGAAAGATATTAAATGCCTCGCTAAGGGAGCGAGCAAGATAGAAATTCTGCCATCTGATGTTACTTAGATCTTTCAGAAATTCGTTTTGGGAGAACTTTTTCATATTTCTTACCAAATTAAATTTGGAGGCCGATTTTGTTTGCAAGAGGCGTCTGACACAGGCAATAGCACAATGGTCACTTACATCATTGCAGAATACTCCAGCATGAGAAAAGTTATGTGGCTTGTTTACTAGCATAAGGTCCAAGAGACAGCTACGTTCTGGATATTTTCTGTTCGGTCTGGTGTATGCCGGTGTTATTTGTACCAGACCAACCGCATCAGCAAGATCCTTCAGTTTCTTGGAACTGTCATCGTTCCAGTTCAAATTAAAATCCCCCAAAAGGATACACTCCGAGTTAGCTAACTCGATTAGGTTTTGGAGATGTGGTAGAAGGGCCAAGCCCCCAGATGGGGTTCTCTAGCAAGGCTGCAATGAGAAGTGACTTCTCATTGGTGAGTGATAGTTTTAGAGCCAGGCATTCAAATTCTTTGGGCTTTGAGGTACAGTCAATGACCGTGGTTGCAAGTTGGTTTTTGGCATAAATTACGACCCCTCCTCCTCTAGTTGGCCTATCGCAGTGGTAAGTATTGTGTCCCGGGATGTTGATATATTTGTCTGGGGTAGACGGCTTAAGCCAGGATTCAGTTATCATGAGGAAATCAGGACTTGCATGTAGAGCCCAGGTCTGTAAGCAGTCCAGCTTCTTTAACAAACTACAAGCATTGATGTGGAGAAAGCTAAGAACTTTTTATTGAGGGAGGTCCGCTGGAGTGTCTAGGAGGATGGGTGGACCTGGGTTTAATTCCACATTTCTGGAGCAGAATAGGAGAAGTAGCAGTAGTTTTTTAAGGTGCTGTCTTAGTCTACTAAGTAGTCTTTTGTTGTATCGTCTTGTGAGGATTGGTTTAGTAATGGTTGTTTTTTGGGAATTGTTGCTGTTTGAGAAAGCTAATGCATAGGTAATTGCTATGACTGAAGAAGTTAGGGGCATTCGTACAAGGTCTCTAGATGTTGCTTGGCATGAGTAAGGGCATAGCAGTAGGGGAGATGTCCCCATTCTGAAATGCCATTGATTATTGGGAAGGGGCAGATCTTGGTAATTGTCAAAGGTGGATTTTTGACTAGGGCAGAGCTTAGGATCCTGCTTTCTGAAGGATGTAAAAATTAGAAGTAGGAAACAACTGTGCAAAAGAGTATTAGTTAGTTGCATTTTCATTAGTAGTTTGTCACTTGATGCTGATATTACGCACAGGCTTGATAGACCAATTCAAAGCTTCTTTAAGAGGTCAGAGCCCTCAAAGGAATGCAGTCAGGGAGGCAGGCGTGGCTGAACTTGAACGGCCAATTAGCAGATAGGGTGCTGGCCAAGCTCTCGGAAAAAGAGCATTTAATAGAGGCCAGAGTCGGGGCAGGTGGTGTGGGAAACAAATTGCAACACAAGCTTAAGGCACCCAGGGCAGGGAGCAGGTATCGGAAAAGCCACTAAGAACGGTGAGACTGAGCAGCCACTAGCAGGCAGAGCCGTAAGGGCGGCAGCCAATCACTGAAGAACTTGGGGGTTCGCTGGGCAATCGGGGCTCCAAAGTATTCCCCGAGCAAAGCGAGTAGGCTTACCCCAAGTCAGAGGCTCTTCCTCGGGCAGATGGTGTGAGTGCAGCTGGCTGGCTTCTCCAGCCGTGGCCGCCGGACAAAAGGAAGGTGGTAGCCCAATCAGGGGCTCTCGAGCTAGAGAAAGAGACAGAGTAGGCAGGTTACAATATGAGCAGGCAGGACAAAGCAGGCAAAGACAGACAAAGCAGATAAATTGGAGTGGATAAATGCAGTGGAGGAGGAGGAACAGAGGGCAGGACCTACACACTGTGTGGGGACCCTCATGCTGCAGTGGAGGAGGAACAGAGGCAGGACCTATGCATTGTGTGTGGTCCCTCTCACTGCAGTGGAGGAGGAACAGAGGCAGGACCTATGCACTGTATGGGGACCCTCTTTCTGCAGTGGAGGAGGAACAGAGGCAGGACCTATGCACTGTATGGGGACCCTCTTGCTGCAGTGTTGGAAGAACAGAGGCAAGACATACACACTGTGTGTAGCTCCTCCTGCTGTAGTGGAGGAGAAACAGAGCTGTGAGCTACACACTGTGTAGGGCCCCTCCTGTTGTAGTGGAGGAGTGGAAAGACCTAGGGGCCCTAATAGACAAAGGGATAAAGCATGCAAGCAGTGTGCAGTCTTTAGTTTTTTGTTAGGTTTTTATTGACCAGTTCAGCACACTATACAATTAAATGTCTATTTTCAGGGACGACCTGGGAGGTTACAATAGATAATACAAATAGATGAGTTGCAGTACAAAGTAAAACTACAGGAACAATTAATAGGAATATACAAAAACAGTACAGTATAATAGTAATACAAGGGAAGCAAGAATCGAGGTACAAAGATGAATCAGTGCTGTTTAACAAGGCAGTATATCTAATTGGTTTGGAATCAGTGAAGCACTCTGATAAGAGCAAAGTGCACATCGAATGGGGAGCACAGCATGCCCAACAAGGGAGGACCGGGGGAAATACCAGGTCTATAAGTCATTGGATATAAGAAAGGGCCAGTCATCCCAGGCAAGTACAGGCAGGCGTTTTTCAAATAATTCCATAAGGATCTTTTAAAGAGGTATTGAGAGGGAACATCCCAAACAGATAGCAGGAGGGAATTTCTGAGCTTAGAAGCACATGCAACGAAGGCCTGATCTCTCGTGGTAGTGCAAGTTTTAGGAACAGCAAGCAGGGACAGGTCACTGGATTTAAGGGGTGACCAAGGTTAATAGTCTTTAACTTCTCAGCGAGGATGGGAAGGGCAACGGTCCAGAGCTACAAAACACCCCAGCACACAATCATGGCTGTTTGAGGGGTGATAACCAACTATGTTTGTCGTAAAGCTCACAATGATGTGTGAGGCGGGCTGCAGAGAGGGCAAAACAACATATATTATTATATACTGTACTACATCCCATTTAGACAAAAGGGACTCAGCAGTGTTGGCGTAAGTACAGTAAATATTCCATAATTAAGGGAGGGTAGAAGCACTCCCTTAGCAAAGACCAGATGTGCATAAAGGGTGAGGAAGTGCTTGGCTCTGTGAGCCATACCAATCTTCCTATTAACAATCCTGCATACATTAGTGATATACAATGAGAGATCAAGTTGGGGGCAAGGGTGACACCAAGGTACTTGAAGGAAAAGGCAAGAGTCGATACTGGACACAGCCAGAGGCTCAAGACATGACCTAATTTTTGCATGAGAGACGAAAAGCATTGTTTGAGTTTTCTTTAGGTTAAGGACCAATTTATTAGCAGATAGCCAAGAGTGAATTAGGTGGCAGTCCTCATTCAATTGGGAATTGATGATATTGATATGATGGGAGAGAGACGAGCACCAGGTCATCTGCATGCAGGGTAGAGCTGCAATTTATAGGCATGTGGGGGAGATCATTTACAAACGATGAAAAAAGAATGGGACCCAGGACTGCGCCTTGGGGTACACTAACTGAAACAAGAGCCAGTTCAGAGAAAGTTGGGTTAAATCTGACCAGCTGATGTCTATTATGTAAATAGCTAGCAAACCAAGCAGTGGAATAGTCAGACAGTCCAAAGGAACACAATTTTTCACAGACACAGTTGTGATCTACCAAGTCAAAAGCTTTGGAGAGATCAGCAAAGATCACTGCAGTCTACTTGCTCTGGTCCATGGCCACCCTAATGTCAGATGTGACCTTAGTAAGGGTGGTGGAGGTACTATGCCTCTCCTGGAAGCCATGCTGCACTGGAATTAAGTAGGTGATGCCTATAGAGATATTCAGTGAGCTGGGATGTAACAGTTTTCTCCAGAAGCTTGCTAAGAGTGGACAGGTTAGCTATGGAGCAGTAATTAGCAATGCATGTTGGGTCCTCTTGTTTAAAGACAGGAACCACTTGAGCAACCTTCCAAATGTCAGGCACAATACCAGTAAGCGAGGGCATGTTAAATACATGTGAAATGGGTGATGTCAGAAATGGAGCACCAAGGCAGAGGAGCTTTGGCTCCATGTTCTCATGACCAGGACTAGTGTAGGGGGAGACACAGACCAACAACCTACCAACCTCACCAGCAGTAACAGTGCTGAGGTAGAGGGTGGAATGAGGCATCCATGAGGAGGGGGACTCCCGGTCACATCCTGGGACACAGTACCAGAGAACAGGGAGGTGAAGACAGAGAGGTTCAAAGGATGGAAAAATGCAGGTGTGCCACCAGCAGAGCAGGGGAAGTAATCCTGTCACTCTACAAAGCCCTGGTCTGGCCCCACATGGAGTACTGCATGCAGTTCTGGACTCCACAGTACAAGAACACTGAAGGAGAACGGCATTAATTCTGTTAAGTAATTTTCCCTGTAGAAGCTGATGTTTAAACACTGGTCTAATTCTGTTACTGCTGCATCTCTACAGGTATTTTTAGTTATCCTAGTGGGTGTTTCTGATTTACACACAGATAGTACGTGCCATTTGAGAACTGCATGATGTGGTTTGTTCCGTGCTCAGCTCTTCCACTGTTGGTACAAGTCATCCATGTTCTACTATAAGACTCTGTGGTTGAGAGAGACAAACTACATGGTACAGTTCTAGAATGGCACTTACTACCTGTGTGTAAATCAGAAGTATCCAGTGAGGTTACTGATAGGCAAGTATAGATGGAGCAATAGCTGAACTGGAACCAGGAGTTAAACAACCACTTCTACGGGGAAAAATGGGTTATAGGCTCAGTGCAGTTCTCTTTAAGAGAGCCAAGCGGGAGCAGTGCAGAGCCACCAAAATGATCAGGGGTATGGAGGAGAAGAGCTGTTAGGAAATGCTAAAGGCATTTAACATGTTCACATTAGAGAGAATGAGGCTGAGAGGGTACTGATCTCGGTCTTCTGCATGCTCAAGGGTATTGACAAGATTAAACAGACATGGATGTGTGTTGTGTGCACAACAGCAGGATAATAAGCCATGCCCTGATGATTAGAGATGGTAAATTAAGGGGTAATGTCAGAAGATACTGCTTTCCCAGAAGGCGGTGAGCCTATGGAACCACCTACCAGTGGAGATAGTAGAAATAGCACAGGCCTTCAAGGTAAGTCTGGGCAAAGTTATGCTTTCCAAGGGACTCACAGGGTACCCCTGGGTAGTAGAATAGGTTATGAATCCCTATACATTAATATATGTTTGCACAGCACACTTATTGGGGGGGGAGGCAGACCTGATGGCCCTAGAGTCCCCTCCAACAGTACATTACTATGTTACTATGCTACAATGCTCACAGTTGTGGTCTGCCATCTAGATAATTGACTTTTGTCTTTTTTTTCTTTTCTTGTCCCTCAGTTTTGCCTGGTGTGTTCTTCTGAAGACAGCTCATTTCTCTCCTAGCGGGACCCTTCTGTTGGAGTTTGGTTGCTAAATGAATATAGTTCCGCATCAGCCGTAGTATCAGCAGTGAGGCACAGTTGCGCCATATCATGGGTGCATGTTTATGAGTAATGCATATTATATACATCAGTGATCACATAGCTCAGACTCACTGTATTCATTGCAGCATGCTACTGACTGAGGCAGCGTACATTTCTTTTTTAATTAGCAAATTTCAGCCTGCCATTTAGCAAGATGTAGTACTCTAGCTGAGCTGACTTGAATATGGGTACATGTATCTGTTTAGGTGTTCTAGGCCCAAGTGGCAGGCGAGGGAATTAATTTTTGCACATTGTTTTAAATTATTTATTTATCCCTGTCGGAGTAGCTGCCTACTTCACCGGAGTCTGGACTCCCACACCAATGCTGCAGATGCATCCAGATTACCCTTCTGCTCGCTGGGCATGGTTGACAGGTGTCATACTCCTTAGCCTAACTCTGAAGTTTCTTCCACTGTAAAGTGTCTCCCTCTGTATTAGATTGCTAGGTTACTGAGGCAAGTGTGGGCAAGCTCCATGCTGCCAAATCTACTGTTTTGGCTTTAAGAGATTTTAGAGGTTATAAGTAGGGCACTTAAACCGTAACTGACTTCCTCAGGGCAGGCAGCTCATGGCAAGAAGCTAGCCCCTAAAATCTGTACTATAATGACGCAACCTAGGAAAGGAGCTGCACTGTTACCAATAGGTGCCTAATGGGATTAGGGGCAGCGACACTATAGTACACTACCCTTTAACATGTGCAATGGCCTACGAATGTAAATAAACCTGTATTAAGGTGGTTGCCGCCCTGAACTCCATTAGACATGTATTAGTAACATTGCAGCCCCTTCTCAACTTCGTGTCATCATAATGTGGATTTTAGATGTGAGGTTGCAGTGTGCGATTGGCAGCTCAACCGAAGTCAGCAGTTCTGCCAACAAGGTAAAAAGGTTAACGCTCTGTGAAAAATAATAGTAAAAACTGGTGTAGCCCATCTCCCTAAGGTCTAGGATTACCTACCGATGTTATGAATAGAGAGGAGAGCATACACAGAATTTAACCCTTACTTGACCTCTGAGCATTTGGTGACCTCTGGGCACTCCAGAACAGGTTGGGGCATTCAGGCTGTAGGGCAGGGGAGTTAAGCACAAACATAGGGTACGGTCCAAACTTGGGATAAACTTCAAAACTAGATCCTTTTAACGGATAGCTCATGTGCTCACATTTTTCTCCACAGGGCAGGCTGCAGTCCCTCACTGTCTCTAGAACTCTGTGTCCACAAGCAGTCTCTGAACCCCATCACTGAGGGATGACATTAAAGACATTGTTTTGTTTGTAATGTCCATTCCTATGAATTGCAGGGGTTGTACCAACAACCCACTGAGGCACACAGGTATTTCTTTTTCAATTACTCTTCACAGGCTAAGCTCACATTTGATCTATTACAAGGTGACTAAACCAGGACTGCACCTACTGTAGCTACGAGGGACCCTGTAGGCTGGACCCACAAGGGGATCCGAAGTATTAGGACACTTTGCTTCTCTTACTCTTTAACACAGGTGCAAATTACTTTCTAGTGACTCTGAGCATCAGACTTCACCCTGCACAGTCCTTCTTCTGCAGCAGTGGAGTATTTCACTCCTTAGAGCTACCCAGGGAATAGACTGACCAAGACTTCCCCTAAACCCGGTACCAATTTTCCTCTATCATCCTCCAGGTGTAGGGCTTTTGTGGTAGGGGCCCAAGGCCCTTAGATTAACATAACTACACAAGCTGTAAATGCAGACTAACTTCTGGTACCCATGGGGACTGCTACACCATACAATTTATTTGGCTAGAAGAGGTATACACTCCCTGGGGGTCTGGGGTGCCACCAGTGATGCCTCCCACTCTCCCCCAGGCACTGCCCCCCCATGGAAGAGAGTCCAGATTCAAACTGGTACTTCTAAAGGCTACATCCCCACATGAGAGGATCATAATTTAGGGGTTAGGAGAGGCAGACATCCCCTGGGGGTCCGAGACCACCACAGATGTCACCTCCTATCCTCTCCCAAGACTTGACCTCTGTGGGCAGAGGGTTCCAGTAAAATTAATGTACAGGGGCATACTTTTAAACCCTCCTGCCTACAGCAGGGAGGGAGGGTACCACTGGCTGCCCTGTGCAGTCTTGAATGAAAACAGTTTTATATCATCTTCATGTCTCTTGTCTGAAGGTTTCTGACTTTTCTTCAGGGAAGTCCTTTTCTCCTCTCAGCCACTTTACTTGATGAATTTATAGAAAATGTCCCCCTCTGGGGATCCTTGCCAGTGGCAACCAGCAGGATAACAGCAAGTTGTTTCTGGGCTTTCCACACTAGAACAGAAATTCAGCATAGGGAGTAGACACTGCATGCCAGTCATACTCCTCCCCAAACTGAGGCAACTTTCTGCAGCTTTCTCAGCTATAGGCAACTGGCATCTCCCCTAAGAAAGCTTAAATAGGCTCCACTGGCACAGTCTGCTGAGACTCCAGGGGCTTAACCTTTTAGGGAATTCTAAAGCAGGTGTCATAGACTTACATAAAAAACAGAGCTCGTTATAGGGGCTAAATTGGCTGTATTGGGGGCCTTGTGCAGGCAGCTTCTTCTCATGAAATGCCTAATGTGAGGACATTTTGGTGTCAGCAGCTCTTTAAGTTTTTTTTCCTGAATGTTCCCTCTAAGAGAGGGACCTGGGGGTTATTATCAGTGACACCCTCAACACATCAGTTCAGTGCAACAAAGCATACTGCAAGGCAACTAGGATGCTGGGTTGCATAGGGAGAGGATTCGATAGTAGAAGGAAGGAGATGGCTTTGCCCCTTTACAGGTCCCCGATGAGGCTCCACCTAGAGTACTGTGCCCGGTTCTAGAGCCACACATGAGGAAGGACAGGTGTAGACTGGTGACCACGTAGTGCAGGATCACCAAGATAATACAAAGACAACAGGGCAGATTGTATGTGAGGAACAGCCAGTGACCCTTAATATATACACACACTGCAGGCCACAAAGGAAAGGGATGACATGATGTTCAAATTCCTGACTGGGATAAACAGAGTGATCAGCAAGGGACCGTTTACTAGGAACAGAAGCACCGTAATGAGAGGAGGTATCAGTATGTGAGGAAGTTCTCTTTCACTGAGAGGGTGGTGGAACAGATTACCCATGGAGGTGGAGTCTATAAAGGGGCTCAGACATGGGTTGGACAGATTCAGGGGCTTGTTATGCCAAGGGAGAGGGCATGTGGGAATGGTAAGTGGAGGGGGAGGTGGCAAGGGATAGTCAGCAGGGCTAAGTACCCTCTAATGACAGAGGTTGACAGGATAAGTGGGAATATGTTTTGGGCAGACTGGATGGAAAATGGGCCTTTTCCTGCCAGCAGCATCTATGTGTCTAACTAAAGGAGTTTTAGAACTTCTGTAAATTTCACATCCTATCCAGCTGCCAGTGAGTTTCTGTTTGCAGCTAAGAAGCAAGTGTCTTTGTGCTGAAGTGATTTTGAAACAATGATGCTGATGGTGCAGTTCTCAGTACACAGTTATGGCCACTTCTAAAGAAATAATTGTGTTTTGTGAGAATGGGCTATGGTGTTTCTTAATACATGTAACAACCCCCTCCGCCAGGAAGGGGGTAGAGTTGTTACTAACAGTACCCATCAGAGCACTGGGTGCTTTGGCACCAATAGCTCTGTTGTTAGTGGGGTGGGAGGTGCTTAGGGATGAGGAGAAAAATGGGAGGTTTAGGGGAGAAGGGTTCAGTTCTTCAAATTTTGGAGTGGAGTTCCCAGCTAAAGGCCACTGCTCGAGGGTAAGTGCAAGAAGCATGTGGGGTGAGTTGGGGTGGCTGGTGGTGATCTATTGCACCTCGCATGACAACAGGGTGCCAGACACAGAATGACATGGGCACCCTCCAGCACCTTGGGGTGATAATGGGGGGTCAAGTTACCTAAGGGGCCGCAGAGGGCAAAGTGGCTTTTCCAGGTGGACACCCTTTCAAGGAGGGTGCATTAATGACTTTCAGGCCTGAAGGGATTCCCTAATGATTCGGATGCCAGAAGAAAGTACTCGGGACCATAGATGGCCAGACTGGTAATTACCCGAGAGACTTGCATGTCTGAGGTAAAAAAGCAACATGCTAATACATATTGTTCATAATACTGAGAGTCACCTGTGTGTGATTTTCATCAGGGTGAGAGATTGTGGAGTCCTGCAGCACCCTCCTGTCTCTGTTGTCCCAGACATACACTACCACAAGGCCGTCACCTGGTGGTAGTCATTCAGTGGGAACGACAGTCCACCCGCCTCAGAAGAGGAGAGCAGTCCTCCAGACTCTCGATTCTGTCCCTCTCCAGTCGACCCCCAATGATCCCGAGTCTGCTTTCGAACATGGATCGTCGGCATAGCAGGGGGTAAGGTTCCCAGTGCCTCATCCCTCCATGCTACTGGGTTGGCTCCAGATTATGTGGCTTTTATTGTATGTCTGTGTGTGTGTGTATGTATGTATGTATGTATGTGTGTATGTATATATGAATGGGGGATAAATCTGAGGATCCATAAGAGGTCCTGGGTTTTGCATGTGCAGACTCGATGGATCATCAGTCTTCTTCTGCTGTTTTCTATGTATCTATGTATGCCTATATACTGTATATCATAATTGTTGGGGCCCTCATCCCCACAGAAAATGCTATCATATAGGCATGCAGAACCAGCGTGATGTGATCCCTATGAGAGGAGCCAACAGCCAACCAGGCAGCGGCATTTTGGATTAGCTGCAAGCATTGCAGTAAACCTCTCGCTAGCCCTAGGTATAAAGCATTGCAATAATTAAGCCTAGAAGTGACAATGGCATGAACTATCACAGTCAATTCAGCAGGGGCTAGTTCTGGTTTGATCTTGATGATGTTGCAGAGATGGTAAAAGTCAGCCCGGACCACTGCTGACACCTGTTGATCGACTGTCAGCCTGCAATCCAGGATGACCCCAAGATTCTTAACTGCATCTACAGCTCTGAGTGCTTGACTGCCCAATGAAGGAAGTGAAGTCAGTCCCCTAGTCATCGCTAGGCCGTGTCTACACAGCTCAACAGTCATGACCTTCATATTACCCAGACTGAGACATAGCCAGTTTGAGGCCATCCAGTCATTTATTTCAGCCAAAGACTTCTCCAACACAAAAGCCACATAGCATGCACCAGAAGTGCCAGACAGGTAGCTGAGTATCATCTGCATAACACTAAAATTCAATGCCATACCATCTGATGGTCTCACACAATGACAACATATACAGTACACTGAAAACAACACAGGAGCAAGGATCGAGCCTTGAGGAATGCCACAGGTGAGCACAGAGGCACCGGAAGTATAACTTCAAAGAGCCACCTGTGGCATTCTCCCAGTTATGTAGGACTCAAATCAGCTCAGTACAGGGCCAGTGAGTCCCACATAATTCCACATATGATCCCAAAGAAACCCATGGTCAACAGTGTCAAATGCAGATGAGAGAGCTAAAAAGACCACGATGGTACAAAGTTCTCGATCCTTCATCATGAGAGAAATCATTTGTCACTCTGATGAGTGCAGTCTCCATGCTGTGGCACAACTGAAAGCCCAACTGCAGAGGTTCATAGATGTTAAACTTATCTAGGCATTCACCAAGTTGCTTAACTACCACTTTCTCAATAATCTTCCCCAAAAAGGGGAGATGAGAGACAGGTCTGTAATTCCTTATCACAGCAGGGCCTAAGGAAGGTTTTGTGAGAAGGGGCCTCACCACTGCCCATTTAAGGGCAGATGGGAAGACACCCTCTTTCAAGGGAACACATGACTGTCTGGGAAATAAATGGACCCTTAGCTTCCCAGCATTCTAAAGTAAACATATAGGACCAGACCCCAGCAAACAGCTAGTGAGATGTAGACCTGTGATTACTTAGAACACCTCTCCCTCAACAACCAGCCAAAACTCTCTCCAGGAAGGCAGGCAAACAGTATCATCCAAGGCCTGACCATCACTGGCAAATGTTTGAACACTTGTCCAGATGCCCAGTTTGATGGAGGACACCTTGTTAGCTAATAAATTTCTAAACTCAT
Organism: Neoceratodus forsteri; assembly: GCA_016271365.2. Lineage (NCBI taxonomy): Eukaryota > Metazoa > Chordata > Ceratodontiformes > Ceratodontidae > Neoceratodus > Neoceratodus forsteri. Next base: position 202,420,300 of record JADMNL010000030.1, read on the forward strand.
ACCATTTTTCAGCAGTCAAAGCTTGAGAGGGCTGGAGACAGGGCCAGATAGTTTCCACCTGATACAACTTCTGTGACAGGAACTCTGTCTTCTTCAGGGTGATTGCCTGTTGATACTCACTATAGTGTATCGGGTATTATAGTGCCACGAAGCTTCAGTGCCCCAGCTATCTGCTGACACCTGACAACTGCTGCCAAAACTGTGGCATGTATAGTATAGGAGACCAAGAATGGGGTTATACCTGTGACAACTGTGTCTTAATATCTACACTTCACAATGAAATATTGAATCTATGAACTAGAATGGCAGTAAAAACTGATATAAACCATTTAGAAGATTACATTGACTCCATGGTAACAACATTTGAGACTAGTATACTAAAGGCAGATTCTGAAACTAAAAACAGTACTACTCAAGTGCAGACAAATTGTTCACATCCAACTGGAACAGATGATTCATGGGCACTAGTACCATTAAATAAAATAATAAAAAAAACAGAAGAGGTGGTCAGATCTACTCCAGTAATCCACAGTTGCTGCTGAGTAATAGAGTTGACTCATTACAACAAACAGATGATTTCACTTCACATATTACAGAGCGAATTATCCCAAGCCCATTAATATCACCTTCCACAGCAAACTTTGAGTCACCAACACACCCTACAATTAAGCACAGAAAACAAATCCCATCACAACCTAGGTCAACTCAGGCAAACAATATAATAATCCCTACAACTTCTCATGATCCTAAACCAGTTTTTGTCTTAGGAGACTCAATAATAAAGCACGCTGATAGACTAATATGCAATCCTGATAAGGTTAACCGTACGTGTTCCAGTTTTAGAGGGGCAAAAGTCTCAGACATTACGTCCATGGCCAAATCCATACTAAATAACCAACACCCAAAAACACTAGTAGTGGTCCATGCAGGGACAAATGACATTTACAGCAATACACTAACAGAACTAAAAAAGGACTTTGTAGCTCTAAATAATGTATTAGTGGAAAAGGGATGTGACGTATGTTTTTCTGAAATCCTTCCAGTACCCAGAGCGACTTTAGGCATCACAAACAAGATCAAAACCCTAAACGAGTGGCTCAGGAAGTGGTGCCTTAAACAAAACATCAAATGTCTAACACACTGGGAAGACTTTTTCGACAGACCCTCCCTCTATTGTTGGGATGGTTTACACCCAAGTAGAAGAGGGAGTACAATTCTTGGGAAAAAATTCTCAACATTCATCCATAAAGCTTTAAACTGAACACCTTGGGGGAGAATGGACTTATTTCCACATCTCTTACAAACACAAATAACAACTATACATTATGTAATAGTCTCTCATTAAACGCAAGATCCTTAAACACCATTAAACTGGCTGAACTTGAGACTAAAATCATTAACCACAACATTGACATCATTTCAATTACAGAAACATGGTGGGATACCGATTCTGTTTGGACAAAACAAATATCTGGGTTTAAACTTTATCATAAAGATAGAACACACAAAAAGGGTCGTGGAGTATGCATGTGCATTAGGGATCATATTCCCTCTTTTGAAAATACCATCTTAACTAACACAGAAAGTCTTTGGGTTACAATTCAGTTTAAGGGACAACCACAACTATTATTAGGAACATGCTACAGACCACCGAATGAGAACCTTGATTACACCAATTTACTTGTGGCTGAAATAAAAAACATCGCAAAAAATAATAACGTCATAATAATGGGTGATTTTAACATGCCAAATATTGATTGGGATAACTTAAACGGTAAAACTGGTACTGAAAAAACCTTCCTCACTGGGATGATTGATATGGGTTTAGACCAACTTATTTCAGAATCCGCCAGAGGAAATAACATCTTGGACCTGCTTCTTACCTCAACTGATATACATATTTCTAACTTATCCCTACGAGACCCTCTCGGGAACAGCGATCATAAATCCATACTTTTCAGTATACCTCAACATCAACAATATGTAATAAATACTATATCACTTAAACAGTATGATAAAGCAGACTTCAAACTAATTAATAATTACTTAAATGACATAGATTGGGAATATATTCTTTCTTCTTTACCAGTTGAGCATGCCTGGACCAAGTTCAAAGAAACTATTCTGAATCTAGAATCTAAATATGTACCAACAAAAAAAAATATAATCCAAAAGGATACATTCCCAAATGGTTAAATAATAACATCAGGAAACTAATTAAACATAAAGAAAGATGTTTTTCTAAACTAAAAAAAAAATCCAAACAGTAATGAAAGTTTAATACTATATAGGGATTCTGTAAAAAAACTTAAATCAGCAATCGTGAAATCAAAACGAAATCTAGAATTCAGAATAGCACATACAAAAAATGACCAAAAATCACTATATTCTTACTTAAGTAAAAATAAAGGCAATACTAGACACATTGGACCACTAATAATCAATAATACACCAACAATATCTGATAAAACTACTGCTGATCACTTAAACAAATATTTTTGTTCTGTTTTCTCACACACAGACACAGTTCAGTCTATAATATCCAAACAACTGAATAATCATAATTACTTGATAACTACTAACCAAATTAAATTGGCTTTGAAAACTCTAAACAAAAATGGAAGTCCCGGACCACATATGATTAGTCCCAGATTTTTGGCAGAAACCACTGATACAATATCTACACCACTGGCTATTATCTTTAACAAATCTCTAAACGAATCATCAGTTCCCACTGACTGGTTGACAGCATACGTAACACCAATTTTCAAAAAGGGGAATAGATCAGATGCAGAAAACTACAGACCCATAAGCCTGACTTCTGTGCCATGTAAAATACTAGAAAAAATAATTAAAATCTTAATGGAAGATGAAATACTATACTTAAACCTTCAAGACACCACACAATATGGTTTCAAACAAGGATACTCAACAACTGCTAATTTAATTGCCTTCTACAATCAAATTTGCAACAAATTAGATGTAAGAATCCCCATGGATGTTATTCTTTTGGATTTCAGCAAAGCTTTTGATCGTGTATCTCACACAAAATTAATCAACAAACTGATATCACTAGGAATTTCTGCACAATTAACCAACTGGGTGAAAAATTGGTTAACAGAACCCAACAAGTTAGAATTAATGGAATATTGTATAATAGGGGTGAGGTGACTAGTGGGGTGCCACAGGGTTCCATGCTCGGACCTGTCCTGTTCAATGTCTTTATATCCGACATGCAGGTTAGTTCAAACACCCACCTATCAAAATTTGCTGATGATACCAAACTAGGAGGAAGGGTTGATACTCCAGATAACATAAACCAACTGTGTACCGATTTACACCTAATTGAAGAATGGGCAACATTAAATGGTATGGAATTTAACAATAACAAATGTACTGTACTTCATTTCGGTAACAACAATCCACATCACATTTATAAACTAAATAATACACTTTTAAAAACAACAAAGTGTGAAAGAGATCTTGGAGTAAATATTAATAACAAACTATCCTCAAGTGACCACTGTAACAAACTAGCAAAAAACTCAAATGGACTATTCAGAAGAATAAACCGTACATTTTTATCAAAACTCGAAAACTGTATTATTCCTCTGTACAGGACCTATGTTAGACCATATACTGATTATGGGTCACCATTCTGGAGCCCATATCTCAAAAAGGACATAGCCACTATTGAAAGCATCCAAAGAACAGCAACAAGGATGATACCTCACTTGGCACACCTACCATATGTTACTAGACTTAAAAAACTAAAACTTTACTCGTTAGAAACCAGGCGACTAAGGGGAGATTTCTTATTTCTTTACAAAATTTTGAAACAACCTAACATGATGCAACTCTGTGAATTAAATTACACAAAAAGAAAACTAGTTCCCAGATTACACAATAAACAATTAATTGTCCCGAAAGCAAATACTAACAAAAGACTACACTTTTTTACAACTAGAGTCCCCAGAATATGGAATAAACTACCCAATGATCTTGTTAACACCACTAATTTCGAGACTTTTAAACTCAAATTAGACTTATGGTTGAACACCATTGGCAAACAATGATCCACATTATTGTGGGAGATACTCTCGATGGGCACCATGCCTCCTTGTATCTCATCTAACCAAGTAATACCAAGTAATAGTGAGTTTTCAATGCCAATTTGTCATCCACAAATCAGGATCTATGCAAAGAACACTCTAACCTCTGTCCCATAGTCTTCAACTGACGCAGCTCATCGTAGTACCTCAGAGAGTTGCACCAAGATGCCAAAGAACAAATATGATAGGGTGCTAAGGAACCCAAGATGGATGTGAGAGCACCATTATAGTGCCTCACAACATTCTCAGATCCCTGTGTGCAGGCAAGCATCATGCCCGTGACATCCAATACCGTCAGCAGTTTTCGAGGCTCTGAATAGTATTTTGGACAGTACTGGATTGTCTCCACAGGAGGAGTGATAACACACGGGGCCCCACAAAGGAATGGCATCACATGACGATCCAACCAAGAGATCAGATCCACCGTGATCACATTTATCTCAAGATCAGATCCAGAGTGTGGCCATGCTGGTGTGTGCTAGAGGCAACAGCCTGTGCTAGCCCCAGTGAATTCATCAACTAAAGGAGCTGTTGACCGAGTGGCGAGGTTTTATCATCGATTCAGTCGCTGAAGTCCCCCAGCAGTAAATGTCTTGGAGCACTGAACACCTCATCAAACATGAAATCTGCCAGTCCCTGCATAAAATCACTCCCCTCTCCTGGTGGACAGTATGTAAGAATGATTTTGCAGTTAACACCTAGGGTGTATCTAACTCAAAAGACCTGAATATTCCCATGTGGTGTGCAGTGAGTCCCAAAGCAGATTTAAAACAAATGTCCCCCTTCCCTTCCCCCACAGTCCCACCTTAGGTAAATATACCAATGAATAACCTGGTGGGATAGATGCCTCCAGCACAGGGCAGGAGCCATCTCCTAGCCAAGCCTCAGTAATAAAAACAAGGTCAGCTAAGGACTCAGCAATGAACTCGTACATTCCTGCTGTATAATAACTAGTCAGCAATCTTCACAATGGGCTGACCGAGCTGATATTTGCCGTAACAACCTGTGGGTCATTATGGCATTCACATGCACTGCCATTAAAAATTAGTGCTCCCTTATTGGCTCTGCTCTTGTTTATGGGCAGGCTTAACACTTCGGAAAACATGGCAGCTCTGTCTCTCGCTCACCGCGGAGCCGCCACAACATGACCGCTACGTCCTTATTTTCTTTATTTTTGAATAAATATATCTGGTTGATCCTACCTTTCCCAGCTTTAAAGGAAGGCTGTCTTAAACTGTGGGGGCAATCACCAGGGCTGCAAAAACGCCCGATTAAAACAACCAATATAGTTTAAAATGAATAGCTAATCCTTTTATTAAGTTATTTATTGTTGCATGTTGTTCTCGAGCAGTTCGTCGCCGTTATCGAAAACAGATCAGATCAGACACTGGCCGTGCCGATGCTCAGGGGCTCCAGCGAGGCACATTACAGTGATAAAGAAGACTGGTTACGTAGACATTAATGATCCTCAGGTACCCCGCAGTGGAGTAGTGTGGTGGTCAGAACTGTTCAAAGCTGGAGCCCAAGCCCAGTCACGCGCAGCAGAACCCAGCGCCCACGCATGCCCCGAACTTGAGCACCAGGCGCTACCGCGCATGACTGGAGCTTGGGAGCTCTAACTTTAAGAACAATTTTAAATACCTTACACTGCTCTGCTTCAACTGGGAATTACTTCTAGAGGTTCAGTTCATAGACCTCACATGGCACAGTGTTTCTTTTTATCCACTGTAATGTGCCTTCGCCATTTTTTACGAGCATTCCGCACAGGACCGGATGTCTGGGTCACAGTCTGTTTTCCAGTGCGGCAGCAGTTTCAAAATGGTGCATCCAGGAGCAACTGTACAACAATAAATAACTAATAAAAGGTTAGCGCTATTCATTTTAAACTATATTGGTTGTTTTAATCGGGCATTTTTGCAGCCCTGGTGATTGCCCCCACAGTTTAGGACAGCCTTCCTTTAAAAAGCTGTATCTGGTTGATCCTGTTGTTCATCTACTTTGGGACGTTGCCAGCGAGCGACCAAAAAATGGAACTGTGGTTGACCCTTGTAGCTCCTATCACACCCAGCAAGCTGTAAGTAAAAATAAAACAGAGACAAAAAAACCTCCAAAAAACAAAAGAAAATGTTAATTCTGACAAGCCCGAAAATGCTAGTGTGTGTGTATTCGTGTGTGTGTGACTGTCACTACAGTCAGGCTGCCAAAACAATATTAGGAGAGTCACTTTACTTATGCTGAAGAAAAATTGCTGACCAGTCTATTATAAAAAATAAAAGATGTGAAGGTGTGCCTATGAGAATTTAATGCGCACCCTCAGTGTGGGATGCTTTGATAAACCTATTGGGCTTCGCCTTGGGGTTTAAGTAGCATCCCACACCTCGGTGTGCATTAAATTCTCATATCACACACTTCCCCATCCTTTATTCTCTATATAACTGGGGAATGTTTTCTCCCATTGAAAAACCCAGTTATAATTTGCTGTTATAACTTGTGGGTTATAATGGTGAACACGCACCGAGTTTCTTTCACTCCATGCATATGCCACCCACAGTCTTCCTATTCTTGCTTAAACCTTAGGACTGTGGCTGCACTTCCTGAACTGACTCAATAGCCAGTAAGTTTTAAAGGCATCAAGTTCAAAAATCCTTTTCACTGTATTTTTTTCATTTACTTGGGGAATCAGTCACAAAAAAAACTAAGAATTTTTAATGAGCACGGACTGGGGCATGGACGGACAGCACTTCAACCAGCCACAGCTGAACAGGAATATATTTTTATTTTATATACCTACTGTAGGGAGAAAACAATCCACAGCAATTATATAAAATAAAACATGGGATGGTGTGTAAAACTCTGAATTTACACACATCCCTCAAGCTTTGCTCTCTGGGTTTATGTAACATCCAACACCCTGGGGTGTGTGTAAAATCTCATTACAAACACACCCCATGTAGTATTCTATATTTTATTCCACTACTTGTATACTGGGAAAAATCATATTAGACTTTAAATAATTTATGGTTTCATCCACACAGATTCTTGGGAGTCGGTTTTCTCTCCTCCCAAATGCTTTAATCCAACGCATTATTAGTCTTTGTTTCATTTGACATTCTGTGGGTAACTGTCCAATTTCAGGCCTTACTGGAGCAGAGGGTACACCATTTGGAAGACCTAACAATTTTTTATAAAATTTGTTTAAACACGGTTTTAAATGTATTTTTGTTTCTGTACCCCATATCTCAGACCCGTATAAAAGCTGGCTATACAATTTTGCATTTCTTACACTGAAGTTACCTTGAATGGACTTTCCCCCATATTTATGGGAGAAAGATATTAGGATTGATAAAACATTTTTAGCCTTATTTTCTAATTCTCTGACACAGCTACACCAAGTACCATTCTGTCTGACTGCTGTACCAAGATAAAATTCTTTCACTACCTCCAGGTTGTGTTTATTAAGTATGTATTTATATGTCTTTGTGTAACCTACCTACAAATGGGGGTTCCCAAAAGTCTTCCTTGGGTGTGCCTAAATGCCCACTGTTGGGCTGGTGTTCTGTGTCTTTGCAGATTTAAAAAAGTGTTAGCATGCTAGTGCACTGTTAGCCTCCATGCCTGTCCCTTTAAGGGCTGCTTAACCTGCAGAAATAATCAATCTGGGTAGGGGCGAGTAGTTTCAGGCTCGAGTCCCATCCAGGCTGCAGATTCAGTGCTGATTTATGCCATTTTTATCTGTGCAGAGGAAGCTCTGATGGTAGATGTAACCGTTTACTTATTATCTGCATTGAAAATAATGATATTGTAGCTGTCTAACCTGCCTTTCTTTGCAGCAAGGACATTTCTGTGATGTACCACCATCTTGGTTCTGGACTGCCAATCTGCACCAATCAGTATCTTTGGGGGCTCTAAAAGGTGCCTACCACCAGGGGTCTTCTGGGAGTGAAATTCTGTAGGAATTGTAGTTTTTACAGTTTGGCACCTAATTGGACCTGGAGGGGGAGCTTAAGCTGTGACAGACAGAATCCTCCACCAACAGGACCTATTGGATCACGGGGAAAAAGCCCTGAGCTGCCTGCAGCAGGAGGAGTATGGAATTGGAGTTGAGAGGGTGAACAGCTTGAGAGATTTGAGCAGCTGATTCTGCGTAATAGTGCGGGAAATTGGCGGGGAGGCTGTGTCTGGCCTACCTGCCACCATCTTCAGCGGTGAAGAAGTTCTGCTTTAGATAGATCGGTCTCTATTTGACGAAAGCCTTGACTGTGACCAGAATTTCAAACTGTGACTAGGTGAATTTCCCCTCTGGAGGACTGAAGATTTGCCGCAGTGTGATCGGCCTGTCAGGACTGAGACTACCACAGAGCATACGGTTTGCACAGGGACACTGTGAATTGCAATTGGACTGTTATCCAAACTGCAGTATTTATCTGCCTTTACTATAAGTGTGCTGAATGTGGACAGTGGGTCGCGATTTGGTTCCCCACTTTGCTGAATGTGTCACACTTGCTGGAAGCTGCGTCCAGCAACCTTACCGGACTGCATCCAAACTTTTCTCCCAGTCTGGGCCCCGCCATCCTAGCCCAGACACCCGTTCATGCTGCAGAGAAAGATCTGATGAGAGACCCACCCAGAAATTCGGCTCCCTGATCAACAACATCGAACAGGATCAAGCGCCACATCACGTCGTGTGGGCCCTGTTTCTCCTGGCCATCCAGCTCTTCATCTCGAGGTTTCCATTTCATCCATCCTGCATCCAGACTTTGGTAGCGAGAGTAAAACCAGGGTTGCTCCCTGCAACCTAGCTAGCATCACAGTGTGTCATCTGATTTAATTGTTGTTAAGCTTTTGTGGACTGAGCCATCCGGCTCTGGATTACAAATTGTGGCTTACAGTGCATGCATGTTTCTTTCTATCACAGGGCTCCAACCAGCTGCAACGCTGGCCTACCATAGGCAATCTTCAGGCTAGCCTGCAACAATAACTGGATACCCAGAGTGTGTGACTGTGTTAGGAGGACTCTTAAGTGCATGCCTTATACCCTGACTAAATCAGTATCTGGATCAATCACCAGAGTGCCGCCCCTCCCTTGTTCAGGACCCCCTATCAATAAATCAAATCTAAATCTTTTTGCAGTTAACCTGGGTGTATTGTGCTTCTGTGATAAAGGGTACTGTGTTTCTGCTGTTTATTGCTACAGGCCTTATTTTACAGGGGGTTCCCAGGGCCATACAGCAGATCTCGTTCTGGTGGTAAGTGGATGCAAGGAGGAGTTCACTGCATGTTGCAAAGGGATGTTGGTGTGGGGCAACTGTAAGCTTAGCCAGGCCACTAGGGGCAAAGATGGGGGTATCAGTGTCCCAGAGAGCTGTACACAGGGCAGTCACGTTACCACCAACCCTGTCCTCTGGGTGGAGGCACCCGTTCCAAGAGCCCAGGCCCCTCAACCTGCTGGCTACTTTGCAGGCAGAGGCAGTAGTCCTCGGGGTAATGCCACCTAGAGGTCACATTTGTATTCCCTCTAAACACTAAAACTTTAGTTTCATCGTAATTGATCTGTAAATCTGCTTTATCACATTCTATTTAAAACTTCTCAAGCATCCTTTTCATGCCCAAGAAGCTAGTTGAAAGTAATGCCCCAACATCAGCATTCGCTAAATATGGCAATGGTCTCGTCCCGATTTTTGGCATATGAAAATCCTTATTGTACATAGTTTTCAAAACTGTATTGAAGTACAAATTAAACAACAAGGGTGACAGAGTACATTCCTGTTTGATTCCTGTATTAGTTTTAAACAAATTGCTCACATCACCCTTCTCATTATATTTTATTCAGGTGACGTTATCTTGGTGTAACAGTCTTACCATCTCAAGAATATATTTTTCCACCCCTATTTCCTCTAACCTTTCCCATTATAGGTTCCTATTTACCTTATCGAATGCAGCCTTCAGGTCTATAAAGGTGCAATACACTTTCTGTTTTTTAACTATCTTGTATTTATAGAATAGGTGGGCCCATGTGAAGTACTGATCTATAGTAGAGTGTTTAACCTTAAACCCTGCCTGCATCTCATCGATTATATTATGTTTGCCCACCTGTGCAGTCAGTCTGGTGGTTATTATCCTTGTAAAACGTTTTTCAATAATATTCACTAGGCTGATTGGCTATAGCACTATGCCATGATGTAGGAAAGAAAAATGACTGTGGTAGCATGTGACAGGAATATGAGGCAGTTGTCCTCCACTTGGTGTTTCGACTGATGCTGTGGCACATATCTCTGCCTCCTGCTTAAAGCAGCAGTACGACATAAAAAAGTCTGTACCACATAGATGTGTTCCTTCTGTTTTCTTGAACATGTAGCTGTTAAAAATTCTGTTGTGCAGTACAGCATTTGGCCAAAGTTCTGCACAGGCAGTTGAGTGCGTAACCCTTCTGTTTGGCAACATTGCATTGTCTATCACACCTTTTTACAGTATTCCAAGTCACAACACAGGGGTTATCTGAGCTCTCCTCTTAGGCTGAGGCACAAAGGAATTCCTGAAATTCAAAATCCAATTCCTCTCCTCCCTCTTTATTCTGGGGATCCTCAGTTCTTATTGTGCTTCTCACCAGGCTGGTCACAGTTTTACTTGGCTCTGTGCCAAACCTTTAAGGTAAGAAACTTTAGGGCATTTAGCCTTATCTTCCTTTCATAGTTTGTTCCCTATTTATGGCATATTACCAAGATAGACACCATGCTCTGCCTTGCTTGGTGTCAATAATTATGTTGCTTAGACAGACTAGAAACCATGGTGTCAGACTTCAGGCAGGAAGATGTACTCCGCTGGTTTTAAATCTCTCTGCAGCACTGGCTTTACAAATGCTTGCCCCAGACTGTCAAAGGAGTATACGCTAATCTCCATCAATATCTATGACAACAAATCTGTGCATAAAAAATTTAATAAAAATGTAAACAATGTAAGCTGGCGCTATGGGATTACTTTAACTGAATACTGACAAACTAGCACATGGCTAATTATGCAGGAGCAATCAAAATCTCAGTTTAGTAGTGGAATATACCAGAGCTTTACTATAGCAAGCAAGCAAGCCCCAGAATTCCAAGCAGTCAGCTCTGCCTTGAGAGAGTTATGGCCCCCTCCCGCCCCCACACACAAACATTCAGCTTTTACAGAGCAAGGAGCTTTACAACATCCATCGCTTTTACAAATAACAAGCTGTAATATTCACAAGCTGAAGCCTTGCAATCACCTCCCTTTGGAAACGGACCAAGTAGAATATAACTATATCTCTATATCCTTTACTACAGCAAGCAAGCCCCAGAATTCCAAGCAGTCAGCTCTGCCTTGAGAAAGTTACCCCCCCCACACACACACACACACTGGTTGGGCAGCTGCAATTATAAGTTCTGTTCTGCAACACTGAGCTTTTACAATACAGCGCTTATTGAGAGCGCAGTTGGCCATAGCAGTGCAGAGGGCTGTGTCAGTCAAAAGCTTGCTTTGAGGTTGAGGGAGTGGGGTTGTGGGGCATTGCCTTCTGGGGCAGGGGTGGTGGTGGCCACTATACCACCAATAATATATATATTTTTTTTTATTCTGTCCTTCCAGGCTGCCACAGGCAGGACACTCTGGTCCTATCAGCTGCCCATCGCCACTACCCCCGACACCCCGTGCCCCATTCCTCCACAGATTTTCCCACCATGGCAAGATGGGAAGGTGGAGGTTTGCCATCCCTCCCACCCAGTACACATGTCCAAATCAGGGCAATCATGATGGTCTGGACAGTAAGCAAGGCACGGCCGGCCTGGTAGGCTTCACATAGCGTGCAGTAGCCCCTCCCTTTTCCCATTTATTGTGTTAATCCTGCTAAAAGCGAATAACTTTTAAAGTGAATTGATACAAGGTTGGATAATTTTTTGTTGTTGTGTCAATTGTAACACAACTCTGTTTACATGTGATACACACACAGTGGGCATAAACTGACTACACATACAAGATGCTGACAAACAATGATTTAGTTGATCTGTATTTGTATGACAGTTTAAGTATACCGCTGCATATCACCATTCCCAGCTGGGTGGCAGAATACCCCATGCTGGACCTGTATATGGTCAGATTTCTGAAGCACATGCACGTGCATTAGGTCACTTCGGCAAAGTTTGAAATACCCCCACCCAAAAAAAAATTATTTGACATGTATAGGATCAACTTTTTTGCATGTGCAAATGTTTTGAATACAGCATCTGGCCCATAAAGGTTAAGCTTACTACTAAGCAAAAATTTCATTTATCAAATAAAAACAAAGGCTGTTATAACTCAAACATGAAGTATACTTGATATACAGTATATCTATAATGGCAAATATTAATAGTTTTATAGTAACCAGGGAGTGTTTTTTCCCCATAGGCAAACCTTGTTATAATTTGCTGTTATAACCAGCTGGTTATAATGGCAAGTATGCTGGGTTTCCCTTGCCCCACACATGTGCCAGTTATGGTCTACCCTTCATTGTACCACACTCTTCACCACCTCTTGCACTCAGGCTTTGCCATAAGTCAGATTCTTAAAAAACTAACTTAGCTCTTTTCAATACACTTTTTGGAGGAACTGTTTTTCAAAAGATTAAACATTTTCAAACAGGGACTTGAACCTGATTGTGGACTTGAACCTGACCACGGCTGCACAGATTTGTGTTTCTGTTTATATAATTGCAGTGGTGAAAAAATTCTCTGCAGCAATGATACAAAACAAAACATGGGGTTATGTGTAAAACTTGAATTTTACACACACCCTTGGTGTTGGATGCTTAAATAAACCCTGAGCGTGCTACCCTGGTTTATAGCCCCCTTGTTCTCCACCTTGTTCGTACCCGTTTCCCTGTGCCCCTGTCCTGGGGAAGCTTCCTCTCCTTCGTCCCTTCCTCCTTGTTGCTTCATCATCGTGGGGGACCAGTCTTTACATCCTTTGATAGTACAGCCTCCACACATCCCCAGTTGAAATGCTCATCCAAGTAGCATTAGACCATCCGCTATGGACTGTGGTCCCCTTCCTGGAAGGGTACAGACCATCTCCCATACAGAGGCCCATTTCCTGCTAGGCTGGTCCCCAATCCACAATGTAGCTAAAGCTCTCCTCCATGCACCATGACTTCAACAAATTGTTAAAAGCTGTGGTGTGGAGTGCCCTTTTCTCTTCTTGGTCATACACAGGTAATGCCTCAGAAAAGACCACCGCGCATGCTACCTGCTTCAGGCAGAAGTTATGCCAGCATCATATCTTAGAAGAGTTCTGTGGAAGTACGTGACCAGACCACTGTTCAGTGTGCTTCCACAGTGCCACAGTTTCCAGTGCTTGTGTTTAAGTGGTCCTTCCTCTCCTCCGACCACATAAACACACCCACTTTGGGGGCACTTCTGTTTCTTCTGCAACTGTGGCAGTGATGTCTGCCATGCACAACATGGTGGTGCCAAGTCAGGCAGTGCATGAATGAGTATCGCGCATGTGCAGTTCAGCTATTTCTGCCGTCTTGAGCACAGCAACTCCAGAGGTGCTTGTAAAAGCTCAGCACAGCCGTATCAGCTCTGACCAGAATTTGTTTAAAAATAGGAACAATTACATTCAACTTCCAACTTTTAGGAATATCACCTGTCTTCCATACCTGATTAAATAAACTATGTAAGAAGGGGACCAGGACATTTTAGTTCTGTGCACCACATCTAGTGGTACACCATCCGGTCCAGGAGTTTTCCTACTACGAAATCTGTTGAGCGCAAGGGAGTGGGAGTAACCGTGTGACTTGCCAGTTGTGTAGATTTGAGGTGCCATTGGCACCAGGTGCATGTGTCAGTTTCCGATATTCCCAGCCCCAGCCTGAACAATCCCTGGGACGGGAAGAATGAGTGAATAGTGTGCTTTAACTGGGTGGATGAGAAGCATTTGATGGTGTTGAAGAAAAGGGACTGCATTTCCTGTTGTGCATGATATATATTTATTTTCATTTTAATTTTTGATTGACAGCTAAATCTTGTAATTCACTGACAGCCTTGAAGAAGTACTGGGCAAAGTGAAAAAATTCTGTAATTTGTGTAGACTAGTGCAAATTGTATCAATTCACACTACACAGTTCGCAGTTTGTGGCAAATTTTACTACACAGTATGCCACTGTTTGCCACTTTGGTACGAATGTTTACCGCAATTTGCATTAAAAATTCAACACAGAGTATGAACTTGGTGAATTTGCATAGTAAAACTCATTGCAAAGTGTAAATTGCAGCAAATTTGCATAGTGCATGCTACACAAATACACCATGTGGTGCGAATTGTGGCAAATTTCCATGCTACACACTATGCTGAGTATTTGTGTATTGTGCACTATGTGAACTGCAGATTTGCGAAACACCTATGTGAATTATGAGATTTAGCTGTGAATTGTGATGTTAGACAGTGCTAGCTAGATGTGAATTATTGACCTTAGTCATGGAATACATTCAGATAATTATTCCATCCCATGCTTTATTTTATATAATCACTACCCATCAATTTTTTTTGCAATAATTTTGTAACTTTCACTTACTGCTTTTTCTTTCACTTTTTGTTTCTGTGAAGCATTGTTATTAAGCCTGGCCACTTTCTATTTCCATATGACATGGCAGTTGCTGGACTGCTTTTGTTTTCTTTGGTGGCAGGGGGGATTAATACTTTCTTTACAAGCTAGCAAATGTTTGCTTTCCTTTGATTTACAGAGCAATTAGCTCACTCACATAAGCAGTGTTTTTTTTGTGTGTATGTTGAAAAATTACCACTATGGGAGGGAATGCTGCTGTTTAAACCAACAGCCTGTAAAGGTTTCAAGTGCCCAAACTGTCAATGGTTTCAAACATGGCTGGGACAGAGTAAAGGGCTTAGTGCTTGCTCAGGGTGATAGGGTGGGGAGCATGGAGTGTATGGTGTGAGTTAAGAACCTTGTATGGACAATAGTTCTTAGGTTTGTTGGGGTTTATGGGCAGCCTGGATGGACCAGTGGTCTATTTCTGCTGCCATTGCCTATGTTTCTATGTTTCAGCACTTGTTTGCTGTAATGTCCGGCCAGTTATTATAATAAATAATAACTGGCTGTCATAATAAAAACATTCTTGGCCAGGCCAGTTATTATTAACCTATAAAAATGGACTTTTCTCTGTTTGCTGCCATTAAAAAAGTACACTTTGAATGTGATCACCAACCACTAGGGATCATAGAGCACAACACAGTAGCTGCTATTGTAGGCTGGGCTAGTCACAGCACTGCAATTTGCTGTCGGTGAGAGAGGGAGGAGGATGGCTAAGTGAGCAAGTTTTGTTTATTGATCATAAAAATAAAAAAGGGAATTTACCCATTTTACAGTGTGTGTGCAGTTCACTATGACTATATGAGTTAACTGACCGAGTGGTGTTGCTGTGTGATCACTTTGCCAGTCACCAGGGGCTCACTGAAATAAAGGGAGGGGAATTGCTGAGCAAGCATCTTTCAACACATTAATAGTAAACTAAAGAATAGGGTTCGACTGATTTTAAAGTGTGTCTGCAAGTACACTACTGTTAGGTTCCGCTACCATGGGCTCACTGAGAAAGCAAGACACAGAGAGATACGAGACAGAGAGCGAGAGAGGGGAGGGCAACTGATCTCTGTATGTAATACAACATTATAGTATAAAATATTCCCTCTGGCCCACTGTATTAAATATTCTGCATTACTAATATTTGATGTGCATACTGAAAAGTAATCAGCACCATTCAAGACCCCCTTATCATTCTAAATTAATAATGGCCAGAACCTCTCTGAGTTCTTCCAGTTTGCCTTTGGATTGGGTCATGGCTGATATGTGTTAAATAGCACACCCTGTTGGTGGTTCATGACTGGGGATTTATGTTGCTGTTGGAGGCTACCCTTCCCCCTCATCACTTGAGGCCAGGGGTTCACTTATTTTATTTTGGGGGAAGGAAGTGAAGGTATAAAGCTCCACGGGACTACATTTTGGAAGTTTTTGTTTTTTTCTGGAAGTCAAAAGGTCAGATCCCACACTTTAGAAGCTGAAATTGTCAAGTTGCCAGTGTTTTTAAGTTTATATAAAATATCCCCAGTAAAATGTCCTTTCTTTAACAAAAATTCACCTATTTCCGACTTCCATGCCAACAAAAAATTTGATGAAACTGAATTTTCTTTCCTTTTCCCTCAAGAAGCGATGTCTGTTTTGGCTATAAATTCTGTCTAGATCATATTTCCAATCCTAAAAGAAGACGTACTTATATGTGCTACAAGTCGGAGAGATTTCCCAGATTTGCCCATATTTCAAATTGCAGTAATGCTACCTGCCTGTGTGCAGTTGGAGGTAAAAAAAATCTACAGCATACTGTATGCTTTTTCAGTGCACATGGTACAGCAAGCTAAGGGCTACCAGGATAACCAGCATATTTTTGCAACTTATCTGTGTTGTTGGTGATCTTTTGGGTTTTTCTTTTTCAGTGAATGATGTATTTATTATCAGCCAAATGGCAGACTATTTTTTTTATTATAAAGAGTAGCAGGAAGAATAAACCTTTCTTGCATTTGGGTAATCCCTCTTTGGATTAAAATTTCAAGTTTTCTGTGAATTATTTACTTTTGACATACATAATTGATCAGTATTCAAGTTTACTGGGACTCTTTCTTATGTACGAGAATTCCATAAATTGGATAACATGTAGTTTCTGCATTAGCTAATGCCCCGCCTTAGTGGGTCACCAGTCATCAAATTAAGATATATTCAGGTTTCCTACTAACTTGTTTCCATTTTATGTCCCAGTTGGCTCATCTTTTTAAAATCAGTTACTATTACTTTTCTTTTATCTATATGCATTTATTATAACTACATCCCTCCATTCAATTTGAATATATTTTGGCTAACAGTTTATGGGGCTTTTGTCATCTGTTTATTGCATTGTATTATTTTCATGGCTCTTAGAAGATCTTTCATTATAGGTTTATCTGTGCTGAATTTTTATACGTATTGTATTTTTTTTATCATTATATATACCTCAAACTGTAGTGGTATATTGCTGAACAATAAAGGTTTTTGACTGACTTTTCTTTTCCCTTAGGGGTAAAATTGTTTGACCAGGAAAAGCACAGTAAGCTGAGGCTTGTTTCCAGGTAGAACCTGGGAGCACAAGAAAGTTAAGTGACTTGCTTAGGGTCACACAGTATGCAAGTGGGGGCTGCTGGGATTCAAACCCAGGTCTCTAGGTTTTGCAGCTCAGTGCCCTTAACCACTATGCTATATTGCCTCCTTATTTCCTATTCACTTTACTTTGGATATTTTTACCTTGTTTTTAAAAAATCATATAATTCTGCTATTTAAAGAAATACATCATCACACAGACCCTAGTAATGGAAAGCATCAAGGGAATTATATGCAAATCGCCATGAAAGAATTTAGACTGGTTCTACATTAAGCAAGAGTGTATGGTGCCAAATGGCCTCTCCCACAATCTGCAAAGGCTGAGAGTGCAGAAGACACAGATATGAATTTTGTCTTTCTCAAGACACATTAGTGTGCCTCATCTGTATCTCAAGGAGAGGGGAAGGGGGAGCCAGCCCTGTGGATGGCCTTATGGGTTTGGGTCATGGTGAGATCGAAATAGGAAAGTAATACAAAACACAAGGAACCTCAGCACAAAATCACTGAGGCAAGTGTTTCCCAGGAAGGGCACTGGTAATAATGCCAGGATTCAAAGAAATGCAACATCAAACATACCCTAATCATGCAAAGTACCATGGACAGTGTATGCAGATCACCATGACAGAATGGAGACTGGTTCTGCTTTAAGCAAGAGTGTGTGGTGCCAAATGGCCTCTCACACAATCTGCATCACATGTTTCATCCTTCTCAGTACTCATCAGTATACCTCCTCTTTGTCTCAACCCAAAGGAAGGAGGAACCAGGCCTATGATGGTCTTAGTGATTTGGGTCATGGTAATCGCAAAATGGGAATGCAGTCTAAAAGACATTCTGATATTTAATTAACCAAAGTCCTGCTAGTGACTCAGGCTGTGTGCCAGCGATGGGGCTATGAGCAAGTGTGTGGGACATGAGGGCAGAAGGTGAGAAGTGTAAAAAGAATTAGAAAATGCATTATGATGTCCGCTGATGTAATCATCCTTGATGGCAGCTGAGAGATTGAGCTCTGGAGACCATGCCATAAATAACATGCTTAACTCTGCTAAAAGAGTTTCTCTAGCTAAGAAAGGTAGTGCTCTGTGTAGTATTCAGATTGGGGGTTCCAAAAAAATAAAAATACCTGCTAAGCTCCTTTGGCATCGCCATCATGCAACACCTCTAAAAGTGCAATCTTCTCTCCATGCTTCCAGTTTGGCTTCACAATGCTGGAAGTTACCAATGACTGCCAGCTGTCGGAGCTTATGGCATTATGCATTGAGACCAGAGATGCCCTTTCCAGCATGAGACAGGAGAGTTCCACAATAAAACAAGATCAAAAAGACTTACAGGAGTCTACTGTAACTCTGCTCTGAGAAAACTGATGTTATGGGTGACCTTATGCTGCAGCTCCACCATCGCATGGTTCAGCTTGATCAGAAACAGCAAGATCTTGAAGGTTACCTAAGATGCAAAAATCTAAGGATTTATGTAGTTCCAGAGGGAGAGGAAGTGACCCAAATAATGCTGTAACCCCCTGCCAATGGGGGTTCCTAAAATGCTGCCTGGGCTTACCTTAGCCCTTCTGCTCTGCTCTCCTCCTGCTGTCTCCCGGGCTCTCCCGATTATTCTGTCATTTTTTTTCTGTGCCCCCAGGTCTTGTTTGCTCCACTGGTACCCCAGCTTGCAGCCCCATTGAAAATCTAGCCCCTCAGGGCTTAAAACCACGATCGCAATCTCCCATTGTAAAAGTGCTGCCTCCAGTCCAGTGGGAATCGCATTGGCATGAAAAGCGCCTTTGAAGTTGAATTGCACTGTTTTGCAGTCACCTTGGGGACTGTGCCGTTGGTCCCAGGATCCCTTCTACCTAATTGGGACCCGGTGACCACGGACAGCTGGCTGGGGGGCCGTCCTGGTGGAAATTTAAAGAGTTTGACTGGGGCTCATTTTAAGCATGCCTGAGCATCTGAATAACTGCATAATATGTGTCTGGCTGCTCCCACAGTAGCTATTCTCAGCTCTGGCCAAAAACAAAGGAAATTAATATGTTTTATTGTTGTAACTTGTTGCTGCATATTGGGGAAGTACTGTGTATGTGGGGGGAGAGTGTTTAAATTAAAATAAATACTTTTCCTGGATTCACCAGAACTTTCAGGACTCTATGGCCCAGATATTCAAAAGTGTTGAGCCATGCGCAATAGGGTTGCGCCTGCGCAAGTCCGAAATGTGCCATTCCGCGATATTCAGCAGGAGGCAGTTGAGCCCCTGAAATCATGCTGAGCAACAGCGCAATGATAATGAAGGCATGAGCAACCGAAGGGGGGAACCATGCATAAACTGCACAGCCCGATATTCATCGGGCCTGCAGGTTATGCAGGCACAACCCTACCTGCCTACAAAAGTTGAGCCAAAAAAAAGGAACAAATCGAGGGCCACCCGGTGAGCTGCCGCAGTGCAGGGTGCAACACAGCAGCTGCCACCTGTGGGTGGCCCTCACTGATCAACCCGCGCCTGGCGGCACCCCCCCGATCGTGGGCGAAGTGTATCCCCACCCCAAGTAGCCCGATCGCGGGCAGAAATGTATAATCCCACCCCCAAGTAGCCCGATTGTGGCATCAGACCTCCCTCCCCAAAATCAATATCCCTGGTGGTCAGTAGACCGCGGTAGCCGATCGCGGGCGGCATTCCTCACCCCCATGTCCAAAAGCCCTGGAGATCTAGTGGCCCCTACCCACCTACCCACGGGCCCCACCACCCGCTCCCCGTCCAGCTGGACAGCAGCATCCACCGCCTACTGCCCTGCCGCCTGCCGACTATTTCTTCAGTAGGGCTGCATGCCGATGGCTCATATACGAACTAATGGGCTTCTGCGTCGGTCATGGTGCGTGGCTGGCAGTGAGGTGCTACCGCCACCCGGCTGGACGGGAAGCGAGGTGGTGGGGCTCCGTGGGTAGGTGGGGTGGGGGCCACTAGATCACCAGGGCTTTCAGACTTGGGGGTGAGGAATGCCACCCGCGACTAGGGCTACTTGGCGTCCACTGACCACCAGGGATATTGGACTTTGGGGAGGGAGGTCTGATGCCCGCGATCGGCTTACTCAGCGGGTGGGGATAGCATTACTGCCTACGATCGGGCTACCCGGGGGATTAGTACATTTCTGCCCACAATCGGGCTACCGGGGAGACATAGTTATGCCCGCGATCGGCTACTCGAGGTCCACTGACCACCAGGGATTGAGCCCTTCATTGTCCCTTGCGGACGTCCTGTGATCGGGCTGCAGGGGCGTCGGTCCCCGACGGCTGCTGCCTGGCAGGGCGCCAGGTGCAAGTCGTCGGGGATTGGTGCACCTGCATGCTAATGGCATGCAAATAGGGCCGTAATTAGATGCAAATGGCCCCCGTGCGCCTTGCATAAATTATGGCCCCATTTGCATGTCACCCTTTGAATATCGCAGGTGCTGTGCATGGCGCAATGGAACTTTTGCCACCGCATCTCAATGCTCCATTCTGATCACTTGCGCTGGTGCAGTTCCACTGCACCATGCACACTGGGGGTGACCAGGGGGCGATATTCAAAGCAGTTGTGCCATAGCGCAACTCCGTTGAATATCGCCCTGGCCACACCCCTGCGCAACTGTTTTGAGCAGCGCTGGGGCTTGCACCACCAAATGGCGCAGTTTGAATATCTGGGCCTATGTGTTCAGCCTGTTAGCTGCTGCAGGGGGGCCTCATTATGGACAGCAGTGACAGGAAAACGAGCAGAGCCATTCAGTTTCTCTGTGCAGAGACTGCAAGTACAACCTCTGGGCTAAAGAACTGTGGGGCATTGGGGCAAATAATTATTTCTTCCTGGCTGCACCAGAACTGTTATTCAGGACTGTATCTATTCTGCACAAGGGACAGTGGGTTAAGCAGCCATTGCCAGCAGTCACAGCCAATTGGAAAGCCAGGAAAATAAAGCCAGGACTGGTGGGACTTTCTCAACACCTCATGGGTAAACTCAGGGTACTCATGGGGACTTACAGGGACATCATTTTAGGCACCAATTCATTAGGCCAACTCTGCCTCGAGTACTGTGACTGACAGGTCCTCCAGCCATTCGGAGGTCTGTCGCCCCATCTCTGCTGCCAATCAGGAGTTGAACAAAAAGCCCTATAAGAGACAGTGTTTGCCAGCATTTGATCAGATCAGATTGTAAGTGAGAAGAGGAGAGGAGAGCAGGTTCCAGCCTGCTGGGAGCCCCCCTTCACAGGCTGGGCCACTTAGCTAAGCCCCTCCAGCCTGGAGGGGGTGTTTGTTATTTTTTTACAAGTTAAGGTAATTTAGTTTGATGCAGCTGCTAGCCTGGAGGTTGCCAGAACTGTCCTCCAGGTGCTAGCCCCCCTGTTCCACTTCAGGGAAAGATGTGGAAAAGAAGACCAGCTGTCACCTAGCCTCAGTTGCATGAGGACTAAAGAACACCAGGATGCCATTGATTGCAGATGCGACCTGTGTGAGTAACCTCATATTGCCCCTCCCCGGTGAAAGGAGAAGCTTTACAAATAATCTTGGGGGCCTCAAGCCTCAGCTACTACAAGCTGATCTGCTAAATTTGTAAGGAAGTATTAGACGCTATCAGTCTGGACCGCTAAGCCCCAACAGAGACTACCTTGTTTGAAAGTTATGTGGATGCATGTTTGCCTGCTGCCCAAATGGCCCATTGCAGGTGCATCAAGACATCTTGATAGTTAATCATATAAATGTGCTGATTTTTGACTGCGCCCTATGGGTTAATTTCTGCCCTCATGGAGTTGCCAGCCAAGCAGCATTTGTCACTTCATTGGACAGGAGGCCCTAGAGCTTATTTAGCCTGATTTATTCTGGAGAATATCTATTTCTGTCTTTGCCAGATTGTCATCTGAAAATGCTTGGTAAAAGTGTTTTAAGTATCTCGACGTGCTGGCTGAGACTTTGTCTTTGGATGCCTGCTTGGTATTTAAATGTACTGGGTGTGACCTCGTTCTAATGAATATGGATGCTTGATAAAAGTATTGCCTTCAAATTATTCTGGATGTAACACTTGAGCTCTAATGTGCTGAATATTCAGGATGTGAAATCTAAAATCTAGCCAAGTAGCTTATCTGGGAATTTTTGCTTTCTGTGATGCACAGGGCATCCCCTGTCTTGCTGTGACCAGCAGGGTCAAATCCTGCTATTCTGCTAAATGCAGGACAATCCTTGCCTTTATCTTACCTAATGTCTACAGCCATTGTAGGAATAATAGTTCTCCACATTTGCCCCTCCCTTCAAATCAAAGCTGGACAACTCAACCAGCTGCAACGTCCACCAGGCCTGCAACATCTATCACTTTGGTATCTGGGTATCCAGTATGGTATGAAATTGCCGGGTTTCAGCTGTATCTGGGACTGGTACCAGTGTGGGTAAAATTATTATTGTGAATGTAACATCTAATTTTTCAGCAGCTAGCTAGCCAGGGCTCTGGGTGTCATGGTTGAATTGAGAAATGGGATTGTTTTTCTGTAATCTAGTAGCCACCCAGCTGGAGGGTTCACCAGCACAAGAATCGATCTTGTACATTTTGTAAATAGAGATCTGCATAACTTCTACTCCTCCTGTTTCCCCGTCCTAACTCCTATGTCCCCCAAATAAATATTACTGTCACTGTTTTTTGAAATCCTTTGTGTGAGCATATTATTAGAGAGAGTCTTTAATTGTTAAAGTGTTGAAATGTGGGGAAATGTTTACTGGGGCATGTCTGGGGAAGGTAGAGGTCATCATGGGTGGTATAACATCTCAGGGGGTTATACCTAGTGACAGCTCGCCCACATAAAGCACTCTGAGTGGAGGCACTGCGAAAAGGTTTAAAAGTGTTTATCTGTTAACGAACCCAAACCCCTTAGCCTATCATCCAGGGGAGTAGACAGGGGTGTAACTCTGGGGATAGTGCCACCCAGGGGTTACAATGCCATTTGTTAACAGCTCCGTCGAGACTCACTGCAGTTGCCTGCAGACATGGACTTTGATCTCAAGCATGTCCACAGGGCTTTAGGTCCTAAACCAGCTCAAGGAGAGTGACCCAACTTGATAATTATGAAATGTCTCTATTTTCAGATTAAAGAAAAGGTGTTACTCACAGCAAGGTGCATTAAGATAGATAGATAAAGACACTCAAATTTACTTTGATCATGATTTCGCACCGACCATTTAGCAGCAGTACAGAGCCTACATCCCTTACCTCCATGCCTCGAAATAAGTGGAGATCCAGTTCCAAATGCCATATCCTGAAAAACTAAGAGTGCTTTACCCAGACGGCAACATTCTCTACCACACTCCCATGGAGGCTAAGCAGTATTTGGACAGAAGAGGCACTGTGGTCCCGCCTCCTTCTAGACTGCCACAACATCCCTGTCTTCCCTGGGCCAGAACCACCAATCAACCTGAAAGACCCTCCACTTCTAGAGACTTGGATACTCAACAGCACACCTGGGAAGCAAGAGCAAAACACTCTGTGGATAAGCTCCAAACCAACAAGGCGCTACTGAAGCAGTTTGAAAGACTCATACGATGACCTGCCACTGCTTACAAAATTCTTCTCCGATGGACACATAGTAGCACATGGCACTTTCATTGACTGAGTGAGTGAGTCTTGCCTACTAGGAGATTGCTTATCAGGTAAGGCAAGGTGGGAAGTGTGGACTTATTGTTACTTTGTGGGGGAGATCTGAGGTAGGGTCACCTGTCATGCGTAGCCTGATTCTCACCCTGGCAACACACTCACATTTGTAGTACAAAGGGTATCTTAGCAGGCATCATGAGAGGAACCACATTCACTGCTAGGATGGGGACATTAATACCCTGGGAAGAGGCGTGGTGCAGGTCTGGAGGCCTGATCACGGCCTGCCTAGTCTGCTGCCCACCCCCCGTTTGCCTAGTTTCAGCTACTGCACAGCTTGGATATTGTCTGCTGTAGTCTAAGGATTCCTGGAGGGGGAAGCTGGGGTTGGGTCCCTCACTAGGGACAACCGAACTCCCCACTCCCTACCATTTGGGAACAATGGCTATCTTTTCTGAGCTTAGTATTTTTGTGCTGATACTTCAGTCTAGAGGTGGCTTAGGGTTTAGAGCAAGTTTACTTGCAGCTGAGATGAGCAACTTAGCCTCAGGGTAGAACCTCCCTCAATGGATGTCTTTATTAGGAGACACCGTCTCCCCCCACCCCCATTTTATAGAGTCTCCGAATCACTGCTGTACCCCCATCCCCCTTGCCCTCTAGCCTTGAACAGTTGCAACTTGTGCCATTAGCTCTATCGCTGCAGAGCTAAAGTTGATTAAGTGATTTTCTTCTGGACTATTTATTTATTTATTAGAATTTCGGATAAATACTTCTGAGCCAATGGCTCTTTTACAAAGGTTCCATGTCAGTATACAAAGAGTAGAAGTACAGTTTGTGTGAGATTAGCGGGCAAGCAGTTTGAATACAAAATTCAGTACAGGGTATACATGGTCTAAAGCTACAGGTGATATAAATAACAGTTAGAACAACATAATCAGGCATACATTTAAGAATGATGAGTCACAACAAATAATATTTATATGAATTAAAGCTGCCAGAAGGGCATTGTCAAAGGGAAAGGTAGAGTGGAAGAAACTGAGTTGCTGCCAATTGTGCCATGTAGCATAGGAAAGTGGAAGAGAGAGTGGGTGTAGAGGGGTAACTGGGAGGGAGGTAGAAGGAGAGGTGGGTGGGAGGCAAGGATCGGGGAACAAGTGCAACATTGGGTGGGGTGAGCAGATTAGAAAAGGGAGAGAGGAAGGGAGTTGAAGGAGGGTAAGAGAGGAAGGTGGTGGACCTGGGCTAGGGAGAGAGGCAGGGGTAGATATGGGGAAGGGGTAGGGTGGTGGCAGGCAGAGGCGGTGATAGTACAGAGGTGCGAAGAACAGAAGTGACTACCTGGGAGGTTAGGAGAAACAGTCACAGGTGGCTCTGGATACAAGCATTTGACGTAGCTTGTGTTTGAACGAGCAGAGGATGCCTAAGTTGGTGAGTTCGCTGCCCATTGAGTTAAACATCTTAGGGACTCTACCTGCAAAAGACCACTGGCCTTGGGCAGTGCAACAGCAAGGAACAGCCAGAGAATAGTTGTCAGAGCTTCTTGTGTAACGGGGGTGGTTGGCTTGGCTTAAGAGAGACTGAACCCCAGGGGGCATGAGTCCCATCAATGACTTTTTTGCTAGTAGGCAGGTTTGGAAAGTAATCCTTCCCTGAAGTTGTAGCCAGTTTGACTGTTCGTAGAGGTTGCAGGTATGCATGCGGTGGGCAGCACCAGTAAGCAGTCTGCAGGCCCTATTCAGCGCTGTAAGAATTTGCTGTAGTGCTGTAGCTGTGGCTGCTCCGTAGATAACAAGCCCATAATCAATGATGGAGACAACAGAGCTGTGTATTGCTAGCTTAAGGGTGTCTGCTGTCAGACAGTGTCTATGTTTATAGAGAAGGCCTATACGGATATTTGCAGATTTTGCTTCTGAATCGATATTGTTGAAGGACAGAGTAGGATCCAGGGTTACACCAAGGTATTTGAAAGCCTGCATCTGGTCCAGGGTCACACCTAAGCTGTTTTTGATTGCCAGCTGTTGGTGTTGATGTTCGTTATGTGTGCCGTGGAACAGCATAGTCTTTGTTTTCTTGTAATTTAGCACTAGTTTCTGTGAGATGAACCAGGCCTCAACTTGCTTGAAACTTTCCTGCAGTTGTTTCTCCAAGAGGGAGGGGTCAGAATTCTTAGAGAAAATCACTGTGTCATCAGTATACAGAAAAATGTTTTCATCACAGGCAGAAGGGAGATTGTTCAGGAAGATGCTGAAAAGAAGGGGTCCCAATATTGACCCTTGGGGAACACCAGCCTGGACAGGTAGTTTGGAGGAGAGGGAGTCACCAATCTTAACTTGTTGTGACTTGTCGGAGAGATAACTGTTGAACCATTGTAAAGTGTCATAATTTATAGGTAACATCTAGTTGAACCCTGCCTTTAAAGCAATGTGAGGAATATTGTTTTGTTATGGTCATAAAGGAACATGGGACTTCATCTGGAACTTTGTTTTTCAGTAGTAGGGTCTGCTGCTTAAATTTAACTGCTGACTTTCTTTGTCCATCTGGACAAGTCGAGGATAGTCTGTTAGTAGAGTTTGTGGTTAACACTCAATATTTTCTTACACTCTCCAAGCCACCTAAATACAGAGATACTGTTTTATCTGGTGTGGGCTCTGTTGTGCCTATGTTCACTCACTTGATCTTCTCTCATTGCTTGTAGGTTACTTGTACTCCTGCCCTGAGGACCCACTGCTTTAGTGGCTGTCCCTTACCTGAGACATTTAATAGTGTCTATAGGAGCAGGTTTATTCAGCTCCCAGCCTTGGAAGCCATTTTGCCCTCTTTCTTTCCATAGCCTGCCCCTCCCCAATTTCCCTCCACTCATTGCAGTTGTATCTCTCTTTGCCCTTACTGGCTGTTAAGAGTTACTCTCCCCAGCAAAATGTTCCTGCTAGAATTTATGGAGTTGCCCAGTTGGCAACCCTACCCTATTTCGGCCTACACTACAACTTCCCTTTGTGGTTTTTGTATTTCAGAGTATATTGTTGAAGTGCTATAATGCAGGCAAGGCCTTCTGGCACACTGTGTTGTTCTTTGAGTTTTTTATATATCCTTAGTGCTCACTGCAGCACAGGGGAGGTAGGGGTCTTACCCCTCTCTGTGAATTTCATTGTCAGTAGGATATACCAATTTTGCTCTATTACCACACTGTCCTGATGGTGGCTAACCCTTCTTGTATCCTTTCATGGAATGCAAATGGCTTAACTAGCCCAGTCAGATGCAGCAAACGGTTTTGTTTACTATGGAAGGAGAATCTGGATGCTATGCTATTGCAGGAGACCCATCTCTCTGCTGGGGAGCACTTTAATAGCCGGGGGAGCATGTATAAAGTTTATGCTTCTACTGATCAATATGGAAAGAGGCATGGAATGGTCACTCTCGTTCTCTGTACAACAGACTTCCGCTGCACAAAGGAATACATTGATCTGTTAGGCTGCAATGTGATACTCACTGGATGTTTGTTTTCAGCTGAGGTCATTCTGGTCAATGCTGAATTCCTCTAAATTATTTTTCCAGGAATTTATAAATTATTGGGATTACTCTTGGGGCACCTCATATTTGGAGGTAATTTGAGTTTAACCCTTTTACCTGAGCAAGATGCCCTAAGCCGTGACAGCACAGGGTGACCCCAGCTTTGAAATATATGCAAAAAATGCTGCAGCGCTTAGGCTTTATCGATGAGTAGAGGAGACTTTTCCTTTCTGATACTACCTCCATTCACTATTCCCCATCCCACAATAGTTATGCCTGCCTGGATTGTTTTTATAATGTTCTGTGAACACTTTTCAATGATTCAAGATTTGTCCTACGGCCCCTGCCATTTATCTGACCACAACTGGCTGCTGCTGCTTAAGTAGACTTAGGGAACAGAAACAGAATGGTACTTGGTGCTTCAATACCTCCCTACTCTGCTGCCCTGACTTTTGCTCCTATATCAAGGAGGTGCTTTGAGACACTGATACTGGAGACATCGGGGACCCCATCCTTTGGGACTCTATTAAGTCACTTGAAGGGTCATCATTGCAGGTAGCTGCTCCAGTGATCCTCCCTCATCCTACTCGGGCTATGTTATGCAATGCCAGGTTGATGAGGAACAAGACTACCATAATGGTGGACTTGATTGCCTCAGTAGACCTGACTTGCATCATGGAGACCTGGCTGGATGAAAATGCTGCTCCCATTTTGGAGGCAGCAGTGCCAGCTGGGTACTCCATGATACATAGCCCGAGGAAGGATCACAGAGGTGGGGAGGGTGGCCATTTGTTTTAAATCTGACCTGTGTCTCACAGTGCTACCTATGGGTCCCACTGAGTCCTTTGAATGTGTTGCCATGTGGGGGGGGTCTGGCACGGGTTACAGGATCCTCCTGCTCTATTGTTTCCCAGGTAGAGAGAGTAGATTTTTGAGAGAGATAGGGGAGCTTGTCACTGGTCTGGTGCTGGAGTCCCCGAGATGGTTAATTCTCAGGGACTTCAATGCCTGGGTAGATGATGGGCTATCCAGATTTGGTAAAGATCTCCTAAGGAGTATGGAGGGGCAGGGCCTGGAGCAAAATGTTACTTCAGTGACCCACTCATGCGGCCATACACTGGACTGGGTGTTTTCATTAGGTCTTGAGACCACTGACCATAGAGTTGATCCGATCCGGTAGTTTGGTTGGATCACAGCACCTTGCGGTTCAGGTTTGGGCCCCCCCCCGAAGCCCTTGCCTCTGTGGAAATGGTCCAGTACCACCCTTTGTGGGGTTTGTCCCCATCAGGGTTCTTGGCGGTGCTGGACCTATCGAATATGGGGACTGCTTGTGCGATTGGAATGGAGGAGGCGGTGACGGCATATAATAGTGCCATCATGGCCGCTTTTGATTCAATCGTACCTGTTCATGTCTGACCCTTATCTACTCATAAGGGACCTCCCTGGTTTGATGGGGAGCTCAGGGAGTTGAAGATTAAGAGTCAGAGGTTAGAGAGATGGTGGATGAGATCTGGCTTGATGGAGGACAAATTGGCCCTGATGTCCCATTATAAAGATTATTAGGGGTCAATCTCCTGTAAGAAGGCAGAATTTTTGTCAAGGGAGATTGCTGTGGCAAGGAACAGACCAGCTCAGCTCTTCCGCATGGTGGATAGGTTATTACAGCTGCCTGCCTCCGTGTGGAGGGAGCAGGTTCAAGCACTAGGTGTGAGGAGTTTGCTCTGTATTTTGCTGACATCTGAGATCTCCTCCACCGTCACTCAAAGGGATTGTGGGGTCCACTCTGAGGTGTTGCAGAACACTCCACCTGTCTGGGCTGAGTTTGATCTGGTCGGGGTGGAGGAGGTGATGAGGGTTGTCTCACGACTGAAGCCAATACATTGTGATCTAGACCCAGGTCCAACACAACTGTTGGTTGGATGTATGGACCTGATTGCACCTGTTGTTGCCAAGATTGTCCAGAGCTCCTTGAGGAATGGGGTCTTCCCATTGCCCCTGAAAGAGGCCTTGGTTAGACCCCTATTAAAGAAATCCTCATTGGACCCGGACTGTCTCACCAATTACAGACTGGTCTCTAACCCCCTATTTTTAGGGAAGGTTATAAAAAAAAGTGGTGGCAAGTCAGCTTGGGGAACGTCTTAATTCCTCCTCCACCTATGAGATTTTCCAGTCCGGGTTTAGGGCTGGGCATAATACGGAGACTACCTTGGTATAGGTGCTTAATGATCTCCTAATGGCGAGAGACAGGAGAGATTGTTCCATCTTGCTTCTCCTGGATCTGTCAGTGGCGTTTGACACTGTGGACCATGAGGTGCTACTTGACTGACTGCAGTTCTGGTGTGGCCTGTCCGGTAAAGTCATCAAATGGTTCAGGTCATACCTACAAGGTAAAGTGCAGAAGGGTAGTGATGGGGTTGGCCTTGTCTGGCCCGAAGCCTCTTACCTGTGGTGTTCCGCAGGGGTCGGTCTTGTCTCCCTTACTGTTCACAGTGTATATGCTGCCATTGGGAGACATTATCAGGTGGTATGGGCTGGGTTTTCACTGCTATGCAGATGATACCCAGCTATACCTGTCCTGTGCACCAAGTAACCAGATGGCGGACTCTGTATTTAACAGCTGCCTGTCTGAGGTCCAGACTTGGATGGCCCATAACTAGCTGAGACTCAACCCAGGCAAGACAGAGGTGCTGGTGGTGGACCCAGGTCATCGTGGGGGGGATGGGAGTTTGTGGAGACCATCTAGTATTGTACTGGGGGGGTGCCGCTGACCCCATCCAAACAGGTGTGTGGGTGTCTGGGTGTGATCCTTGACAGCGGCTTGACACTTGATGCTCAGGTGTTGGCCATTGTTAAGAGTGGATTTTATCATCTGAGGAACATTGTCTGGATTCGGAACCTGTTACCTCCCAAGGACCTAGCCTCACTAGTACATGCTTTTGTAACATCCAGACTGAATTACTGCAATGCCCTGTACCTAGGGCTATCTGGAGGTAACCTCTGCCGACTGCAGCTGGTGCAGAATTCGGTGGCAAGATTATTGATGGGTGTGCGTAAGTATGATCATATCACACCAGTCCTCCGCAAACTGCACTGGCTGCCCGTTAGGTGCAGGATTGCCTTCAAAGTCAGGTTACTGACCTATAAAGCCCTACATGAAGGGGGACCAGACTACCTGCAAGAGCTCCTTGTGCCTCACCACCCATCCTGAACTCTCCATTCCACCGAGGGTTGTCTCCTGGATATTCCTAGGGTGAGGTTGTGCCACTTGGGTGATCGAGTGTTCCCGGTGGCTGTACCTACCCTGTGGAATCTACTACCTAAACAGTTACGGGAGGCACCCTCGATGGATATTTTCAAAAAAGGTTTAAAAACTAATTTATTTAAACAGGCTTTTAATTGTTAGATAATTGAGTTGACTGGGATTGATTAGATAGATAGTTCTATCTTATTTATTATGTTTGATTGGATATTAGTGCTGATTTTAACTGTATTTTTGTATACTTATAAAACTTTGTATTGTATTGATTGTGAAGTGCTCCGAGTCCTTGGAAAGGAGCTCTATACAAATAAAGTATCTATCTATCTATCTATTGGATATGCAGCCAAAAGAAAAAGCTTCAAGCAGCAAAACTTGCCAAGCTAACTGATACTCTGGCCACATTGCAAAAACTTAATAAGCACAGAGAGGCTGGTATAGAGCAGCAGATTGCTAAAATCCAGACAGAGATACAGATTATTTTACAGGAAAAAGGAGACTTGGCTTTGCTTTATCATAAGCAGTCTTTCTATGAAGAAGGGGCCTGAGGAGAGTGCCATCTGGCTCGCCACCTGCAGGCCAAGAGGAAGAGTGCCTGTATATTACACTTGTGGTGCCCTCTCCTGCGCAAACTAAAGCATAAAGGAGACCAGGTTCCTCAGATTATGTGGGACTACTATAGGCAGCTGTACACCATGGACCCCCCCATACCCCTACCGAGATGAAATCTTATCTCAGTGCTCTCCCCCTTTCTAGACTGTTGGAGTCCCAACAAAAATCTTTGTTGCAGCCCATCTCTGGTGATGACCTTTGTCAGATAATAGCTTTAGCTAAAACCCAAACATGTATGGGGCCGGATGGATTCCCCATAGAATTTTATAAAACCTTTTTAGAAGACCTCACTCCTATTCTCCTCTAGACCTTTAGAGATATACAGGGTAGCGTGGTTCTTCCCCTACCCAGCTGGAACGGGACCTCTATCCCCACCATCTTAAAGCTGGGCAAAGACACTGCTTACACTGCCTTGTATTGGCCAGTTTCCATATTAAATATGGACCACAGGCCATACATGGCCATATTGGCACACAGATTGATCACCTTTTCTCACTGTTGACCCACTCAGCCAAGCGGGATTCAGCCGGCAGATCCATCAGACTTTCCTCTTGGATTATGCAAAACAATGTTCCCTCCCTTTAGCCCTACTCAGCTTAGATGTTGAGAAGACTTTTGATAGGGTCTTCTGGCCCTTTCTCTGGAATACTTTCACCATCTTTGGCTTTCCAGAACAGTTTTTTAGATTGGCTCCAAGATTTATATGCCTGTCCTACAGCATGTATATGGATCAAGGACTCCTACAGTTAACCAATCTCATTCCAAAGGGGCAATATACAGGGGTGTCCCCTCTCCTCCCTCCTAGTTGCTCTATACATTGAATTTCTAGCAGTGGCTCTCTGGCAATGTGACGGAGTGGAGGGGACACCCCTAAGGGGTAGAGAATTTATGCTTTCACTCTATACGGATGATGTTTTGCTCACAGTGCTCTGCCCAGAAACCTCCCCTTCAGGCTTGGCAGGTGATTGAAATTTGTGGTAAGCTTTCTGCAGTGTCAGTGGCTCAGTAGGTAGCACACTCACCTCTGAGCCCGGGAGATCAGAGGGCTGTGGGTTCAGTTCCCACATCTGGCACTTGGGTTAATATCCCAGTACTGACACTGCAGTGCAGCATGAGAGAGGTGCTGCACTTCTAAGGTGCCGTTTTTCAGATGAGACGTTAAACCGAGGTCCCCTCTGCCTGGATTGGTGGTAGTTCAGGTAGATGTTAAAGATCCCATGGCACTTATCGAAAAGAGTAGGGGAAGTTTATTAAACAAAAGAAACAAAACATCACAGAGAACAAAGCAGAAAAACTTCAAAATAGAATCAGTAGAAAAGAAGCACATGCATAAAAAAAACAAACTCAAATACATATCAGGGTGTTATGATATCAGAAGACAGGGAAATACTTCCATAAATTAACAACTTTATCATTCGAATATTTCTTGACATCCCTTGATCGAAGTACAGATAAATCAGTTTCCACATGTGTAATAATAACAGAATGTGATATCTGCTGTTGTTAGAAGACAAACTGACAGCGAGCCTGCCAGAGAAAATATTGTAATAAGGCAAAAAAGACATTTAAGGTACTCCTGTGATACTTATCCCAGATACCTACATAATCACCCAGAACTAGTGTACCATATGACAGTGAAGCCAAATGTGGCATGTGCCAATGTAAGGCTGCAGCATTCCAAAATGCTCTACTCTCCATACATTCTAGGAAGAAATGGGATTGACTTTCTTCTACATTAGTACACGTAGGTCTCAAACAATATCTATCGCTTAAGGGTTTATATTTCAAATTACCCCTAACACCCAACCTCCCATGTGCCGAAATCCAAACTATATCCCAGGTTTTCACAGGAATTCGAAAATCTGTCAACTTATATAGAGCAAAAGTCATCTTCGTTGGGGTACAATCAGGAAAAATAAGAATTACTTTCTGAATTTCATAAACAACATATTCATAAAAGGATTTTCTAGTTAAGTAACGTAATTTCTGTAAAGGCACCTTCCATTGATATAGCTTTTTTAAGGCGGAAAGTCCATATTTTGGCAACTCATCAGAAACCAATATCTTAGGGGGAAATATGGACCATTTAAAAAAATATTTATGCCAAATAGATTGTACCCAGAAATGCCATGGTAAACAAGCCTCATGCCATATAAAAGGAAAAGAAGAAAATAAAAATATGGAATGGAGAAAAATAACAGGATTTACCATCTGTAAGCCTCCTTTTTTTTGCGGAAGATAGGTGAAATCTCTTTTAACTGGATTAAGCCTGTTACCCCAAAGCATTTGGAAAAAGATACTGTATAACCTAGTTTCAACAGAAATTGGTGGAGGAAAAAGGTGACTCAAGTATATAAATACTGGCAATAAAAAATTTTTTATAATCATAATCCTCTTTTTTTTCAAAATTTCCAGTTTTTCCATTGATTGACCTTAGATTCCCCAACCAATAGTTGCTTCTCCCAGTTATAAACTGCCATGTCATCAGTCCCAAACCAGATCCCTAAAATTTTTTTGTGGTGAATTTGAAAAGGATATACCGAAACAGTTAGTTAAGTCAGGGGAAATAGAACCTAAAGACAATACAAAACTCTTCTCTATATTAAGAGTGGCCCCTGAAAAGCATCCAAAAGAAATAAAAACATCTAAAGCTTTCCATAAGGATAAAGTGTCTGCCAATAAAAGAGTTACTTCATCTGCAAAAGCAGTGACTTTAACAGTTTCTAAATGTGGTGAGGGTGAAATACCTATGATTTCCTGATCTGAAATAATACATCTGATAACTGGATCTAATACAAAGGTATATAAAAGGGGGCTCAGGGGACATCCTTGCCCGGACACCCCTGCCAATACTAATTTCTGTACCCATAAATCCATTAACAATCGGAATAGTAACTGCCTGACTATAAAGTCTAGCTATCCATTGAACAAAAGTCCGTGGAATGCCATAGTGTAGTAAAATAAAATAAAGATAAGAATGACACACAGCGTCAAAGGCTTTAGCTTGATCTAAAGCTGCCACCAAGCCAGTATGAGAACCAAATGTGCAGCTTGCAAAAAGGTCTCTTATTAAAAAAAGATTATGCTGAATCTTCCTAGTAGGAATAGAACATGTCTGGGAAGGATGTATAAGAGCATCTGCTACCTTTACCAAGCGTGTATTCAAAATTTTGGTCAAAATCTTATAGTCACTATTCAAAAGACTGATTGGTCTCCAGTTAGTTAAAAGGTTTTTTTCACCTTTTTTATAAATGAAGTTCATAAGAAATATGGTAAAGTCTTTACAAGATACATCCGAGGCCAAAATAGAATTAAACACCAAAGGCAAGAAGTACCCCATATACTGTATGCAAATTTTGTAAAATTCATTAGGGATCCCATCCAAACCTGGGGAAGATCCGGTATTTAACTGTATAATTACCTCTATAACTTCCTGTGTAGTGAGAGGTTTAGTCAAAAGTGTTAACACACTTTCCTGAACCTGTGGTAAAGGCCCTAAAGTCTGTATAGGAAAAGTGTCAGTAGAAGGCGTCAAATGGACTGCAAAAAATAATCCTGAATATGTTGTTGAACAATTGATAGCATACCGATATCGGTAGTAATTAATTCCCTGTTGAATTATAAAGACCTGACATAAGTGTATGTGCTAAAGCGTGATTTGCAGGCCTGATAAGGATCAGACATAGGGTTCTGTTTAGTACCAAATCTAAATTCCAGGTCTAAAGACTTGGCTCTATCATACTGAAATGCCTTCATCTGTTTTTTTATTTCCAAGATTTGAGAAGTGTAAAGCGCATGATCTTTAGGAGGGAAAGACATCAATTTATATAACTGGTTTCTATGTATTAAATATTGTATATAATCTGAATCAACCTTAAACTTACCCCAACTTAGGAACAGGTTTTTAATTTCCTTTTCGTCTGCAACCACCAATCATACAAGGAATTGAATAAATCCATGGTGGAAAATTTAGCAGCAAAAAAGAATTCTAATTTAGAAAAAAAAACTGGGCTTTCCAAAAAAGAGGTATTCAATCTCCAGCGTTGAGTTGTACTTGACAATTTAGGAGGCATATTAGTTAAAGAAAGAGTACAAAGTAAAATAAGGTGATCTGAAAATTCAGTGGGTGTAACCGTACAAGATGTAGGGATAAGATAATGAGAAATAAAAAACATATCAATACATGTAGCAAAGGTATGCCTATAATAAGTTGCTCTAGTCTGTGAATGCATGTTCCTTTAAACATCCTGAAGACCAGCATCTTTAATAATATTATTAAGAGCGTTTGTATCACAGTATATTTTTTTTCCCAAATCTCTACAAACTGTTACATCTAATGAGCAATTAAAATCCCCTCCCCATACCACATGTCTCCTAGTGAAGAGAAAAGGTTTAATCTCCTCAAATAATTCTATGCGACTCAACTTCTTTTGGGGGGCATATAAAGTAATAAAACGAAAATAATAATCCCCTAAAGAGCAATCCAAAATCAAGGCTCGGCCTGGCCTAACATCAATCAATTTAGAAATTCTAAAATTAGAATTTTTAAATAATATTCCAATTCCATCTGCAACATCTGTCCGAAAGTCCAAAAGATGGCCCTAGATCCACCTTTTTTCAATTGTTCAACTTCAAAGAGAGAGGAAATCCTGGTTTCTTGTAAAAAGATTATATCTAGTGTCAAAGAGCCTAAGTACGTCAATATAGAAATCTGTTTTTGAAATGCTTTCAAACTACAAACATTATAAGATGCCAGTTGTAGTGAAGCCATATAACAGAACAAAAAAATCAAGTACCATGCTTCTGACTAACTTTCCTTTTTTTTTCCTTTCTTTCCTTTCTTTTCTTTCGCTAATTCTGTGGCCTTACTATCCTCATCTTCTGTAACTAATTCAGACTTATGGGATGTATCA
Source organism: Neoceratodus forsteri (assembly GCA_016271365.2). Classification (NCBI taxonomy): domain Eukaryota; kingdom Metazoa; phylum Chordata; order Ceratodontiformes; family Ceratodontidae; genus Neoceratodus; species Neoceratodus forsteri. The sequence goes on from JADMNL010000030.1 coordinate 202,456,477, forward strand.
GATTCCAGGTCTGAATCTCTAATTTCATCTTGTAAAGGTAGGAAAAAATTATCAGTGGGCAGCAGACTTGCAGCAGGTTGTTTAGAGAGGCCCTAGTGAGGCGCCTACTCTTAACTTCTCTCAAGGAGGAGGCATGGACAGTCCAGAACTCTGCCTGCCAGATACTGAAGGCCTAGGAACAGGTTTGTCGACTAGGACCTGAGATTCAGTAATTCCTACAATCCCTTCCTCTGCCTTACGAGAGTCAGTTAATCCACTAGGTACCTGAAGAACAGGAATAATGGGCACATTAGGGGGAATAGTCCCAACAGAGTCCTTTCTTTTAGTTTGAGCTTTACGTAACAAATCATCCTGATCCCATCCATCTGTACAATTATGTCTTGCCCAAGGACACTGATGAAAGGCATGACCCTTTTCATCACACAAATTACACTGAAATATGTTATTACACATATCTATGGAATGGCCAAACCCCCCACATAAGGGACATTTCAACACATCGCACACACTACTAATGTGAGTCCGAGCTCCACATTTATGGCAGGCTCTAGGTTGTCCCCCATAAAACAGACTCCCTTATCCTTACCTAGAAAAAACTATTAGGAGGTGCACAATGTCAGAATTAATTTGGAAAAGTTTCACCTTAAATTTCCAGCCCCTGTCCAAATACCCTCAGTATCAAGTAATGCCTCAGGGGTCCTAATATATCACATTTAGATTGAAGCCAGTGATATATGACACTACATTCACCCTTCGTTCGAAACATAATGGTGACAAAACCAGACCTGAGGCCTGGTAAGTGGAATAACAAAACAGGAGACCATAAGGGGTATTTTTAAGTAAAGCATATTTATCCCAAAACCTCTCCAGATGTAGATTAGTTTGAAAGCTCACATCAGGAGTCTTCCCTGAAATATGTATTAAGGCATACACTTCAGTGGAAAGAAATCCCATGGAATCTTTTAAAGTTGTTTAAACACATAATATCTATCTGGGTGTTCGGAAGACCCCTTTATATCTAAGCTGCACTGCATTGCGACGTGGAGCTTGCTCCAATTTATTTTTAAACAACTCTGACATGGGTAACTTTTTCCCATGTAATTGTGAAGCAGACTCAATATTAGTTTGCAATAGAGCTCCTTCCTGACCTTTTGGACTATGGAAAACCCCAGCCATGGAGGTGCTCGGCTTAGAGAAAGCCAAATCACTCTCCCCACCCACAACAACCTTCTTACTAGAAACATCAGAGTCAGTGGGCACAAAGTCTGTACCTGAGCTCAGGACTGAAGTTTTGGTGGCATGCATAGATGAAGGAGTAGTGGTAGACGATGAAGAAGTCCATGAAAAGAGGTCCAGCCACGAAAGTCTTCCCCGTAGAAACGCTCCCCAGAGCAGGCAGTTCCTTTAGAGCAGCTGGTGTGACTTGCAATGAAGAACTGACGCAAACAGCAGGCGTCGAAATGGTAGGCTTTTCAGAATCAGGGCAAACCGCTATGGAAGACCTTCTCTCCAATGCTGGAATATCACCAGCCAACTCCAGTAAGGTAGAACCTTTCTCCGATGCTGTTTCCAGCATAAGAACATTGTTATGTAAGCCCAGACCATCCTCCGAAATGACCGTTTTCAATACCTCAGATACCGCACTCTCTCCGACCTCCATACCGTGGCAGCTTTCCGACTCGTCTGCCATAATGCAGACTGTCAGCAGGACCCCTACCGGCCACCAAGCAGCAACCGAGTAGGGGAATTTCCCCGGTGTCCTGGCCAAATTTCCCTCATTCACTAAAAATACCAACAGCTTAATCTGGTTCAAGGTCAGTTGTAATTCATCTATATCCCCCTCCCCCGGGTCGTGCCTGAAAATAGGCAGGATTTGTCTAGTGCACTTACCCGGTTGACAAAAACTAAAATAAAAAAAAATAATAAAAAATTAAAAAAAAAATAAAAAATGTCATCTTAATCTCCAAAAAACTGAATTACTGCAGTTGAATTTCTCCCCATCCCCAGAATTAAAATGACAGCTCCTCTTTTGTAGAAACCATACGATGATAACGTATTTGGGCATACAAATTCCTAGAGATTTAACCAATACTGAGTTACTCAACTTTGAAACCCTCACTCAGTATCTGAAAACTGATCTAACTGCTTGACCCCTCTTCCCTCTAAGCTGTTTCTACAGGATAGAGTCTACGGATGATAGCGCTTCCTTAGATTTTTTTTCTTACAAACACTTCCCATTATACCAGCTCCCGTCTATTTCACTGCCCAGGATAAAATGATCTCCCAATACATTTGGGGAGGTTATAGCACAAGAATTAGGTATAAAACCCTCCAGCTTCCCAAAGAGAGGGAGGGGTTTAACCTCCCACACCTTAAATGAGTAGTACACCCTCATATCTTGAAATATTATTTGCTTCCTTGTCAACAGAGAACACTTTTCATGCAGCTGCTGCGGATAGGTGTGTTTGCTGTAGTTTGTTTTCACTGTTCACACCAGCCCCTGTAACTAGCCTGGGGGTCTTCGTTTCTGGTTGTTGAAATCTCATTGCCCCTGAGAGCTGCCTTAGCATATGAGAACACGATGCCGTAGCACCCATTTACACCATGTATCTCTATGCTGAAAGTACACATAACCTGACTAAAACTCTCTAGAAACACACAGATTGAATGCAGTTTAAAGGAAAAAACCTAAGACAGTTTGTAAAGCTAACTGAGGGTAAATGTAGTGTTTCACACCTTGCTGCAACTTGTATTACTAAAATCTAAGCAAGCAGACAGGCATACTGTGGTGTCTAAAGGGTGCTGACACCTCATGTTCTCATATGATGATGCAGCTCTCAAGGACAATAAGATTTCAACAACCAGAAAATGAACACCCCTAGGCTAATTACAGAGGCTGGTGTGAACAGTGGAAACATATAGAATAGTGGATGGGTGACCATCCACAACAAGGCTGTGTTTCCATCGAGGGAGTTGATGACATCATAGACTCGATAGATCTCTACGATGTCATAAACTCCCGAGATTGAGTTGTGGATGGTCACCCAGTCATTGTTTTATATAGTATATTTTTTTTGTGCGTTTTTTTTTTTTTTATTATTTTACATTATTCAGGTGGTTACTTGGTATTTGATGTAGGTGCCGCTCCCGTTTGCTCTGGTACCACTACTACTCGCTCTGACTTTTCATTCTCATCTGTGGCAGTACTGTTTTTTTTCAATTGGGGAAAAAAAAGAAGACAAAAAAAAGAAGGCATTGCATTTTTCTAACAGGGATCCATGTTTCTGTCCCGATCTCAAAGTAGGTAAGTCCGCTGCTCACCACTTGCTAAATTGCGCTGCCATGTTTAAACTGCTTTCTTGTAAGAGCTCCATTGTGTGAGCCAATCAAGTGGCAGTTCAAGGCTAAAAGGCTATTGTATTATCAATGTGACATCAGAACAATAGTACAACAAGTTTTTTGATCTTCGAACTGCCCTACAACAACATCTTGCAAGTCGCTGATTTCCAGGGACAATAAGGGGTAACCATATACTATAGACTGAAGCAAACACATATATCCCCAACAGTTACACAGAAAGAATTGTCTGTTGACAAGGAAACAAATAACATTTACAAGATATGAGGGTGTACTGCTCCTTTACTACCTATGCACTGGCTGCCCAATTATATATTGTATGCAGCTGTATCGCTGCCCAGTGCATGTCTCCCTGGAAGCACATTGAGTTTCATGTCAATGACCTTTCTGACACATCTAAATATGTGTTCTCCTACCCACTGGTAGGAATGCATCTTGGTCATTTTACAGCATATATAGCCATTACCTAGTGACAGTGGCCGCAGTTTGCCAAAGTCCCCTCATGTGAAGCACTATAGTGGTTCTGTCGGCTCCTGGAAAAGGATTCTGAGTTCCTACCCTTTCAAGTAGATATTACTTTCTGCAGATGGAGGCAGTTATGTCTCCAGTTCTTAAACCTGTTATGGAATGAACAGGGGGTCCTTCCCTTTCAGCAATTACAGAAACAGTTTGGATTAACAGGGAGGGAACATTATCAATACTTTCAGGTTCATTCGTATCTCCTACAATCTCGCCACTCCTCTCTCAGGTTACCAGATCTAGTTCCCTCCTCCTTCATATGTTTACAACCCTGTTGAAGGGAGATTCATGGCAGCATCTAATCTGCCATCTCTACTAAAGAATGCAGGAAGTCTGTCTCTCAAATTCTGACTATATACCGCATAACTAGAACCAAGACTTGCAGACCTTGTTTTCATTAGAGGACTGGAACAGGTATGCCCACCCAACACTAAAGGTAATCCCTTCCCCCTTTTGGTGTGAGTTTGCCTGAATGTGTAGTTTCACATATTTTCATACCCCTAGAGTGCAAATGAAATATACGGGGAGCCAGTAAGAAAATTGCTGGTGGAACTGTGGAACTGAGATTCTATATCTTGCCCATGTTTTTCAGCATTGCCCCCTCCTCCCCGAGGCTTCTGGTGAGAGCTAGAAAAATAATTCTGTGAGTTTTCCCTTAATACCAGTTTACTTACCCCCTCAATGTTATTGCTAACCATCCCACCCCCAGAGTTCAACTCTGATTTCAGTCTTTTGCTCCTATTTGGCTTTTGCTACCAACACGGCTGTGACTAGGCAATGGCTACATGTTGCCCCACCCACACTTGAACAATAGTACAATCAATATAGTAAATGGAAAAACTTGCCTAGCAGCTTAAAGGGAAAGAAGACCTTTTTCAGGAATTCTGGAGACCCTGACAAATGTGCTATATGGTTTTTCTTGGGGGTTAATGTCTCCAAATGTTTAGGGTTTTCTAATGCCATGATGAGAATGGACCCCCTTCCCATGCCAGGGCATATTAAAAAAATCAGGAAATCAGTACTGTATTTGTGTTTGATGTTTGCTGAGAGCACTCTTCTCAGCACGTGCAGCATCTCTAGTATGGCTTCCTTTTGCAGTTTATAGGGTGTCCCAAATATTAGTAGTATATTGAGATGGGTCTAAAAGCTGTTTTTGATTAAACCTATTGCTCCAAGCACTACTGGAACAATTTGTGTGTTTTTATTCCACATCAGTTTAGTTTCTGTTTACATATCTAGGTGTTTCATGATTTTGTGTCTCTCTGTGCACAGGACATTGTAGTCACTAGGGGTGGCTACTTTGATCAGCAATGCTACCTTTGTTTTGTTTTCTTCTGTTACAATGTCTGTTTTTTTCACCTCCGGTTTCTTGGCAGTTGGTATCGGGTGATCCCATGTGATCGTTGGTTCCCTATGACTCTTTGTGGTTCATGTTTCCAGTGGTTCTCTGCTGCCTGTATGCTATAGTGTTTGCTTAGTTTCCAGTGGATCAGTCTCGCTACGTTGTTGTGTCTTTCAGTATACAGGCCTTCTTCTATGAGTACTTCCCATCTAGCCACCAGATGTCAACTGTTTCTAATTCTGTACCACAGAGCCTGCACCTGTCTGTTTTTCCTGTTTTTCTATGGAGTTTATGAACCATCTTGTACATCCTCCACTGTCTTGGGCTGCCATTATCAGTCTTTATCTCATACAGCAGCTTAAATACACCTCTTTTTAACCACTTGTGGGTCAGTTCTGGATCGACTTGCGGTTGTTTCAGCAGCTCCCTGTATTTTCTGCTGTAATTATGTGCTTTCCAGTTTTCCTTTCTTCTCTGTTGATCTTTGTCCTTCTATGCTTTTTTCTGCTTCTTTGCGCTTTCTTTTGCTGGTTGTTCCTTATCTGCTGGTGCCTTAACATCCATCTCTGCTACCCTCCTGAAGGCTTCTCCTAATCTGATAATGGAAGGCATCTTCAGCTTGGTTTCTTGCGGGACTTTGACTATGTTTGGGTCCAAGGATGTCAGTAGGTATGTCTGGAGCCCCACAATTGTGGACATGTATGTGTGATCGATCTCAAGGAGACTCATGCCTACCTCTGACCTTGGGATGTATAATATTGGCATACACTGATTTTTGTGTATTACCTGGTAAGCATGGAGTAGTTTTCTTGTTTTTATAGCTTGCTGGTTCAGCACTTTCTGTGGCCAGTCGATCACACCGAAGCAGCATGATATCACAGGAAGGGAAAGTTTATTTATAGCTTGCACTTCGTTTTGTGTTGTTAAAGCAGTTTTCAATATAAACTTCAGCCTTCTGAAATATTCCTTGCTGATTTTTGCTCTCATTTATTCATGCTGTACTGTTGCCCCTTCGTCTATTCCCAGGTATTTGTACACTCCCTCTTGCAAATTGATTCCCTCTTTATTCCATGAGGTTATGAATTAATGATGTTAATATTTTACCCTGATACTATGCACTGTAGTTATATACTTTTCTTACGATTTTCAATTAGTTTGAAATGGAAACCTAGTATATCAGTTTTCAAGATTATAAATTCCATTTATATATTCTTTTTAGTAATCATGTCATTCTATCATCCTCTTCCCCTGGCAGAACACTGACAGATGCCTTGCCATAGGATTATATTATGAAGATCGTAATGAAGTTAATACAATTATTCCTCTTTTTGAACTTCAAGGCTGACTGCATTTTATACTGTTTTTTAAAATGTTTTAACAAAACCTAAATACAACAAAAAATAGAAAATGTACACATTGGCCCAGTGGCACCACGCAGTGCATTGTGTTGTCACCTGGGAGGTAGGGGTCCATGTGCAAGACTCAGAATTCAACACTGGGCCAATTGGGGGCCACTGTGGCATGTAGGCGAGGCACCTGACTCTTGGGGAGAGAGAGAGAGAGAGAGAGGGTGTAGGCCACATGGCACTTGTGCACCCCCTGCAGGCCTGTTAAGGAATGGCAGCTGCTCATCTGCGCTTCCCACTGGGATGAGGGATAGTGAGCACAAATGGGACAAAATGCATAGAAATAAAAATGTATTTTTTCTAATTATCTTTGCTGGGATGACATGGTCTGGCCTGGCTGATTTATTAGTATGAGGAGATGCTATCTAGCTTCAACATGTGCTCACCAGAGGCTGAAGTTTCAGAAGCATCCCGCCATCCTTTGAAGCATGCCCAGCTCTGCTGTTCATACGCTCCCAAGGCTACATAGGAGAGGGCTGATGTGACTAAGACCTTTTCATGCAACCATGGTGTAAATAGAGGAGATTGGTCAACCCAGTTCAGATGCAGTGGGGGTCGGGCACCAGGGTCATGGGTATTAACTAGTGGGGGTACTTTAAAAGGGAAGTATCACTTCACAGAAAGGGTGGTAATCTGGTGCAACAGACTGCCATGTGAGATGGTAACAGCAAAGTCTGTCCAAGGGCTTAAAGTGGGATGAAATAGGTACAGGGGCTTAGTGACTATGGGCTCAGGGAGCAGGGAGGTGGACAGTGATAAAGGCAGGAAATGTTGTATCTGGGCATCCAGACTAACTCTGCGATAGGCGGAAGTGGGTTTAGGTAGTATATTGCAGACTCAACATACTCTTAGTCTTCTGCCTGAATAATTTGTATGTTTCTATTGATGAAAGAAATTTGTATTATGCATGGCTCTGATATGCCCATTTGTCTTTCAGTGGCTGGCCTCAGGTTTGGAGGCAATGGTTCCTGAATATGGCTGAACTGCAGCTGCCGGAATATGCACCACACACATTGTACTGCTGATACGTACACAGTGGACTGTTGGAAAGGGCAGATCCCAAGGGCGCACGGAGACACGGTGGAGAGGCATGGTGACAACTTTCAAAATTGCCATTCTTGGGGCCCAAGGGGTCGGCAAAACTGCCATTGTCCGTCAGTTCATGTACAATGAGTACAGCGAGGTCTGTGTGCCAACCAAGACACGCAGGATGTTCCTGCCTGCTGTCGTCATGAATGGGCATGTGCATGATTTACAGATCACGGACTTTCCTCCTATTGCGTCTTTTCCAGTTAACACCCTACAGGTAGGTGCTCTCTTGCAAAAATAAGTAGTAAGGCCAGAAAAATAAACATGTTGAGCATCAGATTCCTCTATGCATTTTCATGAAGCAGCAAGCAGATATGTTTTTATTTGATCTTCTCCCCAAAGGCTTTGTTATAATAAATACAGCATGTTTCTTCTGTCTGGGGGAAAAATGTGTGTCAAAAATTCCATTTCAACTTCCCATGGTATAATGATCTTGTAAATTTTCATGCACAACATAGGCAAACTAAAACGTCTTTCAAACAACATGAAGTCTTGCTATATTATGACAATTGCAGTATGACCGCAGGTTAGAACTGCTCCGGAGGTGAAATAGTTAACTTTCCATGCAGGCATGGAACTTAGACTGCGAGCTCGGTTGAAAACTCTGTCTGTTGTGCTTCAAACGCGAACTGTCAGATTCTTTACTCTGCCTCACTGAACAGTCGCTCCGGAGATTTCTCCTTCTGCTCGGTTCATTTTGTCGGTTTAAAAGTATTATTTTTCGGTTTTTAGCCGAAATTAAACCGCAACCAGTCGGTTCAAGCTCTGTCTGTGGTAATGTAAGTAATAGATAGGTTTTACATTTAGTTTTTCTGTGTGGAACTTGTAATTCTTTATCGGTTCGGTTTGAACCGATTAGGTTGTATTTAAATCTACTAGTCCTTTTTTAGAGTGCAGTTCCCGGTTCTTAACAGTTCTAAAAAAAAAAACGGATTTCATTATGGTTTTTTCCATGACCCGTGACACGGTTGGGAACTGATAAGGGTGTCTTGCTTGGTGGATTGCCATAAACGGGCAAGTTGGTTAGGCTGGCATTATGTCTGAGAAACCCAAAAGAAAAACCGGGCTCACTGGGTTTCAACACTGTAGTGTTTGTGGGGAAGCTTTTGCTAAGGCTGACCCACACACCACATGTGTCTATTGTCTGGGGTTTGACCACCAATTCAGACTGCCAGATTTGTCACAATTTCCTGCTGTCACCATAGATAAGAGTTGGTAGGCTCAGGAAAGGGAGGCAAAAAGTCCGCTGACCGGATGGCCAGCCGGTTCGGTACCAACCGAACCGGAGGGAGTGCCCTCTGACCAGGGCGATACTTCCTCGGGCAAACGAAGAGCCGGTTCCAGCAAAAAGGACTAGAAAGTCAGCTAGTGTAGAGCCAAAAGTTCTCTCCCCAACTGCTGAGGAAATAGCTAAAGCAATTCAAATTGTCCAGTCTCTCTCTCCGGTTCCGACCGAACCGACACCTTCAGGTAAGCGTTCGGTTCGGCCGGTTCCACCGGTTCAAGATTATGATTTTGAGGATTTTTATGAACCGGGGGAGGGGGAAGAGGAATATGAGGAGAGTGAATATGGTTTTGAAGATCTGGATGTGCCCATTGATCCGGACATCTCTCCAGATAGACCCCTAGGGGTTTCTCCTCCAAGGCTTTCTGAGTCCCCTTCTCATTTCATGTTTTATAAAAAAGTTGCTGAAACTCTCCAGCTCCCTGTTGAGGAAGCTGTTGATGACCAAGAGAAGCCAGACTATGTAGAAATGATGGATATTCAGAGTCTAGAGACTGTCTATTCCTTTGCATAAATCTTTTCGGAAACAGACAGTAAAAGTTTTAAAACTCCTCACACTATACCTCCTGTGGATAAAAGGATGGACAAGAGGTATACCTTATCAGGCTCCGACACTGATTTCCTCACTCAACAATGCAGCCATGTGGGGGTAGTGCAGGCTGCAGCCTGTGACAAGGCTAATATTCCCCTAGCTTCACACTCCCCTGAGAAGGACTCCAGGAAGATTGATGCTATGGCAAAGAAACAGTACATGGCAGCATCTTTGGGACTCAGACAAGCAAACTATATGGCTTATGCTGCTAGGTACCAGAAATACAGATGGGATACTGTGCTGGCCCTAGCAAAACAAGTCCCTGACCAGCTTGCCAGGGAGCTGGAACAGGTGGCTATGGATGGTATTGAGGCATCCAAGGTGCAATTTCATGCTGCAGTGGACTCTAATGATGTTTCATCAAGAGTCATGGCTATATCTGTGGCACTTCGCAGGATGGCGTGGCTCAGATGTACTACCCTGTCTCAGGATACCCAGTCTAAGGCCATGGATTTTTCTGTTGTGGGAAATTCTCTGTTTGGGGAGCAAACAGGAATTACATGAAAAATGGATGAATATAGGACCACCTATAGGAGTGCACAGGCCAAGGAAAGGCAGGCCACTCCTCAAAAGCAGCTTCCCAGAGCAGGCAGAGGCCTTTTCATAGGCCTTTTACCAAGCAAGCTTTCTCCTCCGCCTATGCTCAGAGGGGGTTCTTTAGAGGGAGAGGCAGACGGGGTACAAGCAGGTCTGCTTCCACCCCTCAGCCCAAAGCCCCTGCCAAGCAGGCACCCTGATGGGATTGCCAGGGCCAATTCTTCTCTACCTGTAGGGGCAGGCTGGCTTACTTTGTCAGGACTGGAGGTCTTTAACATCAGACAAGTGGGTCCTGGAAGTAGTAAGCCAGGACTGGTTCTCAGCTTCAAAATTTCCAAAGCTGAGAACCAGATCTTCCTGCAACTCCATCAGAGGCACTGCCCTAGAGGCAGAGTCTCTACCTCTTGGCTCTCAGAGCTGTGGTAAGGTTCCTCCCTACACCAGGGCAAAGGTTTGTACTCCAGGTACTTCCTTACCCCAAAAGACAGGAGAATAGTGGCCCATCCTGGATCTCAGATATTTAAACAAGCACCTTTTAAAGCCAAAGTTCAAAATGGTGACTCTGGAATTATCCTACCCTCTCTAAGGCCAGGGGACTGGCTAGCTTCCCTGGACCTCAAGGATGCCTACATCCATATTCCCATCAGAAGCTCCCATCGAAAGTACCTCAGGTTCGAGCTGCCCTCAGGCCACTACCAGTTCAGAGCAATGCCCTTCGGCCTCACTTCTGCCCCAAGGGTATTCACCAAATGCCTGGCAGTAGCAGTTGCCTACCTAAGAAGGCAAAAGATTGCCATCTTTCCTTACCTGGACGATTGGCTCATAGTAGGCCAGTCCCCAGACCAGGTCATTTTACACCTTCAGATACATAGCCAACTGCTTACCTCTCTAGGTTTCCTTCTGAATCTCTCCAAAGTCAGTTCTAGAGCCTATCCAGCTTCTTACCTTCATAGGCGCAGAACTGAACACAACAGGAACCAGGGCCTTCCTTCCCTGGGCAGGGCAAAGACCCTAGTCTCCCTGGCCTCCTCATTTACCCTGCAGGTCTCCGCCAGCAAGGCATTTTCTGCAGCTCCTAGGTCACATGGCTGCTTCCACAGCAGTTGTGCAGGGCAAGATTTCAGATGAGGGACATCCAGTTCCATTTGAGAGCTTTTGGTCTCAAAGAAAGGATCCTCTTACCAAGTTGATCCCAGTAACTCGAACCCTGATCCAAGCCCTACAGTGGTGGCAGGATCAGAGCAACCTGAGACAAGGGGTTCCCTTTGTCACTCAGTCTCATTCTCCAATCCTTACTACAGATGCGTCCCTCTTGGGCTGGGGAGCTCACATGGGCGACCTCACCACCCAGGGTCTGTGGTCTCCCCAGGAATCTCTGCTCCACATCAACCTGTTGGAGCTCAGAGCAGTTTTTCTAGCACTTCAAGCTTTTTCCAAATCTGTTCAGAACAAGAGTATTCAGGTCAGAACAGACAACACCACCTAATGTGGTACATCAACAAGCAAGAGGCACTTGGTCCTGACCTTGTGCACGAGCGATGAAGTTGTGGTCTCTGGCTTACTCCCTGAACACCTCCCTTACGGCAGTTCACCTCCCAGGCAAGGACAATGTCTGGCAGATGCTCTCAGCAGGATTTCCCAGGGCCACCATGAATGGTCACTGGATCCCTGGTCTTGGGAGTAGTATTTGCCAGATGGGGCACCGCATGCAGATAGATCTTTGCAGCCCCAGACAATCACCAACTTCCTCTTTTTGTTGCAGGCCCCCCAGTGTTGGGCTCACTCCCCTGGATGCCTTAGCCCTCAGTTGGGAGGGAAGTTTCTCTATGCCTTCCTCCTTTCCTCTCCTGTTCAAAGTGCTAGTCAAAATCAGATCCCAATCCTGCAAAGTCATTCTGATAGCTCCGGATTGGGCCAGACAGCCCTGGTATCCACTCCTGCTGTCCTTAGCAGTCCATCCTCCCCTGTGCCTTCCCAGGAATCACAATCTGTTAACCTGTGCCCAGGGAAGGGTCTGGTACCCGAATCTTAAATCTCTCAATCTCAAGGCTTGGTTCTTGAAGAGTTAGAGTTTGCTGATTTACTCCTTTCCCAAGGTGTAATGGATATATTGAAGGCCTCAAGGAAGCCTTCCACCAAGGCTACTTACAATTCCAAATGGAAAAGGTTTTCCATATGGTGCTCGGAAAAGCATATTTCCCCAGTCTCTGCTGATCTACCCACAGTCCTGGATTATATGGTCCACCTCAGTTCTTTGGGCCGAGACCAGCTACCCTGAAGGTGCACTTGGCAGCTGTGTCTGCTTTTATTTTCAGCAGGTAAATCCTCTTCTATTTCAGCTCATCCTGTATTTTCCAAGTTTTTTAAGGGGTTGTTTCACACCAACCCTCCATTCAGGGATCCTGCCCCTGCCTGGGATCTTAATGTTTGCATTGCTCAGCTTATGCAACCCCCCTTCGAGCCCTTGTCTTCAGCTGAGCTCAAGTACTTGACTTGGAAAACTGTGTTTCTGGTAGCCATCACCTCTGCCAGATGCATAAGTGAATTACAAGCGTTGTCAGTGGAGCATGAGTTTATCTCTTTTCATAGAGATAAGGTGGTCCTTCGGACTAACAGAAAGTTCCTGCCTAAGGTGGTTTCAGATTTCCACCTTAATCAATCTATTTCTCTTCCAGTGTACTTCACTGACCACTCCTCCTCTGGGGAGAGGAGGCTGCACAACCCTAGATGTGAAGAGACTCTTAGTTACACATAGAGCATACCAAGGGTCATAGGTTTGACTCCCTCCAACTGTTCCTCACCCATGGCGAAGTTGGTAAAGGGAAGCCAGCCACTAAAAGATCCATTGCCAGGTGGATTGTCTCTTGTATCCAATTCTGCTATGAGAAGTTGGGTAAGTTCCCCCTCAGGCCTGAGGGCTCACTCTACCAGAGGTACAGCTGCTTCTCTGGCTGCTGCCAGAGACATTCCTATTCTAGAAATATGTCAAGCAGCTACCTGGAAAACAATTCACACTTTTACCAAGCATTACTCCCTGGACATCCAGGCTAGGAGTGATGCTCGGTTTGGCACAGCCGTGCTTCAGAGCCTATTTCCTAAGTAGGTTCTGTCCCTGCTCCATGGGGGTACTGCTGTGTAGTCTGCAATTGTCATAATATAGCAAGACTTCATGTTGTTTGAAGAAAAAATTACTCACCTTAGTAATGTTTCTTCTAATGGAGTCTTGCTATATTAAGACCTCCCTCCCTGCCTGCCCCTCTCGGAACCTCTGTTTTGGGATGTGGGTGGGCAGTACAGGGTTGGCACTTTTTTGATGCCCACCTTGTTGTTTTTCACCTACCTTTTTGGGTGAATTGGTGTTGTGTTCTTGCATTTTTTGGGTCTCCTGACTTGAGTCTTTGTTTTAGGCCAAAAATGAGTGTTAGTTAGTAGCCAGTTGGCTAGTGTGGGTTTACAGCTTCCACACAGAACCTTAGTGAGTTTTAGCTCATAAAGATCTGACAGTTTGCGTTTGAAGCACAACAGACAGAGTTTTCAACCGAGCTCGCGCTCTAAGTTCCATACCTGCATGGAAAGTTAACTATTTCACCTCCGGAGCAGTTCTAACCTGTGGTCATACTGCAATTGTCATAATATAGCAAGACTCCATTAGAAGAAACAACATTACTAAGGTGAGTAATTTTTTCTTTTTGACAATATGGCAAGGCAAATCTGAAGTATTAACATATTTGTTTTTCATGGCCCAAATAAAGTTCAGAATAGAGAAATGCCATGGGTAGTGCATAATGATATTACTGAATTCGCGTTTACGTTCATTTATTATTAATTTTATCTCAGCTTGCTCTTATTTTTGACATTATAAATTACCTTGTGAAGTAGCTATTAGGGATCGGGGACATTTATCTTCCGCTGGTGAAATTATGATTTCACTTCTGCAAAATGTTGTGAAGTTTCCATGAAAATTTAGCAGAATTTTGCCAACATTGTGATTTCAGTTCTTTCTGTCTGATTAAAACGTGTTTGTCCTAATTGCATAATATTTGGTATGCAGACTCAATGAAGGACCATACAGATGTGTGCTATGTGTCAAATCTTTATCTTCAAAGGTGACTGAGTTATAAGCCTCCAGACTTTCAGACATTTGAAAATTACCGTTCGCAGTTATATAAACTGCAGAATTTTAAGCCCCAATAACTTTAAAACTACAGAAAGGATTATCACCAATTTTGTTATGTTCACTGACCCTAAATATCAGCCTTTGAGGCCACCCTCATGGCCCAGCAGCAGAGCGTCGTGCTGCCATGCTGACGGCCTGGCTTTGGAAGCGAGCCCAGGAAGTCATGTCAGGAGGCAGGCCATGGCTGAGACAGCTACTGCTCCATAGTGCATTTCAGTCGGGGAGGGTTGGCAGTGGGTTCCACCACACAACAACTGTGCTGTTGGGCCAGGGAGCTTGCTCCTGCTGCAGGAAAGAAGTGGTCGTGTACGGCTGACAGAGGCACTGCCCCCACCTGAAGAGGTGGGAGGGAAAAATGAGGGAGAAAAAAAAAAACAGTAACCAGCTGAATGATGGCTGGGTTTTGCCTGATCAGTGTATCTCCCTGAGAGACATGCTGTCAGCTGGGAGAAAAAAAATATGGAAAGAAAAGAGGCTGCGTGTGTGAACGTTTCAATCTCCTGCTCACAGGCTGTCCAAGTTACAAGCAATCAAAGGTGTCAAAATAACATCAGTAATTAAAGTTGGATTCCATGAGCTTTTGTGAAATTGTGGAATGTTGCAATACTTTTTTCAAAGTCGTGTCCCTACAGTTTACCTGGTCATATACTTGAGTTGCCATTGTACCGGAAGGTAAAGGTGGGGTAAAGTGGCAATAAGATAGCATTCATAGGAGGTTCCATAGTAAAAGTATAGTGGTACCAAGTGTCAAGTCACTATCTTGAGTGATGAACCATTAAGAATAGTCATGGACATCACCGTGCAATATACCAGATAACCACTAGAGCTCACTGACATCATGACTTGTGGAAGCACATGCATGTGCAGCATTGTTTCTGTTCAATGCCGCATACTGACTCTGTAATATACCCTGTAGATAACAATATATAATTTTACTGTTTGAAAACAGCAGCACCAAGTGATGCCAAGCCTTACAACTAGTTGTGACTTAGACCTTTGTGACAGAAGTATCCGGATATCTTTAGTTATAATGGAGCATGATGCTAGTGCAGGTAAGGTGATTCATGATGGAACATGATGCTAGGCATCATCACTGTCCCCGGAGTGTTGGAGGAGTATTGCAGGGCCATGGTGTTAGTGCAGGTAATGTGATTCATGATGGAGCATGATGCTGGGCATCACTGTTCCAGGAGTGTTGGAGGGGTATTGCAGGGCCATGATGTTAGTGCAAGTAAGGTGATTCATAATGGAGCATGATGCTGGGCATCCCTGTCGTAGGAGTGTTGGAGGGGTATTGCAGGGCCATGATGTCAGTGCAGGTAAGGTGATTCATGATGGAGCATGATGCTGGGCATCCCTGTCGCAGGAGTGTTGGAGGGGTATTGCGGGGCCATGATGTCAGTGCAGGTAAGGTGATTCATGATGGCGCATGATGCTGGGCATCTCTGTCACAGGAGTGTTGGAGCGGTATTGTGGGGCCATGGTGTTAGTGCAGGTAAGGTGATTCATGGTGGAGCATGATGCTGGGCATCACTGTCGCAGGAGTGTTGGAGGGGTATTGCAGGGCCATGATGCTAGTGCATGGAAGGTAACTCATGATGGAGCATGATGCTGGGCATCACTGTGACAGGAGTGTTGGAGGGGCATTGCAGGGCCATGGTGTTGGTGCAAGTAAGGTGATTCATAATGGAGCATGATGCTGGGCATCCCTGTCGTAGGAGTGTTGGAGGGGTATTGCAGGGCCATGATGTCAGTGCAGGTAAGGTGATTCATGATGGAGCATGATGCTGGGCATCCCTGTCACAGGAGTGTTGGAGGGGTATTGCGGGGCCATGGTGTTAGTGCAGGTAAGGTGATTCATGATGGAGCATGATGCTGGGCATCACTGTCGCAGGAGTGTTGGAGGGGTATTGCAGGGCCATGATGCTAGTGCATGGAAGGTAATTCATGATGGAGCATGATGCTGGGCATCACTGTGACAGGAGTGTTGGAGGGGCATTGCAGGGCCATGGTGTTGGTGCAGGTAAGGTGATTCATAATGGAGCATGATGCTGGGCATCCCTGTCGTAGGAGTGTTGGAGGGGTATTGCAGGGCCATGATGTCAGTGCAGGTGAGGTGATTCATGATGGAGCATGATGCTGGGCATCTCTGTCACAGGAGTGTTGGAGGGGTATTGCGGGGCCATGATGTTAGTGCAGGTAAGGTGATTCAGTGGTGATAAGTACTTTGTGAAAGTTACATTCCACAAGTGGTATTAAGTGTCATTACCTATTATGCATCCATACATTTTTAACCACATTTTGCCAATTAGGTAATTTCTAAAGTAGCCACAATAAATGTTAAGCTACTAAGGCACTTTTATTCAGTTTAATTAGATTCTAGGACATATTTACATTGGGTACACATGCCAAATTTTAAGTGTATACCTGCAATATCAGTGGAGCTATAAATGTCCATATATTTTGAACATTTTCACACAATTTAACAAATAATTAAACTGTGGCATTTTGCACTCCTTTAGCTTACAATTTACTTAACCAACTACCTTTTTATTTATCTTAACACTTTTCCAGAAAGTAGGCATATCAATTTTCAATGATTTAGCTCCAATGATGACTACTCTGTAAGCATAAAAATATGTTCAGACATTTAAACAGTAAAATGCCAGACTCTGAGCCCCCATAACTTCCCCATCCCTAATCCAAATATCATGCAAATTTGCATCCTTTTAGGGACCCTTGCAAACAGTAAGAATTCCAATATTCAGATAGCTAGTTGTAAGATTGAACATGTTATGATCAATTAAAAAATGTCAGCATAATTTCATGAACTTTCCATATGATTAATTTGCCATCCAGACTCTGAGCCCCTATAACTTCCATACCACTCATCCAAATGTCATGAAACCTGGCACCCTTTATGGACTCTTTCAAACAGTAGGCATGCCAAATTGCAGGTCTCTAGGTATACAACTGACCAAGTTATTACTAATTAAAATAATTTCAGAAAAGTTAATGACATTCCATGTAATTTGTGGAATTTCATGAAAATGCCACAACAACGGAATTTGTTAGTTTTGCCCATCCCTGGTAGCTATTGACCAAGGGATCTCCTTCAGCTCTCTGTGGGATGATTACATTGCCTTATGAGTTTCTCTTTCTAGATGCCCCTTCCTCAGGACACCTCCGGAAATGAGCTATTATGCCTCAGAAGGCCTTTCCTGGTAAAACTCTTTAAATAAATAAATAAACTATGAAGAGAACTGTAGATCAAGGGAACATGTCTGACCAATCAGAATGCTCCATTTCCCTGTGTGTGAGAGACACTTATTCTGTAAATAGTATTGCATGCACAGGTGCCCTGAAATGGTTAAGTTTGGGGGAGGGTTTTTTAATTAATAGATTATTGCATAACTTGATCAATACTATATTAACCTTTAGGCTACCAACAGAATTAGAGCATATAGGAATTTTGGACTAGTATATCAGTCCACGGCACAGCAAGGGTTAATAGTACCACAAAGACCACTCTTTTGGTTATAACAACTCTCTCACTTACATTCTTAGGATGCCTTGTACCCTCTCACCTCTCTTTGTTCGCATTTCTACAGCCTCTATATCCCTCTGCCTGTTCAGGTATCTTGTATTTGTCAGTTTGTACTGGTAAATAAATATTTATTCCCTTACTTTTTACTGTCTGCATACTCTTTTGACACCAAGCGAAAACACCTTAACTACAAACTATTCTTAGGAAATCGGAACTGTCACCTTCAGTTTGCGGTTATCATGCCCTATAAATGTGCATGAGACCACTCTTACAACCATAAGCGTGGTCAAAGCAAAAGTATTAACATGTGCAGAGAATGTGCACTGATCTCTAGTGTAATGCATTTGTTACATCTCACCTATCCTGCTTCTGTGTCTCACTAGTGTATTTCTCCTGGAAGGCTTCATTTCTCCATGCATACTACGTGATAATGTATTTGTTTTCAATAGAAAGGAAATGGCTTGCCTCAGAGTAGAGCATAGCTGTGAGAAGTTAAAAAAGACCTTACTTCAGAAGGCTAACCTCTTAAAATAGAGGTGAGCGAAACTGTTTGATGCTATTGAAATTGCTTGATATTGCTTGTTTTGCAACATAGTTTCATGAGATTTGTGACATGTTGCAAAGTTTCATTCAGTTTGTCTTGTGAATACATTGTATTGAAAATGTGGATTGTTAAAAGTTGCAAAAAACCTGTTCAAAGTGCACACTACATTTTTGCATTTCACAGTTTTAAACGTGCACAATATTGTAGCCTTTTGTGCAAACATCTTATTGAAACTGTGCAGATTTACAAGATGCACAGCATAACAACAAAATGGTACAATGTTTGCACTTTTATGTTTCAGTTTCAAAACGATGCATTTAACTGAAAATGTTGCACTTTTAAAATGGAGCCTACTTTTACAAAGGTGAGATTTTGCAAAGATTTGGGGGCATTTTGCAAAAAAGTGCACGAATCAATGTAAGTATATTTTAGCCAGCTCTGCAGATAAATAAAGGATAGAAATCACAAAGCAAATCAAAGTGAGAGGTAGACAAACACATGAAACATTTGAAAAGTGGATTCTTTTTATACTTTTCCTCCTATCCCAATGTTTGTGTAGTGCCTCAGAGTTCTTGGTACCCTCCAGAAAAGGGTGTCAGTGTGTTCTAAGAACACTAGGCATGGCAACTACGAGGGCTAAAAGTAAAGGTACCCTTGAGTTAGTGCCCCAGGATCCCCAAGGCTATAGTATGTGGATAAGGGGGGGGGGGTCTTTAAATAGGACCCCTGTCCAGCTCAGGAATCCCAGCCTAGGATCCCCTGCAAAAGCCCCAGTAGGGCTATGTTTCAAAATGTTTTTTTGTTCTGTGTATTTTATTTCCATCCTTCCTGTCATTCACACAGACCCCCCCGACCCCATTGCCAGGCACTAGGAATGTGCCCTGATGGTACTGAAGTAAGTGGGCAGCAGGAGTGGGCAGGCAGCATAGGGTGCTTGAGGATTCTGTTTGAAATTCTCAGCCCTTTTCAATGGCAATGGCCATTCTGGTAAGGGAGTCAGCACCTGATGAAAAGAGAGAGGCAGCAGAAGCAAGAGAAGGGGAGCGACCACTTGGCCAGGGCAAAGCAGACAAGGAAGGGGCTTAACTGTTGTTCCTGCATCCCTTCTAAGGTCCTAGTCAGTCTGGAATGTCAGCAGCTCACCCATCTTTACTCCACCTTCTCATCAGTAGCAGTCAGTTGGCATGTTTCTTGGTCCTTGGTGTGGCAGTGGTGAGAAAGTCTGTTAAGGAGGGGTGGCAGAGAAAAGCCAATCCTCTTCAACCCCCAGCAGCAACAGTATGAATGGAAGCCAGAGGGAGGAGGCAGGTCTAAGGCCTCCTTCCCAACATTAGCATCACCCTAGCCCAGAGACTACACTGCAGCAGAGTGAGTGGCAAACAGCACTGACTCCAGGTGCTGGCTGCCGGAAAGAGACTGCTATATTTTTGCAAATAAAACAAATAAATGAACTTCACACCTCCTAGCGCCTGGAGCAGCAACGGGGCAAGCCAAGTCCATTTTCCTCAAGACTGCCTGTAGAGTGGAGCAAACCTTGAACTCCATAGGAGCCATAAACTCTAGGGGCAGGCAGGTCCTTGATGGAACTGCCTATAAGGAGGGATAAAACAAAACTCCACTGGAGCCATAGGCTGTGGGGGACCATGTCCAAAGGACTGCCCATAGGGTGGGCTTGAGAGAGAGCTCCATAGGAACTAGCATGAGGGGGCAGAAGTATTTAAATTAAGTTGATGAATATTTATGAAGGTACTGCAAGGCCACATTTAAAGAGACAGTGTACCTATTTAGATTGGGTTTTATCTAAACACTGCCTATGTGGAAATGCATTTAAAAACTGTCAAGTATGTTGTTACCACTATAAATTATTTTTGCTCATGTGCTGGTGCCACTCCTGAAGTGACTTCCAACTATTATTGTGGAGCCCTTTTACCAAGCACTGTAACCTGCTTAAGGTGTGTGGTACTCCTCACCCTACCTCTCACAGAATGCCCTTCTGAACTCTACCCTGCCTAAAGTGCAGTGCTCCTCAACGCATCTCTCACAGAGTGTTCAAGCCCAACTAAAACCTGCCTAAAGTGTGCAGTGCTCCTCACCGTACCTACTACTAAGTGCCCTTCTGAACTCTAACCTGCCTAAAGTGTGTGGTGTTTCTCACTGTACCTCCCACAGAGTGCCCTACCAAACTGAAACCTTCCTAAAGTGCAGGGTACTCCTCACCATACCTCCTACAGGGTGCCTTATTGAACTCTTACCTGCCTAAGTGTGGGGTGCTCCTCACCATAGATCACCAGCTATGACAGTGGCCGTGTCACCAGGAGTGAGGAAAGCTGCAAGACCTTAAGAATACAATACGGTGTTTCTCTGTGCATACCCTGTCCTTCTCTGTGCATAACTCCAAACAGTCAGTCAGTGGTGGCAAAACCAGTCTGTTACTGTGGACCTGGTTTTGGTTGTGCTTTCATTTTGTGATTGCATGAACAAATGGATTTATTGCCTTGCCTTACTTGCACTGAGTGTGTTTTTGGTCCTGAGTGCCACCAGTAATTGAATGCTTGGAGTTTTGTCATCCATGGCAGGCCATCTTTCTGTGGTGAGCACCAGCCCTGCATTGCTGGTCGTGGTCATACTTGTTGAACTCTGACCCTTCTCTGTGCATACCCTGTTCAGCAGTCTGCTGTGATCTTTCTCCCAGTGACCAGAGAGCCCAACAAATCAGTCCTGTGCAGTATCATTTTGCCTGGCACTCTGACACACCCTATCCTGGGCAGTCAAGCTTCTGACAATTCAGGGGGTAAGATATGTCTGTTTTTGATCCCCATGTTTACAGCTAAGTCCTTTTGGCTTTTACTGGAGGCATCTTTCCTCAAGCTCCCAACCAGTGCACAACCCCCTAATTCACAAGATGTTCCACTTGTTCAACTTTACCATCTTGCCAGGCCCAAACCTGCAGGTTACTGAGTGCTCCAGTATCGTACAAGGTTATTTATTTTATTGAATTTTGTTGACCGGGTAAGCCCACTGAGACTAGCAGTCCCTTTTCCAGGGTTGACCCGGGGGTGGGAATACAGATGGTAACCAACTGAAACTGAACCAGATTAAGCTGTTGGTGGTATTTCTAGTGAATGGAGGAAATTTGGTCAGGACACTGGGGAAATACTAATGTGGCAGGGGAACAGGTTGTGCTGCATGGAGGAGGCCCAATTCCATGGCCTACAAACAGCATGGCCACTCTCAACAAGTCTGTGGAGGAGATGGACATGTCTGAGGTAGGGGAGTGTGCCTCCTCCCCTGCCCAAAACCTGCAAGAGGCCGATAGAATCATTGAAGAGGTGAATTTGAACTTTGATTTTTTTGGAAGAAGATATTTTCATGAATCTGAAGTTCAACTGCCAGATCAAGGGGACCCCTTTAAGCCAGTAGACATGGAAGGTTACAAGACAAACAAGCATTTGTCAATGCCAAATATTTGCTTGCTGGCATTGGCATTGGTAGTGTAGGAGTTAGAGAGCTGCATAATAGGAATAGCAGTGAAGTATTGAACTGAAGCCAACCCCACCACCACCCTGCAGAGACTGACAGGCATTGGGGTGTGCCTTTGGGTTGTCAGGCGTAACGGCCATGCCATTTCACCACACCCTACCTTGCAGACACCGACAAGTGTCACGGTGTGCCTTGGGGTCTTTGGCCCTTATGCTCACCCCATTCCATCAGGAAATACAGTGAGATGAGTCCTGTATAGGAGAGTGGGGTGAACTTTGGGGCCAAAGAGTCCAAAGCACACCTCGATGCCACTCATTGGCTGCAGGGTGTGGAATGGTGTGCACATTACAGGGGAGAATCCCAAGTCACACCCCTGATGCCTGTCAGTCTCTACAGGGTGGAGCATTATGGTCGAAAACCCTAACATCTCAGGTGTTCGTTGGCATTTTTACCCAAATTTTCAACATGGGTTTTTTGTGACCCCCACCTTCTGAACAGTACTAACATACTAACATACTAAAATGCCAGCAGAATAGGCCTAATGGTCTTTCGTGTCTGCTCGTTTGGTCAGCCCTCACCCTGGGTGCTGACCTTGCTGTCCCCCTCGCCTTCTCTGGCTTCTCTCTTCCCAGTTCCGGATATTCTTGCTGCATTGGATTTTGCTTCCTGAACCCTTCCCCTGTACCTGTCCCACCCCCTCTTGAACCCCTCCACTGTCTCTGCCTCCACTAGCCCCCTAGGTAGTGCATTCCATGGCTCTACCACCTTCTCAGTGAGTAGCACCTCCTCCTTTCTCCCTGAATCTTCCCCCTCCAGCTTCCACCCATGCCCTCTAGTGGCCCTTCCTCCTTCCTTGAAGCACCCTCACTGTTCCTCCCTATTTACCCTCTTCATGTACCTGAAGACCTCTATCATGTCCCCAGGTCCTTCTCTCTTCCAAAGTGTACATATTTAGCTCTTGAGCCTCTCCTCATAGGTCCTGTCCCCAAGCCCCAAATCATTTTGGTTGCCTCCTCTGGACCCTCTCCAGGAGGTTAATGTCCCTCTTTAAGTGTGGCCTCAAACTGCACGCAGTATTCCAGGTGCGGCTCACCAAGCAGTTATACAGGGGAGTATCACTCCTCCTTCTGGAGGTGATCCCCTAGCGATGCATCCCAGCATCCTGTTGGCCTTGGCTGCTGCCCTCCTACAAGTCTCAGAGTTGTTCATCTTGACATCCACCACCACCCCAGGTCCCTCTCAGCCATTGAGACTTGTAGTATTCCCCAGGGTGTACACTTGGCCTGGGTTTCTGGCCCCCAGATGGGTACTTCATTTCCCTGCATTAAACCTCAGCTTCCACTTTCTAGACCATCTTTCCAGAGCCTCCAGGTCCCCTGCAGGGCCACCCTCCCTCCTCCCCATCCACCACTGCCCCAGTTTCAGTCGTCTGCAAAGAGACTCATCCTCCTCCTGATTCCTGTCCTTATGTGTCAGATCGTGGGCGTTGAACAGAAGGGGCCCAAGGACTGATCCCTGTGGGACCCCACTAATGACCCTCCTTGGGGAAGAGATTATCCCACCAACTACGACCCTCTGGGTCCGGTCCTGGAGCCAATTGCCTATCCATTGGATCATCTGGTTTCCCACCCCCATTTCTCCTAGTTTATCCAACAGGCCCCCATGAGGAACAGAGTCAAATGCCTTGCTGAAGTCCAGAAAGAGGACATCCACTGGTCTACCCAGGTCCAAGGCACTTGTCATCCAGTCATAGAACTCCACCAGGTTTGTCTGACACGATTTCCCTGGATGAATCCATGCTGTCTATCGTCCAGGCACCCTAACTTATCCAGGGCACCCCCTAGCCACTCCTTGACAATGCCCTCCATCATCTTGCCCACCACTGATGTCAGGCTGACAGGTCTGTAGTTCCCTGCCACCTCCCTTGATCCCCCCTTGTGGATGGGCACTACATGCGCCACCTTCCAGTCTTGGGGCACCCACCCTGTCCTCAGAGAGATGGTGAAAAGCTCTGCCAGGGTTTCGCCAGGACATCTGCAAGTTCCTTCAGCACTCTAGGATGTAATTTATCCGCCCCGTGCTTTCTCCGTCTTAAGGGGCTGAGGGCTTCCTCCCTCTCTCTGCTGTGATTTCCACTTCCAGTACCTCTTCTCCCTGTGGCCTCCCCCACCTGCCAGTGATGCCCCTCCCCAGACCTGCCAATTGGTAAGGGTCCCCCCCTCCTCGTTATCTCTGTCTCCTCCCATGTATGATGCAGCATCCCCATTTTCCCTGGTGAAAACTGAGGTGAAGTACTCATTTAGTACCTCAGCCTGCTCCTCTGGGTCTTGTGCCCATCTCTCCCCTGATTTAATCCTGCTAATCTGCCCCTTCACCCTTCATCTTTCCCCAATGTATCTAAAGAACAGTGGCAATATCAGTTCGTTAGCGGAAAGATGATCTTGCACAGCGACTATGCATTTGACACGACAGGTGGGAAACACATTTTGAACAGGATGTGAAAAGTGACAACTGTACTGTTCATGGAGAGGTACAAAAAATGGCAATGTTGAAAATCTGCAGTGAAAATATTAAAAAAACTGATGAAGTCACGAGCGTGTGTAGAAACTGCACAACGCACACCCATAATGCAATTAGTTTGGGAATTTTTTCACAGCAGATTGTCAACACAGGCATTTTGGAACCTCCACTCATGAACAATGTCACTGTGATTTTCTTAATCTGTCCCGAACAGTGATTTCCCACAGCGACCACGCATTTCTGCACTGGAAGTGCAAAAACACATTTCGGCCATGGTGTGAAAAATGACAGCTGTACTGTTCATAAGGAAGTGTGGAAAAATGCCAGTGGTGAAAATCTGGACTGAAAATATTAGAAATGTATGAACTTATGAGGGTGCGTGGAAACTGCGCAATGGTTGCTCATAACACAGTCATTTTATGGACTTTGTTCACCAAATTTTTAACATAACCGTTGTAACACCTCTGCTCATGAACAGTGTCACTGTGATTTTCTTAATCTGTCCCGAACATTGGTTTCGCACACTGAATGTGCCATTGTGTGCTACATGCGTGGAAACACGTTTTGGGTGAGATGTGAAAAATGACAGCTGTGCTGCTCATAAGGAGGTGTGGTAAGATGGCAATGTTGAAAATCTGGAGTGAAAATAGTAAAAATTCATGAACTTATGAGTGTGCGTAGGAACAGCGCAACGCATGCTCGTAAAACAGTCATTTTGGGGAATTTTTTCACCAAATTTTTACATAGCCATTTTAACAATTCTGTTCATGAACAGTGTCACTGTGATTTTCTTAATCTGTCCCGAACATTGGTTTCGCACGCTGACTGCGCCATTGTGTGCTACATGCACGGAAACACATTTTGGGCAAAATGTGAAAAATGACAGCTGTACTGCTCATAAGGAGGTGTGGTAAAATGGCAATGTTGAAAATCTGGAGTGAAAATATTGAAAATTCACGAACTTACGAGCATGCATAGGAACAGCACAACACGTGCTCGTAAAACAGTCATTTTGGGGAATTTGTTCACTAAATTTTCAACATAGGGTCTTTGGGGGCCTACCTCATGGTCCCGAAAGGTGGTTCCACGCAGTGACCGCAAAATCACCTTCCAGGGCCGATTAACAAAATGACAGTGACAGAATTTGTGAGGTGGGGTCCCAAAAAACCTTCTGTACTGGGCTCCTGCCTGCATTGCCACCCTTTTCTGCCTACAAAGAAATCCACAGCAGTCACGATAGAGCTCTGTTGAGCTCGCTCACTCCCCCTCTTTCACTCGCTCGTTCTGTTTCTCTCACCACTACAGGCTGCCCTTTTGTACTCAGCCCCTGCATGCATTGCTGCCTTTTCCTGCCCTCATAGAAATCCGCAGCAGTCCCAACAGAGCTCCGTTGAGCTCACTCACTCCTCCTCCCTCACTCGCTCGTTCTGTGTTTCCCGGCACTGCAGGCTGCCCTTTTGTACTGGGCTCCTGCCTGCGTTGTTGCCTTTTCCTGTCCACAAAGAAATCTGCAGCAGTCCCGACAGAGCTCAAGTTCAGCTCAGTCACTCCCCCCCCCCCAGTCACTCAATCCTAATCTGTCCCAAACACTGATTTCCGACAGTGACTGCGGTATTCTGCCCCAGAAGCGTGGAAACACATTTCGGCCAGGATGTGAAAAATGACAGCTGTACTGTTCATAAGGAGGTGTGAACAAATGCCAGTGTTGAAAATCTGGCGTGAAAATATTACTAATTTGCAAACTTATTAGGGTGCATGGAAACTGCACAACACACGCTCGTAACACAGTCATTTTATGGAGTTTCATCACAATATTTTCAACATAGGCATTTTAGGACATCTGCTCATGAACAGTGTCAGTGTGATTTTCTTAATATGTCCCAAACACTGATTTCCCACAGCGACTGTGCTATTGTGTGCTGCAAGAGTGAAAACACATTTTGGCCAGGATGTGAAAAATGACAGCTGCACTTTTCATAAGGAGGTGTGGCAAAATGGCAATGCTGAAAATCTGGAATGAAAATATTGCAAAGTTGCAAAGGTACAAGAGTGAGTGAAAACTGCGCAATGCACATTTGTAACACACACATTTTATGGACTTTCGTCACCAGATTTTTAACAGAGGCATTTTAGGACATTTGCTAATGAACAGTGTCACTGTCATTTTCATAATGTGTCCCGAACATGGATTTCCCACAGCGACCATGGTATTCTGCACCGGAACTGCGAAAACTCATTTCGGCCAGCATGTGAAAAATGACAGCTGTACTGTTCATAAAGAGATGCAGAAAAATGGCAATGTTGAAAATCTGGAATGAAAATATTATTAATTCGTGAAGTTATGGGTGTGCATGAAAACTGCACAATGCACGTTCATAACACAGTCATTTTATGGGGTATCATCACCAAATTTTCAACATAGGCATTTTAGGACCTCTGCTCATGAACAGTGCCACTGTCATTTTCTTAATCTGTCCTGAACACTAATTTCCCACAGCGACCGTGCTATTCTGTGCCGGAAGTGTGAAAGCACATTTCGGCCAGGATGTGGAAAATGACAGCTGTACTGTTCTCAAGGAGGTCTGAAAAAAAGGCCAGTGTTGAAAATCCGGTGTGAAAATATTGCAGATTCGCAAAGTTACGAGTGTGTGTAGCAACTGCGCAATGCACGCTTGTAAAACAGTCATTTTTTAGATTTTCCCCACCAAATTTGCAGTACAGGCTTTTTGAGAGCCCACCTCGTGAACACTGGCACTGTCATTTTGTTAATCAGTCCTGAAAGGGGATTCCACGCAGTGACCACGAAATCACCTTTTGGGGCCGAATAACGCCATGACAGTTCCAGAACTCATGAGGATGGGTCCCAAAAACCCCATGTTGAAAATTTGGTGAAGAAATTCCCAAAAATGCCTGAGATATGCATCAAAGTTGAAAAAACCCTTTTTATTACATTATACAGCTTGCCGGCATTTCCTCAGTTCGCGGTCGGCTTTGAAGAGTGCAGACGTGTTCCCGGTCCACCGAAGATCGTCGCACTGGACTCCAGAGTTAAGTATGGGGTGAGGGAGGGTGTGAGGAGGCAGGGTGCACAGAGGGTGGGCACGGTGGGGAGGCGGGGTCAGGACAGTCAGAGAAGGTTTTCTCTTTCAGGTTTCTTTTCTTTTTTCTTGGACAATGCGGGACTTTTGCCATGCTGGGGTGGGCTCCCAGCATGGCAGCTGGAAGGCTGTTTGGGGCAGGGGCAGTGGAGCCGATGGGGGATTGGACACCCCCGTCGGCCATACAGACTGTTGCCATGCTGGGGTGGGCTCCCAGCGTGGCACCCTCTTCTCTGTTGGGGGGAGACACTGGAGCCAACGGGGGATTGGGCACCCCCATCGGACATACAGTGTGTGGGGGTAAGTGCATTAGCATGCAATATGGGTGCGTGCGCATGTGGAGGGGGAAGCGCATCCGGGTGCGGCTATTTTCTTTTAAGTTGGCAACGCTCCAAACTAGTGTCACCAGCTGTGTCCCCCATTATTGGTGGACATCGCACACACCCCAAAATGCCATGCTGGTATTGGCCACAACAGTGCCACACCTCCAGAACCTGCTTCGGCACCAACCTGCCGCAATATGTTTCTTGAGCTGCGTGCAAGCAAACATAAAAAGAAAAAAAGGAGAAAGAGATAAGTAAAATCCTGCGGTCTTTTTTCTAGATAACATGCAACCTTTAGAAACTGGATCATTACATGTTCAAAGCATTTTAAACTGTGATAAAAGGTTCTCACTATTTCAATCCATGAAACAACTCTCTTTAAGTGTTTTCTTTTGCCAAGAAACATGGATGTATACTAAAGAACAAAGAAGGATGCTCCAGGCTGAATGGACAGTGGGATCCTCCTTTTGGTCCTACGGAACAGATAAAGCAGATGGCTTAGGGATTTTATTTTTCTCCTTTTCATTTTCTTTAACCAAATTAATTGATCTCATTCCAGGGAGACTGTTTATTATTGATGGTTTCTTAAATAATGTTGAATGCTGATTTATTAATGTCTGTAGTCCACAATTGAAATCTGACAGAGTGGCATTATTTCATACCTTACAGCCTTATTTGGTCACCTCTAAGTATGTTATTTTGGGAGGTGACTTCAATTGTGAGTTAAAAAAAGTAATAAAAACAGGTGGTAAGAAAGTTTATTGCGATTCACTAGCATTTAGGCATTGTATAGAGAAGGCAGATTTAAGAGAATGTATTAACAAAGAACTTTATTTTACTTTCTCAAGAGGGAAATACTATTCAACTATTGATTATTTTTTTATTTCTAAAAACCTACCTATACCTGTCTTTGAAGTATTCCCAGTTGAATTCTCTGATCACTGTATGCTGCTAATATGGTTTTCAAATTCCCCCAAGAAAAATATCCATCAGAATAGATGGAAATTGAATATTTCAACTTTAGAAGAACCTAAGGTTAGATCTGATATTCAGAAATTACTATGGACTAGAACTTCTGTCTGTTTTCTTTATCAGGACCTAGGATTATGGTGGGATAATACAACAAATTAAATTACTAGGTGGTTTAAAAATTATGGAAAATCTGAAGAAAGAAAGAAATTCTATAAGTACCTACAACTAAGGAATCAGCTACAATACCTGTATACAGCAACAATAACCTCTCGAAAAGATTACTCAAGTCAGATTGAAACATTCAAAGGAAATGTGATGGCCTTTCAATATGATAGGGCTAAAACTATAAAAGCCATACTACACTATGGAACACAAAAAAAACCCCATTGGAGACCCTTATATCACCTGTAAAACAAGAAAAACAAACTCCACAACTGAAGGATTAATGGATGAAAAGGGGAATATCATGGAGTCTGTTTCTGGAATCTACAATATTATATCTAATCATACTAGGGTACAAGAGATGCCCGAGTCTTTTTGTCTGCAGGAAAATAATTTTCAGGAGTTTTTCCAGGCTATAGAGATTACTCAATAGCAGGAGATGTCTAAAACCATGGAAAATCCAATTTTAGTGGGAGAAATAGAAAAGGTTATAAAAAAAAATAAAATCTGGTACATCCCCAGGCCCGGAAAGTATACTGCACGAGTTCTATAAAACTTTTTCTGAAATATTAGCATGTTGTTTAGAGGTAGTCTTTAATTATTTTTTTTTCAATAAACAAAATTCCATCAGTTTCAAAAGGGTTAATTGTACTGTATATCTATTTAAGTCAGGAGAGAAACACCTTATAGAAAACTGGAGATCTATCTCAATTCTTAATGCTGATTTTAAAATTTTACCTCAGGTTTTAAATAATAAATTAAAACAACTAGCAGCATTAGTCATATCTCCAGTTCAGTTTTGTGGGATTCCAGATCAAAATATACATGAAGCCATTACAATAGTCAGAGATATTATTGAACATTCAGAATCTAGAGGGATAAATAATTTTATAATGACCCTAGATAAAAAAAAAGCATTTGATCGGGTGTACCGCTCCTACTTATTTTGCTCCATGGAAAAATACGGTGTTCCAGCTAAATTCATAAAATGGGTAAAATTGTTATATTCTAATGCAGTATCATATCCAGTCATACAAAATCAAATAACTAAAGGGATTAAAATACAGAATGGGGTCTGCCAAGGATGCCCACTAAGTCCATTATTATATAAATTTTCTTTAGACCCTCTTATTCAAATAATAAATAACAATCCAAACTGGCATGGTATAAAGAACAATAATGCAACACATAATGAAGTGAAAATTCTCACCTATGCTGATGATGTTTGCTTATTTCTTTCACAAATATGCCAAATTGATCTTTTTTTTTGAAATAATGTTGAACTATTCCCAAATGTCTAATGCAGAATTACATATTAATAAGAGCAAAGCTCTTATTATAGGACCCCCAGGTATACAGGAAGATATTCAGAGTGGTATTATATTCTCCACTGAATCACTAACAATATTGGGGGTAAGGTTTGGATCACAAAACCAGGCTTTTTCAAATTGGGATGATGCATTAAGGAAAATCGAGGTAAAAGTTCAAAGATGGAAAACTTGGATGTTTACAAAACTAAAAAGGGTACAAATAATAAAACAGTTTTTAAACCCACGTTTACTATATATAGCCATGGTCTTTCCACTCCCAGTTGCCTTAGAAACTAGAATGTATAATTGTTTCTTTCAGATGCTGTGGGGCTCAAGGCTCAATCCCATTAAGCAGTGTTTTACATATTTATCAATAGCAAATGGTGGGCTGGGTATGATAGACCCCATTGTCTTTTTCCATGCAATATTTATCTGACACGCTGTAAAGAGTGGGTTAGGTCCACAAAACAGTCTACAGATTAAATGGATCAAGATCTCAACAGGGCAATATTTTAATGCTTGGAACCCCTTTCCCCCAAAACCTGTTAAGAGATTTCAGCTTCCAAATACTTTATGCCAGCAGCTCAGAAATTATTTAAATGGAATTTAAGTGCAGACTTTATTAAAAATAATACCCCCAAAAAACTGTACAAATTAATAATCTCAGAACAATATCCTGAGTCCCCTGTGTTTAAGAACTGCCCTTCTGATAAAAATGAGTTTGTTCTAGCCCAGTTAAAAAATAGCTGAATTCCCCTTAATATGTGGGAAATCTTATGGTTATCCATGTATGGCAGAATAAATGTGTGAGGGAACTGGAAACACAAAAAAATTGAAGAAAGTGTGTGTCTTCATCCTAAATATTTGGGGATGGAAGAGTCAATGTTTCACTTTATGTTTCAGTGTTCATATGTGACTGCTCTGTAGGGACATTTGGCAGTTAAATGGACCATGCCATGACTCTGTAATTTGTCCTATGATAGTTTTGTGTTGGGAATATACCCTCCTCACTTAAAGTGTTATCATAATGAGACCTTAGCAGTTTTCTTTTGTATTCTAAAATTTTATCTCTGGCAAGCTAGATGTCAGTGGGTACTTTATCAAAGAATGATATCTCATGACCGGTTTATAGTATTAGTTGTTAATGCAATGAACTGTTTTCCAAAAAGATGTTTCTGTCCATACTTCTCGTAAGGTGGCTAGATGGTGGCAGGGTTTTTCAGTATTTATTAAGTATACTGTAAGTCAAAAAAAAAAGAGAGAAAGCCTGTTTTTGTATCAAATAACACCTTGTTTCTGTGAATTACTTTCTGTTTTTTTCTTTGGTCAATAATTTTCTTGGATATACAAAATTGTATTTTGATGTAAACAATAATGAAATGATGTTTGTGGATTTGTTTATGATGTGATTTTCAATAAAAATTCCCCTACTCTTTTCGAGAAATGCCATGGGATTGTTAACATCCACCTGAACAACCACCAGAACAGGCAGCTGGGACCTAGGTTTAACTTCTCATTTGAAAGACGGCACCTCAGGAGTGCAGCACCCTCCTCATGCTGCACTACAGTGTCAGTATTGGGATATTAACACAAGTGCCTGGTGTGGGGATAGAACCCACAACCTTCTGATCTCCCAGCCTCAGAGGTGAGTGTGCTACCTGCTGAGCCACTTACACTGCAAGGTTAACCAGACTACAGTTTCAGGTTGCTCCTGGCCAGGACACATAGAGGATTGTGTATGAGCACCCATACACAACAAGGCTGTGTTTCAGTTGAGAGGTTTAAATGGTAACAAGAGACCTCAAGAGCACAGCTTGAGAGGTCTCTTGTTACCATGGAAACCCTGAGAATGAAACTCTACCTTGTATGTGTATGGTTGCTCATACACAATCTTTTGTAATGTATGGGCAACCATTACTGTAAGCCTGTGTCCAGCACATATAAAAAAAAATCCCCCCATGTTCCACTAATTCCCTTAAAGTTGCAGTTCTTTCAGACACTGCTCACTTCTGGGGTCAGCTCTCTCACCACTGCGGCCACTTCATTGGGTGCCAAGGTTTTAAAAAGGCCACTCGAAGACTTTCTATGTTGTTGTGCTGCACTAGTGATGTACCCAGTGCAGCACAGCAACATTATGATGTCACTACTGCAACACAACATATAGGATAATGCATAGGCTACTATCAACAACAAGCATATGTAGCCTTTGAGACGTAGCCATGGCAACTGTTTAAACCTTGAGAGCAAAGCTCAAGAGGTCTTGGTCGCCATGGTCCACTTGAGATGGCTACAAATGCTTGCTGTCGATAATGTACTATACATTTTTATAGCGTATGGGCCACACAAAACTGTTAAACGTGTCTCATTTGTTTAAAATTCAGCTGTAGAGTCCTTACTTTTATGTTTATTTTTTTACCACTGCTCTCTTCTGGGTCCGTCTCTCACTGCTGTGGCCATTCCATTGAAAGTGGAGTTAGCAATGCGTGCATGTGTGAAGGTGTTCCAAGTTGTTGTGCTGCACTAGCTACGTAGCTAGTGCAGCACTACAACATTGTTGGAGGGATGGATTTCCATCCTCAGCAACATTCCACCATACACTATAAGGCTGTTCTAGGCATGGATTTCCATGCTGAAGTGCCTTCCACCATACCCTATACCATACCCTATATAGAGTGTTTAGAATTAGAGTATTAAGAATTACTTAGAGTACTGAGTCTCATGTTAAGCCCCAAGTTATTATTGCTGAGTTGTTAAATAATTCATTCCTCTCTCTCGTAGGTACTGGTAACTGGCAATTGGCCTTGTTTTCCATCCCCTAAAACCCTGACACCTGCTGGCCAGGTGACACACAACATTCCACTTCTGGGTGGTTGACATAGTTGGAATTCTTCTTCTCTCCAAGTTATAGTTGGGTGACCTGCACCCAGACCTAAGCCATTAAAGTTCAGCCTGGCTGTATGGGACATGACCTTCAACACTACTGTTTTTGGAACTGAGCACGATAACTAGAGTCCCATGAAATACTTTTTATTTTTTGTACTTTTTCTTTTTCTTTTTCTGGAATTTCTTGGTATTTCTTTTTATTCATTGAAAATTTAGTTTTATTTCTTGTTATCAAATTTACATTCAAAAATACCTTAAATTTACCTTATACACACTAGAAATCATGACCCACATATTCAAAGAAGATGCGCCGCCCAAAATGGAGATGAGGGGTGCATCTCAGAAAATCTGCGTAAGCTGGATATTTGAAAGGGAGAGATGCATTACTCATTTCCAAATGCGTGATCACACAGAAATAATGTATGCAGAACAGAAAAAGGGGGCAGGCACCCTGCATACTCAGCCAAAATGTGCATCACATGTGCTGCACATCACAGAAATGTGCTGTACAAAGTTAGGCATGAAAGGGGATGGCCTAAATCAGCCAGTCACCCACAGGCAGGCTGCAGAACTGCAGACAGACCACACTGAGACAGACCTCGGAGGTGCACCAGGAGGTGCTCAAGGCACCCTAACACAGCAGTCATGCCAGGATGATAGTACCCAAAGCTACAGCTACACTGTGCCTGCCTGCCTGCCGGGAAAATGCTGGGTGCTAGTGGGTGGCACCACCAGCACTACCCAGTCAGCCACCCTGCTCACCACACCCAGGTAGGGGATGCCCAGCTTCCACATGCCACTCAGGTGCCCCCCAGCACACCAGTGGGGCAGGCAGCTACAATGTGGCACATGTACCAGATGCCATGGCCTACACACATGTGGCCATCAGAGTGCCACCCGGTGGAGGCATGCACCCATGGTGGTGTCTGGGACAATGGTGAGCAGGATGCATGGAGGTGATGGTGGCAGCATGGCATGGGTCAGGGACAGCCCAGTGCTACACACCCATGGTGGCACACCATAGGAGCATACAGCATGCCTGTGCCACATCCATGCCGCCAGTAACCACATACATGTCACCGATGCCATCCCTGCAGTGTGAAAATGCCACAGGGGCCCTGGGTTCAGGCACTGTGGTGCACTAGTGGTGGACGGTGCACAACTGTGAGCAGCGTGGGGCATGGGTGGCACCACCTGCAGCCTGCAGGTGGCAGGGGCATGTCCTAAGGACACTGGACCCTTACAGTGTTGTTGCACTGCAAACCTCTCAACTGTCACACAGGATAGGGTACAGCATTCATCTTATCTCTCAGACACCCTCTGACCCACATAGAGTGGGTGACAGTACACTCTGACCACTGAGACTGTTATGCAGCATTGTATGATACTATGAGATGCTTGTTTATCAGCACACATTAGCAACATTAGTGCACTTATTTCCACAGACATCTGAGCTTACAATGTCACATGTGACGCAGTGCTACACAGTCTGACCAGCTGTCACACACCTTGGCACATATTTGGGTTCTAAAAGGTTGGGTGGTATGTAGCACTGTACTCAGGCTAATGCAGTCCGCTGACATAACCATGCATTCTCACCTGCCTGCTATGCTGCAGTACCTCCAGATCACCTTTGTGGAGTGGTGGTGCTGCCTTGAAATGCTGGTTCTGCGCATGCAAATGGCCTGAATACATTCCAGTAATGAGATGTAAATGTGCTGTTTGGGCACTGACTGTGCAACGGGGTCATTTGCATGTCGTGGCTGAATACTGCAAATCTGCATGCCACACAAGTGGCTTTGCATCACGCACTTCCGTATGCTCCGCACAGGGGTCTGGGAACCTGCCATACATTTCCCACTGCACAGTTGTGCATGTTCAGAATATTCAGCCGCACAAGCATGATCGCATTTTATGGCACACATTCTGAATATACCATTTTTGTTGTCAGCGCAGTTAGATACACGGAACAGGCACATGTGCAATGCAGCCTGCCGCTTTTGAATATGGGGCCCCACATTCCTAATAAACTACATTGTAATAAGCAGCACTGTCCTGTGATCTTGAAAAGTTTTGTGAATCAGACAATTCCACTGCTGCTTCCTTGCAGACCGTCTCTGTGGTAATAGCAAAGCCTAAACAACAACTGCTACAAGCTTTTATTTCATTTTTACCAAAAAACAAGCAATTTGTTTACTTTTTTGATGTGCTTGTTTTCATTTTATTTCTTTTTATACCTTGAATTTCTTGTTATGTCTTGTTATTTCTTATTTAAAAAAAAACATGGGTCTCTAGCTATAACCAGTGTTTACCAGGGACCCGCATGCTTCTGGAGGTTGACAGTCAGTGTTGTAAAAGTCAGGCAGCTGGAAGTTTGGATATAATGATGACCTGCAGAAGAGGATCATAGTCTGGCAGCACAGATCTATACCCGACTCTCACACCATGTCGATTAGCGATCAAGATGAGTGAATCGATTCAGGATCTTATTTGAACTAGTTATGATCTGAATCCAAAAGAGCTAGTACCACCAGAAACAGCACACTGAAAATGCTATAAATTTTTGAAGCTGGTTGGCTGTTACTTTTTATTTGTGAAGTATTTTTCTTTTTCCTTTTGCTTGTTAGGTGTTCTACCCAACAGTATCAGGTGTGATGGAAAGAGCAGTACTGTGCCTGGAGGCTGGCAATCTAGTTTGTATCCCCTTCATACCAATGGAATAACCAGGCTTTAAAAAACTGTACACACTAGGTTGGCGAATCCTAATTATGGGGCAGGGATCTGGGGCCACCGAAGCCTCCAGAAGTTCTACGGTTTTTTATGCACTCTATTTTGGGGATTATTTGGTACATTTAGGGTAAGTTCCCTTCCCCATCACATACCACAGATGTCCCCCATAAAAACAGACAATTCAGGTCAACCAGTTGAACCAGTCTCCCCTCCTAAACACCACCATACCTATTAAATGTCTTCAAATTTCAAGAAACACTCCTCATTTTGTCATTCAGAACCCCCATCATTGCACCCTCCCCCATAAAAAAGGCAAATCTTCCTCATTTCGTGCTTTCTCTTGGTATGACATGCTGACCACAAAAATCCTGAGCTGCAAAAGCCCAGGTCTAATATCCCAAAATGCCAGTTGCCTGACAGAGAACATCCCCACGACCAACTGCCCCACACTGCAACATGCCATGACATGGAGTTATGCTGATGACAATATTTTACATACCCAAATATGACCCAGAATGATTTCGCTAGTGTTCAGCATGAACTTTTTAAGTTATGTCTATTGCTGAATGTTAGTAAAACCCAATGGGTCCTATTCTTTGGTAGAGCAAGAGAGGAGTTTGCTAAATTTAATATTAAATCTTTAGATGGAATAGAAATATGTGAAACATCTTCTTATAAGTATCTTGGTATTTATTTGGATGAGTCCATGAAATTTAGTTTGCACATATAATATGTGTCTGTTAAGCTCAAGAAGTTATCTTTCTTCTACAGGAATAGGGCTAGTTTTAGTTTTTCAATGTGTAAACAATTGGTTAATTCTTTATTCATGTCACACATTGATTGTGGGGACTATATATATATATATATATATATGAATATATGTATTTATATATATATATGAATATATGAATATATGAAGACATCTGATTTGGTCCTTATAGTACTTGAGCCACTGCACCACAGTGCTCTGAAGTTTGTCTCTGGCCTGCCATGGAGAACCCAACATTGCAATTTATATACTGCAGTGGGCTGGCAGTCCCTGGTAGCCCGGAGACAAAGTCATTGGTTAATTCTTAGTTATAGGTTTGTTATGAATACACTCCCGTCTTATTTATTGGAAATATTACAGCCTAGACAAACTAATAAATATGTATTAAGTTCTACTGAATTACCTCAGTTCTCAATGCCTAGATACAAGACTAAATATAGAGGCAATACTCTAGCAGTCATTTTACCCTGTACTTGGACCACTGTCCAAAAGAAACTTCAAATGGATTCACTTTTATCACTTTCTTGTTTTAAAACTTGTGTTAAAAGACTTGTAACTCATCTATGTGATTGTTTTGGATGAACTACTGTATTTTCGAACTGCATGATTTAACTGATGTTATAAGGCATGTCTATTTTGTATAATATGTATTGTCTGTCATTCAATTGTTATATGTTTGACACAATTATAAATGAGAGTGTACTCTCAATTTGCCTTTCAATAAATTAATTGAATTGAATTGAATGGTCAGATACTGGAAATCGAAGTGGATGAAGCCACATCCGAGGGTAAGCAAGCTCAACCCCTGATCATCCGCCAGTGATAAAGCCACCCATATAACTTTCTTTATTGAACATACTATAGTATAGCTAAGAACTGCCCAGCTTGAAATGTACAGGCATCTGCTTGCACTGTTGTGATTTACAAGCCAGTAATCAAACTCATCACTTCTAGCATATCTTTTGGGTTTTGCAAGTCTACTGGTGGTCAGCCTTGGCCACCTCTGTGACTCTCTAAGCTGCCACTGTGTGCCTATGTGATGGCTACTTGTTCTGCCCATTTGGTGGCCTGCCTGCTTCAAGTCCAACTTGAATGGGTCCAACCAGTCCAGTCTCACTCCAGGCTTCTCCATCTATAGTTTGCTGTAGTAGTTCTCTGACTGTGATCAGTTGCTACATACTCGCTACCTACAGACCACTGACACATATAGAGCTACTCCATTCCCAGAGAACCATGGCCTAGAGTTTGCTTGCTAGTGCTCAGTGCTGCTGGAGGAGACAGGAGCACATGGTGCAGCACATTAGGTCACACCAATCTAGACACCTGGAATGTAATGAAACTTTTTTTTTAATTCTCTTTATTGCCTGACTCAGCGTGGGGAATGTACCCCCTCTTCAGTACGTAGACCTCATACCCAGCATCCCTCCCAGGCTGCCTGGACTGGGACGCCCACAGTTTGTTCCCTGAAGTGGGACTCCCCAAAGGCAGGGACTGAGATCTACCTGAGGCCCTAGATGAGGCTTATGTCTGGGGCGTCATTTGGGGCAGAGGTCTGGGAATGTCACAATGCAGCTGGCCCAAGGATTTTCTTGTAAGTTTCCCCAGAGGCATGGACATACAGTGATGTCAGCACAGGTCAGGCCCACTCCCACACCTGACCTACCGACATCTACCTTCACCTCCCCCCCAAAGAATGGCCCAGCTGTTGCACACTCAGTCTCCACTGGGTGCAGTTGATATGCTGTGGAACCACAACCCTGCCTCCTGGAGGAGGAGAGCTGTCAGTTGGATGCTCATCCTACCCCCCCTCAGCTGACCCTCTGATGCACTGTGCTGTTTTTTGAACGTGGGTCATCAGCACTGCAGGTGATAGAGCTACCGCTGTGCTGGCAGGCCAGTTCAATGAAACATTTTTTCAGTATGCAAGTGAGGCCTCCCTGGAGTGGAGCCATTTGTAGGAATGTCACTGTACAGTTACAATTACAGTGAGTCTAAAGTTAAGCTCAGATCAATCCTACAGTACTTGGAATTCTCTGTAGATACAGAGGGCAGGATTTTCAAAGCAGATCTGTCACATATCCATCTGCCCTATTTTTTTTCCCAAAGATATTTTTCTCCCTTGGTGGATGGAGTGGCTAATTAGCCCTGTCTCCACCACCCCAGACTGGTGACAGCCTCCCCCATGGTCTACTTCATCTGAAGTCCCCCACAGATTCCCCCCATGGTGGGGCAGGAGAGGGGAGGGCCATACCCCCTCATGACACATCCAGATCGACCAAGCAGTTCCAGGCAGCAGTGCAGGCCTAGGGAAGATGGCCAGGGCTTCACAAAGCCCTATCTACTTTTTTCCATTTTCTCCCCATCCCATCTTCTGCTGCAGCCAGGTGTGAGTGCACTCTGTGAGGAGGCACACATGCATCATGTAGCCATGGCTCTTCCCTTCTGTGCCACCCATGTCTGCAATACCACCCGATCTCCACCTAGAGGCACACATCAGGCTAACAAGCCACCACTCCCCAGGAGTGGAGAACAGTCCATGGGATGCTCA
This sequence comes from Neoceratodus forsteri, assembly GCA_016271365.2. NCBI lineage: Eukaryota > Metazoa > Chordata > Ceratodontiformes > Ceratodontidae > Neoceratodus > Neoceratodus forsteri. The sequence goes on from JADMNL010000030.1 coordinate 202,495,667, forward strand.
GTCTTCTCCCACCCTGTTCAACCTCCAGCAACCCACGCTCATTCCTGAGCATGGGCCACCAGTGTGGCAGGAGGTAAAATGTTCAATGCCTCAGCCATCCACACCACCAGGCAGGCCTTGGTATCTGGTCTAATTGTGCCTGATGGGCGTCTGCTGGTCGGACACAGTTTACCACACACTTATGTCAATAAATGGTGCAAGGGGCTGCCAAAACCCAATTTGTGTCATTAACTGCAATATCATGCAAAATGCAATACACTGTTGTAAATTGCCCACAGCCTTTAAAAATAGCTGCAGGTGGCACGGTGCACTCTCCTCAATGCAGATGCATGTGGGTCTTGCCCTTGCATCTGTATCATGGGCTATGAAAGTCCCCCTCAGAAGCTTTACTCCTTGTAAAGCTGAGGGTTTGCTTATGGCAGAGCGAGACAGACTTTCTCAGCTCAAGATGTGTATGTGCTGCGAGGATGCAAATGCTCCTGTTTCCTAGAAAATGGCTGATTATGCATGTATGGGGCACTGATTCTCTCAATTAGAGGAACCAATGAAAGAATCATTTATACCATTCAATACAGCTGCCTGAAACAGGAGAGTGCTTCAGATTGTCCTAGCCAGGAATGTGTTTGATCACCACAGGGGTCCTGTAGCTTGCATACAAGATTCAACCCAGTATGGTTGATTCTTGAATATAGCAAGATTGGTTTTGGAAAGGCATGACTGTTTTTACAACTTGACATGACTGTTTCTGGTTTCTGACTGTTTTTTCTTTCCATATAGATTTTTTTCCACCTGTTTGGTGCACCAGCCAGGTTCTGTTCTGGTTCTCTCCTCGAGAGGACTCTCTCCACCTCGAAGCTCAGGGCATCCTCCTCCCTGCCCAGTGCTCCCTTTTTCCATTTTTTCTCCCCATTAACCTGAGGTCCTGGTACACAGATGCACATGTGCATGAAGGCTCGCACACGCTCCAAGATGCCAGTGATGCCTCTTCCTCCCACCCGGCCTAGCATTAGGTCCCTCCTTGGTTTGGCACTGCCATCAAGCCTCCACCTAGTGGCAGCCAAGAGCCGGGCAAACCCGATGTCCCTCCCCGGGAGAGGAGAGCTGCCAGGTGGCAGCTCAATCCAAGTCCTTGTCCCCCCAGCTGACCCCAGTGACCCATGCTCATTCCTGAACATGGGTCACTGACATGGGAAGAGGTATAGTGCCAGCGCCTCAGCCCTTTTTGCCACTGGGCCAGATGACTCTGAGTGTTTTTAAACAAAGGTTCATATCCTTGACACAAGGTTCCTGGGTAGATTTTGAAAATTGTGAAGCAAAGTGTTGAGTCATTAAAACTTAGTTTTACAGTCCAGCTACCAGTCGAGTGAGCAATATTTATTTTGGAAAGTCATGTCTGTTTCTGTAACTTGACATAATTGATTCTGGATCCTGCGTGCTTTCAAACCAAAGTTCATACCTCTGACATATGGTTTTTGGACACATTTTGAAAATTGTGAAACAAATTGAACTTGTGTCATTGCAACTTACTCAAGCTTGTACAGTTAAGCTAACAGCTAAGTAAGTTTGGTTATTTACAAAACCTGAAGCTGGGACTTCTGGGGCCCCAACATCTGTGTACTATACCATCTTTAAATAAGACATATGTTGGTCCAATAAAGGTATCAAACCTTCCAGTGACTCTTGTTTTCCAAGGACCAATACAACTAAAGGCCCCATATTCAGAGCCAGATGGAAGCACATGCAAAACAGTGTGTTGCACAAGTACAATGCACCGGCAGGTTCTGTTGTTATATTCAAACAGAATGCATGACTGGAACAGACCCCGCATTCTGTTTGAATATCGGACCTTAGATGCATGGCACAGAGCAGGTGGCCGCCATGTTGGACGTGGCACATCCAGGGTGCGGGGCTGATAACCACCCATAGGGGAATGCATGGAGCATACCTGGATGCACCGAGTCCCCCAAGGGTGATATTCAGCCCACACATGCAAATGAGCTCATTGGGCATGCATGGCACAAAGGGGCCTCATGCATGCCCATTATGGGCTCATTTGCATGGCTGTGCCAGCAGGACTGCACCAGTGAAGCCCCACCCTTTCCAGCCCTGAACACCGTCAAGTACAGAATTCAACCTAGCACCGTCTACCATGGTGCAGCATGCCCACCCTCCCCTGCCTCGATCACCATGCAGTGAAGCATGTCAACTACTCCCATTTTCCATAGTGTAGTGCCCCCCACCCGCTCCCTGATCACTGTCAGTAATAATATGAATCAAATATACTGTTTCGGTAGTGTAGTGCTCCTCCACCCGCTCCTTGATCACTGTCAGTAATAATATGAATCAAATATACTGTTTCCGTAGTGTAGTGCTCCTCCACCCGCTCCCTGATCACTGTCAGTAATAATATGAATCAAATATACTGTTTCCGTAGTGTAGTGCTCCTCCACCCGCTCCTTGATCACTGTCAGTAATAATATGAATCAAATATACTGTTTCCGTAGTGTAGTGCTCCTCCACCCGCTCTCTGATCACTGTCAGTAATAATTTGAATCAAATATACTGTTTCCGTAGTGTAGTGCTCCTCCACCCACTCCCTGATCACTGTCAGTAATAATATGAATCAAATACACTGTTTCCGTAGTGTAGTGCTCCTCCACCCGCTCCCTGATCACCGACAACAGTAATGTAACACATCGATACCAGTACTAATCGGTACTGGGGAACTCACTGTATATAAAACATGCTCATTGGTTGAGAGCATCCTATATATAGTGAGTTCCCTGGTCTTTTTGCTGGGGCAGAGGTATCAGTTGAAGTTTGAAAATGTGGTGAGGTTCTGGAAAGCTAACTTTGTTATAAGTTTCTGTAAGTTGTTATTGTTTGTAAGTTGTGTTTTAAAATTGGCCTAAGCTCCTTAAGAACTTTCTGGAATAGAGGGACACAAATTCTTAAATCTTTCTGTGCTAGCTGGAGACTGTTCTTGTGGGGGAGGGTCTTTGGCCAGTAACACAGCCAGCCAATCAAGGTTGTTTGCATTTCAGTTAATCTCTGTTTAAAATTCTCACTGAGGCATTTTAAATCTTCTTGCTGGGGCAGAGGTATCAGTTGAAGTTTGAAAATGTGGTGAGGTTCTGGAAAGATGACTTTGTCATAAGTTTCTGTAAGTTGTTATTGTTTGTAAGTTGTGTTTTAAAATTGGCCTAAGCTCCTTAAGAAATTTCTGGAGAGCCCTCCCACCTACCCTGTGCATTAGCCTTTCTTAAATACAGAAGAGCCACTGGGGGTTGACCTTAAAGGCTGGGAGGAGGAGTTTAGGGAGTTGCAAACTTCCCCTGTGAGCAAACTCTTAAGGCTAATAGTCAGGTGGGGAAAAGTTCAGCCACTCAAGTGTTGCAAGTTTAAAAGTCTTGGATTAGTGGGGAACCCTGGTGGCTCACCCAAGGAAACCTACTTGGAAGGATGGGACCACATGTCATTAGGGCGGCATCTTTGGGAGGGTAGTGGGGTGCACAGGGTGTGGGGCAGCCATGATACTGGACTGGGTTTGGAAGTTCAGTGGTTGCCCAGTGTGCTACCAGCTGGCACAGCTTAGGGAGAAGGTTGAAGGGATTAGGAGATGGCTGGGGGAAGGGGGGAGGTATGGTTGGGGAATAGGGCAGGGGCTCTCCCACGGGGTTGCACCAAGCACTAGGGGTGGGGTTATAGAGAAAGGAGTGCAGGATAGTACTCTGGGGTCACATAGAGACCATGGCAGATGGGGCCCAAAAGGAGGATACTACGAAGGAAGCAGGCAGGTAACTGGGGACCCTTACAGATGGGGGACAAAGGGAGAACATTCTCAGGGAAGTAGGCAGATGGCTGGGGCTGGACAGAAGGAAGCGATAGGGGGAGGTGGATCAGACCTTAAGCTCAGTAACCACTTCAGTTCTCTTCTCCTGCTTGAGGATGGGGGGATGTAGCCATGACAGGGGTGGTTAGAGATGGAAAGGGAGTAGGGGGCAGGAGGTGGGGGCTGGATAGCAGGAGGAACATGGGGGAACTTGGAATACAGGAAAACAGGGGGAACAGGGTATCAGAGCAGGAGGATGAGGGGGTAGGGGGAGGAAAGCACAAGGAAAATGACCGGTTGGGAGGAAAGGGCAAGGAGAAGGACCAGAAGAACAAGGAGGATACAGTAAAGGGAGCTGAGAGTTTAGGCCAGGGGAGCATGACAAGCAAGGAGGGGCTGAACAGAGACAGGAAGGAAGGAAGGAAGGATGAGCCAGGCTAGTTTAGCAGTTGGGTGGAAGGACCAGTTGCGAGCAATAATGGTGGGGGTAGCGAGGTACAGAAGGATACTCAGGAGGATGAGAGGCATAGGATCGGAGGGGAGGGGGTGGCCAGAGTAAATAAGGAGGGGATGGCAGGTGGCACCCAGATGGGGGAGGAGCAAGGAGCCAGCTGGGGAGAGGGGCTGGTAGAAAGGATGAGGTACATGGAAGGGGGTGGAATGGAGGAAAAGGGCCAGCCAGAGTGCTCCTATTGGGTGATTCCATGATCAGGGGATCAAATGGGATAGGGAGGGAGAAGTCTGCCTGGTTAGAACAAAATGCTTCCTTGGACTAATGGTGCACAGGGCCAAGCATGAGGTATATCAGCTGGCAAAGGATTGTGGAGGTTCCCCGGACATACTGGTCCACCTGGGTACCAATGACATTGAGGGAAATAGTGAGCTAGAGATACAGGCAAGGTTCAGGGAGCTTTCCAGGGTCTGTCATGATACAGGATGCACAATTTCCTTCTTGGAAATCCTGCCAGTACCAAGGACTAGTGGGGAACACAAGAGGAAGATTAGGGTGATAAACCAGTGGCCCAGGGAGTGGTGTGGGGCTAGAGGGTATGGGTTGATGGGGGATTGGGGGGAGACCTGGGAGGATAAGGGGCTGTATGCTAGATATAGGCTCCATCTCAATTCAGAGGGGAATTAAATCCTTAAGTTGAAAATAGAGGGGTTCATTGGTGAAAGGTGAGGTTTAAACTTGTGAAGGAGGGAGGGATGGGAGAAAAGGCTGTCGAGAAGGGTCCCGATAAAGGAGGGACTCTGTCTCCACCCCCCCTGGGGAGCTGGGAGAATGCAGGAAAAGGCCGACTGGTAAGGTGTAGACCAGGGTAAGACAGAATCCCCATGGGAACACGAGCAGGGGAAATGGAAGTATAGGGAAAAGGTGGAAGGTGGTCCTGCTAAATGCCAGAAGCTTGGGCAATAAAATGCCTGAGCTCCAGGTGATGCTAACTGAGGGAGAGGTGGACGTGGCAGCGGTGACTGAGACCTGGGCCACCGCAGGGCACGACTGGGACCTGAACCTGGAGGATTACACTATGTTCAGGAAGGACAGGGGGGAGGGAAATGGAGAAGGGGTAGCAGTAATAGTCAAAAACTGCATTGCCATAGGTGGAGTGGAGGAGGCGGAGGGAACTGTGGAGGCAATTTGGGTCACCTTGATAATGGGGGGGCAAGAGAGTAAAAATAGGAGTGGTGTATAGACCCCCTGCACTGGTGGAGGACCTGGAGGAGAGTCTGGTGGCAGATGTTGGGAGACACTGCAGATTGGGAAGGGGAAGGGTGGTGGTGTTGGGGGACTTAAACATACCACTGTGCCACATAGAAGACTATTACACAAACTGGGGAATATGGGTGTGGGCAGGACAGTAGTGTGGTGGGTAGGTAACTGGCTGGGTGGCAGAACACAGAGGGTGGTGGTAAATGGCTGTCACTCCACAGAGGGAAGAGTGACCAGTGGGGTACCACAGGGATCAGTGCTGGGACGGTCCTATTCAACATCTTCATCAGTGACATTGCACAGGATATAGAAGGCAGAATTTCACTGTTCGCTGATGACACAAAGCTCTGTAATAGAGTAGACACCAGAGGGTGTAGACAGAATGAGAAGGACCTGCAGAAACTTGAAGAATGGTCAAGGGTTTGGCAGTTGAAATTCAATGCAAAGAAGTGCAAGATAATGCATATGGGGCACAAAAACCCTGGCACAATATATCAGTTGGGGGTGAGGATATAGCATGCACCAAGCAGGAAAGGGATCTTGGGGTTGTCATCTCTGATGACCTCAAGGTGAAAACAGTGTGACAAGGCATCGGGTAAAGCAAATAGGATGCTGGGATGTATAGGCAGGGGCATCACCAGCAGGAAAAGGGAGGTCATAATTCCGCTATACAAGACACCAGTGAGGCCCCACCTGGAGTACAGGTGTACAGTTCTGGAGACCATACTCACGTAAGGACATAGACAGGGGTAGAAGGTTCAGAGGAGGGCAACAAAGATGGTGCATGAGTTGCATCACAAGTCCTATGAAGACAGGTTGAAGGAACTGAACATGTACTCCCTGGAGGAGAGGAGGGAGAGGGGATATGATAGAGACATACAAGTATCTTACAGGAGGAACAGGGTGCAGGAAAACACTATTTTAAGCGAAAAGATGTTTCAGGACTAGAGGGCATGGGATGAAGTTGGAGGAGGACGATTCAGAGGAAACATGAGAAAGAATTTCTTCACAGAACGGGTGGTGGACAAGTGGAACACCCTGCCAGAGGAAGTGGTGGGGGCTGAAACAATCACGGGATTTAAGAATGCATGGGATAGACATAAAGGAATTCTAGAGGTCAGGGGTAAGGGGAAATAGACTTCTAGGAAAACAAACTGAACTTACAAGCTCAAATGGGCAGACTAGGTGGGCCATAGGCCCTTATCTGCCGACACTGTCTATGTATCTATGTATGTATCTATGTACCAGGAACAGACTGGGAGACTATGACATCCTCGGTGGCCAGGGAACAGAGGTTGTTGGATGTCTTTCAGGACGCATTCCTAACTCTGCAGGTGGGGGAACCAACCAGGGAGGAGCGGATACTGGATGTGGTCCTGGCAGACAGTGACCAGACTGGGAGCCTGGGGGTAAGGAACCCGTTAGCGGGGAGCAACCATGCCATGGTCTGGTTCTGCCTGAACCTAGAAGGGTAGAAGGCTGCACAAAGATGGAGGTAACTGACTTCAGGGGGGTGGATTTCAAGGAAATGGGAAGGATCCTTAAGGAGACTTGGATGGGATTGGGCCAGACATGGATGCTGACAGTAGGCAGGAAATCATCAGGAGGGGGATGCAGGATGCTACCAGCACCTGCGCAAGAGTAAGACGAAAATGCGGTAGGGCCCGAAAACCCTGCTGGTGGACAAGGGAGGTTCAGGAGGTGGTGAGGGGAAAGAAGGCAGCCTATAGGCAATTCAGGTTCTCTAGGAGTGAAAGGGACTAAGGGGAGTATGAGCTGATGGCCAGATGGGCCACTAGGGTGGTGAGGGCAGCTAAGGCAAGAAAGGAGCAGAACCTGGCCAGGGAAATTAGGAGAGGGAACAAGTTGTTCTTTAGATACATTGGGGAAAAATGAAGGGTGAAGGGGCAGATTAGCAGGATTAAAACAGGGGAGGGATGGGCACAAGACCTGGGGGAGCAGGCTGAGGTACTAAATGAGTACTTCACCTCAGTTTTCACCAAGGAAAATTGGGGAGGGGCTGCATCAAACATGGTTGGAGATGGTGAAACTAAGGAGGGGGACCTCACCGATTGGCGGGTCTGGGGAGGGGCATCACTGACAGGTGGGGGGAAGGCAAAGCAGGGGGATGAAGTAGTGGAGGTGGAAATCACAGCAGAGAGAGAGTGAGGGATGCCCTCAGGTTTCTTAAGATGGAGAAAGCACCAGGGCCAGATAAATTGCATCTCAGAGTGCTGAAGGAACTGGTGGATGTCCTGGCAAAACCCCTGGCGCAGCCCTTCAGCATCTCTCTGAGCACAGGGTGGGTGCCCCAGGACTGGGAGGTGGTGCATATAGTGCCTATACATAAGGGGGGTCAAGGGAGGTGGCAGGGAACTACAGGCCCATCAACCTGACATTGGTGGTGGGCAAGGTGATGGAGGGCATTGTCAAGGAGAGACTAGGGGGGGACCTGGAAAAATTGGGGTGCCTGGACGATAGACAGCATGGATTCATCCCGGGGAACTCGTGTCAGACAAATCTTGTGGAGTTCTATGACTGGGTGATGAGTGCCTTGGATCTGGGTAGACCAGTGGACATCCTCTTTCTTGACTTCAGCAAGGCGTTTGACTCTGTTCCTCATGGGGGCCTGTTGGATAATCTGGGAGAAATGGGGGTGGGGAATCAGATGATCAGATGGATAGGCAATTGGCTGCAGAACTGGACCCAGAGGGTCGTGGTTGGCGGGATAGTCTTATTCTCAAGGACGGTCATTAGTGGAGTCCCTCAGGGCTCAGTTCTTGGGCCTCTCCTGTTCAATGTCTATGTCTCTGACATAAGGAAGTGTTTCAGGAGTGAGATGAGTCTCTTTGCAGATGACTCAAAACTGGGGGCGGTGGTGGATGGGGAGATGGGAAGGGTGGCCCTACAGGGGGACCTGGAGTCTCTGGAAAGGTGGTCTAGAAAGTGGAAGCTGAGGTTCAGTGCAGGGAAATGCAAGGTACTGCACCTGGGAGCCAGAAACCCAGGCCAAGTGTACACCCGGGGGGGAAATGCTACAAGTCTCGATGGCAGAGAGGTACCTAGGGGTGGTGGTGGATGTCAAGATGAACAACTCAGAGACTTGTAGGAGGGCAGTGGCAAAGGCTAGCTGGATTCTTGGATGCATCACTAGGGGGATCACCTCCAGAAGGAGGGAAGTGATACTCCCCTGTATAACTGCTTGGTGAGGCCGCACCTGGAGTACTGCGTGCAGTTTTGGAGGCCACACTTAAAGAGGGACATTGAACTCCTGGAGAGGGTCCAGAGGAGGGCAACCAAAATGATTTGGGGCTTGGGGGATAGGACCTATGGGGAGAGGCTCGAAGAGCTAAATATGTACACATTGGAAGAGAGACGGGACCGGGGGGGACATGATAGAGGGTTTTCAGGTACATGAAGGGGATAAATGGGGAGAAGCAGTCATGGTGCTCCGAAGGAAGGGGGGGCAACTAGAGGGCATGGGTGGAAGCTGGAAGGGGGAGAGATTCAGGGGAGAAAGGAGAAGGTGCTACTTCACTGAGAGGGTGGTGGAGCCATGGAATGCGCTGCCTGGGAGGCTGGTGGAGGGGTTCAAGAGGGGGCGGGACAGGTACAGGGGAAGGGTTCTGGAAGCAAAACCAGTGCAGCGAGAATATCCGGGACTGGGAAGGGGAAGCCAGAGAGGGAGAGAGGGGCAGCAAGGTCAGCTCCCAGGTTGGGGGATGACCAAACGAGCAGACACGAAAGACCGTTAGGCCTATTCTGCTGGCATTTTAGTATGTTAGTATGATCAGTCGGCGGCTGGCAGTGGCAGGGTGCAGACTGCTGTGCAAGTCACCAGCTCCGGTGGGGTTGTGGGAGGTTTGGGGAGCAATGGCTACTGGGATGAGGGGTTGGGGGTGCCATCTCACACAAACTGAAAATGGAAAAAATAAACAGAGGCACTCCACAGAGACAAAAACACTTTGATGTTAAACAGTTAATCCCAAGTTTATCGAGAGCACAGCACTGAGCCCCAACACTTTACCTTGTATGTGTGAAGCTTTTCCTCTTCTTATTAAGCTGTGGTGATTACATTTTATTTATTTAGTGTTTGTTTACTGGGTAAGATACACTAGACAAGTAAATGCCTATTTTCAGGAACAACCTGGAAATTACATCAGGGAATAATAACACAGGAAGAATACATGATGGATAAAGCAGTCAGGGACAGCTAACAGATGATAAACAGTGTAATCATGAAACACACATTGACTAGATTGCAGAAAATGTACGATTACATGCACATTTTTATTTAGTTACATGTTAATCATATGACGTGCTTTGGTAATCCTTATGTATTGCATAGTACTGCATAGACATGAAGTGCGGTTTACACAACAATTATACACGTATCATATTGAATTAAACAGGTTATTGATGAGACGTTTGTTAGAATTCTCCCATGAATTACATGATATTTCATGTTTACCTTTGTTCATTTTGACGGTGAACAGTACAACTATGAAGACAGGAACAGTGAAATATAACGATGAGGAGTCAACAGCAAATCCTTACTAAAATCTGGCACTGCATGTATGCGTACTAGAAATATTGATCCAGTTCCCATGCAATATGTATACCTAGTAATGCATGAGGTGCAACTCCAAAGGACTGCACATCAGTAACATGCATATCTCAGTATGCAGTAATCGTATGTGTGATACCTGCACGTCACAATATGCAGTGCCACCAGTTAGTGTAGTGTTACCCAAAGCTCTTCACATACTTCTGTATCCATCTTATGATCAGATTACAGTATGTAAGAAGTGTGATGTACAGATGGCTAGACAGTGTCTTGATAGTATTTTGAGCCCTAGTAAGACTATCTTTCTATTTGTTGGTGTTTGATTAATAAAGTAAATTTCAAACATCATGATTTGCAAACCACAGTGGAATGGGAAGAGGACTATTAGCAGTCTCCTTGTCAAATTGAGATGGTTTCTTGCTGAGATAAACAAGAATTATTCTGTCAAGAATTTTATAAATCACATTTTTTTATTTGTAGCTGTTCACAAACATTTACAGGTGGCAAATAGAATTAGGAGAGCTTCATAATAGTATAGTTTTAAGTCTTCATAATTGTATGCCTTAAACCCACCTTGGAATGATCAATATAGTGTGATGATAGAGCCAATAAATAAAATAAAAATATACTGTAATTAGACAGCGTGCATTCCCAAGATTGGAAAAGAATATCCCACTGGAAGGGATTTAGGTTTCCTTATTTTGGACTGCTCTGAAAGTTCTAACTCCAACAACATTTAGTTTGCATGCAAACACAGTAGAGATGAGGGTCAAGGACAATGCTTACATACAAGACTTCCCACATAGTCACTGTCACGAACCCACTCCTGAGAGTCAGGTCCACTGAGCTCACAGTGCCCACACCTAAGTGCAGTCCATGACAGGGAGGGTGAAACAGGGGATACGCTCTTTGTATCCTTCTATAGTGTGCACTGAATTCACAATGGAATACTTGCCACAAAGTCCCAGGGTCCCCTCTATGCTCTGGATCAGGGTACAATACTAGTCTCTAGTCTTGCAGCCAAATATGAACCCTTCTTGTTTGTTACACAAAGGGGAAAGATACAGGAGTTACAACCTCTTCAGGGTAGCATTGTAGCCTTGATTCTGCCTTCTCCCAAAAGGCGTGCAATAATCTGGTTCAAATTCCCACAAACCCTTCCTTGAGACTTCGGTATTCCCCCTATCTTTATCCAGACTTTCCCTTTTCAGACCCTTTGTTCAATTTGGTAGCTTATGATGGCACCCCTTAGCAATAACAGTTTAGTCACAGATTATTACTGAAACATCCCACAATCACACACACAATATAGAAATCTCACTCAGGCAGGTTTCTTAAACAAAACAAATGTTTTTACTAAATAATTATCATACATTACAACAAAAAGATTTGATCAATTTGGTCACAGAATAACACAAATAAAAAGTGGACATGTACATACAAGAAAAAAAAAACTCCTTAGAACTGTTAGCTAAATTCTACCTTAAATTCTTAGTGGATTGAAGTCCAAGAAAAGTAAATGAAAGTTTCAGTTTCCTTTGATAGCAGTCTTGATTCTTGTGTGTCAGGAGACGAATGTCCCTTGAAGATGCTCAGCAAAATGAGAGAGAATGACTCTGGTTTTTAAGCTCTTTATATAGTTTCCAAAATCCTTAATCTGTCCTAATTTTAAGGCCAGTAGATGTCAGTCTTGCACTTTCCCAACAACACAATTTTCTGGCTACCTTGTGATGTCATACTTCCCTGACAATTATGACACCTGTAAGAAATTCGCAATGGCCTGCCAGAATGGATATTCATCTCATCTCATCTCATCTCATCTCATCAAAGGCAATATACCATGGCAGTTTCCTGGAACCAAAGCATCCTGCCTTTTAGGTCAAAAAGGGCTATCTCCTGAACATTTTATTTACCTCTGTTTACCTCAGTTAGTTAATCAGGGAATACCCTTTGATCAGCTACCCCAAGCCTTTGACAAGTAATTGCCAGCTTCCTGGCAAGCAAGCTGATTCCTCTCAGGTCAGAGGAAGGTCAAACATTTTAAAAGAAACCCAGTCTCTCTCACTATCCTATGAGACCTTTCCTTAACACTGGCTTTCATGTGGCATGTACACATACACAAAATATAACAGAATATAACACCATATGTCTGTACATCTGACTGGCAGTGGCATAGCTCGCACATCCATCCCTCCCTCCTAGACTGAATTTGTGGAAACACGACCCCTACTGCATGGTTAGGTTTTCACAAATTTGGTTACTGTTCTAACTGGTGAGATAGGCCATCTTCATTGGCATTGGCTGATCTGGCCTGGTGGGTAATTGTCATATCGTAGACATATAGGGTTATACTTTACCTTAAGAGATGACCATGTGTTTTACCCATCTAATTAAGCCACACCAGGGGGTTATGATCGGTCTGTACCTCAAAGCATCTCCTGTAGTGGTATGGCTCTAATTTCTTCAGGGCCCATACCAGTGCAAGGCATTCCTTTTCCACCGTGGAGTATGCCTGCTCCCGGCGAAGTAACTTTTTGCTCAGGTATACGATTAGGTGATCTTTTCCCTGATTAGAGGTCTGACTGAGGACTGCTTCAATCCCCACATCTAAGGCATCTGTCTGTACAACAAACTGCCTATTGTAATCTGGACTGGCTAACACAGTGGCACTGCACAGTGCCTCCTTTAGCCATATGAAGGCTCTTTCACAGGCTGGCTCCCAGTCTACCTTTTTGGGCTTTCTTATTTTTAGCAGGCCAGATAGGGGAGCTGCCAGGGTACTGGAATTTAGAACAAACTTTTGATAGTACCCTGCGGTCCCTAAGAAGCTTCTAACCTGCTTCTGTGTTTCAGGTGTAGGCTACACCTCTATTGCCTTGATCTTTGCTTTATTAGGGTGAAGCTGCCCCCACGCCACTACATGACCCAGGCATGCCACCTCCACCATAGCCACCTGGCACTTTTCAGCCTTGACAGTGAGCTCTGCCCTCTGTAACCTGTCCAGCACTTCCTTCACGTGGGACAGATGTTCCTTCCAGCTGGTACTGAAGATGGCAATATCACTCAGATATGCCACTGCTTACTCTTCAGTACCATGTAACACCTGGTTGACCAACCTTTTGAAGGTGGCAGGGGCGTTCTTCATTCCAAAAGGAATTACCCAGAATTTGAATAACCCTATTGGACTGATGAAGGCTGACCACTCTCTAGCTCTGGCAGTTAACTCCACCTGCCAATACTCTTTCATTAAATCAATTGTGGTGAGGTATGTCACCCCTCCCAACTTGTCTAGTAGTTCATCCGTCTGTAGCATTAGGTGGGTGTCAGACTTTATGACTGCGTTGAGTCAATGATAGTCCACACAAAAGCGAGTAGAGCCATCCAGCTTGGGAACGAGGACTGTGGGTGAGGCCCAGAGACTGGGATTTCTGGATTACCCCTAAATCCAGCATTTCCTCCACCTCCCTCCTAATGTCCTTTAGGACGGCCTCTAACACCTGGTAGGCTGTCCGCCTTATGGACGCTTGTGTCCCCATGTCTACATCATGTGTTGCTAAGGGGGTTCATCCAGGCTTGCCCTTAAACAAAGGGGTAAAGTCCTCTAAAACCTCCCTCACATCCTGGGACTGTTCCGGGGTCAACTGGGATGACAGTTTGATTGTCTCCACAGGGGACTTCTGTTTGGTTTCCTCCAGCAAATTCAGTAGGGGGTCTTCTTCATCCTTCCCCTCCCCAGGACTACACACTGCAAATACCATGTCAGCCCTATTTGCATATGGCTTTATCATGTTGACGTGGTACATTCTATGGTTATGTCTCCTGTCAGGCAGTTCTACAATAAAGTTCATGTAATTTACCTGTCTGACTACCTTATATGGTCCCACCCACTTGGCCTGCAGCTTGTCCTTCCACACTGGGATTAGGACCATGGCTTCCTGATCTGCACTGCATGAGCGAGCGCTGGTTCTGTGGTTGTACCAGACCTTTTGCTTCTGTTGGGCACCTGACAGGTTGCTTTGGGCCACCCCCATAAGCTCCTTCAGCTTCTCCCTAAACTTAAGGACATACTCCATTATGAGAGTTCACTGGGTAGCGTGTTTGCCTTCCCAGTCTTGCTGGATCAAGTCTAGGGGCGCATGCACCCTACATCCATATAAGAGTTTGAAGGGGAAAAACCCTGTTGACTCCTGGGGTACCTCCCTGTATGCGAACAATAGGTGGGGAAGGTATTTCTCCCAGTCCCTCCCATGCTGTTCAGCAAACACTTGGAGCATTGATTTTAGGGTACCATTAAACCTTTGTACAAGCCCATTGGCTTGTGAGTGATAAGATGTCATGCGTCTCTGCACCAACACACACACACTTCTCCCACAAACACTTCATCAGGTTGGACATGAAGGTACTCCCTTGATCAGTGATAACCTCCTGCAGAAACCCGACATGGGAGAAAATCCCTAGCAAGGCATCTGCCACTTTGTCCTAAGTGAGGGGAGGGTGACCAGCTCTGGGTATCGGGTGGTGTAATTGACCACCGTCAGGATAAACCTTTTCCCCGAGGAGCTTGGGTGCTCAAGGGTTCCACAATATCCATTCCTACCCTCTGGAATGGCTCCTCCACAATGGGCAAGAGAATTAGGACAGCTTTAGTTTTACTACCCACCTTCCCTATTTGTTGGCACTGGTGACAAGAACTGCAATATTCCTTCACCTGCTGGGTGAAGTTGGGCCAATAGAAATTCAAGGCCAGTTGCTGCATGGTGCGCGCAATGTCCAGATATCCAGGCATGGGGATATCATGAGCAGTCTTGAGCAACTGTTCACAGTACATCTGGGGAACAACAAGCTGCCTGCCCATCACCCTTCCCTCTGTCCTCACATCCTGTGTATACAGCAGTCCATTGTCCCAAAATACTCTGTCTTATGTAACCTCCGTATGTCCCATCAGATTCTGCACAAACCCTCAGCCTCTCCAAACTAGAGTCAGTTCTCTGAGCAGCTGCAAAATCTTCACATTTTCCCAAGGTATGGGACATGTCCCCCTCAGATCCTAAACTGGGGTCCATAGCTCTAGCTTCAGGGCATTCAGGGTTGCTGCCATCCCTAACCTTCTGACCATCTGTTACCCCTCCCTCCTCAGAGTAACCGTCTGTAGCTGTTTTGTGAACTGCTCCTTGGGGAAGTCCTACCTCCCTTTCACTACTCTCCATGTTAGGAGACACAGGCTGGGGAAACAGCCTCCCATTTTTTTGCACAGGGGCTTCTATGGGGCTCAGTGAGCTACAGGTGGCCTTTGTTGTCTGACTGCGGGTATCCACACACCAGCCCTTCTGGAGACTGTTCCCTATAATCACATCCAGGGCGAGATTGTCTGCCACTGCCATTTTTTGCACCATCTCTCCTGTTTCACCCCAGTCCAGAAGAATGTTAGCAACTGGCAGAGTTTTCTCCTCCCCAGAGAATCCCCTTACCATTACAAACAGATTAGGTATAAGCTGTTTAGGCCCAACCAAATCCCCTCTTGCTAAGATAAGAGACGCCCCCATGTCCCTTAACCCATGGGTCTGCACCTCATTTACAGTAACTGGATGTATGTGCTCCCTTATCTTTATAAGCATGCTTTCAGGGATACACAGTGCACACAACTCTGTTCGAGCACCACTTTGTTCACTCTGTGTCTTTTTAGGACATTGTCTAGCAAGATGCCCTGGCTGTTTACAAAACCAACAGTCATCATTTCTTTTATCTGAGAAATCCCTTTTTTGTAACCTGGGGCTTCCCCCTTTCTGCATAAGCTGTGAGGGTTTTAGCTGCCCTGAAAGCATGCTTTTCCCTTTCGGCCCTGCCACACCTGTTCCACTACCTTTCAGAGCAGGCCTGCTCCTGGCATAGCGATCTGAGAGCTCAGCAGCTTGCTGCGCTGTTTTTGGATCTTGGTCCTATAGCCAGATTTTCAACTCTGCTAGGCAAGCCCAAAAGAACTGCTCTAAATGTACAACCTCCTCAATTTTCCCCACAGAATTTGCTTCTACTCCTCCCACCAATGCTTTAAAAGCTGCCATTGCTTTGTGGCTAGTTCTTCAAAGCTCATGTCAGGGCTTTCTCGGAGTTTACGGAATTTAACCCTGTAGGCCTCAGGAGTCAGTTTATACTTTTTAAGTAAAGCAGTTTTGAGTATCTCATAGTCTTGGCTATCATCATTATCCAGTTGGCTTAGTGCCTTATGCCCTTTATCAGTAAGCAGCAGGGATAGCTGGAAGCTCCAGGACTCCCTGGGTACCTTGACCTGGATACAGACCTTTTCAAGTGAATTAAAAAATGCTTCCATATCCTCCCCCTCTTTAAATTCCACTGTTGATTTGGAACTTAATTTATACCCCAGCCCCGTAGTTTCAGGTCTATTCTTGCCACTTACCTCCTCTGGCATTTGTCGTTGGAGTCTTAACTTCTCTAGTTCAAATTCCCTCTTGTGCTCTTTTTCCTCTCTCTTGGTATTTCTCTGGCACTGCTGTTCCTGCATCTCCAGTTCAAACCTCTTCTGTTCTCTTTCCTGCTGGGCTTTGAACTTTTTCTTCTCCAGCTCCAGTTTCCTCAACTCAAACTGTAGCCTGATCCCTTCTAGCTCCAGCTCTGTGGTAACCTTTCCCTGCTGCTGTGGCTCTGGGCTCCCTCTGGTCTCACTGTCCTCCTCCCTAGGACTAGACTCTGTGATGGACCCCGGCACCCTCATGCCCAGGCTCTGGTCCTTTTCAGTCACTGGCCATGACTTGAGGTTCTGGGAAGCCACTAGCTCATTGGCTGTCATGAGAGCCTCCATGGGGTGCGTTTTGGTTCACCCCTCGTACTGGACCTCTCTTTCTTGACACAACTGCCTTAAGTAGTCTGTAGTGTATTCACTGTAGTTGGAAGCCATCTAAGCCATCTTGTTCCCTAACTACTACTACACTAGCTTTCACTGAAAAAAAAAAAGAAAACTGGTAGGGAACTTTATACTGTACCCAAATTATTGTTTTCCAAATTTCTGCCCTGATTGTGTGTGGATTGTTTTCAGTTTATCAGTCTTATACATTGGCCTTGAATCCAACTGTTATACCTGTGCCACCACTGTCTCTTGAATCTCACTGCTACCAGATCTCTTGGATCCCACCACTGTGCATCAGATCTGTCACAAACCCACTCCTAAGGGTCAGGTCCACTGAGCTCACAGTGCCCACCACTAAGTGCAGTCTGTGACAGGAAGGGGGAAACAGGGGATACCCTCTTCATGTCCTTCAATAGTGCTCACTGAATTCACAACTGAACACTCACCACAAAGTCCCAAGGTCCCCTCTTTACTCTGGGTCAGGGTACAATACTAGTCTCGAGTCTTGTAGCCAAATATGAATCCTTCTTGGTTGTTACACAAAGGGGGAAGATCCATGGGTTACAACCTCTTCAGGGTAGTGTTGTAGCCCTGATTGTGCCTTCTCCCAGAAGGCGTGCAATAACCTGGTTCAAATCCCCACAGACCCTTCCTTGAGACTTTGGTATTCCCCATATCTTTATCCAGACATTCCCTTTTCAGACCCTTTGTTTGATTTGATAGCTTATGATGGCACCTCTTAGCAATAACAGTATAGCCACAGATTATTACTGAAACATCCCACAATCACACACGCAATATAGAAATCTCACTCAGGCAGATTTCTTAAACAAAACAAGAGTCTTTACTAAATAATTAAACAATTACCATACATTGCAACAAAAAGGTTTTATGAATTTGGTCACAGAATAACACAAATAAGGAGTGGACATGTACATATGATAAAAAAAGTCTTAAACCTGTTAGCTAAGTTCCACCTTAAAGAACAGGTTCCTATTACCTGTTTTGCTGCTGTCCCCCAGCCTCGTCAATAATTGACATGTTCAGTATTCATTTCCTGAAATGTGGTTTAAAAATCCATTGTTGTTTAAAAGTTATGTTACTCGTAAATTCCAATTTTGGCATGCCAGCAAAAAAACCACACTGACTTCCCAGTCCTAATACCACCCCCCCCCACATTGGCCCAGGCAGCCCTGTTTTGTGATGTCACAAAATGAAGGCTATGTGAGCATGCCCCATTGAATACTATGGGGCCGATATTTCCACCTATTTTTATACTCTTTACAATTGGGATTTTATTAAATCAAAGTGATCGATCAACTAATAGGGACCCCATAACTCAGTGTAACATAATCTAGTGGGAAGAAGAAGAAACAAAAGAAGACAAAGAAGAAGAGGAAGATGAAGTAGAGGAGGAGGAGGAAGAAGAAGTAGAAGAAACAACAACAACACAGAGGCATAGATTGTGTTAGGAGAAAAAGACAGACATCCATCCATGCTGCCCATTTCTGTGCCTAGCTGCATGCTGAATATAACACAGGTCTGGATTTAGACATCTGATAGCCCTGGTGGCTGTCAGTCATCTCATTCCCCAGGTATTGCTCCCCTCTTCTGCTCGTGGGTCCCACTGTTTCTTTATATCTGTCCCTCCTAAGTCTAAAACCTGCCATAGTCTTGGCTGCAACCACCTCTCTGGCAACCTATTTTGCCACTTCATCACCCACTCTGTGAAGAAGAACTTCCTTGTGACCTTCTGAATCTCCCTTCACTAGTCTCCGCCTGTGTCCTCTAGTTCAAACTGAGTGGAAACACAAACAGAAGGGGTAACTCTGTGAAGTTGGCAGGGGGTAAATATAAGAGGGGTACCATAAGAATTTTTTCATTGAAATGGAAGTTGAAGGGTGAAATAGACTAATCCGAAACAGGTGGCTTCTGCAAAAACAGTGGGGTGACTGAAACATGGGCGGGGAGCAGATGCATAGGCTTTGTAAATTTGGTATAAAACGGGAAGGGGGTGGAGAACTGTGTAGTGTCACTAAGGCTCTGACAGTCTACATTGAATAGAGAGGACCGATTAGATAAATGGTGCTTTTCTGCTAGCAAATTCAATGTTTCTATGTAGTTACTGTGCCTTTGTTCCCTGAGAACAACTCCTTACAATCCACCCTGTTTATTCCTTGCAAGAACTTGCATCTCTCAACTATAACCCACCATTACCTCCTGGACACTAGTGTATACATGTTAAGGTCTGCTAACCATTTCCTCATACAAACTCCCCTGCTTCCTCAGGATCATCTCTGTGACCCTCCTTTGTATGACCCCCATGTGGTCCCTGTCTTGAGGTGCGAATGCCAGAAGTACCTGCACTAGTACTCCAAGTGTGGCCCTACTGGGGATTTGTTCAAGGGCAGAATCACCTTCTGCTGTCAAATACCCTTACTATACGTCCCAGCATCTCATTTGTCTTCCCATACGCTTTGTTGTCCTGCTCGATGGACTCGTGGCTGTCATTAAAGATGGCTCAGGTCTTTCTCCTCTCAGTTGTCTGCACCACCCTTACATCCAGGTGTCTGTTTTATGGTTCTTTCTCCCAGTGTGCATCATTTTGCAGTTTGTTGGTTTGAACTTTACCTGCCATAATCTGGACCACTTGTCCAATTTTCCAGGTTTCTGTTTTGAAAGAAGAAGAAGGATAAGAGATCCTAACTTCAGAGTTACTGGTTTACAGTGTTTGTCAACAAAACTGCTAAATCTGTCAGGAGACACTATCGGTCCAAACTGCTGGAATTATAACAACACCACTGGGTTTGTGGTAATTGAAATCAATAAGAAATCCTTAAATCTCATGTTTTAAAACTGGAGTTTAACTTTTCCAGTCACTGTCAATGTATGACTTGGTTATCACCTAATTGTAGAACATGAGGATGAGATGATTATTAAGTACAGTATATGTGATGAAAGGGGCCACGAAGAGTCAATTTTCCAAGCTGTCCAATGATAATTCATTTCTGTGTCAACAAACAAACTTGTGCCTGTGTCTGTTAGTAAATCCAGATAATTTAATGGTAATCTTCTGGGGAATGCACTTTGATTTCTTTGATTTTTATTCATTACTTTTCTTTCATAAAGCTCTCCCAGAGCTTTAGCAACTTCTAATAAGTGTGCAGCTTTGTGCCTATTGTCTTCTTATCTCTCCAGAGGCACTCACGGTAGATGCAGCCCCACTGCATATGAGACCAGAAGTAATTGAAATTCTCCACCAGCATTCTGTTTGGCAGTGATGCAAGAAGTTAGTTAACAGACCATGCACTGAGAGCATTTTCTCTTAGTTTGTACAGAGGGAATGCAGACTATAGTGTCCAAAATCCTTTTTTTTTTTTTCAGAAATTAGTAAACATGATGCTTGCAAATGAGCCAGAATAAATGGATAGATTTGACTGAAACATCAGAAATGCTGAATGGCTTGATTAGCATCTAGACTGTGATACTGATTAGTGTTCATTTGTTTTACTGCTACCATAACCCACTTGGGACAATGTAGGCAAAGCATGTAGGTTTTATTGATTTTTTTCTTATGCAAACAGATTTTTTTTAAATGTGGGACATTTTGAACTGTTGAGTCCTCATCTAGATAGCAGCAGTTTTGTCTGAACATCAGATTTTATTTCAAATGTGGTACCTCCTCCTGCCAACACTATAGTCTGGTTTTGTGAAACTGCATTGGCAATATGAGAGACTCAAACAGGTGGTCTCTCTGAGACATTTACCAAGTACCACTCATAAGCTTGCCAAAGGGAGCACTGTTTGTTTTTTTGGGAGGCACTGCCTGTTGCTAATGACCGTATCAGCTCTGCTATACACCCACTTTCCACACTTTCTGCCAAACTGGAAACGAAGAAACCTGAGGCTGCTCCCGAGTCCAGGTCTCCTGCAGTGCACCACAACACATGGTTGCCATGTCTGCCTCTGAATGTGATTTCTGCACAATTATTTCAGAGATGAGAACCCAGCCTTCCCTCAATCCTCTTACTTTTTTATCATTTACATTTTATCTCCCCCCCCCAGTTGTTCCTCTTTCTCAAGGTCGACCCAGCCCTACCCCCCTGCATCCCTGCTGCTTTCTTCCCACTACTTTCAATCCCATAGACTTGCACCCACTGGTAGGGCCTGGCCTAGCCAGATTTGCACCTCCTTCCTACCCCTGGCTACTGAGGTAGGAGTTCCTGGGGTGCGGAGGAAGACAACAGTGGCAGAGATCGGTGCCCAAAATCTTCATGCTCAAGTAGGGTGTTGTTTTCATCATTCTGTTACCCTGCCCCCAGATGTTAGTGCACTAGAGGCTCCATGCCTGCTTAAGTGAAGTCCAGCCAATGTTCCTCCTCATCTTCTGCACCTCTTCTACACTGCCCTCTGTTGTCATTCAGGTGGTGTTGTAGTGGAGGTAGCAATGCTCCCTCCCCAGAGGAAGAGTGTCCACTGGGATGCATGGTCTTCATCTTCAGCTGGTCCCCAGTGACCAAGGCTTACTACCAAACCCTGGTCGACAGCATCACGAGTGGTAACACTACCACTGCACCTCTGGGCCAGCTCCCCTCAGCTATCTTAAACCTGTACAGGACTGGCTCCTGGGCTGCTGCTCTTGTCCAATGCCCTGGGCAGTTCCATGTCCCAAGGGAGCAACAAGTCAGGAAAACAGCTGGCATAAGTGTGACAGATGATGGATAAGTGTAAATTCAACTGCACTAGTATCATAGGTATCATAGGTTATATAGAGCAAGAAGACCGTGGTCCATAATGCTCGCCAGTATTAATTATATCCTACTATGCATTTTTGTTTCAAATAGGTGTCCAGGTAATTTTTAAAAGCATTAATATTATCACATGATACTATTTCCACAGGTAAACTATTCCAGATTTTACAAACTCTTATTGTGAACCAACAGCTTCTTTTTTTGGTTTTGCACTGTTCGATTTTTAATTGCAGTGGATGTGCCCTGGTTAAATAAATTTTATCCCTTAATTCAAGTCCTAATAACTCCCACAAGTTTTCATCATGTGCTGCCTTAAATACCAGACATAAGTCGCCCCTCATTCTGGATACTCCAATGTAAACAATCCAAGTTTATCAAGTCTAGCATGGTAATCAAAGTTTCTGACTTCAAGGATTTTTTTGGTTGCTATCTGTTGAATCTTCTCCATTGATTTAATAGTGCCTTTGTCCCCGGGTGCCCAAAATTGGGCACAATACTCCAGATGGGGCCTCACCAATGATGAGTATAATGGGAGCAAGACATCACTACTTTTACTGCTGATATGTTTATTTATGCAGCGTAACACACCAGCTGCCTTTTTAATAACAGCATGGCAATGGAGTTTAGAGCTGAGATCATTGGAAATTCTAATACCTAGATCACTCTCATCACTAACCGATTTTAGGGTTTTACCACCAAAAAGATATTTGGATTGAATGTTTTTTCTTCTGAGGTGCATTACGATGCATTTATCTGTATTAAAGGGCAATTTCTTCAGGGTGGCCCACTCCTGTAGCTCATTTAGGGCATACTGGAGGGTATTAATATCACCAGTATTACTAATGGGGTAACCTATATGTGTATCATCAGCAAACTTTGTTAACCAAACATCTGTCCTGGTTTTTAATGATGCTATGTATAAATTGAACAGACACAGGCCCAGAACCGAACCCTGTAGTACACCACTAGTCACAACATCCCAATCTGAAAAAAAGCCCTTAATGCACACTCTCTGGTTGCGGCCTTTGAGCCATGATTCCACCCATCTTGATATATTCCCACCTACACCAAGATTTATCATGTCCTCAATAAGCTGGCCATGAGGGACCTTATCGAAGGCCTTGGAAAAATCCCGAAAAATGACATCCACTGCCTCGCCCCTATCTAATGCCCTGCTCACTCCATTGTAGTGTTTAAAAAAAGTTGTACAATTTGAGTTTGGTTGAATCCTGCAGTATAGTTATCTTTCTTATCAGGCATATAAGGGGCATGCAATGTCCTGACTCAGAATATGCCATTTATCTTTATTAGCTAGGGGGAGGGACCATAACTCCCTAGTGGCCAAGCCACGAGTGAGTTATGAAGGACCTGCCCCCTCAGTTAAAGATTAACAGCATATTTTGGATCAGTCCATTGTATATGCAGTTTATACATAGGCTAGCCACCATATTTATCATGTCTTACTTGTGTATGCCACTCATATCTTACATGTTTGAGTTTAGACATGTGTTTGCATCTCTCTTTGCATAGTTTAGCCTGTAAACTGGTTGCAGTGATAAACTACTAGTGTCTCAGATTCGCTCAGCAGGTCAGCCCTCTACTCCCAAAGTGCCAACCTCTGAGCATGGTCTTGTGAACAGTGAACAGAACAAGGTGGTCCTACTGTCTGTTTTGTGGATTCGAGTTACCTTAGTCCCAAGTTCTGGAGGGATTCAAACTTGTTAACCTCTTGTTAGCATACAGGCTCAGATAATTCTGTCTTCAGGGGGCCAGATATCTTTGCCTACAGGCACCTAACCAGGTATTACAAAATGAACCCTTTTTAAACTCTATGTAAGACCCAGAGAAACTCTGTTTCCCAGTTTGGTACACCCATAAACTCATGCACTGTGTCAGCTTTAAAACTATCTAACTTCACTTAAAACCAAAGAAACATTTCAAGGCACACCAGGCAAGTTATATATATTTTTTTAAATATATCTTTATTAAACAAAAGGTAAAATAGTAAACAGTAATATACAGAACTCTTATCACAAAAACATACATATCCTTAAACAAAACAAGGTTTAAAACAGTGCAATTCCTACTTTCAGTATTTAGATTGGTCTAGCTTTCTAAATACCTGTTTACAGTGCCCAGATGTTTTCTTGGTCAGTGTCAGATAAAAGAGTGTCCCTGTAGTGAAACAGAATAATCTTTTCAAGTTGTATTTGCCAACCCCTTTTTGGATGAGGTCAGCTAGCTCCTCCTCTGTCAGATTATATTTGAAAATATATCTAATAAAAAATAAAACAGTAGTCTTTTCAAAGTGTCAGTTTTGCAAAACTTCAGCATGAGTCATGTTTCAAATGACATCTCTTTTGATCCATGCTGCCTCCTCCTGACATAGGCTTCATAGGAGTATTTACAACCTCACACTCCTGTGTAATAACCTGGGTTTTTCTCTTCAACATCATAAACCTTTTTTATGACTTCCCTCTTAACAAAGTTAACTTAAACCAGTCTGTAATTAACTCAGAAAAACAGGATCCTTGATTAAAGTCTTTCAAGTAACACACTGTCTCTAAAAACTGAGTGAGTGTGATACGTGCTGTCAGCATTTCTCTTAGATGGCATCTGTCAGCTGAAATCTTGGGGGGGAATGAGAGAGGTCATTCCTAGAGCATTTGATTTTTCAGCAGAGGCAGTCATTAATACATTTTATATAAAAAGAATATGATACAGCACTTTAGAACGGGCTGTCTATGTCATAACTATTACTACTTTGTAGCATAGTAATTAAGTTTATGGAATATTAGCTGTCTCTGTGGAGCTGAGCAGTGCAGGCTGCGCTGCTGGTGATCTGGGTCCACACGCTGCAGTAGATCAATGGACCAATGGAGCCACTCAGATAGCAACACCTAGAGCAGTTATACTGTAAGTGTGTCCCTCTACCAATCAGGGGAGCTGAGCAGAGAAAACAGTGGGGGAGAGTCTTATGGACTAAATGAATGGCAGTTCTTGGCAGATGGCCTCCTATATTGAATAGTCATAAAAACACGCCAAGGTGGTGAAATAAAAGGCCAGAGTGGCTCCTTGTAGACATGTCGGCAGCTACTATGTCATCCACATAATTCTGCTTATTTTGTCCCAAGGTATACCCTCCAGCTGCCTCTCACAGCCAGAGTGACACCTCTGAGCATCCTTCCTGCAGAGGAGCCAGGTTGGGATATGATGTCATGCATGCAGTCAAGGCCATGGTGCTGAACTACTGTAGGATGCATTTGTGCAGTTGGTATCCCTGCTCTATAGGCCGGAGACTGAAGTTGATACCTTTTTCAGAGCATCCCAGATATCACCAGCCCAGATTGAGGGATAAGGCCCATGGTACAGACCAGAGCCCGTTACACAGTAGTGCATCACGCTACTGCTGGCATCGTCAGGCTGGCCGCACAAGCAGATTTTTATAAGCAAGTGTTTGCAGAACAAATATCTTCTAGAAGAGCAGGGTCGGGTGTACCTTTATTTTTATTTGTCAAAAGCTTTAGGTCCAGCCCAGTTGACCAGCAGGGAACACAGATTCATGACATGTGCAACTGGACCCATGCTTTAGCCAGTGAAGTCTGTGCTGTGCTGCAGAGATTGTGCATTCAGACTTGTGGGGGGGGGTGTAGGGACACCACTGCATGAGTACCTCCCACAGTGACTCAGTGTCATGACCTTGGCTGCCTGTGTGATCTCATGCAGCCTGCCATGCCCTGCATAAAGGTGGGATGCTCAGAGCTGTCTGCATAGCTATGGGGGGGGGGCAGACCCAGGATGATTATAGGCAGGATTAGTCAGATGAAGTAGCCATTCCTAACATACCTTTAAGGAGCCATTGTGGCCCTTGCTTTGCCCCCTGAACTGGAGGGGCTTGTTCCTTTTTACTCTGTACATCCCCTGGTTAGGAGCCTGCCCAGTGCTTTCTGGAATTTGGGGGGAGAGCAGAGTAAGTAATGACTCATAACAGGCTGGACAGTAATGCTAAATGACCTCATGTCCCATGTAGGTTGTGAGGCATGAAGTGCAGCTAAGTGCCTTCAGCCACTTGGGAAGCAATTTATGCCATCACCATGCACTCTGTAGTGTGGAATTGTACTTATAAAATGGTGTTGAATGTTCAAAATAAGAAAAAAGAAAGTAACATTTGAACTGTGCAGTTATGTGAAATTAATGCACAGTCTTGTGACCCCTTTTGACCAATCAGATTGTTTGTCTGGACCAGGCCATTTTATAAGGCTCGTTTATATACATGCTGTTCCTTTGCAGCATTTCAGCTTCCTAGAGTGGCCCACAATGGTACTGTTTTGTGCATATCCACACACAGAAGCTGAGGAATGCTGCATGTAGCACAGCTTACTCCCCCAGCCCCGATCCCCTTGTACATCCCCTTTATTGGGAAGGTTATTGAGAAGGTAGTGGCAGCCCAATTGGAAGACCATTTAACCATCCATAATGTCTATGAATCCTTCCAATCTGGTTTTTGTAAAAGACACAGCACCGAGACTGCGCTGGTTCGGGTGCTTAATGGTCTGAGGGCGAGGGATCAAAAGAGATGTTCCATTCTAGTTCTCCTTGATCTCTCGTCAGCTTTTGACATTGTGGATCACCTGGTGTTGTTAGCACACCTGAGGCTAATCTGTGGGATATCTGGAACTGTTTTAAAATGGTTCATTTCATTCCTTACTGGGAGATCACAAAGAGTTGTGTCGGGGGTTCATTCCTCCGCCCCAACTTCTTTGGTGTGTGGGGTGCTTCAGGGTTCAGTGCTGTCACCCATGTTATTTGCACTGTATATGCTGCCCCTCTGAGACATTATAAGACGGTATGGGCTGAGGTTTCAATGCTATGCAGATGATATCCAGCTATACCTGTCTTTTGCACCTGACCAGGATGGAGCTCTCTCTGTGTTTAATAACTGTTTGAAGACATCCAAAGGTGGATGGATTCTAGTTGGTTAAAGTTGAACTCAGAGAAGACAGAGGTGTTAGTGGTGGACCCGGGTGGTCAGATAGTGAGGTCGCATGTTGGCACGCCCTCTGGAATTTTTCTTGGCGGTGTGTCACTTCCGACCTCTGAACGGGTGCGCAACCTTGGGATTGTCCTAGATGACAGGCTGACCCTTCAATTTCATGTGTCGGCCGTTGTCAGGACTTCCTTTTATCATCTTAGGAATATTGCCAGGGTGTGTTACCTTGTTCCGTCTGACTCATTGCTAACATTGGTCCACGCCTTTGTGTCCTCGCGCTTGGACTACTGCAACGCCCTTTACTTTGGGCTTTCTGGAGTTGAAATCCATTGCCTACAGCTGGTGCAGAACGCTGCAGCCCGAGTTTTGACTGGGACAAGGAGATCCAGTAATATTACCCCGGTGCTGCGTGAACTGCACTGGCTTCCTATACGGTGGCGGATCACCTTTAAAGTCATTTTATTGACTTTCAAAGCCCTTCATGATCAGGGTCTGACCTATCTGAAAGAACTTCTGGTGTCTTACTGCCCCGGCCAATTGCTCCGCTCGGCCGACGAGAGGTTGTTAGAGATTCCAAGAGTGAGTTTAAAATCTTCTGGCAGTAGAGCACTTTCTTATGCTGCATCCACTCTTTGGAATTCTCTACCATGCAGGTTAAGGGAGTGCACCACCGTGGAGGTATTTAAGAAAAATTTAAAAACTTACCTGTGTCATATGGCTTACTTGGAGGATTAATGTAATTTGAATGCAAATATTGTATTTTGATTTTATGGGATATTTTAATGCTTGTTTTTAATATGTGTTGTTGTTATGAAATCATGTTATTTATATGTTTTATTAATTGATATTGTATGTTGTGGTTTTTGATATGTTCAGCGCCTTGATATATTGAACGGCACTTTAAAAATAAAGTTATTATTAAAGATATTATTACATATTTAAAAAAAAGAAAAAAAAAAGCTTCATTTCCACTCCGTTTCACTGCTGGTTGCCTCCCCAACCCAGATCTTGGTCCTGGATGGTACATTTTTTTAAACCTCACTAACATACCTCTCAATCTTTCAGCATCAAAATGCATAGCACAGGGCTTCAAAATTCAGAGCAAATGGGCAGATTGTGTGACAGATTCTTATTTTAAAGAACAATATGTCTAAGAATAGTATGCCACATATTTTTAGAGTTAAGAAATGTTTCTATCAAGTTAGTTCAATGTTTTGTTAGTTTGTGTCCAGAAATATGTCTAACATTATGAGGAATATCAGAAAACTTTATCAGAGTGTAAGGGTAAATTTAAGTGTAAAAATTATAGCGCTATATAAAATTCATAGTAATAATTCTTTAAATCCTTATTTAAGTTAAGCACCTTTCAAGATATCAAGGTGCTGTACAATAGATTTAAAAACAATAGTAAAATCAACAGTACAGCAATAAAACGGTCTGTCGGGGTCCCTTCGATCCATTACACTAAAAGCCTGATGCCATAAGAAAGCTTTCAAAGCCTGTTTGAAACCCCCCACAGTTGCGCACTCCCGCAGCTGATGGGGTAGAGAATTCCAGAGGGTTGGGGCCATGTACATAAATGCATGGGCCCCAGAAGATTTTAAAGACACCCTCGGAATCTCTAGCAACCTCTTGTCAGCCGAACGGAGCTGTTGCTCAGGGCAGTAAGGTACCAGAAGTCAAAATTCTCACCAGATTACTAGCAGACCTCATTAGCATGGTCCTTCCAGATCTGATAGGTCCAGAACAAGTAGGATTTATGAAGGGCAGATCCTCCATAGACCACTTGCGCACTCTGGCTCATGTCTTCTCAGCCTCCAGGGATGCATCTTTTCCTGCAGCTCTGTTTCCCTGGATGCTGAGAAGGCTTTCAATAGGGTCAACTGGAATCTTCTTTTTCAAACCCTTACAGCTTTTCATTTTCCCTTGGAATTTCAAAAGTGGATACATGCACTCTATAAGTCCCCAACTGCCCAGGTATCAGGGAATGGGGTTATTTCCAAGTTATTTCCCCTACAATCTGGTACAAGACAAGGTTGCCCCTGTCACCCCTACTCTTTAACCTCTACTTGGAGCCTCTCATACGTAGACTGACTGCGTGCCTGGAAATCCAAGGAATCACTATCCAAGGTCACAAAATCAAAGTACTGTATCAGCATACGCAGATGACCTTCTCCTCCAAGTATCTTGCCCAGTCACATCTATCCCACCCATGCTAGACATCCATGAATTCAGTGCAGTCTCTAATTACAGGTTAAATATTGGTAAAACAGTAGTATTTCCCCTTAACCACAAACTTCTAAAAAAATGATATCTTAGCATTAGGACTCTCTTGGAAGTCAGATTCCTTGAAATACCTTGGAATCGACCTCACAAGAAACCCATTACACTTTCAAAAACTCAATTTAGACTCTCTTGTACACACGATTACTCAAGATCTCAAACGGTGGTCCCTTCTTCCAATTTCCTTTTGGGGGAAAATCAGTTTGGTCAAGATGAATATTTTTCCCTGTCTCTTTTACCCTCTTAATTTATTGAATACTTGGCTTCCCCTTTCCTGGTTCAAAAAAGTTCACAGTCTTATCACTGACTTCATCTGGGCTGGTAAGAAGCCGAGATTGGCTTTCTATAAGCTAGCTGCCCCAGTGACTAGAGGGAGTTTACGCCTTCCACATATTGGTCTTTACTACTGGGCCAGTCATGCAAACAAATATCTTCGATGGATTTCAGTGACAGATGCTCTGTCTTCTACTCCTTTCACTCCAGTATGGCTTAATTGAGCTTAATTTAATGAAATCCCATAATCTCTCTCCCCCTCCACGCTTTTGTATACACAACTAAAAGCTCTCCTTCCACCCTTACGAAATTCCCCCATAGCCATCTCTATAAAAGTGTATTCTCAGCTTTGTTCATTCCTTAAATATAGTCATGTCCAGGATCTTGCACAGACTATATGGGGTAACCCCAATTTTAAGATAGATAACAAGGTGCTATCAGCGCAATGGCTGCCTCATCTAGGAGATTGACCACTTAATCTATTTGTAAAAGAAGATAGGACATGGTTGTCCTCCTCTGACATTATGGCCAAATTCAGTCTCCCACACTCTATGCTTTTCAAAGTTTTTCATATTAGACATCTCCTATTGAAGGTGCTGGGGAAGACCCCTCCCCAACCAGCTAATATATCTTTCCATTCAGAATTGAACCCCTTAGCAAGGCTTCCAAAACCAGTGTCTAAAATGTATAGTTCTCTATTTGATTGGATTTACCCAGACTGCTTTGGCCCAGCTACATATTGGTCCTCTTATTTCCCTGATCTAACCATAAAGTGGCCTGCTTTGTGTCTTAATTGCCACAAGTTCGTGACCCAAGACAGGCTCCATCTAATGCAATTTCACATTCTACACAACTTGTACTACTCTCCGCATAAATTGGCCAAATTTGTTGTAGTTCTGTCCTCCTCATGTACCCGATGCATGCAAGATGAAGGCAATTTGTTTCACATGTTCTGGTCTTGCCCAAAAGTGGCCCCCCCTTTGGGCTCTTATTAAGCAAAGGGCAGACCCTCTCCTGGGTCTGAAAGACTTATTCACAGCAGAAATTTGCCTTTTAGGAGATTTCACGGGGGTCTCAGTCCTCAACCACAAGTATTACATCACTTTAATATCTATGTCTGTCAAAAAGCTAGTGCTGAGACACTGGAAAGACAGCAAAGACATTACTTACAATGAGTAGCTCCAGGAAATGTTGGCAAATCTAAGAACTGAGAAGGCTATAACGAGCCTCCATAACAGGTTAAACAGATTTACACAAATTTGGGGCCCCCTCCATACCCTTTACTCCATATAGGGTATGAGATAGGTGCCTTATCTATAAACAGTGGTGTAACAATATGTACTCTGTGCATGGGGTTAGGGAGGGTAGGGAGGGGTGGATTGGAGGGAGGGGAGGAGGATCTGCCAAATTATCATGTACATGTGTTTGGAATACTTGTAAACTGTGGATTCTTTCTCTGTATTGCATAATCTTAATAAACTTTGAATGGAAAAAAAAGTAAGGTACTAGAAGCTCTTTCAAGTAGTCAGGTCCAAGTCCATGTAGGGCTTTGTAAGTCAGTAATCTGACTTTAAAGGTGATCCGCCACCAAATCAGCAGCCAGTGCAGATCGCGCAGCACAGGTGTAATATGGGAGGACTGAGAAGTCCCTGTGAACAACCATGCCACAGGGTTATGCACTAGCTGCAGGCAGCAGATATCAACCCTAGGTAGCCCTAAGTACAGAGAGTTGCAATAATCAAGGCGCGAGGTCACAAAGGCATGGATTGGTGTAGGAAAGTCACCAGATGGAACAAGGTGCTTGATTCTTGTGATGTTCCTAAGATGGTAAAAGGATGACTTGATGACTGCTGACACATGGGATTGAAGTGACAGCCCATCATCAAGCACCACCCCCAGGTCCTGCACCCGTTCAGAGGTAAGATCTGGGAGCTCCCAAAAAAATGTCCCAAGGGCTGACCAGCCCTCAGCCTCTCTATCTGGTGACCTGGATCCACGACCATCATCTCGGTCTTTCCTGCATTTAACTTTAGTCAGCTAGAATTCATCCAATCCTGGATTTCTTTGAGGCAGTTGTTAAATATTGAGAGAGCACTATCCTGGTCAGGTGCAAAAGACAGGTAGAGCTGGGTATCATCAGCATAGCAGTGAAACCTCAGCCCATACTTTTGCAGTGTCAGTGGCTCAGTAGGTAGCACACTCGCCTCTGAGGCTGGGAGATCAGAGGGCTGTGGGTTCAGTTCCCACATCTGGCACTTGGGTTAATATCCCAGTACTGACACTGTAGTGCAGCATGAGAGGGGTGCTGCACTTCTGAGGTGCCGTCTTTCAGAAGAGACGTTAAACCGAGGTCCCATCTGTCTGGATTGGTGGTAGTTCAGGTGGATGTTAAAGATCCCATAGCACTTATCGAAAAGAGTATGGGAAGTTTATTGAACATAAGAAACAAAACATCACAAAAGGAAAAAAAATAGAACAATCAAGAAATCAAATAAACAAAATACAATCATAAAGTATGAATATACATGCATAAATGTAATGCAAATAGTTCACCGAACATGTAGCATCAAAAAACAGGAAAACATTTCCATAAATTAACAACTTTATCTACAGAATATTTGCTAGTATCCTTGTCTCTTAAGTGTAGACAGGTCTGCCTCAACTTGTGAAATAATAACTGAATGCAAAACTTGCTGTTGTTGCAATACATACTGACATCTGGCCTGCCATAGAAAATATTGTAATAGTGCAAAAAAAACATTCAAGGTACTTTTATGGTATTTACTCCATACCCCTGTATAGTCACCCAAAATCAATGTACCATATGAAAGTAAAGTTACGTATGGCATGTTCCAGTGTAAAGCAGCTGTACCCCAAAATGCCTTACTCTCCATACATTCCAAAAAAATGAGATTGACTTTCTTCCTCATTAACACATGTAGGTCTAAGACAGTATCTATCACTTTGCGGTTTATATTTTAAATTACTCCTAACACCTAATCTCCCTTGTGCTGAAATCCATACCACATCCCATGTTTTACAGGGATTCGGAGATCAGTTAATATATGTAAAGCAAAAGACATTTTAGTGGGTATACAATTGGGGAAAAGAAAAGTCACTCGCTGAACTTCATATACTATATATGTATAAAAAGTTTTCCTATTTAGGGAACATAATTTTTGTAAAGGTACTTTCCATTGATGCAATTTTTTCAAACATGAAATTCCATACCCCGGAAGATCATCAGACCCTAATATTTTTGGAGGAAACATGGACCATTTAAAAAAATACTTATGCCAGATAGACTGTACCCAGTGTTGCCACGGTAAATATGCTTCATACCATATAAAATGGAAGGAAGAAAATAAAAATATAGAGTGAAAAAAACAACAGGGTTCACTATCTGCAATCCCCCCTTTTTAAGTGGAAGATAAGTAATATCCCTTTTAACTGGGTTCAACCTATTGCCTCAGAGCATTTGGAAAAATACACTATATAACCTTGTTTCTAGAGAAAATGGTGGTGGATAAAGATGACTTAAATAAACAAATACTGGCAACAAAAATTTTTTGGTAATCAAAATTTGTTTCTTTTTTCCAAATTTCCACTGCTTCCATAAGTTAATTTTAGATTCCCCAAGCAATAACTGCTGTTCCCAATTATAAACTGCCATATCTCCATTTCCAAACCAGATACCTAAAATCTTTTGTGGTGATACTGAAAAAGGCATACCTAAACAATCAGTCAAATCAGGAGGCATGGCATCTAGAGATAGAACAAAACTCTTATCCATGTTAAGTATAGCCCCTGAAAAGTGTCCAAAAAAAGTAAAAACATCCAATGCTGTCCTCAAAGATGAACATCTGCTACCAAAAGAGTCACATCATCAGCATAAGCAGTGATTTTCACTGTGTCTAACTATGGAGCAGGAGAAAGGCCGATTATACTATGATTCCAAATAATTCTCCGAATAACAGGGTCTAATACAAAAGTATATAATAGGGGGCTCAATGGACATCCTTGCCTAACCCCTCTACCTATACTAATCTCTGTTCCAAGAAATCCGTTCACTATAGGGATGGTAGCTGCTTGGCTATATAGTAAAATTATTCATTGAACAAATTTCTTTGGAATGCCATATTGTAATAATATATAGTAAAGAAATGAATGACAGACTGCATCAAAGGCTTTAGTTTGATCTAAGGCTGCCACCAATCCTGAACTAATAGTAATTTTGCAACTTTCAAAAAGATCACGTAGTAAAAAAAGGTTATGCTGAATCTTCCTAGCAGGGATGGCACACCTCTGAGCTGGATGTATGAGAGAGTCTGCTACCTTTATTAAATGATTTTATAATATTTTGGTTAAAATTTTATAGTCACTATTCAGAAGACTAATAGGCCTCCAGTTGGTCAATAGTTTCTTATCACCCTTTTTATAGATAAAGGACAAGAGAAAAATAGTAAAATCCTTACAAGAAGGATCTGCTGTTAACATATAATTAAAGACTAGAGGTAAAAAATACCCCATATATGTTACACAGACTTTATAAAAATCATTAGGTATCCCGTCTAAACTTGGGGATGCTCCTTTATTTAGATGATTAATTACTTCCTCAACTTCCTGTGTAGAAATGGGTTGAGTCAAAAGAAGTTGCATACAGTCCTCTACCTGAGGTAAAGTACCTAAAGTCTGGATAGGGAAAGTATCTTCTGAAAAGTCATTACTTGCTGCAAAAGAGTCTTTGACATGTTGCTGCATTACTAACAACATTTCCATATCTGTAGTAACCACTTCCCCAATTGAGTTATATAAACCTGACATTAACGTCTGCTCTAATCGTGATTTACTAGCCTGATAAGGATCAGACATAGGTGTTTTTTTTGTTCCAAATCTGAATTCCAGCTCCAAAGACTGGGCCCTATCATATTGAAATGACTTCATCTGTTTCTTAATCTCTAATATTTGAGATTTATATAGGACATGATCTTTTGGAGGAAAAGACATCAATTTATATAGTTGATTTCTATGCATTAAATATTGTAAATAATCTGAATTAGCTTTAAGTTTTCCCCAACTAATAAACAAAGCCTTGATTTCCTTTTTCGTATTTAACCACCAATCATAGATGTTATCAAACATAGCAATAATGGAAAATTTAGCTGCAAAAAAAAATTCTAACTTGAGAAAAAAAAATGGACTCTCCAAAAAGGATGTATTTAACCTCCATCGTTGTAATGTAGATAACATTCGAGACGGGATATCAGCTAAACTGAGGTCACTAATTAAAATGTGATGATCAGAAAATTCTGTGGGTTTAACTGTACTAAACCAAGGTTTAATATAGTGGGAAACAAATACCATATCAATCCGTGTGGCATATGTGTGTCTATAATATGTGGCTCCTGAATGCAGATGCATGCTTCTATAAACATCCAAGAGACCTGCATCTCTTACAATGTTTTTCAGAGCATTCGCATCACAATACATTTTTTTCCCTAAACACCCAGAATATTTGACATCTGTTGCACAATTAAAATCACCTCCCCATACAATATGCTTTTTGGTGTAAAGGAAAGGTTTAATTTCTTCAAACAATTCAATCCGGGCCAGTTTTGTTTGAGGTGCATAAATATTAATAAAGCAAAAAAAGAAATCCTCTAATGAACAATCCAAAATCAAGGCCCGTCCCAGCTTAACATCTATCAACTTTGTAAGTGTGAAATTAGAATTTTTAAATAAAATCCCAATCCCATCTGCCACATCTGGCCCAAAAGTCCAAAAAGATGGTCCCCAAATCCAGCGCCTTTTTAATTGTTCTACTTCAAAGAGAGTAGAAACCCTGGTTTCTTGCAAAAAGATAACATCCAGCTTCAAAAGATCTAAATATGCTAAGATGGAAATCTGTTTTTTAAATGCTTTTAAGCTACATACATTATAAGAAGCCAGTTTCAGCATAGCCATGTAAAAACCAATTGAATTCAGGGACCATTTTTCTGACTAACTTTCCGTTTCTTTCCTTTTTCCTTTTTTTCTTTGTAATTCCATAGTTCTGCTATCTTCATCTTCAGTGACCAATTCTGACCTATGAGATGTATCAGATTCCAAGTCTGAGTCCCCTGCCTCATCTTGTAAAGGTGAACAAAAATTATCTGTAGGGATCGGTCCTATGGCAGAATGTTTAAGTGAAGCCCTAGTGAAACGTCTGCCTTTCACAGTCTCGAAAGGGGGAGGCATGGACATTGCAGGACTCTGTCTCCCGGGCACCAAAGGCCTAGTTATGGTGGCAACTTTCTCAACTGTAGTCTGAGACTTAGTCAAACCTATATCTACTCTCCCCATTTCCATTAGTCAGCCATCCTACCGGGTTCTTGCTGAACTACATTAGTAGGCGTACTTAGGAGGATACTTCCCATGGAATCCCTTCTCTTAGTTTGGGCTTTATGCAATAAATCATCTTGATCCCAACCTTCAGAACAATTTTGTTTAGCCCAGGAACACTGATGAAAAGCATGGCCCTTTTCATCACATAAATTGCATTGAAATATGTTTTCACATAAGTCCATGGAATGTCCAAACCCCCCACATAAGGAGCATTTCATCATATCACAAACACTACTTATGTGAGTACGGGCCCCACATTTATAGCAGGCCCTTGGTTGACCACCATAAAAGCAAACCCTCCTATCTTTCCCCAAGAAAAAACTGTTAGGAAGATGGATAATATCAGCATTAACCTGGAAAAGTTTCACCTTAAATTTCCAGCCACCTGTCCATATGCCCTCAGTATCAAGTAACGCATCCGGGGGGGGGCCTAAAATGTCACACCTGTTTTGAAGCCAGTGATACATGTCACTCACATTTACACCTTCATTACGAAACATTATGGTAACAAAACGAATCTGGGGTCTAGTGAGTGGGATGGCAAAAAAGGGGGTCCATAAAGGGGTATTTTTAAGCAGGGCATACTTCTCCCAAAATTTTTCCAGGTGAGCATTAGCCTTGAAACTAATATCGAAGGAGTCTTCCCTGATATATGTATCAAAGCATAAACATCAGAAGGAAAAAACCCATAGAACTTTTTAATAGTTGTTTAGAAACATAATATCTATCAGGGTGCTCTGGTAGACCTCCTTTGTAACGTAGCCACACCGCGTTTCGTCGTGATGCTTGTTCTAATTTATTCTTAAATAACTCAGACATAGGTAATTTCTTGGTTTGTTGTTGTTTAGCAGACTCATCATTAGAAATTTTAATGCCTTCCTGCCCCTTCTCATAGTCTAACTGACCTGCCTTGGAAGTGCTTGGCTTTGCAAAAGCCAAACCACTCTCTCCTCCCACTGAGGGCAGTTTACCAGAAAAACCCTTGTCTGCACAGAAAGAGTCATTACCTGAGCTCAAGATTTGCCTCTCGGTGGCATGCATGGTTGACGACGTAGTTTTTTCAAGATTAGAGTCCCACAAAAAGTCCAGAACCCATTTGCCAGAATCAGTTCTCCTCCAGCCAGATTCGGATAAGGCTGTAGTCTCAGACCAGTCCCGAAGAAAACCCTCCGTTTCCACTTGTGGCAGTCTGAACTGATGTCGCAGTGCTTGTGACATAGTAGAGGTGCAAGCAGCAGCTTTCCCCACAGAAACTTGTTCCGGCGCAGAAATCTCTGAAATAACACCCTGGGCTCCCATCGACTGTGAAGCACTGCTATCAAATACAGACATAACAGAACTCAAACTTCCACTTTCCGAAGCCATAACAGCCGCTGTACCACTTAATAGCACCTTCTCTGATGCTGGAATATCCCCAGCCAACTCCGGTAAGTTCATGTAAACCTCGGGTGCAGTTTCTAGTACAACTTCAGCGAGCTGCAGAACAGAATCTTTCATGTCACTCGGCGCAGCCATATTCGAAAGCACAGCTTGCTCTCCTGTATCCAGCTCTTGATCGAGTTCCTCCGTGTCTGCCATAACGCAGAGTGACGTCAGCAAGTCCCGTACTGGCCACAAAGCAGCCGCAGAGTAGGGGAATTTCCCCGGTGTCCTGGCCAAAGTTTCCTCATTCACTAAAAATACCACCAACAGCTTAATCTGGTTCAAGGTCAGTTGGCATTCATCTGTATCCCCTCCCCCGGGTCGTGTCTGAAAATAGGCAGGATTTGTCTAGTGCACTTACCCAGTCAACAAAAACTAAAATAAAAAAAAAAATACTGTCTTACAGTGTCTTCAAGGGGCAGCATATACATCACAAACAACATGGGGGATAGCACTGAGCCCTGAGGGACCTCACATGACAGAGAGAATGGGTCAGAAGAATAAATCCCGGACACCATTCTCTGGGTTCTGCCAGAGAGGAAAGATGTAAACCACCTGAAGACTGTACTGGTCAGGTCAAAGATGAACCTCAGGTGCTCAAGCAGTACCCCATGGTCCACGATGTCAAAAGCTGAAGAGAGATTAAGGAGCACCAAGATGGAGTAGCTTCTCCACTCTCTAGTCATCAGAAGATCATTGAGCAGCCGAACCAGTACAGTCTCGGTACTGTGCCTCTTTCAAAAACTGGATTAGAGAGGTTCGTAGATGTTATGGTTGGTCAAGTGGTTCTCCAATTGTACCGCCACTACTTTCTCAATAACCTTCCTTATAAAGGGTAGGTTTGATATTGGCCTGTAGTTGGCCAGAGAGTCTGGGTCCAATGAAGCCTTCTTCAGGAGGGGTGTCACCACCGCCTCCTTCAGGGAGCTAGAAAACTCACCTGAGTCAAGGGAGCACCAGACTATCTGAGCCAGGAATGGGCCAATAATATCACAACAACCTATAACCAGTAGTTGAGGGGTATGCTCGCTTATGCTCTCTCCCTCTGCTAGCTTCCTTTCCCAATCCTAATCCTGGCAGTGCATTTGTTTTTTATTAAAAAAAAACTGTCCTTCATCTCCCTCTCTTATTCTGCTGGCTCCTTCCCCCAACCCCACTTCCAATAATAATGCAGCCGTTGGGTAATGTCCACATGGAGACAGAAAATGCCAACTATTTCAGCACCTCACCCCTACAACTAAACTGCATTAGCCCCTGGTGCCTTCCAACTGTCCTGTCTGTAATGGAGCAGCTGTTTTGCAATGCTCACAGTGGTGCAACCAGCTAAACATAAATACATCTTACATCTTCCAAAGGTACTCCCCTTTTTGGAACTGGCCTGTAATCTGACATGTTATGTTCTGGCTGGGAGGGGTGTGGATAAGCACAGGTGAAGCCCTGACTCATGGAGGGGAGGGGAAGTAAGTTCAACCAGGTCTTATGTCAATGAGTAAAGCACCTTTATGGAATAATAATCCATGCTAGGCATGGTATGTGAACCATAGAGACATAGGAGTTGACCACAGAAAAAAAACTGGTTCATCTAATCTGCCTTTAATACCCTATACTACCCGTTCCTTTGACCTAATGTCTGTATAGGGTTTTGCTCATGCTGACATCTTCCATGATCCCTGCCTTGCTGCTACCCCTTAGGTGATTATTAAGCCCTTAATTCTGTCCCTAACCATGTTTGAAGCCATTCATGGAAATGGAAAAAGGACTTGGTCCTAGCTAAGGGGTATCAGATTCGTGGAGGGGGGGGGGGTCAGCCTGGGATTGGTAGTTCACAAATTTGCACTGAAGAATGCTCCTATGCCTCTTCTCCTGCATCCTGTGGATTGATTTGACCATGTGATATAGGCTCCTAATAGGAGTTCCCTGCCTGCAGTATGGGGCATCAGAGGCAACAGAATATGACCAGCCATGGCGAGGGCGTGAGTACAATACGTATGTGGGACATTTTACACTAAGGATCCTACAGAATGAGACATTAAGTGAGCAGGTCTCTTGATCTCTAAGGCTTGCTTAAACCCACAATCAAATGTGTTGCCTTTACAAGTATCAAAGCATTTCCTTTGCAAGCTTCCTGAATTAAATTGAAATGACAATGCTAAGCCCCTGAGGACTGCAACTTTCTACCTGGTGCTTTATTGCTTTCACAATTATATTTTGCTATGAGTCAATTTTAATTATTCGGAATTGTATTAGTTTATTGTCATGTTGTGATATTTTTATCTAGCTTTCTAAGTTTCTGATTTGGGATCAGGGACCTCAAGGCTACCTAATATATACGCCTTTTACATTTCTTGCCATCAGTACATTGTCACTGAAACCAACACATTTTCATTGAAACCAGTACAAAAATACAGAAACCAATGTTGTATATTTTCAATTAAACAACTATATTTTCAACAAAATGAATACATTTTGATCGTAGCCAATACCTATTCACTGAAGCCAATATATGCTTACTGAAACCTATACATTTTCAATGTAAAAATACATTTTCATTGAAACTAATATATCTTTAACGTTTGAAGCCAACCCATTTTTATAAACCAGTACATCTTCATATGACCTAATAATAATTTTCTTCAACCAATGCATTTTATCATAAAAAACAAAACAGTAAATGTTCATTGTATCCAGTACATGTAACCCTATACCAGTATATTTATACTGGAACCAATAGAAAACCTAATTGTATGGAATGGGATACGTGTTCACCCAAACCAATATGGTTAAATCTCAGCCAACATATTTAATTCTAAACCAGCACATATTCAAACAAACCAATACAGTCATGTAGTATTGCTGGATTTTTAACCATTCATACAAGGAGCTCTCCAGGGATCCTGGGCCGGATTTTCGAAAGTCCGAGAATGCCGCAAGCACCTGGGGGTCTGATCTTATGGTGCACGGGACTTGTGTCATTCTCCTGGTGGGGATCGGGATTTCCTATCCCATACGCCAAATTGCTACAAGTAAGACCACCTTTTTGTGATCTAGCTTGTGGTAATCCCAAGGGCTGTTTTTACGGAGCTTGTGCCATGTATTTGGCACAAGCTGCTGTAAATGGTGGCAACTGGCACAACTGCACCTGAGATTGTAAAATCAGGCGCAGTTGCAGTGAAGGGGTTTGGCACACCGCCAAAAACTAAGTGTCATGGTGCAGGGCTTGACACACTGAAAATCCGGCCCCCGCTTTGGAAAATCCAGCCCCGTTTTTTGCCCAGCCAGTGTGGGATTGTAGGAGCTCTCCAGGAGTCCTAGGGTGCAGAAGATTTTTTTTTTGCCCAGCCAGTGTGGGATTGTTTAAGGGAGCTCTCCAGTGATCCTGTGGTGCCGAAGCTCTTCTTTAGTAGCCCAGTCAAAGGTACATTGGTGTAGGGAGTTCTTCACAAATTATGTGTTACTGAAACCGGCAGTATGGAGAAGCTGTTGCTGAATCCACTTTGATCTGAACTAGTGAAGTTTCAGACTTTTTTTACATGTCTGGCTGATGAATATGAGGTTGTAGTAGCCATACATATCACTCCAATTCTCCTATGTATCAAGTGGTGCACAATAATATACTCAGGAATTAGCCAGACACTGATAATATGCTTGGTATCTTCTCAGTTGGTTGGCAGGACACAGGCAACAGACCAAGGATTCAATAGGAGACTTCTGTGACATCATAAACTATGAAAATGCTTGGAAAAGGACATTTTTGAAGCTCTGCTGTGGTCTGGCAGGAAACTGCCCATAATCCTCTTAAAAGTGATAAACCAATAAAAGTAATACAGTGCAGCCACTATTATCCACCACCTTTCTTATCCACCACTGTTTCAGAGGTTTGAACCGCAAATCCTCCAAGTGGGTTTGGTGCAGGAAAGTGGGCGGCCAGCCCAGCTATGGTACATGACTCAAACAGATGCCTGCACTTGATGGACCTCAACAGACACAGTCAAATTCAGAAATGCAGTTTAAAGGGCTTTATTGACAAAATAAATGTTGGAGTGTGCACAGATCAAGACCACCCACCGCAATACCCCGACGCTTTGAGACGAAACTCTTTGTCAGGGGACCCCAGGTATTTTAAATTGGGAACCGGCTTCAATGTTACACCTGAGATCTGGAGTGGGACCCCTCCTCCCCTTCAGTGGCAACCACTCACACTTGGCCCAGTTTATTTTATTGCAAAAGAGTAAGGTAGTCTTCCGCGTACCCTCCCAGTATTTGTAGCAGCTGTTCAATATAGTGATAAGGTTGGGGGCTGGTGTGGACTCAGACTTGTGAGGAGGGCTGCAGAAAAACAAACAACATCAAAGTAAATATCTTTCATTTTCTTTTATTTCATCGAATGTTGCACATAGAATACCATGTCCTAGACAATGACCCCCGACATGTTGCCCTCTATTCAGGGTGACATGGTGTGCCTATTTACATAGCTAGACAAAAGTAAACATATACTAAAATATTTCTATTGCAGGGTACTACTTCCATCAGCACCCTAGCCCACAGATATAAAGCTTACAAATCGTATTATAAATAAAGCATTCATTTATTATTTTATTATGGTCTTGTAACCCCCCCAGCTATGTATAGGGCCCCATATAAAAATTATTGAAAAAAAAACAGAATATAGTCTTAGAGTAATCTGTCATCGATCAGCAGATAAATTCTGTGCTAAATCTTCTATTGTAACAACTGATACTGCAACATGATGTAAGCACGTACTGCATCAGTCTATTGCTCCCACACATACAGCCCACATGGAGCTATGGATGCTTCCCAAGATCCTGCTATCAACTCCTTTACGCTTTGCATTTTCATGTGAACATCCTGCTGTCTCACATACTTCTCATGGGAGCAGTTGGTACTCTCTAAACTCGGACAAAGTAACCCGTGTTGTCTGCTTTACTGTGTTGTAAAAACCCTCATTGTTTTCTTTCTTTGTTTTGTATTTCTCCAATATTCTCCTTATTGACTTATTCATAAATCTGTCAAAAGGAGAGAGAAGAAAGATCGGCAAGACATTCCCTGCTCTGTGCAGGCAATAAGTGCAGCAGTCTGAGGCAAGTGCCTATACTTACAGTCACCACGTCTGCGCCGCGATCCTTACTTAGACGTACTGAGCCCTTTTGCAGTCTGTTTTTAAAGTTCACTGAGCAAGCATGTAATTGGTCAAGTGGAACAAGTGCCAGCAGCTGGGAGGGATTTCTTAGTCCACAAGTCTTAATAGGACAAAGTTGTAAGCAGGGGCAGCTAGACTGCAGGAGAAAAGTGTATGGGAGGTCCCACATGGAGGTCTATATCTTCTCAGGTTTGCTTGCAGTCCTCAATGTAGCAAAAGCCCTCCTTCATGCACCATGCCTTCAACCAACTGTTAAAAGCCCCGGTACAGAGTGTCCTTTCCTATCCATGGCCATATACAGGTAAAAACCTGACACAAACCACCATGCATGCCACCTGCTTGAGGCTCCTCCCCAGCTCCCTGAAATTTTCCTGCACTACCCCCACCCTGACCCTTGCAGGTCATTTGTCCCAAGGTGGGCAATGCTCTCTAGCTCCCTCCTATCCCCTGATGCCCTTGCAATCCTCTGGATCCACTGTCCATCCCTCCAAGCCAAAGCCCCTCTCAGACACTTCACCTCCCTCCCTCCCTCTCACTTCCCTACCCAATCCCATGTTTATCCCTCTAACAATAGAGTCCCCAACAGCAGCTGCTTACTTCTTGTCTGGGTGCCTCTTCCTCCCTTCTTGGGATCTCCCTTACTGAGGACCCTCACTGCCTCCCTTCCCACAGCTACAGTTGCCTTCTCCTGACACAGGGTAGAGTCTTCTGTCTGTCACATTCTTGTTTGATTTTTTGTGGGAACGGTTGGTAATTTACATGCCCTAAGTTGGATAATTTTTGTGGGAGGTGGACCCCCAGGTATTTTAAATTGGGACCTGTCTTCAGTGTTACCCGAGATCTGGAGTGGGGAACCCTTCTCCCCTTTAGCGGCAACCATTCACATTTGGCCCAGTTTATTGTGTTGCAGAAAAGTAAGGTAGCCCCCCCCCAGGTACCCTCCCAGTATTTGTAGCAGCTGTTCAATATAGTGATGAGGTTGGGAGCTGGTGTGGACTCAGACTTGTAAGGAAGTATGCAGAAGACCAGCCAATGTCAAAGCAAGTATCTTTAATTTTCTTTTATTTCATTGGAATGTTGCACATACTGTAGATCACCATGTCTTGGACAAGGACCCCAATGTTTTGCCCTCTATAGAGCTTCTTCAGGGTGACATGGTGTGCCTATTTACACAGTTAGAAAAATTCACATATAGTAAAAGATCTGCATTGCAGGGTACAACTTTCATCAGCACCCTAGCCCACAGATATAACGTTTACAAATCATATTATAAATAAAGCACTCATTTAGTATTTCATTATGGTCTTGTGACCCCTCTGGGTATGTACAGGATCCCATATAAGCATTATTGAAAAGAAAAAACAGAATATAGTCTTACAGTAATATGTCATAGATCAGCAAATAAATTCTGGGCTAAATCTTCTATTGTGCCTCTTCCTCCCCCCCTGGGTGGGCAATGACATCTAGCTCCCTTCTATCTCCTGCTACCCTTGCAATCCTCTGGATCCACTGTCCATCTATCCTTCCCGAAGCCCCTCTCGGGCACTTCACCTCCCTCTCGCTTCCTCCCCCAATCCCATATTTATCCCTCTAACAATAGCTGGCAGTATAGCCTAGAGGTTAGAGTAACGAGCTGTGACTGAACTTTGTACATCCAGCAGACAGACCTGGGTTTGATTCTCACAACCTCCACTTGCATACTGTGTGACTCTGAGCAAGTCACTTAACCTCCCAGTGCTCCTGGGTTGCCCCTGAAAACAGGCATTTATGCCTAGTGGGCCTTACCTGGTTAACAAAGAATAAAACAAACAAAACAGAAAAATAATATAGTCCCCCAAAGCAGCTGCTTCCTCCTTGGCTGGGTGCCTCTTCCTCCCTCCTTGGTGCCTCCCTTACTGAAGACCCTCACTGCCTCCCTTCCCACAGCTACAGTTACCTCCTCCCGTCTGCCTGTCCTGCTAGTATAGCAGAGTTATTCTGTAGTGGTATAGGCTGAGGAGTATGTACCCTTCCTGCCACCCCACTCTCCTGGAGTCCTGCACTGCCTCTGCCTAGGCATTCTATGGGGGAGCAGTGGCAGACTTGGCAGGTCCCTGAGTGGGGCAGAATGATCTCCGCACCCCTGCCAGTTTGGCCCAGAGTCCAGCAACCTCTGCCCTCAACCCACAGAGGTGAGTACAAATGGGACAGCACCTCAGTCTTCAGAAAGTGTCCCAAAAGACTGCCACTCCACACCCATTGCACTGCACATAATACTGCCTATAGTTCTATCTGCCTCTTTCTTTTTGAGCTGCCAGGCTAGTCAGTGCCCCCCTCTGTCCCTTTCAAAGTAGGCACTCACTCTGGCCAAAATAATGCTGCATTTTAGAAGAACAGAGACCAGTTGGTTCAGTATGTCTTTTATGAAACAAAGGGTGCCATAGATTTGAGGGGAAGGTTGTTGCATGAGTTCCTTCTTAAGCCTTATCACCTGGGCCTGCAGGTCTTTTCCTCACTGGGCTTTGAGTCTACTTTTAAGTGAAGCACCAGAGATAGCTACCCCTGATGGCGAATGCCTTCATGGCCTTTCAGCATTTAGAGGCTGTTATTTTGTCTCTACTATTGTGGGCGTGAAAATCCTTTAGTGCTGTAGTCATAGATTTGATTTGATTTTTATTAAATTTTTGCAACTGAAACTAGTGACAAAGGACTAGTTGACATGTATTACAAACATCTTTGCAAATACACAA
The DNA here is from genome assembly GCA_016271365.2 of Neoceratodus forsteri. NCBI lineage: Eukaryota > Metazoa > Chordata > Ceratodontiformes > Ceratodontidae > Neoceratodus > Neoceratodus forsteri. Next base: position 202,540,626 of record JADMNL010000030.1, read on the forward strand.
ATTACAAAGTCAGAAAAACATGTAAGTTATACAAATACAGATACACTTGTACAAATATCCAGGATTATATTATTCTAAGAAAATATACTAAAACATCATTAGATTATCTCTCTACAAACTCTTATGATAAATAATGTATAAAAATGGATTGTTCATACTTCTTCATTCTAGCCCTAGGTTTTTCCCACAGTTCTTGGGTTCTCAGTGTGTACTGTGAACTTTCATTTTTTTTCAGAAAGTGAAATCTATGATTCGGTGCACATATTTCAGAAAATAATGCCCTTTACAGCTTTTCCTTTCTCTGATCTAGTCACTCACTTCTACAGCTACTCAGTGCATCAGTGAAATTTACCTCACTCAGGCCCAAAAATAATTTGCTTGCCCTCCTTTGCAGTTTTTCAATGCCATGAGACTCAGCCATGGTTAACCCACTGTGCCCAACAGTCGCACCATACTCCAGGACCGTCTTGATGACAGTGAAAAAAACAGTAGACCAGATCTGATTGACTTAGTCCTGCTCTTCTTAGGATTACCAAAAAGTACAGGTGGGTGGGGTTTTTTTAAGTAATCTTTTTCACATATAGAGACCATGAAATATTTCTTTGAAGGTGGAAGTCTAACAGCTTTACATTTTCCACTATGATCACCTCTCGGTTCCCATAGGTCAAAGGTGGCATGGACCAACTGGTATTTTTACCAAAGTGGAGCTCCATTGTTTCCACAGGATTTATCTCCATTTTATTTTAGTCTTTTACCATTCCTCTATTCTCCTAAGGTCCTCTTGCATTGTACTGTTGGCATTTCTGTCAAAAACGTCAATGACAGTAGTGTCATCGACATATTTGAGACAAAGGCCAACAGTACTCAGATCACTTACTGTCAGCAAAAACCAAAGGGGACCCAACCTTGTTCCTTGAGGGATCCCCCCGTTAATGACATCTCTTTGTGACTCTACCCCTTTTACCTCCACCCATTGAGATCTCCCCTAGGATAGATTTTATTTATTTATTTTTATACTTGTAAGCTGATGAGCAATTTTGCCCGTTTTCACAAGTGACAAGTTTTTTTTAAAGCCATATAACATGAATACAATACAGTGCAGACCCCAAAAAACACAGTATAAAAATTATGTCAATACTAATGAAACGAACAACAAACATTAAGTGCATGTACATTTATTCCTTAATAACAACCAGTGTTTAATTTTAGTATTCCATGTTCCAATATTTGTGCAATTGGCCCATAGAGACTTAATAATTTGAGTCCAGTAAGAGTCTGGGATACAGTCGCCACTGCTGAGTCAGCCCCCCTCGGAAGCCGCACAAGAACTGGTGCTACATCCAGAAACAGATTTGGGCCATAGGTGGCAGCCTGCAGACTTTGAAGTAAATCTGAGGAGAAGAGCAGCAAATTAATACAGGAATATATTCAGTGCGTATGAGAGAAGAAAGAAAACTCTCCATCAGAGTGGTAGAGAAACTGCCAGCCATCCACTAAGACAAGAGCTTCAGAGCTTTTGGGTGTTGCTGTGTAGTAGGCAGAATGGTCCAGGATAGGGTCCCGGGGGTATTAGAGGCACCTCCATAATCACAGAGGCAGGAAAGTTATCTAGTGTAAGGGCCAGGTGATGGAAGAACTCAGGATGGTCATAGTTCAGGACATACACTGCCACCAGTGTCAAGTATCCCACCCCAGCTCCACCACTCCAATAAGGTATCTACCTTGTGGGTCTGCCACTGTCACAACATGGTTGCTGGGAGGCCAAAACAGATCCAAATGGTCAGCCCTCGAGCCTTTGAAGTACAACATGCTGAGGAAAAGACCTCCCAGGATTTTTCCAATGTAAGGGCTTCCTCTTAAACCATGTGGCTCTGCTGAATTTGGCTATATTCCCCCTAACCCTTCTTATGTAAGAACATGTCTTCTTTCTTTTAACAACCATTTTGAACCCATTAATGTCCCATGTCACTATTCTCATCTCCCAGATCATTACTCTTGCCACAACATAGGTAGCTCAAGTCTAGTGCAAGGGCGACCCCCTCCCCAGTCACCAACGGCAATCAATTAAATCTCTTGCCAAGGTTTCTCAGATAGAAAGAAAAAAACAAAACATAAACCATAACTTTTGAACATATTAACAGTCCTCGACTCCCCATCCCTTTTCCCTCCCTGTACTCTGAGCAAATGACTCAGCAGCCCTACTTGAAGAAGCAAGCTCACCCAAAACTGTGTATCCCTCCCTTCCTCACTACCCAATGTGGGTCCCACACCCCATTCTTCCTTGTGGATGGAGTCAGTGTGATCTGATACCACTTATTTATTTATAAAGTGAAATTTATAACAACAAGAACTGGTCATTAACCCTCCTTGCAAAAAAGGGTTATTGTTAAGTCAAGTGCAGAGGAAATCTTTGTCCCCAACCTCCTGACTAAGGTTAGGTCGTGAGAGCAAGGGTCAACCATATGGCCCCAGGGGAGGGCTTTTCCTATGGCTGACGGCATCTCCCACCCCCCCCCCATTATTGCCATGTTACCATAGCTATTGCCAGTTTGCCTGTAATTTCTCAGTCGGTAAATGCTTTGAGGAATAATCAAACAGGATCAGAATTAATGATTTCCCACAGTAGTATCCCAAAAGGAAAACATTTGCATCAGGGCATCAATACATGTAGTAAATTGGAGTGCTGCAACCAGAAAGGTGTTCCCAAACAAAGATAATTATATTCACTGCATGAACATACATTCTGTGCCTTAAGTAAAAATCAGTAGTACAAAGATCTGAAGCTCAGCCGGGACATGGTCTTGGGGGAGCCTCTCAGTGCCCAGGATCAAGTCTTATGGAGAGGTCAGTGCTTGTGATAATTAAGATGGCCTGCTGAAGTGGCTGTGTCCCTTTTCTCACCTTAGTGACCCACACAGTACAACCACTGTTGTCTAGGTGCAGGGACAGGCTGGGGAGTCCCAAGCTGGTCATATACTATGGTACTTACAAGGCCTATCGACTTGATCAGTACTAGGATAAAATAACAAGCAGTCATATCCGCAGCCCTTCAGTGACTCCCCAGACAGTTCACACTGTAATTAGTTAAGTTCAAGGCATCCGAGGCAAGTCCCAGTACCTCCTCAGTCCCCACTCACGGTATGGCTACAGCTGAGCCTCACAGAATGATGCTTCAGGTGGACAGTCTCATCTGATGTTGCATGAAATGTCCCTTCACTGTGGCCAGCTCAGTCTCTAGGTAGGCCTCTGCTAGATCAGGCTTTGTGAAGGTCTCTGTACCAAGCTAGGTCTCCAAATGATGACACGCGATGGGTAGACATGGGCAAACTGCCACTGGTGTTCATGAAGGCAGTGCTTCACTGTATTAAATTCATACCGCATGGTTTGCAAACAGTGGATGTAGTCCATGTAAGAAGTCACCAGCTGCTTGTTTATTTAGATGAGTCCCTTATTAAGATCCACCTTCAGAACTTTCACTCTGTCAGGGTATCTCATGCATTTATTCAAAAAATGCTTGCGTCATTCATCAGGGCCCAGCTTCTTCCCTGGAGATTTGTGTGCCAATTGTACCTCCAAAACTGTATTCTCAGCCAGTCTCAGAGTTATTGGTAGCCGGGTACTTAGAAATACAAGGGGTCTGGCCCTTCTAGCCATCTGAGAGACTGATCACATGAACATTTGTCAAGCACTCCCAGTTCTCATGATCATACAGGGTCACCTGTATTTCTGAAATCAGTTTGTGAGCAACAGTGATTTCAGCACTGAGCTCCTTACTCCACTCATCTTGCTCCCTAGCCTCTGGTTTCCAGTTCATTGAGACCCCTATCATGCACCTCTGTAGCCTCTTCCAGACATTGAGAGTTTGCGGCATGTGAGACAGCTGGGCATTCATATTTTTAAACCCAGCTGTCATCTCTGTCTTTAACTCACAGAGCAGAATCTGTACAGCTGGCCTGGGAGCAGTGGATTTTGCTATCAGTTCAGTCAGTAAGTCCAGCTGCTCAGTAGGGCCAGTCCTTGGAGTGGTATGGCTAGATGGGTTAGTAGGCACGTTTCCTTTCCCCGCTTTTTTGTCTTTTCAAAATTGAGCTAGATCTGCCAGCATGCAAATTTAGGTGGCTGTGACATCAATAACACATTCTCAATAAGTGCTGCACAGAATATTGCTGGTTAATGCAGAGATGGTGAAGGTAATTGGCAGATAAGCACAGAGCTGTAAGCATGGACGTCCATTCCTGTTCCTGCCTCGTTCGTGCACACACACACACACACACACACACACACACACACACACACACATCGGCTGTGAAGTTTTTGACAGCATCATTGATGAAGAGATTATTGAAACCATCAGGGGTCAAGAAAAGGAAGATTTCAGACTTCCTGTCTGCATCTCGAACAATATGGCAGCCTGAACTAAGAGCTCTCGTTCAACCTCGTAGACAAACCCCCAAAACAGCTTAGAATCACCACATATCTGAGCACAAATGATATACAGAAGGGGAAACCTAATACAAAGCTTCAAATTATGGCTGGATTTCAACTGTAACCAGCCTAAAAATGAAAGAAGACCCACAAACTTCGCTCACAGAAGTCTTAGACTCGGAGCAGTCGCAGGCCTCAACAGAAATCACGGGCCACACAGAGGTGACCACCACACCTAGAAAAAAGGCAAATAAAGCAAAGAATGTAAAACTTGATACAATCTACAAAGAATTGTTATCGTTTAGAATGGAAGTTAAACAAATATATGCAGAACTCCGCAAGGAAATGGTGGCACTAGAGCAATGTGCAGATGATTCGGAGAAGCAGATTACCATGGTGGAAAATAGAGTAGATGACATGGAGGAAACGCTCAAGGCAATACAAGACCAACAAGAAAGAATGCATGCTCAATAAGAAGATGCTGAGAATCGAGCAAGATGAAAAAATATTCGTATTTATTGTATTCCAGAAAGGTCAGAGGGTTCAGACATTACTGATTTTGTTACAACCTTATTACGTACTACCCTGGATTTGCCTTCTGATCTACCTTTGGACATGGCACAGATACATCAAGCTCTAGGCCCTAAACCTACTTCTTCAGATGCTTGTCCATGCTCAATAATAGTCCGATTTTTGAGTATTACTTACAGCGTGGAGCCGACAGAAAGTCTTCTATGGCCAAACAAGAATCTATTTTGACAACGATTATGCCCCTGAGACGACACGGCATCGCAGGGTGTACGCAGATATACTTCCAGTCCTAAGATCCAAAGGATATAAGTTTTTAACACCCTATCCTGCTTGCCTGATAGAACAGCTTCCAGAAGGATGAAAAGAGTACAACTCAGCTGAAGAGGCGCACGTGGAGCTCAGCAAGATGGGCCTGCAATTTCCTACACGCTCACAAAACTGTGCCACCCAACAATCACAACCTCCAAGATGGCAAACTGTTTCTCCAGTAAGATCTATGCAAGAAGCCTGAGGGAAATCAGCCACTTCTGTAGCAACATGCCTATCTTCCTTCCAGAGATCTACAGAAGGAAAAGTCCTAAATAATTAACTGTCCAAAAAATGTATGCACCTGTTATTTCTTCTCCTGAAGTCCTACAACACCGGTGATATACTTCAACAAGGAGACTCCTGCGACCTGCTGTGGGGTGCTACTGAGTTTACTTAGGCCTCTACGGGAATACAGCAGGCAGGCTGTTCTACTAGACACTGACTTTATTAACGGCCATGAGAGCAGCTGAAGCTGAGATGAGTACTGACATTAACCTTACTTAGACACAGCTCTCATTTATAAATGAATCTCCTTTTCTTGTTACACTGCTTTGAGTGATTACATTTTTACAAATACTATAGTTTGATCAGTTTACTATAAAGCAATAACTAACTGCTCCTAGTCAGAGATAATCAAGATATAGGGGACACAGACTTTTAAAATATTGTAGTAAAATTGTGTTAGGGTTTAACATCTACTTGAAACTGTATAGTTCTCTAGCTAAAAAAGGATAGAAACATAGAAGTTGATGGCAGATAAGGACTGCAAGGCCCATCCAGTCTGCCTATTTCTTTTTCTACCTTATGAATGTGCCATAGGCCTTTGCTCTGTCAATGGCCTATCTATTCATACTCATCTGTATTGCTCCTTTATACCTATCCCATGCCTGTTTGAATCCCTGCACTGTATTCATATCCACCACTTCCTGAGATAGGCTGTTCCATACATCCACCATCCTTCCTGTGAAAAAGAACTTCCTCACATTACCCCTTAATCGGCCTCCCTCTAATCTCATGCTGTGTCCTCTGGTCCTGCTATTTTTCTTATATTGAAACATGTTAGGCTCTTTCACCTTGTTAATGCCCTTAAGGTGTTTGAATGTTTCGATCATATCACCTCTCTCCCTCCTTTGCTCTAAGATATACATATTGAGCTCTGTTAATCTGTCCTCATATGTTTTCTGATGCAGTCCCTGCACCATTTTGGTTGCCCTTCTCTGGACAGCCTCAATTTGGTTAATGTCCTTGTGAAGGTGTGGCCTCCAGTACTGCACACAGTACTCCAGATGGGGCCTAACCAGTGTCTTGTAAAGAGGGATTATTACCTCCCTCTTACGACTTGTGATACCCCTACTAATACACCCTAACATCCCCCTAGCCTTACCTACTGCTTTAGTGGTCTGCTTAGATGATTTCAGGTCATCGGTGATGATGATGCCCAAGTCTCTTTCTTCCTTTGTGACTGCCAGCAACTCCCCTCCCAGCCTATAGGTGGTTTCAGGGTTTCTCTTCCCTATGTGCATGATCTTGCACTTCTTTGCATTAAATCCCAGTTGCCACTCTTCCAACCACTTTGCTAGTTTATCCAGATCTCTTTTCATTCTGCCCACCCCATCTAGATCATCTACTCTGTTGCAGATCTTGGTGTCATCTGCAAACAGACAAGCCTTACCCTCTAGTCCATCTGCAATGTCACTGATGAAGATATTGAAGAGGACTGGCCCCAGGACTGATCCCTGAGGTACACCACGTGTGACTTGTATCTCTTCTGACTGCATACCATTTACCACCATTCTCTGTTTTCTGCCCGTCAACCAGTTTGCCACCCAGTTGACCAACTTCTGACCCACCCTGAGCCTACCCAGCTTGTTTATCAATCTTCTATTTGGAACAGTGTGCCAGCTTTGCTGGAAGTCAGGTAGGTGACATCAACTGCTCCCCTTGGTCCACCAATCTGGTTACCCAGTCAAAGAAATCTATGAGATTAGTTTGACAGGACCTTCCTTTTGTAAACCCATGCTGTCTTGGATCCTGTGCCCCTATGGATTCCAGGTGTTGCACTATCCTTTCCTTAAGGAGTGCCTCCATAATCTTGCCCACTACTGAGGTAAGACTGACTGGTCTGTAGTTCCCTGCCTCCTCCCTGCTACCACTCTTGTGGAGCGGGATCACATGAGCCCTTCTCCAGTCTTCTGGGTCCTCTCCTGTGCTCAGAGACTCACTAAATAGTTCTGCTAATGGCTCTGCTAGTTCAACCCTTAGCTCCTTTAGTACCCTGGGATGTATGCCATCAGGTCCCATTGCCTTGTCCACCCTGAGCTTAGCGACCTCTTGTAGGACCCTTTCTTTTGTGAAGGGAGTAGTGCTCACCTCCCTCTCCCCTGTGTCCATGGTGCTGAGCTGTGGGCCCTGCCCTACCTTCTCTTCAGTATATACTGAGCAAAAGTATGTATTTAGGATAGATGCTTTTACAGGGTCCTTCTCCGCACATGCCCCCTTTTCTCCTTTGAGCTTAGCAATACCCCCTCTGGACTTTCTCCTTTCACTAATGTATCTATAGAAAGTCTTGTTACCTTCTTTTACTGTTTGTGCTAGTGTTTCCTCAGTTTGGGACTGTGCCTGCCTTACTGCCTTCCTTGCCTCCCTTAGGGCAGTTTGGTATGCCTCGCAATCTTCATCCCGCTGTGTTCCCTTATATTTCCTGAAGGCCAGCCTTTTGGCTCTGACCTTTTCTGCTACTGTATTTGAGAACCAAAGTGGTTTCCTTCTTCTTTTGCATTTCCTTTTCTGTCTAACACAATGGGATGTTGCTTCAAGTATTGCATCCTTAATGCTTGCCCACTTTGCCTGTACCCCCTCACCTGTGTTTCTTTTTGCCAGGTCTAGCTTAACTCTGTTGGCCATCTTCTCAAAGTCAGCTCCTCTGAAGTCCCATATTTTTGCCTTGGAATGGGATGATTTAATTGTAGTGGCCAAATTGAACCATACCATGTGATGGTCACTGGCCCCCAGGTGACCTTCTACCTGGAGATCTGTGATCCCTTCCCTGTTAGTCAGTACTAGATCTAGGATAGGCCTGTCTCTTGTGGGTTGTTGTACCAGTTGTTTGAGGCCCTGCGGATTGTTTGAGGATAAAAGAAACCCCCCCTTTAGAATTTAAGATTGGGGACACCAAAAGTGATAGTGATACAAGGAAATGAGAAAGGGGGAAATATGAAATAAAGGAATACGATATGGCACTATCATGGTCCACAATTCGTAATACCCCAGAGATATTAAATTGATTTATTTTCTTTTGCAATTCCAGTCTTAGCCTACAGGGGTAAAAATATATTCAGAAGGAGCTTCCCAGGTTATACATCACAGAATGACTAAGCAAGGGGAACGATAATGCTGCACAGGTTTAGATGCAGTTGTTTTATTTTTACGTTGTCCTCCTAATACTTGCACATAATCTTCATAGTAAGACTTTTTATTTTCTAACAATTATGGGGGCAATGTACCCTTCGAAGGACCAGGAGGCTTGTTCACCTGGCTTTCCTTCGCATTGACGGCAGCTTCCCACTGCGTGCATCAAGGAAAGTTCTTTTTTGTTCTCCCCAACCTTGGAAGTCAATCATAGGGGTTCAGCCGGGTGGCGGGACTCCTTATTTGTATATAGTTTATTTACAGAGGTTTGTGACACACTGATGCCTCTGAATAATCATAGGCCATAGTTGGCAGTTCCATGGCAGTGGATTTGTTATTATTTTTTTTTTTTAAACTTAGTTTTTATTTCTCTTGATTGAATGCATGCAATCCATACAAAGCCAGTTTAGGCGCATTGATAGGTATATAACTACAGAGTTGAATGATTTAAGTTAAGATATTAATACATTTAATTTATGTTGTCTTTATTGTCCCAGGAGCAGCTCAACTGCCAGTTGTCCAGTTTTTCATTGAGAGAGCTAGATGATGGATCAGCATTGTCCCTCAAAGAGACCCCTATGAGATGAATCCAATAGTCCAACTTCTTCCCAGGATTTCTGACTTTTGTTACTTAACTGTACTTTGTCTTATACCTTACAATTGATAAAAAGGTCAAGGTATAACATTAACTAAAGAAACTCTAAACATAATCGATAACCTTCTGTTGTGCGTAGTCATTTCTCACCTAACTGTTGAGTGTGAATATATATTTTGGCTCTACCAGGCCTTTGCAGTTTCCGTGCTCCCCCCTTTTACATTTCACACCTCCTGGGGGATCTCTTCCAGGTGTTAGGCCACCATTCTGGCCCTAAGCAGGAGCCTGGGTTTTAAATTTCCCGCTCTCTCAGAGTCCACGTTGTGTTGGCCGGGATAGGTTTGGGTACTTGATTCACTCAGGGTGGCTCTAATAAGCCATGGGGACCACACCAACAGGAATTTCTCCAGGCCTAAATGGATAGAGGCCTTAAGCCTCCATCGCCTCCAACTCCTCCACCTTCTGGTGCCAAAGGGAGAGTGTCGGGGGGTCTGGGGAAAGCCACTTCAGTGTAATGCATTTAAGTGTGGCTATCCTCAAGAAGTGAAAGAGCCTATGTCTCTCCTTAGCATTCATCACTTGCCCCTCTGTGCCCAGAACTAGGGTCTGGAAGGAGCACAGGTAAGGGGATTTCAGTATGGCCTGGATTTGCGCAGGTACCTGCTGCCAGAATGGTTTCAATGCTGGGCACCCCAAGAACATGTGCCAGTGAGTACCTTTGTTGTTACATCGTCTCTAATAACAGTCAGAGCTGGAGGATCCAAAATACTTGGTTCAGGATGAGGTTAAGAAATATCTTGTTATTATTTTCCAATTGAATTCCCTCCATGAGGGAGATGAGGTGACTGCCCACCCTTTCTCCATTCTTTGGGACCAGCTATGTGCGGGAATAGGCTGCTGAGTTTTCGATTCCCAAGCCAAACACAGCCTCTCACACCAAACACAGCCTCTCACGCCAAACACAGCCTCTCACTTTGTATAGGGGCCTTATTGAGTAGTAGATTATTTAACTGGGAAATTGGTTTCATTTTGGCTGCTAGGCATACCCACCAGTAGAACAGATCCTCCAGCTCAGAACGAGATCTAAGAACTTGTGCCTAGTGAGTATCCTGTTGAAGAAAGTTTCTGACTTGCAAAAACTTGAAATGGTCCTCATTATGAAGGCCAAACTTTTGCTTGAGTTGAACAAAACTCATGCACACCACCTGCTTTCCCAATGGGTGTACCCCCTGTCCAAGGTGGGTGGTATAAAAATCTATGTGGTGTCTTATCAGTGATAGTGGTCCCAGGTCATTTGGGGTGCCCGACAGGTGCCTCAACTTCAAAAGTGACCTAATTGTATGTTTGGTCCATGGGTTGTCAGTCTTAAGCCAAATAGTTGAAGTAATCTTTTCAGTGGCTAGTGTCCTTAGGGGTGATCCCATAATTGGTCCCTTTCAATCCCATACCACCCTGTGTCCTCCCTCTGTTTTAGCCAGGACAGGAGCCAGGGACCATGTGCTGCCAGATAATTTTTAAAGTCAGGGAGACCCAGGCCACCCCCCCTTCTAGGGGCAATCAATAGTGCATAGGAGAGTCGTAGCCGGCTATTTCCCCATACAAATTTTTTGAGTGAGGTGTTCAGGTCCTGCCAAAAGTTGTCAGGGATAACTATCGGGAGTGTTGGGGAAAAAAAACAGGAAACATAGCAGGACATTCATCTTAATGATCTGTGATCTACCCTATATAGGAAGGGGGTAAGATTTCCCAGCTAGCTAGGTCCTGCTTAATAATGTGGAGGAGCTTTTTGTAGTTGTTAGAGAACAGCCTAGGGATGTCTACTGATACCTGTACTCCCAGATACCTAATGGTGTTCTTGTGAATGGAAAATAAGAATTAAAGCCGGGGGGGGGTGCCACTCAATAGAAGGGCTTCAGATTTACTTTGGTTACTCTTATAACCTGCTAACTTTGGACGTGGTTTAAGACCAGGAGTGGGGAGGGAACCAGGGGGTCGCCAAAGATCAATGCATCATCAGCATATAGTGCAATTTTTGATCTATATCCTCCACCCTGATGCCTTTTATAGATCGTGGTCCCAATCTTGGCTGCCAAAGGTTCTAACGAGGTGCAAAAATAGGGGTGACAAGGGTAACCCTGTCTGGTGCCCCTGCCCAGCCCGAACCTGCTGGACATACATCTAGTCATTTTAACCACGGCTTCCAGCCCTTCGGGATATTGTTACGCTCCTGTGGAAGTTCTCCTCAGGTCAATTTGATAAGGACTTTGGAGGAAAAGCCAGTCGACCCGGTCGAAGGCCTTTTCTGCATCGACTCCAATGGCTGTTTGAAACTGGTGTTGGCCCTTTTGAGAGGAGATGATACATTGAGGAGTCTCCTGATATTATCTTGTATGAGTCTGCCCCTTATGAAGCCTGTCTGGTTATAGTGGACTATGGAGATTATCACTAGTTGTAGCCTACTGTCCAGGAGTCCTGAGAAGATCTTAAGATCTGTGTTCAACAAGGAGATCAGCCTGTATGAGCCGCATTCCTGGGGATCTTTCCCCAGCTTAGGAAGCTCAGTGATTTGTGCATTTGTGCATATTTTCACGAAGGTGGGGCTGGGTCGGTCTCCAGAACCATTGTGTTTTGTACTTTCTGCAAGGGAGGCAGACGTTCTGGTAGGAAAGCTTTATAAAATTCTGTCGGAAATCTGTCTAACCCTGGAGCTTTGTGGTTCTTCTGGTTCATGATGTGTTGTTTCAGTTCTTTCTGGGTAATTGGCACCCCTAAAATCTCTGCATCAGTTTTATCAAGGGAGGGTAGTTTTATACCGCTTAGATAGTCTTCCACCTCTTCAGCGTGTGAAGGGCCTCTTTCCTGACTATAAAGGGCCTCATAGTAGGTTGCAAACCTGTGTGCTATCTCTTTTGGTTTGGATGTCAGGGTCCCCAGGGGGTCTACTTTTAACTTTAAAGCAGTTCTGTTCGCTGCTTCTTTCCAAAGTTGAGCGGCCAGCAGGGTTCCAGCTCTATTTCCTTGTTCGTAATAAAGCTGTCTCTCATTCCTGAGCTTACCCTCACTTTTTATACCAGATGGAGTGGAAAGGATGAGAAAGGTCTTGGCAAGGTTGGAGGAATGGTCAAATGTATGGCAGCTCAGATTCAATGCAAAGAAGTGCAAGGTAATGCACCTGGGCAACAAAAACCCAGGGGAAGAGTACGCAATGGGGGGTGAGATACTGACAACAGTAAAAATGGAAAGGGACCTGGGGGTAATTATATCAGATGACCTTAAGGTGGGCAAGCAATGTGAGAAGGCAGTAAGGAAGGCTGGGGGGATGTTGGGATGCATAGGGAGAGGCATCAATAGTAGAAAACAGGAAGTTGTTATCCTTCTGTACAGATAGTTGGTGAAACCCCATGTGGAGTACTGTGTGCAGTTCTGGAGACCCCATCTCCACAAAGACATAGACAGGGTGGAGGCTGTCCAGAGGAGGGCAACCAAAATGGTGCAGGGTCTGCACCAGAAGACATATGAAGAAAGCCTAAAGGAGCTTAATATGTATACCCTTGAGGAAGGAGGGAGAGAGGGGACATGATAGAAACTTTCAAGTACCTCAAGGGAATCAACAAAGTTCAAGAGCGTGGCATCTTTCAGAAAAAGAGATGTGCAAGAACAAGGGGGCACAATTTGAAGATAGAGGGGGGATGGCTCAGAGGTAATGGGAGGAAGTATTTTTTCACAGAGAGGGTTGTGGATTCATGGAGCAGCCTCCCTGAGGAGGTCGTGGAGTCAAGAACAGTGGGGGAATTCAAGAATGCATGGGACAGACATAAGGCAGTCCTAGTTGGGGGTAGGAGGAAGTAAGCTGTTGGTTAATTAGGATCTGCAGCTAATCTGTTAGGTAGGAAAATGGGCAGACTAGGTGGGCCAAGCAGTCCTTATCTGCCGTCACATTCTATGTTTCTATGTTTTTTGATCTAGTAACTTTCCTAACTCTTTCCTGGCCATCTGTAACCTTGCTTCACTCAAGGGATCTAGGTTTTCTTTGTGATGGGACTCTAAGGATGCTATCTCCCTTTCTAGTTGGTTCTGAAGCTGTAAAATTGTTTTTTTTTTGAGGTGGGAGGCAAATGAAATGATTTTCCCTCTTAATTAAGCCTTCAAGGCATCCCATAACATTGATGAGGGGGTGTCTTCCTTGGAGTTAAGCTCGAGGAAGGATTTGATTTCACTGGATACCATTTCCTTAAAATCTTCTCTGTTTGAAAGACCAGCATTTAATCGCCAGACCGAACCCTTTGTGGGAGGTTCGATATGCTGTGACATGCTGACTGGGGTATGGTCAGAGATTGTTGAGATTCCGATCTTCGACATCGCCACTAGGTGGGCTCACTCTGTTGAGACTAAAAAATAGTCTAGTCTGTAATATTGGCCATGTGTAGGTGAGTAGACGCTGTAGTCTTTAACTTTCGGGTTTAAATACCTCCAGATATCCAACAAACCAAACTCTGACATTATTTTGTTCAAAGTGGACGCCAGTTTGGATCTGGGCCCCTGATTGCTCTGACCTGATTTGTCTATGGATGGGGTTAAAATTGTGTTAAAGTCCCCTCCTATGATATTTATGCTGTTAGGCTCGATTCTCGCCTGGGCCAGGGTATCTAGAAATAAATTGTGCCTTAAATGCTCTTCTTTGGGAGCACAGATGTTAAAATTTACCTGTGATTCCCCTTCAAGTCCCCAGATACCCTGATGAACCGGCTTTCGGGGTCTGTATGAACGTCCATCACTTTGAAGGGGATGCTTTTCCATAACAGTATAGCTACCCCCTTTTTCTAGTGTGTTCAACATAGTGGGAAGCATGAACCTCCCCCACCCAGGACCTCCTCAGTTTTTTATGTTCTTCGGCCCCCAGGTGCGTTTCCTGTAGGAAAACTATATCGGCTCCTAATTTATGTAATCCTTGTAGTCTGGAGCATTTAATAGGGCTATGGAGGCCCCTTACATTATATGTAATAACTTTAAGATCCCCCATTATGAAGGTCCTGGGTGGGCAAAGCCAAGACTCTATCTCTGAGCATGACCACGCACAGCCAATAACAAAACATTGATAACCATAACAACTAGTAGCAAACTTACATAAACTTGTGAATTAAACATCTCAATGCAACAAGTCAATAAGCCTTTGTAGAGAATAATAGTATTTTCTTTATAATCAGGTTTGGCACCAGGACACCAACATGTCCCCGTGCTAGTGACCTCAAGGTGTGAGCACCCCCCTGGAGCCTTGCCCCTGCCTTACCCCTTAATTAGGGGAGTACTGGTGGGGGGAGGGAGTTGGAATGATTTGGGCTTTGCTTTCCCCCTCTCTGAGACTTATGCAGACCTGGGGGGGGGGTCATCACCGGTGTATCACTGTAGAATTTCTGAGAGTAACTTCGGTGGCCTATGCCCTTCATTCACCTCGTTGAAACTAACAATATTATTAAACTAGGCTGATACAGCCTGGTTCATGACTGTATTCATTTAGGGAACCCTCGCTGGCCTCATGCCAGTCTGAGGTGAGAATAGGGGGGAGATCATGTCTGTGCTTTATCAAGGATAGAAAAAGCAAAATAAGAAAGGTTTGTTGGGCTAGGCACTCACTGGGACCCTGCTACAAACAGTCACCAGGCTGATAATTGAACATATAACTCCATCTGTATGAACATAACAGTTCTTGTTATACCAACCATCCCTACCTAGCTCATGGTAAGGAGATTTTAAAGTCAAATCATGTCTCCTACAAACCTTTTGTGACCGGGGCATCTGCCCAGAGTCCCCAGTCTCTCAGCGCACTCCATTTGCCCCAGTGTGCTGGTCTTTGCTGTGGCAGAGGGGTCCAGTAGGCTCTGGTGAGGGATGCTCTGCTTTGCTGGGGCCTTGTCCTGCACCTCCTACCACAGCTCTCTGTTCCTTTTGTTGTTGGGGCGAGGGCCTGTCTGAAGATGCCATTCTGTTTGTTGGAGCTGCTTTTCCAGAAATCTGGAGTTAGCCTCATCCAGAAAATGCCCATAGATGCTAAGAAACTCCTCGCCTCTGTTAATTCTGCGAATCTTTTGGTGCCTTCTGGGGTTATAACTTGCAGCCGTGCAGGATACTCCAGGAATGCCTTCAAGCCTTTCTCTCTCAGCTGCCTCTGTATTGCTAGGACCCTTCGCCTCTTTTGCACCATGTATGGGGTATAATCATGCTCAAGGTAAAGATGGTGGTCGCTGAAGAAAACCTCTTTTTTGCTCCAAGCCACCCTGAGGACCTGCTCCTTCACCCTAAAATCAAGGAAAGCCATCATGATGGATCGCAGTTTGGCATTGCTGTACTTCGGTGGAGTGATCAAGAACCTGTGGGCTTGAACCAAATTAAGTTGTAAGTCATGGGGCAGAGGGAGTACTTCTTTAAGCAGGCCTTCCATAAAATGAATCATGTTTCTGGACTCAGCTTATTCAGGCAGTCCGTGCAGCCGGACATTGTTGGACCGGTTTTCAAGTTCTTCCATTCTGTTAAATAGATCTGTTTCTCGGTGATGCAAGTCTAACAGCACTGAGTTGTGCACCTGTACCGTGTGAGAGAGATCTGTAGCCACCTCCACGAGCGCTGAAGTGCGGTGCTCTAGGGCCTGGATGTTGCGTCTGTTGTCTGCTACCAGAGATTCCATCTTCTGGAGAGTATCTCTGATCTTTTGCAGCTGCCCAACTAAATGTTTCGAGATAATAGTGAAACTTTGTTCATGCTCTTCCTCCAAGTTGGGGTGATCAGTCTGATTTTCTATCGGGGATGCCGTGGATTCTGCTGAGGAGGAGGCCTGCCAGCACAAAGTTGATTGTTTCCCGGCTCTCTGGACTGTGTTTGCCACTGATTCTTTACTTTTGTGTCTTGTAGACATGTTGGCTGCTAGGAGAGGTAGGATGGCTGGTGAAATTCAGTTTTTACCTCAGTTGATGGAGTTTGAGTCTGGTGGGCGAACGGAGCTCAAATTCTAAGCCACCATTTACCGGGTGATGTCACCGGAAGTCATCTGGATTTATTATTTTACTAGATTAATAGTGTTTCAACAAAATATCATGCAGAACCAACCACGGGGTAACTATTTTAAGTTGTGATATGGAGGTAGATTGTATAACACTTTAGAAAGAAGGTATTGCTACATAAAAGAACAGGGAGCTTGGCAAGAAATTAAAGAATACTGGAAAGGTAAAGCATGGAGGGACAATTCCCATTGCAGGGGTAAGGGCATATTATTAAAGAATGCTTGGCAGGTCGGTGATTTCTGGAGGGAAGATTCCCAACTCCTTGGGACTAATGAGGTGGCGAGACAGAACCCGATAGAAATCGGAGGCAATGGGCTCATTTTCGAGAAGAAGCCACACTGTGTTTCAGGAACTACAGACTATGTCATTACAGGGAACACATATTTACATAAATTTATAAATGGCTAAGAAAATACTCTCCCTTAACATAAATGGATTAACTAATTCGGTTAAAAGGTCGAGGGTAATGCAGTTTCTCAGGAAACAAGATCCGGATTTGATATACTTACAGGAGACACATTTGTCTCCTGACGAACATGCTAAATTGGCCTGGGGGGGGATCGATATCATATATACACCGCCTCGTACAAGAAAGGCAGATGTAGGGGAGTTGCGATAATGATTCCAACCTCCACCTGATTTGTCCTGCAACATGAAAGCACTGACGTAACAGGCTGTTATGTCATACTGACAGGCCTACTAGATGGTAACTCAGTTACTTTAGTGAATGCGTATTTTCCTCCCCAGTCTCCCCCAAACAAATATAGGACCTTTTTCAACAAACTTACTGACATGATTCAGTGATGCCTGATGATGGGTGGGGACATAAATCTTACACTAGCTCCTCAGATAGACACTTTGACCCCCACACAGCACCGCCTAACACCTTCCTAGAAATTTTATTTAAAGCACAGACAGAATCTTTAGGCCTGTCAGATGTATGGAGGTTTTGTTATCCGACCACTAGGGCCTACACATACTACTCCCCTTGCTTTCACATCCAGTCTAGGCTAGATTATTTTTTTATCACACAGGAACACACAAATTTGATCCTTGATATATCCATCTCACCTTGCTTTTTGTCAGATCATTCCCCCCTCTTATCGAAACTGGATCTGGGTGGTCCTCGGAAATTCTCGCTTTGTCATTTAAACTTATCACTTCTTAGGGACTCTGAACTTAAATCCCTAATTAACAAGAAAATACTGCAGATACTGCAAGAAAATTCTTCCACAGTTATTTCCTCCACTATAATATGGGACACATTAAAAGTGGTAATTCAAGGAGAGATAATCGCCTACTCAGCATATAAAAGAAAGCAGAGGCAAATCAAATACGCAAAATTAGAGAAGGAATTAAAAATACTCCAACAAACTAAGAATCAGATCACCCCTCAGGAACAACTCCGAATCTGCCAAGTAAGGCAGAATTGCAAAAGATCTTAGACGAAAAAGTCCAACAGGCCTTATTTTATTTAAAAAAATATAAATTTGAGGGGAGACCTAGAGGGGCCCGAAACTTGGCACATAGAGTAAGAAAGCAAAGAGCCTCCTCTACCATCACACAGATACAGACAATTAGTGGAAAGGGTCTGGCTACTTCCCATCCAGTGATTATAAAAAGTTTTGAACAATATTATTCTCAGTTATATAAGGCACCTGATGAAATTGAAGAAGAGGTGATGAATCAGTTCTTCGCTCGAATCACTTTCCCAACCCTTACCTCCCAACAACAGAGCAACTTACTTCTCCCTATTGGACCCGTAGAGATTAAAAATGCCATAGCAGAAGCTAAAACACAGAAATGCCCAGGCCCCGATGGCCTACCATCTGAATGGTATAAGACATTCCAAACATAGCTAGTTCCCTCTATGCTGGCAGCTTTTAAAGAGATACAGGAGGGCCCCCCCCCCTCAACTCTCATGGGCCTATGCCACACTATCCCTAATCTTAAAACTGGGGAAAGACCCCAAAAATACAACTTCATACAGACCCATAGCCATATTCAATATGGACTATAAAATTTATATGTCGATCTGGGCCTGAAGAATGAAGAACATTCTTCCAGCTATAAACCATATGGACTAATTAGGGTTTATCCAATCCCACCAGATAGTGGATATTATCTGCCATATGGTACATCTGATGGATCACTTGGACCAAAGACAAATCCCAGTGGCCCTGATCAGTCTGGATGCAGACAAAGCATCTGATTGGGTGCTCTGGTCGTTCCTGTGGAAGACCCTGGAAAGCTTTGGTTTTCCGGAGGACTTCATACGCGGGATTAAGTCAATGTATTCAGACCCCAAAGCACATATCTGAATTAATGGTTGTCTCTCTTATCCCATCCCTTTAACAAGAGGTACAAGACAGGGCTGTCCCCAATCCCCACTTTTTTTTCCTTATATATTGAACCTCTGGCAATAGCAATAAGAGAGATCCATCTCATTGCAGGAATTCTGTTAGGGGCACATATATACAAATTTTCTCTATATGCAGATGATTAACTCTACTAAACCCCAAACAGTCTGTCCCAGCTCTTCTCGACACCTTCCATTCTTATGTAGACCTATCTAGATATGTAGTAAATGTGCAGAAAATGGAGATATTGGCTTTAAACTTCTCCCTGTCAAAAAACCTGAAAGGTCAATTCCCATCAAAATGGAATTGCACTAAAATAAAATATTTGGGAGTGTTCCTGCCCAATAATTTGATACGCTTCCAATTAATTAATTGTGAACCTCTATCCCGAACAATAGAGTTAGAACTGAGCACCTGGGCTCATCTCCACCTATCTTTTTATTCTAGAGTAGACTCAGTATGAATGCTGATACTACTGAAGCTACTATATTTATTTCAGACTCTCCCTCTTTACCCCGCCCATTATTATTTTACATCATGGAACA
Organism: Neoceratodus forsteri; assembly: GCA_016271365.2. Taxonomy (NCBI): domain Eukaryota; kingdom Metazoa; phylum Chordata; order Ceratodontiformes; family Ceratodontidae; genus Neoceratodus; species Neoceratodus forsteri. Next base: position 202,559,851 of record JADMNL010000030.1, read on the forward strand.
GAGCTCTTTCTGGGTATGTATGGGCTGGCCAACATCCAGGGATTAGATGCACCATATTGATGTTGTCCACAGAAAAAGGTGGGCTGAACCTACCTACCTTACAAGAATACTGTAAAGCGGTTCTGTGTAAAACTGTAATGCTGTGGCTTAACCCGCACTATGAAGCAATATGGAAGGACATAGAATTCATACTAAATGATTTATTTGACATAAGTAAATGGCTGTTTGCACTGGTGACGACACCTCCCAATTTTAAGATATTTACATTTGGGACCAAGAGCACTCATTAACTGGTATAAATTAAGAGCTAGCACAAACTTACAATTTATCTTCTATTTTTTTAGATTACTAAACTTAGAGGTAGACTTTTTACCAGCACGTTTTTCTCTAACATTTGCTAAGTGGCAAAGACTAGGCCTTCAATATATCTATCAATTCCTAGACATTAATGGAGTAACATCTTTTGCTCATCTTCAGGCAGCATACCAGCTCCCTAACAAGGATCATTTTCATTATTTACAAGTTCACACACATATGCTACCAAATCCCCCTTCCCAGTGATGAAATTAATAATGGATGCCTCTCAAGGTCTTCATTATGCACATCTAAAAAGTTTTAAGGGAGACTTGGCTGGAAAATACTGGTTCGATTATTCGGGCCTGGAATGATGAACTTGAATTAAATATAACCTTTAAGAAATGGATGGAACCAGTCATTCCCTCAATGAGCATTTTACAGGCTCCATACTGTAAATAATTTATAAGGAAGTGTAGGACTAGGTGTTTTAACACCCCGGCAAAATTACTTAAATACCTTCCCCTAAAATATGGGGTCTGCTGGCGGGACTGTGGGGAGCCCCAAGCAAACTTTATCCATATTTTCTGGAGTTGCCCACATTTAACATCATATTGGCACAATCTAACCAAGGCAATTAATCAAATATTAGGATCAGATATCATTCTGACCCCACAGCTGGTCCTTCTATATATAAAGTCTGATGATACAGTGCCACCTCCTAGAAACATGATATATTTATTTTTAATAGCAGCAAAGAAAGTAATTACTCATCTTTGGCATAGCTCAGTGCTTCCTGTACTTAAACAATGGCACATCATTGTAAACGAGATATACTACATAGAACGACTAATAGCGTACCAATTGGATCAAGTAACACAATTTGAAGTTAAATGGCACCCCTGGGTGTTTTATATATCTAATGAGGATGAATCATTTGTTCCCTGAGATGGATAGACACTCAGCAGAAATATGATTCTCTTGCCAAATTATATTTTCTGAATTAAAAATTGTTTAGTTAAGACCTTATACAATGCTCCAACAAGTAGATAGCAATAGCTATATATATAAGAAAAGTTTATTGTATTAGCTCTGTACACTGAAATTACTACCATGACTGTACCGTAAAAAATTTGAATTATGATTATATAATGCCATGTACATTTCTAAATGATATAATAAACAATAACAAGAAAAGGAAGATTTCCTATTAGAAGCAAAGGTTGATTTTTAACATTGCTTTACTTGTCCAGGGCATAGTACAAATTGACTTGGGCTAGTACAGCTAACCCCTTACTTGTCCGTCTTAAGTACTGCAGGTCCACCATTGCTGTCAATGAAGTTTAAAAATGTCCCTACTTTAGCAGGCTCTAGTCTTCATGCTAATCTCCCTCATTGTTCCAGAATACCATGAATGATTAAAAGCTCTTTAAGAGCTGCAATTACCTTGCACCTGGCAGTGCAAGGTGGATACCAAACAAAGGACTCAGTGTGAGTTATCAACTCATTGTTAGGGTTGCCAACTAGTGACCAGGCTGTGATCAGGGTAGGAGTGCTGTTACTGTAATTCACTAGCTCCCAATATTCTGAGTTTGTGTCTCCATGTATGTTGAAGTGCCTCACATTATTACGGGCAGGATCTCTTATTTTCCTATATTTTGAGTATCAGTGTTCAACATTTCAGTGACACAGTTTTAATAGGTATGCAGGGTGTGCCATGCAGGTGGTGGTTTTTTATCCCAGCCATCCCACAGTCACTCCCTTCCCCTCTCCCAAATCTCCCAGCTCTGCACTTTCCCTGGACACCACTGCAGGCCAATGAGAGAGGAGGGTTTGGAAGCTAAAATGAAATTAATCATGACAAATAAAGTTAAACAGATGTCCATCACTTATTACTTTAAAGTTGATCAATGATAAATGAATAATGGACTACATTAGATTTTAATAGGCATACTCTGTATTTTTTAATTCAAGTTTTTTTCTTCCTCGAGCCCTGGGAGGGGCTTTGGCCTTCTGAAGGAGGACTCTCTCTCTGGTTCTTCTGCTCCCACACTCACCAACACCGATAACTCCCCCAGGCTTGCCCCCCGTTGTGGGGCCAAGAAAGTGGCACACCCTCCCTGGAGACCCAATCCAGAAGTCAGGGTCAGTCCTTGGGTGCAGCAGACCATCATGGAGCCCTGCCAGGCTCCTTTTCTCCCATCCCATTCCCTACCGACATGATTACATTGGAGCATGCCTCCTGACCCCATCACCCTCCAGTTATCACCAGAGGGTGATCAGTGAGCGGGATGACATGGCACCCTCTCCCTGAGGGAGGAGAGCAGTCCTCCAGATGCTCAATCCTCTCTCCCCCTGCCGACGCCCAGTGGCCCGGGCTCATTCCCGAACCCGGGTCGCCAGTGTGGCGCGAGGTGTAGTGACTAGCACCTCAACTTCCAGCGCCACTGGACCAGCTTCATACTCTGTTTTTTAAATATTTTTGTCACCAAACTGTACACAAATAAAGAAACTGGATACCTAAATATAGTCCTGTGCTAATTTTCCCATATTCTACCAATGCAACAGAGCACACCTCTATTATCTGACACCCTTTATTATTCACCAAAATATTGGTGCACAAAGTTGGCAGATAATAGAGGGTGCACTGTATACAAAAATGTACTGGGGGCTGGGGAAGGGTAGGAAAAAAAATAAAGGGGGAGTATTAAATGAAAACTGGATGGTAAAGGATTGTGTCCATAGGAGTCAAGTTGGAAAGGGGACTGCCAGATGCAAGAGGGGGTCAGGGGCATCAAGAAGAAAATATAAGGGGAAAATATTTTATTTTGTATTATATAAGAAAAGTATTTTATTTTCACCTACTGGTAATGAATATACTGTATGCCAAGTGTTACTTGTGTGGTACTACCACTACTGGTGGTATGCCTATTCCTATACATAATGTTCTTTTTCATCTCCCCAGTGCAGATTGCACTACCAAAAGACATGTGTTAAAGGCAAAGTTTTTTAGTGGTTTCGTGTAATGCTGATGGATTTATAGGCAACTTGTGCTTTACAAATGGAGTCACATAGAAAATGTGCCATCAGAAAGCAGAAGTGACATTAGTGTTGTCAGTAAGCTGTAAAAAAAGATATAGCCATTACAGAAACATTAAAGAAAAAAAGAAGAGTCATATTTTTGGCAACTGATTTTACCTTGGCAGTTGCTTCTGAGAGTTCATCATCAACATCTGTGCAAGCCACAGAGAAAAGTAATAGTACTTTGATGAGTAATCCTTAAGGACAATCTGAGGTACTAGCAGAACTGTCAGTAATGGCAGTGACTACTACACCTGCTTCTGCTTTTGACTCTGTAGCACCAGAGGAACACAGGAATGTACCTATAAAAAAAGAAATAGCAGCCAAAAGAGACCTAAAGCAAGAAAATCAAGGTGGTTAAGTGAAAGGCACTGTGTGGCATCACTAGGCCCAGCATTCTGCAATGCAACTCATACGTCTATACCTCCTAAATAATTACTGTACCTCATAAAAGTAATGCGTCAGAGCCTGCCTGACTCTGTACTTGAAGTGAAGGAGTTTACACTAAAACCATAAAAGAACAGTTATCACCTCTGAAAAAAAAAATAATGAAAAACATATTATTCAGACATTGCTCTACTTATATTTTATATAACTGGTCACCCCCTTTATCTCATTGATTATCAGTGTGAGCAAATGCCGTAATAACCAGATATGACATCATTCCCAGTTATTATGGAGTTGCTGTGATATTTGGAGCACTCATGCTTCACTTTCCTTGTTGGGGAAACTTGATTTTTGTACTCATGTCCCTGCACCAGTTATTGTAAAAAAAAAATAAATAAAGCATAAGTGAGTGTGTGCTTATTAAGTTTTTTTACACACCCTCAGTGACTGTGATGACTACATAAATCTCTCAAGCTTTGCTCTTGAGGTGTATGGGTCATCACATATCTTGAGTGTGTAAAAAAACTTCAGAACACACGATCACCTATGCATTATTCTCTGTATATATGGGGTGGAGTTCAGTGAGCACAAAGAGAAACAAACTCTGGCCAGAGCCGATAGGGCTGCATGTGATGATTTTGGGGTAAAAAGACTGAAAATTACCAAAGTTACAAGCCTGCATTCCCAAAATGTAACATTGGTTCTTGAAGTTGTTTTTAAATATGTTTACACCAAATTGTCAACATAGCCTTGTTATGACCCTGCATCATGAAAAAGGGCAGAGAATATTTTCATCTCTTGGCCTAAAGGTGATTTTGCTCAGGGACTGCAAAATTACCTTTTGGGACGCAAAAATACATTTTGAGCAGGAGTTGGAAAATGACAGCTACTGTATCACATTCATGAGGTGCTGTACAGAAATGGCTATGCTGAAAATTTGGGGTAAAATATTGACTATTGCCAAAGTTATGAGCCTGCATTTGCAAAATTCAACATAGATTCATAACTTTTTTTAAAAAAAATATTTTTACACCAAATTTATAACACAGCCTTTTTATGGCCCCACCTCATGTATAAGGGCAGAGAAAATGTAAACTCCTGTCCAAAAAATGATTTCATGCAGGAACCGTGAAATCACCTTTTGTGACATAAAAAAACATTTTGGACAAGATTTGAAAAATGACAGCTGTCACATTCATGAGGTGCCATAAAGAAATGGCTATGTTGTAAATGTGAGGTAAAAATATTAAAAAATTACCCAAGTTACTAGCCTGCATTCACAAAATTCAACGTAGGCTTATTACTTGGTTGTTTTTTTATATTTTTACACCACATTTTCAACATAGCCTTCTTATGACCCCACCTCTTGAACAAGAGCAGAGAAAATGTTCAGCTCCTGCTCAAATGTGATTTCATGCAGAGACTGAGAAATCACACTTTGGGACAGATTTTCCTAATGTCAGTGCAATTGTTCATGAGGTGGAGTCCCAAAAAAAGCATGTAGAAAATCTTGGCCAAAAATATGCAAAAATGGGCAAGTTATGCCACTAAGTTCAAAACACCATTGAAATACTTTGACCCGCATACGTGTTTCCTCAGTTCGTGGTCCGGCTTTGAAGAGTGAAGATGCGCCTGAACTCCAGAGGGGATTACAACGTTGGACCCCTGATGGGTAAGTAAGAGCTTAGGGGGATGGGGGATGGTGGGTGCTGAGTGGGAGGGTCGGGTGAGGTGACAGTAACGGCACAAAAGACATCAATGGACAATTTTCTTTTTGCAGGTTTAAAAAGGTGAAAAAAACTATGAGGAGTCCAGTTCACAACACTGGGGATTCGCACCTCATTGTCACTCTTCTGTTTCTTGGGGGTTGTTGCTGAGAGGGAGGGTTGGGTGGGGGACACAGAAGATTCAGATTGCGACACTAGGGATTGGGTACCCCCAGGGTCACTCTTATGTTTCTTGGAGGGGTTGGTGCTGAGAGGAGGTTCAGGTGGGGGACATGAGGATTCCAGATTGTGAAACTGGGATTGGGCACCCCAGTGTCACTCTTATGTTTCTGGGAAGGGTGCTGATAGGGAGGGTTGGGTGGGGAATATCTATAATGAAAAAAAATAACGAGGATTTCTGATTGCGACAGTAGGGGATTGGGCACCCCCAGTGTTGTTCATATGTTTCTGGGAGGGTGGGTGCTGAGAGGGACAGTCGGGTGTGGGAATATCTATAATTTAAAACTATTTTTCCAGAGATCACGATGGAACACGGCACACTCCACCATTTCCAAGATGGCCACTGAACACTACTGTGCATGCGCTAGTAGTAGCTCATGCGCAATACAGTTTGGTGACCATCTTTTACACGGCAGAGTGTGCCATGTTCCGCCAATACTGCTGAAAAATAGTGCAGTGTACTAGTAATGAACAGACCAGAGCAGAGTGCTTCACGGATGTGGAGGTGACTATGAAGCCTGTTCACACTGTTGTTCGGTTGGAAAAATCTCCCTTTTTTCCAATAGCAAGAAGTCTGCAGGGCTCCGCCTACTGCAGCCCTAAAAAAAATTAAACTTCTGTTGTGCAGGGACTTAAACAGCAGCAGAAATGCTGCTTTAAGGCTATAGACAACAGCACCCCATACTGGCTGCACTGTTCTGTTTTTTTTGTTTGTTTGTTTAATCAGAAGGAACCAGGCAAGAAACCATTGCCCAGCAATTATATAAAATGCAACATGGCTGATGTGGATAACGAGAATTTTACACACACCCTCAGTGTTGGATACTTAGATAAACCTCTTCAGCTTCACTCACGGGGTTTATGTAATATCCAAGACCATGTGTGTTTGTAAAATTCTTATCGGTGCCTATTCACAAAGGGCAGCGTGCTATGCGGGTGCGCGACATAAATGAGGGTGGCAGCTGCACGCCACGTAGAGCACCAAGTATACACGGCATTCATGTAGATCTGCGCAATGCCCTCGACAGGTGGGGTGTAGCCAGATGAGGCATGCAGCAACATGCAGGGGTGGGCCAGAGGCAGTACAGAGGCAAAGAAACACCGCTTGACCCCACCATATATGACGAGATGGAATCCCAATGCACCCGTGTTATGCACAGTGTGGAACAGGGATGTCAGCAGAGGACATAGTGAGCAACTGATGCCCAGAGTAGCAGGCAGCCACCGCTGCCCACATCCACTGCAGAGAGCGGCACACCGTCCGGCAGTGGTGGTAGGCAGCAACAATCCGCCAACTTTATGGGTGCTCAGGTGGCAATGCTCATCACCAGCATCTTCCAGCACTATGATGTACTGTATGGGAGAGACTCCCTGAGCACCCCTGAGGAGATGAAGGCCCGCATATGGCTGACTTGCAGGCAGTGATCAATGCCGTGGGACCAGAGGCCCACACACTTGCAGCGATGAAGCACAAGTGGTGGGACCTCTGGTCACAGGTAAAGAAAAAGGTCAGCAGGGCATGATAGGCACATGGCACCACAGGCGGAGGCCCCCCACTGCCAGGCCCACTCCTCATGCCCATAGAAAAACTTATCGCTGACACCATCAGCAATGTCCTAACAGATAACAAGCTGAACAGGCCTGACAGCATGCCAGGTGAGCACAGTGCATGTGAGCACACACACCACCAGACATGCACAGCACCTACCAAACATTAACTGACCACCTGTCACCAGTCCACCCACAGTGCATAAAGAGGACAGTGGCGGCGAGGGCCCCTCTGGTGTTGGCAGAGGCGGGGCGCAGACGTCGGCCAGCAACGGTAGGTAGTGCAACACACCAGATGTGTCATGTGCCATAGCGGACAGACAACTATGCTAACGGCTGCCCCCCCCCCCCCGACAGGGTCACAGTGCCGGGACACGGACGTGAGTCAGGAGGACGCCACACAGCGGCCTGCACAGCTCCCCCACAACTATGACAGAGACACACCGCGGGACTGTGAACAACAGACCCAGGAGAATGGGTGCAGTGGGGGCACAGACACACAGATGCAGGCCACAGTAGGATGGACAGCTGAGGCCCTGGAGGTGGTGAGTCAACAGATGCCTACATCAGACAACAGCAGCGACACAGAGACAGGATGGCAGGAGGACACCAACGTGGCTGCCATGAAGACCAGCACACCAGATAGTCCCCCCGGCACAGGAGAATGACATGGGGTAATTGGAGGGTCCACAGCCTGCCAGGCACCCATGATGAGCTGCACCAGGCTCCCTGCTGGCCAACTGTTACCCCAACCTTCAGAGACTGGAGTGGGAGTGCCTGCAGGCAACCTTGGAGAGTACAGAGGCTGTGGGGTGGCTCACAGAGGTGGTGGCGGAGGCAGTATGGGTGCAGGAGCGCCTGGCCACCCACGTAGCTGCTGGTGTCAGGGCACAGGAGAGGCTCATGGAGGAGGTCACTGCAGGCACAAGTGCACAGCAGCTGCTGGCAGATGAGGTGGCTGCAGGTGTCCGTGCCCAGGAGCAGGTCACTGATGCCTTTGCGGCCATTGCTGCCAACTTGGTGGCCCCATCGCCATGCCCACCTGCACACATGGAGGGCGGGGCACAGGTACAGGCTGCAGCACCATCCGCTGCAGATGGGTGGGTAGGGCACACCCAGGTCTGCACCCGGACGGCCAACACACTGCCACCGGACAGGGCAGCAGTGCACCCATGCCGGTGCACACCCCTGCCATGTGATGTTCCTGCCATTGCCAACATCCCCTGGTTGCATCACAGCCACAGGCCCCTACCTGTTATGTCTCAGAGTCTGGCAGGGGCTGTGGCACTCACAGCCAGTGTCCTGAATCCCCACAGCATCCCAGTGCAAGACCCACCCCAGACACTCCCATCCATGGCCCCCCCAACCAGTACCACGCACACCCCCACACCAGACAACATACGGCATGCACGGCGTGCACCACACCATAGACAGCACTCTGTGCCATGAAACCACATGTAAGTGCCAGCACAACACGCACCACAGTGGCAATGCACATGCCCACAAGTTGCCACAGCCACAGGCCATGCCAGTCCCCCAGTGCATGGATGGCGCATGCCAATGACGTGTGTGTGTGTGTGTGTGTGTGCCCCATGGCATGCAGCCACCTGCACATGTCTCTTCAGATGGGCAGAGTCATCATCACCCATATGTGCCATACTTTACCGCCCAAAGATACCATGGGCCACGCAATGGCACACCGCCCGCGCTGCCATGCATTCGGCACAGTGTGAGCACCCTCCTTGCCCCCTCTGCTGTCACCGGTGCTGGAACATGTGTAGATGATGATTTTCCCTCGGGTTGTTCCAGTGGCTGCACATCAGGGGGCTCCGGTACCCTGCATTGCACACCGATGTTGTGCAGCATGGCACAGGTGGTGAACACTATGCACGCCATGCCTGATGCAAGCATCATTGTGCCACTGGTGTGATCCAGGCAGCAGAACCACATCTTTAGCAAACCAGTGGTGCACTCCATGATGTTGTGGGCCCTACTGTGTGCCATATTGTAGGCCTCTTCCACAGAGTGTATGGTGTCATGAGGTAGGTCCTCAGTGGGTAGCCGCTGTTACCTGTGGGTGGGGAAGGGGTTACATCATTAGTATAGTTGCGGTTGCACACAGGCGGAAGAGTGTGGCGCTGGACATGGTGGCTGCTTACCTAACAGCCAGCCATATCCCTCCAGTTGCTGATCCAGATGGCGCTTCAGCTCGCTGTGGTTGAAGATGAATGAGTCATGGCATGACCCAGGGAACTTTGCATACACATTAGTCAGGATGCCTGTGGCATCACAGATGACCTGGCAGTTGATACTGTGGTACCCCTTTTGGTTGCGGTAAGCATCCTCGTTCATGGACCCTATCAGGACTGGCATGTGTGTGTCAGTCTGTGGCATCCAATGTGTTTGGCATGCCATACCCATCAAGGAATGCCCCCTTTGCCACCCTGATATTGGCTGGCATTGTGGGAAACCATATATATCTCGCCCAGTGTCGCACCAAGGCATCGGTCACCTGGTGCAATGCCCGTGAGACAGAGGACTGGCTCACACCCATCACATCTCCTGTGACCCTCTTAAAGCTGCCAGTGGCATAGCACTGCATGACACAGAGCACCTTCATCTCCACAAACATGGCCTTGAAGTGCCGTGTGCGTGGCCAGACCACATCCTTGATGAGGCCACAGATGTACCATAGTGTGATGTGGTCAACATGGTAGCTTTGGAGGAATTCAGTGTGCTACAGCATCCATGCCTCCAGCTGTGGCCTGAATACGTGGTGAAGCTGTCACCTCTAGTAGGCACAGTGCTCCGTGATGGCGTCCTCCAGGAGGACCATGTACAGCAATGCACCTGGGCACATGTCCCATCCACCAAACTCACTAGCCAGTGTACACGCAATTCCAATGTGCAAATCCATTCAGAGTGTGGTGCAGGCCAGGCTACATGGCACACAGTGCTTTTTGGGTGTGGCATGGGCACGTGGTGTGGGCATGTCACCACTGGGGACACCATAGGCAGTCTTGCAGCAATGGCAGTGGCAGCTGGAGTGGCAGAAGCTGTGGGAGGCAGGCACAGCCTGCCAAGGTGGCTGTACTGAGTGGTCACGAACAGCTACCAGGATGGGGTCCCTCTGGGGTCCATTTGGGAAGTGACAGAGAGGAGGCAGGTAGGAGCTTCAGCTGGTCTGTACTGGTGTGTGTGTATGTGTAGGCTGTATGCCATGAGGTCTAGTGCTGACCTGTTGCCCTGTGCTGTGTTGCAGGGGACCTGGCGGGCGAAGGCAAGGATTGTTCTGGAGCTCCTGGACCTTGGTCAGGGAGGCACGGGGCAGGTTGCGGCACCATGGCAGCGGCTGCCACATGACATTCCGAGGTGATTTGACCTTTGACAGTCCACCAGGGCCCACCTCTACAGGGATAACACTGGCGACCTATGGGTCATCCATGCCCTGTCGCAGGTAGGTGGTGCTGCAGGCTGTGGTGTGTGTGTGTGAATCTGTACATTGTGCACTGGAATTAACAATGACACTGACAGCGTTTCCCCTCTGTGTGCTCTTGTCATTCCAGTGGTATGGGGGTTCTGTGTGCTGGCTCATCCTTGAGGAGAAGCCCTTCACCGACACCACTCCACCCCAGGAGCAATCCACCCCCTCCTCCAGCCCCACTGTCAGCACCGCCTTGGAGGACTTGGAATAGCATACCCAGTGCAGTCACAGTTGTGGACCCTTCCCCCACATTGCTCCCTGTTGTACAGGCTGTGTTGGCCTGTGTATGAGATCTGGTTCTGTATGTTACTTGGATATTCCTTGTGGTCACAGTAAAGCATTTCTTTATGTAGCCACTCTGTGTATGTGTCCCTTCTTTGCCCTGGCACGGTGTACCCGGGTAGGTGTTTGTTTTTGCCCGACATGGACTCATGCCATTTCTGTGTGCCTGTCAGGATGTTGGATGTGCGGTGTATGGCCCGTGCTGCCTGGCATCCCTGTGGCATGCTCACGGCACTGGTGGACAGGGCGTGTGCACCGTTGTACTGCAACTACCGTGCTCACCAGCAACACATGGCAGGCATGTGTTTTGTGGTGGATGGCATGCCCTGCATTGCCCCATGCATGTTGCAGCCTGCCTTGTTGTGGCAGCCCATGCCATGCCCTTTCTGGGGTGCCCCTTGCAGCCCTATGATGCTGCACCTCCACGTATGGTGTTTACTGCTGCTTCCAGGACATGTAGACCTTACACGGGGCTGCTACGAGTCATGCCGATGTATCCAGCGTCATGCTTCATGGATGGTCTACATGGCCATTCAATGACAGTTCAGTCAGCGCTGGCCGCAGAGGTGAGAGGAGAGTTGTGCCAGTGCTGACTCTGTTAGAGGATGGGAGGAGCTGGGTGGTGGGCACTACCTGCTGAGGTGGGGGGCAGGCAGGCCACTACATCACCAGGGAAAGGGGGTCTTATATTATTCCATGGGCAGTATCAGGGATCAGGGAAGGGGGCATATTATTACTTAAACAACGGTGGCATCATGGATCAGGGAAGGGGCATATTATCATTTAAACTACAGTGGCATCGGGGAAGGGAGTGCACATTTTTACTTGGGAAGGGGACATATGTTTAGTATAATATCATGGGCAACATCTGGTATCGGGGGAGCGCAATATTACAGCAGACAGGGAAGTATATATTATTGCTTAACATGGGCAACTTTGGGTACTAGGGAGGGGGAGCACAATGTTACAAGGGAAGGGGATGTATATTTTATTATATTATCACTGGCAACTTTGGGGATGGGAGGACCCTTGCGTTTGTCACAGGAAGCCAGTGGCACACCATTCCCGTGCACAAGGTATTTGCCACACGGGTGGGGTTGCCACAAGTGTAGGGACTTTGGTGCTAGAACCTCTCCTGTACCAGAATCTGGTGCAGATCCTGAGTGCAAGGGGCTTTGGCTCAAGCTGCTGTCTGATGCAGTTTGCGCCAATCTAAGCCCTCTTTGAGAATCAGGCACTATGAATTCATTAACATTTACAATATGACTGTTAATGGAGCCGATTCCTTTATACGTCCGGTTTTCTAAATGGGGTAGCGAGCGTGCCAGGTTTTTTAGTGACATGTCTATTTGAGCTTTAGTTCCTTCTGCAGTCCTTGCACAAAGCACTAAAGATTTTCACTGTGAATCAGCGCTAAGGAAGGGATTTAATCGCTGTTTATCCTGCTCGTGATTTTTTGTCTACTGAACCGCATCTACTTACTGTAACACTCAACAACTTCATTAGAAAAAGCATAAAGTAATATCTTGATAAGTTATTTTGTTTTTTCAAATTTTTTATATTTTTATGTTCGGTCCATTTGAGGAGGTTTTCATTGTGCATTTACTGATACCATGACCCTTTCTATGTTTTTTGAAGTTTACTATTGGAGATGGTGCATTAGTGGTACAATTCTAATAGAGAAATCACAGATAACCTTTGCAGGTTGCAATAAATGTATATGCCTGCTGGTGTAAGATTATTAGTGATCTTTGTATCACCATGTGGATCAGCTTGCTGAGCATGTAGAAGGCAGTTTCATCTTGTTGATTTCTTTTGATCACCTTTATTAGATGATATCTGTCTACGTTTGTTTTCTATGTCTAATTAAGAACTGGGCATATCTCTTGATAAACCATGAATATTGTTTCTGTTTGCCCCCTGCTTACACAAAAAGAGAGCACAGAATGCTTTTATGTTACTCCAGGTTGCTCTGATGATGCTCTCTGTAGACTAGTGACCTAAAACATTTGATAGGGAATAGGGGCGGCGTATTTTGCCTGACATTGATCAGTAGTTCTCCGCTGGCATCACTGAATGTTTATCAATGTCTGGGATGAACATTTTTTGCTGGAAACAGGCTCGGGAAATCTATAGTAGTTCAAAGCACTGTACTTTTTGAGGACCATTTCTGTCCCCGCATACAGTACAGTCTGCATTAAACTTTAAAGCAAGTTTATTGCTATTGAGTTGGTAATCCACTGTTTAAACTCAAAAGCAATTAAGTTGATGCGTAAACTTAGTCTAACGTGTTCTTCAGGCCTTCTCCATGTCTGATCAACTCCATAGGAGAAAGCAGTTCTTTCTTTTTAAATTCAGAGATGTTTTTGCTGACAGGGAGCATCTGATACTTAATTCAATAGAAAGGAACGTCTTTGTCTGTTACTTCCAGTAGGGGGTACACTCTCCAGGAAGGCCAATTAAATTTCAGTTAAGGTCAGGAAATTATTACTTTTCAAAGGGGGATAAGAAGGCTCAGCACAGTAATCCCTCCATATTGGACGAGGCATTTAAAAGTCTTATCTGGATTTACATATCCTATTCTGGGGAATTCTGCATTTACTTGTGTGTGTTTTTAACTCAAGCCAGTGGCACCATGGCTTATCAGAGACCTGTGGTTTTCAAATGTAAGACCTGCAAGAGGGTGATGAGATTCTCACCCTTACGCTCATATTGCCCTAATTGTGTAACAGTCTAACATGTCAATTTTGGTTGCCCTAGTCGAGCCCCCAAGGTGGGGGGGATGCATCTGGGATACTGACTGGCAGTGGCAAGGCTGAGTTGCATGAATCCTTTTTATTCCTATTAAATGAGATACTGAGCCTTGCTGTCCTGCAGGACATCCCCACCATCACACCCAAACCCAAGGTGGGACCCTCAGGTCAGTGGGGGGTCCATACAGGCTTGTCCAGGTGCTCCACAGCAGGACAAGACTGCTCACACAGATCTGTAGGCAGACCCCAACCTTGAAAATATGAAGGGTCAAGATGATGATACTAGGAGCTGTGAAGAAAATCCTGACCCAAGTACACTTGTTGATGAGGAGGAGGACCCCTCTGAAGAGGAGCAGGAAGGTGGGTGGACGGAGCCTAAGAGAAAGATTCTGATCCCTTTTTTGATACAAAATCTCTGTCTTACCTCATAACGGAGGCTTGTAGGACATCACAGTTAAAGGAGGAGCAAGCCATGGCAGCACTGGACGTGAATCTGGTAGTGTCTGTGTCCTCCACTGCACGAGATCATTGAACAGGAATGGGCGGGCTTGGACCAGAGAAAACATCTGCCCAGACCATGGGTGAGATGTTATCCATTTGTGGAGGAGAATTTCTTGAAGTCGGAAACTCCTCCCCTGACAGATAAGGCTGTACATAATTCTGGTATACACATAACTATACCGATTGAAGGATCTCTGGCCTTAACCGATATGCATGATAAGTGAGTGGACACTGCATGCAGAAAAACCCTTTGCCTCAAATGGAATAAATATTCAACCCCCCCCCCCCCATGCATCTTTCATTGTCTCCAGAGCCCTGAACTTATGCATTTCAGCTCTGGGTAGTTTGGTTCCACCGGACTCTGAAGGGGCGAACATTTTACAGCTGGTATCCATGGCTTCCACCTTTCTAGGGGTACACCACAGTGGACAATTTATGATTGTCGGCACGCTCTGCTTATCACATTGTGTCAGGCAGGTGGGGTGTATGGCTCAGACATTGGGTTGCAGACCAGACATAGAAACGCTTGAACTTGTCCTTTGAAGGAGGACTATTGTTCTAATCTGGCTTGGATGACATCTTAAAGGATATCCAAGATAAGAATGGACAGCTCCTGGTGTCAAAGCAGCAACAGAAATCAAGTCTGACATTTAGGGGTTCAGGAGGCAGCTGGCAGAAGCAGTCTCAAGTTTGCCTTTGTTCCTTTCAGAATTTCGGAAACCAAAGGAAAAAGGGAGCCTATTCTGGATTTAAGGGCAACAGTAACAGAGGATCTTTTGCCAGGAGGCATAATGGGGGTGCAGGATGAAGAAGAGGCAACTCACAATGAAGGTACATTGACCCATCTCTGCACTCCTTCTCTTGGTGTAAGACTGCAGAACTTTTATACAAGATGGGCCCAAATGACATCAGATGCTTGAATACTAGACATTCTGGCTCTAGATTACACAACAGAATTAGCAACTGTAGCCCATCACTGGCGTCATCCAAGAGAGGGCCACTACCCCTGCCTGCTACCTAGGATACAGGTTAAGGGGCCTGGGTTCCCAAAAGCTGTTACACAGGGGTCCTTTCTGAAAAGATCAAAATAAAATGGTGGTGCCTCCACCCAGAGTACATATTAGTGGGTCTGATCTACGCAGTACAACCCCCTGGGATGTTGTACCAACCCACCTCCCCAAACAGTTACCCCAAATATGGACTTACCAGGAATCGAACCTCCCACATTTAACAATTTGTCATTCCACACTTCAGTTAATAACATGCTTACTATAATCAGGCTCTGGAGTCAGACTTGCTGCAAAACAGTAGCATCACAATTTATTTACACAGGGATGGTAAGAATGGGGTACATGAAATAGAGGTTAAGCAAGAAGTTTAGATTTGCATTCCCCATAACAATCATTTCCCCCTTTTGATTCAAATCCACATTTTAATGATTGCGCCACCAGTATCTATCTATCTATCTATCTATCTATCTATCTATCTATCTATCTAATTAACTGCTGTAGGTATTCCTAATGCCCAGACCCACAGGTCCCAGTCCAGAATGACACCCAAATTCTGTCCTAGGGTACCCAGGTGTTAGTTGCAGACCTGAGGTGCAGCTGGCTAGCCAGCTTTGGCATGCTTGCTGATTTTAAATAACTTTTTACATTTCTTTCTTTCTCTATATTACTTTAAGTCTTGACTACCTCCAACCCTGGTGGGCATACTTGAAACTATATACAGTCCCCAGGATTTTTGCAGGGCAATTCCTGCTGTTACTCATGGTTCTGCAGACTCAGTCCTTGGGTGGCACAGACAGCTGAAATCCTGGGGTAGATGGAAACAGCACTAGCAGAACTGGGCTCGATGCTTGAAAGGAAAATTGCTGCAGCTGGATCTTCAGGCTTGATTAAAAGTTTGGCCTGTTATGGGCCTGTTGCAGGGAATATGCGCAAGGCTTGCCAACCACAATTCAGACCGAAGCTTCAGGTATTCTGTCTTCCTACTTAGGAGACCATAATCTGGTTTAGATCATCCTGGTTAGGTCACAGTTCTCATATAACACTGTCTTTCCAATCCAGAACTGGATTAGAGATT
The DNA here is from genome assembly GCA_016271365.2 of Neoceratodus forsteri. Lineage (NCBI taxonomy): Eukaryota > Metazoa > Chordata > Ceratodontiformes > Ceratodontidae > Neoceratodus > Neoceratodus forsteri. The sequence continues at coordinate 202,576,212 of JADMNL010000030.1, forward strand.
TCCGAAACTTTTCAGAAGTTACATTTGTGGACAGTGTAAATAATGAGAACTGGGATCACTGCAAGTTAATCCCTAACTTTGATACAAGAGTGGAATATTTTACCCACACTTTTAGTAGAATTTGTGACTTGCATGCCCCCAAAATTAAATCTAAAAGTAAACCTCCAAGACTACCCCGGATTAATCAAAAACTTTTAAAACAAATCAGGATTAAAAATAGAATTTGGAAAAAAGCCCTAAAAACCAAATCTGAAGAGGACTGGGTTTCCTTTAAATTAAAGTGAAACAAATGTAAAAAAATGTATAAAAATGGCAAAATCATTACACTACAGGAACAAAATGAATAATAGCACTGACCCAAGAAAATGTTGGAATATGGTTAAACAATTAACTAACCCGAGAGGGGGATCTTCACAGACAACAATGAGGCTTAAGGTGAATAACAATACAACAGAAAATTCTGAGGAAATTTCCAATACATTAAATGATTTCTTTATAGACCTACCACATTATAATGTTCCATTGTTCAAAATACGGAAGCTGAGACAGTACCCTCTACCCTGGCACACAATAATCACCCTTTCTTTAGATTTCAAAAATTCTCAGCATCAAATGTATACAGGGAACTAAATAAAATAAATACACACAAGTCACCTGGCCCTGATGGTATGGAAGGCAGATTTTTTAAAACTAGCAGCCCATTAGATTGTCCCAACAACTGCTTACATATTTAACTGGAGTTTACAATTGAGTCGTTTTCCTTCACCCTGTAAAGAGAGTAGAATAAAACCTATTCACAAAGGAGGAGACATAGCGGATGTAAACAACTATGGGCTAATAGGCTTGTTATCTGTCTTATCCAAATGTCTGGAAAAATTGGTTTCTGTTCAGATATCTAATTACTTAATTAAAAACAATGTACTTACTCCTCACCAATCAAGAGACCCTACTAGTCAAGCGATTGTTTTACTTTTTCTCTAGGACTGTGAAAAATTACTAAAAAAACAGCTTTAAAAATAGCCCCCATAGACTTGTATGGGGCCTGCCCCCTCACTCTCCCTGGCCACACGTCACAGTTTCAGACAGCGTGGGGGCAGAGTTGGGGTGGAGCGGGGGCACCAGGAAGCTGGACGGGATCAGCTGGCCGAAGGTTCGGCGCCAGTTACGATCCCTCCCCATGCTAAAACTAACTTTAAATTTAATTTTTTGCAGGGGTGAGCTCACGCTGCTATAAGGTATTGGGCTATGAAGCCCAAAAACCTTATAGCAACTACGTCGGAAATTCACTTTAACATATTCATGTGCAACACAGTGCAAAAAATACATATATAGATTTACATTTTAAAAAACTTTGTATACAAACATTCTATTTCAATCATATATTAACATAGAATATCTACAATCAAATGATGTAATATGAGATTATTACAGTAAATGAGGCAAGAACTGGGAACTATAGATAACACTTCATTTCCAGCCATTCTAATCCCAGTCTGCTCATCCTTCATATTTGGACTGCATCTCAGATAACTCTGCCTACATATAATTCATCAATTAGTTCTATAAGGTGAATGTAGTTTGTGATGTTATTCTGACATGACTACTAGCTGTGTGTTCAAAAACTTACACTGGGCAGTTGCCCTTTATAATTAACTGATGGACTTTTCCCATGGTTCAGTGGGGCAGCACAACACTATCGCCACCCCCACCCCCCAGCTGAACAGTACTTGACACACACATGCTCAGGCATTCTTCAGATTCTCAGTTTGTTGCTGTCACCTTCTACTCCTCCTCCACAGAAGGCACATCTCTTTCCTTAAGGCTCGGTCCTTCTTCCCTAGGGTACTTTTGGTCTAAGAGGACCTTGTCTCTGTGACGCCTCTAAGGGTACAACCCTCATCAAGAGGGTGCCTGTGTCTTTACAGCCCCTGAAATGGTGGTAGTCTCTGTAGCAGGGGCAGAAGAAGCATAACCCAAAGTAACCATCATCCTACTTACTGCTTGCAGACTGTCTCAGTACCCACCTTCAGGTCATTTGCTTCCCACCATCGTTCAAGCCTACAAGAGCCTCAGTCATTCCCTTCATTCCTAAGCACTTGTACATGAGGAACCTGATGGTCCATTGAATTTTCCTATTATCATTACACACGAAGTACAAGACAAGATATTTTCGAAGCATTATTTACCTTTTTTGTCTTTTGTTTGTTTCAAAATAGAACATTTGTATCTGTAGGATACAGCCCATAAAAGCCCATATATGATTAGGATTTGAAATTGTGATGTTGTTCATCTCGCACTTTAGTGTATGTTGCTTACCACACTTGCTGATATATTCACTATGAGTACAGGTTATAGTAGCATATTATAGCTAGACTATATTGTATAGTATTGTTTACCATAACTATGTTACTTAATAAAGCAATGTAACATTAAAAAAGAAAAAAAAAATTTAAATAATAAAACAAATATTTTGGTGGGGAGCCAGTTAATGAACAGACATGTGTTTAGTAAGCTCTTGCCCAGTTTCATCCAGATTTTGATGTTATACCATTTTTTTCCCATTTATACTTTCTCTTTGAATATTGAAAACCTGAGAGACTACATCTGGAAAAAAATAAGTATGGTCCAGATCAGCATAAAAAATAGTCAAGAATTATCTTCTGCCTAAACTGAGTATAATACTGCACTTCCACTGGACCGCAGGCAACAATGAAAGATCTGTCAATCGACAGCATATTTACTGTTGAGCAGAAAATTGAAGATAGGGCATGGCAAGTTGTGTGGCAGAATAGGACATGTATGAATATAATACAAGTGTACAGAACAGGGTTTGTGTTCCTGACACAGACAGGAATGGGTTAAGCAAAGAAGTGCCAAAGGCTTAGTACAGGCTAGTTGGAGGAGGGGGTCATAGAAGAAATGTGTGTTCAGACCTTACCACTTAGCCATAAATGTGGGGTGACCAGACAGCCTGGTGGGAAAGAGGAGATTGTTTAGACAGCATTGAGCAAAGACACTGAGGCAGAGCTGGAGGGTCAAAGATGTGGAACAAAGAGATAAACTTGCTGGGCCAAGAACAATATGTCAACATCGTAGGATAGGAGAGTATGCAACTGATGATCTGAACCTACTCCTTGCATGGTATAAGATAAGCTGAGAATCATTCTGTAACCGTGGTATGAATAAACAGACAGTAGTCCTTGCTCCTGTTTCATGTGTATTTCTCAATCTGAGCACTGGACTGCACCAAGGAGCCTGAGGAGAATACACACGAGAAAGTGTGCAATACCACAGAACCCCACTGGTGGCAGCATGTGACTTGGGGCTGAGACAGTTGGCACTGAATGAAGGACAGCTAGGGGTTATCACAGATGTTATTGGCCAAGTTTGAGTAATCAGTTCCCCCTCACTGCAGCACATGTAAGGTTGCAGAGCTGGGTGGTGGATATCACGCAGTAAGGTAAAGGAGACCTACAAAACATAATGCCATAGATAAGTGGGTGTTTGTTTTGGAATCAGCTATGGAGGATCATTCACATGAGCTGATGGAGGTCAAAGCAAGGCAGGATCGACTGACAGGCAGCTTTGTTACAGCTTCTAAGTACCTTCTGAAAAAAACCCAGAAACTTCAGAAATCAGCTGAAGGCAGCCAATTTACTGTAAAGTGAAGTATTTTAGTAGTAGACTTGGAGTTCCTTTTACATTTTTTTTCCGCAGACCTAAAGACAGCTTTACAAAATTTTATGGCTGAGGGCGACAGTGAGATAACTTGTGGACAGGGTTCAAATGAGGAAAGTTTCTCGGCTACCAAACAGCCTGCACTGTCAGGATTAGTAGTCTTAAGTGGATCAGGTCATAGATTCAGGCCAGACAAGTATTGGCTGGTCCGATTTGTTGGGCCATAATCAGGTCAGAGCTGGACAGATCCAGCTTGTGCCTGATTTTGTTTTCTTTCAAAAAGGAAAAAGATTTCTTTAACCCCCTCCCACTTGCATGCAACAAAAACTTAGAAACATAGACATTTATGGCAGAAAAAGACCACTGGCCAATCCGCTCTACCCTGTTACACCCTGTCCTACCGTGAGATGTGTTGTCTAGATGAGTTTTTTGCCCCACTTTCTCCCCTTGTCCCCTGCCTTACTGCTACCACCCTGAATAACTATTAAGCCTTTCACTCTGCCCCAGCCATGCTTGAACCCATTAATAGATTGTGTGCCCATTGCTGAAACAGGCAGGATGTCCTATGGCTCAGCCACCCCCCTATAAAATAAAACTTTCTTACATCCCTCCTGAATCTCTCCCCACCAGCTTCCACTCATGTGTCCGTGTTCTTGATTTGCCAGTCCTGCTGAATATTTCCTCACAGTTTACCCTGTTCATTCATTTCAGGAACTTGAAAGTCTCTATCATATTGCAACTCTCCCTTCTGGTCTGCAGCAAGTATCTGTTCAGTGCCCTAAGCCGAACATGGTAGGATCTGCCCTGTTGGCCCCAAATCATTCTAGTTACTCTATGCTGCCCCATCTCCAGCCTGTCTTTGTCTTTCCTTAGATGGGAATGCCAGAACTGGGCCCAGTTTTCCAGATGGGGCTTTATCAGTGACCTGTAGAGAGGCAATAAGACAAAGAACTTCTGCACAAAAGCACCGAAGCAAGGGTTACCCAAAAAGGGCACTGGCAATAAAGCCAGGTGTCAAAGAATTACAAAATCACGCATACCCACATAGTGCAACGCGTCATGGGATGTATATGTAAAATCACCATGAAATTTGGGCTGGTTCTGCTTTAAACAGGAATACACGGTGCCACTGGGCCTCTCACATAATCTGAAAAGGTTGAGAACAGAAAACACAGACACATGTTTCATCCTACTCAGGAGAACTCATCAGTGCGCCTCATCTGTACCTCACCCCGAGGGAAAAATGAACCAGCCTTTATGCGGTCTTATGAGTTGGGTCATGGTGAGCCCACAATAAGAAGGCAAGCTAAAAGACAAAGAATCTCAGCACAAAAGCACTGAGGCAAGGGTTATACTAAAAGGGCATTGGCAAAAAAGCCAGGTTGCAAAGAAAAGTAGTATTACCTCTTTCCCCCAGCTATCCTAACCTCTCCCAATACACCTCAACATCCTGATTACCTTGCTGCAGTCCTTGATATATTGGCTAGAATGTTTCAGGAAGTCACTTATAACGACTCCCAAGTCTGTTTCCTTAGAAGTAGTGTCCAGTTTAGCCCCTCACATCCAGTATTCTGTCGTGGGATTCTTGTTCTGTATGTACATTACCTTGATCTTTTTGGTGTTGAATATCAACTGGCAAACCTTGGGCCACCTCTCCATCCTGGGCAAGTCTCTTTGCAACTCCCTTACCCCTCCTCACTTTCCACCCTGCCACAGAGCTTAGTGCTGCCTGTGAAGAGGCACCTTTTGCCCTGTATTCCTTCACCCATGTCACAGATGAACATATTGAAATAGACTAGACCCAGGACTGACCCTTGCAGCACCTCACTTGTGACCTCCCTCTCCCTTGACTTGATTCCTTTTACCACCATGCTCTGTTGTCCCTTCCCCCCAACCAGCAACCTACTCATCTGTGTAGGTCTTTTGCTGCACCTATATCCTGTAATATCTTCAGCACAATTCTTTGTGGCACCAAGTTGAATGCCATGCTTCTCCCTTATCCACTTCCTTAGGTACCCAGTCAAAGAATACTATATTGTTGATCTGATGCACTGGCCCTGCCAAGAACCCTTGCTGGTTATTGTCCTGGAGCCCATTTCTCTTCAGGTAGTTTACTAAGTCTTTTCTGACTAGTGCCTCAGTCACTTTGCTAAGACTTATGGCCTGTAGTTACCCAGTTGCTCCTTGCCCCCTCCTTTGTTGAGCTGAACTACGTCTGTTACCCTTCAGTCTTTTAGCACTACCCATGACTACACTGAACTACTGAATAGCTCCACTAGGAGTTCAGCCAGTTTGAAATCCAGTTACCTGAGCAGTCTCAGATGAATCCAATCTGTCCTTGGCACAGGGTTGCTAAGATGTCCATTTTAAAAAAAATGATACCTCTGAAAACAGTAACATTTAGGATTTAGGACTTTCAGATAAAGCTGCAAAAATCCCAAATCCTAAAAGTTAGGGTTAGGGTTATAAAAAAAAACTCCCACTCCCCCCCTCGTGAAATCCCTCCTGACCTCCCCTGCTATTAGCAAACCTCCACCAAACCACCTTGTAACCCACAGCCTCTGTCCTTGCTCCCTAAAGCCCACTGATAGTGTTATTAAATAGTTATTTGCACTAGTAGTCTGTCTTCCTTATAATAAAATATTACTAGCAATAATATTTTTTTTTCTGTTTTTTTTTTTTTGTGAACTCTTTTTCTCCTTCAATTGGGGCATCTTTCTGAGGTACCCTCTCAGTCTGCCCTCTACTCCCCTCTGTGACTTCCCCCCGAGTCCCCCAGAGGACTTTCCAGACCCCCGGATCACCCCCCAGGGCAGGGCCCGCCTCTCCTACCTGGTGGCTCTGTCTGCAATTAGAGGGTCTGTCCTGTGGGTGAATCGAGGACCATCAGGGGATAGTCCAGTGTTGGGGATGTAGGGCTTGACCCCTGGGTTCCTCATCACCTCCCTGATCTCCAGGGCTTTCTCCTTTGTCCCCTGCAGAACACGGACGTGCAATGGTGTCCATGGTGTTGAGCACCAATGCCCTCCGACGCTGCACCCCCCAGCATCTGCTTTGTGCCTCAAGTTCTGTTACTCCCCCAGCTACCACCAGGAGCCGCCCTGGAGCAGCATAACCCAATTCCCTCCCTGGGAAGGGAGAGCGGTCCTCTGGACGCTTTATCCCTTCCCTCCCCTGCCAACCCCCGGCAGCCCGAGTCCATTCCTGAACCTGGGTCACCGGCATAGCGCGAGGTGTGGTGTGGTGTCCAGCACCACAACCCTCGTGCCACCGGGCTGGCACAGCAATAATAATGTTTAACCCCCAACTAAATCATAGCTTACCTCCACCCTGGCACAAGCAGAAATCCCCCATCCCAACAATTCAGTGAAGAACCCACCCTCACAAAGTACTCACTGGCCCCCACCTCCCTCCTTCCCCCCATAGTGCTCAATGTTATGAGGAACAAGAAAAAGCCTTCACCTGGTACAGGCGAAGCAGAGGGAGGAAGAATGGGAAGAGTACCAAATAAAAACTAAGGAAGCGAAGAGGACAGTGAAGGGGCAAAGTCAGACATGGAACTGTGTATTGTGGGGAGGGTCATGGGTAGGGTGAACCAGTTCTTCAGCTATATTAAGGAAAAAGGGAAGCAGGGAGGGGTATCATTAGGCTGCAAGAGGGTGGAGGGTACTAGAGGAAGATGAACAAAAAGCAGTCATCCTTAACGATTACTTCTGCTCTGTCTTCATAAAGGAAAACAGTGGGCCACTGCCTGAAACTGGCATCAAGGCAGCTGTCAGAATGTTCCTGAAATGAGGCTGCCAGTATTTGCCAGAGAAAGGGTCCAGAACAGGCTTGAAGCCCTAAAGGTAGACAAAGCCCCAGTGCCAGATGAAATGCACCCAAGAGTGCTCAAGGAATTGGCCACAGAACTGGCTGAAACTCAAGTAGGGCTATTCAATAGCTCAGTTCAGACAGGAGTAGTTCCAAAAGACTGGACGGTATTGGATATAGTCCTGCTACACATGGAGGGGACAAGGAGCAACCGGAGACTTACAGACCTTTCAACCTTACCTCTGTAGTGGGTAGACTGATGGAGTGACTGATCAAAGAGGACCCTGTGGACTACCTAGAGAGTAACGGTCTACAGGACAGTAAACAGCATGGGTTTGCGGCAGGGAGGTTTTGTCAGACCAACCTGATATTTTTATTTGACTTGGTAACAAAAGTAGTAGATAAAGGCCATGCTGTACTCTACTTTGTTTCAGCAAGACTTTTGACTCAGTGCTACACAGAAGACTGATGAAGAAGTTGGTGGTCTCAGTGTGGCTAGGGGCATTATTAGATGGGTTGGAAACTGGTTGAAGGAGTGACAGCAGAGGGTGGTGGTAAACAGGATTAAATTGGAAGAGAAGGAGGTCATGAGTGGGGTGCCACAGGGATCTGTCCTGGGTCCTGTCCTCTTCAATATGTTCATCAGTGACACTGGAGAAGGCATCCAGGGAAAGTTGTGCCTCTTTGCAGATGACACAAAGCTCTGTTATAGTATAGATAGCGATGAAGGAATCAAGGAGATGCAGAGGGATCTACAAAGGCTAGAGAGATGGTCTGATGTTTGTCAGTTAAAATATAATGCCGCAAAAATGCAACATTATGCACCTAGGGAAAGAAAATCCCAGGACAGAGTACTTGCTAGGATGGGTTAAACGGTGCATTACGGCAGAGGAAATGGACCTGGGAGTCATCACTGGTGACTTTTAGTGACTCCCTCAAACAATCAAGCCAGTGTAACAAGGTCCATAATAAGGCTAATAGGATGCTGAGATGTACCAGAAGGGGTATTGACAGACAGAAAAAGGAGGTACTACTACCTCTCTATAGGTCACTGTTGAGGCTGCCTCTGGAACAGTGTGCTCAGTTCTGGATTTCACACCTAAGAATGGACTTGGACAGGCTGGAGACAGTGCAACGCAGGATGACCAAGATGATTCAGGGCTAACAAAGCAGATCTTATGAAGATCGTTTGAAGGCACTGAACATATATTTACTAGAGACCAGGCGAGAGACGGGGAAAATGATAGCGACATTCAAGTTCCTGAAGAGAATAAACAAGGTGAACTGCAGGGAACTATTTAGCAGGAGAACAGAGTTAAGAACTTAATGTCACAAGTGGAAACTGGTGGGGAGGAGGAGGTTTAAGAAGAATGTGAGGAGGTTCTATTTTATGGACAGGCTGGTGGAGCCATGGGACAGTTTGCCAGAGGAGGTGTTGGGCACCAAGGCCATAAATGGTTTTAAGCATGGCTGAGTGAAAGATCTGGTGGTTGCTCAGGTCGGTAGTAGTGGGGGGGGGCAGTGGGGGAGCAAGAGGGATACAGCCTCACATGGATAATAGATCCTGAAGCAGATAAGGAACTTCGGGCAGACAATATAGACCTTTGGTCTTTTTCTACTATCATTGTCTATGTTGCTACTTGACAAAAAGATCATTAGTGATTGTGGGTCCCATGCCGGATCAGCTTACACACTCTTCATTCCAGTAGATATGAATGAAGTTACATCCTCTTATAGTAGTAACACCTAACTGGCCTACTTTTAGCCAATCAGGTGTTACTACTATAGGAGGGCATACTTCAGTCATACTTACCAGAATAAAGAGGAGCACAAGCTGCTCCACTGTGGGACCCGCTGCTGCTATCTTTTTGTCACTCACTACTTTGGGTGCTATGGAGGGTGGAGGGAGGTGGAGGCAAGTGGGTGAGTTCAAATGGGGATCTTCCACAGGGATAATCTCTTGCAGCAAGTAATACAATTGGGTAATCGCCAGAGGGCGCTTTGGTGCACGGCAGCTCTTTTCTAGCAGTCTTTCTCCAGGGGCCGCCACACATGACATCGTCATCATCCTGCTTCCTATATAAGAGGGGGAGGTCCCTGGTATCCTCAGTTCATTTTCCCACTGTCTTCAGCTCACATGCAGCAGCTAGCGCTAGTAGCAGTCATCGATGAGAAATTGAGCTAGGGAACGGATTTCTCCGTTTCCATTTCTTCATTGATGAATATCAGAAGGATCTTCAACCAAGTCACCGTTATTCCGCTCCTGTCGTTGTGGTAGGAAGATCTACCACTACATCAATCACACCGTTTGTATCCGGTGTCTGGGACCCACACACGACACCATCATCTGCATGCTTTGCCAGGACTTCAACCAGGCAACTCATCAATGACAACTGCAAGAGATACAGGCACATCTCATGGAGCAGAAAGTGTCGCGTCTTAGAAAAGCAGGGGGCCCGTCCCAAGAGCCCTCCTTCTACTGCTTCACATAAGAAACACAAACACGATAAGGACATATCTTCCTCATCAACGGTGACCATTCCTGGTCACACACTGTCGACGATGCCTTCTCAAACTGCTTCATCGACAGGAGTGTACTCCCTCTCATCGACAGCACTTTGCAGTGCTCTTTCAGCAGTTTCAACAGAACCCTATGCTACTTCCATCAGTGCCCCGTCGACGGTGACTTGTCTCCCATCGATGACGATGGCTCTTAAACATGCTATTACTTCCCCATTTACTGCCTCATTGATGACGAGCCAGGGGTTCCTGGGGACTGTCATGGATCTTCCTTTTTTGACTGCTTCTCCTTCTTCCAGGTCGTTCATTCACAGGGGCCAGTTTGATAGGGACTGGGACCCTGGGTTATACCACCCGGGGACCAGACCTGTTTTTACCTCACGTCCAGTGTCTTCTACTATACCTCTGGTTTCCCAGGTACCCCTACCCTTCCCCCTACTGCCTCACCAGACGTAGCAACAGTGGTACAACAGGTTCTGAAGGTGATGAGGTATTCTCAACCTCCCACTGAAGGTGCTTTTGGGAGACCTTCTTGGTCTGCTACCCTTCTGCCCAAATGTTTTTTGGTCCATAGGGCTACTTCTCCACCTGGTCCCCCCCATGATGAAGAAGACTATTTTTCAGAGGACTTCGATTTCCTGGATGGCTATCCAGGCGGTCTGGAGGATATTGATTTTCAGGACCTGGAGTCTCATCTTCCATCCTCTCTTTACACTATTTCCTCCCTGCATGAGGATATCTCCCGCCATGCAGTGGCTTCCCCTCTGGATGACCCATCCTTTCATGAGATGATGGTCCAAATACAAGCAATCATGGGGGTTTTCAACCATGGAACATGATAAACAGAGAAAGGATATGGCAGATTACCTCGAATTACCTGAGGACCCAGTAGTAGCGGTGCTCCCACTTACACAAACCTACCAAAATGTAGCATTGGCTGCTTGGAACCAACCCTCTGCTGTTCTGGCCATACCTAGGAAGGCAGATTGCCTTTACTAGGCTCCCCTTGACTACCCTTTTTTCTCTACTAACCCCAGAGCAGATTCAGTGGTTATTACTGCAGCTCATGATCGCACAAAGCACTTGAAACATGAGCTCCTTACCTCCTGATAAGGAATCCCGCTGTTTGGACTACCTTTGGAAGAAGGTTTTTCAGACGGGCATGATGAATCTCAGAATTCTAAACTATATGGGACACATGGTTAAATACCAACATACTCTCTGGTCCTCTGCTATAAAATCAGTCAATAAACTCTCTCCATCTCAGGAGAAAGACCAGTTATTGGCTACAATTTCCACTGGTAACTCTCTCTTGGCATCTTCTCCATTCAGGATATGATGCGGTGGATACCTCTGCTCGCATGACTGCCACTGGTGTTACCCTCTGGTGTCACACCTGGCTCCATGTATCAGGTTTTACACCAGATACACAACACAGAGTAGTTAATGCCCCATTTAATGGCTCTAAACTCTTTGGCCCTGGTACCCAGACACTCCTGGATGATCTCTAAGCGTCGGGCCAGACACTGCATACTGTGCATGGTATGTACCACACCGCATAGCCCTCTTAACAGTACCGTTCTTAGACTTTTCAGTTGAAAAGATGAGGCAAAGGCCAAGGAGCCTACATATCAGCTTCAAGGGATGCTTCCAACCTTCCTCCCAGACCGCCACTCCAACCTCCAGGAGCTCACGCTCTCACCCCCAAGGTGGGACCGGTCACCCCTCTACCCAGTGACCTTTTCGGGCATTTTCTCAGCTTCCTACACCAGGCTTCAGAAGTTGTAGGTGGTCGCTTTGCCCTTCATTTGGAGGCCTGGCAGGCAAATACATCAGACGAGTGGCTATTCAAATGATACGGTTCGGGCACACTCTAGAACGCATGTCTGTGCTCCCTCCCCATCCTCCCCACTCTGTCCATTACCAACCCAAATATCTCCCAATCCTCTGAGAGGAGCTTCAGGCTCTGTTAAACAAGGATTCCATCTCTCCTGTTCCTCCCTTGGAGCTCCATCAGGGGTTTTACTCCCACTTCTTCCTGGTGCCCAAATGCACGGGAGACCTCAGACCTATACTAGGCCTCAGACAACTGAATTTACACATTCAGTACAAATGGTTCCGGATGGTCACCCTAACATCCATTATGACGATGTTAAGACAAGGGGATTGGCTATGTACATTAGACATGAAAGATGCATGCCTGCGTATCCCTATCCACCCCGCCCACCACTGGTTCCTACGCTTTTACCTGCTAGGACAACATTACCAATTCAGGGCACTTCCCTTCAGCCTCTCATCCACTCCGAGAGTCTTCACCAAGTGCCTGGCTGTAGTGGCGGTGGCCCTGAGATGGGACAGACATTTCATCTTCCTTTACTTTGACGACTGGCTCATAAAAGCAGACTCAGAAACTTCTCTGTTTCTGTCCCTCCAATCCACCTTTTCCCTATTCAAGTCTCTAGGCATTACCATCAACTGGCCTAAGTCCCATCCAACTCCTACCCAGTCACTGCAGTACATAGGAGCAGTTTTGGATACTACCACTGCCAGGACCAATTTCCCTACTGACAGGCAAGACAAACTTCTTTCTCTGGCTTTCCAGATACAAACCCAGCAGTTCATTACAGCTGGACAGCTCTTATGCCTCCTGGGTCACATGGTGGCCACCATTCCCATGGTGGCCTTTGCTCATCTCCGTATGAGACCAGTGCAATGGACTTTTCAAAATTAGTGGCATCAAATGTCGGGGGACTTTGATGACCAAATCAAAGTCACCCTCACCCTCCGTTATGGCCTGGACTGGTGGACCCTTTGGGACAATCTGTCCCAAGGCGTCCCCTACCAGTCTCCTCCCCCCCAAGCAGATGTTGACAATGGATGCTTCCCTCGATGGCTGGGGGGCGCACCTGGGTCCCTACAGGACACAGGGCAGGTGGCCTCAATTCTCTGTGAAACCCAACATAAACCTTTTGGAGACGATAGCAGTTCACCTTGCCCTTCAGGCCTTTCACCCCCACCTTTGTCCAGAACCTTTACTGATCCAATCAGGCAACACCTCCATGGTGTTCTACCTGAACAAACAAGGAGGCATGAAGTCACGCTCTCTCTGCATGGAGGCACTGACAGTTAGGCAGGAAGCCATACTCCAACACTTATCCTTGATAGCTGTCCATCTACCAGACACTACAATACCGTGGCAGACGTTCTCAGTCGCCAGTCCTCCGTGTATGAGTGGACTGTTCTTCACAAAGTTCTTCAGATGATCTTTCGCTTGCGGGGGAATCTGCAACTAGATCTATTTGCATCCCCCAACAGTCATCATCTCCCCAAATACTATTCTATTATCCCGAGCAGAAGAGGAAGATCTACAGATGCCCTGTTCCAACCGTGGACACGTCTCTTCTTACAATCTTTCATCCCATCCCACTCCTGCAATGAACTCTACTGAAACTACAACTCGAACCTGCCACAATGATCCTCATAGCCCCCTTGTAGCCTCGGCAGGTGTGGTTTCCCCTACTTCAACAGCTCTCCGTAGCTGATCCCATTCCGTTGCCAGTCAGACCAGATGTTTTGACTCAAGATCTTGGAACCCTTCTTCACCCCAACCTGAAGTCTCTACACCATCACGCTTGGCTCAAGAGGATGCTTTCATAGCCCGTCTTCAGGTCTCCTCACCTGTGGCCAGTATTTTATTGGCTTCATGCAAACCATCTACCAGGGAAACATATAATGCCAAGTGGAAACGTTTTTCCATATGGACTGCTTCAAGGTCACTGGACCCTTATTCTTGTCCACTGACTAAGGTGTTAGACTACCTGGCCTCACTTGCCGGGACAAGTTTGAGCTTCTCTTCTATTAAAGCTCATTTAGCCTCTGTCTCAGCCTTCCAGGAGCCCTTGGAAGGGAGATTACTGTATCAACATCACCTCGCCAAAAAGTTTCTAAGAGGCATGTTACATATCAAACCTCCCATTAGACGTCCCACCCCTCCGTGGGATCTGAATTTCCTTTTGGAAAAACTAACCCTTGAGCCTTTTGAACCAGTGGCCACGTGTGAGCTCCGCTTCCTTTCTTGGAAGACAGTATTTTTGGTAGCCGTCACCTCTACTTGATGTATTTCCAAGCTTCATGCCCTGATATGTCAAGAACCTTACTTAATCTTTCACAAGGATAGAGTTGTTCTCCATACCAGTCCCTCCTTTTTGCCCAATGTGGTATCTGAACACACCTTAAATCAGACCATGGAACTGCCGGTCTACTACCCGGAGCATTCTAATCCAGGAGAATATCTCCTACACACTTTAGATGTCCATCGTATCCTGAGATACTACATAGATCGTATCAAATCTATCAGAAAAAACTCTCAGCTTTTTGTAACCTTTGCCTCACAGAAAGAAGGCTCCCCAGTTGCTAAACAAACCCTCTCCAGTTGGTTAGCACATTATATCACGTTCTGTTATTCAAAATATAACAAACCATTACCTGGACCTGTCCAAGCCCATTCCACTAGAGCCATGGCCACCACTGCAGCCTGCTTCCAAGGGGCATCGATCGCTGATATCTGCAATGCAAACACATGGTCCACAATACATACATTCATGAAGCATTATAACTTAGCTATTGCTTCCCGCCATAGGAAGGCCATTGGCCGTGCAGTCCTACAAGACCTTCTATCATAATGTTTTCCACCTTTCATGAGTTTACTGCTTGGGATTCATCCCAAATGTACTACCTGCTGCAAGAGATTAACCCCGGGGAAGATAGTACAATTGCGTACTTACCGTAATAGTAGGTCTTCTAGGGGTATCTCTTGCAGCAGGTATGTTCTTTCCTTCCCTCCATCTCCCTCCTTCTCTAAGAGAGCAAGTTCCGGATCCAGATGTATATGGGAAGCGATACCTATGGTACCTCTGATCCCCTCAGTCCTCGCTTAGTGAGCTGAATCCAGTGGGGAACTGAGGATACCAGGGACTGCCCACTCTTATACAGGAAGCAGGATGATGATGTCATGTGTGGGCGGACCCTGGCAAAAGACTGCTAGAAAAGAGCTGCTGTGTACCACAGCACCCTCTGCCAATTACCCAAGTATATTACCTGCTGCAAGAGATACCCATAGAAGATCTACTGTTACGGTAAGCACGCAACTGTACTTTCTTTATTGAATTGTAGGGAACGGGGCTGGGGCTTGTGCCTGGGTGGGGGGCAGTTACAGTTTAGTGGGGGTGGACACAGCTTTTTTAACTTTATTATTGCTGGTAATGTTTCATTATAAGGAA
This sequence comes from Neoceratodus forsteri, assembly GCA_016271365.2. NCBI lineage: Eukaryota > Metazoa > Chordata > Ceratodontiformes > Ceratodontidae > Neoceratodus > Neoceratodus forsteri. Next base: position 202,591,502 of record JADMNL010000030.1, read on the forward strand.
GAGAGACAACTAGTGCAATAACTATTTATTATACAATGGCAAGAAAGAATCTTGGACTCTGATTGGTCAGTGGCCTCCTTGAACAGTGATGTTATCTCAGTACAACATCACTGTATCAAGGTCAGGCACACCTGACCGCACCAAAATCAAAAGAAATCACTCCATCCTCTCCCCCGCTCCCCCACCCAATGTTACCGTTCTCATAGCAGTCACAGAACCCCGTCAGTTTACTATAAGTAGATAAAAAAACAACAGTTTGAAAGAATCCAACTGCTGACCAAAACCCAGCTGCCAACCAAAACTCAAATAGGCAAGGCAAGGTAATTTTATTTCTAAGGCACCCAATCCCGGAGGTTCTGGGTGCTGTACACAATAAAAACAGAATACAAAATACAGAATACAAATACAGAAATAAGTGCAAAAGCAATAGCAAAATCTTTAAAACAACATTCTTAAAGCATAAATATAAAATAGCTAAAGATAGGATGGGGGGAGATGGCTTAATCCCCAAAAGCCTAGCAAAAGAGATGGGCCTTAAGCCTCTGCTTAAAGGCACCAATCGAGGGTGCCTCCCAGACAGCAGCTGGAAGTGTGTTCCACAGGGTCAGCCCAGAGACACTAAATGCTCAGTCACCAGAGGTCTTGAGCTGAACCCTGGGAATGACCAGGAGGCCCCCCAAAACAGAACGGAGGGAGCGGGCAGAGGTTGCAGGCGACAGGAGCTCAGACAGGTAGCCAGGACTCAGCCCATATAGGGCCTTAAGGTGAGCAAGCCCACCTTGAAAAGGACCCTCCACCTGACCGGCAGGCAATGCGGAGCATGCAGAACTGGAGTCACATGGCATGACCGAAATAGTCCCACCAGTAATCAGGCCACTGTGTTCTACACCAGCTGCAGCCTGCAGAGGGTCTTTCCTGTGACCCTGAAGTAAACAGCATTACAGTAGTTGAGTCTGGAGGTCACAAAGGCATATACTAGGGTTGGCAGATCTTTGGGCAGAACAAGGGGCTTGATCCTGGCAATGTTCCGTAAGTGGTAGAAACCACTCTTCACAACAGATGACACCTGATCTTCAAAGATCAATCTGCTGTCCAGGATCACACCTAGATTTCGCACCTTCGGGGAAGCAACCAATGGAGCAGACCTTAGGAAAAGACCAGAGTCCGCTTCAGGTAGCAACCCATCATGCTTGCAACCTGACTCGACCACTAGTACCTCTGTCTTGTCCGGGCTGAGTAACAGCCAGCTGGAAGCCATCCAGTCATTGATTTTAGCCAGACAGATGTTAAGCACATCAGTCATGCTGGATGTCTGGGGGGCAAATGACAAATACAGCTGGGTGTCATCTGCATAGCAGTGAAACTCCACACTGTACTATCAAATGATCTCACACAGGGGCAGCATATACACTGCAAACAGCATCGGCGACAAGATCAAGCCCTGTGGAACTGCACAAGACAGGCATTGGAGAGGAGGAGAAATTCACCATCACTACCCGCTGCACCCCGTCTGAGAGATAGGACTCAAACCATCTGATGGCAACACCGGCGAGTCCACAAAATTCACAGAGCCAGTCGAGAAGCACAATGTGGTCCATGGTGTCAAAAGCTGAAGAGAGATCGAGGAGCACATGAACTGACCTGTCTCCTCTATCTCTAGCTCTGAGTAAGTCATTGTGCACCCTAACTAGTGCGGTTTCTGTGCTGTGTCTAGCCTGAAAACCCAACTGAAATGGCTCATAGATGTCGAAGGACAGGAGCTGATCCTCAAGCTGCTGTGCTACCAGTTTCTCAACAACCTTGCTCAAAAAGGCAGGTTGGAGATAGGATGGTAATTCGCTAGGATGTCTGGGTTGAGGGAAGATTTCTTTAGGAGGGAGAGCCTCTTTCAGAAGAGCTGGGAAGACCCACTCCACCATCAAACACCTGGCTATCCCAGCGAACACTGGGCCAACAGCCTCAGCTCATCCCATCAAGAAACGTGTCGGGACTGGGTCCAGTTCACAAGATGTATGCTTCAGCTCTAAGATCACCCGAGTCACCTCAGACACCTCCACTGGCCTAAACTCTTCCCAGGCAGTCAGAGTTCCTCTGCTCCCAGCAGACCGGCCACTGCGAGGCAAAAGCCTACCTGACGGAATCCCTGACTGGATAGCCAACACCCTGTCAGAGAAGAACAGAGCAAACTCCTCACACAAAGTTGATGAAAAGGCTTTTTTCGGCTGAAGACAGGCCAGATGAAGAAGCCTGTCCACAGTCTGAAAAAGTTGAGCAGGTCTGTTCCTCCCTGACACAATCTCCCTGGACAGGAATTCTGCCTTCTTATGGGAGATTACCTCCTGGTACTCATGATAAAGGGTGCGCAGGACCAGTTTGTCAGCATCTAGCCGGGATTTCCACCAGCTGGGATTTCCGCCAGCAATGCTCCAATTTCTGACCCTTGAGGCAGCTAACCTTTGTTTTCTTCAAAATGGCTGTGGTTTCACAGTAGCACGAAGTGTGCTACATGCACTTCACTTGCCACTCCGCCATTTCTCACGCATGCCACATGCAGCGGCTCTTTCAAAAACTGTTTTTTTTAAACTGTGAACCACTTCCACTTTCCGATCTTTCCCTTTCAGCAACCTAGCCACATAAAACCTAAATCTAGAAGCACTGCTCTGACAGCTCCCATTCAGTCATCCATTCAAACAAATGCCAGTCCTGCCCATAGTCACAGAAAACACAGCTTTCCATCCCACTGCCAACATCACTGGCTGTAGTGACTAAAAGACTGCTTCTTTCCTGCAACAGAACCAACATTCCTTGGAGGGGCACTGCCTTTACACAAGAAGAACCAAAGCATGGACTGGGGAACACTAGAAATAGTAGCAGTGCCACTTACTGCACATAATACAAACTGTGGACTTTTTTTTAAGCAGTATACCTCCACGTACAAAAATAAAAAAAAAAGTAAACAAAAAAAACATTTTTCAGTTGTTACTTTTTTTGCACAAATGAGCCATTGCATAATAGCAATAATGCAGTCCGGGGTGTGTGGTTCTGGGATAACATCACGTCTCGATTCGTTGAATACTTTTCGACCGCAGCCTTGTGCTTCAGCCACCAGTGTGACATTATCCCAACCGACACCACACTATCATGCAGTGTTGCTTAAACAAACTTACTATCAGTGGGCTTGGGGGTTGTGGGTTATAGGATGGTTTGAGTGGGGCACTGGGGGCTGGGGGGTTATTAATTGCTGGGTGGAGGGAATCATTGTTAGGACAATTGGATTTTAGGATACCCGAATCCTAATCCAAGGCCATCCTGTGCTATGACTGGATGCCAAATTCAAATATGGATTATCCTTATACCTGACTATCCTAATGCGGGTCAGATTTTGAGGTATCTAAGCACCCTTGCCCTGGAGCCTTATCTGTTTTCTGACCCTCTCTCCTGTAAATACCATCTCCCCAATGTGTGGGATTCCCCTTTCAGCAGCCTTTATGCCGCTTTCTAGTAAAGGCCTGCTATCATACTCTGTGACTATCAAGCAGAAGTAGTAATTAAAAATGGCTGCCTTTGGCTCGTCATCCTCTGTTACCCTGTCCCCCTCCATTAGCCTTAAAATTCTCCCTCTTGACACTCTCTTTTCACTAATGTTTCTGAAAAACTGTTTCCCCCTGCCTTTATACCTTCTTCAATATGCAGCATGTCTGATTTTGCATTCCTGGCTGCTTTCTTGGCCTCCGTCATCTTTACTTGATATTCACTCTATTCCTCATCCCCCTGTTTCTTTTTCTATCTGATAAAGTCCCTTTTTTGGCCCTCACTGCCTCCCTGACCTTCTTAGAGAAACAGATTAATCTCTTGTGCCTGTTTCTCTTGGTAAACTTATGACTTGGTTGCCTCAAGAATGGCCCCTTCACTACTCCCTACTTTTCCTTCACCCCTGATTTTGTCCATTTCAAGCAACCTATCTTGGACTAATTCCCTATTCTTGTCAAAATCTGCTTTTCTTAAATCCAAAACCTCAGCCTTTGAAGATGTTTCACTGGTACCCAGGGCCAGTTTGAACCATAAGGTGTTTGGTTGCTACACCCCAGTTGTTCCCCAACTAAAACTCCTACCATTTCCAAGTTGGTGAGCACCATGTCTGGAAAGGCAGCCTGTCTTGTGGGTTCCTTGACCAGCTGCCCCAGCAGGCAGTCCTGTAAAGTATCTAGCAGGATCTTGCTTCTGGTTCTCTTAGCTGCTGGAATGTCCATCTGTGCCTGATAGGTTGAGAACACCACCACCACCACTATCTTATCTTTTAGGACCTCTTCTCTGTTTCTTTCCCTAGTTGACTATCACACTTTTACTCCTGCCCTGGTGGACTAGAGACCACCCCCATATGAAACGTCTTACCTGATGCTGTTGTGAGGTCTGTTTTCCCATTCTCTCCCCTGCTGGATCCATCCTCTACCACCTCTTCCTTGACATAGAGGGCTATTCCTTCTCCTTCTCCCTTTCCCTTCCCCTATCTCACCTATACATAGTGGTACTGGCAGGTCTCAGTTGTTATTCCCGGTGCCCATGTTTCCCTAATGGCTATGAGGTCTAACCCTGTATCTGCCACCATCGCCTGGAGCTCACTAATTTTGTTGCCTAGGCTCCTGGCATTAAGGCAGACTACTTTCTTATTGTGCATCTGCCCCTTCCATTTTTTCCAGTTCCTCTCCCTTTGACCTCCCCTTCCATCCATAATTTCTTGGTTTTCCTGCTCCTTGTCATCTTTGTGTGTCCTCCCTCCCCAGCACCTTCTCCTAACTTATCATGAACCCTGCCTTGTAGCATCCCATTCTATAGTTCCTAGCCACCATTTCTGGGGGATTTCTAGCTAGGTTCTCCCTCTTCCTCTCTGTCCTCCGTGGTTTCCCCAGCCTCAGAATAAATATAGAACTGATCTTCAGGCAGCACAGATGCATAAACCCCCTTTCTCCACATTCCCCCCCACTAAGTCCTTTGGTTGCTCTCCCTGATACCCAGTTACAGGGGGGGGAGGGCAGCAGCAGAATAACAGCCATGTGGCTGGGTGGATTCCATGAGGAAGTGCACAACAAGCAGCAGGCGCTAGACATTCATTTAGTGATGAGTCTGGGGTGGAGTAAGACTTATGTAATAGCATCCTTTGTAATTTTATTTATTTATTGAAATGTTTCACCAGGAAGGCACGCTGAACAACAGGTTGCTCATCTCCCGGTGCAACCTGGGGGTAGGGGAACATGAGGATTGTATACAGAGATTTGGTACAATAACATAAGATTTACATTTGATTACATTCAAGTAAAAGTGAGTAGACTGTACAGTGAGCAGAGAAATAGCAGAATGATAACAGTTTTGAACTAGATAGATACGCTAGCACAAAATTAACATTTAAATGCAAATGCTAAGTGATTCATAACGGTGTAGCTAGAAAATGACTAAATGGAATTCTAGTAGTTTGATCTAGGGCAAGCTAGTGAGGTGTAACACAGACAGTACACGTTAGCTAAGGTATATCAGAAGTGCAAATAGTCTACAAGTGCAATAAAGATTAGGGCTAGCTGTAAATATGGCTAAGAATGGGGGGGGAGGGAAGGGAGGTAAGAGGCATATCAAGTTTCAACCCTTTCAAGATACTAAGAACCCTGCCAGGGGTCAAGTCAGGGCAAGGATAGAGGTGGTGATGAGTGTTAAGTAGAGAGATGGGGTGGAGGGGCAGAGACAGGGGTGGATGAAAGGAGAACTGAGGAGATGAACGGCTTGACCATTTCTGGCCCCCTTCAGAGAAAGGGGGTGGATGGAATTGGATGCCATTACATGAGTCCCACTTCCTCAAGATATGTCACTGAATGAATGTCTAGCCCCTTCTTACTTGCTGTGACCCTTCTGGCACCTGCCTGGACACATGGTTTTTGTTCTGCTCCTCCCCACCTTGTAATGCAGGCATCAGGGGACCAGCCAATGGACTTAGAGGTGGAGTTTTATTGAAGGGGGCACACACAGCTGTGCCCTTGAAGATCAGGTGTATGTTTTTTAAAAACGTGTGTATGTGTGTGTGTGTGTGTGTGTGTGTGTGTGTGTGCGCAGAGGCTGCATGTCGGCCAGCCACATGACTGTTATCTTACTGCTTACCCCATGTAAAAGGGCATCAAGAGGAGAAGCCATTGGCTATGGACCTGCGCAGATTTAGGATTGGATGCACATGCAGCTGTGCCCCTTGAAGATTGAGGAGCCTATCTATTTAAACTGTCACCAAGACTCTGCTGCCCCAGGCTCCTCTCACCATCATGAGCACTGAAGGAAAGGATGGGAGATGGTGCATACAATGCTGTGTCCCCAAATACATCAAAAAGGTAAGGGTGGGGTCTGCCCACCGGTGCAGTGGTAGCGCTACCACTTGCGATGTTATGTTGATGACCCGGGTTTGGAAGCGAACCCAGGTTGTTGGAGAGCCTGCTAAGGGGGGAGGATCAAGCATTAGAATGTAACCCTGGTGCTGTTATACCAAGGCCTACTACCCCTGCCTTCTTCCCTGCTTGCAGGTTGAGGGGCCTGGGTTCGGAAATGCAAGGTACCGTGGTATGCCTACCAACAGTAAAACTACAATTATGATGCCTCCACCCAGAGTAATACTTAAATGGGTCAGTAACCAGGTTGGTATAGCCCTCTGGGAAGCTATAACCACCCACAATCCCGCCTAGTGACCTTTTAGGTATAACAAAACAGTCGCAATGCTTGACACTAAGAACAGAAAGCATGCAAACATACGAAAACGCCAGCAGAAACAGGCTTCAAGGTCTATTGAGTCTGCCGGATTGTGCAGCTAGCCCCTCAACTTGCAGTTGCCCCACCCCCACATCCTTACCCCCAAGCATTTTTACTGTTAATGATGTGCTCATGCAACTTCCACTTACCAGCAGAGTTTGGTTTCACGACATTTACCCTGCAGCCCCCTGCAAAAGACAGTTTCAGCAGCACTTTCAGAAAACTTTGCAGCACTTCTGTAACTTCAGACCAAGTAATAATATGCTCACAAGCCATGTTAACAGAAAACAGTAAATCACATTATTTAAAGTAAGCCAATCAGACAGTGCACCATAATTTAAAAGGCTGCCATTTGGCAGTTAGCATTTTAGAACAGGGTCGATGGGAGGTCCACCTTGCCAACTGGTGGCTGAGCATAATTTCACACCAGAGCTCTGATCTGAAAGACTAAGAGACCCCCACTCCCCATTTGGGGTGAAATAAGTGAGTAGCCATTTGAGGCACAAAGCCCATTTCATGATTTGCCAATTTTTTTGGGGGGTGGGAGGGTGTGCACTGGATCTTTTGTTTTGTTTTGGCCCCCTGGCAGAAGCTGGGGGAGAGGCAACCCAAGCTAGAAGTTTGGGGAGGCATGGCAGAAGTTGGTGCATGCGACATGACATTGCACACTATGTCTCCCACAGGGATGGAAAATGGGAAACACCCTAGCCACCACAAGGATAATTGCTGCCCTCTGCAGGTCCCATGCCCGGCAACTCAGACTCCTACTGGAATCTGGATGGGGACCTGGTGGGTTGAGGAACTCCCCACCACCCTGCCACAGCGGGCAAGTCATGGGGGACCTCAGGAGAGGGAAGTCCTGGGAGAAGCTAGGTGACGGGCTGGGAGGACCAGCAGGAGGGAGGGAGGGTGGGCAAGGAGATGGGAGCATTAAAAAGTAAGGGTGCAGGGAAAAAGGGTTCAGTGCAGTGGTGGTGTGGCTATAAAAAGGGAAAGGAGGGAGGAGGTATCTTTTAGGTATTGCGAGTAACAAATAGTATTCCCGAATACCATGAATAATGAGCTATTCATTGTTCAGATCTGAATAACGAATAGTGGCACTATTCTTCCCCTATTCCTATTCAAGAAATGCTATCTTAAAAAAAAAAGAACAATAAAAATGGCCCCCCCCACTCTCCTCCCTAGCCCAGATCCCTTAAAATAAACAAGTTTCCATCCCACCACCCTCAGTTAGAACCCCAGGAACCCCACCCTCTGCCCTTTAAACCCACAATTTAATAAAAAGCATATTTTTGTGAAGAAACTCCGGTGATTAGCAACCAGCACAATCCGCCTGCCTCTACCGCTAGCTACCACTACCACCATTTAGCACTTGTTTTAAGAAAAACAAATATACTTCCCATCCCACTGGGGAAGGAGGCTTTTTATTTTAAGGGATATGGGCTGGAGAGCAGAGTGGGGCCTGTTTCTTTAAATCTATGTATCTATTTTATTTATTTATTTATTTTTATAAAAACAACCACTAAATAATGAATACTAATACAGAATACTGAAATATTTAAGGGCCCAAAAATTGACGCATGCCAAAGTCAAATCTTCAGGGTAAGGTACCCTCCTCCCCCAGTATCTTCTCCATTTATTTACCCTGGCAAATAAAATATCAGTGGTGGGATTATTCAGTCCCAGGTCTGCAGGGTGACTGGTTCATAAACCCCCATTCTAGGTGATTTCAGATAGTTTGGGTGGGATCATGGTAGTACAGAAAAGGTAAAATGTGACTCCGCTGACTCACATGGGCGCTTTGAGTGAAGCGACCCCAAAGCAGCTGCAGTACAGTACGTAACTTTGTTCTATTTTTCACATGGATTTTACCATTTCTTTTCCCCACATACAACCGTTTTGGTTTTGATTCTAGTTCTGATTGCCTGACTTGATCTGGCCTGACCCTTCAGAACTAGAAAAGCTGACTTGCACACACTTGTCAAAATTATTCCCAACAACTGCAAACTGTTATAGTAGCACTTCCGATGCTGGAGGATGTACTTCAGATGCTGGAGATAGCTCATGACAAATGGGACCTCCATCCTCGTAGAGAATCAAAACTTAGTTTTTCCTGATGTAGTTGCATACCCTGCTCAGAAGAAAAAGGATCACTCTCAAGGTTTCTTTTACATGGAAACACAACATTTGTCGACAGAAAAGGACTGGTTGGCCCATCCCATCTGCCCAGTTTTTCCCCTCCCTACCAATAGTGTGAACAGACCGGGGGCATGCAGCAGAGCATTACGAACTCGACACTTATCAAACTATTGCATTGCAAAACAGTGTTGAGGCTACGAAAGCACTGCAAAATTGTTTTAAATGTGGATAACTGAGAAGCTGATTTGAGGATGGAACCATGTTAGCAATATCACATCCAGGTCTGTCTGAATTGTTTTGGACACAAACCAGCATACCCTAATGAAGGAGCATTTAGGCTCAGAAATGTCAATGATGGCATGTATTGCACCTGGTTCCGTCTGTTTCTAAATAAATTAGATAGCTTTACTTTGTAATAACTGGTGAGTGAGACTATTTTTATAATCAGTTCAGTTTTGTAATGACTTCTGTGTTCCGTTTGTTCCCTGTCTATTCTGTCCCAGCAGACCCAGTTGGTCTTCAGTGATCCTCACTTCACCCTTTTTATTCAATACTATTCCCCTATGTCTGTCCCATGCATGTTTGAAACCCTCCACAGTTTTGGCCCCTGCTACCTCTTGTGGCAGGCTGTTCCAGATGTCCACCACTCTTTCGGTAAAGCAGCATTTTCTTGTATCCTTAAATTTACCCTTCTAGCTTCATTCCATGCCCTTTTGTTCTGTTGCGTTTTTCATTTGAAACTGGCTCCCCACCTGTACCTGTTCACTCCCATGATTTACTTGTAGGTCTCTATCATGTCCCCTCTCTCCCTCCTCTCCTCCAGGATGTATATATTGAGATCTCTCAGTCCTCTCATCATACGGTTTCTCATGCAACCCATGTACAGTACCATTTTAGCTGCCCTTCTCTGGACTGCCTCTACCCTGTCCCTGTCTTTTCTGAGATGCGGCCTTCAGAGCCGTGCACAATATTATCAAGTCAAAAGTCATTGCTGATGCAAGATGATCCTTATGTTTGCCGTCCTTGCAGGTGTGGTCTCACCAAATATCTGTACAGTAGTAATATCACCTCACTCTTTCTGCCTGTGATTTCTCCCTCTGCACCCCAGCATTCCACTTGCCCTGCCTGCTGCCTTGTCACACTGTCCAGCCATTTTCATCAGATATTATAACTCCCAGGTCCCATTCCTTCTTAGGGACTGACAGTACTTTCCCCTCCCCCAAAGTTTTATACTCATCGCCTGGGTTTCTGTATCCCAAGTACATGATTTTACACTTTGTACAGCACAATATAACTATTTATATATATATATATATATACGTGTGTGTGTGTGTGTGTGTTGTGAAAAGTACATTTTTGAGTATTTCGCTGCACAAAACTGTAAGTCCGACTGAGACGCAACGTGGCAGATCAAGAGATCTACCATGCTCCACTGCTCATACCAAATTTCATGCAAATTCGTTGAACAGGTCCAAAGTTATTAACACACAAAATTTCAAGTTTAACATTAAAGTGCCTTCATAACCTAACTGTAGGGCACGACCATGCCCCCATAATATATATATATATATATATATATATATATATATATATATATATAAATATAAATATCATCATCAAATTTTTTTCCAACAAACCTTTTTGATGCCTTTGGGCAGACCTTATATTTCTGTGGACCCTAAAGTAGCTAACAGATTCCTAGATTTGCAGTAGTCGAGATCAGATTCTGATCCAGAACAAACTACTGAATAGACAGGGACCACCTGAGTCAGGTATTTGCAGTATATTGGGTTGGTTTGTCTCTGTAATTATGCTCTGGGATTGTCTGTTATATATTATAATGAATGCTCAGGAGCACTATTCTGGATATAAGAGTGCCTCCTCATGGGTTCTTGGAGTGAGTGAACTATGAATCAGAGGTGAACCGTTCTAACCCCGTAAGGGTGTCAGAGGAGGCACTTTTTAAAGCATAAGAGTACAACTCTGTGCTCCTGTATAAAACCCCAGACAGTATAGCAGTTCAAAAAAAAGGTTCCAGTCACAGATCTCATAACATCAACAATAAATCACTACACTGCCATTCTCTTCAGAAGAACGTACCTTAGATGGCTGAAAGTCATAGCATGAAAGACACTCCTAAGGTAAATGTAACTATTTGATAACTTCAGGTTTTTAACCTCTTAACATGAAGCTGGAAAGTTGAAACTATTTTTTTTCTCAGATGCTGTTGCATCAAAAATTATGGCTGTTTCAAGTCCTCATTTTTCATTTTATAATAGCAGTAGTACACTCCAAGGTGTGTAACACAGTACACCAAAGCCAAAGTGTAGCTCCCCTCAGTCAGTAACCCAGCACACAGATACCCAGCCAAAACAAATCACACAGTCTATGGAGTTCTCAGCAGTGAAAAACATTATTGCTGGTGTAAATCACACAAATGGTAGGGAGCTGTGTGCAAAAGGTAGAGGAGCACAGTCCAGATGTCCCGGCGCTTCGCTTAGTTGGAGATTCTTCAGGGGACAGACACTTGGACAAACACCACCCCTTATATACCTGCCTCTGCACCGAAAAGAACCAATCACATTGAGCTGGCTCATTCACAGAAAGGAATCCTTTTGCTTTTTTTGAACGAAAAATTTATTTTGCATTGTTTAGAAGCTAGATTTACCATTGATGTAACGATCTTGCGTTTTTGAACTTACATTTAGTATCTTTGACCAAGTGGGATATAATGTTAACACAACAGTGTATTTCCATTTTTTGGTCTTCAACACTGTGTCCCTTTACATCACTGGTGATCAGTTGCCCTTACCCCTTGGCTTATATACTATGTCCTGCACCTTTAAGACTGTCCTTTCTGTGAAAGAACCAACTTCATTTGATTGGGTCTTTATTTGGTGCAGAGGCAGGTATATAAGATTGGGGTCCTGAGAAAACTCCAACTGTGTGAGGCACCAGGATGCCTGCTGGACTGTGCTCCTTTACCTTTTGTGCACAGTTCCCTGTGAATTGTGTGATTTACACCAGCACGGAGTCCTCCAAACCCAACCGAAGACAGGATCTGGCTTATTCAGACTCTTCACCTGGATAGCCAGGTGCAGGGCCTGCGGGAGACCTGTATCATCCTACTGAATGGTGCTGTTTCACATATTTTGTGCCCCTCAGAAGGTGCAGATGTGCAATGACATCATGCTACATGCTTCCACACGACATGTGTTGATGCTGCCACTCCTCCCCATACATCTCTATGGCACGGCATGTCCAACCCCTGGTCTTCACCAAGTGTCAAGCAAGCACTGGAATCTGTGTCCACCCCCCCTGCCCCCCATAGGAGGAGGAAAGCAGTCCCTCTGGTACTCAGTCCTCTCTCCAGCCAGCCCTCTGACTCTTAAACTTGCTGCTGAACATGGCTTGTTGGCTTCACAGGCAATAGCACTACTACTCTAATTCTGAAGCTCTATTTGCTCAGGAAAAGACTGACCAATTTAGAGATTCAAGATGGCGGCTGTGTGTGAGCTGCCTGAGGCTTGAGCTAGGAGTCTGCGTTCATTTTTTTCTTATTTTAAGTTTGTTTTCATTTATTATCTTTATTGTGTTTAGTTAGTAGTTTTAGCTTAGTTAGGACTGTTTAGTGAGTTCATTTAGCACTTCTAAGCGTATTTTTCAGGTTTCTAGTCAGGTCGGCTGTTCTCCCTGATATACGGGAGTTTTAGTTGTTATTGTTGCTACGGCTGTTGAAACAGCCGAAAGTAGCATGTATTTTAATCATTTTTGTTCTATTACGCAGTAGTTTTAAATATTGATTTGTTATGTCACGGCTGTTTTTTAGTAAAGCCATGATGGACTTAAATTAAACCCAAATCTAAATCCAAACTATTGGTAACTTGTGACCTGTGGGGCTTTTGCCAGGAGTCGCTGTTTGCCTGAATTGGAAATACCGGCCCAGAATTAAACCTGCTGTTGATTTGAGAGAATTACTCTGGATCTGAGGACTACTCATCCACGAAAAGCAGCGGTGTGGTGAGAGCGCATTCTGCGCACTTTGTGAACTAAATCGCTTATGTGTGGTCGCTCGGTTATGTTCTGACCGCTTATTGTGGGAAGTTTTTCATTTTATTTGTGATAGCCAAAATAGGCTATGTTGAAGCTTAGAAATCTCAGTGGAGCCAGTGGTTTCAAGTGGAGGTGATTGGGGAAGTATTTTGAGCGTCCTGGAGATATTGTGCTCGGAGCACTGACAGGAGGAGTCAGTGGATGGTTTGAACTGCCACTTGTTGCTTCAAGTGACTTTGCTGTGACTTTGGAGTTGCCGCTTTCTGGTGTTTAGGGGTGGTGGGGGGGGTCATTGAGTGGTGCTGGGTGGGGAATCCCTCCTCCCCCACACCTTGGGCCATTCTCCCATTGTACTGCCTCTGACCGAGTGGGGTTGCCGCCTGCCTCTGGGAAGCCGAGGAGGATCTGGGGTTCTCCTAGTTGCCCTGGGGTGTACTTTATTGTTTACCCTTAGGGCATCTGTAGTGGTGCTGCACAGGTGGTGGGGAATTTGATTAGTTTGGGGTGGTGTAGAAGGAAGGAATGGGATATCCCTTTACTTTTCGTGAGGTTTGCACACTCTGGCCTTTCCAGAAACCCTTTCTTTATGATGGAAGATTATTGAATGGAGTTTAGTGGCTGATTAAATAGTTAGACTGACTGCTGACTCTTCAAAATCTAGGAGATTTGAAACTTAACTTCACTAGGATTTGGGACTGTATATTTCTGAGTTTATGGAAGAATCAAATCCATTAAGACACCCTCTTGGAGAGAACATTTCCTGCTTTTGGTTGTACTATATTTTTGGTTTGAACTTATTTTACTGTTGTTTGGGCAGTGAGAGTGCCCAAATTATTATTTTTATTTTCCAGGTAGTGTGAGTGCCTGGGAACCTTAATTATTAATTTTATTACATCAGCTAGGCACTAACAGTGCCTGGTTTAGTACTGATTCCCAGGGTAGTGAGAGTACCAGGGGTTGAAAATTAATTGTATTTATTATTATTTATTTGAAGTTTATTTTTTAATTTTTTCGGGACTTGAACTCTATTTAGAGTGAACTCTATATGGGGTCTCTTTTTGTTTCTTTTTGTTTTTGATTTATAAGATTTATTTTTAGAGTTTGGATTGTTTTAATTGCTATTTTAAAGGAAAACAGTTTTTAAGTTGCCTGTACCTGGGAAATGCTGAACAGACGGGATTTATGAATATATTAATGCTCCATTTTACTTTTGAATAAGTGTTTGATTATATATAATTTATTTTTGCATTGATCATTTTTGTTTATTATATATTTTTTCTCTTTTTAAATTATTTGTTTATTATAATGTGTTGGGGAGATTTAGTGACGGTTGGGCATTATTCCCCCACCAAACTCAGGGAATTTTGTCCCTTCGAATGTCCACCATTGTCATCTGACACCTATTTTAGGTGTTGTGCTTTGGACATTCTGAGGAAACGTAAAAGAAGGTGGAGAGCTGAGCCTGGTGGGGGACAGGAGGGGGGAGGGTGGATTGGGGTGGTAGGGTCCAGGAGACGCCCTGGGGCAAAATGGGGCCAAGATAGAGGTTATTCTTGTCTTGTTCCTATACCTAAGGGTTCCAATTTTAGTAGGCAGGAGCCGAGGTCTTCCCAGTCAGCTCATCCAACCTTGGCAGTGTTATACAATGCCAGATCTATTAAAAACAAGACAGCTATTATAGCTGATCTTGTTGGGTCAACTGATCTGGCTTGCATCACCGAGACCTGGCTGGATGAAAATCCAGGCCCTATCTTGGCTTCAGCAACACCAGTCGGGTTCTTGGTGATACACCATCCAAGGTTGGATCGTAGGGGCGGGAGTGTAGCCATTATGTTTAAGACTGAGCTGGGCCTTGTGGATGTGCCATTGGGAAGTACCAGATCCTTTGAATATATCCTGGGAGAGGGTGTAGGTTGTGGAATTCTCCTTGTCTACCGTCCACCAGGAGATGGTGGAGAATTCCTGCAGGAGATAGCAGACTTCATCGTCGACATGGTGTTGCGGTCCCCCAGATTGATATTTCTGGGGGACTTCAATGCCTGGGTCGACGATGACTTCTCGCATTTTGGTCAAAATCTCCTCCAGTTGATGATATCGCTGGGCCTAACACAGGTAGTTACCTCTTCAACCCATATAAAGGGTCATTCATTGGAACTGATCTTTCTTCTGGGTATGGAGATTGCTGATTTGGGGATGGAACCAGTCAGCTGGTCTGACCATCACACCATAAGGTTCAGCTTCAGGGCTCCCCCAATAGGTCTGCCCCTACAAAAATGATTCAGTACTGCCCTTTAAGGGGTATTAATCCCAGTGACCTAATGGCAGTGCTGGATCTATCGAGCTTGTCTGGTAAATGCATGAGTCCAGACGATCTCGTGCTAGCCTATGATAAGGCTGTGGGAGATGCTCTGGACAAGATTGCTCCTGTTCGTGTTTGGCCTCTCACCTTCCGTTCAAGGAGCCCTTGGTTTGATGGCTCCTTGAAGGAGTTAAGGAGAGTTGGCCAAAGGTTGGAGAGAGTCTGGCGGAGGTCCGGCAGTGATGCTGACAGGCTTAGGTTGATGGCACATTATGACGGCTATCAATCAGAAATCACCCGTAAGAAGGCAGAATTCCTGTCCAGGGAGATTTCTGCTGCACAGAATCGACCGGCTCAGCTTTTCTGGACCGTTGACAGATTGTGCAATCCAATCTTTCTCCAGCCCAGAGAAGCTTTTTCTCAGCTAAGATGTGAGGAGTTCGCTCAGTTTTTGGCAGATAAGGTTGCCATCATCAGGTCTGGCATCGGTCCGACCTCTCCTACGAGGGATTGCAGTGGTCTACAGGAAGTGTTATGCACCCGTTCTGTCTGGTCAGATTTTCACTGGCTGGAGTTCACTGACATTGTGAAGATCATCCAAACATTGTGACCAACCAGTTGTAGTTTGGATCCGGTCGATACCCTTTTAGTAGGAATGTAGAAGTTATCTGCCCAATCCTTGCTGACATTGTCTGGAAATCCTTGGAGAGGGTCTTTCCTGACTCCCTCAAGGAGGTGGTAGTTTGACCACTCCTTAAAAACCCTCCTTAGATCCAGATTGTCTAGCTAACTACTGGCCCATCTCTAACCTGCCTTTGTTGGTAAGGTTATTGAAAAGGCGTCATGCTACAATTGGATGATCATCTTACAACTCACAATGTCTATGATACTCTCCAATCTGGTTTTAGGAAGAAGCATAGCACGGAGACTGCCCTTGTCCGGTGTTGAATGATCTCCTAATGGCTAGAGATCGAAAGGCACGCACCATTCTGGTCCTTCTCGATCTTCTAGTGCATTTGACACTGTAGACCATGGTGTGCTGTTGAGCGCCATGATCTATTGCGGGCTGTCTGGAACAGTCCTCAAGTGGTTCCAGTCTTACCTCATGGACAGGCTTCAGAGAGTTGCCACTGGAATTTATTCCTCTGGTGCTCACTCCTTGCCTTGTGGGGTACCACAGGGTTCCATTCTAGCACCCATGTTGTTTGCAGTGTATATGCTGCCATTGGGAGATATCATCAGGTGATACAGTCTGGGTTTTCACTGCTACGCAGATGATACTCAGCTGTATTTGTCTTTTCCGCCTGGGCAAGATGATGCTCTCTCCATGCTAAATAACTGCCTTGCTGAAATCAGATCATGGATGAGTTCCAGCTGGCTGAGACTGAATACGGATAAGATTGAGATGTTGGTAGTGGACCCAGGTCATCCGGCGGTGGGTTTGGGGGCTAGTCAACCATCAGGCTTATTGCTCAGTGGTATGTCGCTCGCTACCTCTGATCAGGTACATAACCTGGGCGTTATTTTTGACGATGGCTTGACCTTAAAATCTCAGGTATCAGCTGTCATCAAATTCTCTTTTTATCATCTGAGGAGTATCGCCTGGGTGAAACACTTAGTTCCACTGGGTGATCTTCCAACATTGGTCCATGCCTTTATCACTACCCATCTTGATTACTGCAATTCCCTCTACCTAGGGCTACCCGGGGTTGATATCCGCTGCCTGCAGCTGGTGCAGAACGCGGCAGCCAGGCTTCTGACTGGGACTTCCAGATCCAGCCATATTACACCTGTGCTCCGCAAACTGCACTGGCTGCCTGTTAGGTGGTGGATCACCCATAAGGTTGGTTTATTAACCTTTAAAGCCCTACATGGTCAGGGACCCAGCTAACTGAAAGATCTCTTGGTACCCTATTGCCCACTCCGCTCCGCTAACGAGGAATTGCTGGAGATTCCCAGGGTTCGATTAAAAACATCAGGATCTCGTGCTTTTGCTTTTTCAGCACCAACCCTGTGGAATTCTCTACCTCGTTGGTTAAGAGAATGTCCAACCATCGAGAGATTTAAAATGGAGCTAAAGACTCATTTATTTAGTTTAGCGTATCCTAGTTATGGTTGATTAATTTATGTCTGTTTTTAAAATTTATATGTATGTATGTATGATCTCTCTGTACAGCGCCTTGGTTTTGAAAGGTGCTTTAGAAATAAAGATGATTGATTGATTGATTGATACTACTGCACTGGTGGACCAGTTCATTCAAGTGATTTTCAGATTTGTGCATCTCCTATTGAGGAAGGAGGGCTGGCCTATCTATTATACTCTATTTAAATTGGAAACAGATTGCTAATTTTTAGGGCTGTGAGCAGAGCCTGCAGGCCTATTGGGATCACTTAGTAGCTTTAAAAACAGCCGATCGTGGAACCTTCCATTGGACTTTCGGAAGTATCCTTCCGAAAGTCCAATGGAGCTTAAAACCCTCCACCATGATCGGCTGCTACGCAATAACAGCCACACGATTTTGGCTGTTATTTCACATTCCATGGCATGAACTGCGCATGCATGTGACTCACATGCATGCCCGGTTCTGCTGGTACCATCATGTTGTGACTGGCAAAATGCCATTCACCACAACTGTGCATGCACGAGTGCTGCACATGCACACTTGCATCACTGCCACCAGATCTATGGCATTCTCTGCCCCCCAAACAACTCAAGTGGCACACTGGGAGCACACCCAGTGTGCTCAAAGAATGTGCCCTCAACTCATGTGGCACACTGGGAGCCCACACCAGTGTGCCCAAAGATGTGACCCCCAGACTCATGTGGCACACTGTGAGCCCACCCCGTGTGCCTGTTTTTTTTTTCTTCCCCACCCTCCGACATCGGGTGTGCCCAGTCCCATGTTGGCATTCTGTACATCCCCCCATCATGTGGTACACACTGGGGCCCAACCCAGTGCCCAAATGTTTTATTTTTCTGTTTCCTGTAAAAGAAAACAGTCCTCGCCGTCACTCTGGTCCTTCTTCCCTCCCCACCCCACTGAGCACCCACCTCCCACACCCCTCCCCTTACCCCATACTTATCTCCGAGGTCAGCACCATCTTCTTCTCTGGACTGGGACACGCCTACACTCTTCAAAGCTGAACCATGAACTGAGTAATCTAAGGTAAGCGTGCTATAATGCCATTCAATGGGGTTTTCAACTTATGTTGATAAATCAGCCATTTTTGGATTGTTTCCCAAATTTTCAACATAGGGTTCTTGGGACCCCACCTTTGAAAATTGTCACTGTCATTTTGTTACTCAGTCGTGAAAGGTGATTTCACAGTCACTCGCAATAGAATCACCTTTCGGACCGATTCATGAAATGACAGTGCCATTGTTGATGAAATTGGGTCCCAAAATGCCCATGTTGCAAATTTGGTGAAATGTTACAAAAAATGACTGCAGTATGAGCATGCATTGCGCTGTTTCTACACACGCTCCTAACTTCACCAATTTTTAATATTTTTACTCCACATTTTCAACATTGCCACTTTTGCACACTTCCTTAAAAACAGTACAGCTGTCATTTTCCACAACCTGCTCAAAACGTGTTTTTGCACCGGTGGCACAGAATAGCATGTTCGCTTAGCGAGATCACCTTTCGGAACAAGTGAACAAAATTACACTGGCACTCTTCATGAGAAGGGGTTCCAAAAAGGCCATGTTGAAAATCTGGTGCAACACCTCCAGAAAATGACCAAGTTACACCCGGGTGTTCAACCCTATCGGCTCTGGCTAGAGTTTGTTTACATGGGTGCAGCTTGTTCACTTAATCAACCATTGATAGAGGTTTTAGACCCGCATTTTTTGTTACTACGGTAGTTCTTGTAGCTTTGCCATTCCGAACAGATCATGACTACCCCACCCTATCTGGATGTGCAAGGCACTACACTCAGGATGTGGAATCTGGGTTACAAATACACCCTGTGTAGTGCAGTAGTGGACAGCCATGATCTAGTAGTAACTGTGGACAGTAAACTGAAGCCAGACAGGCATTATACTACTGCAATCAGAAGTCAGGTGCAACATTTTGAACTCCATTGGGAGGTATGGGACAGGTTAAGGAAGATGAACCTCCCTCTGCACAAAGGCTTGGTTAGACTACACTTGGTGTGCTACATTTCTGGTCCTCACAGTACAGAAAGGAAACTGAAGAGATAAAGAGGTCCAGCACAGGGCCACCAAGCAGATTTGTCCTGTAGGAGGCAGGAGCTACAAGGAAAGACTGGATATTACGCAGATATTGATCAGAGAAGAGGGAAATAGTGGGAAAATATCAACCCGAGGGAGAAACTATTGCCCAATAATAGTCATATTGTCCGAAGATGAATACTGAGGGCACTATAACTATTATATGGCAGTAATGCACATCAAGGGGTCCATACTTTTCCCCAATATATCCCAACACAGCTATGGTCATATCTGTTTTACTAAACTGTGCCTGAGTCATGAGAATGAGAACTGACAATAGCTGAAAAAATTATTGCCCAGATCTTTTTTTTTTGCAGTTAATCTTTTATGAGCATATTCATTTTAACAGCTTTGCTGGAGCTAGAGCATGGTCATTGTACAGTACACTTTAGACTATCGCCCAATTCTAATAAACCATTGCCTGGTTCTAATGAACTATTACCTGATTCCTTGTTTTGAATTGTGCAGTAGTTCAAAAGCCTTGTAACTCATGTGGCTGGCTCTGGGCTGGATTATTTTCTTTGGTTTTTAATAAACTCAAATTATTCAGCCTAGTAAAGAGACTGCTGAGAGGGGACATGATTGCGGGGTTCTAAATACTAAAGCAGAACAACAGGGTAGAGTATACACAGATATCTGAGCTGTTGAGTGCAAGAAAAACTGGAGGGCATGCCCTCAAGCTGGGGAAGGGGAGCAAGATAAGAGGCCACATTAGAGAACATTACTTCACACACAGAGTGGCTAGCAGTGGAATAGCCTACACAGCGTGAAATTGCAGCAGGTAGTACTGGTCAGTCTTTCAAAGTAGAACTGGATATTCCTGAAGAATGATAGTATTCAGGATTACATAGCATGGGGGCTAAGAATTCTGGCTCTTAAGCTTGGATGTATGTCAGTACTCAGTTTGGGTGTAGTCACTGTTGTTTGGGAGGAGGGATGGAGAAGATTGAGCAGAGGCTTTCTTACTGATTGACCTATGCTGGGACAGTTTTGATCTTCATAGAGGCTGTCATCTCCATTAGGCCACACCTTTGGAACTATAAGCAAGCAGCGTTAGTACCTCACAGAAACTTTTGCTAGCCAGGGGGCCACCCACAGTGATGTGCAGCATCGACATGTATATAACATGGGTGGCCCTATCACTTCTTAGTTCTTTCTCCCACCATCAATCATCCTTGTCCAACCTGCTGAAGGAAACACTGTCAACCAATTCAGTGCTGTTTTGTCGTCTCTGTATGCCACCGAAGTCAAGAGTCTTTGTTTTGATATCATAACTGCAGATATACAATTTACAAGTGTAACTCCTCCAAAGCGGGGGCTTACTTTAAGTGACTCCCTGGGCTCCAGTAATGCCCACTGCCAGGCAGACGTCCTGCAGAGATAGTAAATCCATAATGGTTGGTGTCCTCCTATTGATCTGCGTGAGAGTGCCATGATGTGTCTCCGCTCCTGTCTATTCAGGCATCTGGGGGAGGGGGCTGAGCTGAAGCTGGTTCCTAAATATAGTCGGGCACCTTTTACTTACATCACAGTAAGTTAGTCAGCATTTGTGCAGTGCTAAGCAGTTGTGGTCTGAAAATGAAGGGTTTTCTTTCACTACTAAAAAGTGTACTGTGCTACCAACTTCACAAGAGTTTGTAAGGTGACCAGCCAAGAATGAAGGGGCTGAGCTAAACTGAAGCCAATCACTGAATAGTCTTATTTTTTTGAATCTAGCATCTTGTATGGGGACTCAGTGAGCATGTGCATGGTGTTGAGCGGTTGCTGTATGAAACAGTGGAGTTCAGTGCACTGGTTATCATCATGCTGAATCGGAGTTAGTGATGTCAGCATTTCAAAACCAGACACGTGCTGACTCCCGATACTTTTTTTTTATATTCGTATTTATTCACCTGCTGCGGCGACTACCAGCGGGGGCATCCAGCTGCCATCCCTGCCCGCCGGGAGAGCACCAGGCTCACTCACATGATGGGGGATCTGACACAGCCGTCGCCAGTCTGCTGGAGGGTCTCCCCATACCCTGTCCAGCCAGATTGGCCCCGGACCCCCCAGTGCGATTCCATGCGATTCCTCCCGGCGACGCAGGGCATGGCCATCAAGCTGCTCGGTCGTGCCCAGCCATTTTTTCCACTTTTTCTCCCCATTGGGAGTGAGGACGGCAGTGACATCTGTGCACATTTGTGCATTGCCTGCTGTGCTCCCCCGTCCAGTCACACCATCACGCAGTAGTATCGGGCGTCCCCAAGGGTCGCTGCAGTGTGGTGTAGGTTCCGGGTGGGGGGGGATGCTCCTTGATGGAATATATCCAGCATGTCCTTGATGTACACATGTCCAACTGTCATCCCTGCGGAGCATCCCTGGGTCAAGGGAACCAGGAAGAAGGGCAGAAAAACACTCCCGGAGGCAGAATGCCACCCTGCAGGAACCTTACAGACTCCACACTGCCTACGAGTCTCAGGGGACTACTGGACTTAGCATAGCACCTGAGGGGGTTCAGGGTCCCCCTGACAGCCCCACCAAGGGGGCAATCTGTGGAGCACTTGGTGGCCCCCAGGTAAGTCCCAGAGATGGCAGGTGATGGGGATGGGGTCGCATGGGCTGAAGGGTGCAGGCCAGTCAGAGTGGGGAGCAAAACCAAGAAAAAGGAGGGGTAGAATATCTTGAATCCAATGGGCTGCAAGATCAAAGGCAGCATGGATTCACAGGGGGAAGTCATTCCAGATGAATCTAATTGAGTTCTTTGACTGGGTGGCTAGGGAGATAGATTGGGAGGGTAGTGGACGTGGCATATCTGAACTTAACCAAGGCCTTCAGCACTGTACAACACAAGACAATGATTAAGAAACTGAACAGCCTAGGGGTGGGATCCAAAGTGGTGAACTAAGTTGGAAACTAGTTAACGAATAGGAGACAGAGGATGATGGTTAACTGCACTCACTGTAATGATCAGAAAGTGACCAGCAGTGATGATCATGTGATAAGCTAACTGAGGAAGGACATCTTGAGCGCTGCTCCCAGGCCCTGCTGAATCCAGTAAAGTTTAAAACTACCTTTGATTACAGTGTGGGGGTGGATTTTATATAGTCTGACTTTTAAACGATACTCGCATCCCTGGAAGAGCTTGTTCGTGCTGATCGGGGAATTTTATCAGAGATACACTCCGCACTAGAGGGCCGACCATGATGGAATGCGGAAGCCCTGAAGTCCTGGAGGCACGAGCGCCGGCCACAAAGCGCCCAAAACCCATTTCACCAGTGCCAGAAGACCAGGAGGACCGACTGTGTGTGGAAGGGAAAGGCCAGGCAACCCCCCATGATATTTTGGAAATAAAAATGCTCCTGCGGGGGCTAGTGGCCAATTTCTCTGCTGTTAAACCGACATTAAGCACCCTGCCACAGAGAATAGGAGATGTGGAAGCTAGAGTTGCTTCCCAGGAGCGGAAAACTTCAGCACACGAGCAAGAGTTGGTGGTTTTGCGGAGACAAATTAAAAAGCTTGAAGACCGAGTTGAAGATCAGGAATCTCGCAGTCGGAGAAACAATCTGATCATGGCAGGTCTTCCGGAGCGATCAGAAGGCTCCGATTGTATAGCTTTCACCCAGGATCTGTGTTGAAGCTATTAGGTCCAACGCCATATGGAGATGCATACAGTATCGAGAGAGCGCATCGGTCACTGAGAGAAATGCATCCCACCAGGGGCTCGACTCTGGTTATTATGCGTTTTTGAATTATAAAGAGAAAGCCCATGTCCTTAGTACAGCCAAAGCACTTAAGAACTTGCAATGGAATGGGGCATCTCTATGGCTATTTCAAGATCAGACGCCAGCATTCGTGAGAAGCAGAAAGAATACCTGGATATTAAGAAAAAGCTACACCTTGCTGGAGTGAAGTTTAGAAAGCAACACCGGCCACTTTGGTGGTGAAACTACAATCTGGAGATCGGAGGTTCCTGACAGCGAAGGATGCTGCTGAGGGATTATGAAGTTGAATTCCTGGATCTGTTTAGGTCTGCACCCTGACTGTGCGAGGGAGTGAAGACCCCAGTTAATGCTGAGAAACGTTAGTCGTGTGAATATGCATGTATGAAGCAGGACTGAGCAATAGACTTACTTTACAGCTTCCTCGAGAGGACTCTTTGGTCTTAAATTCAATGGGACTGCTGTTTTTTTTATGTTTTTTTTGTTTTTTCTCTCTCCTTTTTAGATCCAGGAATATATGGACAGGTTGATATGTATTGCTGAAAGGATAGAAACAATTATAGAGAAATAATCATGAAATGCTATGTCTATTTGTTTCTAGAGCAGTCTCTAGAAGCAGCTGTTGATTTCAGCCTGGTCTCCAGGGGATTTAAACTGAACGTGGGGCCTCAGAAAAGTAGGAAAATTGAAGCATTACAATGTGTAATTATAGTTGTTCCCCGGTTATATGGGAATGATTATTGTTACTATTGACATCTGTTTTTGTATAGTTAGATACAGGTATAATAGGATTGGGGCTGAGAGAATAATAATGGGGCTTAATATTCTAACAAGGGAGTCTAGCCCTACCTAATGGGGGAAGGGACACATGGGGGACAAGAGGCTATCCGTCTTATTAAGGGATCTGGCGGCATGGGGGCGCTCTCAGGGGTTGGCTCATCTCTGTTTCAACTTGTGGTAGGAGGGCGATCGAAGGATCGGGGATCATGGTAAGGTGGGAGAGGGTTTGGGGGGGTTGGGGAAGAGAGAGAATCCAAAAAGCAGATAAAATTACTTTGGCAGATTCTGTTGGTGTGAAAGGAAGGGGTATGGTAATACAATATGATAAATATTAACATTATATCTTGAAATGTTAAAGGCCTCAGAGGGAGAAAGAAAAGGCTAGTGATTTTAAAACATATATATCAGTTGGGGGCCCAAATAGCATTATTGCAGGAAACCCACTTATTAAAGGAAGAGCTAAGTCTTTTGAAGAGACTCTGGGTGGGCCAAGTCTTAGGAGAAGGAAAGGCAAAAGCCTCAGGGGGAGTAGCGATCTTGATTGTGAAAAACTGTCTGTTCACAGCATCGCAAATTAAAGCAAGAGAGGATGCTAGAGGGATATATGTTATGGGTACTATCACGGGTAGGTTACTAACAATTGCCTCTATATATGGTCCAACCCCTTCTAACCCAGATTTTTTCGCCTCGCTGGAAATAGACTTAGCTACTCTCTCATCCCATCCATTAATCATAGCGGGTGACTGGAACCTGTGTCTTAACAACTTGATTGATAGGAACCCCCCTTCTAAAAAGCCACCCTCTATGGCACAGATAGCTATGGCTAGATTTTTAGAGGTAACAGCACTGGTGGACCCGTTTCGGGTGTTTAGCCAAGGGGACTGTAATATGACTTTTTATTCAGGGGCGCACAAAACCCAGTTGCGTATTGATTTTTTTTTTGGTTAATAAAGAGGCTTTACAGGGAACTAGGAAAGTGATCACCCATAGCAGAATTTTATCCGACCACTCTCTAGTGCAACTGACATGGGTGTTGGAGTCTATTCGGATGAAACCTTTTAGATGGAGGCTAGATGAATCACTGTTTTTAGAAGATAATATGTTACCCCGTTTGGAGGAAGCCCTGCGGGACATTATCCAGACCCAAATTCCAACACTTCAAAGTAAGAGCTTAGCGTGGCCCACCTGCAAAGTATTATATGCTGGCATAGCTCAAAGATATACAGCTAGAAGAAACGGTATGAGAAAAGCAAGGGAGGAGTTCATATGGGGTGCTATTAATTCACTTGCCCATCTAGAGGGTTCTTCAGAGGAGGTGGATATTGAACTTAAGGAATTAAGGGATGAAATGACAGGCATTCTTTATGGCAAGATGGATTTCTGGCTTGAAAAGCTTCAAGCTAACTATCTGCTGCAGGGGGACATACCTAGTCGGCTTCTTGCAAATAGAATCAAAGAGTGGGAGGCAGCTCGAACGATTTCTTTAATAGAATACCAGGGGGAGCTAATAACAGAGCCTCAGAGAATGGCGGATGCTTTCGTGGATTATTTCACAGAGATCTATCAAGGGGGCTCCCCAAGTAACGAGGCGGAGCTGCTGGGGTTTTTTGAGAATATAAGGTTACCTAGACTGGACCAAGTGCAAGCCCAGGCATTAGCGGCCCCCATATTAGAGTCTGAAATAAGGGAGGTGATTAACGCATTACCAAAGGGCAAAACTCCGGGACCAGATGGTCTATCAGCCCAATTTTATAAAGTCCACTCTCAAACTCTATTACCCTATTGAAGGATTTATTTTCTAATATTATGCAGGATGGAGTCCTCACTTACCATTATATCAGGCTTACATTACACTCATCCCTAAGCCAGACAAACCCAAAGAATTACCCAGGAGCTACAGACCTATTGCTTTGATGAACCAAGATCTTAAGCTGTTAACCAAAATATTGTGTAACCCTAGATGGCTATCCCAGGGCTACTACCCCTGCCTGATTTGCCACTAACAGGTTGAGGGGCCTGGATCCAATGGCGGGTGCCTCCACCCAGAGGTCAGGGTTTGCAATAGTTAAACTAACTTGGTCACAGCCCTCTGGGACACTGCAACTCTTCTTCCCACTAGTGGCCCACACAATATATCAGAATTACCTTCACAGTATACACTTACCCCCAGGTCTGGTTCCGCACTGGGACCTCCTGTGAAATGAGATACAGTGCAACAATCACAGTACAGTACTTTAACATAGACAAATACCTCAGGCAGTATAACTTTGCTGAAACAAGCAGCTCTGATTTATTTAAGGATATAACAAGACAGGGGAAATCAGGTTAATTAGCTTATCACTCTAATAATCTATTATGGCTCTGTGCACAGGCCTATCCCTATCAGTTACTGTCCCTGGGTACCCAAGCCCTAGTGGCTAGTCCAAACCGTGGCAGCTGGTAGGCCCTTTCACACAGAGAAAAGGATAATTAAACAGTCAGCAGTACAGTAATTCCATTTGGATTTAATGTGGCAATTCAACAGGGAGCGACCCTGAATTAGTACTCACGACTCCAAATAAGATAGGGTCCTTCAATGTCAGAGGGCTCACTTGAGGTACACAAACCTCTTCACACATCCATATAAAAGAAAGCACTATACCAGGCAGGCTGCATCTGTATCCCGATCGCAATTACTGCACAATACCCGGAGAACACACAGCAGATTCAGTTCCTGACAGACCGAATGCAATTTTCAGCAATTCCTCCAGTCTTCTACAGGGTGAGCCTGGTTTCTACCTTCAGAGATCCTTTGATTCTTTTCACAGGACGGATTCAGTCCTAACAAGCTGTTACACAAGCTGCAGACCGAACTCTGGGCCTTACACGTTTTTGACTAAAACTGCATACTGAAAAAGCACAGGGCTCCTTCCTTCTTCACTGCCAAAGCTCAACTGAAACTCCAACCGACAAAACCGGCACTTCCTTTGAGTTCCTCCCAGTTCTTGACTGGATTGGCTGTCACTCACAATAGACTGCTGCTGTTGGTCCAAAAAGGCACTGAAGTCAAACTACATCTCCCAGAGTCACTGCCCATACAATCCTCTTGTGGCTGGCTCAGATTATGAGTCCAAGTTCTGATTCGTCCAAGGCACCATTTTAGAGCTAGCTTACCCCACACTGATTGGTCCAGTTCAGCAGTTCAAAACTAGAATGGGGAACTAGCAGACACAGTTCTGACTGCAAAGAAAGCAGGTTAGACAAACTGTAATTTCATTATTACTCTAAATAATTTCTGGCAAACAGTTACATCTTTCAGATAGGTTCCCTTTGCACTCCTAGTGACTGCAAAAATGAAGTGAATTGGCAGCAGCTCGAGTGGTACTCAGAGAAGCACACAGTCCCCCCATACAAACTAATTATGTCTGCAAGCAGACAGCTCTTAAAGAGACAGTACCAGAGGCTCTAAAACACTCACTGATAAATGGCTTAAATGCCAAACACCATTCAGGCTTGGAGCATTCAAGCAAGCTCCTGGAAGTCTTTTGGGAACCCCCATTTGCAGGGGGGTTACACCGGCTAATCGAATTTTAAAGATCGCTCCTATAATCATTAGTCAAGAGCAAGTCAGATTTATGCCAGGTAGAGGGGTACATGATGCTCTTCGGAAACTTCACCATGTACTTAGCGAGGCTTCTAATTCTAGGTCAGCCACGGCGCTAATTTCATAAGATGCCAAGAAGGCCTTTGATAAGGTCTCCCATACTTTTCTATTTGCCACTATAGAGAAGATGGGTTTCCCGGAGGGCCTTCTCAGGGGTATTAAGAATCTCTATGATGCTCCCACGACCAGGGTTCTTTGCAATGGCTATCTGTCAAAAGAGTTTCACCCTAACAATGGGACTAGACAGGGATGTCCCTTATCACCAGTTCTATTTAATATATACCTGGAACCCTTATTAAGAGCGATTCAGATGGATTCGGCAATACAGGGGATTGTTGTTGGGGGGAGGGAAATGAAGTTTTCTGTTTTCGCAGATGACATATTGTTACATCTACAAGAACCAGCAAAGAGCTTTAAAAGGGCTCTTGAAATTATAAGGAGATTTTCTATGGTTTCGAATTACAGTTTAAATTTGAATAAGACACGGGTTCTTCCCCTTACCCCATATACCTATAAGGCAGATTTTGAACCTTTACAATTGAATTGGGCCCCAGATAGGATCAAATATCTTGGCATTTGGATTACTGTTAATATAGAGGAAGGAGTGGAAGAAAATATAAACAAGGTGCTTTCAACAGCTAGAGCTGATATAATTAGGTGGAATAAAATCCCCCTGAATTTGACGGCTAGAATTGGCTTGATTAAAATGAACCTATTGCCTAGATTTTTGTATCCAATACATTTGTCCCCGTATAATTTCCCAAAGTGCTGGTTTATTAAGATACAGGGATTACTTTCTGATTTCTTATGGAACTCCAAACCACCCAGGAGAAAACATAATATACTGCATCTTCCCTATAGTATGGGGGGACTCAAAATCCCAGACCTTCATTTATATTATGTAGCTGGACAGTTATCTATAATGGGTTGGTGGAATAGAACACAGGAGGAAGAGGGATACATTCCAACCTGGTTAAATATTGAGAGACAAATTCTTAGACATATGGGTATCTCCCCAGTAGCGCTGCTTTACATTAATCCAGAAGGCTTACCAGAGGAGGGGAAACATACTCCAATATACAAATCAGTCTCGGATTGGTGGGCTCTTTTATCTCTGAACCAGAAAAAATCTCAGAAGGGCTTAAGGGAACAGCCTATTTTGGGCAATCCTAACATGACTATTGGGGGTCAAATAATTAGGAAACACGGGGCCCCTCAATTATTCAATTTTAATTGGGCAGATTTTATTGTAGAAGATAGGGTGGCCTTCCCAGCTCAATGCAAAAGTATTAATTTCTTTAAGAGGATACAGGTTACTAAAATGGTGCAGAAGGTGTTGAGAGAGAATAGGGGCTCTCAGGGTACCCCATTCACCTGGGACAGCCTCAACGAACTCAACTGTTCACAAAAACCTCTTTCAAATGTATACAAGGTGCTGTTGGATATTCTAAGTAGGGATCTTTCTGCAAGGGTAACATACTGGGAAAAAAAAATAATACTCACCTGGGGCCGGATTGGAAAGAAATCTGGAAGAGCCCTCGTTATATACCTATACCCAAATACAGGACCATGCAGTTTTTTATATTTTCTAACATGTACTATACCCTTCCAAATTATGTGCTGGAAGACTTAGACAGACAGATCTATGTTTTAGATGTGGCATGAACCCAGGGATATATTGCATATTTTTATTTTTATTTAGCTTTTGTTGACCGGTAAGTGCACTAGACAAATCCTGCCTATTTTCAGGCACGACCCGGGGGAGGGGGATACAGATGAATGCCAACTGACCTTGAACCAGATTAAGCTGTTGGTGGTATTTTAGTGAATGAGGGAAATTTGGCCAGGACACCAGGGAAATTCCCCTACTGGCTGCTGGTCAGTGGCTAGTGGGGATTCTTGCTGACGTCAGCGCCCGACATGGCAGACGTTCCGGAGGTCGGGAAGGAGAAGGAGGTAGAAGATTACGGGAAGGAGAGTACCGTTGCTTTCACTGTACCATGTACTACGGTAGCTGAAAATCCATCTTTAACGATCGCTAACTCACCCCAGCTACCAGATTCTAAAGAAAATAAGATTGCTTCACTCACTGCAGTGCCTTCGATTCCGGAGCCTTTGCCTGATATTGCTCGGTCTAACGATGGAGATCTAGCCATGGGTGAACTTCATACCCCGATTATCCGAGCACAGGAACTGCTTTCCAGAGAGACGGCTCGAGGACTACCAGAGAGCGAGGACCACCACGCCGTTGTTGGTGCAGCAGCACTTCGGGCTACAGGAAAGAGAAAGTCGCGCTGGTGCCATGGACTGGTCAGAAGAGATGGCACTTCTGGAAGCGGGATGGAAGAGGAACGACTTGGGAGATTGGGTTCCTGATATGGACTGGACTCCGCTCTCAGGTAGGAAAACTCCTGAAACGGTACAGCACCTTTCCCCTCAGCCATCTACTTCAAAGGAGGGAAGAGGGGGTTTGGGGCCTGAACTTTCCAGTGTGCCCCCTGACGCTATTTCTACTGTGTCCACGGGTCCTGCTACCCCCTTTTCAAGCAACACTTCCAAACCTCTGTTATCAGACTTATTTAAATCAAAATTGGAACAAGCCTCTCTGCTGAGACGCCAAAGCGCCTGAAATATAGAGGTGGCTTGAAAGAACACCCTGATAGGTACTATGTCTTCAAGCAACTATTAAAATCTAAAATGGGGTTTTGTGCTAAAGATATCTATGCTCTAATTCATGTCTCTGGGGAGGATTCCTTTGATGTTAGCTTTCAAACCACTGCTCATATGGACAAATTCTGGGACAATATGCCAATCAAAAATCATCCGTGTGGTTGCCTTTTGCTATCCTTTAACTCGACTCTTAATTAGGTTCGTACAGTTATGTTTCAAATGAAGGGTGAATGTTAGTGATATCTATCGCTGGCTGCAATCCAAATGTGAGGTATTGGGGCCACCTGAAGCTCTTCTAGACATAGAGGGTATTTGGACAGGGGGGTGGAAATTCAAAGTGAAATTGTTACAAGTCAATTCTGAGGTTGTACATCTGCCAAATAGTTTTTTCTTGGGAAAAGACAGAGGAGTATGTTTTTATGCAGGGCAGCCTAAAGCATGCTATAAATGTGGGGATAGAACACACATTAGTAGTGTCTGTGATATGATGAAATGTCCTTTATGTGGGGGTTTTGGGCATTCTGTTGACCGATGTATCAATATCTTTCAATGTAATCTTTGTGACGAGAAGGGGCATGCCTTCCATCAGTGTCCATGGGCGAGGCATAACTGCTCTGAAGGCCTAGATCAAGACGGTTTACTCAAAAGCCCAGGCTAAGGTGCAACCCAGGTGATAGAGTTAACCCCTCCCCCCAAGGCAAGACCCTGTCCCACCCCCATTTCCAGATGCCGCTAAACCTGTGCAAACTGTGGTTAATGACCCCAGGACACTGTACTTCTGGTTTCTCCTCAATTAGAGAGAGAATCAGAGTCAAGTATCCAGTATGCACCCCTTTTGAAATTGTCAAGAACAGGAGGTTTACCAGAGCCTCATTGAAACAGTCCCAGGTCAGCCTGGTTGTGACTGACAATTTTTTTCCCTTCAGGATGAGGTTAGAGACTCAGATATGGAATCTGAGACCTCTCATCTCTGAAATTGTGACAGAGGATGAAGATAGCAAATCTACAGAACTTGCTAAAGATAGGAAGGGTAAAAAGGAAAAGGAAAGTAAGTCAGAAGCATATGTTTTAAGCATTTTTTTATGGCGGCTTTAAAGTTTGCTTTTTCAATGTATGTAGTTTAAAGATCGCTTCAAAGACAGATATCCATATTTGCATATCTTACATCTTTGAAATTAGATATCATTTTTTTACAAGAGACAAGGGTCTCTTCTATCTCTGAGGAACAAAGGTTAAAATACTATGGACCTGTGGCCCTCTTTTGGTCAGTTTAGCACTGAAATCGAGATGGTGGGCCATATTGTTTGGTAACTCTTCTTTTAAAATTTTGAAAATAATAGATTTATTACCAGGTAGGGCTCTTATATTAGGCTGTGTATGGGGTGACTATTTTTTTCGCTTTCTTATTGTTTATGCTCCACAGACTAAATCAGGCCGCATTGCTTTATTTACAGAAATTAAACCCTTTTTATTTACCAGGAGACATTTAGTGTGGGGAGGGGATTTTAACTGCTCTCTTGATATCCAGTTCCGTAAGACTCAAGGTAAAAAGGTTTATTGTGATTCATATGCATTATTAGAAGTGGTAACAGATGCTGGACTTATAGATGTTTTCCGTAGCTTATACCCTGCAGGTGGGAGCACTTATCATAGGCACACCTTTGCCACTAGGATAGACATGTTCTTTACTCACACTATCTTCAGGTTGTGTCCTGTGTTATTGCTCCAGTAGAATTCTCTGACCATCATATCTTACTTTGTATTCTTATCCTTATGACATCTTACTCCTAGATTATATTCCAGCATATCTCGCTGAGATTAAATACTTCCTTCTCTCAGACCCGGTTCATTTTTCAAAACTAGACTTTTTCTTAGCTGCAAAATCCTCTACTTTAGCTCCTATTTTCTCCCCATATGAATGGTGGAAGCAATTTAAGATTGAGGTTAAACATTTATTTAGTCCTGGGGTAAAACAAGGGTACAGGATGACTATAGGAAATATTTACTTCTCGGAACCAATTATACAGGCTTATGTCCTTCCCTCCACATGACTATGTTCGTTCTCTTCCCAAATAAAGACTATTAAGCAACAAATGAAAACTTACCAATACAATAGAGCCAAATCTTTGATATGGAATTTCGTTTTTCTTGTAAAAGTCACCAATGGCTGATCCTTTCCATGCATGTAAAACACACTTAAGAGATACTCTCATGACTGGTTTGTTTAATGCAAATGGTGAACTAATTACCTCTGATTTAGGTATGCTACAGATTGTGCAGTATTACAGTCAGAATTATTTTTCATCCCCGCAAGTATTCCATACAGATTCTCTCTCAAGTACGGTTTTTTCTTCACTTCCTCAAATGCCTCAGGATTTGGTCCAATCTTTACGATTACCTATCACCTCTACTGAGGTACTTGAAGTCATCAAACAATTAAAGCTTGGATCATCCCCTGGTATGGATGGGATACCAAATGAATTCTATAAAAAGTGTATAGACTTTATGGGTTTTTTTCTGCCTATTGTATATAATTGTTACCTATCCTCAGAGGTCCCCTGTCAAGAATTTTCGATATCCTTAATGACCTTTATTTATAAAAAAGGTGACAAAAATCTGTTTTCGAATTGAGACCGATTTGTTTGACAATAGTGATTATAAGATTTTATCTAAAATCTTGAATAATAGATTAGAGAAATTAGCCAGGCTTTTGATTCACCCTGCACAAACTTGTGCGATCAAAATAGGAAAATACAGCACAACCTCTTTTACTTCGAGATCTTTTTGCTTCTCAACCTAGTTTTTTTTCCTCTGAACTTATAGCAGCTTTAGATCAATCCAAAGCGTTTGATGCAGTTAGTCATTCTTACTTATATTTTGTGCTTTCTTCATATGGAATCCCTGACACTTTTGTACGATGGATTTCACTGTTGTACACTTCTGCAGTCTCAATTCCAATAGTAAATGGGCTATTAGGAGAGAAAATTAGGATTTCCCGAGGGGTTCGGCAGGGATGCCCCTTAAGCCCCTTATTATACACTTTTATTTTGGATCCAGTAATCAGAAGCATTATTAGTGATAACTCTATTTCAGGTATTGCCCTTCTGGGCCTAGAAATGGTTATACATTGCTTTCGCAGATGACGTGGACCCTTCTTTTTAGCTGACCCTTTCTTTGCAGAGAGCCTTAGATATTTTTCTTTTTTGGCAGATACTCTGGTGTCTTCTTCAATATCACAAAAGTTTTGTGATGCAATTGGGTCAGTTAGTTCCAGACTTATCCCATTGTTTTCATATTCCCCTTGTCACTGGGCCTCAGAAAATACTAGGTGTTTGGTTTGGGATAAACAACATGGAGTTCTATAATTGGGAAAAGCAGTTAGCAGTAGGTGAAACTAAAGTTAATCAGTGGAAACACTGGAAATTTGGAAAAAAGAAAAGAGTCTTGATTATTAAAAAATTTGTTTTGCCTATTTTTCTTTATTTAAGTCACCTTTTTCCACCTCCGCTTTCATTTGAAACTAGGATTTATAGTATTTTTTTCAGATGTTATGGGGCAATAGATTGAACCCGTAAAGAGAGAGTATATTATCTTTGATACAGAGAGGGGGATTAAATATGATTAATCCTATAGTTTTTTTCACCTGCCTTTCTTTTCTCTTCCTTTTCTTTCATTTGGCAGGTACCATCTCTTTCCTGGCAATTCTGGATCAAATCCATATGGCATAAGTATTTTTAAATGGTCCTTCTCCCCTAAAATATTATTATCAGATGATATACCGCAATATGGCATCTCAACTTTAAAAAATTGCATCAATAGAAGATTCCTTTACATAAACTACAGTCTTTACACAGGAAGTCCTTTTATGAATACATTGTATATGATGTACAAAAAATAATATTACTCTTTCCACTCTGTTCCCCATCTAATATGCAGTATGTACTCAGTAAATTGTCTGATAATAGAATTTTGTTTAAAGCTTGGGACATTATATGGATATCTGCTCATGGTAGGTTAGGAGTTCGAGGAAATCTAAAATATAAACCAGTAACCGACAGATACTGTTTAAGACAAGATTGTGTTAATATTGAAGAAAGTCAATCTCATTTTTTCATTGAATGTCCTTATAGCAAGAAGTTTTGGGACTTCGCGGCTAGCCGCTGGCATATGCCTCACTTACGGTCTATCTCTTATTGTACTCTGATATTAAGTGTTTATCTTGGAGACTGGGACAGATATCATAGAAGCACATTGAATGTTTTTTTTGCACTTTTGCAATATTATTTATGGCAAGCCCGTTGTTCTTTTGTGTTACAACAATTTCATACAGATTTTGATGCCATTCTTTCTGCTATTGTGACTGATTTACAAAATGTTCGTTGTCAGGATTGTAAAAAATATTCTACATCTTATGTTAATTATTTACATAGAAACAAGGTTTTTCATTTTTTTAATTTCTCTTGTTTTCTTTAATTCTATCAGGATTTGTTTTGTAATGTTTCAGTTTTTTTCTGTTTCAATGTGATGTTTGTTTTTTTTTGCCTAATAAAATTCCCCTACTCTTTTCGATAAAGGCCATGGGATCTTTAACATCCACCTGAACTACCACCAATCCAGGCAGATGGGACCTTGGTTTAATGTCTCATCCAAAAGACAGCACCTCAGAAATGCAGCACCCCTCTCATGCTGCATTACAGTGTCAGTACTGGGATATTAACCCAAGTGCCAGATGTGGGAACTGAACCCACAGCCCTCTGATCTCCCGGCCTCAGAGGCGAGTGTGCTACCTACTGAGCCACTGACACTGCATATATTCTGGGACTGCCCCAAGATTTACCGCCTTTGGGTTCAGGTTAAACAAAATATGGACCCCATTCTAAACTACTCGGAATTCATTTCACCTGAGATTTGTGTTCTGGGAGATATGGTCCAAATTCCAGGGACGCACACCAAATACCATATAGCGTTGATGTCTGCCCTAGTCAAAGCCTTTGTCTTGAGGCATTGGAAAAGTGACCTTATCTACTCGTATGACCAATGGGTAGGGGATTTGTTGAAGACACTTGATAGGATTAGGAGGCAAATGCTTCGGGATGGAAGGAAGGGAACATATGACAAGAGGTGGAAAACCTTGGAGGCAGTTTATTCAATTCAAGCCAAAGGTCCCTCAGGCGTGGATCTGTCTGTCTGAGTGTAGTTAGTTCAAGGCTTATAGGTAGAGAGTAGATGACAGTAGGGACTTATGTTTTTTATGTTTTACTGCAAGGACTATGTATACTCCTGTTGGGTATTATCAGGATTTCATAGTACTTAATCTTATCATCGGCCAAATGATTGTGGGTGGGGGTCTCTCTTCCTAGGGACACAGCGGCAGGGATACAAACCAATTTATTGACACTTATATGGAGTTTATATTGTTGGTGAGGGATCCCATCCAAACAGTGGCTGTTCATTATAAGACTCTATTGCCTAAATATGAAAACCTGCCTATTGAATGGTTAGTATAATTTTTAGGATAACTGAGGGGGTAATCACTGCAGCTGTGTATGTACATAGTTAGAATGTATATAGTGGCCCCACCCAGTTTGGGTGGGGACCCGGAGCTACCCGGTATTAATGTTTGTCTGTCTATATGATTATTAAAATGACAAATAAAGATTGCTTAAAAAAATTTAAAAAGAAAGTGACCAGCAGGGTGCCGGAGGACTCAGTACTGGGACAGGGCCTCTCAATGTCTTCATAAGTGAAATTGCAGATGAACTGGAAGGAAGGTATGCCTTTTGCAGATGATACCAAAATCTGTAATTAGGGTGGACAAAATAAGGAAGGATGGAAAGAATGCATTGGAATCCTGGGAAACTCGAGGAGTGGTCAAGAGCATGGCAGTTGAGGTGCAATGCCAAAAAGTGCAAAATCATGCACCTAGGGCATAGGAACCCCAGATCTGAATATAGGATGTGGTGGAGGTACTGTCAGTCACTAAGCAGGAAAGGAACCTTTGCATTATCATATCTGATGACCTCAAAGTGGCAGGGTAGTATGACAAAGCAGTGGGTAAAGTCATGAAAAGTGGGGATGCATAGGGAGTGGTATCTTAAGCAAAGAGGAGGGAGGTGGTGTTGCCACTACCATGCATGAGTGGTGTTTGCCTGCTTTTACTGCTGTATTAAATAAGTTTGTGGAATTTAAAAGTCTGGTGACCCTTGTACCATTTCCAGGTCACGGACTGTGATTTATGCCGCACTGCATCGAGCGGGTGAACAGATAGACAGCCAAAGCACATTGTTGTGCTGAATCATCCCTCTGAAGCTTGTCTGTGTGTTTTTTAAGTGTTTTTATTGTGCTTTTGTAGCGCTAAATATTGACCTTGTGCTTGCTGGAGCCCCGTTTCCTAAAAGCAGGAAACAGAAAGAGTGGGTTGTAGTTATGTTGCATACCTGGGAACTACAACTCAGTTCTGGGGCTTATTATTCTGATTTGGGCATAATAGCAGACTTCCAAGTGTGCCAATACCATGCATAAGTGGTGTTTGCTTGCTTTTACTGCTGTAGTAAATAAGTTTGTGGAATTTAACCATCTGGTGACCCCTGTACCATTACCAGGTCACAGACTTTGATTTAAACCTCACTGCAGTGAGCAGGATGAGCATGAGCAGGGCAAGCACGTGTCTCTGTGAGCAAAGACATGAGTGTCGTAGTATGTGTTTTTGCATGTTTGGTGGATTGGGCTGAAAATTATCAGATTGAAACATTGTCCTGAGCATTGGTAAGACATTGGAACTAATGTAGTACCATTACATAATAGCAAACAACAGATGCATACTACTTATAGTGTGATTAAACTAATCGTACATCTCTAGGACCTGTATTGTTTGGACTAAATATCTCTCCTGAAGTGACAGCTAACAAAATGGATACAATAAAGTCGGTAGAGGGATAGGTGGGAATCAAGTGGATGTCCTGTGCTATGAATCAAATGCACTGCCTGAAGTATTACACTTATTTATATGTAGCAAATGTAAACAAAATAAAGAACTGACACATGAAATCAGCCTTTTCAATGAGACTGGCTTCTCTTGAAAACAGTCAGAAAGAAATGGGTTTGAGGCTTCAGGCCACAAAAAGTAAAAGCACTACAACAAAAGGGATGAATACTGATATGGGCATTCAAAATGTTAGTAAGGCACACCCCCCATCACCTCCACCATCACTAACCCAACCATAGTACCTATCACGCCAGCATTAACCACAGATAAAGCAATTCAAAAAGAGATTCCACACAGTTCAGGATCCCAATCTCAAATTACTTTGATCCATTGAATACTGTATCAGCAGATTACGAATCTGTCCTTTATTTACATGAACCCCAGGCAGAGCTGGTAATCGTAATCTGGACTCAAACATTGGTGGAACCACCAACGATCTCCATTAATAAGGACACCAACAAAGAACCTTTATGTGGATCAAAGAGGGGAATTTCTCTAAGTCATGGTCAGTCTGAGCCATCACATTTGTCCCCGAGTTTAGCATTAACAAATAATAATGATGACTAAGGAAATAGGGTTAATATACATCATAACTACAGATCAACCAATTCCAGGGCTAACATAACTTCTAATTCATATAACTCCAATGAAAATGTTGATTTAATTGAAATTGAGTCCCCAATGGAGATAGTGAATAGTGAACCCAAGCAAATATATGTAATAGGGGACTCAATTATAAAACACCTGAACCGAGTTATCTGCAACCTGGTAATAATAACAGAACATTATCATGTTATAGAGGAGCAAAATCATGGACATTTCCACCAGGCTAAATAATATTTCTAGCCGGTGCAGGAGAAAGCCCATTAGTGATATTACATGTAGGGTAAACAACATCACAAATAAGCCTGCCTGCACAATAAAACAAGACTTTGTATCAAAAAACAATAAATTAATAGAAATGCGCTGTAACATTATTATATCTGAGATCCTTCCTATGCCCAGAGTAACTGAATACCAAATGAACAAGATTAAATATATCAATGGATGGCTCAGGAGATGGTGTTTGAATCAGAATATAAAATGCATACCTCACTGGTAGGAGTTTAATTAAAAAAAAGAATATTACTGCTGGGACGGTCTCCATCTAAGTAGGAGAGGAAGCAATTTACTAGGCAAGAAAATCCCGTCCAATATCAATGAGTTTTGAAACTAATCAACATGGGGAGAGGAATGACATTCCAGCCTCTCTAAAACTCATCAACATTTTCACCAAAAGCAATACTTCTAGTGTGAAGAGTAACAAAAAAACTACATAAAAAAATTCAAGGCCAAATACAAAAATGGATAAAGCTACCATACTGTTGATAAATGCTAGGAGTTTAAAAAACAAAGTAGATGGGTTTAGGAGCATGCTGCTAACTAAACAAATAGCAGTACGTGGTGTCACAGAGACATGCTTTCAAAATGAAGACTGGAACACAGAAATACCAGGATACATGAACATATGCAGAAATCAGACAGATAGGGGAGGTGGTGGGATAGCATTATACACCGACAAAAAATATAAGTTGTGTGAAACAAACTTAGACCATAATACGTCTGAGCTGATGTGGGCCAAAATCAATACGAATAGTAAAGTATTAACTATAGGACTTTATTAATAAAAAGAAGAAATTGTATCATAAACATAGAGGCCCGGATATTCAAACTGCGCCATTCTGAGGCGCAAGCCCTTGCGCCGCTCAAAATAGTTGCGCAGGGGTGTGGGCGGGGCGATATTCAAAGGAGTTGCGCTATTGAGCAACTCCTTTGAATATCACCCCCCAGCCACAGCCACTGTGCATGGCGCAGGGGAACTTGCGCCACCGCAAGTTGTCAGGTGAGCATTAAACTTGCGGTGGCGCAAGTACCATTGTGCCATGCGCAAATTTCCGATATTCAAAAGGTGACATGCAAATGGGGCCATAATTCATGCAAGGCGCGGGGGGGCCATTTGCATGTGATTATGGCCCCATTTGCATGCTAATAGCATGTAGGTGCGCCGATCCCCGAGGACTTCAGAGGCTTGGCCGCCCCTGGCAGCAGCCGCCGGGGACCGACAGACTTGCAGCCCGATCAAGGGCAGTATTTATGCAGACAACACCCCTCAACATCTCCTAATGCCCGATCTCGGCAGTATGTATGCAGACAACACCCCCAAGATCTCCCCGATGCCTTATCGCGGGCAGTATGGCGTAGACACCTCCCCAAACAGCTCCCCGATGCCCGATCGCTGGGCAGAACGGTATCAACCCCCAGTGCCCGATCGCAGGCAGAAGGTGGCTAACTTCCAGTGCCCGATCGCTGGCAGAATGTGGAAAGCCTCCCAACCCGGAATATTCCTGGTGGTCCAGTGGGATCGTAATGCCTCATCAAGGCAGAATGTCCAGTGACAACCCTCAAACATCTCCCTGGTGTCTAGTGTCCCCCACCCCACCCACCCACGAAGCCTCTGCACCCCGCCCCCGCAGCTGGCGGCAGTATCCCTCATGCCGCCGCCTTTCACCACCGCCGACTATCCTGAGGCATATTGTGATTAGAGCTAATGGGCGCAGAGTCAGTCAGACATGATAGTCCAGACGGTGAATGATGTCTATTCGACAAATCTGACTGTCATGTACGGTATAGCTGCACTTCCATTGGCTCAGCCTGCACCAATGGGCATGCAGCCCTACCGACAGTCAGTCAGCGGGCGGCGGGCGGCAGGTGGGTGGATGCTGCCGCCCGCCGCCGCCGGGGGAGCGGGGTGGAGGGCCGTGTGGGTGGGGGGACACTAGACACCAGGGAGATATTCGGTTGGGGGGTTTTACATTCTGCCCGTGATCGGGCACTGGGGGTTGATACACGCCCTGCCCGTGATCGGGCACTGGGGGGTTGATATATCGCCTGCCCGTGATCGGGCATTGGAGCTGTTTGGGGAGGTGTTCGATACATACTGCCCGCGATCGGGCATCGGAGCTGTTTTGGGGGAGGTGTTCAGAACATACTGCCCGCGATCGGCTGGTGGGGGCATGGTGATTGAGTTAGGGGCCAGCCAGGTGGCAGCGTGTTGCGCCTGCAATACAGCAGCTCACCTGTGGTAGCCCTCAACTTGATCCTTTTTTTGGCTCAAAGTTGCAGGCGCAGGTTGGGGTTGCGCCAGCACAACTCTGCACAGCCTGACTGAATATCGGGTTGTGCAGTTTATGCATGGTTCCTCCCCTCATGTTGAGCATGCATTCATTTGCATTGCGCTGTTGCTCAGCTCTGTTTTCAGTGGCGCAACTGACTCCTGCTGAATATCGCAGAATGGCTATGTAGATTCTCTACAACCCTCGCGCATGGAGCAACCCTCCTTTGAATATCTGGGCCAGAAAGTTCCAACTGAAAGATCATGGAAAAGTATAAAAAAGCAGTCAATAAGATTAAAAACAGTATCAGAATGTCAAAAAAAGCATATGAATTAAAATTAGCTACACTCACCAAGGATAATAAAAAGCAATTTTACAATTAAATAGGCTCATTGAAAGGTAATCTTAAGGTTGTAGGCCATTTGGAATCATCTAACAGTACTATTAGCAACGAAAAAGAAATTCCTATTGAACTTAACAATTATTTTGTAAGTGTATGTGAACCTAAGGAGCCCATAACCAAAGTTAATACAGCAAATCGTGATAATTTTAGTGAATTTACAACAGAAGAGGTATCAGCAGTGATAGGATTTATTAAACCTAATAGCTCGGCAGGCCCTGACCTAGTGCCTCCGAAATTCTTACAGGAAGTATCTTTGGCATTGCTTGGACCCTTAAGTAAGTCATTAAGGTATCCCTTAAGGAAAGGAAGTCATTACTTCAACGGAGAGTAGCAAACGAATAATCCATATTTAAAGGTGGCGATAAAACTAAAGTAAACAACTATAGGCTAATGAGCCTTACTTCAGTTATAGGAAACTATTGGAACTGCTACAGTATTTCAACAAAGAATAACCAACCACATGAAGGATAATTGATTAACGGACATATCTCAGCATGGATATTGTAAAGGTAGATCATGCCTTACAAATCTCCTACATTTTTTTGAGCTTGTGAATGTAGCCATTGGGAAGGGAATGCTGGGCTTAGCGCTTTGATTACCCAAAGGCGCTTGACACTGTCTCGCATAGAGTTTTGGTCGAATAGCCCATCAAAATCAAAATACACCCCAATATAATTAATTGGATAATCTCCTGGCTGGACAGCAGAATGCAGAAGGTGGTGATAAGGGGATATGAATCAAGTATGGGACATGTTACAAGTGGAGTGCCTCAGGGATCAGTCTTGGGACCCATGCTTTTTAATATACTTATTTCATCCATGCAGACTAATAGTACTGCATGGATTCAAGATCCCAAGTGTTATTTCAAGAAAATATTATCCTATTTAATAACTGGGCCAAACAAAATCATATGAATTTAATGAAAGAAAATGTAAAATTATGCATCTTGGTCATAATAATCCCAATTTCACGTACACACTGAACGACCATTTACTATATACTTTAATTAATGAAACAGACCTAGGTGTTTATATCAATAACAATATATCTTTTGACACACTGACACTAAACACAAGGTCAAGCAAAGTCATAAAATTCTGGGATGCATATTTCGAGTATTAAAAGTTGGAAACCAGATGTGATCATCCTCATATACAAAAGTTTATTTAGACCACAGTTGGAATACTGCTCCCAGTTTAGCTCCCCACAGACAATAATGGGCGAACACATTATAGAAAAAGTACAGAGAAAAGCAACCAAAAGAATTAAAGACATGAATAACCTGAATTATCATGAAAGGTTACAGAAACTTGAGCTGTATTCTGTGGATTATAGAAGGACTAGAGATCTTTGCCTAACATACAAGGCTAAGAATGATCTATTCCTACAGGAGACTATAGGTACAGTAAGCCATACTAAAAAGAAACAAACTAGATCCCATGATTTTCAGATGACAGGAATAATGGGGCAAGGAGAAGTAAATGGTTTTCACAAAGAATAATATCCAAGTGGAATGCATTACTCCAGAATAGAACAGAAAGTGATACCACTGCTAATTTAAAAATAGATTGGATATGTTTATGGGCTCTAAAAGATATAAACACCACTCTTAAAATACAATAGTGTGGCAAGTTCACAGTGGGCTAGGCCTACCAAACTTGTAACACACTATGAACCTATATGAACTATATTACTTTGTTGGTGAGATTCATCTGGACTGTTGTATTCAGTTCTGAAGGCTGCACTTCAGAAAGACATAGACAAGGTAGAGGTAGTCCAGAGGAGGGCAACTAAAATGGTGCAGGGATTGCACCAAAAGCTCAATGAGGAGAGACTAAGAGATCTCAACATGTACACCCTGGAGGACAGGAGGGAGAGAGAGGATATGATAGAGACATACAGGTACTTCAAAGGGATGAATGAGATGTAGGAGGTGAGTCTCTTTCAAATGAATAACAATGCCAGAAGCAGAGGGTGTGCAATGAAGCTGGAGGGGGGAATTCAGGAGGGATGTGAGGAAGTGCTACTTCACTGAAAGAGTGGTGGATGCCTGAAACAGACCGCCAGCAGAAGTGGTGGAGGCAAAAACAGTAGGATCTTCAAGCATGCATAGGATAAACATAGGGAATATCAAGAAATGGGCATGGAGAGGGAGTGTCACTGGAGACCAGTTAGGATTTAGGAGACAGACTAGGCAGGGACCATTTGGGCAGATTGGTTGGGCCAAGTTGTCCTTGCTGTCAACAAATTCTATTGGCAGGATTTTCAAAGTCATAGATTACCGCAGCCCCAGGACGCTGAGCTATGGCTACATGGGCTTGCCATGATCTAACGGAATTTTCCATCCCGTAGCAGTTGGCACAAATTAGACCAATGTTTTCTGGTCTGACTTGCGGCAGTCCTGGAGGCTGTTTTTGAGGAGCTTGTGCCAGATATTTGGAATTTGTGGAATCTGTGCAACTGCGCCTGAGACTGTAAAATCAGGCGCAGTTGCGGTTAAGGGTTTGGCGCACCACCAGAACCTTAGTGTCGTGGTGAAGTGCTGGATGAAGCC
This sequence comes from Neoceratodus forsteri, assembly GCA_016271365.2. Lineage (NCBI taxonomy): Eukaryota > Metazoa > Chordata > Ceratodontiformes > Ceratodontidae > Neoceratodus > Neoceratodus forsteri. The sequence goes on from JADMNL010000030.1 coordinate 202,634,889, forward strand.
CTGTGCCACACTTTGAAAATCCTGGCCTATGTTTCTAAGTGTAGCCAAAATGAGTGAGATGAATTTCTGAGCATGCTCAGTATGGCCAACATGAGTAAGATATCAATGTCTGAGCATGCGCAGTGATCAACTTCATTTGTCTTTGCTGGGTCAAGATAACAATTTTACACAACAGGGGTGAGATGATATGCCATTCTTTATTTCAACATAAAACTACCACCAAGAGATATCACACTCTGCTGAATCACCAGAGTGTGATAACAGGAGTTATCTCCAGTTATCACACCCCTGTTGTATAAAACAGATGCATGATGTGCACTCATGTAATTGGAGAAAATATTTTCACTCCTGTGACAGTGACCTCTGGATACTCACTCGTGGCTTTGCCATTCATGAATATCCAGAGGTCACTTCAAAAGAGTGAAAATATTTTACATATCACACTGTGCTCATCATGTATCCCCTTATTCTTTGCAAAATGTATTTGCACTCTGTAGTACACATAAGCAATAACTCCATGACAGGGTGTGCTGATACTGGGAGTATCGTAAACCTGGGTGCGTTATGAGGCATGAGGCTGCAGGATGACTGTCCTCACAGCACTCGGGTGTGCGTTAATCCCCAATAACAGCACACCCTGGAGAGGGTTATTGCACTTATAGTATAGGGTATGTTTAAACAGCAAAAAATATCAAAACAATGTGTTTTCTTGCTGTTTAAACAGGAACAAATATACTGTATCCTGCCACCTTGCAAAACAGTCCCCAAGAAACAGTGTAGGTCTGATTGCTGTTATGCACATGCAAATGTCGCCAATCCAGTATGACAGGATTTGTGACATTTGTTGTGCATGACATGCTGACATTACAGCCCCCTTAGATTGTTTGCCCCCTCCACAACACAGACATCCAACAGCGTGGCTCTGCTCAGATTGCAGACATGCTCTGTTGTATGTACGAAGATTTCCCAACAAATCATCGACCTCGAAGTGCTGTAATGCACATAGATATGAGATATGCACAGCCACGGCACCTGAGAGAGCAGAACAGAAACCGAGGGATGGTGAGACAGACACAGACAGCACCATGCAGAGAGTAGCTGAGGGACAACTCTGGTACAGTGACACAGATGCAAACTAACTGCTGCGCTGTCTCGCCCTGTCCGTGTCTCTTGTTGTGTCTGTGCTGGCATTGCAGCACAACTGACTGCTGTCACTTAGCAGAGTCACAGACAATAAGGACCTTAACCTTGCTCTCTCACTGTCCTCTTACATGGCGATGCCCCGCTCCCAACACCACCACCACCTTTGTCCGCCACATGGAACCACCGCTGACAGTGACAGGTCTGGGAGTCTGACTGCACAAGCACTGTCTGTGTCTGTCTTGCTCTCTCCTTCTGAGGTGCTGCCCGAATGATCATTATGCACAGTACAGCGCAAAAGTGAGAGAGAAACACTCACGATACTGACCTGACATTGAGGGATTGCAGACGTTGGAATGGGAGGGGAGTGCACTAACATCACTGCCGCCCCTTATTCACTGTCCCGTCAGGAGCCGAAGATCTGCAGAGTGGGTGGGTGGGTGACTATCCACAGATGGCTGTGACAACATGGACAGAGAGAGAGAGAACACACACTCCAGGAATTATCAGTGACATTTAATTATGTACAGCACTTTGATTTTTAGAATTGTGCTAAATAAATAAAGTATTATTATATTGACTCTCTCTACTCACCTGTCTGTTGCTCTCCTGTGTCTCCTTACAGTGCTCTCTCTCTCTCTCCCGCTACACAAGGTGAAGTGAGATGCACAGGATAGCAATGAGCTGCTCTGAATTCACCACAGCACTGTGCCATGTGTGTCTCAGGGGAAGAGGGAATGGAGGGAAGCAGCAACGGAGAGAGGCACTACAAAGGCAGGGGACAGTGCACTGTTGCTCCTGTCAAACACTTATGCTGTGCTTCTCTGTCTCTGTCTCTCTGTGTTCTCTGTACCACACCAGACATACGCAGTGGCAGGAAAAAAAGATTCTGTCTCACAGATGGGGGAGAGAGAGAGAGAGAGAAATTCATGCAGCAACAGTAAACTGCTCTCTCATTCCTCTCTCTCTCTCTTTCTCTATCAAGCACTCACTCTCCCCACTCAGTATGTAGTACCTGGTGGTTGGCAGGGCAGGTGGGTGCAGAGGACAACAGAAATATTGGGTGACTGAGAGGCAGAGGAAGAGAGATTTCCCCTCTCTGTCATTCCAGCACACCTGTAGTTCTTGTATAGGGGACAACAGTGTTGCAAAGGCACCTCTGTGTAGTGCAGTAATACTAGGAGTCACTTAGCAAGGATTGCAAATGCCTGTCTTTCCAACATTATTTTCTACTACACAACAAGTGCACGTCTGCTCAGAGATCTCCCTCAGACCCCTTCACCCTAACTGTGCTGATAAGGGTGTATTAATGCACTGTCACCTGATGGCACTCCACCAGTCACCTCCCTCCCTCTCTCTGCCCCATGTTATAAATAGGGAATATCCCATGAGCTAGTTCAAAATGTAATTATTAGGTGTGGAATGTTGACGTTATTGTTCCCTTGGTATTTTATTTTATTTTTATTTTGTTTTTGGTAACCAGGTAAGTGCTCTAGACATAGAAATGCCTATTTTCAGGCATGACCCGGGAGGGTACAAGTAGCATACATAACAACAATGGTGGATACAATACAACAATAACTGGCAGTATGTGCAAGTCAGATTCAATACATCAGTGGACAGTAATACAAGTGTAACCCCTAAGTGGCGCTATCCCAAGGGCTACTACCCCTGCCTGCTTGACTAGTAGCAGGTTAAGGGGCCTGAGTTCTGAAATGGGTGCCTCCACCCGGAGATCAGGGTTGGTAGTGGTCAAGCTAACCTGGGTACAGCCCTCCGGGACACTGTAACCCCTTTCCCCTCTAGTGGCCTGAACACTGTACAATAATCACTTTCACAATACCCCTGGTACACCACACAAGTACCCACACTGTTTGCACTTACCACCAGGGCTGGTTCCTCTGTCTCGACCCTGGGGACCCCCTGTAAAACAAGGTTATGCACAGCAAATAGCAACAGTACAGTACTTTGAGCACAAACTGGAACCAAAGTCAGATTACATGCAGAAAAAGTTAGATCTGATTTATTCAGGGGACTTGAACAAGGAAGGGGCAAAATCAGGTTAATTAGCTTAAAGGTTCTATCAATCAAGCAGTTATGCATGCGCTTTGAGTCCCCCCACACAGTCCACCTCTGGGTACCCAGGTGGAGAAGAGATGGGCTAGCCAGGACAGTTGTCTGGGGTTGCAGCTGGTTGGAGCCCTGTGATGGAAAACACAACATGCACAGTACACAATATTTGTAATCCGGAGCCAGAGGGCTCAGTTCGTAAAGGAAACGAAACAACAAGACAATTGGATGACGCACTCGGATTAAGCTGTTGTTGCAGGGAGCTACCCTGGTATTTACTCATGATACCCAAGACTGGACACAGGCTGGACGAAAATCGAGACTGCAGGTGGTTGATCTGGAATGCCAGGAGAAGCAGGGCCCACACGACTCGCAGAGGCGTTGTTCCTGTTCAAGCGTGGAGCAGGGGGCTGATCCCCAGGCAAGTCTCTCGTCGATGGCTTCTCTGTCCAGTGGGTAGTCTGGCTGGGCCAGTATGGCAAGGCCCAGACTGCATGCAGACAAATTCGGATGCAGTCCATTTTGGGCTAGATACAGTTTCCAGCAAGCAGAACACAGTTCACACAGTGGGAAACTAACTCACAACCCACTAGCAGCTCATAAGCATTTACATGCACGGAAATTCTACTGTACTAGTCAAAGCGCCCCCCGGTCACAATCGCAAAGTCTCTGCACACACCGGAGCTTAGGGGTAGCTGGAACCCTGACAGACCGATCGCATTCAGTAAAATCTTCGGTTTTCTTCAGGTTGGGCCTGGCCCACGTCAGTAGCTTACTTTAGTCACACAAACTTGGATTTAGTCCAAAATAATTATTTTCTCTCCCTCTCAGGAGCAGCAGGCAGACCTGCAAACCAAAAACTCAGCCCTTTCACAGTTTTCACATGCAAATCCACTCAGGATTGCTGCCCAAAATCACTTCAGCTCCTCTCATTTCACTTCCCAGCTCAGAACTACCTGAAAACTGCAAGCAGCCTGGGACTTCCCTAACATCCAAAAGATTTGGTTGGCTGATTTGGCTGTCAGTCAAAGCAAGAGCTCCCCCTTCAGTTGCAAAAAAGGCGCCAAAAAAAAGTTCCAAACTAAAGTTCCTACAGATTTTGAATTCAGACAGCTCCTGGAGACCAGCTACATTTTAGGTCCCACCAGTACTGTGTGGTCCAATTTGCAGTCCAGGACCAAGATAGTGGAGACAAACAAAACAGTCCTTGCTACAAAGAAAGCAGGTTAGACAAACAACATTATCATTATCACTCTAAATGATTTTCAGTAAATAGTTACACCTTTCAACAGAGCTCCCTCTCAGATTACTTAAGCTGTAATTAGGCAGCTCTTAAAGAGACAGTACACAAAGGTGTGCAATGCTCTGGTAATCACATTTAAACTGCTAAAACGCAGGACACCAGCCTGGCAGTGAGCATTTAGACAAGCTCAAGGGAGACTTTTTGGGAACCCCCATTTGTAGGGGGGTTACACAAGGTGGCACAAAGAAAGACACAAATAACAAGTGCAATTACACATGAAAGCATTTGTTGCAATCAGTTGAAAATAGCATTACATACATAAATGGAAAAAACATTGACACAGAATGCAATAATTCATTGGGAAACAAGCCAATGATATATGGTAGGAATGCAGCAGTTAAGTAACAAATAAGAAATTCATCAATCGATAACAATTAAAAGGCTGGACTTACAATAAAACCAAAAACAATCAACAGGTTGGTAGGTATTTAACATTTAGGTCCATGTAGAGAAGGGGAAGAAGTAGCAGTAAAGCCTTGAAGAGGGGCTAGGAAGACTAGTAGGGCAGGGGTAAAAGAAGTGGAAGGAGGCTTTAGGCAGGGGTAAGGGCGTGGATGATCAGAGAAGTGCAGGAGGGGCAGACGGTGAGGAAGCCTAGGTTGATGTCATATGCATGAGGAGGGGGAGGGGTTAAGGCAGATGAAAGCAAATTCGGTGAATCCGGTGTAGTCTTTTAAAGTGGGCATGACTTGGGGCCAGTCGGATGGCTAAGGGAACAGAGTTTCAGTACTGCAGGGCAGAGTGAGAGAAAGCACGGATTCCCCATGGAAGTTTTACATCTAGGGATATGGAGGGGAGTTTAATCTACAGATCTAAGGCCATATGAAGAGTTTTGTGGGTGCAACATGGAGGCTAGGAATAGGGGGGTCTTGATCTGATGATGCCATCAATTAGTGAGCCAAAGGAGACGAGCTGGTGGGCGGTGGGTGAGCGCCATTTTAGGTCTGCATAGTGCTGACAGTGGTGCTTGCAGCAAGGGGATGCTGAGGCGTAGCAACAAATATTATTTCATGTGGTGTCCCACTTGTGAAGAGTGGCTTTTGACGCACCCACATATGTGATTGAGCTGTAGGCAAGAGCTGGAAACAGAATGCCTTGTGCAATGGCTAACCTGGCTGAGGGGGTTAGGACATAGCTAGTTTTGTATGCAATCCCAATTTTGTCGTTAACAGACTTACAGGTGGCAGAGATATGTTGATCGCAGCCCAAGGATGCATCAAGCAAGACACCCAGATACTTTAAGGAGCTAACACTGTCCAATAGAGAGCCAGCCACACAGGAGATTTCGAGTCGACCTTGGTTAGCTCTAAGCCTGGTGGTGGATCTGAAGAGCATGGCCTAGGTTTTTCCAACATTGAGAACAAGTTTGTTGTTGGAAAGCCATGATTGAATATGGAGTAAGTCAGATAAGAGAAAGTGACTGATGTCGGACATGTTCCTGGAGCTGAAATAAAGAATCTGCACATAGCAGAGGTGAGCAAGTAGGGGTGGTCAAATATATATTGTTACTGAAAATGGAGAAAAGGAGGTGGGGCTAGCATAGAGCCCTGTGGCACTGCAATGTTTATGGTTATAAGATCAGAGGTGGCAGAGTTGAATTTCATGACCTGCTTTCTGTTGGACAGATAGCTATTAAACCAGGCCACAATATCTGGGGAAAAACCAAGGGACAGTAGTTTGGTAAAGAGAATGGGGTGGTCAACAAGGTCAAATGCCTTTGTGAGGTCTATAAAGACCGCATTTGTCAGAAGTCTATTGTCCATGGTAAGACTGATATCATTTGTGAATTTAACTAGGGTTGTGGCAGTGCTGTGGCCTTTACGGAAACCGTGCTGGGAGTGAGCAAGGAGGGTATGATCAAGGAGAAAGGAGATAGCTTGTTTGGCCACCAGGTTCTCTAGAATTTTGCCAAGAACTTAGAGGATGGTGATTGGTCAATAGAGATGGACTTGGGACCTCCCTTTTTAAAAACAGGGGTGGTTCTAGCAATCTTCCAAATGCTAGGGACTGTGCTATGGCAGAGAGATTAAATATTTTTCCAGGGAGGGAGGCGATAAAAGGGAGCAGCAAGTTTCAGGGACCTGGGCTCAAGACCATCTGAGCCAACACTACTACAGTCAAAGATGGTGTATAACAGTTAAAGGACATCTACCCTACAGTAGTTATAGCACAAAACCAGAAAGGTGGATGCGTGTTAAAGGATTTGGTTTCAGTGTGGGGGTTGGGGGACTGAGTGGAAGGGAAGGAAGACATGTACTCAGAGCCGAAAAATGGAGGTTAAAGGAGTTTGCAATGGTGGCTAGATTATTACAGTGAACACCATTTAGGACCATATCATTAGTTGTTTGAGAGTGTTTGGCTCCAAGGAAGGTTTTTATATGTGACCAAAATGTCCCTGAGTCACCTGCCCCATCTATCAATAATCCTTTGCAAAAGGAACTTTCGCTAAGCTGAATGTGTTCTTTTGCAGGCATTTCTCCGTGTTCTGTACACTGTAATCAGGTGGGAGGCTGAGGTCTTAAAGCGCTTCCAGCTTTTGTCCCTAGCTCTGATTTGTAGTGAGAAGGTCTTTACAGAGCCACCTGGTTGGTGTGCCATGGATTGAAGTGTGATTAAGGGGTGTGTTGTCCTAGAGTGCCCCAAACATGGTTAGAAAATAGTCAAGAGTGACCTGAGCATCATTGGCTTGCGCCATTTGCTCAGCCACTCACGCAAGGGAACAATAATGCCAACATTGCACACCAAATAATTGTATTTTGAGCTACCTCATGGGATATCCTATGTATACCATGGGATTAAAGCCATGTTTAAATGGCTGACCTCGCTCCTTCATTGAAGCATTGCAGAGCTGCCCTGACCCAAAAGATGCTTGTCTCACATGTCTACACAGCCCCCCTCAGTGCTGATGTAAGATGCACTGGAGAGGAGCTGGGAGTCAGGGCAGTCGGCTGATGGCAGTGCCTGCAAGGTATTTCATGTGGGAGTGAGGGGTGCAGCCTGTCCACAGACCGCTTAATCCGCTGGCTCCCGAACATGTCCCCAGACTTTCTGGAAATGCAGAGCGGAGCAAGGAGCCACTTATCAAAATTTGGAAAGCATCCACATGGTGGCATTTGCACCACAGCAAACTCGAATGCTCAGGTTGTTATGCGTAAATGCCGCCATGTAAACATGGCTTTAGAGGTTGTCTTAATCTTTTCATTTTTTAGCAGTCCTTGTTAGTGTGTTTGTCTGTTAGAAGTCCATGCAGTTCAATGAAGTTCATGCATCTCATGTTTGAGAATAAATTTCTGAGCATGCTCAGTATGTGGCCAAAATGAGTGAGACGAATTTCTAAGCATGCTCAGTGTGAGGCCAAAATGAGTGAGATAAATTTCTGAGCATGCTCAGTGTGGCCAAATCGAGTGTGATAGATTTCTGAGCATGCTAAGTAACCAGCTTCATTTATCTTGATCTGTTTGGTCAAGATAACACTTTTTATTTGCAATATGTATTTGTACTCCAGTGGTATACATAGCAATTATCTCATGTGGTTGCTCCAGATATGAATGTTAACTGGTTTGAATGTTGTTATTGCACAAGTGGCACAGTCACGAGCGCACAGTGGCAATAACAACACTTGAAATCTGATAACATGCATATTTTGAGCAACCTCATGGGACAATTGATGCATACCATGGGGGTCCCCAACTTTATTGGTTTGTCTCTGCCTACTTCAGTGCAAAAAATATGATACTGTATGTAGAAGAGTTCTCAATGTGTGTGTGTGTGTGTGTGTGTGTGTGCGTGCCTCTCTTGCAGGTACAAAGCATGCTGTTATATGGCTTTCATTTCTACTTTATTAATTACACAAAGCTGAGACTTTAATGGTCAAAGTGACAGCACCATTGTCTGATGTACTGCTTGCAGGGAGGCAGATTTTATGAAAAGCAAGGGTTGTAGCTACTGTGCAAATAACAAAGCTACTGTTCAAATAACATGTTATTTGCACAGTAGCTCTGTCTCCAGTGAAAATAACAGCTTTTATCTTTCAAATGCATTTGCACTCCCATGGTATTCATATAAATATATTGCTGCTTATTTCTGGCTGCCTCAGTACTGTGATGAAGCATGCCAGCACTGACTACAATTAGTATACAATGTCAATAAATCCCATATTTACCTTTCCTGCCCCCTTTAATCTATGTGCTATAAATACATAAGTAAAACATTAGGAAGGGAAGGGAAGGAAAGAAGACCATTAGTCCATCAAGTACTGCCTTCCTGCCAACTCAGCTGGATTACCCATTATCCCTCTCCAAAGTATCCTTTGAGTCGGCTCAAAGGTTATTACAGTACCTCATGCTCTGGCAGTCTATTCTAAGTGACCATCACTTGTTCTGCGAAGAGTTCCTTCATGATAGTTCCTCTTGAATTTTCTTCCTTTCAGTGACATTATGTGTTGTCCTTTGACCCTTGTGTGGCCTGAGCAAACTGCAAGAGGTCTGATGGAGTTACACCTTAGACAGTTGAAGTCTGGGTTCATGTCTGACTTCTCTTCTTTCCAGAGAAAACAGCCTCAATTCTGTCAGCTGGTCTTCATAGCCTATATTTCCCATACCATTAATAACCATGGGGGCACTCCTCCATCCTTTCTCAGTCATGTTAATATCATATCTTTTTTATGTAAGCCCCCCTCCTGGTCTAGGAGTATCTAGATGGTAAATTGTTGGGAGGGGGCCACTGTACAACCCAAGAAACACAGTCCAGAAATAATAAAAGAAAAACAGTACCCGAGTCCCACGGGTGGTATTGTTGATGGATTTTCTCCATCGGGGGGTGCTCCCCTGGTCACCAGACAATGCAGGGATGGTGCACTAGGATGAAACAGATCTTCACCTACCTGGCCTTGCCCACTTCACTGGATGGCCTTTATAGACAGTCTTCACCACGTAGACCTCTTGATGCTTCCTCCTCGATGGTGCACAAGTTCTTTGGTATCAGCCTTGTAACACACTGGAACAGGCTTTGGAGGCAAACCTCTTTTAGCAACAAACAGTTTCTCCAACAAATGAGGCAAACACCAGAACTTCAAAAACAGGGGATCCCATTTAATGAACAGTTCCTAAATAGGAACAGTCACTACATGGAGTAGAGGGTATAGGATATAGTGGGTTTCTTTCACAGACATGCTGGAAAATCCTCTGCAACAGTCTACTGTGCTAATAGACTATTTCATGCAGTTCTTCCTTAAGCCGTGCAGGCTAAATTCCTGTCAGCTCTTTAGGGGCCAAACAGGCCTCCACTTGAGGTAGCTTGATACTTTTACTCTCTAGTAACTCATATCTCATTCCTTAGATTTCTTTTCCAGCCACTACATTTCCTTTCCATTCAGGCACTTTTCTGGCAAATCCATTCCTATCCTTTTATTCTGGGCTTATGACAGCACGAGACATTTCTACAGTCCCAAACCCCTTTTCTCGCTTTCATTTTCTTCCAGTCTGCCTGGTCGCATGACTTGATCTCCAGGGCGCTAATACTTAGGGAGCAACCATTTCTCTGTCTTTCAAATGGTCTTAATTCAGTAACTTTTATTTGATGTTCCATCGCAAGAACCAAACTACCAGAACCCTTTCAGACATCCAGTCACTGATGCCTCGGCTGGCAGCTGGGCCTGATTCCCGGCAGTCTTGGGTGCCCCAGGCCTTTATTCCATTAACTTCAGGCATGCTCCATTCATACAGTGATTCCAACCTCAAACTTGACTCATCAGGGGGACCTCTGCCAGTGCCACACCAGATCACCCAATGGACTGCCACCCTGCTGGGTTCCCAAACATCACTCCCCCAAATGGAGTTTCCCTGCCTCCATAAGTGGCTCATCTCGTGGGTCCCAACTCTGCAGTGGCCTTCATCCTGGGGATTAGGGGTAACTCTGCCACCGTTACACCATCAACTGCAAGGGCTGCCACTTCCAAACCATGCCCCTGGCCCTACTGCCATAGCAGGCCCACCAAACCATGCCCCTGGCCTTACTGCCATAGCAGGCCCAACAAACCATGCCCCTGGCCTCACTGCCATAGCAGGCCCACCAAATCATGCCCTGGCTCTCTACTGCCATAGCAGGCCCACCAACCATGCCCCTGGCCCTACTGCCATAGCAGGCCCACCAAACCATGCCCCTGGCCCCACTGCCATAGCAGGCCCACCAAACCATGCCCCTGGCCTCACTGCCATAGCAGGCCCACCAAATCATGCCCCTGGCCCTACTGCCATAGCAGGCCCACCAAACCATGCCCCTGGCCCTACTGCCATAGCAGGCCCCCCAAACCATGCCCCTGGCCCTACTGCCATAGCAGGCCCACCAAACCATGCCCCTGGCCCTACTGCCATAGCAGGCCCACCAAACCATGCCTCTGGCCCCACTGCCAGCAGGCCCCCAACCATGCCACTGGCCTCTACTGCCATAGCAGGCTCACCCACAGTAAACCATTTGACCCAACAGCTAAACTCATCCACGGGCAATCTCTTTGGGCTTTAGGCCCTGTCGGTGCTTATTCCCTACCAAGGTGTCAAGTTCACTTGGCGGGCCTCCATTTTCTTTCTTCTCCCGGCTATGGCTCCCAAATGCACTGACAGGCCCTTTCTGTGCTACAGTGCCCCTTTACTTAAAACCTGAACTGTCGCTTTCCACATTACGGGTCTTTAAGGGTGGAGGGCTGGGGTGGAAAGCTGCTCACCAAGGCTCCGCCATAGCCCTCCAGCTGAACTTGCAGGCCAAACTTCCCTGATGTCTCTCTTCTACATTCCCCTTGAAGAATCCTGCAGAAAATAATCTCTGTCCTATTTATATCTTTAGGGATGGGGCCCCCTTGCAGGTAGCAAGCAGGGTCACATCGGGACTTACTGGCACCACTAGCTCTTCCTGCCTAGCTATACCTAGCAACCAACCTAGCTGCACTCAGCAACCAGAATTAATGAGTAAATGCCCAGAGGGTGCTTACACTATAGAGCTTTGGTTACCCAAAGTTAAGTGTCCCAGACAGGGTATAAGAAAATAACAATGACAGTTTGTCTACAAGGAAGATGTGTGTAAGTGCCCTAGCTGGGATTTGAACACAGGCCCACTCAGAATATTGTTCTGCTGCACTAGCAGCTGTGCTACCAGGGCAACTGGAAACCTGGAGATCTCAAAAATCATCTTTTCTCAATGCACACCCTGCAGCCACACAAACTGTACAGTAATTACATTTCATTTACAAGAGATGCAATGCACATATATTTCAAATGCAATTTTGAAGTGAGAAATGAAGAGGTGCCCAAGCTGGGATTTAAACTGCTTCTCATTTCTGACCTATATTTCAAATATATGCACATTGCACTCCTTGTAAATAAAATGTAATTCAGTATCATGGGTAGTGCAGCAGAACAGTATTCTGAGCAGGCCTGGGTTCAAATCCTAGCTAAGGCATGTATTTGTTCTCAGTTCTCAACTGTAAAGCACAATCAAGTTGCCTGGTAACTAACAGCCTTCTAACATTTAGTCCTGGATCCAGAAATATTTAAACTTAGCAAATGGCCACAAACATTTGGGTGTTTTCATGTATGTTTTATTTCCTTAGTATGGAAATGATGCTTTTCGTTTTAACCACCAGATATTTCTTCCAGGTGCAGGGGCGTAGCTATAGAGTGTGCAGCTGGTGCAACTGCATTGGGGCCCATGAGCTGGAGGGGCCCAGGCAGGGGCATGGCAGGGCTGCACAGGGCTCGAAATATAGCCTTGTCAGTTGATGATCCCAGCATTTCCGTCTGGAAATGCTATGCTACTGTGCCGCAGTTTGTTATGTGACCACGCAGCAGAGTGGCAGCAGAGAGCACTTGTCTTATTCTCTGGTTGGGGGAGGGGGGCGCTTACTCTCCAAATCGGGCTTGGCCATTACTTGGAAGCAGGCATCAAACTAGGCAGCCTGCGCGGGTCCTACTTGAATGTTTTCCGAAGTTTAAGAGTGCATGACACCCTGGCTCAAACCTGATTGGCCAGGGGTGTCTTTACCATTCATTGCGTGGTTTGCTGTTGTTGAGTAGAGCGGAGTGTGGAATGCACATTGATCTCCATGGGTGCACTCTGCAAATTTGCCGTGTTCCTGGAGAGGTGGACATTCTCCTTAAAATGGAGATGTGAGCAGTATGTAATGTTCTACTTAAAAAAAAAATTCTGTGGATGCTTGCTGTGTTGGAGCGAGGGGACACTAGCACTGGGAAAGAAAGCAAGTGAGTGTGGAGGAGAGGCAGCACTGGGACTCAAACAATCTTCGTGGAGATTTAGAATTCTCTGTAGCTGGAAGGAAGGGCTAGGGCTTTAAAAAAAACACTAAGTCCTCTAAACACTTGAGGGAAAGAATGTTTTGGAGTGTGGTGGGGAGAAACGATCACCTTACTAGGAGTAGGAGTAGGTGGACCTGTATTTAAAATTCTTCCCTGGCTGTAACTGAAAAGAGCTTACAAGAAAAAGTCCCTTTTCTATACTTTTGGGGATAAAACCTTTGAGGAGTGTGGTTGGAGAGAAATGGTCTTTACATGGATGGTGACATGAAAATGATCTTTACGAACCTGTAATAGAAATCAGTTATCAGTCCCTGCAACTGAACATGGCTTAGTAACAAAACAAACAAACAAAACATGTCTTTTGTACACTTGGGGGGTGTAAAACATTCAGAATGCGGTGGGGTAGAATTAGAAACGGTATAGTATAAGGCTAATATCATAAAAATTAATCCATATTAATAAAAACTGTTTTTTCCCATTTTGCATGAGAAAAGGTAACTTTTGCCCAGGAAATGTATCTAGCACACCCCATTTCTGAAGAAATGTACCCTCGAGGCCACTATTTCTAGCCCTGGCTGCAGCTGCGATCATGCAGTGAGGGGAGTTCCACTGTTTTGTTGTTGTTGTTGTAGTACAGGCTCTTTGGTAGGAAATCATGGCATTCTGGGCAGTCTAGCATGATGGACTGCCATCAGTGCAAGCTCGAGCAGGGCGGATGTGATTTGAATTGTGTGACTGCAAATAAAGTCATTGTGCTGGGGAACACTGACTGTTCATCTACATCTGGCGTCACCCTCGGGGGGGGGGGCCCAATTCATTCCTTGCATCAGGGCCCATGCCAACCATGCTACACCACTGTCCAGGCGGCTTTGTGAATGTAAGTTTGCCTGAAGCTTAGCTTTAACACAGGGGTCCCAGAACTGTAGACTTTCCGATCTCCAGCCTCAGGGCATTTGTGGATAACATAGGCCAGCAGGACACAGCACTTGGGAACACTGTCACAGTTGTGGGGTGCCTCATAGGCCTGTTATTAGTTGATCATACTTCAATTTATATACGTGCCGCAAAGGGAATTTGGACAGACCCAAAACAGCAGAGCAACGCACAAATTCCAGGTAGTAAGAGGCAATTCCACAAACAGTAGTTTCATTTTTAAAGAGCAACTCTATTATAATAAAAGGCTTACAACTCTAGATTTACTCCAATTATGTTTAAACTTTATTGTTTTCCGTTTATTTATTTATTTTACTTTTCCTTGCTAATACAGCACTTATTTCACTGAGACTTTCAAAATGTATTGGACTTTCCCTGGCTAACCACACAATTGCTGTCTTGTGACATCACAGTCTGTTGAAATGATGAGCAGTATGGTGACATAAACAAAGGTATTGTGAGGCTAACAGGGGAGAGGCAAATGTTTTTACACAGATTTTTTAGATAGACAGAAACATAGAAACATAGACTTTGACGGCAGATAAGGACCGCTCTGCCCACCTAGTCTGCCCATTTCCCTACCTACAGGATAAGCTGCAGATCCTAGTTAACCAACAGCCTATTTCTTCTTACCCCCCACAAGAATTGCCTTATGTCTGTCCCATGTATTCTTGAATTCTCCCACAGTTTTAGACCCCCACAACCTCCTCAGCAAGGCTGTTCCATGGTCCACCACCCTCTCTGTGAAAAATACTTCTCACATTGCCCTAAACTGCCACCCCATCTTTAAATTAGCCCCTTGTTCTTGCACATCTTTTTTCTGAAAGATGCTACCTCTTGACTTTGTTGATTCCACTGAGGTACTTAAAAGTTTCTATCATGTTCCCCTCTCCTCCTTTCCTCAAGGGTATGCATATTAAGCTCATTTAGTCTCTCCTCACATTGTATGGCTTTCTTGCAGACCCTCATCATTTTAGTTGCCCTCCTCTGGACTGCCTCTATCCTGTCTATGTCCTTGCAGAGATGGGGTCTCCAGAACTGGATGCAGTACTCCAGATGGGGTCTCATCAACTGTCTGTGCAGAGGAATAACAACTTCCTGTTTTCTGCTGGTGATGCCTCCCTATACATCCCAGTGTACCCCCAGCTCTCCTACTGCCTTCTCACATTTGCTTGCTAACCTTAAAGTCATCTGATATGGTTACCCCAGGTCCCTTTCCATTTTTGTTGTTGTTACTACCTCTCCCCCACTGTGTAATCTTCCCTGGTTTTTGTTTCCCAGGTGCATTATTTGCACTTCTTTGCATTGAATCCTAGCTGCCATACTTGACTATTCCCCAACCTTGCCAAGTCCCTTCTCATCCTTTCCATGCCTCCTTGTGTATCAACCCTGTTGCAAATCTTTGTGTCATCTGCAAAGAGGTATACTTTTCCTTCCAATCCCCTGCAATGTCACTTATGATTACCAAGATGTGCTATAAACCTTAAAAGGAACACTGCAAATTGAAAATTGACTTCTAGTAAATTGCAATAGTGGAAACATCTTATTATGAAAGTACATGCTGAAGTGCAGAGTTGCTTTCAAGATTCTGACTAGTGTTGTGAAATTGAGAAATTTTGTTCAGCAAATAATTGAGCAAAATTTGCACATTTAAATAAATATTTTGTGGGTGTGAAATGTAGAAGTTTGCCTGAAATTGCAAAATTTGCCATGAAATGTGAAATGTCACAATTTTCCGCAAAGTTTTCAATTTCAGGTGTCATTTGCATTTCACCCAAAGTATTTTGAAAATGTCATGAAATATTTCACGTGGCTTAAATGCGCTGTGTCTCTGTGGCAAAATTTTATTTCACAACATCTCTAATTCTGACGGCATGCAGGGGGCAAGGAAGCAGGACATTTTCATGTGAAACATTTGATGCCGCCAATTCTTTGATTTTACTACATTGTAGTCATTTTGTCTTCCATCAAGGTTTTATCTGCCATGGCCAGATGCTTAACCCCAGCAAACTTTCAGTTACCACCTAGCCTCGACAGCTCTGTGAGCCATTCCTTTCATTCCTTCATTGCTTGTCTCCCATGACGGAGCCCGTGGAAAGGTTGCACTCTCCTCTACTGACAACACAGTCAAGTAGGAAGGAGCAGCTGATAGCATGGGGCCCAAGTGTGCTGGCACTGTCATACTAGCAGCCAGAGAAGTTTCCTTCTCTTTAATCCCTGAACCCACCCTCTACCCCAAAGTCACATGAGATTCTGCTGACTTCACATATCATAGCAGCTCTCAGTCCAAGTGTCCCTCCTCTCAGTTAGGAATAAAGCTCCCCAGGTCACCACAAGAGGTCACTATGATGATTGGTGATGACCCCGGATGGGCAGTGCTAGATAGCTCATACCCCAACTCCTGGTGCCAAGTCTGTGCCTGAACCTAGGTTGTTGGCATAGAAGTGTGACATGCCTCTGAGCACAGAAGCTTGCCACACTTCTGCTGGGCCATCAGCTGGCACAAGGCATGGTCTGTTTTATACAGTACGCTTTGCCACAACATTCAAAATATATCATACTTTTGCAGAAGTAGCTCTGGCTCCCTCGAAGTCAAAAGATTGCTGAGCCTCTCGAGATCTTCGTGGCTTCCTTGTGTCAGTCAGTGATTTATTCTGTTTTTAAGCTTTATGTCTTGAATTGCAGTTATTGCAGACTCTTGACAAAGCCTCCAGGAGAGAAGCAAAACATTGAGTGCTACAGAGGTTGCAGTCCTGTTTGTAACTGTACAGACCATTTTGCACTTTTCATGCACTTTCTCTTGAAGTTCGGATGCTTTTCCATGATGGCTTTGCGAGATGCTTGGTGAATGTTGTCCTTTTATCCTGTGCGTGTTGTTGGATCTGAGCACCAATTATCCAGTAGTGGATTATTTTGTCCGACTTCTAGTCTTGTGGGTTCCAACCCTAGTAGAACTAAGGCAGTTTGTTGGAGTGGGGCCATACTGTAGGAGATGCCAGAGGGCCAGCAAACCCACCCCAGTGTTTCACCTCGAATTATGATGCTTTGACAGGGAGCAATAGGGTTACAACTGCCAGCATTTTATACTGTCATGATCTATTTTTTATTTCATTCACTCAATTATTCAGAAAAAAATGTTAATATAGTAAATTCTGGCAGTATATCATATTTTTGCACAAAGGAGGTGCAAGATGTTGCCAATAAACTAGTTAACAATATTGATGATGAAATGAACACCAGACAGTTAAAAATATCAGATTAGTAAAACAAGAAGCAGTTTACAAATGAAGGTCATCTAAATAAGGCATTTATCTGAACTGATAATAGCAAGGTCAGACACATTATAAGAACCAGTTTACAAAGTCATACAATGCAGTATCTGCACTACAAATATTAGAGTGTGTAAATAAGATGTTTTTATAATGAAAAAGATGAATCTTCTAATTCAGAGGGGAGGAAAGGGATGGGAAAAGGTAAGGGAAAGGGAACATTTAAACCTCCCTGAAAAACATCCAGTAAATACATTGATAAACATTGTCACGTCTATAAGGCATCACAGGAAGTGTCGGCAAAACTAAGAAATATTCAAGTCTGATACGGTTTAGCAGTCAGAATAGAAACCATGATTGTAATCATAAAAGGAGAATTGCTATTCCAGAGGGGCAGAAGCGGAGGTAAGGTAAAGGGAATGGAACATTTGATCACCCGTGGAAACAGCAACCCACTAATGCACTATATAACATCAGTTCAAATTAAAACCTATCATAAAGGTCTCAAACTATGGCTGTAAAGACTGCCAGGTCTAATCAAACAATAAGTCATCACTAAAGATATTTGCAGCATTAGAGTTTTAAAATCTCAAAAAATGAATGTGTTGACCTCTTACGAGAGCTTGACCATGTCAGATCTTTCTCCTAAGAGAGGGAACAGGTTTGGAACCAGAGTGCAAGCAAACCTAGAAAACAAACTTCATGGAAGACAGGAAGAGTGTGTTAGAAATACTTCATAACACCCTCAAAGGACTAAAACAATTTACATGCCCTATTTCGACTGTCATTATTATTAATGTAGCACTGTGAACCAGCTATTGTGAAGATTAAAGCATTACTAGCCCATCAAAATCAGAGGTACAACATGTGCGTTATTTTGCCTCAACATGATCCTCTAATCCTCTGAAAATTGGAGTTTCTGTCACAGTAGAGTGGGAGTCTAAAGCACAGAAAATTACCATCTAGCCCGGTTGATTGATGTAGCATCTTATGCGGAGCATTATCACACCTGTGCTACTGCAGCCACAGTGGCTTCCTAATAGGTGGCGCACCACCTTTAAGATTGCATTGTTAACTTACCAAACCCTGCATGGATTGGGGCCAGGCTACCTTAAAGATCCCCCTAGCCTGGTATGCTGCTGACCAACTGGTCTGCTCCACTGAGGATCTTTTTCTGGCCATCCGCGGTAATAATGTAGGTATGGGAAAAGTGCAGAAGGGTGGGCCATGTGGTCCTTATCTTCCATCAAATTATATGTATCTATGTTTCATCTTGAGTGCACGCCTTAAACTGTCAGGTGAAAAGGCATTCTTGGTATGCCCAATATATTTGGACTCCCTCCTTTCCATTTTAGGAGTTTACCCTTGCTGGAGATGTTTTAAAAGGGACCTACAAGCTGTAAGATAGGACACTGTTTCAGCATGTTATTTATATTAGTTTATATGTTTAACTTATTTATTGATATGATATGATGTGTTTTGTTTAAATTCTGATGTTATTTGTGTTTGTTTTGTGTAATATTGTAAAGCACTCCATGCACTAGCTGGATGGCACGCTACATGGAAATAAATGTCTTGTCTTGCCAGTCCTCCTTAAACCTTTTTCCACATGTAATTGTTTGTTTGTTTGTTTGTTTAGTTTTGCTATCCAGGAAGAAGAGTAAGGAGATGGGTTCTATTTTCAGTCTCATCTGGAGGGCAAATATAACCCCAGGATCTCTGTAGGTTCCAGAATAGGTACCTAGGTTGCCTTGACACTTAAGGGTTGATCTCTTGGCTCCTTTGTCCAGTGAAAGACACTGGTGTCAAGGTGGAAGGGGCTGTCAGCAACAGCACATGTGCTGGTAGCATGTCTGCTGTGTACTTCTACAGAAAGAGTGGTTTGGAAGAGAGCACCAGAGGGAGATACATGTCGTGCCTCACAATCTGCAGAGAACCCTGATTCTCTTCTGGAAGAAGGAACATTGTAGGCTTGCTAGTGAAGTGGCCATTGTCTGCATCTGGTTCTTGTTAGTGGGGGGTGTCATCCTAGCTATTCCTGCATGTGCACGTGAGTGCTACAAACTCTTGTGCTACCGAACTTCAATATAAGCACTGAGAGAGCCATGCCAGTGGGTATATTGAGTATCATGGATTATGACTATGCTTGATACTATTACAATTATTCTTCATAATAATGGGGATATTTTTGAATCTGTGAATTTGGGTTGGTAGATGAATTACTGCCTCTGGAGTACCTGTTAATTGAGGGTTGAGCTTCCATGTGGGGTCCCTTGCAAGTGTCGGTCCCCTCCTGTGCCAGGGCCAACGCTCAGTGTGAGTGATTCAGTGTAAACGGTCAGATACTGGCCAAACTGTATTGCTGTGCAATGTGCGGGCCTAGGAGTTCCTGCCTGGAGCTCACCACATCTAAAGTGGTGTGAGTAAAATGGTTGAGACCTATATTCCTGTGCCCAGTGGTTTGGCAGACTGAGGCATCCCGTCAGAACCAGTGACCCTGGTTTGGAAATGGACCAGGGTCGCTCAACGGCCAACCATAGGAAGGAGTATTTAGTGTCTATAGATGACTCTCCCATGTGGTGAATGGCAAGTGCACTTGCAGCTGCTTGCCTAACACCTAGCAGAGGCTGGGTAATGCAGCAACAGCAGTCACCTATCAGAGGGCCAGGCGCAGGTGCCAGAGTATGTGCAGCATCTTCACACTGTATGTCTGTGAAATTGCACATGTGCTGACCTCAGGGATGGAGAGAAAATTGGCAGAAAACAGCCCAAGCAGCAAGATGAAGATGGAACCCTACAGACACTGCACCACCCCTGTGGCACCCACTCACCTATATTGGTAGGTATGTAGATGAGGTAAGCCCTGGAGCGGTGGGTGACAGGGCTGGGGGGTCACCGTCAGAAGGGGCAGCTTAGGCGAAAGAGGGAGAAACAAAGAATGGAAAAAGATCTGTATTCCTGGCAACTCGTACTCTGTTTTTTTTTTTTTCTTATTGTAGACAGAAGTAGGCAGTTACCCATCATGACTATCTCCCACATAGTGTGGATCATGTATTTCTCAGTACCCCATGGATCGATCTAGTTCACTTTTGAATACATTAAAACTGGTGGTGTTTACTATGTGTTGAGGTAGTTTATTCCATTTGGTTGGGACTCTGATTGTGAAATAGTTTTGTCTCTTTTTTGTACAGGTACGTGGAATCTCAAATTGTTTATTGGGTGATCTTAATTCTATTGAATGTTCCAATTGGGTGATGCCACAATCCTTTCTTAACTCATTGTTGTTAATTATATTGTAAAATTGTAAGAGATCTCCTCTAGCCCTTCTCTCCTCTAGGGACATCAGTTGAAGTTCCTCCAGTCTTGTGGAGTAGGGTAGATCTTTCAGTCCCGTAATCAATTTTGTGGCTTTTCTTTGCACACCATCTAAAATCTTAACATCCTGTGTTTGGTATGGTGCCCAAAATGGTGACCCATAGTCCAAATGAGGTCTGACATAGTTCCTATACAAATTCATAATGTAGTGCTCGTCCCTGGATATAAATGCTTTTTTATGATGTTGATGTATTTGTTAGCCATTAATGTGGTTTTTCTAACCTGAGTATGCATACAGAGTGAGTTTTCAATAATAACTGGCAAGTCTCTTTCATTACTAACTTTTGGTAACAATTTATTGTTAATATAGTAAGGTTTATTTTGATTGTTGCGGCTCAGATATAGCACAGTGCATTTAAGTTGAGACATTTTGTTTTTCTTAGTCCAGTCAATGATAAGTTCCAAGTCTTTTGCTAACAAACAGATTTAGTTTAGTTGCCGTATTGGTCCTTGTAAGAACAGATCCAGAAGCAAATGGTTTGATACCTTTTATTGAACCAACTTAGATATTACAAAAAGAACAACGTGCCTAAGCTTTCGGACCAACCAAGTCCTTCCTCAGAAGCTTATGGCAGTTATTTAGAAAATTCCATACTATTAACACTCAGATCATACATAAAAAACCCAGAAAGAATTTTCAGTGGTTTAAAATATTCATTTAAACCATAACATAATCATAAGATAAGTCCTTTGCTAATGACTGATGATTTTCCTCAGTGTCCACCACCCCTGTAATTTTGGTATCATCAGCACATTTTAATGTGGTATTTTTAGCCCATTATGCAGATCTTAAATGAAAAGTTAAACAGAAAGGGTCCCAGAAATGATCCCTGGAGTACTCCACTTGTAACCAAAGTTGAAGTTGAGAGTTTCCCTTGGATTCTTACCCTTTGGGTCATGTTGTCCAGCCATGAGTCTACCCATTTAATAAGATTTGTGCTATATCCCATATTTGATAACTTTTGAAGTAATTCGTAGTGGGGGACCATGTCAAAAGCTTTCTTAAAGTCTAAGCAGATGACATAGATGTTGTCGGCAAATAAGGGCCTTGTGGCACATCCAGTCTGCCCTATCCCTCTTTCTAATGCTTAAGGTACCCTAGATGCTACAAGTCCCTCCTTTTCGCCCTAGCTTGATAATTCCCATGTGCCTATCCCATGCATTCTTTTTTTTTTCAATTCTTTTTCCCTCCGATCATGGCCCCGAAGTCTTCTCTCAGGCAGCCCATCCGTTGTCCTGCCCGCCTGTGAATCACGAACTGTGCCTCCTCTCTCCCTCCTCACCAATGCCAGTACTCCGGCTAACCCTGTCCGGGAGGGTCACCCCCCCACCTACTTGGGGTGCTCTTACACATCAGACTGTGGCATCAGATGAGGGGGCTGGGTAGGAAATCGAAGGCCAGTCGAGGAAACTCAGCATTGGGCATGGGGAAAAGGTGCCATCACCTGATCCTCGGTGCTGGGTTTTTCCTGTGTTCTGTTCCACCCACTCCCTCCCTGTGTGTGCACCCCCTGACGTTGTAAGGCACATGGCAACCCTGCCTTATGTCGGGCACGCTATTACGTGCAACCCACACTACTGTGGCACCCCCGATCTCCACCAGGGGCCACCGGAGCGCCGAGCTCCCCAGTGCCCTCCCCCTGGAACTGGAGAGCAGCCCTGCGGGTGCTCAATCCAGTCCCTCCCCTGCCAACCCCCGGCTCCTGAGCTGTCTCCCGAACTTGGGTCGCTGGTGTGGTGCAAGGTGTGGCGTCCAGCGCCTCAACCCTCAGCGCCACCAGGCCGGGTATCCCATGCATTCTTGAATGTTTCCAGTGATCCACTGAACAGCTTAGCCAGAGGTTTAGCCAGTTCCTCCTGGAGCTCCTTTAGGATCCTTGGGTGTATCCCATCGGGCCCCATAGCTTTATCCACCCTAAGCTATTCTAGTGCTCTTTTTACTCTGTCCTCTGAAAAAGTCTAATGTCCTCCCTTCTCCTGTTTGCCCTTCTCCATTAATGGGGACCACCCCATTGTCTTCTTCTCTGGATACGGAGCAGAAGTAATTGTTGAGGATGGTAGCCTTGTCAATGTCTTTCTCCAGTACCCTGCCTCCCTCTTCCCTAAGTCTCACAATCCCCCCCCATCTTCCTCCTCTCGGTAATATATCTAAAGAATGCATTCCCTCCTTCTTTCATCGATTTAGCTAGCTTTTCCTCGGTTTTGACTTTTGCTCCCTTACTACCTTGTTAGCTTCCCTTCATTTTTCCTAGTATTCTTGCCTGTCCTCCTTGCTTTGTGTTGCCTTGTACCTCGAGACCCACAGTGGTTTCCTCTTTTTTTGCTCTTGCTGCAGGGCCTGGCACAATGGTTTGCTACTAGGTGCAGGGCTTCTCTTATCTTATCTCACTGTTCCACCACTCCCCTTATGTCATCGTATCCCTGCATAGCCTTCCTGAATTTGTCCTTCATCTTACTGAAGTCTGTCCTCCTGAAATCCAGGATTCTAGTCCTTGTGACATTGCATGATTTACCCTGATCTAGGTTATAAAAGATGTTCTCGTAGAAAGTTAAGTTTGTAGTACATGATCTACCTTTGTGGAAGCCATGTTGTGTGTTACCGATTAGGCCCAGATTATCAGCTTCCTTTTTGAACCTAGCTTTGTTGAGTTTTTCCATGACTTTTCCTGGTACTGCGGTTAAACTTATAGGCATGTAATTTTCTGTGATGACTCTGCTACCCTTTTTGTGAATTGGTACCACCACCGCTTGTTTCCAATCTAATGGAACCAATCCTGATGTCAGTGACTTCTTAAATAGTATTTGTAGTGGTAGACTTAAGTTACTAGTATGCTTTTTAAAATACCGTAGGTGTATCCCATCCAATCCTGTGAGTGAATGTGGTTTTAGAGATAGTAACTCAGTTAATTCTTCCTCATATGAGAAACCTGATGTTGTATCATTATTATTATCTGCCATAGTGAAGCCAGTATACCATATACAAGGTGACCAAGAATGAGCACTTTCAAAAAGGGCAACTCAGTCACAGCGTATGTGTAAAGGGCTACCCTGGCAGGGTAGTGACCGGATACAGGGGTAGGCAACTACAGCAATGGGATGTTTATATATATATATAGATATATATATATATCTATATATATATATATATATATATATATATATATATATATATGCATATGCATGGGGAGGACCATGTTGTGTGATGGGCGGAAGGGGAGAGAGGGTATGTGGGGTGTAGTGTGGCAGTCGGCTGCCAAGCTGACCATATGGCGTGGTGGGCAGGTGGTGGGCTGGAGTTGTGAGAGTGCCAGGTTCGATTCTGGGCACAATCGTGTTTTTGCGTCGGGTTTGGGTTTTTAATTTTTTTAAGTTTTACACCCCCCCCACAACATGCACCCCCCTGGAGCTGAGAATCCTTTAGTGGGGTGCAGGGGGGCACAGCCCCCCCCACATAAAATAGAAAACCAGTCACCGGTTTTCCAGTTGCTGCGAATGTACATCACCATAACTCATTTTCGGTGACGTACACTCGCCCTAACGGCGATCGCTATTCCGTGATCGCCATTATCACATGGAACCAGTGACGTCATCTTTTTTGTTAAATATGGTGGAAAAGTACTTGTTAAAGATGTTTGCAATTTCAGCCGAATCATTAATATTTTTGCCATTTACCTTTAGAAGTCCAATGGTATTTTTTGTTTTATTTAAGTTATTAACATAAGAAAAGAAACTTTTTGGATTCCCCTTGGTAACAGATATTTTTAATTCCAGATTGCATTTTTCTTTTTTTTTTTATAAAAAAATTTGGTTTTCCTTAGTTCATCTTTATGTTGGATATATGCTGTTTGGCTCTTAGATTTGTTATAGGGGTTGTAAGCTTTTTCCTTCGTCTTTTCAGTTTCTGGGTCATCCATAAGGGTATTCTACCTTTGAAATGGATCTCTTTGGTACATACCATTCTTCTGTAGTTTTAATTATGCTTTTATAGTGTTCCAACGTTCCTCGACAGTGAGTTTGCCCAGTATTTATTCCCAATTTATAAATTTTAGGGTCTCCTGAATTCTGTTATGATTTGTTTATTTATGTTAGCTGCTGCATTAGTGGAATAAGCAAACACCAACATAACATGGTCACTGTTGCCTAATGGTTCTTTAGTTAGTACTTCTGTGATACCAGTATTAATATTTGTTATAACTCGATCCAAGGTGTTATGGCCTCATGTTGGTGTAGTTAGTAACTGTTCTAGTCCTGCCCCTGAGAGTGAGTCTGCAAAGTTTTGTTCGTGAGATGTGTTGCTAGTTAAATTTATAAGAAATACAAAACCACACATACCCCAATAAGGCAAAGCATCATGGGCTGTATATGCAAATCACCACAGAATATTATGCTGGTTCGACTTTAAGCAGAAATGCATGGTGCTAGTTAAATTTGTCCAGTTAATTCCAGAAAAGTTAAAGTCTCCCAGTATAATGACCTCTGATGTTTCAACTGCAGTTAGGATTTCATTTATAAGTTCTTTATTACATTCAGGGGAACTATTTGGGGACCTGTAGCAGTTATCTACTGTTAGTGTTGCTCGTTTCAAAAAAGAGCTGTGAGTACATCATATCCTCCTCTTACTGTGACTGCCCATAACCCCTCTAGCGCCCCCCCCACTCTCAACCTCTTCCACCTAGCCATGGCCCCATGAGCTACTTTCTTCTACCCATTAATTATATATATCTGTTTTTGAATATTTACATAATGATAGCTGTATACAATTCTGCTTGTTTTCTGTATCTGTTTTTGTTAAGTTCCTGTACTTCTTCATTGTATTTTGTTTTCCTTTAGTCATGATGTGAAGCCTCTGTAAATGAGCCCCAAACTCAAAGGGTTGTAATTCTTAGACTTTAATAAATAAATAAAATTAGACATGGAAATTTGGATCCATATTGATTCAGTGTTTATGTTATCTTTGTTGTTTATTTCAAGATCCATAACCTGTAGGGATTGTTCAACGTACAGGCACACTCCACCACTCATTTTGTTCTGCCTGTTTTTGTAGTACAATCCGTATCCTTCTATTTCTGTGGACCATAAACCAGAGTCGTCCCACCAAGTTTCTGTTCTTGTCATAATATCTATGTTGTCTCTTAGCAGAATTGCCTCTAGTTCTGTTTTCGTCACCAGACTGAGACTATGGGCGTTTGTGGCTAGGAATTTCATTTCACTTGCTGTTTTGTGGTTAATGAGTCGTAGCTAAAGCCTTGTAAAATCTGTTCAATAAACCCTTCGATTTTTTTGCCCAGTAGATGACTCCTGCATTTGTTTTAAGTGTAAACCATCCCAGCAATACAACCCATAGTTTCCTTCGAAAATCTCTCACTTTGTAAGACAGTTCTTTTCATTTTCCAGGTACCATTTTCTAAGTCACTCATTTATGACTCTGGATTTATTGTTATTATAGTGGCCTAATCTGGGTATAGGCAAGATTTCTGATTAACAAATTTCAGCCCCCCATGTTTCTAGTTTTTCTTGTAGGGTTTTGTATTTATTTTTAATATCTTCAATGCTGGACCCCTTTAAGTTGTTAGTACCTGCGTGTGTAACCGCTAAAGGGTTGGGGCCTGCTGTTCTCAAAATCCTGATCCACTTGGCTGGTGATATTGGAGATTTTGGCTCCTCTATAACTGCTGCAGGTACAATCGTGCTTGTCCATTTTGCGTATTTATTTATTGCAGTATTTGATGATGAAGTCCCCTAAACAAATATTTGTTGGATGTTAGTTATTGCATCAGTGCCTATTTCACCTTGCTCATTAGCAATCTGTGGTTTATCTGAACTGGTGCCTAAGTCAATTAATGTGTCACATATCACTGATGCATCAGGGTGATTTAAAGGGAAAGGGGACATTGTTTAACCAGGAAAAGCACACTAAACCAGAACTTGTTTCCAGGTGCGACCTGGGGGCACACGGAAGTTAAGCGACTTGCTCAGGGTCACACAGTATGCAAGTGGGGGCTGTGAGATTCAAACCCAGGGCTCAAAGTTTGCAGCTCAGAGCACTAAACCACTGCGCTATACTGCTTCCTATTTAAATTGGGGTCTAGACTAGGCTGTGTGCTGGAATTAGATATATTAGGTAAGGAACTGGCTGTCATAAACTGGTTCTCACTGCACTCTGAGTCTGGGGTTAGGGTGGCCATTTTATACCTTTCCGTCTGCATTTCTAATGCAGAGAATCTAGCTGATAGAATCAGTTTAGGGCTAGTAGTTTCATTATTACCTCATCATTTTCTAGATTTTGGAGGAATAATGCCCAGTCATTTTCAGCTGTATCATTGTCAACTGGGTTCGGGTCCTCTGAACTTTTCCTTTCACCGAGTCTGGTATTATTACTCTCCTGTGAAACATATACCCCAGTTTGTTTATTCTTAAGTCTGGTTTCCATCTTGTCTTGTGATGTCTCTCATTTATCCAGCCTAGTGCAACAATGTTGAAATTCTTCTTGTAGTTTGGTGTTTGTCATATATTTCTCACAGGTAAATTCCCCCTTTATTGTCCTATCTTTTATTATCAAATACATTAGGCAGTAGATACAATTCTAGCCCACCTCACTATCCAGGTTTATTATTGTGTCTGCCATTGTATGTAATCCTTTGCGGGACTATAACTTTTTATATATATTTTTTCTTTTACTGATTATCTTTCTTAACTTAGTTTCAAATTACAACTTCCTGTTGCTAGCCTTGCTTATAGAGCAGAAAGCAGCTAACTAAAAGAAGCTACATTTTCTTATTAATTTAAAACTTATATCTCAGCAGGAATCAATGTCTGTTAAGATTAAGTAGACAGATAACTTTATTAGAAGTAGAAGGGGTCTTATTTAGGGTTAAAAAAGAAAAGAAAGGAAAGTCAGTGTGTGTTCTGTGCAGGGAAGGGCACTGTATCAGCTGACTTTGCTAAACCAGTAGGAGGAAAGAGAGCTTACTGGGGGTGTGGTTTAGACACTATAAAAGCAGGTGAGTCAAATTACAACTTCCTGTTGCTAGCCTTTTTTCTTAATAATTGCCCTCCATCCCTGCCCTCCACCCACCCAACCAAAGCCAGTTCTACTTTTATAGCCACTGGATTTGACTGTCAACAGGAACTTCCTGTTTGGCAGTAGGAAGGAAAGGATCATAGAGAAACATTGGTTTTGTCAACCATAAAGGAAAAAAGTAGCTCACTCTCCCCCAGCTGCTGGTGGTCTGATATCGAGCAAGGAAGAAGGAGGCTACTGAAGAAGCTAGGAAGTTGCTGTCCCAGAACAGGAAGGGTGAGAGTTGTAAGGAGAGGAGAGAAAAAGCATCCAGAGAAACAGTAGAGAGGACACAAAATAAGACATGATAGGAGTGGTGCAGTGCAATGGTTGTGGGGCGGCAGTGCTCTGGGAGACATTCTGGAGGCTGTGATGCTGCCCTATTTGCAGGCACCTCTCTGGTCTGAGAGAGGAGGTTGCCCATCTCCAGGCTGACCTGGCTAGGATTCGTGAAACCTCCTCCCCCACCCAGGGACCACCAGGGCCAATGCCACTACCTCAGAGGTTGCCAAGAAAGAGGAGAGGCTGGACCAGGGTGGGCTCAGGGAGGGAGAGGGTGGTGGAACAGAGTTGCATCCTCCAGCTGTACCTCTCCACAATTCATTCACTCTTCTGGTGGATAGTGGTTCCTCCTTGGAGGCACCTGCAGTGGAGACCAAGGAGGATGCTGGGAACCTTCACAAAGGAGACCCACAGGAGGGTGGCATGGGACCCCACAGGAAGGAAACAAGTCCTGGTGGGGACTCAATCATTAGGGGGTAGAAATGGGGAGGAAGGGAGAGGGAGGTAGGTGCCTTCCTGGCGCCACGGCTTGGAGGGGAGGAGGGTTAACTCAGGATCGGGAGGAGCTGCATGAGGGAGGGAGCTGGATGTCATTGTCCACCTAGGGACAAATGACCTGGCTAGGAGGGATCAGAGCAGTGCAAGAGGAGTTTGTAGAGTTGGAAGGGGCCTTAGACAAGTAGCATTCGGTAACCTCTTTGGAGGTGCTGCCTGTCTATGGCAAGGGAGATGCTAGGGCACTTCTCACCAGGGAATTCAATGAGTGGTTGAAAACTGGTGTGGAGCTCAGGGTTTTGGCTTCATTGGGGACTGGGAGCCACTAGGGGATGCAGACCTATACTGGTGTGATGGTCTGCATCTGTCCAGGGAACCAGGATCCTAGGTGAGAGGTTTAAATGTTTCATTGGAAGCATTTAAACTAGCCAAGGGGAGGCACTGAAAAGGAACAGGAAATCAAGCCTCCCCACAAAACATGGTGATTAGTGAGGTAAACATCAAGGTACAGAAGTTATTAGGAAGCAGAACAGATTTAAATGTAAAAAGGCAAAGGCAGTAAGGACAGAAATGGGGCTAAAGGGGTGAGGCTATCAAAAGTGGAGGGTGATGAGTACTAATGCCCGTAGTCTGTGTAACAGCTCCCTGAACTAGTGGCCTTGATGGAAGAGGGTTGCCTGGATATTGTGGCAGTCACAGAAACATGGTACACAGAGAACCATGACTGGGATGTCAACATACCAGGATACACAATCTACAGGAGGGACAGGGAGGGTAAAAGAGGAGGAGGAGTAGCTCTCTATGTAAAGGAAGGGATCAAAGCAACAGAACTAAAGAGTAAACAGGGAGCAGATGAGGCACTTGGGTCACCCTGGAGACAGAAATGGCACCACAATCCGCATGGGGTTGTATACAGACCCCCATCTCAGGGGGAGGGAATGGACAAGGAAATGATAGAAGGCTTTCTTAGAATGGCAGAAAAAGGGGAGATATTGTTGATGGGGACCTGAATATGCCAGATGTTAACTGGAGCACCTTTGCTGCAGGCACATCCAAGAGCAGGGTCATTCTTGATGCCCTACAGGGGGCATGCCTCAGACAGCTAGTATTGGAACCCACTCGGGAGGGAGCAATCTTAGACCTGGTACTCTCAAATGGGGATGGTGAAAGAATCTCAGATTTAGAAGTGGGTAGCCATCTGGGAACAAGCGACCACCAAACAGTGTGGTTCACGATAAACACAGCCATACAATCAAGCCATACAAAAGCAAGAGTACTGGACTTTAGGAGGGCTGACTTTGGGAAAATGAGAGAGTGCCTCAGAAAAGCACTAGCAAACAGGCAAGAAGGAGGGGTGGAGGAACAATGGGGAGTGATCAAAACAGCCATCACAGAGGCAACAAGCCTTTGTATAAAGCAAATCAATAAAACACAACAAAGGAAAAAACGCTATGGTTCTCAAAAGAGGTGGCAGGGAAGGTTAAGGAGAAAAGGACGGCATTCAGGAAATATAAGGAAACACAGAAGGAGCAGGACAGAGAACTTTATCAGTTAAAGCAGAAAGAGGCTGGGAAGGCAGTCAGAATAGCAAAGGCCCAAACCGAGGAAAGGATAGCCAATTCTGTTAAGAAGGGGATAAGACCTTTATAGGTACATTAGGGAGTGAAGAAAAGACCAAAGGAGGGATACTGAAGCTTAATAAAGGGGAGGAATGTGGGTAGAGGGTGACAGTGAAAAAGCAGGAATACTGAACGAATATTTCTGCTCAGTATTCAAAGGAAGAGGAGGGGAGTTACCTAAACCAAACAAGAGAAACACTCTGAAGACGGGGCGATACCAGTCCATTTACAGAAGAAAGGGTTCTAAAGAACTAATAAAATTAAGGGTGGACAAAGCAATGGGGCCTGATGGGATTCACCCAAGAATTCTAAAGAACTAAGGGTAGAACTAGTGACACCGCTGACTACTCTCTTTAACAAATCATGGGAGGATGGGGTGGTACCGAGGAATGGAGGAGGGCAGATGTGATTCCTCTTCACAAAGTGGGAGCAAGACAGAGGCAGGAAACTACAGACCAGTTAGTTTGACCTCAGTGGTAGGGAAAATGATGGAATCACTTCTGAAGGAAGAATTGTTAGTACCTAGAGGCCAGTGGGGCACAGGACCCAAGGCAGCATGGATTCCGATGGGAAGGTCGTGTCAGGCAGATCTAATAGATTTCTTTGACTGGGTGACAAGTAGTAGACCAGGGAGGGGCTGTGGACATGGCCTACCTAGATTTTAGCAAGGCATTTGATACAGTCCCACACAAAGATTAATACACAAGATAGCCAGCCTTGGGTGGGTCCCAAGGTGGTAGCCTGGATAAAAATTGGCTAGACAACAGGGCCAGAAAGGGTAGTAGTAAATGGAGTACACAGTGAAGAAAGGAGGGTTACTAGTGGGTACCGAGGGTTCAGTACTGGACCGGTCCTTTTAATGTCTTTATAAGTGACATTGCAGAAGAACTGGAAGAAAAAGTATGTCTCTTTGCAGATGACACAAAGATCTGCAACAGGGTTGATACACAAAGATGGAGTGGAAAGGATGAGAAGGTTGGCAAGGTTGGAGGAATGGTCAAATGATGGCAGCTCAGATTCAATGCAAAAGTGCAAGGTAATGCACATAGGGAAACAAAAACCCAGGGAAGTGTCACAATGGGGGTGAGATACTGACAACAGTAAAAATAGAAAGGGACCTGGGGTAATTATATCAGATGACCTAAAGGTGGGCAAGCAATGTGAGAAGGCAGTAAGGAAGGCTGGGGGATACTGGGATGCATAGGAAGAGGCATCAATAGTAGAAAACAAGAAGTTGTTATCCCTCTGTACAGACAGTTGGTGAGACTCCATCTGGAGTACTATGTGCAGTTCTAGAGACCCCATCTCCGCAAAGACATAGACAGAGTGGAGGCTGTCCAGAGGAGGGCAACCAAAATGGTGCAGGGTCTGCACCAGAAGACATACGAAGAAAGACTAAAGGAGCTTAATATGTATACCCTTGAGGAAAGAAGGGAGAGAGGGGACATGATAGAAACTTTCAAGTACCTCAAGGGAATTAACAAAGTCCAAGAGGGTAGCATCTTCAAAAAAGAGATGTGCAAGAACAAGGGGGCACAATTTGAAGATAGAGGGGGGGCGGCTCAGAGGTAATGTCAGGAGGTATTTTTTCACTGAGAGGGTTGTGGATGCATGGAACAGCCTCCCTGAGGAGGTCGTGGAGTCAAGAACAGTGGGGGACTTCAAGAATGCATGGGACAGGCATAAGGCAGTCCTAGTGGGGGGTAGGAGGAAGTAAGCTGTTGGTTAACTAGGATCTGCAGCTTATCTGTTAGGTAGGAAAATGGGCAGACTAGGTGGGCCAAGCGGTCCTTATCTGCCGTCAAATTCTATGTTTCTATGTTTCACCTGTCTCCTGTGATTTAGTCTGGTTAGTGTTATGCTAGTTAGGTATGCTGATACAGACCTCGCTTGCCAAATGTACTCCAATAGGACCAAAATGGATTTACAGCAAAGACCCACCTTCAGTTCTTAGTTCCTGATTGCCCTTTGCCCTGCATTCCCTGCTGACACACACTGACGCACTTGTCTCTGCGCATGGTGCAGCCCGCATGCCCACTCGTGCTCACCCTGCTTGTAAGGAGGGCGAGTTTTTGTGTGTTAAAGAATGCAGAAGTGGATCACAGGTCACGTGACCACTTCTGACATAGCTGCCTACAATAATTAATTAAAAGTGTTTTAAAAATAACCCCTCGGGCTATTTAACTTTGCTAAAGTGCTGTAGTTCAGCAGTTGTGCAAAACAATGAATTAAAGGTTGCTTTTGTTTGTAGTGGTGTTTCTGTAGTTCACTCACCCGAGTGAACTACAACTCCCAGTGGCCAGCTGAATGTAGTAGCCTTAGCAATGCCCTGACCAGCCCCACAGGCAAATATATATTGCCCCAGTGAAAAAATAAGTATTGCACAGGTATGGCACTTGTACAGTGCAACAGAACAGCTCTGAAAGCAGAATTCAGTCCTCTGGGGGTTTCACTCTGTGGCAGCTGGTAAAGTGTAAAAGGGATTAGTCTAGGACCTGTCTCCTCTGCAGTTCATCAGTGGGAAGTGGACATCCTTATATAGTGTATGGTGGAACACTGTTGTGTATGAAAATCCATACACTGTAATAAATTGTTCTGCTGTAGTAGCTATGTCACAATACAAAAACCCTAGAGCTGTGCAGAATAGGAATATTCTGAAGCCACAGTATTTCAATGAAATTTCACAAAATTCTGTGAAATTTCACGGAATGTCATCGGAATTTTGTGGAATTGTTAAAATATAGTAATTTACTTATAACTCAGCCGCTGTTCAAGCTAGAGCTTTGAAATATGGTACACTTACTCTTTGGGACAGTAACCACTAACTTTCCAGATATCATGAAATTGGGATGGATAGTTTCAAACTTATAGGTGCTCAAATGTTGTCAGTTTATTTGTGCAAAATTTCATGAACATTTTTATCTGCATATACCTTAACCGTCTATTGGGTCAGGGATCTTAAATTTGGCATGATTTCTTGATGATAGGTGTTCTAATAATGTGCAAGATTTCATGACAATATGATGCATCATCCCAAAATTACATGTGCTTAAAATCTGTCATTTTATTTATTTCAGGAAATTTCATGAAAATATTTAATCTGCATATAACCTTTGGAGCTAGACATGTGTAAATTAGTATGGATAACCTTTTTGTAATGCTTATAGAATGGTCTAAATATGGAGAGAATTAGATAAGAGATTTTTAAGTTACAGGGGTTTAAAACTTTAGTATGTAAATATTTGTAAAACTTTGTGAAAGCCATGAAAAATATGGATGTTTGTATCTTCTCTGTTCTTGCATGCATAGAGTTAACATTTGACATGCATATCCATAGTCAGTGTGTCCTGGTGTCTCGCCACTCGCCTTGGAGGTCTTGCACCATTGCCCAGTGATGCTCCCTGGACACCGAGCCTCAGGTTCTGATGGGGGGGCAGCTGGGCCCCACCCTTGGGGGCAAGCCATGGGGGAACACCAGGGATGGTAAATCTCTGGAAACCAAGCCTTAGGCTCTGAAAGGTGGTAGCCGGGCCCACAACAGGTACCACACTGGGGAGCAAGCAAGGGGGGGGACATCGGGGTAGGTACATCCTGGAGGATGAATGACAGGGCTGGGGGAAGAGGTTGGGCCAATGTGGGCTGGTCTGGGGGAGTCTAAAAATAAAAAAAAGGATACTAAAGAAAAAAATGCGTTTTGAAATTCCACAGAAAAAAACATAATTCAGAAAAGCATTTCAGAAGCAGAGTTACCATTCCAGACAAATCTGGTTGGCAGAATGTTGCATTCCTCACAGCTTTACTGCTAACCAGTAATGTGCTTATAGTAAAGTAGTAGCCCTGCAGTTTCCATTGGGGTTACATTACAAAAGGTGAAGATATAAGGACAACCAATAAAGGATAACTCCTTGACTCTGTCCCTACTTGTGGACATTTCTGTGGGGCTCTGTGTGCTGTTGTGGCATCCCCCTGTGTTCTTCTGCTCTGACGTACCTGAATCCACAGACCCAGTGTAAATATACAGTAGATGTTCCTGGTGGACACCCTCCTTTCGAGCCATACGAGCTGCAGATTCCTAACGGGATGGGGCAACATAAAGAAAAAACAGTTATGCAAGAGACATGAGAGGCTACAGGTTTAGTATGGGTGCAGAGTATGCAGGAGATATTATAGTTCTGGTGTCTGTTATTCATTTATGTAAAAGAGTTGGCCAGGTACATCCTGGGGAATGGTAGACTGGGATAGTACAAATACACTAGATAATACAGCGACAGTAAAATGATAAGGTGTGCTACCCATAGCAGGTCAGACTAGGAATAGAATAAAATAAATTCCATAAAGGGGACCATTACAGCAACAGAACAAACACCCCAAATGGAACCATTGCACCTAATATTGGAAGCAGAAGGCAAGCAAATGGACAGCTCCTAGTGAGTGAATGCCAGTCTAGGGAGCCACGGAGGAGCAGTCACAGGAAACAGGGAGCAGTGCACTTGATTGCTTCTTCAGTGACCAACATGAGGAGGTGGTTTGAAGGAAAGGCGGGAGGCAGCTCCATGCAGAGGGGAGTCTCCATGAGAAGGCTTCTTTTCCAAGCAACCTATGATACCTGGGGGTAAAGAAGGAGCAGTGGTTGGAGTGTCTGAGGAGACAGGCCAAATGTGAGATAGGTATCATCAGAGAGGAGAGGTATTTCAGTGGGCTGTTAGACCAGTACTTACAGATCAAAAGGGCACAGTGCAAGTGTGGGTGGCTATCAGTAGATGGTAAAACAAGAAAGATTTACTCACTCTCCCTTTAAAAGACTCATTTTGAGTCAAAGCGCTGGAAGCATCTCACCATAGGCGATGAAATCTTGGCTCACCTGACTATGCTTTTGACGCTGTGATTTATTTTTTAACTTTACAAGTGAATCTGGCACTGTATGCAGTCTTTCTTGTTTAATGCCTGTTTCTTATACTGCACCCACCCTAGAGTGCCTGTTTATGTGTTGTTGCTATCAATGGATGGCTACCCAAGGGAGACACTGATGCTGCAGTGATGAGTCTGAGGTGAGACATTGAGGGTAAATCATAGAAACAGAGACTATTTCTTTTTTTTTACTTTATATTTATTAGTTTGCATTTAAACAGATGCAAATACATGAAACATCTTGGAAATATCATAATTGATACATACAGCAAGGAAATACGTTATTCCTATATATGCAGGATTAAAGTCTCTCCAAGCTAGTCCTAAAATTAAGGAGAAAAATCTAAAAAAAGACATATACCTTCTGAAAGTCACAGATTCTGTGTAGCTGTGGCCCAAGAACAGGTGGATATTTTGCCTAAAAATTGCTTCTCAAGTTTCATCTAAATTACCATACTCACAGAGCTTTGGGTCCACCTCCATACCTTAAAGAAAAAATAAACCCCTAAGAAGACTTTCAGACATCGAAGTTAAACACAGCTTGCATCAAAAATCCTAAAAGTTAAAGATAGACCTCGGGAGAGTACAGCTTAACTCTCCCGATGACTTGCAAAACATTCTTACTTAAGATATTGATGGCACTATGGCCACATTCTCATATATGACTACTTTACTACTAGCTTCAAAGACATGGCAAATCAGTTATAATAAACATTTTTAACAAAAAACATATATTTCTGGGTATTTTACCACTTTTTAATAACTAGCATTAGTAATCTAGTCCTAACTCAAAGGTAGGAGCTTAAAGTCCCTCAGTAAAGAAGAGAAACTGTCCCCAAATAGGCCTTTTTCAGGTTTCCTCCGAGGACTCATCTTCAGATGGTTGCTCCCGAATGTTGCTCTGGTGAGCCTCTACCCTAGCAGCCCATTTTCCAGCATCGGTTGGGTCAGCGAACAGAAACACTTTATATAGATGCATAATGCTCAGTTTAGCCGGGAAGAGAATTGCGTGAGGTATAACAAGGTCCCGGAGCTTTCGACGAACTCATACTAACATACTAAAATGCCAGCAGAATAGGCCTAACGGTCTTTTGAGTCTGCTCGATTGGTCAGCCCCCACCCTGGGTGCTGACCTTGCTGCCCCCTCGCCTTCTCTGGCTTCTCCTTCCCAGTTCTGGATATTCTTGCTGCATTGGATTTTGCTTCCAGAACCCTTCCCCTGTACCTGTCCCAGCCCCTCTTGAACCCCTCCACTGTCTCTGCCTCCACCAGCCCCCTAGGCAGTGCATTCCATGGCTCCACCACCCTCTCAGTGAAGTAGCACCTCCTCCTTTCTCCCCTGAATCTTCCCCCCTCCAGCTTCCACCCACGCCCTCTAGTGGCCTCCTCCTTCCTTCAAAGCACCCTGACTGTTCCTCCCCTATTTACCCTCTTCATGTACTTGAAGACTTCTATCATGTCCCCCCGGTCCCTTCTCTCTTCCAATGTGTAAATATTTAGCTCTTCGAGCCTCTCCTCATAGATCCTGTCCCCCAAGCCCCAAATCATTTTGGTTGCCCTCCTCTGGACCCTCTCCAGGAGTTTAATGTCCCTCTTTAAGTGTGGCCTCCAAAACTGCACGTAGTACTCAAGGTGTGGCCTCACCAAGCAGTTATACAGAGGGAGTATCACTTCCCTCCTTCTGGAGGTGATCCCCCTAACAATGCATCCCAGCATCCTGTTGGCCTTGGCTGCTGCCGTCCTACAAGTCTCCGAGTTGTTCATCTTGACATCCACCACCACCCCAGGTCCCTCTCAGCCATTGAGACTTGTAGCATTTCCCTCCAAGGGTGTACACTTGGCCCGGGTTTCTGGCCCCCAGGTGGAGTACCTTGCATTTCCCTGCATTGAACCTCAGCTTCCAGTTTCTAGACCATCTTTCCAGAGCCTTCAGGTCCCCCTGTAGGGCCACCCTCCATCAATTTTTTTCCGGTGGTACCAAGTAGAAAAGGAGAGATCCTGGAATAAGTGCACTGTGTGGTCTTGAACGCTAATCAGGCCCAGTCTTCTTGCTAGGCCCAGAATAGAGTCCCTGGTGCTCATACTGTCCGCTACGATCATAAGAACATGCAGTGCCTCTGTACCCTGCTTACCGCGTGGCCAAACTCTGTAAGCCTTTAGAAAGCGCCAGTCTGAAAAGTCTCCGTGGCCCCTAAACTGTTCCTGGATCCATTCT
This sequence comes from Neoceratodus forsteri, assembly GCA_016271365.2. NCBI lineage: Eukaryota > Metazoa > Chordata > Ceratodontiformes > Ceratodontidae > Neoceratodus > Neoceratodus forsteri. Next base: position 202,671,861 of record JADMNL010000030.1, read on the forward strand.
TTAAAGAAAAGCAGGGGGTGGTCTCCTTCTAACCCCTCCGGTAAGCTGATCATCCTAATATTGCTACTCCGTACTTGATTCTTTAACTGCTCGAGTCGATTATTGAGATGCCGTACCTCCTTCTGGCAACCCGCGTTTAAAGCATTGCATTTAGTCACCTGCTGCTCTAGATCTTCCACTGTATTAGATAACTGCTCAACAGATGTCTCAACTAAAGTGATCTTTCCTGCAAAACCATCCAGTTTTGTGTTCATGGCCGTTACTGAGGAAATCAAGGATTGTAGCTTATGGACTATCGTCTGTATAGTTTCTTCTCCCTCGCTGCTGGTAGTAGGCACTGACTTCGCCAAGTGCATCGTAGCACCAGATGCTGTATGGGCATGATCCTTCTTTTTGGGGTTGTCCATTCTAATCCTGGATAGCTGAACTACCGATGTAGGTCTTTTTTGTTGCTTAAATTGAGATGTAAAGTATAATTTTTCGTATTTTATTTTATTAATGATGCAGAGCTGCGCCTCCTGCATCTGTCTAGCTCAGGCTCCACAGTGCCTCCCCAACAGAGACTATTTTAGCAGAAAAAGTATCCAGTGGTCCATTCAGTCTGCCCACTTGCCTACCTAGCTACATGTTCTGCCTAACACTGAGTTAAACTCAAAGATCCAACAGCCCTCATGGCTGACTGTCACCCCTTCCCTAAATATCTCTTCCCCACTTCCATCTGTTTGACCCAATATTCCCTTATATCTGTCCCACCAAAATTTAAACCTTGCCACAGTCTTGGTTGCAGCACCCTCTCTGGGCAGTTTATTTATCCACCACCTGCTCCATTAAAAAAAAAACAACTTTTGCATATCCCTACTGAATTCCCTACCATCACCAGTGTCCCTAGTCACTGTGCACACATTCATTATAAATAAGCCCTTATCAACAGAAAGCATGATACAGGGGGTTCAGTCCTGTTAACACGGTATTTGAAGCAGCACGATAGACAATGATGTTACCATAGACGAACATAGAAGGATTGCTTTTTGAATGATCACCCATCTGGCTGCATTAGGAAAGCAAGCTTTGTTGCTGTGAAGAGTGCTATAGAACCTTAGAGAAGATGGTGTCAGTCTGGGTGGAGCAGTCTAATGATTGGTCTAGCCATACACCTAGGTTTTTGAAAGATGTGACATGGTTCAGGGGGAGCCATCACAGGTCTAAACAAAATCTAGCAAGAGCCAATATGGCTGCAAAATAATGGTATTGTGGGGAGTGAAAAATGTGCAAACTAGCAATTTTTGCACTAACCACTGAGCCACCTAACTGCACTTTCTAATTGTTGTGATATACACACACACTGACTAACATATATACACACATATGCATATATATTTCAGTGTAACATACTGTCTACTCACATTTTTACAGATTAAAAAAAAAAAGACATTGAGTGATGGTTTTCTTCTTTTCAATCTCCAAGGGGCATCAGAGGGCGGGGGGTTGCCACTAGACACCTCATTTAACTCAGCAATGAAATTTGTAACCCCTAGGCAGCACTACTCCTAGAGTTACTACCCCTGCCTTGCCAGCTGAAACAAGGTTGAGGGGCCTGGGTTCGCAAAATTGCATTAAAACTGGTTCTTTTCCAAAATATTACAAATGACACGGTGCCTCCGCCCAGAGTTGAACTTTAAGTGGGCTAGCTGTAACCTGATACAACCCCCTGGGGTGTCGTACCACCCACTGTAACCATTTGCCACCCCCACACAGTACCCAATAAACATCTCCCCACATTTCAATACCTGTACCATTTATTGACTTGATCCTAATAATATGCTCACAACACAATTATCTGCAAAACAACAACAATTTATTTATTTATTTACAGGGGGGACAGGGCTCAGTAATGGGGGAACAGAGGAGCAGAGGTTATGCAGGCAGTATATACAATATTTACATTGAATTAGTTTAGATTGATTTGTGCTGGTGAAAACCCTCCAGCTGGGTAGATGCATTGTTATGCAGCTCAATATGCAATCAACATTATGCCAACTTTAAGATGACCCACGGCCTGGCTATCTAAATTGCTTAAATATCAGATGACACACAATATTATTTTGCCTGCACTGGTACTAGTTCCCCAAATTTGTATTGGAACCCCCGTAATTCCAATATTTAAACCTGGGTACCCAGTTACCAAAAGTCCCTTGAGGGTGCAGGCCTGTTGGACATTGCAGCTGTACTTTGGTTGGCTTAATTAGAAGAATTAGAGACATGTCACTTGATTTTAGAACATCAGACGCTGTAACTATGTACAGTCGGTTGAAGGTATGTGGGGGGGCCTGCATGTTGCGAGCTGAGACAATGATCCAATGTAACCAGCCAATTACATAGGCTTGGGTCCAATCCATAATTCTGAACATCCAGTACATTTATATGTTTTGGTACATTCAACACATTTATATTCTAGACACTTTTGGGACATTTAAATAATAATAATAATAAAATTTATTTAATTGAGCACCTTTCAAAATTTCAAGGCACTGTACAGCAAGAACAAACATAAAAGCATTTTCAAATACATTCAAAGATCAAATATAAACATATATTCCAATACAATAGTATAAAATCAGAACAAAGAAGGAAACGCCTTTTCCCATAAAAAGGTCTTTAGTGCCTGCTTAAAACTCCCCACCGTCGTACATTCCCAGAGCTGACGGGGCAGAGAATTCCAGAGGATAGGTGCAGCAAATCCAAACGCACGGGCACCAGATGACTTCAGATTTACCCTCGGAATCTCCAGCAACCCCTCGTCAGCTAAGCGGAGCTGTCGCAGAGGGGTGTAAGGCACCAGGAGCTCTTTCAAGTAGTCAGGACCCAGACCGTGTAGGGCTTTGTCGGTCAAAAGACCCACTTTAACGGTGATCCGCCACTGTATTGGCAACCAGTGCAGAGCACAGGAGTAATATGAACTTCAGAAGCCCTGTCACTGACATGTCGCATTTCTGCACCTAGCTGCAAGCGGCGGATAGCAACCCAGGAAGTCCTAGATAAAGGGAGTTACAGTAATCAAGGCGTGAGGTCACGAAGGCATGGACCAAGACTGGCAGGTCACTGGGTGGAACAAGATGTCTAATCCTGGCAATGTTCCTAAGATGGAATAAGGCCAGCTTGACGACTGAAGACACCTGATGATGGAGGGTCAGACCAGCGTGAAGCTCCACTCCCAGGTTACGCACCCGTTCAGAGGTGAGGATCTGATCCACCCCCAGGATTAATCCAGAGGGGAGACCAGTCCTCAATCCCTCTACCGTGCGACCTAGGTCCACAACCATAACCTCAGTCTTTCCTGGGTTCAACTTTAAACCTCTGGAATTCATCCAATCTTGGATGTCTGTGAGGCAGTTGTTCAGTACTGAGATAGCACTAACCTGGTCAGGTGCAAAAGACAGGTAGAGCGGGATATCATCAGCATAGCAGTGAAACCTCAGCTCATACCAGCTTACAATGTCTCTGAGGGGTAGCATATATACTGCAAATAACATGGGGGAAAGCACCAAGCCCTGAGGCACCCCGCATGGCAGAGAGAAGGCCCCAGATGAAAACAAACCCAAGACCACTCTCTGCATTCTCCCTTCGAGGAACGATGAAAACCATCTGAGGACTGTACTCAACAGCCCACAAATGGACCTCAGGTGTTCGAGCAGAAGCCCATGATCCACAGTATCAAAAGCTGATGATAGATCAAGGAGAACCAAGATAGAACGGTGTCTCCGATCTCTCTACATCAGGAGATCAGTGAGCACCCGAACCAGAGCAGTTTCGGTACTATGCCTCTTATGAAAACCAGACCAGGTATAGCTTCTTCAACCAGGGGTGAGCATAGCCACCCTGGTCCTTTTATACTTGAATCTGAGGGTACTTGTTCCCAAATCTAGGGGGACCCTGTTTTTTCACATTTACATCCAGACAAATTGCTTCAACAATACATTTCTCTGTTTGAGCAACTTGAGTATTTAAGGCAGTCATTTCCAATTTTAAACAGTCATTTCCAATTCAGACTTGAGGTCTCAGTCCCAATGTGTCACATGGTTGAAGTTTACAGCTCCACCGGACATTCTGACCAAACTATTTAATCAAATACTGGACCTCACAGGCAAAGTCTGGATGAGCCCTGGTTCTGAATGCTTCCCTTCCAGTCCTGTAGGCTCCAAGCAGATAAACACATATCATTACATTTACAGTATATGTAAGCTGTACCATGCCGGGTCCTTAAAGGCATTCAGGTACACCTGCGCTGGGCAAGGCTTAGGTGCAGCAGATGCAAGATGTAGACCAAATGAGCAGTGTTAAACAGCAACAGTCTCTAGTGCATTGGCAGCCTCATTAAGCATTTTCTTTCTTTCCTGCACGGGGTTCAACAGTACTCAGTCAGGCTCCTTGTGGTAGGATTTCCATCATAAAGGCTCTGAATTCTTCAATTCTCTCACCACTGAGGCAGGAGCAGCTCTCTCATAGCTGGCTTATTGTCATAAGGTTACAGGTCCATGCTTTTCCGAAGCATGGAAGAAAGGGCTAGTACCTGGAGGACATTTTGGCAACCACCAGGTTAACAGGTTTTGCATTACCTAAATTACATTAACTTTACTGCAAAGAGGTCAGAACCCCCATGTGGGTGGAGGGGCTTACACTGGATCATCAAGCCCAGTTGCATGGCGGGCAGCCAGAGCCACCAACCCTGTGGGGGTTCATGCTTGAATCTGGAATCTGCTGAAAAACAGTCTTTTATGAAGCTGTCCTGAGGCCCCCTGTTAGCTGATGCTATCGGTTGCTTTGCCTCTGACTGGCTAGAAGGCTTGTCAATCAGGAAAATGAATTATTCATTAAGCCTCCTTGATGCACAGTTGGTTTACTGTTTTGGCACCTGAAATTAGGTCCCTGCAGTTCCCCATGAGCACTTGGTAGTTTCCCATGAGCTTTGGCAAATATTCCTGTAGTCCTGGCTTTAAAATCCTAGATTTCTGATTGGCTGTGGCTGCTTTGTAATGGCTGCTGAACACACAGTCCCTTAAGCAGAATCAGTACAGTCCCCAGATAAAGTCCTGGTGCAGCCAGAATAAATAAAATATTTGCCCAAATGCCCCACAGTTCAATAGCCACTGGTGTGACCTTTAAGTAGCAGCCCAGCATTTGTATTTCCCTCAGTCCATTTGCCTCTCACTGCTGCCAATATGTAATGCCCACTGTTTGCAGCAGGCAGGCTATCTTATTTGAGTCCCAACATTATACTGGTGCAGCCAGGTTATTTATTTTTTTAAGCACTTTGCCCCTTCGCACATTTATTCCCAAACCGTTACCACAACAGTTGCATTATTTATTTACAGTTATTTCTTTTTACTCTTTGGTGGTTGCCGAAACCTGCTACCCTGAGGGCAGAAGCACCCTCATTAATATTCTTGAGTGATCGGGCTCATTAATATTCATGAGTCCCGATCTTAGTCACCTCGTGGATCTCTTTAAATATTTAAACAAATGGGCTCTCAGGGCCTGTGCCATGGTCACCGAGTCCCACTTAACTGGTTGGGACACCGGGACCGCCGGGCACTCCACGGTTTGATCACAAGTCAGGCAATCACAAGATCAAAGGCGCTGCTCGCACCTGCGCGATCCCTGCTGCACCAGAGTGCACTGGCAGCACAGGAGGTCATGGTTTGAATTCTGAAGCCCCACAGGGCTGGATTTAACATGGGGCTGCTATTTGGGGCACCAGAGGGCACAACAAGACTCGGGCCAGAGCGGGGACCAGGAAAAAAATAGTAGGCTTTCACGGGCGCTTTGGAGGAAATCAGAAACAGGAGCTATTGGGCAAAAGGTAAGCCCCAATTTGGTGGGGGGGGGGGTTAAACATGCATAAGGCTGAAACGGATCTAGATAGTGGGGGGAATGTAGACTAGCAATTTTGCACTAACCACTGAGCCACCTAACTGCACTTTCTAATTGTTGTGACACACACACACACACACTGACTAATACATATACACATATATGCATATATATTCCAGTATAGCATAGCAGTGCACTGTCTACACACACAGAGCATTGCTAAACACACATTAACACACATACACTGCCTTATATGGCATTTATTTACGTATACATCTAACCCTAACGTTTACTGTATTTTGGATAATCACTGTGTTTTGCACTAACTCATTGTGCTAATCTATGGCATGACTGGGTAACTAAGGTAGAGGGCCAGGGAGATGCAGTGGATGTGGCCTATCTGGGCTTTATTGGGAACATTGCAGAGGGACTGGAGGGAAAGATATGTCTCTTTGCAGATGATACAAAGGTATGCAACAGGATGGACATGCCGAGGTGGGGGGTTGAAAGAATGAGGGAAGACCTTAAAAAGCTAGAGAAATGGTCTGAAGCATGGCAGCTGGGATTCAATGCAAATAAGTCCAGGATCAGTGCAGGTGCAACAATAAAGTAAGTTTTGTGTAGACTGTATTATAATAATATGAAAGAAATAACACAGCAGAGTTGCAGTTAGATGGTATTAATGGGAGAGAGAAAACCATATAGATTAGATATTAAGTTTTCAGTGCAACACAAAGTTATAGATAGAAAATGTTTAAATAGTGCAAGCTTGAATATTCACAAATAATATTGATAAATGAACACATAGTTACAGACAGAAACATGTTCACACAGTGCCAGCACTGAAAATGAAATTGTAGTGTGTCTTTCAGTTTCTCTAGTCTTTAAAGTAAGACTTCAACATTGAATGTTTTATGACCTTGTATATCTGCTTATCATTCCTTTTGTGGCTTTTGACCTTAACACTGCTACATCTTCTCTGTACTGCTATGCTTCCCAGATAATTATTTCTCTAAAATCGTGGCATTCATGTATAGAGTGAAACTGTTTTTCTTTTGGAAGGCCTGCTATGAAATCACCTATTTTGTGCATCTCAGTGCAACACAAGTATGAGGAAAAAGTTAGAAAGAGAGGAGATATCAATCTCAATTACAGCTGAAAGGCTGAATACGTTGACATGTTCATGAGCTATAAATTTTTTCTTGAAAGAGAATTCTACCCACACTGATCAAAATAGTGCTTTCAAGGCTGCTCAGCTCAAATGAACACAGCAGACTGCTTGCTTCATCCGTTGGATATCTGGATAGCTCCCTTCCTCTATTGTCATAGCAAGATGTCAGTAGCGCTATGCCCACTGCAGCCGTAAAAAGCTGCTGATGCCTCTTTGGAGAGTTTGGAAAACATAGTATTCAGACACTGATCAGCTTGTATTTCATTTATCTGCTATACATTTCTCCTTCCTCATGTTTATTACTAAGGAAATTTGCACAGAAACAGGATCTTTATCTGTTTGTGTTGACCTACTCTGCAGTTTATTCCTCAGTGGAAGTCATCCCTTATAGAAATATAAGTGCACAGCAAGCAAACTGCAGATATGCTGCACACTTGTGTTTCAGTAGGGGATAAGCCTCTGTTGTGAGTTCACAGTCTGTTGCCGTGGAAATAACTGTGATGTCACAAGCAAAGTATTATGTCATGAGATGAGGAATAAGAAACAGGAGCAGATGAACTCTCAAATAAAAAAGATCCTGTTTTCATTTATATGACCTAAGTGATAAATAATGGGGCAAAGCCATGCAGAACTAATCTGAAATATAAGTTGCATGGTGTCCAAATATGTTTTTAAAAGTGCTCCTGGAGGTGTTGTCTGCACTTTAAGTAGAGGACCAGCTTAAGTTTGGTACTGCAGGTCATAGCCACAATTTGTTGGGCATTCAGGGTCAGCTGGTTTAACTGAAGCTGTCACTGAATGCCCTCTACGTCAGACTGCAAACTGGTTTTAATGGAGGAAATGTCAGAACTACTGGCAAACGGAACTGTGTCATCTGGATATATGAGTATGCAGGACAAGAAACAAGTTGAGGGTAGGTTATTTAGGAATACTGGAAGGAGAATGTGGCCAAGGGTGGAATCTTGAGGGCCCCACATGTCAGTGTTCAAGTGCAGTGATGTCAGAGAGAGAAACAGTGACACAAAATATTGCTTGCTGGCTGGTCCACTGACATAGTGGCAGAGTTGCCACCTGCTGCTGACCTGGGTTTGTATCCCAAGCCTGCACGTGTTGGAGGGATGGTACATGGAGGACTGAGCATCCCATAGGATGCTCTGGGGTGGGCGGGCAAGGCCTCCTGCTGCTATACTGCAGCCTGGGTGACCACAGGTTGCAAAGCAGCTTGAACACACAGGTGCTCTGGACTGTACAAGGAGTGGACACTAGTGTGTCAGGCATGCCTGAACCTTGTGCATTGCATGCTCAGTCTAGGAGATGGTAGAAAACAAGAAAGGGATTAGATAGGATGAGTCCTGGGCCTTCTTCTGTCCTCAGTATTCTATGATTCTATAAAAAGGGCACCCACAGACTGGACAGATGAAGTCTGGCTCAGATCCCCTCTGTGCACTCTCCTGGATATCTATCTCCACCCCTGGAATGATCTTGGGTGCCTCCATTTCTCAGAAGTGACTGGATATCAGGCCAACACCTTCCATGGTGCACAAGGGAGTGCTCCACCTCAGCGGAATTTGGGGAACCAGCTCAGGAAAAGCTCTGTTAACCTGAGATCCTAGGAAGTCTGCTCTGGAGAAGTGCTGTGGCCAGGTAAATGAACTATCGATATTACAATATCAGTGCATTAGGGGGAAGCTGACACAGAGCACCAGAGCTACATGGAAGGCAGAATTTTACTAGCAGGATTCACGAAGAATGGCAATTTCACTTCCAAAATGCTTTTTGGAATTTAGTTTTTCATTCCCTGGAGTTTTAAAAGCATTTCTGTCTAAACCACAGAGCGATATTTTGCAGATTACGTAATCTGCAGTGTATTATTCTGTTGTTTGCAGAAAATAAATCTGCAATTAAAGGATCACTTTCAACCCCCTAGGCCACAAAGTGTCTTGAGTTTAAAAAAACAAATGTTATTGCTCACATTCTATAGAGACTGTTGATGTAGCTGGTACTTTGATTCTGATTCTGTTTTTTTTTTTTTTTTTAAAGTGAACAACAGACCGCTCACCATTCCAGTGTTAGCACACAAAGACGTTTTTGTTTACAGTCCTTGATCAACTCTCACTGCATCATTCCTGGACTTAGAAACCCCCCATCACAGTCTAGTCACTCGTGATTCAGTGGGAGGAGTGTAGACCACTGCATCACGATGAGCTGCACTATTTGGGGGTGTTCTGAATGTTTAGGAAGAATGTAATAAGAAAAGATCAAGGGTTTAAAAATAAAACAAAACAAAGTTTGATATAATTACACCATCAGCACGGATTTCAGTTCTACTAAGAAAGAAGCAGACAAAAAAACAGAAGCAGCAATACATTTGAGAGGGCACGGGGTCATAATGTCACAGACAATACCGTGTATATGACCACCACACATAAGGAAACAGCATGCAAAAATGATAGACCGCTGTTCTTTTGTTTTGCGTGGGACTTCGCCACCCACACCCCCACACCTCCTGGAACTAATATAAGCAACTCTGAGGGGGTGTGGACACTGGGGAAAGAAATAAAAAATTAACCCTTAAAAGATTCCCTACCAGGGAATCAAACTCCGATTTCCCCAACCCACGCACTGCAGGGGCAGGTGCTCTAGCCATTCCACCATGGGAGCGGCTCAACTGAGCACCAGACTGGCACTGGCTAAATACACTTCCTCCTTCCTGGTGAGTGACAGGCGATAGTGATAGTATCACATTGCTGATATTCCCCTGTCACTCTACTCCCCTACGCACTACCTGTAATGCACTCCTGCTCTGCGTGGATTGGGGTGCGCGGTTATCACACGGTACCATTTCAGAGAAGGTAAGCAATCATAAAATGTGGGATTCAGTTAGAAAGTATATCATGCAAAAAGAGTTGACAGAGTCCCTTTGACACACTGTAAACTGCATTACACCATTTCCCAGTTTCTGTCAACTGCGGATTACTATCTGCAGTTTTGAAAAAAACTCTGCTATTACAATTTCGCTTCCCGTGGAATTCCCTGGAATTTCGGTAGAAGCAGAACCACAGCTCTGCTGAGCAGCTTATTCACGAGGAATAAGACACACCAAGGTGTGGTTTTTGGATCATAAGAGCACACCCCCGTTGCATAATGAGGCATGAGGTGCTTGTGCCAAGGGCCTTTAGCACCTGGGAAGTGTTCTTATCAGCCTATCAACCACATCTCGAAGTGTCTTATGTTGCTTGTAAAATATGTCCACAGTAAAAAAAATCACTATAAAATTCACAAATCTAAATGAAAAGTGATAAAAAGTGTAAAAACATATTCTTAATAGAAAAGTAGGCCTCACTGTTGAATGAAAAAGTCACTAGAGGGAGTTAATGTCTGTCTTTCCCCCCTTCCACACACAAACATTCTCAATAATGTATTTCTTTTAGGTTTGCCCCTCCCCACACACTCCATCACCTTCAGGAGTGTATTTCTTTTGAATGTTTCTTTCTTAGGCTGTCTTTTGTGAGTGTGAGTGAGCATGTCCCTTATCGGCTGCCATGCTTAACGCTTTTCTCCAAGTGGCTTCCTGATATCAGCATGCTATGAGTAACTCGCTGCCAACTTGGGGTTACATAACGCAAAAGCTGTCATGTTTTACATTATTTAAAAACTGTTTAAGAAATGGAGGCTTAAAACAGTTGATTGATGAGTGGGTCTTTGATGTAATTTGAAAGCCATGTCCTAGCAGTATGTGCGATGCTCACTGGAACGTGGGTGACTCTTTGTCAACCGGAGCATCAGAGGTCATAGAAGTAATGTGGATAGTACACTGATGTGCACTTTGCTACAGTTAGAGACAGTGTACTGGGGGGGGGGGTTCTCCAGCTCGGCCATTTAAGCACAGGAAAATAATGGCTGCCACTTTCACTTTTAAAAATTCAGAGGTTGGCACAATGATCTCTGTTGTGGTGAGTTCTGAGTGACTGAAGAGGTACCAGCTGATACAGTATGCACTGATAAGGACATGGCCAAAGGTACCTCTCAGCCAGTGAGGACACAGAAAGCTCCCAACCTATTTTATAATCACAGTTATCCCATCCCATATTTCCACTGCTGAAGATGATGGCGTTTCTGATTTTGCCCATTTGTTCCTAATTTGTGTGCCAGGGCACTGAGAGGTATAGTTGGGTCTCCTGAACATTGTAGTGCAGTTTGGCCTTGATACCCAGTGGGGAGAGGTGTGCTTTCCATATGCCTTTGTGGCCACTGATTTTTAGTTCTCAGGTGACTGTTGATGAATATCGGGAATTTTTCTTCATTGCTTATAGTGTTCAGTTATTTCTGTTATAGACGAAAATATGATTCTGGTGCCTGGGTTTTTGGTTGCATTCAACAGCAGGATGAAAGCAGAAAACTGCGCTTCCCTGGAGGCAGAAATGTGTTGCCTGTCAAAGCCTTTGTGCATGTTATTTACATCTGACAAAAACTCTAGAAATAGTTTTTTGAGAGAAGATATTGGTACAAAAATCCCATGATAAGGTTGAGCTTGGGGCTGTGTAGAGGGTGTTAAACCTATGAAACAGGTTCCCAAAGGAAGGGATGCAACAGGGAGTGTTGAAGCTTTTAAGGAAATTTTACACACAGGTTTCCCTGCTGAAAGGATCGTTACCTGTGTAGTGCCGTTGCAGTCTGTTCTGTTGTGCCTTCAGTTTACACGTGTAACCCCTAGATGGCGCTATCCCAGGGGCTACTACCCCTGCCTGATTTGCCACTAACAGGTTGAGGGGCCTGGATCCAATGGCGGGTGCCTCCACCCAGAGGTCAGGGTTTGCAATAGTTAAACTAACTTGGTCACAGCCCTCTGGGACACTGCAACCCCCTTTCTTCCCACTAGTGGCCCACACATATATCAGAATTACCTTCACAGTATACACTTACCCCAGGTCTGGTTCCGGCACTGGGACCTCCTGTGAAATGAGATACAGTGCAACAATCACAGTACAGTACTTTAACATAGACAAATACCTCAGGCAGTATAACTTTGCTGAAACAAAGCAGCTCTGATTTATTTGAGGATATAACAAGGACAGGGAAATCAGGTTAATTAGCTTATCACTCTAATAATCTACCTATGGCTCTGTGCACAGGCCTATCCTATCGAGTTACTGTCCCTGGGTACCCCAAGCCTAGTAGCTAGTCAAACCGTGGCAGCTGGTAGGGGCCCTTTCACACAGAAAAGGAGAATTAAACAGTCAGCAGTACAGTAATTCCATTTGGATTTAATGTGGCAATTCAACAGGGAGCGACCCTGAATTAGTACTCACGACCTCCAAATAAGATAGGGTCCTTCAATGTCAGCAGGGCTCACTTGAGGTACACAAACCTCTTCACATTTATATAAAAGAAAGCACTATACCAGGCAGGCTGCATCTGTATCGATCGCAATTACTTGCACAATACCGGAGAACCACAGCAGATTCAGTTCTGACAGACCGAGTGCAATTTTCAGCAATTCTTCCAGTCTTCTACAGGGTGAGCCTGGTTTCTACTCTTCAGAGATCCTTTGATTCTTTTCACAGGACGGATTAGTCCTAACAAGCTGCAGACCGGAACTCTGGGCCTTACACACGTTTTTTTGACTAAAACTGCACACTGAAAAAGCACAGGGCTCCTTCCTTCTTCACTGCCAAAGCTCAACTCAAACTCCAACCGACAAAACGGGCATTTCCTTTGAGTTCCTCCCAGTTCTTGACTGGATTGGCTGTCACTCACAATAGACTGCTGCTGTTGGTCCAAAAGGCACTGAAGTCTAAACTACATCTCCCAGAGTCACTGCCCATACAATCCTCTTGTGGCTGGCTCAGATTATGAGTCCAAGTTCTGATTAGTCCAAGGCACCATTTTAGAGCTAGCTTACCCCACACTGATTGGTCCAGTTCAGCAGTTCAAAACTAGAATGGGGAACTAGCAGACACAGTTCTGACTGCAAAGAAAGCAGGTTAGACAAACTGTAATTTCATTATTACTCTAAATAATTTCTGGCAAACAGTTACATCTTTCAGATAGGTTCCTTTGCACTCCTAGTGACTGCAAAATGAAGTGAATTGGCAGCAGCTCGAGTGGTACTCAGAGAACACACAGTCCCCCATACAACTAATTATGTCTGCAAGCAGACAGCTCTTAAAGAGACAGTACCAGAGGCTCTAAAAACACTCACTGATAAATGGCTTAAATGCCAAACACCATTCAGGCTTGGAGCATTCAAGCAAGCTCCTGGAAGTCTTTTGGGAACCCCCATTTGCAGGGGGGTTACACACGCACAGCAACATGTCGGCACACCCTGTCCCACGGTTCCTATCGGAGCAATATCTTGCATGAGAGTTAGTGCATGGGACACGCAGCTGCCGGAATGGCCTTTTCACACTGCGAGATGCAACGGAAGATATCGGGATGAACCACGCCAACCATGGAATGCGGTTCAGATCAGCATTCGCCTTGAATCGGAAGGAGTGCAATGTACACGACAGTGGATGGAACGGTAAACTAGTTCTGTAACTGTCACTCCATTACACAACTGGTAGTGTAAAAGTGCCTTTAAACTCAAGTTGCATCAATTCCTCATGGAGAGTAGCATTCCTGGGAACAGCATTTATTTCACAGGAGAAGTGAGGATCACAAGATGCATACCTCACAGCAGCATTAGCATATCTGAGAGACAAGCTGATCACTTGGCTCAGGCTCCTAAAGGGTCTGTCACTGGTTGCTTTCCTCTTCCTAGAAACAAAATCCATAAAAAAAATTTCCAATTGTTTAACCAGGAGTGGCACACTGAGCTGAAAGCTTGTTTACAGGTGCAACCTGGGAGCACAGGGAAGTTAGGTGACTTGTTCAGGGTCACACAGTATGCAAGTGGAGGCTGTGGGATTCAAACCCAGATCTCCAGATTTGCAGCTTAGAGCCTTAAACCACTGTGCTATACAACCTCCCTATTTCCTGGCAGCATGTCCCATTAAGCAGTGGCTACATGGGTTTGACTGTCAGAACACTAATAGAACTGTTGCTCACAATGCTGGTACACGGGTTTGGGAACAAGACCTGGTCACTGGGGCCGGCAGGGGGGAGGAGGATTAACTATCTCAGGGGACACTTTCCTCTTCCTGGGAGGAAGGGGTGCTGCCTCTGAAGCAATACTACCCCCTGTGGGACCTCAGGTGGTAATGCAGTGGAGGGTGCTGGCTGGATTCTGCGCTGCCACGCCTTGCATGCACATGCTCTTGGATTCCCCAGTGTGCCAACATCATTAGATTGTGGGAGCACAAACCACGAAGAAACCCCAGTGCAGTGCAGGGTGATGAGACACACTTGAGGTCTGGCCTGACTGACTAGCCACCCTACTCTGGAGGTCCTCATCTAGGAGGGCCAACACTTTTCCCTTGGTGGCCACCCAGGTAAGCCCTGCCTCAAAGGATGAGTCAGAGCACTGGCATGGATAGCGCACCTGAGAAGGTCAGGTATAGAGGTGGGGGCATAAACAATAAATGTAAAAAAATGGCTGCTCAGCTTTTTGAAATAATGTTTAATGCTGCAGCTGCCTGGGTGGCAGGTGGGTGACTACCATGGATCCCTACTCGTTTTTATATTATCATTTCCTTTCTGTCTATCTAAAGTTAAACCTATATATGCATTTTCTTAACAGCTATCCATAAAACATAAACAAACAGAAGAGCGAAAGAAATAAGTGCCTCAGCTGGGACTTGAACACAGGCTACCTGATATACCATTCCAGTTGAGCTACCAGCTGCACCAGCAAAGCAACTGGAAACTGAGACATCCAGAAGCACCTTCCTCTTTCTCTAATGCACAGCCTGGTGCTGCACAGATAATTACATTTTCAATCACAAGGGTGTGGTGTGCACATTTTATGGAACCCAAACAACAGAAGATAGAAAGAAATAAGTGCCTTTGCTTAAAATCTGCACACAGCATCCTTGGTGGTGCAGCTGGTAGCTCAAATGGAATGGTATTTGGGCAGCCTGGGTTCAAGTCCCAGATGAGGCACTTATTTCTTTCTTCTTTTTGTTTGTGTTCTATAAAATGTGCACACTGAAACAAAGAAACATAGAAACATAGAAGTTGTCAGCAGATAAGGAGCTTTTAGCCAAGCCAGTCTACCCAGGTTTCCCTGCCTACTATGCCACTGCAGGCCCTACTCAATCTCCAGTCATCTCCTCCCCTTGTCTTACTACCAAGATCCCCTTGTATCTATCCCATGCATGCTTGAATCCCATCACGTCTGCTGGAAGGCTATTCCAGGCATCCACCACCCTCTCCATGAAGAAGTATTTCCTCACATTTCCCCTGAACCTCCCCCCAACATCATAGCGTGATCTTTTGTCCTCGAATTTCTTTTTCTATGGAAAATGTTAGCTTCCTGCACATTTTTAATACCTGTTAGGTATTTGAATGTTTGTATCCTATCCCCCCTTTTCCTCCTCTCCGGCAGAGAGTACATATTCAGTTCCTTGAGTCTCTCCTCATAGGACATTTGATGCACTGCACCCTTGTGATTGAAATATTCATAAAACATGCCTAAAGCTTTGTAGGTATTAATATTCTATTGTTTGTAGGACACTGACTCTGCATGGCAGTTATCTTTCACTTGGTCAATTCTTTTCTTGCGTAGCCAAACCAACATTTAAGAAACTAAGCAAGCCATAAGCTTACATGAATATTCTCCTCCCCATTATCTAATATACATATATATATATATATATATATATATATATGTACAGTATATGTATATTTACACACACACACCCACATACAGAGATACTGTACATAGACTGTGGTGGCAGATAAGGGCCACTGGGCCCACTCAGTCTGCCCTACAGTGTATCTTTTGTTTTTGTTAATTTTTATTTCCCAGACCCTGCTTAATCCATGTAGCAATCTCTACTCCCCTTTACCCTATCCCCACAGTTCCCTTATGCCTATCCCAGGCATTTTTTAATCTGATTACTGTTTTTGCCCCCACTAGCTCCTCTGAAAAGCTATTCCAGGTATCCACCACCCTTTCTGTGAAAAAGTGCTTCCTTATATCCCTCCTGAATTTACCCCCCCTTCCAGCTTCATATCATACCCTCTTGTTATAGAGCACCTTTTTCTCTGAAAGATACTCTCCTCGTATACCATATTAACCCCTGCAAGGTAGCTAAAGGTTTCTATCATGCCCCCTTCCCCCCCTCCAGGGTGTACATATTCAGCTTCTTAAGCCTTTGCGAAACATAGCACATTTGTTAAAAGTTGAAAGTATAATTATACCATATAGTAGTTCTTGCTTATTTTATATTAAGTGTTCTAAATGAGAAGGTAATGATTTGTTGCATGTAATTTGCTTACTTTACATGTTAATATTCTAATACTTTCCTTGGAACAGCAGGGCATGCAGAAGGAATCTGTTTCCAGTGAATATTCATTTATTTTTTGAGTGTATGTATGTATATTATGCATACACATATATAGCCCTCCCCACTCTCAGCATCCTATGTAATGTACCCCTATGTCTGTCCCATGCATGCCTGAAGCCCCAGCTGTTTTGTCCTCCACCACTTCTGCTGGCAATCTGTTCCAGGCATTGGCAGCCTTTCAGTGAAGAAATACTTTCTCTAATCACTCTTGGATCTCCCCTCCCCCATTTAATTGCATGCCCCTAGTCCTGGTGCCTGTTCTCATTTGAAAGAGACTTCCACCTGCACTCTATTTAAGACAGAGTTAATAACAGATAAATAGAGTTTAAGTGGTTAATTGGTTGCTGATCTATTAATGGAGTACCATCGAATATGGGCAATTATCTGTAACAACCCACTCCTACCAGCAGGAGAGAGGACTTGTTTACCATAGAGATGACTGACTGGTAGAGCCTCTAACAGCCAGTGAGTAAAGCTAGAGTGCCAGTTTTTGGGGTACTTGGAGAAGTGTATTAAAATGGCAGAGTCATAGGGTACAGGTGTGCCTTTGGGGCACCCTTGCCTCAGGTCATTTGCCCACCCAGCTGAGGAGGCAAGGGCCCCCTAACTTGAAGTAGCTGTCTGTGGATTTGAACAGTTAAACTTATTGTCTTGTCATCTGGTAGCCTTCAGGAGGAATAGCTTCTCAGTGCATAGTTCCCAAGCTGGCATAGTGGAAGACAATCAGAGATATATAGGGATAGTTTTTTGATAATAGACACTAGGACAGCAGTGATGACTCTGGGGATTTGGAGCCTGAATGCCAATTAGTGAAGATTGCCATTAATTCTGGGGGAGTGTACGAGAGACATCAGGAGGGAGGGAGCATCCCAAGGGGCTGCCCCTCAAGGGAGGTCCCTGGTGACTTGTGGTGCATGGAGGATCTCATCACAGCAGCTATTCTTCACTTGGGGGAAGGGGATTTTGGCCCTGTGCCTGAAAGCTGCTGCTAGCTGTGCTGAAGAGTGATTGCTCTGGTGACAGAAGTTGAGCTGCTGAAACAGGTAAGAGATGGACTTACTATTTTCTGGGGAATCCCAAGCTGGGATGGATATCAGATGCTGCCTCTGGAAGAGGGCCTATGAAAACTGCCAGCTGCTAGCAGAAGGCAGGCTGGAATGCCTGAGTTAAAGTCCCCACAGTGGCAGTGCCTCCTGCATACCAGCTACACTTACACCATGGTGTCAGGTTAGTATGTGAGAAATTGATTGAATCCAATGTGTATCTCAAGGTGAGAGATCTGTTACATTTGGAAGGCAGAGTAGGAAGGCTCTGTCCTGAGGTATAACCTCACTCACAGTTAGACAGCAAGGGATAAGGAGCATCACGGGGCTCCACTGAGAGACGCGTAAAGGGCACGACCTTTGTTAAGGCATCTGAGGTTCTGACTTATGTCTGGAGACTGGATCTAGCCTGTCTTTGCGGTGCTGACAAGGAAACTGTTTCAGAAACTGTGTTCCCAGGTGTGTAACTGTAAATCTGTTTGTAGACCTGACAACAACCATCACATGTCAGAGTGATTTATTTCTGGTCTAACAGAATGAGCACTGAGTAAAAGCCCATCCAGGAGTGAATGGGAAGCAGATGAAAGGGACATGTTAAATAGTTAGAGACACCATGCAATTATTTCTAGCAGGAGACACTTCTGCCGAGCAATTATCATCTACACCAGGCATGAAGGGTACCCCTGAGACTATGGCCCACTGATAGGCCTTTACGTGATGCCAAGAGAGGGTTATCATATGGCATCAGCCCTTTGCATAAAGTACAGTAACACCAGCCACTGCTACAGTAAATGGGCTCCTTGGATTGTCTGCCACCAAGCTGGGGAGTTGGGAGACCAGAGGAGACTGGAAAGAGTAGGTGTACATATCTAATGGGTTTTTCTATGGGAACTGGAGCCCAACTAACTCATCTATCTCCCTGTCTGTTTGTCTGTCTGTCGATCTGTTCATCTATCTATCTATCTATCTATCTATCTATCTATCTATCTATCTATCTATCGTCACTGCAAAAATACTACACTAGCTAGGGTATAAGCACAAAGTGTCAAAAGTAGGGAAATGAGAGGTAAGGTTAAAAAGTCCCTTGGGTCTTATTGAAGCTATGGCTTGGCATTCCTTAGGGTTTAAATTATTGCACAATGCATTGTTGATATTGCTGTAACTTTGGCACTGTCTTTCTAGGCACAGAAAAATACTCATACACCAATGCACGGAGAGAAGATGCCAGTGTTAGGGCAGTGCCAATGTTGCATCACACAATTCTTCAAACTCTAAGGAAAACCACACCACAGAGCCACTAAGGTTCAAGAGATTTTTACCCTAACATCCCATTTCCCTATTTTTGATGCTTTATGCTCAAAGCCTTACTGATGCATTAACATATTTTTTTTGTAGTGAATTTCTTTACTTTAGAAAAAAAGATATACTATATAGTAACACATGTACGTCGCTTTGCCTTAACAGACAGTCCCTGGATCAAAAATGCCAGCCTTCTGTAAACATACATAGATGTAGGTATGTATTAAATTGTATTAGAAAATGGGTAGTGGAAATCTTAGAAGCTGATTGGCTTAGGCTACCAGCTACCCAGTCCGGTATCTGGCAACAGAGACCAGGAAATAAAGAGTCCCAGTCTTTGGCTGCCTGTTTACCATAAGAAATTATGGGACCATAGAATGTTCAGTTTGAAAATACCGCCATTTTTTGTTTATGGTTAGCGAGAGGAGGATTTTCTACAACCCATTTTCTAAAAGCCCCCCCCATCCATCTGCTACTGGTATCAAGTAAAGAATTACGAATAGAAAAAGGAGGCAATCACACTCTGGAATAGGCTGGGTGAGAGAAAGAATAAACAGTTTTCCAAACCTCGCTGGCAACAATAAGCGAATGCGACTGTCATGTTCCTAAACTCGCTTAATGAGCGAGTGAATGAGCTCAACCTGCCTTTTTTTATTTTTGTGCCTTCTGCTCTCATTAACTATCCTGACCTCTCCTGAGCCCAAAACTCACAAGTGCAGTAGCTAAACTATTTTTAAACATCAGAAGTGCACGTGGCAGGACTCACTGAAAGGCTTCTCATACAAAACTGCCGTAGTGGAATGTCTGCACTTCAGAAAGGTCACTCCCACTCTTTTTGCTTGCTTACCACAACAGCTTCAAAAACCCAGCTTGTTCAAATTATTTTCATTTTATTTCAAAGATGCAGTTGCTGTCGACGGTCTGTGTGAGAGTTACTAACTGTGTGCTGTAAACTGCTTAATAAAAAAACAGAACTGGAAGACTGCAGTAACAAGCAAGCATTTTGTTCTCTGTTATACCTGGACTGTTCTGTTTTTACTGCTTGAGCAGCTGCGACATAATTTGAGCAAACTAGGTCTTGGAAGCTGTTGTGGTAAGCTGAGCAAGCAAGAGAGTGAGAGAGGCCTCCTTTCTGAAGTGCTGACCTTCTGCTAATCTGCTAGTCCTAATCGACCATGCTTGCAGCTAGGCACGGAAACTGCACTGACGCCCAACCCAAACTGCTCAGTTTGAAATGGAAGCTCTACTATCTAAAACGGAAAGCTCATTTTTCAGAGTTTCACACTGCAGACTGCTAGAGTGTGAAGTTCCTCCAAAGACCCACCAAAACAAGTTCATGCTTAAACTGGCACAATGAGAAAAAATGTTTTTCTCACACTTTTTACCCACCTAAAAACAGGCACTAGCACCCATTCATGAAATGTGCCCAGTCCTCTCTACTACTATCCTTCGACCAGCCGACCACCGGCATGCTGTACTGCCATAAGCCAACAGCAGATTTCCCTTTACAGTACAGACTGGACAGTTACCCCTTTCATGCAGTGCCGCAGCTACCACCAGCAATCGTGCTTAGTTCACTGCAGAGCACATTACAGCCAGGTCGAGGGAGGGGGAACTTAACTTGGGGAGGATTGAAAGATGAAAAGAAACTTCTAGTCATTTTAAATTCTAACTAAAAAAACAAACACACAGACACACACACACACAAAGAACATAAAAACAAAATGGCATTTGGTCTGACAAAACAGATAGGTGGACTTTGCTGTTGGGGGGATGGAGAGAACAGGACCAATGACAGAAGTGCAGGGACTATTTTACATAAAATATTTGTATTCATTAAAATTAAGTATTTACACATTTTTCTTATTAAACTTATTTTTTTGACAGTGCCTATTTTCTAAGCGCAATAATACCCTCCAGGGTGGGTGGTCTTGTGCTATACTGGACCTTCCAGGGGCTATAAGGCCCTCCGCCTGCGGCGTGGGGCCTCATTACACCCCTGGGCATTCCGGTATAGCACAGCACCATCCACCCTGTCTGGTATTATTGCTTGCACATTGCACGGATTAGAATTTGACTGGGGCTGGAAGTTCTGGAATTGCTGACAGACAGGAGAGTAAGCACCCAGCTTTAACCTAGAGGTGTGTGTGTGTGTGTGTGTGTGTGTGTGTGTAGATATATATTTTTAACATAATAACTGGATATAATTTGGCTTGCATTCCACATATAGTCTATATATTTCTCCACTCCTTTATTTATTATTGAGGAAATGTGCATGACTACATGATCTTTATCCCTCTGAGTTCCCATTAAGTTCATCTGCCTCTATAGCTTACTCTCTACTTCAAGTCATAACCATCTGTTGTGACATAACAGTCTGTTGCCATGAGAGGAACTGTGATGTCACACTCAGTTGATTATAACTTCAGCTAGGAAGAAAGTAACTGTAATAAATTAACTCTTCAAGAGCAAAGATCCTGTTTTCATGCAAAAGACCTCAGCAATAAATAATGGAAAGGAGGAATACAGAACTAATGTGAAATATAAGCTGAACTGTGTCTAAATATTATGTTTTGTTAAAGTTCTCCAGAAGGTGTCAGCTGCTCTTTAAAGTAGCAGTGTAAACTGGTAGGTGGTGGAAAGAGATTATCTGTCACTGTTTGGGGCTCTCTGAGACTTGTCTTTAAATTTGTAACAGGTAGTGTAGGGAACCTAGCTCAGGAAATTAATCTTGGGGGTGAGTAGATTAAGACAGTCCTGTGAATCAGGTATGTGGTTGGGTGGTGGAGCTGCCAGAGGCTTAGCACTTTCTAACAAGAGCACTGTAAAAGATTCCCTTGCCCACCGTGTCCCATGATGCTTGTGTCTCAGTACATAAGTGGAACAGAGCATGGAGCAGAACATCTTTCTCACAGTGTCTGCACGTGTTCACAGATAGTTAGCAGGAGACTCTGCAGGAGGAACATCAGGCCAAGGTAGGGGATAGCACATTACTGTATTCTGGTATACAGAAGCAGTAAGCTCCATGGAGGGTAGCTACAGACAGAGAGTAAACATCTAGTGGGAGTAATAGGAACCAGGTTAAGGTAGGTACAGGTAAGGGGGTTAAAAGGGGAATGTAGAAGACATCCTATCTAGGGTAGGGTAATAAATAAGTTTGGGTAAGTAGGTAAGGAGTAGTAGACACCCAGAGCAAGTTAGGCACAAGTAGATGGGTTAAAAGAGGGAAAGCAAGAGACACCCTATCTAGGGTAGGGTACCAAATATGTTTCAGACAAGCAGAGGAAGAGGCAGGAATTCAATGAGCATACAACAGAGGCAGTAAGGTACAGGCAACTTTCAATGGGTGCTAAGATAAAGGCAGGAAGGGGCATGGGAGTGGTGCAGTGCAACGGGTGTGGAGCCACAGTCTTTTGGGAGATTCTCTGGAGACTTAGGTGCTGCCACATTTGTACTCGCCTCTCTTGGTTGAGGGCAGCAGTTGTTGAACCCTAGCCCAAACTGACATGGGTGCAAAGAACCATCAGCCCACCCAAGGCCCACCAAGTCTGCCACTGGTCCCCCAGAGTATGTTTAGACAGAGGCAGAGAGGTTGGACTTTGGTAGGTTCATGGAGGGTGGGGAGGAGGGAAGAGTACACACTCCTCAGTGTGTACCACTGCACCATTCCTTCCCATGCTGACAGGACAGCTGAGAGGAGGCACCCATAGCAGTTGGAAGGAGGAAGTGGTGATCCTTGAAGGGGAGATCCCAAGGAGGAAGAGACCCCCAGCTGAAGAGGAAGCAGCTGCTGGTGGGGGACTCTGTTGTTAGGGGTATAGATGTAGGAGTGGGGGAAGAAAGAGAGAGGGAGGTGAAGTGCCTGAGAGGTGCTTCAGCATGGAGGGTGGAGAGCAGATTCAGAGGATCACTAGCCAGCAGGAGATGGGTGGGAGCTAGATGCCATTGTCCATCTGGGGACAAATGACCTGGCAAGGGACAGGGTAGGGGTAGTGTAAAGAAATTTCAAGGAGCCTGGGGTGGGCCTCAAGCAGGTGGCATGCGCAGTGGCTTTTGCCACATATATAGCCAAGGAGAGGGTGGGACACTGCATCAGGGCTTTTAATAATTGTTTGAAGCCGTGGTGCATGGGGGAGGGCCTCAGCTTCACTGGGGACTGAGGGCCAACTTTGGAGGATATTGGCCTCATGGAAGAGACAGCCTACATCTTTCCAGGAGGGAGACCACAGTCCTTAGTGGGACATTTAAATGCTATTTGAATGAGCATTTAAACTAGCTAGGGGAGGCTGTAAATCCAAGGTAGGTAACAATTGCACCACCTCCTCCCGATGATGAAGCAGCAAGTAGGGAGAGCCAGATGGGAGTGAGCTCTCCCAGGGCAGTGAGGCAAGAAGACCGGGGTGGTGATAAGACAGAGGAGAAGGGGGTATAAATCGGGAAAGCAAGAAGAAAGGTTTTGTAGGAGACAGGTAATACAGAAAGTAACAAGGGAAGGCAAAGGGTTAGGGGGAGTTTCAGGGATCAGCACAACAAGGAGGAGGTGGAAGCAGGGAAGGAGTAAGGTATGGAGAGCCATCTGTGCCAATGCAAGGAGTCTGGGAAATAAAGTTCTGGTCATGGAGGCCATCATGGTGGAGGATATCCTGGATTTGGTGGCCATAATGGAGTCATGGTGCACTGACTGCCGTAACTAGGATATTGCTATACAGGGCTACTCTCTGTTTAGGAAAGACAGGGAAAGCAGGAGGAGAAGAGGGTTTGTACTATATGTGAGGGAGGGAATCAAGGCCATGGAAGTACAGAGACACCTGGAGGAAAAAGAAGGTCTGGAGGTGCTATGGGTCATCGTGGAGACAGGTGCTGGGGCTGCTATCCATCCAGGGGTGGTATACAGACCTCCAGCACAGGGAGAGGTAGTGGGGCTGCTACCCATATAGGGGTGGTATACAGACCCCCAGCACAGGGAGAGGTACTGGGGCTGCTACCCATCCAGGGGTGATATACAGACCTCCAGCACAGGGAGAGGTACTGGGGCTGCTATTCATACAGGGGTGGTATACAGACCCCCAGCACAGGGAGAGGTACTGGGGCTACTACCCATCCAGGGGTGGTATACAGACCTCCAGCACAGGGAGAGGTACTGCGGCTGCTACCCACCCAGGGGTGGTATACAGACCTCCAGCACAGGGAGAGGTACTGGGGCTGCTACCCATCCAGGGGTGGTATACAGACCCCCAGCACAGGGAGAGGTACTGGGGTTGTTACCCATCCAGGGGTGGTATATAGACCTTCAGCACAAGGAAGGGTACTGGGGCTGCTACCCATACAGGAGTGGTATACAGACCCCCAGCACAGGGAGAGGTACCGGGGCTGCTATCCATCCAGGGGTGGTATACAGACCTCTAGCACAGGGAGAGGCATTGGATAAGACACTTGGGGATGCCGTCAAGATGGGAAGTAAGGAGGAGGTGCTGCTAGTTGGGGACTTCAATCTGCCAATTGTGGATTGGAGCCTTCCAACTGAAACTTAAGCAAAGATCAGGGTCATCCTCGACTCCCTACAGTGGGCTTT
Source organism: Neoceratodus forsteri (assembly GCA_016271365.2). Lineage (NCBI taxonomy): Eukaryota > Metazoa > Chordata > Ceratodontiformes > Ceratodontidae > Neoceratodus > Neoceratodus forsteri. The sequence continues at coordinate 202,696,266 of JADMNL010000030.1, forward strand.
TCTCAGGCAGCTAGTCAAGGAAGCCACCAGTGCTGGACCTGGAACTCACAAAGTGGGACAGCACTGCAGACATCTCAGTGAACAGAGCCCTAGGTACCAGTGATCTCTGTACAGTGTGGTGTAACATGAAGACAGAAACAGGCAAACCACATGAGGATGAGGGTTCTGGATTTTAGTTGCGCGGATTTTAAAGAAATGGAAGACTCTCCCAAAAAGTGCCTCATGGTACGGGGATTGTTAGGGTGGGGTGAAGGGAGTGGGGAAAAATAAGGGTTGGCATAATTAAGGGAACCAACCTCTGCTTGAAGGAAGTGAGTGAAAGTAGAAGGAAAAAGAGACTGTTACGGTTCTCTAGGGAAGTGGCCAACATTGTTAGGAAAAAAAGGGTGGCATTCAGGAGCTTTAAGGAAACACAGACGGAAGAAACAGGGAGGTACTGTATAGCAGGTAAAACAGAGGGAAGCAGGAAAAGCAGTGATGGGAGCAAAGACAAGGCAAGTCAGTTTTACAAAATACTAAACTCTAAAGGCTGACAATTGCATGTTTTGTCAGAAGACAGTTCAATGAGATGATTGCGCTCACATAAACAAGATAATTATCCAAAGTAATTTAACTTAAAAAGAGTTTTGTGATTCTGTAGAAAATCATATTTATTCTCTGCACAAACCAATGTCTTTGGGATCTATTTCTGCAGAAAATCACAATGATTTTCTACAGAATCATGAAATCTTTGACAGTCTTTTGAAGAATTATCTTTTATTACCAGTGGTGGGTACCCAATTCCACTATAGTAAGCCGGTACTCTTCCATCTGTTTTCTCAGTGGTGGATGCCCAGTCCTTCCCCATGGTAAGCCAGTACCCAGTCCCCATCTATTTTCATGTCAGCAGATAACATGATCCTGTCGTTAGTATACTAGCACCCTCAGTTTACTGGCTTTGCTGTGACAGGAGTGCAATCCAACTATCTGGAAGCACTTTTTCACCCTCCCGCCCTCATCCACCCTTTGGCACCCTCTCCATCCTCACCACCCCACAGGGGCACCCCTCTAGTAAAGGGGTATGCCCCACAGTGGGTGACCAGTACAGCCCTCCCTCCTCCACAGTCACTTGACATCCTTGGTGTCCCCCACTGATCCCAATTTGTAGGGAAAGAAAACTGCTCTACAAATGCCTCCCCCCCCACCCATTGGCACCCACACCACCCTTGTCCCCACAACACTGCCATTGAGAACTCCAAGGGTGGACAGGTGGCACAGCCCTACCCCCACCAACCATAAAATTAAACCAAGCTGAAGACTGGTTTAGAAACTCTGAATCAGTTAATTGCACATTGAAAGAACCAAAGTACCCTGCAGAGCATTGGTAGACCTATTGTTTACAGGATTGCCTAAAGTAAAATGTACAGTACAGAACTGCTGACATCTACAGTCACAGTATATACGATCTTTCAAAAAATCATCACAAAATAAAGTGGAGATGTGATGTAGGGTTGGATACACCTCTGATTAAGAATGATAAGTTCAAACCATCCCTGTGGGCCCTGGAATATAATTTTTGGCACTCACAGGGTCTTACTGATAAAGGAAAATGTCTTGAAAACCAAGTATTCAAATCATTTTCTCAATTACAGACAGAATTTGACATCCCAAATCAACATCTATTTAGATACTTCCAACTTATAGATTTTATTACTAAAAAATGGGGTCTCTAATCTCCCCATCATACTTACCAATTCATACTCTCATTGCACCCAGTTCCCCACGAGAAAAACTAATTTCCCAAATTTATTGTACACTTTTTCCCTTTGATAATACAAATCTTAATAATCTAAGGACAAAATGGGAAGAAACCATGAAAGAGACAATATCTGATAGACAATGGCAGGAGATCCTGTTAGCTCCGCATAGAGACATCATTTCAACAAAGTTGAGGCAAATTAAATATAATACAATATAATATAATATAATATAATATATAATATAATATAATACACAGGATATACTATACTCCAAGTAAATTACACAGGATGAACCAAAACTTCTATATAAATGCCCCCACTGTAACTCCAGAGGTGGCAACAGAGAGCTTATGCTCACAGGGTGCCCTGAGCTGACTAAATTTTGGAGAAAAGTATTTCAAACAAAACTCTATCTGCAGCGTCAGTGAACTGTCTGCAGGCTAACCCTTCAATTATATTATTAGGACATTATAAAAATAATATTCTAACAATACCATCTCAAAAATTGATACAGCTTGGCATTACGATTGCCAATAAATGTATACTGCTAAAATGGAAAGATAATAGTCCATCTGACTACACCCACTGGTTAAATGTGATGACAGATTTAGTTAAAATAGGAAAAATCCACTATACTTATTGTAAAAAGCTGGACCTTTGGAATAAAATCTGGACCCCTTTCCAAGAAGTCATATCCAGATAACAAATAAATCTATGAGATAGGTGAGTTATTGTTAAATCAAAGATACCCGTTAGTTATTAAACATTCCACATACTGTATTTGTACATAAAGCTTGAACGTTAATTTGTGTAAAGAAAGCAATTTGTTTATTGAGTGACATGATGATATGTTTATGATGTGCCAAATTGTAACACTGGAATTTTCTTGAATAAGGATTAAAAAAGAAAGAAATATAGAATTTGGTGGCAGATAAGGAACTCTTGGCCTACCCAGTCTGCTCATTTTTCACTATCATGGTTGCCCCTGCCTGCTGCTGGAAACTTGCCCTGCATGGCATGCCTTTGTTTTTCATTCATGACTGACTTACAAAAGCTTTTTGTTTCTTTCCCCAGACACTGGATGCTGAATTCTGGTGTTGCACACCCCCTACACACCTTCCTGACACTAGTTGACCAATCCCAGTGTTGACTGCATCAGTGTTTTGTGGCCTCTGGGTGCCCTACCTCAGTGTCTCACTTACAACCCAGCAGCTGGAAAACAACCTCCCACCCTCTGGCACTCATGCCACCCTCCTTCCCACACAGCAACACCAGTAATATTGCAATGGTTGGCCAACGGTGGGTGACTGGCCCAGCCTTCCATCCAGCTCAGCCAGTCATGCTGTTACTCTCTGTCATCTACCACTGATTACAAGCCTGTCAAAATAAAAAATAAAGTAAGCAAACCCCACCCTCTAGAATCTATGTTACCCTTGTCCTCCCCACTGCAACCCCAGTACATAATGTAAATGATAGTCCCATTGAAGGTAACCAGCACAGCCTTCCTCCCACCTTGGTCTGTCACCATCTCATTGTCCACTGTCGTGAACCTGTAAACGAAATAGTGAAAAAAAAAAACAACTCCGCCACCCTCTAGCCCTCCCTCAGTCTTGGTCATTCACCATTCTCTGCTGTGGTCCCACACTGCCAATGGCCAACCTAAAAAGAAAACAGTAAAAAAAAAAATGCTTGGTTCCCCCCCAAAAAAAAAAAAACTACTATGAATGCATAGGGACTTCTGTTAGCAAAAAAGCTTAATATTGGTGTCCCCCAAAAATGTGTTTCAGATTCAAAGACCACACTTAACGTGGTCGTGAGTAGGGGTGTTAGGCACCTCCACCTCAATTTTGGAAACAATGATATTGAAAAATAAGAAAGTTATGGGTGTTTAAAAAAAAAAAAACCTTTCCAAATTCTAAGTCCAAAAAATATGAAATGTGGATGTGCATGAACAAAGATTTTTTTTTTCAGTTTTTTTTATCACTCATAACTTTAATAAATTTGTATTTTATTTTAAACCTAGATTTAGGAGATGGGCTTCCTACCACCACCATTCATGACCACCCAAGTGGCAACTTTCAGACCTGGCTGATGGGTCTTTCCCTCTGCATAGGTCCTACAGGACCCTGTGTAAAGTATCCTACTCTTCCGGTGCCATGCCCACTGGGTCTGCAGCTTTACACAGGCCAACAGGGCCATGAGCAATGCAAACCGAGGTTTGGAACAATGTCCAGTAGGCCTGTTGCTTTGTGTATGGTTCACATGGCCCTGAGCAAAGCAAGGTACAGGTCTGGTTCTATGCCCAGTGGGCCTACTGCTTCATGTATGATCCACAGGGCCCTGCATAAAGCAAACAGCAGGACTGATTCTGTGCCTGATGGGTTTCCTGCTTTGCATTGGGCCTGCAGGACTTGGCACAAAACAGGCTAAAGGTCTTGTGCCATGCCTGGCAGGTGTCAGTTGTTACATATCTTTTCCAAAAAGTAAGGAAATAAACAGCAAAAATGACATTAATGCGATCTGTTAGCATTAAAGTGCATGAAGCAAGGCAATCATAAGCTATGGGAAAAAGTCCCTGGATCTGTTGAGAATCAGTGGTGAGCTGTTTCCTAGGGGTTTGAATAATCATGTGATGCATCATTGACGTTTCCCTACCATCAGCATGGTCTTGTCACACAAAGTAGTACACTGACACAGCAATGCTAGCACAGAGGGTGCCGCAGTTTGGGTAATGTCAACCTTGTATCACATAACCATTCAAACCCCAACAAACAGCACACCCCAGATTCTCCAAGGCTGGAGGGACTTCCCCCTAATTTTTGATTTCCCTGCTTGGTGTGCTTTAGCTGTAACAGACAGATTAATGTATATATATTTTTTTACAATATATGTACTAGAAAGAGCGGGGGAGAGAGAGAGAGGGAGAAAATGGTTGCTAGGAAAATGTTGTCATGTACAAAAAAATAATGCTATGCTGAGGAATAATGGGCTAGTAAATCACAAGCCCGAAGATCAAGGGGATTTATGAGCTCTTTAATCCCCCCCCCCAAGATAGCATAATTCTATGAGCACACACAACCGTTTCCTCGCATTTGTTTTATATTGTTTGGTTAGGAGAAAAATAGCTTGATTTTATAGTTTTACAGAGATTTTGAAAAGTTTCCAGCAGTTAAGGAGTTAAAGCTCGTTAAGTTTATTTATTTAAAATTTGGTGACCGAAAAAGGCACACTGAGTCGAAGCTCACTGCCAGATGTGAGAAGTGTTAACTGAAAGTGATCTAGTTGTAAATGTAACTTACGTTTAATTCTCTACATTTCACAAATAGCAGCACAGCTACCATGATGGAGTCATTTTAGTAGTTACTGATTTTTAGAGACATCTATATCACATATCTCTCTATAATTTGAAATCTATTGTCGTACGTTATACTATAAGGGTGCTTTATTTTTGATAAAAAATGATTTACTAAAAAAAGAAGCTCATTTCCAGGTGCGTCCCAGGGAGATGGAACAGGGTGAGTTACCAAAATAACGATCCTCTGAAATAACAGCAAACATTATACAAGGTGCAGTTGTACATGATGTGATAGTGTAATGAATAAAACATAGGTAAAGAAGGAGCAAATAGTAACACTCAGCAGGTATATCCCCAAAACATTACACAAGGTGTATTTGTGCATGTGATCGTGCATACCACATATATAAAACATAGTTTTAAAGGGAAAGGGGAAATTGTTTAACCAGGAAAGACACACTAAGCCAAAGCCTGTTTCCTGGTGTGACCTGGGAGCACGAGGAAGTTAAGTGACTTACTCAGGGTCACACAGTATGCAAGTGGGGGCTGTGGGATTCAAACCCAGTTCTCCAGGTCTGCAGCTTAGAGCCCTAATCAACTGTGCTATACTGCACTATACCTGTAATAGCTGGAACAGTGTGTGGAAAAAAAGCTGCTGCTGGCCACCAGAAACAGAATTTTCAAAGTAGCCACAACCTACACTTGGTGGTGGAGTTTTTTGTAGAAGCAGGAGCAACATGGGCTGTGTGCACCCAGACCATGGGTTTTTAGAAAGAAAAGAGAGAGAATGAACAAAACGAGAGTTGGAGATTGTTTCAGGGATAGGAGGAGTTTTTTTAGAAGAAAGAGGCCAGTCCAGCAGTAGTATTGAAGAAATGGAGAAAGAAAGAGCACGAGTCCGAGTTTCTGAGGGAGTTCGATTGGAGGGGACAGGAGGGAGGAAAGAGAGCAGTGTGGCCAAAACTTGACTGTGAGAGATGGAAATAAAAGTTCAGATCAAAGCCAGCAGTGGTTGGTACAGGGAGCAGGGGAATGACAGCCCAGAGCAAAATGGCAGAAAGAATGAAAGAGTCCAGCTAGGCCAAGGTAGATTTGGGGGCAGTACCATAGGTTACATCACAAATGTTGAGAGGATCATTTTGAGAACAATCTCACGATGAGCTAGGAGGGAGATACAGGATTTGTTCCTATAGATTGTATCCAGTTTGGTGAGAAGTTTGGAGATGATGGCATCAATGTCTCTGGTGAAGTTAAAGTGAGTATTTAATAAGGTACCCAGGTACTTGGAAGGAGGTGACAACTTCCAGTAGAGAGCGATCCAAAGTCTTGCATACAGGGGTGAATGGGACCCTCATTAGCCTCTGTCGCCTTCCAAAGTTCTTTAAGACTGTTCTTGTAGCATGCAGGGAGAGCTGGCTAGATCAGAACCAATGTTGGACTTTGTTAGTCACACTAGAGATCAGTTTCCAGCACTGGGGCAGAGGGACCACTGAGGAGTATCACAGTGTCATCTGCCTACACGTGGATGAACACAGATGAACAGGCTTGTGTGAGATCATTTAGGAAAAACATGGAGAATAGTGTGTGGCCTAGAACAATCAATCAATTTTATCTGTATTTTGGCAAGTATGTGAACAAAAAGGCCCGTTTTCACAAACGTCCAGTTGGAGAATACAACATAAAGGTAAAATAAGCATAACAACGTATGGCACATACAGATCGACAAATTCACCAGGCTCACAATATAATACAATACAACAAGGCAAATTAACATAAACTCAGGGTTCAAAATAAAGTACTGAACATTAGGAAACTCAGTTAAGATGGCGCTCAATAGATTAACCCAGAATGAATAAGCATCTTAATTTGAGAGTGGAAGGAGTGAGAGTGAAAGGGCAGTATCCATAAGTGCAGAAACTGGAGAAAAGTGCAAGTCTACCAGGGATGGCAGGATTCAGGGAGTCCTTGGGTTGAAGTAGGGGCCGAGCTGGGGGAAGCAGGTATGAGGAAAGGGTGGTGGAGTGACGGGTGAGGAGGGCTAAGGGGTTGCTGTTTGGAGGGTGGTGGTGGAGAGGTGGTCAGAGGGAAGTGGGGTGGGAACAAGGGGGAGATGTCTGTGTATAAAAGAAAGGAAGGGGGAGGGAGAAAGGGCTGAGGGGGTGGAAATGGTGGTGGGGGGGGTGACAGAAGGGTTTAGCAAGGAGACCGACTGGGGCGACTACAGTTGGATGAATTTAGGAGGTGAGCCTTGAGGGAGGTGGTGAAGGAATGGAAGAACTTACAAGCCTGGATTACTGGGGCAGTTTATTGTACAAACAGAGCCCTGTGGGACACCAGAGGCAATTGGGTGGGGTTGGAGACAGGGAGCTACCTATCCTAACTGACTGGATTCTGTTAGCTAGATGGGAGCAGAATCAGCTGACTGCAATGTCAGAGAGGCCTACATCAGCTAGCATGGACAGAAGAATGGGGTGGCCAACAGTGCTGAAGGCTTTACAGATTAACAAAGATTTCAGAGGTCAGGAGTCCAAGATCCAAGCCCTTTTAGATTTGATCAGTAAGCCTGAGGAGGGAGGAGACAGTTCAGTGGGTTTTCCTGAAGCCCGCCCAGAAGGGGCTAAGAAAGGAGGTAGAGTTAAGGAGGGAAGCTAGTTGGGAAAAGCAGAATTTCTCCTGAAGCTTGGATAGGGTAGGGAGAAGAGAGATGGGGCAGAAGTTACATGCAGAAGTACAGTCACCACTGTTTGAGAGAGAAAAGAGAGGAGAATGATCAAAGTAAGAGTGGAAGGTTGTTTCAGTTTTAGTATTTTCTAGGTGGTGTGGACCAGCCCAGAGAAGTTTGGGAGGTTGGAGATGGGGGTTGTGATAGCAGGAGCAGCCAGTCAAAGAAGGTTGGGGTCCAGGTCAGAGGGACTGTTACCTTTGGCCAACTCAAGAGCGAAAAGAACAGCTTGTGCAGCAGCTGGTGAGTCTGGGGAGAAGAAGAAAATGGAAGTTGTTTGAGAAATGGGGGTGGTATGGAGGGCAGAGAGAGAGGGAGAGCAAGCAGATGAAGAGAAGAAAGCAGAAGCAACTTCCATGGGTTTGGGAACCAGAGAGCTGCCATCTTTGAATACTAAGGAAGCAGACTGTAGGGGAGGTGAAAAGGGAATGAACAGTCTTCTAGAACTTATTAAGGCAGTGGAGGTTATTTTTGAAGGTGGAAGCAAAGATGTCTGCTTTGGGAAAGCGGATGGCCTTGCTACAGGCATTTCAAAGTTGCCTATACCTGATACTGTTCTCACGTGAATCTGAAGTCTTATGCAGACATCAGGCACCCTCGAGGGATCTAACAAATCAGCTGAACCCCTTAGGAGTTGGGAGCCTTTCACCGGAATCCTCTTTAGATGGGCATGTGACTCTCAGACAGAAGTGAAGTTTGAGTGGAGTACTAATGACTAAGCACTAATGACTTGCTGATACAAAAGAGCTGGGGCATGATATTCAAAAGTTTGTGCTGGTGCAAATGGGTGTTTGCTTGTGCAGACTGGGTTTTTGCACCCAACGTGTGTGTGTGTGGTCTATTTTCAGATGCCTTCACAGTGCCAGCAAAACCTGCTTGCACCCAACCGCAAAGGTACTGCTGTGACTATGCAAAGGAGGGGGACCCTCCCTGCATATGGGCACAGCCTGGCAGTAATTCCAACCCGAATGGGTGCAAATTACCGCTGCTGCAAACCCCCACTTAATGGGGTGCAAGGCCCTGGCAGCAGCTAATGGTACTGCAGCCGCCTACGCCTAGCCAGGTCAGTCAAACATGTCCCTGATGCTCAGTGGTCTCCTCCTGGCATTGATCACTGTCAACATGCTCCAGTCAGTAATCCCTGGTGCCTAGTGGTCCCACTGCTCACCGATCACTGCCCCTGTGCTCCAGTCAGTAATCCCTGGTGCCTAGTGGTCCCACTGCTCACCGATCACTGCCCCTGTGCTCTAGTCAGTAATCCCTGGTGCCTAGTGGTCCCACTGCTCACCGATCACTGCCCCTGTGCTCCACTCAGTAATCCCTGGTGCCTAGTGGTCCCACTGCTCACCGATCACTGCCCCTGTGCTCCAGTCAGTAATCCCTGTTACCTAGTGGTCCCACTGCTCACCGATCACTGCCCCTGTGCTCCACTCAGTAATCCCTGGTGCTCAGTGGTCCCACTGCTCACCGATCACTGCCCCTGTGCTCTAGTCAGTAATCCCTGGTGCCTAGTGGTCCCACTGCTCACTGATCACTGCCCCTGTGCTCTAGTCAGTAATCCCTGTTGCCTAGTGGTCCCACTGCTCACCGATCACTGCCCCTGTGCTCCACTCAGTAATCCCTGGTGCCTAGTGGTCCCACTGCTTATTGATCACTGCCCCTGTGCTCCAGTCAGTAATCCCTGGTGCCTAGTGGTCCCACTGCTCACCGATCACTGCCCCTGTGCTCCAGCCAGTAATCCCTGGTGCCTAGTGGTCCCACTGCTCACCGATCACTGCCCCTGTGCTCTAGTCAGTAATCCCTGGTGCCTAGTGGTCCCACTGCTCACCGATCACTGCCCCTGTGCTCCACTCAGTAATCCCTGGTGCCTAGTGGTCCCACTGCTCACCGATCACTGCCCCTGTGCTCTAGTCAGTAATCCCTGTTGCCTAGTGGTCCCACTGCTCACTGATCACTGCCCCTGTGCTCTAGTCAGTAATCCCTGTTGCCTAGTGGTCCCACTGCTCACTGATCACTGCCCCTGTGCTCCACTCAGTAGTCCCTGGTGCCTAGTGGTCCCTGCTCACCGATCACTGCCCCTGTGCTCTAGTCAGTAATCCCTGTTGCCTAGTGGTCCCACTGCTCACTGATCACTGCCCCTGTGCTCTAGTCAGTAATCCCTGTTGCCTAGTGGTCCCACTGCTCACTGATCACTGCCCCTGTGCTCCACTCAGTAATCCCTGGTGCCTAGTGGTCCCACTGCTCACCGATCACTGCCCCTGTGCTCCACTCAGTAATCCCTGGTGCCTAGTGGTCCCACTGCTCACCGATCACTGCCCCTGTGCTCCAGTCAGTAATCCCTGGTGCCTAGTGGATCCCCCCTCCCATTGATTGCCATCCTGTGCTCCAGTCAGAAATCCCTGGTGCCTAGTGTTCCCCTCACCCACTGATTGCCATCTCTGTGCTCCAGTCAGTAATCCCAACTGAGGCACTTACTTCTTTCTTTCTTTTGTTTGTATGTGTTCCATAAATATGCATACCGCACTTTTGTTTTTTTTATCATGTCACAATTTTTCTCTCACTGCCGTTTGGCCCCCATCCGACTGACCTCCCAGCCCCATCCCCCGGAATCACTGGCGCTTACCTGCCCAGCCTGGGAGCGGCACCTGCGGGGTGGGGGCAGTCTTCACCCTGCCAACCGGGATTTGTCCTCCGATTTTTTTCTCCCGGTGGTCCCAGGAGTCAGGGCACATGCGCCAAACAGCCCCGATCATGGCCCCCTTCCCCCACCCCCTCGCCTACTGCCTAGGCCCCCTCTGGCCCGAGCTTCCTCCAGCCTCCACTGGGGGTCACCCATCAGCCAAGGGATGCCGCGCTTCCTCCCCGGAGAGGAGAGCTTGCATGTTGGCAGCTCAATCCTGCTCCACCCCGCCCGTACCAACCTCTGATGCCCCGGGCTCGTTCCCGAACCTGGGTCACTGGTGTGGGTCGAGGTAAGGTGCCAGCGCCTCAGCCTTTTATGCCACCAGGCCGGTCCATACCGCACTTTTGTGATTGTAAAAGTAATCTCTGGTGCCTAGTGGTCTTCCCCACCCACCGATAGCTGGTCAGTCAAACAAATAAATACCCCCCCCAGGTCCTGGCTGGTTAATAGTAAGAGATGTCCCTGCCATCCAGTTGTTCCCCCCCATCATCAATCTCTGGCCCCGTAACCCACACCATCCAGTCCTGTGCCAGTGCACATATTATACTGTAAGATGCAGAGGAAAAAAAGAATAGTTCCTGGTGTGTCCTGGTACTCCTCCAGCCACCCGATCACCAGTACCACCTGTGCCAATGAAGTAATCCCTGGTGTCTAGAGGTCCCCCTGCAGCACTGAACACCCACCCTACCTATCCCTCCTTACCTAAATTGTCAGTGCCATGGAAGCCCATATGGCGTGTGGCACAGCCCTCCTCACACCTCCTCGACCAGCCACAGTATGCAAATTCACAGAGAGCACATCTCGTCTATACAGTACAGAGGACACACACCCTGTATGGTACAGAGGACACACACTCCCTGTGGATTTGTATATGGTGGCCTGCCAAGGAGGTGTGAGGAGGGCTATGTCGGTTGCTGTATGGACCCCCACTGCACTGACCACTCACTCTGCCAACCCTCCTTACCTAAATTATCAGTGCTGCAGTAGCACATATGCAACCAGCTCAGCCCTCCTCACACCTCTTCAGCTGGCCACCATGTGCAAATCCACAGAGATAGTGCATCCTCTGTACTTTGCAGTGTGTGCATACTCTGTACTGTACAGGGTATGTGTTCTTTGTACTGTACAGGGTGTGTCTCCTCTGTACTGTACAGGGCCTGCGTCCTCTGTACTGTACACAGCGTGCATCCTTTGTACTGTACAGGGTGTGTGTCCTCTGTACTATACAGGGTGTGTATCCTCTGTACTGTACAGGGTGTGCATCCTCTGTACTGTACAAGGTGTGTATCCTCTGTACTGTATAGGGCATGCATCCTTTGTACAGTACAGGATGTGTGTGCTCTGTACTGTACAGGGTGTGTGTCCTGTGTACTGTATTGTACAGGGTATGCATCCTCTGTACTGTACTGTACAGGGTGTGTGTCCTTTGTACTGTACAGAGGACACCTACTCTCTCTGGATTTGCATACGGTGGCCAGCTGAGGAGGTGTGAGTTGGGCTATAACAGTCGGCTCACTGACGATTCAGGTAAGGGGAATTGGCAGGAGGGTGGTTGGAGATGCGGGTAGCTAGATGCTAGGGATTACTTACTTGTTACAGATGGTGCCGATTATCGGGGGAAGTTCCAGAACACACCAGGGACTAGTTTTTTTTTTCCCCTGCACCTTACGATATACTATGAGCATCAGCACAGGACTGGATAGTGTGTGTGTGTTACAGGGCCGGGGATTGGTGACGGGTGAGAATCAAAGGATGCCAGGGACATCTCTTACCATTAATGGGCTGGGAATGGAAGGGAGGTTGGGACACTGGGCACCAGGGGATCTTTATTTGTTTCATTCACCAGCCATCAGTGGGTGGGGGAGGCCACTAAGCCCCAGAGATTACTTTTACAATCACAAGAGTGTGGTGTGCATATTTATGGAACACATACAAACAGAAATGAGCAAGTAGTAAGTGCCTCAGCTGGGACTTGAACCCAGGCTACCCAGAATGCAGTTCTGATTCCACTACCGGCTGTGCCACCAAGGCAACTGGAACCTGTGCTGGCCTGGAGCACATTATTTGTTTCACTGACCAGCGACTGGTGGGTGGGGGGACCACTAGGTACCAGAGATTACTGACTGGAGCACAGGGACGGAGATCAGTGGGAGAGGGGACCACTAGGCACCAGTGATTACTGACTGGAGCACGAGGATGGAGATCAGTGGGAGAAGGGACCACTAGGCACCAGAGATTACTGACTGGAGCACAGGGACGGAGATCAGTGGGAGAGGGGACCACTAGGTACCAGAGATTACTGACTGGAGCACAGGGACGGAGATCAGTGGGAGAGGGGACCACTAGGTACCAGAGATTACTGACTGGAGCACGGGGATGGAAATCAGTGGGAGAGGGGACCACTAGGCACCAGTGATTACTGACTGGAGCACAGGGACGGAGATCAGTGGGAGAGGGGACCACTGGGCACCAGTGATTACTTACTGGAGCACGGGGATGGCAATTAGTGTGTGTGTGTGGGGGACCACTAGGAACTTCCATACATCTATGAGACCAGGTGATGGGGATAGGGGCAGCACTGTGCTAACTTGCCATGCTTGCCATGCAAATGAGCTCATACTGGGCATGCAAATGGCCTCTCAGTGCCTTGCATGCCCAATGGGCTCATTTGTATCGGTCCCTTTGAATATCCTGCCTAGTGCTCCAGAGCTATTGGGTCTGATGCTGCTGTTCCCTGCACAGAGCAGCCCTGCTTGACTTAGCACTGCGCTGACATGCCCCTATACTCAGTCGGATAGCACCAGTATACCACCCGACTGAATATAGCATCCTCGGACTCCTGGGCATGAGCAAACTGCAGAGCAACACCTTGCATTCCAGTTTGTCCATTTTTGAATATCGGGCCCCTGGAGTCAGAGCTTTTGTTAGTTGTCTGTTGTCATGGTTGCTGATGGTGAAGATGTTTGTGTTGCACATGTGGTGTTCAAGGATGTCGCTGGAAGGAAGGTGGAGTCTACTAGCATTTGTGGGTCAGGAACTTGAGCTGGGATATTTTTCCAGTTTTCGAAGTTTGTTTTTCTTGAGAGTCAGTGACTTCTTTATGTCAAGTTACATTTTATGGTAATGCGGATTACTTCTACGGAATCTGAAGATTTATTTTGATAGTTTTAAAAATCTGTTTTATACTGCTTTTGAATATTTGTTTGAAGCTGAAGGAAAATCACTTTAGTGTTATGGGAGAGTGTGATATTTGAGCTAATGTTTATTTTTTTATCTTTGGAAGTAGTTTGTAGATAGAGGAACCAAATGCCCAGGAAAAAAAGCTCTTGTATGTGAATGGATTTTGTTGGTTTCTGTATTAAACTACTGTGTTTGAATTGAAGCTGCACTGAAATGAATATGCTGTCATTATAAGTCTGTTGATCTGTGGTTGGGAGTGGTGGTTTGTCATTTGTGGTTGAGAGCAGTATGTAGGAGCTCTGTGTGTGGTCAGGAGCTGCAGTGAGGTGTCTGCAGTCAGCAGTGGCAGTTAGGACCAGTGTGCCAAGCCAAGAGTGGCTGTGAGGAGTGGCGTCAAAGGGAGAGCAGCACGGACGTGGGAGCAGCATGCAGTGTAAGTGGCTGGAGGCAGCAGCACAGATGGCTTTGCTGAGTATGGAAGGACTGGAGTGTTGAGAGACATAGATGTTTGTTAAGTGATGCTGGGAGGAACTGATTTTGTGCTGTTTAGGTTAGGGACACTTTTTTGGCAGGTTTGTGTTTGGTTTTTCTGCAGCGGCTGTTGTTGGAGTGGCAGTTAGGTCTGCAGTGTTGTGTGTATTTTTTAGGTTGTCGGTATATGTGTCATTAAGGTTGTTTCTACTCATGTTATCAAAGTTGTACATGTGTTATTAAGGTTTTTGTACATGTGTTACTAAGGTTGTGAAAAGCTGGTTTTCAGTGTGTTCTATAGGTATTAATGTGTTGTTAAGGTGTTAATCTAGAGAATAATATATATAGGTATGGGTGTGTAATGTTTTTTTACACACACCCGAAGTGCACAATGCCACATAATCCCGAGAGTGAATTTATTTTAGCTGATGACATATATAATCTCAAAATAAAATGTAGCTGTTGTATACATTTATTTTACATGTTGCATATGTCTCAGTCATTTATTTTAGAGGCTGCATATACCAAAACCACAAATCCTGAAGCTGGAACTTTTCACACAGCCAATCAGAGAGTCACTTTTACAATTCTGATGATGCCACAATTGCACTATCTTACTATGGCCTTCCAGTGCAAAACACAAATAAAAAACAGTACAATGCAATCAAATGAGTAAAGCAACAACGAAAACAATAAAATGCAAACAAAAAAGAAGAAAAGCAACAAAACCAAAAGTAAAGTGTGATGTCACAACAATAAGGTGATGAAACAAAAACAAATGTAAAGTGCAACCACAACAAAATGACAAATACAAAATCAAAGGCAAAGCAAAAGAGTAAAGTGCATCTCCAATGATGAATTAAAATAAAATATTGGCACACCTAAAAAATGAATGTAAATGAACGTTTAGTACAACTCAATAGTACAGTAAATGCAAGCAAAAAAGCACAGCACACTAAAAAGTCAATACAAACAACAAAAAAGCAACGCACAACAAAAAAGTGAATGCAAACAAAACAAACACTGGTCAGTGCCAATGATTTTTGACTGCATGTTTTTGCAATGCAAATGTGGTGTGAACAAGGCCATGGAGGGGATCGATGAAACCGGGGAATCCGAACAGTCCTTTATGCTGCAAGAGCAACTGTGCCACCGCTCTGGTTGGTTATTTAGTTATCAGGCTTGTGGGGGGTGGACTTTGCGATGGCTGCAGAGCAAAGCTCCTATACCAATGCTTCACTCTCCTGAGGGTGGTGGGCTGGAATGGCACCAAGTATGGCACCTACGTGGCTGCTCCCTCCCTTAAAGGGGCAGGCTGGGTCACCCACAAGTGCAGTTCCTACACAAATGCCCTCTTACTCGAGGGGTGGGGGAATCATTGCCAAGTGTGGTTCCTCTAAGGATACCCCCCCCTCCTGAGGTAGGTAGGCAGGCTAAATCACTGCCAAGTATGGCATCTATTGCTGCTCCACTGGGGGGGGGGACAGGATGTCTCACCTCAGCAGCATACAGCTGGTTGGGTCCCTGCCACTCCTGCAGGTGGACTGGCATGGCTGGCCTCAGCGACCAGCAGTGGGTTGGGCACTGGTACTCACTTCTGTCCCTCATCATGGCTCCTCAGTGGACCTCGGTGCACTTCTCATTTGACCACCAACCACATAGAAATGAACAGGGCCCATTCATTTCAGTGGGCAATTTATTTAATTTTTTTAATTCTTAACATTTTTTGTTTTTTAATATGTTTTCTTACATTTTTCTGTTGAGTTTTTTTTTTTAGCTCCACTCTCATAAACGCTATGGGTTTCAACTTTTAAATCCAGTAAAATGGTTGTTTGTAGTGTTGTAGCCTCACCCTCACAAACCCTATCATTGCCATCTTTCAACTACCCCCCAAAATGGGTGTTTGTGGCATACAGCAGCATTCACCACAAACCTTTATTTTGGGAGGGATTTGAAAGTTGACACCTACGGGGTTTGTGAGAATGGGGCTAAAATGGGCATTGACAGAAGGAAATAGGAAACGAATGATAAAAACCAAAAAAGTTGCCGGCCTGGTGGCACTGAGGGTTGAGGCGCTGGACGCCACACCTCACACTACGCTGGCAACCTGGGTTCGGGAATGAGCCTGGGACATCAGGGATCAGAAGGGGAGGGATAGGATTGAGTGTCCAGAGGATTGCTATCCTATCCCTGGAGAGGGTTTGAAGGATGCATTACTCTGCAGTGGCCCCGATGGAGGTCGGAAGCTCTGCAGGTGCAGCGTAATAGTGGGGGCACAGTGGACGTCAGCATGCCTGCCTCTGATGTTATCGCATGCCTGTGCTCCCATGGGGACAGGCTAAGTAGGAAAATGGCTGGGCACAACTGAGGCAGCTTGATGGCCACTCTTTGAGCTGCCTGGAGGACTGTCATGGAATTGCGCTGGGGAGTCTGGTTCCAACTCGGTGCAGAGTGGCATAGGAGGAGACGCTCTGGTGGGTTGATGCAAGCGCACTGGACCCCCATCATGTGAGTGAGCCGGCTGATCTCCAGGCAGTCAGAGCTGGCGGCTGGATGCTCCCACCAGTTGAGCTGCAGAGAGGCAGTAAAAAGAAAGGATATGTAAAGAAAAGTTATGAATTAAGGACAAACACCCCACTGAAATGAATGTCCCTTTTATAAATTTAGTATACTTTATCTCCTGGTCACCCAGCCTACCCCTATCTGCCTCCTCTCCCCAGCCCCATCACCGCACCATCCCAGGGACTTACCTTACTGACCCTTGCAATGCCCAACAATTTACCCCCTGTGGTGGAGCCCCCAGGTCCGCCCATGCCTGGAAGGAGTTTAGCTCGGTTGTGGATCAGTGAGACCAGTGGGCAGGTGCAAGGCCTGTGTGGAGAGGAAGCTTCATCCTTCAGGCTGTTTTTTTTCTCCTGGTTTTCTGGTCCTCAATCCTCGGATGCTCCATGGGAATGGTGGCTTGATGTACACGCATCAATGGACATGCTGACATGTTCCGCCAGGAGTGTCCCTCACCTGCAACTCCTGTTCCTAACCTGCACCACCACCTGTGGTCACCTAGATGGTGGTGTCGCAGCAGAGCAGGCTACCCTCCCTCCTCAGAGGAGGAGAGCATCCCTTGGGATGCTCCATCCTCTTCCTGACTGACTTCCAAGCAGCCCAGGCTTGTTCCTGAACCCAGGTCTCCGGTATATGAACATCCCATTAAAATAAATGGGCCCTATTCATTCTGACATGGTCAGCAGTTGGAGGAGCAGCCCACTGAGGGACAATGAGGATTCAGCATCAAGGGACAGAGGAACAGTGATGAGAGAGATAGAGATTGGTGCCACTGCACAACCAGCTGTTAGCCACTGAGATAGGCCATGCCAGTCCACCCTCCAGGAATAGCAAAGACCTAACCACCATCCTGGTCCCCCTGAAAGAGTGGTAATAGGAGCCATGCTTGGCAGTGATCCAGTCCACCCTCCTCAGGGAAGGGGGCACACTTAGAGGAGTTGCGCTCATCAGTGATCCAACCCACCTCCCCAGGTGAGGGGGCTCATTTGTATAGGAGCAACGGTTAGCGACAATTCGGTCTGCTCCCCTCAAGAGAGGGGGTATCTGTATAGGAGCCATGCTCGGCAGTGCTCCAGCCTCTCAACCTTTGGAAAGGGGGGAATTTGTATAAGAGATGTGCTCCACAGTGATCCCATGGCTCTCTGCCCCCTCCAATCAGCCTGAGTAACTAAACAACCAGACCTGCCAGTACAGCCAATCCTGCAATATAAAGAACAGTCCACCCTCCCCATTGTGTCCTTCTCCTCCATACCTTTGTTCACATGACATTTACATTACAAAGACATGCATGCACTCTTACTTGGCATTGACCAATGCTTGTTCTGTTTGTATTCCTGTTTTTGTTGTGCTGTGTTTTTTGGGTTGCATTCACTTTTTTAGTTGTGCTGTACATTTTTTGTTTGCATTTATTTTTTGTTATGCTGTGCTGTTTTTGTTTGCATTCACTGTTTTTGTTATGCTTTGCTTTTTTGTTTGCATTCACTTTTAGTTGTACTAAATGTTTGTTTGCATTCATTTTTATAGCTGTGGGCGGAGCCTACAGCCATCTTGCTATCTGTAGCAGGAAAATGGAGTATCGTGGAACACATGTTTTAGACTTTTCAATGTATCCTTCCATGCCAACTGAAATAAAATACTCCCATCTTTCTGTTAAGAATGCTAGAGACATAATGCCAAGCTGCTTATCAGATGCCATTAGGAAACTGAAACAGCTTATTAAATATTGGTTTGTAACCTCCCTGCAAATGGGGGTTCCCAAAAGACTTCCAGGAGCTTGCTTGAATGCTCCAAGCCTGAATGGCGTTTGGCGTTTAAGCCATTTATCAGTGAGTGTTTTTAGAGCCTCTGGTACTGTCTCTTTAAGAGCCGTCTGCTTGCAGACATAATTAGTTTGTATGGGGGACTGTGTGTTTCTCTGTTTGAGTACCACTCGAACTGCTGCCAATTCACTTCATTTTGCAGTCACTAGAGTACAAAGGAACCTATCTGAAAGATATAACTGTTTGCCAGAAATAATTTAGAGTAATAATGAAAATACAGTTTGTCTAACCTGCTTTCTTTGCAGTCAGAACTGTGTTTGCCTAGTTCCCCATTCTAGTTTTGAACTGCTGAACTGGACCAATCAGTGTGGGTAAGCTAGCTCTAAAATGGTGCCTTGGACGAATCAGAACTTGGACTCATAATCTGAGCCAGCCACAAGAGGACTGTATAGGGCAGTGACTCTGGGAGATGTAGTTTAGACTTCGGCACCTTTTGGACCAACAGCAGCAGTCTATTGTGAGTGACAGCCAATCCAGTCAAGAACTGGGAGGAACTCAAAGGAAGTGCCCGGTTTTGTCTGTTGGAGTTTCAGTTTAGATCTGGCAGTGAAGGGGAAAGAAACCCTGTGCTCCTTCAGTGCACAGTTTCAGTCAAAACGGTGTAAGGCCCAGAGTTCGGTCTGCAGCTTGTGTAACTGCTTGTTAGGACTGAATCGTCCTGTGAAAAGAATCAAAGGATCTCTGAAGAGTAGAAACCAGGCTCACCCTGTGAAGACTGGAGAAATTGTTGAATTGCACTCGGTCTGTCAGGAACTGAATCTGCTGTGTGTTCTCCGGGTATTGTGCAGTAATTCGATCGGGATAGAGAAGCAGCCTGCCTGGTATAGTACTTTCTTTTTACCATATAAATGTGTGAAGAGTCTCTGGAGCTCAAGAGTAGCCCTGCTGGACGTTGAAGGACCCTATCTTGTTTGGAGGTCGTGAGTACTAATTCAGGGTCGCTCCCTGTTAATTGCCACATTAAATCCAAATGGAATCACTGTACTGCTGACTGTTTAAACTAATTTTCTTTTCACTGTGTGAAAGGGCCCCTACCAGCTGCCACGGTTTGGACTAGCCACTAGGGCTTGGGTACCCAGGGACAGTAACTGGTAGGGATAGGCCTGTGCACAGAGCCATAGGTAGATAGTAAAGTGATAAGCTAATTAACCTGATTTCCCCCTGTCCTTGTTATATCCCCCTAAATAAATCAGAGCTGCTTGTTTCAGCAAAGTTATACTTCCTGAGGTATTTGTCTATGTTAAAGTACTGTACTGTGATTGTTGCACTGTATCTTATTTCACAGGAGGTCCCAGTGCGGAACTAGTCCTGGGGGTAAGTGTATACTGTGAAGGTAATTCTGATATATTGTGTGGGCCACTAGTGGGAAGAAAAGGGGGTTGCAGTGTCCCAGAGGGCTGTGACCGAGTAAGTTTAACTATTGCAAACCCTGACCTCTGGGTGGAGGCACCCGCCATTGGATCCAGGCCCCTCAACCTGTTAGTGGCAAATCAGGCAGGGTAGTAGCCCCTGGGATAGCGCCATCTAGGGGTTACATCTTGGAGGCTCACCGCTGGGATTGTGTGTCCTCTAGTGGCCATATTTACGAACCACTGTTAAGAAAAAAAAATGGGTACCCCGACAGAAGTGGCTGTGCACCGGCTGGTGGAGTGGTGTACTGGGGAGGAGATTGACCCCCAAAATGCTATGCTTATCCTGGACATCCCCCTGGGTATCAATACGGACACTGTACAGGGAGTACTTTCCAAGGTGGAAGGTTTACAAAACCCTGTGGTGGTGGGTCGGCATGCTAATCTGCTCACCCACACTTTCCTGGCCCTAGTAGAGTTTAAGGATCCCATAGATAGCGCCAAAGTGCCACAGACCATTACCCCAGAGGGAGCCCTCACTGCCTGGAGAGTGATAACTAAGTACAGTAAAGACCTGGGGGGGAATGAGCCCCCACCACTGTCTGAAACTTTTGAGGAGAAATTTGCTAAATGGTTGCTGGGGGAAGGGAAAACTGTGGAGGACTTGAAGAAACTATTCTTGCCACCTGGGGGTGTTCCTCCCCCAACACCCTCTCTCGCTCCAGTACCCGTAATGGTGGCTGAACCAATGCAGACTCCTATTTCTGCACCTGCCATTAGTCACGACTCTTACCGAAGGTTGAGGATCTTCTCTGGCACCCTCCCAACCCCCCAAGGGGAGGATGACTGGGAGACCTGGATAGACTATGTTGCCCCCCAAGTGCTTGAATGGCAATGCTCGGAAGCCGAAAAGCGAAAGAGGGTTAGTGAGAGCCTCCGAGGTCCTGCCCTGGCTACCATCCGTGCTAAACGGGCCAGTAACCCTGAAGTGACTGCACAGGCCTATCTTGAGGCCTTGGAGAATGTGTATGGGAGCCCAGATTCTGATGAAGATCTATGGTGGAGAGTAAGAAATGCACAACACCAAGGAAGTTGTTGTCTGTGTATGTATCTCGGCTGGAAAAATTGTTGCAAGAATGCCTCAGAAAAGGGTAGTTTGCCAGCGATTGAACTGGACCGAACCAGGCTGGACAGGATCCTTAAGTCTGCCCTTCTCAGAACTGCTGTTGCTTCAGTTACGCCTGGCAAATCACTGGAATCCCCCACCTCCTATGATGAGTTAATGAGAGAAATTGAGGAGTTGAGAAAAGGCGACCTGGAGGGACCTGCACCAATAGCTGCGGCTATGACTCGAAGTGACTGAGGGTGGCCCATCAAGTGAAGTTCAGGGGCAGAGGTTGGCAGTCAATGAGTGCTCTGATAAGGAAAAAGATATGCCACAATGGGGCGAACTGTTGAGAGAGAGATCCGGAATTCAAAACAGTCCTTTATGAAGGCCACGCCTGCAAGTACGGGCCCGACCTATATCCGACTGCATCTGCTATGGGGTGGGATACCCACCCATGTATCTCCTGCTGATAACAGCTCCGAACTCAATTCCTTGACCATGGAAGTGGAGAAACTGATGAGATGTCTCCAAATGCTTATCACGCCAGAGACAGAGATGGCACCAAGGTTTCCAGTTAGTAATACCCCCCCTGGCTCCCAGTGTGGCACCTCAGCCAGCTCAAACTCCAGAAAATATGTTTTGCTATAATTGTGGGAAGGATGGGCACATGAAAGAGAATGCCGGTCCCCAAAAGACACTGACAAAGTTGTATATAGGCTACAAGGAGAGCTTCGGAGAACAAATCAGTGGTTAAGAGGTACACCAAATGATCCCAGTGAGGGCACCAAAATGCTAATTCACGTCCTTTGTGGCAAGGTCAGTTGCCCAGGCCCCCACCACCGCCCTCCAGACTGGTCCAGAATAGTGGGTCCCTCCATGGAGACCACTCTGTAAAGGTGAATGGAGTGTCTACAAGAGCTGTATTAGACAGTGGCTCCCAAGTGACAATTATGTTCCAGTTGGTGACAGAAGCATTTGTCAGACGTACCCTTACACAACCATTAGAAGGACTGCATGTATGGGGGTTAAGTGAGAAGGCCTACCCCTATTCCGGTATATCCGAATTTGGCTGTCTTTCCCCCCTCCTGGCTGGAGTGGCCGAACAAGTAGAGACCCTAGCCTTAGTGTGTCCCCCACTGGACTGTATGATGGTGTCCCTTTGTTGATTGGAACAAATGCTCATATGTTCGGAAGGCTGGCACAGTTGTGTTATGAAAAACATGGGTCAAAGACTAGTAGAGCTTTAAGAGTTCCTGCTTTAATTAAGAAGGCCTATGAGGCACAGAGAGATGCTGAAAAAATAGAACCAGAGGAACTGGTCGGAATTGTACGGAAGAAGGATCCTGAGTCTCTGATCCTGGCGCCAAATGCCCAGTGTACCTTACAGGGAGAGGTCCGTATCAGAAAGGATGTTAAGAATAAAATATTAATGTTGGATGCACCAGGCAATGGAAAATTGCCAGAGGGACTGCTGGTCAGCTTAATATTTTGCCCGCTAGAGCCATGCTTATGCCAGAAGGGTAATGGTCCAAGTTCATAATGTGTCTGAAAGAGACATTCGAGTAAATAGAGGTTGCATCCTGGCTAATGTGCATTGTGCAGACACTGCAGTGCTACCCAGCAGCAAGAGTTCAAGGAAGAATGACAGAGTAACGCCTGACTTGTTTGATTTCGGCGACTCCCCTGCCAGCTGAATGGAAAGTGAGGATCAGTGAGAAGCTTGCCCAGAGAGACCAGGTGTTTTCTTTAAAGGAATGGGACGTAGGATGCGTGCAAGGAGCTGAGCACAATATCCGGCTGCATGACGAAAGACCATTTCGTGAGAGGTCTCGACGCCTGGCACCTGCTGATATAGATGATGTGAGACGGCATCTGCAAGAGATGTTAGCTGCTGGTGTAATACAAGAATCCAGAAGCCCTTATGCTTCCCCCATTGTGGTAGTGAGGAAAAAGAATGGGACAGTAAGGATGTGCGTGGATTATCGCACCTTAAACCGGCGGACTATCCTGATCAGTACACACGCCCGCATTCAGGATGCTTTGGACTGCCTAAACGGGAGCAAGTGGTTCTCTGTGCTGGATCTCCGCAGTGGGTACTACCAGATCCCGTGGCCCCAGAGGACCGTGGAGAAGACAGCCTTATCTGTCCGCTGGCTTTATGAATTCATGAGGATGCCTCAAGGATTTCAGGTGCCCCAGCCACTTTTCAACGATTGATGGAGTGCAGTGGGGACATGAACTTACTAGAGTGCCTGGTATACCTAGATGATGTTATTGTGTTTGGCAGCTCACTGGAGGAACATGAGAGCAGATTATTTAAGGTATTGGACCGACTGGAGGACTTTGGCCTTAAACTGTCCATTGATAAGTGTCAATTCTTTCAAACATCAGTAAAGTATGTGGGACACATAGTATCCACCGAGGGAATAGAGACCGACCCAAGTAAAGTTGAGGCCTTGACCACCTGGCCACAGCCCAAAATCTAAAAGAACTGCAAAGATTCCTGGGATTCTGTGGTTATTATCGGAGCTTCATCAAGGACTATTCAAGAGTGATCCGCCTTTACTTAACCTTACTCAAGGGTATCCCCAACCCACAAAAATACCAAAAGTCAGCGCCCCTCAAGACTGAAAGAGTGTATTTTCGTCCGAGTGAAGTATTGGGGGCCCGCTGGACTCCTGATTGTGAGACTGCTTTTCATGAGATCATATATCAACTTACCCATGCTCCAGTGCTGGCCTATGCTGATCCAAGAAAACCTTACGTCCTGCACATGCTAGTTTGCAAGGGTTGGGGGCTGTGTTGTACCAAGAGCACGAGAATGGCCTGAGACCAGTGGCCTTTGCCAGTAGAAGCCTGACCCCATCCGAAAAGAACTATCCTGTACATAAGTTAGAGTTCCTAGCTTTGAAGTGGGCTATTGTTGACCAATTCCATGAGTACTTGTATGGGGCTAAAATACTAGTAAAAACTGACAATAATCCTTTGACCTATGTGCAGACCTCAGCTGTTGGATGCCACTGGCCATAGGTGGCTTCTGCATTATCTACATATGACTATGCTCTCGAATCACCGAGCAGGTCTGAACCACATAGATGTTGATGCTCTCTCCCGAGGCCTGTTCCCAGAATAATTGGGTCCGATTGACAGAACCTGACATTCGGCACTCTGCGAAGTTTGACAGGGAGGAACAAATGTCCACGGACGCAGTGGACTGCATGGTGGATTGCTTGGGACCCTCTGAGAATTGCATACCTGCTGCTCATTGCCACTTTTCTGCAATAGACATTGGTGCACTGCCTCAGCTGGACAATGACAGTATTTGGCGGCTCAATCCTCGCATCCCATGATCAAAGCAGCTTTAGAAGCCTCTATGCAGGAAAAGATGTGTCCAGATTACGCCCACTGATTTGAGAACTGCACTGTTATACAAAGAAGGTCCTAAGTTGAAACTGATCAATAAACTGTTATACAGAGAAACAGTAGACAGAGGGGACAAGTAGACAAACAACAACTAGTGCTGCCTACTGCCTTCGAGACTCAGTACTGATGTCCTTGCACAACCACATGGGGCACCTTGGTATAGACAGAACACTTGACTTGGTGAGATCCAGATTCTATTGGCCTAAGATGGGGGCTGATGTGAGCAACACATTCAACTTGTAGTCGCTGCTTACAGAGGAAAGCTTTGCCCCAGAGGGCTGCTCCCTTGTTAACATCACCACCAGTGCACCCATGGAGCTGTTCTGTATTGATTTTCTGAGTTTGGAGTCAGATCAAAGAAATATCAGTAATGTGCTGGTGGTCACTGACCATTTCACGAGATATGCCCAAGCTTTCCCACCAAAGACCAGAAAGCATCCACTGTGGCCAAAGTACTTGTAGAAAACTTTTTTGTTCACTATGGGGCTCCACAAAGAATCCATTCTGATCAAGGGAGAGACTTTGAGAGTCGTCTGATCAAAGAGATGCTTTCTCTGTGGGGACTGCAAAAGTCCAGAACCACTCCTTACCACCCCCAGGGGGACCCACAGCCTGAACGTTTCAACCACACTTTGCTAGATATGCTAGGCACCCTGCACCCAAAGGACAAGCCTAGATGGAGCCAACAAATTAGCACCCTGGTACATGCTTATAACTGCACCAAAAGTGATGCCACTGTTCCTCCCCTACCGCCTGATGTTTGAAGAGAAGCTCGCCACCGGTAGATGTGTGTTTTGGGGTCTCTCCTGATGGGGTTCAAGCTGACAACTATTTACAGTACGTGAAAAGTTAAAGGCCCAGCTAACTCATGCACTAGCTGGCTCAAACCATGGCTGCCAAAAGAAATCTGACCAACAAAGAAAGGTATGATAAAAGGTGAAAGCACAGGAACTCCAGGAGGAGAGCTGGTATTGCTAAGAAATCTGGGACTGCATGGCAAACACAAGATTGCTGACAGATGGCACCATCTCCCTCACATTGCAGTGGGCAAACTAGATGATCTGCCAGTGTACAAAGTAAGGCCTGAGAATAATTCAAAAGATGTAAAACAATGCATAGAAATCATTTACTGCCCATTGGACAAATCTTAATTGAGTCTGAGCCCCTAGAAGATGCCCTCTGGACCAGTGACTAGAGCTGCTGCTAAGAAAAGATCAAGAAAGCCTGCACCTACAGAAGCAAAGTTAAAGTGTTCCCCTCCACAAGTCCCAGTTGAGCATGACTGTCAGTCCATATCAGAAGAAAGTGAGAGTGACTTTGAATACTATCCTTCTTACGAACTGAGTCAATTGTTTCGGGGCAATCCCCTAGTCAATACTGGAGACGAAGCTGGGCCTTCTGGACTGTCTAAGCCCCCAGCTTCGTCCCTGGAGCCAATGCTCCCAGAAAGTGAGGTACAAAGCATCAGATCAGATGAAATGGAATCATTGTGCATGGTTGAACTGTTTGAGCTTTCAGGGGAGGAAAATAATGGATTGGGGCAGACTGGTGATACACCAGAACAAGAAGAGTATTTTGAGTGCCCTGACAGTCCACTGCCAGTGTCCGAAAGCTCTCCATGTGAGCCAAATGTTGTGGACTCAGAAACTGTAACTCCTGGAGCTAAAAGTGCCCCAAGTTCCAGCCTCTCTACCCCTATGGAGACTCCCCTGACAAGTGAGGACAATGCTGAAAATGAGGCTCAGAGTGCAGAGACTGTAACAGTTCCCCCTAGAAAGACTGGTCGAGCTGTAAAGCCTGTGGTGCACCTCAGTTATGATTCCCTTGGGAGGCCTGTGGATTTGCCTCTCAATGTCCATAAAGGAGTGTATGTGTCCCCGAGCTCATTGCCCAAACTGAGCGTCAGTACTAACTCCAAGTTACTTGTGTTGCCCTTCTATATGGTGCCCTTGCTCCGTCCAGCCCCAAGGTAACTGATAGGAAGGGCCCTCTCTTCAGGTTTCATGTACAAGAGGTAATAACTTGAGTTATGGTACAATGTATATGTAATACTGTGTAAAGAGTGATGTACTGCAATGTTTCAGAAATGTGTTCTTGGTAAAATGATATATTGACTGATGATTACATGTGTGAGCCTAATGCAAATGTGTATGGTTGCAGTTAAAACTTATGGGGGTACTTGCTTGACGCGGACGTCAAGCTTTCCCAGGCCAGGAAGGGTGTAACCCCCCTGCAAATGGGGGTTCCCAAAAGACTTCCAGGAGCTTGCTTGAATGCTCCAAGCCTGAATGGTGTTTGCTGCGACATTTATCAGTGAGTGTTTTAGAGCCTCTGGTACTGTCTTCTTAAGAGCCGCCTGCTTGCAGACATAATTAGTTTGTATGGGGGGACTGTGTGTTTCTCTGTTTGAGTACCACTCGAACTGCTGCCAATTCACTCCATTTTTGCAGTCACTAGGAGTACAAAGGGAACCTATCTGAAAGATATAACTGTTTGCCAGAAATAATTTAGAGTAATAATGAAAATACAGTTTGTCTAACCTGCTTTCTTTGCAGTCAGAACTGTGTTTGCCTAGTTCCCCATTCTAGTTTTGAACTGCTGAACTGGACCAATCAGTGTGGGGTAAGCTAGCTCTAAAATGGTGCCTTGGACGAATCAGAACTTGGACTCATAATCTGAGCCAGCCACAAGAGGATTGTATGGGCAGTGACTCTGGGAGATGTAGTTTAGACTTCGGCACCTTTTTGGACCAACAGCAGCAGTCTATTGTGAGTGATAGCCAATCCAGTCAAGAACTGGGAGGAACTCAAAGGAAGTGCCCGGTTTTGTCTGTTGGAGTTTCAGTTTAGATCTGGCAGTGAAGGGGAAAGAAACCCTGTGCTCCTTCAGTGCACAGTTTCTGTCAAAAAACGTGTGTAAGGCCCAGAGTTCCGGTCTGCAGCTTGTGTAACTGCTTGTTAGGACTGAATCCATCCTGTGAAAAGAATCAAAGGATCTCTGAAGAGTAGAAACCAGGCTCACCCTGTAGAAGACTGGAGAAATTGTTGAATTGCACTCGGTCTGTCAGGAACTGAATCTGCTGTGTGTTCTCCCAGGTATTGTGCAGTAATTGCGATCGGATAGAGAAGCAGCCTGCCTGGTATAGTACTTTCTTTTTACCATATAAATGTGTGAAGAGTCTCGTGGAGCTCAAGAGTAGCCCTGCTGACGCTTGAAGGACCCTATCTTGTTTGGAGGTCGTGAGTACTAATTCAGGGTCGCTCCTGGTTGAATTGCCACATTAAATCCAAATGGAATCACTGTACTGCTGACTGTTTAAACTAATTTTTCTTTTCACTGTGTGAAAGGGCCCCTACCAGCTGCCACGGTTTGGACTAGCCACTAGGGCTTGGGTACCCAGGGACAGTAACTGGTAGGGATAGGCCTGTGCACAGAGCCATAGGTAGATAGTAAAGTGATAAGCTAATTAACCTGATTTCCCCCTAAATAAATCAGAGCTGCTTGTTTCAGCAAATTATACTTCCTGAGGTATTTGTCTATGTTAAAGTACTGTACTGTGATTGTTGCACTGTATCTTATTTCACAGGAGGTCCCAGTGCCGGAACTAGTCCTGGGGGTAAGTGTATACTGTGAAGGTAATTCTGATATATTGTGTGGGCCACTAGTGGGAAGAAAGGGGGGTTGCAGTGTCCCAGAGGGCTGTGACCAAGTAAGTTTAACTATTGCAAACCCTGACCTCTGGGTGGAGGCACCCGCCATTGGATCCAGGCCCCTCAACCTGTTAGTGGCAAATCAGGCAGGGGTAGTAGCCCCTGGGATAGCACCATCTAGGGGTTACAGGTTAAATATTGGTTGCCTATTAAACTGGAGATTTATTTAGCCCCTTTGGAATGCTGCAACTTGTACATTTAAATGCAAAGCATTCAAACAGCTTCTTGCTGCTAGTTTACCTTGGGAATGTATTGTCTTTCAAGAAAGATTCATACCTCATAAATGTCACCCTTTCCCCAGCACATCTATAACTTACACTGTTTTTTTTTTTTTTTTTAGTCTTTGGTAACCGGTTAAGGCCCACTAGGCACAAGTGCCTGTTTTCAGGGGCGACCTGGGGGCACTGGGTGGTTAAGTGACTTGCTCAGAGTCACACAGTATGCAAGTTGAGGTTGTGAGAATCAAACTCAGGTCTGGTCTGTTGGATTTACCAAACTCGTTCACACCTCATTCCTCTAACCTCTAAAGACACTATCTGATGATAAGCACTGTCTCAGGCATATGCCAGGTCTTCAGTGAACTACTATTTAGTGAATATGTAGCAATCAGCAAGTATTTTCTACTATGCTTTTTGGGAAAAAAAATATTGAACTACAGCAAACACACACACACACACACACACACACACACACACACTCTCTCTCTCTCTCTCTCTCTCTCTCTCTGTACATACCATCCTCATGGCCACAACATTCAGAATACTGTATTCTAGTATGATATGTAAGGAATAAGACACAATGAGGTGCGGTTTATGGCCTGATAAGAGCACGCCCCAGGTGCGTAATGAGGCATGAGGCGCTTGCACCGAGTGCCTTTAGCACCTGGGAAGTGCTCTTATTAGGCCATAAACCACACCTTGGAGTGTCTTATTCCACTTATAAAATGGATCCCCCATAAGAAAGTTAATCAAAAAATGCACATAAAAAGTGCACTTAAAAATAGTAAAAAAATATGATATTATGGGGAATAACAAAAAAGTAGTCCTTGCCATTCATTGTATTTTACTGGATTATGTTTGATTAGAAGTAGGGGCTGCTGTGCCTGTCCGACTCTGCCCCCCCCCCGCAACACACACATAAATGCTCTAAATGCTATTTCTTTTTTGTTTATGTTTCTTGAGCAGCAAGTTGTAAACAGAGGAGCAGTGCAAACGTGTCCCTCACCAGGAGCTGTATTTGGCGCTTTTCTGATCTCTCTCTCTCTCTCTCTTCCTTGGGCTATTGAACCTTCAACGTTAAAACAAAAATCAGTGTAAAAGACCCGATGGAGGAGCGGGTCTGGTGAGCCAGTTGAGAAGCGAGTAAACACCCAGCGAGTTATGAGTTTGTATTTCAGTCAGGATTGAGAGTGTCCCCTCCAGCCAGCTGTATTTTGCAATTTTCTTTCATTTTTTCCCCTCCCCTCTGCTGACGTCTGCTGGACTCTTCAGAGCACTTCCTCAATCACAGTTTTGACTGCTCGCTCTGATGAAAACTGAAACCTGGAAAGTAAAAAAAAAAAAAAAAATCCGTGTCTGAGAGAGCAGGTGAAGGACTGCATCTGCTGAGTCTGTGGTGGTGAATAAGGTTTGAATAGTGCGTGAGAATGCTGTGAAACCGACTACGGACAGTGCTGAAAATAAAATTAAACTTTAGCTATAAATAAAATCAAACTAGCTGTACATAAAATCAAACTTTAGATGCATCATGTGTGTGTGTGTGTGTGTGTGTGTGTGTGTGTGTGTGGGCTCGAACAGAAACAGTGTTGTCCTGGTGGCAGTGCTCTCTCGTTGTACCTCTAGCCTTCGGCAGTCATGAAAGGCACTAGCTTGCAGTCATGAACGGTAATTTACTGTGTTTTTTCCTTTCATCTTTGAATTGCCATTATTCCTGATACCAGTTGGGGCAAAGACACTGCATTTCTCGGGGTGGCTGGTAAGGTTACCACCTACTTGGTTTTTGACCGAAATTATTCATATGAACATACGAATGTGCCAGCAGAAACAGACCACCCGGTCTATCTAAGTCTGCTGGAATGTGCAGCCAGCACCCCTAGTTTGCAGCTGCCCCCCCCTTTGTCATCTCACTGCCACCCCTCACCTCCCCCACACTCATTCGGTTTTCTAGCTCCAGATTCGGTCCTCCTGTTTTCACCATTGCAAATTCGGTTTTTATGGTGGGTCAAGCAGCATCTCTGAGGTCCTCCACTAACTGCTTCATTTTCTTCTCATCTGACTGTAAGCAAGTGCTTGATATTTCAGTGTGATTGCTTGCTTGCAGTGCATGCTAATCAGGAAGTGATTTCAAGTGCAGGGCACTTAAAAGAGCCAAATGTGTCCCCGTTTGCTCAGTTGTCACCTCTAACTTCACACCAGCAAATTGGAAGATTAGTCATGGGAAGGGTAAGCAATACTACCTTAATTAATGCCTTCATTTTTCTGAAACCCTTAAACGTTCAGACAGGCACCACATTATGGTTGCCTCCTGTCTCCGTGTGGACTGTATAATCCGTGTTTCAGAAACCTTACCTGCTAATCCAGTTTTATTCAGAGGTAGTACTTTTTCAGTCATTTTGAATGCTCACATACCTGTAAAACATATTCTGTTAAATCCCTCACCATTTTACTTGCATGTTCATATTACAAACAGATTCTGATGTCACGCAGACGTTTGTTTGTATACCATTCAGTCTGAGAGGTGTAAAGTGGGGCTATTAAGACCATTAGCAGCAAATCAACCTAGTCCTTTCCAGGCTGCATTGTGAGTATGGTCTTTGACTGCTGTGATAAGGAATACTTTTACATCTTTAAATGCTCACTGGTTTTTCTTTTAGGGTCTGTCCTATATTTTAGTATTTGTTACCCCTTTTGTTGTTAAATTGATAATCTAATTTTATTCCATTTCTAGCAATACTACACCTCTCTCTCCTTAGTAATTATTGCTGTCAATTTTCATACTACCTGGATATTCCAGGAAGACCATTCCAGGCCTTTCAGGCCCCGTCCACTCTGATCTCTCTTTGGAATATGTTTTTAAAAATGTTTTTTGTTCCGTTTTTAAGCACGGTTGTCGATCCGGCCACACTGCGATATGACAACCGTGCTTGCCCGTCTCAGTTCCCATGCATGCTTGCGTCAATACTGGGCACCGCAATGCTTGCCGGGATACTCATGAATGGGCATGGTGACAGACTGGAGAATAAATAGCATCGCTGAAACTGGGAGCCCTGCATGAGGTCGGGGATATGGGTAACACTATACCCTTTTCTTCTGGGAATTAGTAAAAACACCACATAGGTCAGAGGAGGTTGCCTTAAACCATGTTAAAGCACGGTTTGCATCCGCACTACAGTTAACACAGTTTAAGGCAACCGTTTTGGTCTGAAACCATGCTCGAAACCTACTCCCATCAGGTTTCAAGCACAGTTTTGAAACACGGGTTTATTGTGCTACAGTGCGGACGCAAACCATGTCTGCTGGTCTTGTAACGTTACGGGCTGCCGGTAACTTTACAAGACTGCGAGTGTGGACAGGGCCTCAAATGAACAGCACAGTGTGGCTAATGTCATGCTAAGCCACAGAAATGAGAAAAGGAAGAGAGAGAGCAGTAGCTGATGAGGTGAAAGGAACACAATCTAGATTTGATGGCACTGCAAATTTAGGTAATGTATCGAAATATTATTTATTTATTTTTTTTATCAGAAGAGACACATTAAGCTGAAGCTTGTTTACAGTTGCAACCTGGGAGCACAAGGGAGTTTATTGACTTGATCAGGGTCACACAGTATGCAAGTCTGGGCTGTGGAATTTAAACCCAGGTCTCCAGGATTGCAGCTCAGAGTCTTAAACCACTGCACTATACTGCCTCCATGCCACATATCATATATCATGCCATTTGCTATGTATGACTGGCATGGAAAGAAATAGGGTATTTAACAGCATAGAATAGTTCCTACCACTTTTAAAAACTTCTGTGACATTACAAATAGCTTTAGAGTAGGAGCTATGGGAAGGACAGTAGCACATCTTACAATGGCAGATGATGTTTGTAATTACATCTCATCCACCATTACTGGTGTAGTTTTTTTATTAATTTATTGAAAGACTTTTACCAGAAAAGGCCACCTGATCCAAAATAGCTGGTTGTCAGAGGTGTCCTTGTAGTCACTCGATGAGTGAGTTAGGCTGTGTATACAGGATGCAAAGTCCCCTGAACCCCCTCTCTAACCTCACCAAATGTTAACATACACTGAAATTTAAAATATTTAAATCTAAATCAAACAAACCAAAAATTACAATCATGATGTGATTTAAAGAAGTTGTACACAATGCAATATCAGCAGCAATTCTGAATTAATCAAGCAAATCAGAGTCCAAGCGATGCCCTCATTAGTCATAAAAGGGGCGTGGTTAGGGGCAGAGTTTGGGGGAGTGGTTTAGTATTTGGTTTTCATGTCATCCAAAGGTGGCAACCCTAGTGGTTGGGATTCAAAGAATCAGTGAACAGACTGTGGTGGGTGTAGGCTGGCAGGGACCGTAGATCACTGGGACAGCCGACACATTCTTTTTAAACCTTTCTGGTAGGCATGGATTTCCAGAGGTGCCATGTCCTGACTGGCTGAAGAGGTGCCGGTTGGCACAATATGCCGTGATAAGGACACGGCCACTGGTACCTCTCAGTCAATCAGGACACAGAACACTACCGACCCATTTTATAAAAATAATAAAGAAACTGTTTGTTTATGTCATTGAACATAGTGAAGTGCAGTTTAGATTTCCTTTAAATATTTCTTATCCTATATTTAGTATCCTGGATATACACACACACACACACACACACACACACACACACACACACACACACATGTACACACCGTCCTCATGGCCACAACATTCAAAATAAATACTGCATTCTAATATGATAGAAAACAATAATTACACAATGGCAATAAAAAATCCTGGAACCTGATTGGTGGTCTTCCCTTGGCAACAGTGAGGTTATCTGAGAACAATCTCACTGTATTGATTTGTTGTTGCACTGTTTGCATCTTCTCTTAAGAAACAGATATATTGCCACACTAAGAATCTACTAAAAATGTTTAAATGTTTTTTTTATTTTATATAATAACAAGCCATTGTATAATAGCAATAATGCACTCCAGGTTGAGGGTCATGCTGGAATAACCTCACTTCTGGGACTTTGGACACACTCAGCCTGTGGCCTTGTGCCCAACCACCCAGGTGTGAGGTTATCCCAGCATGACCAACACCCTCTCATAGTATGCATTATTGCTTAAAGAAACTGTTTATGTCATTGAACACAGTGAAGTTCAGTTTAGAGTAGATTTCCTTTAAATATTTCTTATCCTACATTTTGTATCCTGGATAGCGTAGGGGAGATGCTACATCTGATTGTCACAGGGATCTTCATTTACACATTTTTGCACTGTGTTTACTCAGGCTGTCCCAGATTAGATGTAACATCTTGTTTTCAGTGGGGTCATGATTTTACCATTTTGATAATGTATTTCTTCAGGGTAGCCTAGTCCAGGGCCCCCATATTCAAAGGAGATGCACAGCGCATCCCAGTGGAAAAGGGAGATGTGCTACGCAACTCCAGTAGTGCTTTGCAGCATGATATTCAGATGTGTGGGATGCGCCGGCCACAAGGGAATGGGCCAGGGTGCACACAAATAGTATGCCATGCAAGTCGAGGGTGCGTTCCCATGCATATATCGTGCTGCGGCATACTCAGGGGGACTGTGACCCTTGCAGTCCAAAGTAGTGCAGCCCACAGTTAGGCCATGAATAGCTGGCCTAACCCAGCCAGCCACCAGCAGCTCTGGTGGACTAGAGGTACCCCCTCCCATCCCGATCGATCCAACCCCATCCCCGAAGAGTTCCAGAGTATAAGGCCCCCAGACCCAATCACACCAGAGGAAACCACGGTCCATATCTATAGCATAGAGGACCCCTACCCACCGCCTCAGTATGTAGACATCCCTGCTCCCCCCCATACCTGACCTGTTGCGGAGACTGGCACTGCCCTCCACACCCTGCCATGGCCAGCTGTCGACTGCACTGAAACTGGGTCGGGGACCTGCATTCTGGAATGACCCAAGTGGCTGTACCATGCATTGGGGCACTATGCAAGCTGTGGACCCATTAATGTATGCAGCCATGTGCATGTCCCTGGCAAACTGTAAGAGGGACCTGACATACCTCCAATGCATGCCTTGTCAATGCTGTATCTACTTGCTGTCATACACCGCTGCAGGCCCACACTCTCCCCCATTCCCCTGTGTAATATGTCACCCTCCAGACTGCTGAGATATTCTGGGTGCCATGGAGTGTGATATTCTGCAATGCCATTTGCAGTATACATTCCAGGTTATGGATAGTGCATCCGTGGTTCCCTGATTGTACAAACGAATGGGAGGTCAGCTGTAACATGCCTGTTCCGGGACCTGTGTGAGTGGGTACAGCATCGGTTGTCACCCGCACTGAGCAGTGCAGTGGCACTGGGATGATGGAGCCGCATGTGAGCACCTGAGGTGTATGGCCACTACACGTTGTCACCTGCACAGAGCTCGTGCCTATGTATGACACATTCCAGCGTCCTACTGCCAGTGCTCCATCACCCGAAAATAAGATGCCATTTCTATCCAGGCTAAACATATAGCAATCAGCAGGCATATTCTAGGAAAATACATTGTAAAAATGTATAAAAGGAAGACTACATTGAAACTGCCTTTCGGCAGATCTGCATTGTGCAAATTCATTAGAAATAATGGTTAAAAGCATCCCAAAAGCTCTCGACAGCCATATCGGCTCTGACCAGAGTTTTGTTTTAGTTGTGTTGTTATTTTAATTCATCATCTTAGATGCATTTCACTGTTTTGGTTGGCATTTGAGTTTTTTATGCGTTATTTTCTTTTGGTAGTGATTTGCATTTGTTGTATTACTTTATTGTTATGGCATCCCACTTTACATTTATTTTGTTGCTTTTCATTTTTTATGTTTGCTTGCACGCATGTGCAAGAAACATAGTGCCATCATCCGAGTTTTCGGAGGTGTGGCAGCCCTCTTCCAATTCAGACAGTGTGTTTGCAGGCACGGCCGCAGTTCTCCAATGCCTGCTGGAGCTGTCTATGACAGCTCCAAAATGCAGTGGAGTACAGTTGAAAGGGGAGCTACGCTTCAGTGAGCAGTGATAAGATATCGCCTGCTCATGCACGCCCCCTACACACACACACACACACACACACACACACACACATATGCACGCATACTCGCGTGCTCCCCCACGCACACACTGTATAGCCGGGGGGTGCCCAATCCTGTTGGCTGTGCTGGCGCCCTCCCAGAGTTCCACATGTCACGCCAGGTGCCTCCCCAGCGTGGCTATACATCGAGTAGCCGACGGGGTGCCCAATCCACCGTCGGCTCCACTGCCCCCCCCAGAGAGTACAGGGTGCCACGCTGGGAGCCCACCCCAGCATGGCAACAGATGTTTACACCGACGGGAGTGTCCAGTCCCCCGTCAGCTCCATGTCTCCCCAAACAGCCATCCTTGTGCCACGCTGGGAGCCCACCCCAGTGTGGCAAACATCCAGCGTCATCGTCCTTTTAAAAAAAAAACAAACCCTGAAACACAAAAACGGTCCCTCGCTATCTGTGCCCCCACCGCACCCACCCAGTGCGCACCTTGCCTCCCCACATCCCCCACCCCATACTTACCTCCAGACTCCGGCGCGACGATCTTCGGTGGACCGGGAACACGTCTGCACTCTTCAAAGCTGACCACGAACTGAGGAAATGCCAGTAAGCTGTTTAATGGGATAGATAGGGTTTTTTCAATTTTGCTGCATATCTCAAGCATTTTTAGGAATTTTTGCACCAAATTTTCAGCATGGGGTTTTTGGGACCCCTTCTCATGAATGCTCTCACTGTCATGGCATTAATCGGGCCCGAAGGGTGATTTCGCAGTCACTGTGCGAAATCACCTTTCGGGACCAAGTAATGAAATGACACTGCCACTGTTCATAAGGTGGGCTCTCAAAAAGCCTATGTTGAAAATTTGGTGGAAAATTCCTAAAATGATTGTTTCACGAGCGCATGCTAGCAGTTCCCACGACACTTGTAAGTTCGGAATTTTCAATATTTTCACTCCAGATTTTTCAACATTGCCATTTTACCACACCTCCTTATGAGCATTATAGCTGTCATTTTCACATCTTGCCCAAAACGTGTTTCAGCCCATGTAGCGCACAGTGGCGCAGTCAGTGTGCGAAATCAATGTATGGGACACATTAAGAAAATCACAGTGACACTGTTCATGAGCAGAGGTCTTAAAATGGCTATGTTGAAAATTTGGTGAAAAAATTCCTAAAAATAACTGTTTTACGAGCATGCGTTGCGCAGTTCCTACGCTTGCTCATAAGTTTGCGAATTTTCAATATTTTCAATCCAGATTTTTAACATTGCCATTTTATTACACTTCCTTATGAACAGTACAGCTGCCATTTTTCACATGTCACCCAAAATGTGTTTCCGCACATGTAGCACACAATGGTGCAGTCGGTGTGCGAAAGCAATGTTTGGGACAGATTGAGAAAATCACAGTTACACTGTTCATGAGCAGAAGTCTTAAAATGGCTATGTTAAAAATTTGGTGACAAAAGTCCATAAATGACTGTTACGAGTGAGCATTGTGAGTTTCCAAGCACCCTTTGTAAGTTCATGACTTTGTAATATTTTCAGTCCAGATTTTCACCAGTGGCATTTTTCCACACTTCCTTATGAACAGTACAGCTGTCATTTTTCACAACATGGCCAAAATGTTTTTCACACTTTCAGCGCAGAGATGCGTGGTCGCTGTGGGAAATCATTGTTCGGGACAGATAAAGAAAATCACAGTGACACTGTTCATG
Source organism: Neoceratodus forsteri (assembly GCA_016271365.2). NCBI lineage: Eukaryota > Metazoa > Chordata > Ceratodontiformes > Ceratodontidae > Neoceratodus > Neoceratodus forsteri. Next base: position 202,733,299 of record JADMNL010000030.1, read on the forward strand.
ATCGGAGGTCCCAAAATGCCTGTGTTCACAATCTGCTGTAAAAAATCCCCAAACTAATTACATTACGGGTGTGTGTTGCACAGTTTCTATGCACGCTCGTGACTTCACCAGTTTTTAAAATATTTTTACTGCAGATTTGCAACATTGCCATTTTTTACACCTCCCCATGAACAGTACAGCTGTCATTTTTCACATCCTGTTCAGAATGTGTTTTTGCACCTGTGGTGCTAAATGCCGTAGTTGCTGTGCATAAGCAGCTTCCGGCTAACAAACTGATATTGCCACTGTTCATGAGATGGGGGTCGCAAAAAAACCATGTTGAAAATTTGGAGGAAAATACCAACGAATGCCTGAGGTGTTAGGGTTTCAACCATAACGTCCTCACCATGTAGAGAATGACAGGCATCAGGGTGTGACTTGGGATTTTGCCTGTAATACTCATACTATTCGCACCCTGCAGCCAGTGAGGCATCGAGGTATGCCTTGGACTCTTGACCCCAAAGTTTACCCCATTCTCCTATACCGCACTCCATCTCACCATATTTCCTGATGGAATGGGCGCGATAGGCCAAAGACCCCAAGGCACACTGTGACACTTGTCAGTGTCTGCAGGGTAGAGTGTGGTGAAATGGCTGGGTTTATGCCTGATGACCCAGAGGCACACCCCAATGCCTGTCACTCTCTGCAGGGTGCTGGTGGGGTTGGCTTCAGTTCAATACTTCACTGCCATTCCTATTATGCAGCTCTCTAACTCCTACACTACCAATGCCAATGCCAGCAAGCAAACATTCGGCATTGAAAAATGCTTGTTTTGTTTGCATTTCATTTTTTTATTGTTACTTTACTTATTTGACTACATTTTACTTTTTTTGTGTTTTGCACTTTAGGGCCACTGTACTATCCTGACCTAAATCCAGCTGATATACTCAAAGAAAAACAGTTAAATCTTCACACAAACAGCTGATTTAAAAGTTATAATGTTAAACTGCTGTTGTATAAATTAACTTTATGAAATGGATGGGGCAGTACTACATTCTCATTGGTCAAGAACCATCCCCAGCCATGTCCTTATATAGCAACAACCCTGTGGATGGTACTTTTCTCACACGCAGGGCGCAGCACATCCCACATATCAGTGCCTCACAGAAACTAAAAAAAAACTATTGTGGCAGCCATGTTACTAAAGTAAAATCACCAAACACCCCTCACCTGTCATCACTTAAAATATACAAATATATCCAGTTATAACCATTCAAGCCCACCCAACTACAGTAGGAAACAACAGGTATTTAAAACTTAAGAGGATCGACAAGTGAGTTGCACAGATCAATAACCATCTCCTTAAGGGCCCCCCCCCCGAGGAAAAAGTCACACAAATTCAAAGCCCCAGGGAGATTTCTGTGTGCCCATTTACTAGTTGCTGTTATTAAATAGCTCACTTCACTTTATAACAGCACAGCTAGTTACTGATTTGCGTACCCCACTTGTGGATCGTCTAATGTTGCTGGAGTTTTAAGGTTGCAGCATCTTACTTCACTGCACCCGGTTTATTTGCTTGTATGTTTGGTATTTAAAACATACAGTCAAGGATCCCTCCTCTGAGCTTTTAAAACTATATTTCTTATATTTACTGTCAAGGCCTCTGTTTCTCTGGAAGTTCACTTCAGCTGAGAGTTGAACGCCATTGAGCTGTCGGATTCTCACTCCCCTGCCCACCTGCCCGCCTTTGCCCACTTGCTCCTATGATCCCATGTCTACATCTCTATGATTGTGCTGTAAAATGTCACTGCAGTTTACAGCTTACCTTTACAGGAATTAAAAAAAAAAAAAATCAAACTGCAATCCAGTAGATGGCGCATGCGAGTAGTTAACCCAAACTGGCTGGGTTCAGCAAGCAGCATGTATCTCCACTGGCTTTCTGCTCCACTATGCAAAAAAAGGTTACAAAATATTCCTAACTATTTAAAGACACTACAGTGGATATGGGGGGTAGATAGCTACAGAGAAGCAACACACAAATAAGAATATACAGGATACTGTAGTTGGAGTGTCTGCAACAACTCACCAGCACTGTCTGTCGTCATACCATTTACCTCAATATTTCCTTTCTATTGCAGCACATTGACTGTACGTGAACCACTTTATTTCAAATCTGATCAAATGCAGATGATTTAAAAAAGTTGAAAGATAGGTCAAGAGTTGGGCAGCAGGGATTCAACGGAAAAAAGTGCAAAATCATGCACTTGGGGCGCAGAAACCTGGGGGCTGCGTGCCAATTGGGAGGGGAAGTACTGGCAACCACCAAACAGCAAAAGGACCTGGGGGTAATAATTTCTGATTACTTGAAGGTAACCAAGCAGTATGATAAGGCAATGGGGAAGGCTAACAGGATGTTGAGGTGCATACGGACGGGTATCGCCAGTAGAAAGAAGGAGGTAATAGTACCCCTGTACAGATCACTGGTAAGACCCCACCTCGAGTACTCTGTCCAGTTCTGGAGGCCCCACCTCTGAAAAGATATTGATAGGATGGAGGCGGTACAAAAGAGGACTATTAAAATGGTGCAGAGCCTACATCAAAAGCCCTATGAGGACTCCGTGAACTGAATATGGATTCTCTGGAGGAGAGGAGGGAAAGGGGGGATATGAAAGAAACTTTCAAATACCCAACAGGTATAAATAAGGTACAGGAAGGTAGCATTTTCCGTAGAAAATGAAGCTTGAGGACAAAGGGTCACACTATGAAGTTGGAGCAGGGAGGCTCAGAGGAAATGTGAGGAAATACTTCTTCACAGAGAGGATGGTGGACACCTGGAATAGCCTTCCAGCGAAGGTGGTGGGTGCCAAAATGGTGACCAGATTCAAGCATGCATGGGACCAATACAAGTGAACCTTGGTGGTAAGGCAAGGTTGAGTAGGATCTGCAATGGCACAGTAGGCAGGGAATACTGGGAAGACTAGGTGGGCCAAGAGGTCCTTATCTGCCAACAACTTCTATGTATGTTTCTGTGTATGTTTCTATATTTCAAAAAATCACAATAACATTTCTTTAAAAATCTTTTTTTTTAAATCTAAATGAATCACTTTTTCTATTTTTTTTTTTTTATTAGTCAACCCCATTTTATAGGAGCAATAAGACACTCCGGGGATGTGTGTTGCAGTTCGATAAATGCATTTACCAGGCAGGAGCTGAAGGCAACTGGCACAATCACCTCAGGCCTCACTACGCATATGAGGCATGCGTTTATCTAACAACCCACACCCCATCATGTTTTAATGCTTGCATGTAATGGCCTGACTCAAAATACACAATTTATCTTCATGAGTGAGTGAGTGACCGTGACTTATGTAACTGACTCATGTTTTTGCCACTCACGAGTTATGATCCCGCCCCCTCACTCATGAAGATCAATTTTGTATTTTGGGCCAGCCAGTGTGTATCCCAGTTTGAGTGTCAAATCAAATCACGTCTCACTCCCACTGGTTAACATATAAATTCCTAGTCCTTGCCGTTATTACAGTATCTCTGAAAATAACTGCCATGCCACCTGGCCCACCCCTGCCCACTGCATTTCCAGCCTTGAATAAGATGCTTAATTGATCGACAGTTTAACGTGTGACCCCCCCCCCCCACACACACACACACCACGGATGAACAAATACCAGACAACATTCTGGCTGCTACCTCTCTTACTGCTACTTGCCAGGATGTTGGGCTGGTGCCGTGGAGCATGTACATGTTTTTTGGGTCCACATACTGCAGGTCCAAAACCAGTCCCTCGCCAGCCCCTACTTTCCAAGTTCCTGCCTTAGGACCAGTTCAAGCATCATGCCTTTCTGGACCATTTGCTGATACTACCAGCTGCTTTTTACCTGACCAACCCAGATGGTTAAACTAACATTTAAATACACATTTAAACTGCTGGCATGCTATCAGCCCGGCTGATGTTTTTTGCTATTCACCTCCTTGGGCTTGTCTATGGACATGCCCTGCCTGCTTGAGCCAGTGATGGCTAATCACCCCAGCTTCTCTTGTAGATAACTGCCTGCTTGCCTTCACAGTCAAAGACTGCCATGCTAGAAAAAAAAATAAAAACCAAGGGCAATGGAAAGGGAGAATTACTTCTAAATACTGCCTTAGGCCCAAATGAAGAGGAGGGAGCAATTTGCTTGCTTAGCTGATTTCATTTCACTGACTTCACTGACTGACTGCCATGAGTCTGACTAATGGGGAAAAAACTTAGTAATCTAATTAAAGTAATATAATAAAGTCAAAAACATCAATAATTCTGATCCCACTCATCAGAGCAGGCTGAGTGACTGCACTGGTTCAATGCCACATTTTTATGTTCACCCTTGTACTTGCACAAAGCGAATATTTTGGTATGATAGTGGATTTTGAGAGGTGTGTCACTGTCAGTCCAGTTCAGAGCAGTCTGTAAGTGGCTCAACAGTGTCAGACCAATCATCAGCCAGGCTGATCATAACAATCTTCTGGGCTTACTGGGTGGAAATGTGTAGTTCAAAGAAAAGAGCGACCTGAATCATAGGGTGGCTCTTTCCTTTGATCTGCATCACGCCGCCCAGCGAGCAGAGCTCATCTGTATCATGATCAGACTGTTATGGGCCTCCCCCCAACATAAAAACAATCCCTCCTACCCCTTCCTTCCTAATTGTCTGACACCAGGGTGTCCTATCCCTGGTGCCAGCTAGTACTTCCTTCCCTGCTCGTTTTCACTATGAGATACCAGGAAGGCCACTACTGGTGCCACCAAACTTAACACCGAAACTGGGGTGTCCAATCTCCAGTGTCAGTACCCAAAATAAAGAAACCCATCACCCAATCCCTCCCGCCCTTTCCTTCTTAATTTTCTGACACTGGGATGTCCAATCCCGAGTGTGTGCTAGTACCCCCCCCACCCCACCAATTTTCACTGTGTGACACCAGGAACCCCAACACTTATGCTGCCAAACATAACTCCAATCCGCAGTATCAGTACCTGAAATAAAGAAAACCATCCCTTGTAATCTTTTTTTTCAATTTTTATACGCCCTGTAAAAAATAACTTCTTCCATCTATGTCTGTTGCCGCTGCTGGCCCACTGAGACCATTACCTTCCCCCCACCTGACCCTCCTACTCAGCGCCCACCACCCTACACTCCCCCACACCTTACTTACATACCACAGGTCCCACATCATAATGCTCTGTGGAATGGAGATACATCTTCACTCTTCAGTGCTGGACTGGGAACTGAGGAAATCAGGTATGCAGTTCAGTGCATTTCAATGGGTTTGAACTTGTCCTCATAACTTGATCATTTTTAAATATTTTTTTCCCAGATTTTCAACATGGCCTTTTTGGGACCCCACCTCATGAACAAGGGCAGTGAGATTATGCAAATCCATCCCGAAAGGTGATTTCACTTTCACTGTATGAAATCACCTTCTGGGCAGGATTTGAACATTTTCTCCACCCTTGTTCATAATGTGAGGTCATAAGAAGGCTGTGTTGAAAATTTGGGATAACAATATTTAAAAACTACAAAGTTATGAGTGTATGCTTAAATTTTCCAATGCACACGTGTTGTAACTTTGGTAATTTTCAGTATTTTGGCCCCAAACTTTCATACTACCCCATGAATATGACAGCTCACAGTGGTCATTTTTCAAACCCTGGCCAAAAACAGTTTTCACACTTATGGCACAAAATCCGCTTTTGGGTAGGAATTAAAAAATGTCTCTACCCATGTTCATGAGGTGTGATCTTAAGCAAGCTATGTTGAAAATTTGCTGTAAAAATACTTAAAAAATACAAATTTCTGAGTGTACGTTGACATTTTTCAACACACGCTCATCAATTTTCAGTATTTTGACCCCAAATGTTCATTAGTTATTTTTTCACACTACGTCATTAATGTAATAACTGTCATTTTTCAGATCCCAGCCAAAATGTGTTTTTATGCCTGTTGTGCAAAATGACATTGTGGCCACTATTTTATAAATGTCATCTGTCATGTTCAGGAGGAATGGTCATAAAAAGACTGTCGAAAATTTGGGGTCAAAATGTAAAGAAAACGAAGTTATGAAGAAACGTTGAATTGTTCCAATGTTTACTCATAACACTGTTTTTGCAGATTTTGTTCCCTAATGTTTAGCGTGTCCCTTGTGTTACCCCACATCCTAAACATGACAGGTAACATTTTCAAATCCCCTCTGAAACTTGTTTTCGCAGTAGCACTGTGAAATTACCTTTCGGATGGGATTAAAAATATTCCACGTGTCTTGTTTATAATGTCAGGTCATAAAAACACTTGGAATTTTGGGGTCAAAATGTGGGATCCCACTGAAAATTAGATATTAACTCTCAGCTGGTCTATCCGGTGTAAATACAGTCTGAAAATCTGCAAAAGCAGGACCCCACTGTAAATGTTATGCTGCATCTCATCTGGTCTGTCCTGGGTAAATATATAGCAAAACTGCGCACAACAGCAATGCAAGTGGCCAACATTCGGCATTGGCAAATGCTTGTTTGTTTTGTAATTGAACCCAAGAAGCCAGTTGTCACTCCCTAGCCTGCCACAGTCACTTCACATATTGTAATAAGGAATATTAGTGAATAGACGGGGAGACCAGTTAGGGTCTGTGGAGGCAGGCTAGGTTGGGACTATCTGGGCAAACTAGATGGGTCAAGCGGTCCTTTCCTGCTGACAAATTCTATGTTTCTGTTGCCTCCGGCTTCACTTTTTCCAAGGAATTACAGCAAGCAATAAGCCACCATCAGACAGACAGCACAAACCCCACCCTACGCTATCACCACTACAAAAACACTTTTGCAGTCTGGAGGAGATTCTGAGTGGCACCCCATCCTACTGTGTCAGTGTTGCCCATTAGGGAGGAAACGTGCACCGTCAGTGTATCTCGGTGAGTGTGGTGACTGTAAACCCGTGCTCCAAAATGATCATTGATGTCAATGTGTCTGTCTGTCTGTCTGTACAAAGTGAACATTGTGAGACTGGGATGTACTAAGGGGGTGGACCAAAAATTATTTAAGGCTGGCCCAGGGCAACCATCGGTGATGACAAGAAAAGGTTCGCCACTGGTATAGAAGCCCTGGGGTACTAGATGCTTTGCGTGACTGTGCGGTGTGAATGGTGGTAAAGGACATACTAGCAGAGGGTTAAAATAAGGCGTCTTGTGTGAAAAAAAGAATGGAAACTGCCATTTTTAACTTAAGATTATTTAGATAACTGTAAAGGAAGCCGCAGACTGTAGAGAGAGGCAAGCAAGTGAGTTTTGTTGCTGTAGTGTAGCGCAACTGAGTGGTGTTAATGGTATTAAAGGACATGCTGCCAGAGGTTTAAAATCAGTAATGTTAAAAAAGTATATAAACTCCTTTTTTTAAGTTAAGATTAGTTAGCTATCTGTAACAGAAGCCGCCGACTGTAGACCAACGCTTCTGTAGCCATGGGTACACATGCACACTTGCACACCACCTGGGCATTACAGTATAAATTTCCCCTATGATCACATTGTAAATTGTAAGTAAGGAATAACACATGATGGGGTGTGCTAAATTACCGCACGTCCCAGGTGGGTTGTGAAGCATGAGGCGCAACCGAGTGCCTTCAACCACCTGGGAAGTGTGGTATATGATTCCCATAGGATCACATTGTAAATTGCAAGTAAGCAGTAGCACACTGCAGGGTGTGTGGCAATGCTAAATTGCTGCATGCCTCAGGTGGGTTGTGAGGCATGAGGCACAACCGAATGCCTTCAACCACCTGGGAAATGTAATATAAAATTCCCATAGGATCACATTGTAAGTAAGGAATAACACATGACAGAGTGTGCCATAATGCTATATTACAGCATGCCCCAGGTGGGTTGTGAGGTGGGTTGTGAGGCATGAGGCACAGCTGAGTGCCATCAACCACCTAGGAAGTGCTGATGTCTTCACACAGGTGCCAAAGGCACCTATGCTGCCATGGAAGCATATGTTCAGGATATGGGAGAGTCACCAGGTGGCTGCTCTGAGGAGCACCAGGCCCCAGGCTTCTTCGCCTGGAAACAGAGGTAACATTCCAAATTAAATTGCACACAGCTGAATGACACAAAATGAAAACAAAAAAAGGGAAATGGCAACAGAGCAAGATGTAGCTCTGGACGGTATGGAGAAGGCAGTTTTTATGTACATTGACTAAATGCAAGGAAGAAAAGGAAGTGTGGGTGGGTGGTGGTGGGTGACTACATGAGAAATGTAGCATGCCTCAGATCACTTTGCCTGATAATGAGTATCTGTGGCACACATTGTAATGGTGAGGCAGCACTGACAGTAGAGGAATTAGAAATGGAAACACTAAGCATACAACACTTTTGTAGCCCCTTCCCCCATTCAGAAGGTGGGAGCTGGGTGCTATTTGAAAAGCAAATTGCAGTTTGGTTAATTGGAGGAGAGGGATCCTCAGATTTTTTCTGACATCCATGCATAACAAGCTGTGAACAGAGAGTGGAGAGTATACACACATGAACAAGTACCATACCTACATTACACTTACAAAAATAGGAATCGCTGAGACAAGGCAGGGTTATTATGCGTCTCAGCAGGGGGACACATGAAAATATTAGTCAGACTGAGACAGCCTGTGCACAGGGTTGGGACGTGGTCATGGAACTCTGGGGAAATGGCCAATGCTGCGATAGGGGCACAGTCCCATAACTAGTCAGGCTTGGGCAGATTAGATGGGGCTTGGGGGGTTGGGGAGCAGCCAGCATATCAGAAACTGCTTGTTAGCTTCGTCCGATGGCAGGTGAAATCTGTACAGGGGCACGGGTGTCAGAAACAGTTTGAGGATCCCTCTCTTCCAAGTAACAAAACTGCAATTTGCTTTTCAAATAGCTCCCACCTCCTGCCTTCCCAATGGGGGAAAGAGGGTGAAAACTGTTGTATGCATAATGTTTCCATTTCTATTTTCCCCTGCTCTGTCAGTGTGAGCCACAGATTCTCATATTCCCATTTTACTTTATCAGGCAAAGTGATCTAGGGCACACTGCATTTCTCACACAGCCACCTACCGACGCTTCCTTTTCTTCCTTGCATTTAGTCGATGAACATGAAAACTGCCTTCTCCTTACTACCCAGAGCTACAGCTTGCTCTGCTGTTGTTTCTCTTTTTTTGGTTTCATTTGTGTGATTCACAAAGCTTTAAATCTGCTCTTAAGATGTACTTATTTAATTTGGCATTCTCCATAAATTGATTGATTTTCTGATGTGCTGAATTTTGAATAACTGGTTTTAGTTTTTTATATTTTTATTGTTAAAGCACTTTGATTGTGGAACTGCGCTATATGAATAAAGGTTATTATTATTATTATTATTATTATTCAGCAGTGTGCCATTTAAGCTGGAATGTTACCTTTGTTTCTAGGTGAAGAAGTCAGGGGCCTGGTGCTCCTCAGAGCAGCCACCTGCTGACTCTTCCACATCCTTAGCATGCACTTCTGTTGCAGCATTGGTACCTTTGGCACCTGAGTGAAGACATCCACACTTCTCAGGTGGTTGATAGCACTCAGCTGTGCCTCATACCTCAGATCGCACCTCACAACCCACCTGGGACATGTAGTAATTTAGCATTACCACACACCCTGTCCTGTGCTATTGCTTGCTTACAATTTACAATGTGATCCTATGGAAATTTTATATCACACTTCCCAGGTGGTTGAAAGCATGAGGCACACACCCACCTGGGGCATGCAGCAATTTAGCCTTGCCACACACCCTGCTGTGTGGTATTGATCACTTAAAATTTATAATGTAATCTTATGCAAATTATATACCGCACTTCCCAGGTGGTTGAAGGCATCCAGCTGTGCCTTTTGCCTTACAACCCACCTGGGGCATGCAGCAATTTAGCACTGCTGCACACCCTGCCATGTGCTATTGTTTACTTGCAATTTACAATGAGAGGCTATGGGAATCATATACCACACTTCCCAGGTGGTTGAAGGCACTCAGCTGTGCCTCATGCCTCATAAACCACCTGCGGGGTGCAGAAAAGTTAGCATTGTCACACACCCTGTCATGTGTTATTCCTTACTTACAATTTACAATGTGATCCTATGAGAGTTTTTTACAGCACTTCCCAGGTGGTGTACAAGTGTACATGTGTATCCATGGCAACAGAAGCACTGGACCATGATGATGATGATGGGTGTCTCTTGTGTCATCTGGAAAGAGTTCTATGTTGTTTGTCTTACCTGATGATGGATGTCTGTGGTTGCTTGTGTGCCTTGCCCCCTTTAGCTGCTTGGGGGGGATGCAGAGTTAGTGTTGAATACCCTAACATCGCATTTCCAAACTTTTTTTAGTAGCAACACAAACTGATACATTAATGGAGTTTTTTGCAAAGAACATATAAGGGATATACTACCCCCTACTGGAAATATTGTTGATATTTTTTGTTTGCATGCCGATTGACCCCAGGACATCACAAGTGACAAAGGTACAAGTAATACCATCAGGTCAATCGGGACAAGAACAAAAAATATCAACAATACTTTCAGTGGGGGGTAGTATATTCCATTTATGCCAAACCTTCAAAAAAGTGAAAAAAAAAAATCCTGCCATTTTTTGCTGATTATAAAAAAAATCTAAAATGTATCTATAAATGAAACACTACTCAGTTGGTAGATATTTTTGTGCTGAACAACTTTTGTGCTTAAAGTACCATGCTACCATTTTTTTCCATTTTAAAGCTATATAAAACAAATAAAAGGTATTTATAAAAGAAACAGCACTCATTTTGTAGATGTTGTTATGCTGAACAAACGTTATGTTCACAGTACCATGCTATCATTTTTTGTTTTAAAATTATTCACATTTATTTGTTGAAAAAGTGAAAACATATTTAATTTTCTGCTGGGATTTGTTTTGCTAATTATAAAAAAAACTAAAAGGTATCTATAAATGAAATGCCACCCATTTTGTAGACAGTTTTGTGCTGAACAACTTTTGTGCTCATACTACCATGTTATGATTTTTCATTTTAAATGTATTCGCATTTGTGTGCCTTGCCCCCTTTGCTTGCTTGTGGGGGATGCAGAGTTAGTGTTGAAAACCCTAACATCACATTTCCATACTTCTGTTTCAAGTCTGTCACTGAAAATGTAGCCAGATGCTATCTTATAAAAGTACTGCAGAAATCAAGGCACAGTGGTGACTCCCTGGCTCTTAAATTTATCAGCCTCGCTCTGGATGAAGTCCTTACACCGCTTACCAAAATAATCAACCTCTCTCTTAACCTTGCACAATTCCCACAATGTTGGAAATCCGCGACTATCACTCCGATTCATAAGAATGGGGATCATACACTTCACAGGAGTTACCGCTCACTCTCAGTCCTACCACCACTTTTGAAAGCCCTGGAGTGCATTGTCGCTGGCCAGCTTGTGAAATGCCTGGAATTATACAATCTTCAATCTACTCAACAACATGGACTCAGGAATGGTTATAGTACTATCACAGCTTTATTGGAATTCACCGGTTACGTACATAACTCTCTGGATCAAAGGCTCTTGGTTGGGGCAACTTTCATTGACCTCACCAAGGCCTTTGATGCGGTAAACCACTCACTCCTCATTGACCAACTTGATGACATTGGTCTCTCCTCTGACACCACTAAATGGTTCATTAGCTATCTTACTAATCAAACTCGGCAAGTAAAAATTGAGGACGTCTTCTCAGACAGTAGACCCGTTCGCTCAGGGGTTCCACAAGGATCCATCCTGGGTCCACTATTATTCAGTATCTTTCTAAACAAGTTTCATAACTCCTGTCAGGGCCATATCCTCCTATACGTGGATGACACCGTTATCTTCACTAGGCACCCTCATCCACTACACTTACAGGATCAACTCCAACAAGGCTTTGCATCTGTTGAAAAATGGTTTACTGATCATAAGCTTATAATGGATGATAAAAAAACAAAACAAGACTATGATGTTCACCAGCACCCATAGTCAGCACAAGAGCTTCCAACTAACCATTAAAAATGATGTGGGTCCCCCCTGGAGCTAGTACAGCAATTCATGTAGCTGGGTATAACCATTGCCTCTACCCTGTCCTACACACAGCACATAGACAATACAGCAAAAGCCATAAACAGGAGAACTGGTATGCTGTACAGACATAAACAAAATCTGACCCAGGAAGTGCTGCAACTAGCCATACTTTTCTCTGTAACCTCACTCGCTGACTATGGTATGGTCATCTACAGAACAGCCACTAACACTGCTCTTCAGCGCATCAAAACAGCTTTGAATAAAGCCTACTGCCTTCTTACCAGTGCTGTGTGACAGACCCATACATGTGACCTATATTCCCAGGCAAACTGGTTACAGTTTGACAGTAGGCTCAGTTACCAATCCTACCTGCTACCAAAAAAGAATTTGTTTAAATATGATGCCTCCTGATGTTCAAGCCCTTCTAAATACTCAGCTAAATCCACGCACCACCAGAAGTTCCAGAAATCCTCTGTGCTGCAACGCACTTGGACAGCATGCTTTCACCTACAGAGCCCCACTCTGGATCAACTCACTGCACCCCGACATGTCCAACGCAACTAAGTTGGGTGATTTCAAGCACCTGCTGTGGCAACACCTAGTAGCCGAGGCCTTCTGTGACTGCTGTCACTATGGTCTTTCCTCTCAGGCCCTCACCTTAAGGACAACCATACTACCCCTTGCCTACCCCAACAGCACCCAGCACTTTCAGTAGTGCTCACCTTTGTTTACCTTCTCCCTTCAAGCTTCCCCCTAGCTACTCTCTCCTCGTACTCCCTCTCCCACCCCCTCTCCACCTCTCTGTCTTCTTTTCCCCTTTCACCCTTCTGACCTTAGGTAAGCTAACAGTTACTGACTCAGGCATACATTGTACAATGCCTCCGTTACTTGTAAAACAGAGCACTGTTAATTGTTTTTGTTACTTATCCTGCCATGTTTTCTGATGAGCTCTGTACCAATCTCTGCACCTGTCTTTAAAGACTGTACTAGTAGCATATTACTGTTATTTTCTAGTGACCTTGTGACCCTTGCAATTTGTGTCAACTGTAAAACTAACTGTACTCTGTCTGTATTGTCCTTTGACGTGGAACCTATTAAATGAACTTACGCTCACAGGTATCAATCAGAGAATTCAATAAATTAAATAAATAAATAACATTTTAAATACAGTTAGTATACATCTGCAGAGCTGGACATCTCTCTCTTCATTCATTGAATCCCCCCCACATGGCAGAGCAAGCTGTAGAGTTAACTATTTACTTTCCAAGGTTTCTACTAATATAGTCTCTGCTCTGTGTTGAGGTAGATTAAAATCTGTAATTCCCATATTTTTTAAAACAGAAATGCCCGCATCACTGAGGTTTTCAAGAGAAAACATCTATAATTCCCATCATGTTTAAAATGGATATGCCTGCATCACTGAAACTTTCAATTAACAGCCAGCACTGCCTGCAGTCTGATCCCTAAAGGGAGTCAGCGCACTGAGACAGAAGGCAAGCCAGCTCCATTATTGGCTGAGGGACATTCTAATGATGCCCCGGCTTAGACATTATGTACACAGTTGTGTACACTGCGTGTGCCTGCCAACGTCTGTGTGTGTGAGAGAGAGAGAGAGAGAGAGAGAGAGAGAGAGACACACACACACACAAATGTTTTTTTTCTGTTACAACTGGCCTGAGCCCCTGGATGTTTCAAATTCCAGGTTGATCAGATGGATCAGCTCTGCTGTGTAGATCAAAGGAAAGAGCTGACCCATAATTGGGTCAGCTTTTTGTTTTCAAGTGCATGACTTCTCCGCCCAGCAAGCCCAGACTCCATAATGATCAACCAGGCTGATGACTGGTGTGGCACTGTCTTGCCACTTAAACACTGCACTGTATTGGAAAGACAGTATCACACCCCCTTAAAAGGCACTATCCTAACAAGATAAAGAACCTCTGTGTGCAAGCACTGAGGCAATGGTTACCCTAAAGGGCATTTGGCTGGGAAGCCAAGTTTCAAAGAAATACAAAATCACACATGCCCCCACAATGCAAAGCATCATGGGCTGCATATGCAGATCACCACAGAATGTTATGCTGGTTCAACTTTAAGCAGAACTGCATGGTGCTGAAAGGCCTCTCACACAGTTTGCAAAGTGTGATAACAGATGACATAGACACGTGTTTCGTCCTACCAGGACTCATCAGTACGCCTCGTCTGTTTTATGCCCCAGTGGAATGAACCAGCTACCCTAAGATGGTCAATCTGGATTATGTTGTGGTGAACTCAAAACAAAAAACAGTTTAAAAGACAAAGAACCTCTGTGCGCAAGCACTTGTGTAAGAGCACCATAACAAGATGTTCACTGCATGCACACACTCATGGTAAACATAAAAATGACAAGTTGGCAAGAAAGCCGCACATCTCGGGACTGGTTATGTCCACAACCATCAGAAGTAATAGGCAGCAGTTTGTTACAGAAACAAATTATTTTTAAGAAAATGTTGTGTTACTGCCCAGTGTCATATTTTCTTACAAGTATGACATTACTATTGATAGTTACTCAACACTGTCATTTGCTTACAGGTATGCTTTACAAATAACACGTTACATACAGAATATTATACTGGAAACAATCCCTCTTAGTCAATCAGAATGCAGAGTTACTGGCCCGTTATTCTGCAATAACCTGACAGTAGATTGAATAATGAGGCAGAGCTCTGCATTCTGATTGTCTAAGAGCAATAATGGGACAGTGGCTCTGCATTCTGATTGGTTGCTGCTTGTGTACTTACTCAATCAGAGATCAAGACCAGCTTGCCCTCAAACTTCAACAGGCAACAGCCAATCAGAAATTCTAGTAACACTACAGCACTTCTGTGAGAAGCAGTTCCTGTTTTTTCAGACAAGCTGTAATGCGACGCACAGATTTTTTGCAATTGTAAACATTTTTATTTTTATTTTTCCAGTACTGTAGTGGTAATACCAACAGTGGTCTGGGTTCCATCAGTACTAATTAGACCAGTGGGTTAATACAAACAGGGACCTTGTTACCTGCAAGATCTCCTTTGTCCCTACTGCCCCCTTTGCCCACTCCACTCTGCTGATGAGGGATTGCTAGAGATTCCCAGGGTGCGCTTAAAGACATCTGGGGCTTGGTCTTTTGCTTTTGCAGCCTCTGCCCTGTGGAATTCTCTACCTTGTCGGATTCAAGAGTGCCTGTTTGTCCAAAGCTTAAAAACAGCTTTACAAACATATTTATTTAGTCAGGCGTTTCCAGACTCTAGTGCACGATTTCATGCTTGGTATAAGATTTTAACTTACTGAAAATGGATATTTTTACTTTATTTTATTTGATGAATATTGAATGTTTTTTATGTTTATGTATGTGGTTTTATGTACAGGTGCTTTGGCTTTAGAATAGTGCTTTTTTAGAAATAAAGGATTGATTGAGTGATTGATTAATAAACGCCTCGGCATTCAGCTTTCATGTTTCTCTCTTCTGGTCCAGTCATTACCTCATAAACCCAAACCACTATGGTACTATCATTATAATACGGGGCAGTGTTTATAACATAGAAAATAATGGATGGGTAGGTGCAGGGGTCAACCTTAAGTTTTCTTTGCACTAGCCAGCAGGCCAAGCTTATTCAAAATTGCACTAGCCTGCAGATGGTTGCACAAGTCCACAACTGTAATGGTAAATTTTGATCACTTATACAGGAAAAAATGCAACCCAAGAAAATATTCTGATTATTGCACATTTATCCTGCTACCACATTGCTTCCGGAACCAGCAGGAAAAAAAAGACCACAATGCCATCACAAAGTGAGCCCCAACCCCCACCATTGTTTTGTGCCATGGCCTCCTCTCTTCCTCTTTCTGAACCAGAGGATAACACAGCAGCAAATGTTCAGTCAAGTAATCCTAGCTCTGCACACACAATAACTGACATCATCATGCACCTAACCACACTGTCACCACCACCCACAGGGCAATGAACAGAGTCAGGCAGAGAAAGACACTCTCAGCCCCCACCCTGAGATCAACTGGAGCCCAACACTTCTGACAGTTTTTGTACAGTGTCAAGTAAGCCAGGAGAACATCTAGGGATTCTTTGGTGGAGAGGGCAGCACAAATCCAAGGGGCTAGAGAAACAGAAAATTTTATGACATTTATATTTTAAAAGTATTGATTTAAACATGCTATGCCCCAACAATAACAGATTTTTTTTAAACATACTCCTGCCATCAGACCTGGGTAAATAGTACACAGGCATGATACTATACTGGGTGATAGCAACAAGTCTTGTGCTACATCGTTCCAAGATGGCATCCATGCTGGGCTAGCCGTGTTTACAGCGCTGCAGATTTTTGCAGTTTTATAGTTTTATTTAGTTTCCTATGTTGATGTTTTTTCTGCTTTTAATATATATATTTTTATTTTGTTGTCCTCCTTTTTTACTACGCCTAGTCTTTTTTTTTGGAGTCGGGAGACGGCGGTTTGTGGACCTGGTGTAATACTGAAGATTTTCCTGAAGCTCTTTAAAGCTTACCACTGTCGGGTGAAACACTTCTGAGTACATCATAATTGGTGGGGGTTGCTTGGAGTGCAGCCGCGTATTACCACCTGTTCCCTGCTTGTTGGAACTATTGGAGCCTCCAAGGTACTTTTTGAAGTTTTTCGTTGATACTGACAGTGGTTTTATCGGTCCAGACGTTTGGAAGACTCTTGTGTTTACAGGGAAGGAATTAAAGTGTGGGAGTTATCTGGCCGTAAGAGCAAATTTGAATAACTGAGTGACCATCTGCTTGGATTTGGCTTATGCTTGAGGCCTGTTTGAACTATCGGCCCTGACATCGTGTTGTGGAGCTTTGGAGGAGGAGGAGGAGGAGAGGTTCAGCCAGCCCAGCTGATCTAGAGGTGGGTGCGGGGTGCAGCCGTTTGTCCCTGGGAGGGCCGGGAGTGCTTACTGGAGGGTTGGTGTTCTCGGAGCCTCTAGGAGTCGCCGGAATTGCCTGGCAGAGGTTGGTCTTTCTCCTGCATTCCAAGTGGGGATGAGCAGTTGCATATATCGCGACCTGCCCTGGGTTGGCTGGGCTCTGGCTTTATTTGAACCGGGAGTGTTTTATATCCACTTTGTTAACTGTGAAAGTGTTTTACCTCCATTACGTTAACTTTACCAGACAAGAACTGCATGTGAGAACCGTAAGGGCTGGATTATTGATACCAGGAATTTTTGTTGTGAACAGAATGTACTGGTAACTTGAACGGTGGTCTGCTGTTGCTCGACCCTTCTTGACTTTTAGGATTTATATTGGTTTATTTGAAGTTGTTGTTGGATTTACTACGACTTCTCCTACCGTTGGTTGACTTCTTTCCAGGCTTTTTAATTTGTTTTATGGTCTCCTGGTTGGTGAGAAGACCAGGGCACCTATATTTATTTTCATTTTATTTTATTTTATTGTGATGTTTATGTTTATTTTTGTTTTTGTTTGATTATTGTGTGTATTCTGGGTAGTGGGAGTGCCCAGAATTCTCCTTTTCCCTCAGCTGTGAGAGGGTGGGGGGAGGGGGTGAATTTGTATTTGTATGTGTATTTTATCCTGTGAGAGAGGATTTTACTTTATTATACTTTGTTTTTCTGGGTTTGAATTCTTTCCAATTGGGGGAGGAGGGTGGTTTTCACAGGTCTTGTTGGGTTGGGTTTATTGTTTAAGTTATTATTGTTCTGGAGGATTTCAGGATTTTAATTGTTAGTAATTTTGTTTTAGGAATTTAGGGTTTGTTGTGCTTTCTCTACAATTTTTTTCTTTTTTGTACAGGTTTTTAGATTAGTTTAGTTTGATTATATTTGGTGTATATTGTTTAGTTTAAGCAGTAACATGTGCTGGCTGCAGGTTCCACAGCGGCGTGCTATTCATCCTCCTTTCTTCGGGCCCTCCGCCCTTTTTATACTCCTCCCCTACAACTTGAGATTTACCAGCACTGTAGAGTGCTGGGGATTGCTCGAGGAGAATGAGGAGGGCGGAGGTGGGCTTAACAGAGAGATTGAGAGCGGGCCACCGTATCGTTACTAAGTTCAGAAGGCTCTTGGGCGAATGGAATCCAGACCGGGTTCCCGTGTCTGGTGCCTATATCGAAGGGCACTACTGAATTTGGTGGGCAGATAGGCTGGACAGCTCCGAGGTTTGTCCAACTCGGCGGTGTTATGCAATGCCAGGTCTGTTAGGAATAAAACCGCTATTATAGCTGATCTTATTAGTTCGGCTGACCTGGCTTGCATCACTGAGACCTGGCTGGATGAAAATTCAGGCCCCATATTGGAGGCCATGATTCTGGCCGGGTACCCGGTGATACACCGCCCGAGATTGGACCGCAGGGGTGGGGGGGTTGCAGTCTGTTTTAAGACTAAATTGGGCCTCACGAATGTGGTAGTAGGTGAGGCTGAATCCTTTGAGTGCACAGTTGTAGCAGGTGTAGGCGTTCGAATCGTTCTCATCTACCATCCACCGGAGATGGGAAATGCTTCTTACAGGAAGTAGCAGACTTCCTCGTCGATATGTCGTTTGAGTCACCCAGATTGATGGTTCTGGGCGACTTTAACGCCTGGGTCGACGAAGAACTCTCACAATTTGGTAATTACTTCCTCCAACTTATGTCTTCTTTGGGTCTTACACAGGTAGTTTCCACTGGTACACATAAATCTGGGCACGCTCTGGATTTAGTCTTCCTCTTAGGGATTGATTCATCCGACGTGGGGGTGGAACCAGTCACCTGGTCTGACCACCACACCATGAGGTTCAATTTTTACACCCCTCTGAGAAGGCCTTCCCCTGTAGAGATGGTCAGGTTGGTACCGCCCATTATGGAATATTACTTCCCAGGGCCTTGCAGCGGTCCTTGACCTTGCATCCCCCGTGTTGACTAGCAGGAACCCAGAGGCACTGGTGTCGGTCTATAATACGGCCATTACGGGGACCATGGATCTTATTGCTCCTGTTCGTGAGCGCCCCCTATCCCTTCACCCCAGGTCCCCTTGGTTTGATGGGACACTGAGGGAGTTGTGGAGACAGGGGCGAAGGTTAGAGCGCTGTTAGTGCAAGTCCGCCCTTCATGCCGACCACCTTAGATTGATGGAACATTATTCTATCAATCTGCAATCACCCATAAGAAGGCAGAATTCCTCTCCAGGGAGATTGCAGTTGCACAGAATCGACTGGCTCATTTGTTTCGGACTGTAGACAGACTGTGCAACCCAGCCTGTCTGCAAGTCCGAAAAGCTTTTTCGCAATTAGAGTGTGAGGAGCTCACTCGGTTCTTTGCAACTAAGGTGACTGACATCAGGGCGGGCTTGCATCCGGCAGTCTCTAAGGGTGATGTTGTGGAACAGTGCGAGTTCACAATACCTCAATTCTCTTGGAGTTCCTTTTGCCGATCTGAAGTCATGGATATTATGAGGATCATCCATAGCGTCCGGCCCACGAGCTGTGATTTGGACCCTGGACCAACTCCCCTAATTTTGGGTTGTTCTGAGATCATTGGTCCAGTTATGGTGCAAATAGTCTGGTGCTCCTTAGAGTCTGGGGAATTTTCTAACTCCCTGAAAGAGGCGGTGGTGACAACCCTCTTGAAGAAAGCTACTTTGGACCCAGACTGTTTCTCAAACTACAGACCTATCTCTAACCTTCCCTTTATTGGGAAGGTTATTGAGAAGGTAGTGGCAGCCCAATTGGAAGACCATTTAACCATCCATAATGTCTACGAATCCTTCCAATCTGGTTTTCGTAAAAGACACCGCACCGAGACTGCGCTAGTTCGGGTGCTTAATGATCTTCTGAGGGCGAGGGATCAGAAGAGACGTTCCATTCTAGTTCTTCTTGATCTCTCGTCAGTTTTTAAATCTTTCTTAAATACCTCCATGGAGGTACACTCCCTTAACCAGAGTGGTAGAGAATTCCAAAGAGTGGGTGCGGCATAAGAAAATGCTCTACTACCAGAAGATTTTAAACTCACTCTTGGAATCTCTAACAACCCCTCATCGAAGGAGGCAGTATAGCGCAGTGGTCTAAGGCTCTGAGCTGCAAATCTGGTGACATCCAGCAGACCAGACCTGGGTTTGAATCCCACAGCTTCCACTTGCATACTGTGTGACCCTGAGCAAGTCACTTAACTTCCTTGTGCTCCCAGGCCGCACCTGGAAACAAGCTCCAGCTTAGTGTGCCTTTCCTGGTTAAACAATTTCCCCTTTCCCTTTCCACACTGTGGATCACCTGGCATTATTAGCATGCCTGGGGCTAATCTGTGGAATGTTGGGAACTGTTTTAAAATGGTTCACTTCATTCCTTACTGGGAGATCACAAAGAGTTATGTCAGGGGTTTATTCCTCCGGCCCAACTTCTTTTGTTGTGTGGGGTGCCTCAGGGTTCAGTGCTGTCACCCATGTTATTCGCAGTGTACATGCTGCCCCTCGGAGACATTATAAGACGGTATGGGTTGAGGTTTCACTGCAATGCAGATGATACCCAGCTCTACCTGTCTTTTGCACCTGACCAGGATGGAGCACTCTCGGTGTTTAATAACTGTCTGGAAGAAATCCAAGGGTGGATGGATTCTAGTTGGTTAAAGTTGAACTCAGAGAAGACAGAGGTGTTAGTGGTGAACCCAGGTGGTCAGATAGCGAGGTTGCATGATGGCATGCCCTCTGGAATTTTTCTTGGCGGCGTGTCACTTCTGACCTCTGAACAGGTGCGCAACCTTGGGATTGTCTTAGACAATAGGCTGACCCTTCAATCCCAAGTGTCGGCCGTTGTCAGGTCTTCCTTTTACCATCTTAGGAATATTGCCAGGGTGCGTCACCTTGTTCCATCTGACTCTTTATCAACGTTGGTCCACGCTTTCGTGTCCTCGCACTTGGACTACTGCAACGCCCTTTACTTTGGGCTTTCTGGGGTTGAAATCCATCGCCTACAGCTGGTGCAGAACGCTGGAGCCCGGGTTTTGACTGGGACAAGGAGATCCAGTCACATTACCCCGGTACTGCGCAAACTGCACTGGCTTCCTATACGGTGGTGGATCACCTTTAAAGTAATTTATTGACTTTCAAAGCCCTTGACGATCAGGGGTCCGACTTATCTGAAAGAACTTGTGCCCATTTCGGCCCGCCGCCGACGAGAGGGGTTGTTAGAGATTCCAAGAGTGAGTTTAAAATCTTCTGGTAGTAGAGCATTTTCTTATGCCACACCCACTCTTTGGAATTCTCTACCACTCCGGTTAAGGGAGTATACCTCCGTGGAGGTATTTAAGAAAGATTTAAAAACTTACCTGTGGCATATGGCTTATTTGGAAGATTAAATGGAATCTGATTGTAAATATTGTGTTGATTGTATGGATGATTTTATTGTTTGTTTTAACGAGTGATATTGTTATGTAATTATTTCATTTATATGTTTTTAATGGGTATTGTACATTGTGGTTTCTGACATGTAAAGCGCCTTGATATTCTGAAAGGCGTTTTAAAAATAAAGTTATTATTATTAGTACTATATTACCCCAGTTTCTATAAAGGATTATCTGTGCATCCCAGGAATGCTCATTTCAACCTTTCCAATTATGTGTTGTATTAAAGGAAAGCTGTTGTTTGCAGGGGCTCCGGCCCCTGCAGATGTCACCCTCCGGTTAAGCTTTTTGCTGCAAAGCACATTTTTATGTCCACAAGTAGTTTAATTTAGAAAGCAAGTCCACTACCCAGAAGTCTGGTGGACTGTCAGGCGGCTCTATTAACCGTTACGGTGCGGCCCTGCACCTGTGCTTCAATACAAATGCATTGCAGCGCAGGCTGGGGCTGCTCCATCGTTACTGTATCCACTGATACCCACGCATACTTCTGTGTAGCGTTCTTTGCTTTCTTTTGATTAAACTACGGCGGACATAAAAAATTAACTTTTCAGCAAAAAGCTTAACTGGAGGGTGACGCTTGCAGGGGCAGGAGCCCCTGCGAATGACAGCTTTCCTTTAAGGTGCTTTGTACCATACATGCTCCAAAGCTTTGTTTTTTGGATGAAAGGATGTGCTGGGCAGGATAAAGGTGGGACTGTAAGGATGGTGTAGGCTGGCATGGTCCATTTAGAAGGGCTGGGGACCCTTGCACTCGGCAGTAATGACAGCAATGGGTCTATGGATAGTCATTTCAGAGTATGGTCTGCAGTGGTGTCCAAAAAAAGTACAGAGCTGAGAGATTTGGAAGGGAGCTGATATGGGGAGGCTGGGATAAAACTCACCCCCTGCAGAGCAGACCTTGTATATGTCTTAGCATTTTGTCACTGAAATGCGGAATACAGGTGCTCAAAATGTAGGAAAATGTAGGACAAGTAAAGGGTTAAGATATTTGGAGGGAGAGAGAGCAGCTATAGTGTGGCTGGCATAAAACCCACCACCTGCCGAGCTGCATACGCTGCATACCTTTTAGCATTATTTCACTGAAATGTTGGATACAGACACTCAAATGTAGGGAAATGAGGGGCACTGGTCCTAATAATGTGGGACAAATAGAGACACAGTCAGAAAACTGCAAGCTAGTGGCTTCACAGTTTTTACCCTTGATAACAGTCTTGACACCAGATGAAAGTTCTAACAGTGGAGTGATAATGACTCACATTGAGTCTTTTGTTCCCCCTCTTGAACTGCCAAATAACTCTAGCTCTTAATGAGGTGTTAGTCACACCAGGTCATCTGGAACACTGAGAGAGATTAGCAAGAGTACTAGAGCCTGCTACAGTAGCGATATTTTTACCTTCATTAACAGTCATGGAAAACCTGCACTAGTCAAGATGGGCAAGTAGAGGGTTAGCTGCACTAGCCCTGGTTAATTTGCACTAGGTTTGGGGCTAGTAAAACAATGTTAAAATCGAACCCTACAGCAGGAAGTCGTCAGGAGCCAGTCTTTGAGGTGGGTATCGAACTGGCAGTGGGTGTCGAGGGGGCGGAGCTCAGCAGGCAGTTTATTCCACAGTGTAGGGTCAGTCACAGACAAGGCTCTGCCGCCCATGTTGGTAGATACCCTGGGGATATTTGGGGGGGGATGCTATTTGAGTGGAGGCTATGGTGCGAGCTTTGTCCAGCAAGGAAGGGTGCAAGGGGACATACCTGGCCAATATGGATGGCAGAATCCACCATGCAGCACAGGGCTAGCTTGAAGCAGCCTTGCAGTGGAAGCCACTCCAGCAAGTTGTAGAGGACACAGTGGTGTGTAGTAACAGGGGCCAGCAAGGCAAAATGACAGGCACTGTTCTAGGCAGAGGAGAGCTTGGTGGATGTCCTGGCATATATAGGGGAGCAGTAGTCCCTGATAGGGAGTAGATGTCCCTGTACGATGGCAAGTCAGGCTTACAGAGAGAAGTATTGCCAGAATCTGTAGGCAGCACCTAATTTTTGGTGAAACCCTCGAACTGGTGAATAGATGTGTTCAAAAAAGGAGAAGGAGGGGTCAAGTATAACTCCTAGGTATTTGAAAATACACGCATCTTCAAGGGCTTGGCCATCAGGGAACATGATGCTGAGAGGGGGGTGAGTTTTGTATTTAGCTAGGAGGGGCTTTGATCCAAACAGCATAGACTTTGTTTTTTTGGCGTTAACCAGAAGGCAGTTATTTGTGAACCAGTTATGGGCTGCAGCATAGTTTCACGAGAGAACTGAGAAATATTGTCTGGGGATTTATCGCTATGGAGGAGCACGAGGTCGTCAGCATAGCATTCTAGAATCCTAAATATGCCAATTCCAAATTCCCCAGAACTGCTCATCCTGGGGAATCCCTATCCAAGTAGCCCCCCCCTTACTAAAGTCACTACAGTGTTGGCTACTGGTTGCCCTTATGAAAGCCAAGCATTTCCTTCTGATGTCTTGGAGATGTATGACCATCCCCTCACTGATAACATGGCACTCAGTCTTATCTAAACCAGCTGTCTTTGAGAAACTCTCCTTTGTGACTGCTGGAAAGCTGGACATCTACTGCAAAAAGTAGGACCCTTTCCTGCATTCCTATCTCTGCTCAGTACCTATCCCTCAGCCATGTAACACCCCTCCCCCCCATGAACTCCTTAGCCAAGTAGATAACCTCTCATACCCCTTCCCCTACCCTGGATGCATAACTTCACTCCCCTGGTTGTTTACATCCTCTCATCCCTGAATGTATGTGGTGATTACTGTGCATACTCATAGCACTCATACACTATGTGTAGTGCTGCTATTGTTCTGATTTATTAGCTGCTATGTTCTATTCTGTGGTACTATGATATGTTATATGTACTGTTATGTATTACTGTAGTACCAAATATTATTGGCGCTTTTGTAACTGATATCTGTTTTTTACCTGTAACCTGAAAAATCTTTAATAAAGAGGTTCATGTAAAAAAAATAATCCTTTCTCTGTGCATCTGCACTGGTCATTGCAGCAGCACTGGGAAAAGGGTGGGGGCTGACATGCTATTTACAGTGTTTGCTGAGCTGCATGTGCAGACACTTGACAGCCCCCTCAACACACTGTCAGTGCCACCAACACCAGCAGACTTGTTAGGAGTAGTTCTGCACAGGTGCTGCAGGCATGCGGCAGGGTGCACAGGTGCTGCAGGCATTTGGCAGAGTGCACAGGTGCTGCAGACATGCGGCAGGGTGCACAGGTGCTGCAGGCACGTGGCAGGGTGCACAGGTGCTGCAGACATGTGGCAGGGTGCACAGGTGCTGCAGACATGCAGCAGGGTGCACAGGTGCTGCAAGCATGCAACAGGGTGCACTGGTAATGCAGGCATGTGGCAGGGTGCACAGAGCTGCAGGCATGCAGCAGGGTGCACAGGTGCTGCAGGCATGCGGCAGGGTGCACAGGTGCTGCAGGCATGCGGCAGGGTGCACTGGTGCTGCAGGCATGCGGCAGGGTGCAGAGGTGCTGCAGCCATGCGGCAGGGTGCACAGATGCTGCAAGCATGTGGCAGGGTGCACAGGTGCTGCAGGCATGTGGCAGGGTGCCCAAGATCTGACAGAGCATGGAGATCAAGGGAATGAGGAATATACAGACAGCACAAGGGACAGTGGTTAGGATAGGGAGAATCTACTGGACTCTAATGATGACACACTCACTGAGGGCCAAGAAGGAGGTCAGTGGACCAACGGGGAACTGCCAAGGATGACAAAACCCATAACAAAATTGCCAGCCTAGAAGTAAGCCTAAAGGTAAGGGCTGAGTGGGTGGGTTGAAGCCTGTGGCAGTAGTGCTGTGTACTTGGGCACCGCACATAGCATAGCCCCATGTTACTTAGTGCTATGCCATGCTTAGTCGATTGTGGTTGTGTCATGTCACATGTAAGCAGCCAAAAGTCCTATTCCTGTCCACTAATGTGCCGATAGCCATTTGCATTGTGATTTAATCACCATTGAGACTCTCCCCCAAGCAATTAATGTTTTACATTTGTGTATGGCAGTTTTTGGTGGTGGCAGAACAAAGAGCCTTTTGTACACCTGTTTTGCTCTATTGCCAATTTGGACCATGTATAGGGCCCTGGAAGTCCTTCGGTGTACAGTTACCACTATATTATGTTCCAGCAGGGCACAGCACATGAAATAAATGAATTAAAGGACATTTCTATTTCAGAAACTGCTGAGACCAGCTGGGAGCCAAGCACATAGCAGAAGTGCAGTGTGCAGCAGCAGGGAGGGAGTTGGTTGCACGGAATTTGGCACCCTCTGCTGGCCAAGCAAGGCGAAGCATTGGCATCAGCTAGAGGCAGTCACTTCCCTGCTCTCCCAGCCAGAGGTAGAGTACAGCTGTGGTGAGTGTCAACTCCCAAATGCTGGGGTGGGGGATGGTGGAAAAAGGAAATAAAGTCCGGTGCTCCTCATATGAGGGCACTGCGCTTACATGTGGCTGCCAGCACTATTTACAGTGGCCTCAGAGCTCTTGAAATGGGTAATGTCTTACCTTTAAAAGCACGGGAGATACAGTTCAAGTGAAAATGTATCAGGGATTTGATATATTGTGTACTGTGTGAAAAGAAATTTCGGGGGGGGTAAAAAATAAGGAATGAGGTGTCCAGTAAGTTCTAGTGGCCACTGTTTGAGACCCTCTGGTTCCATGTCATAATGGCAAAAATGGAATGGTGACTCGCACAACAGTGAGTACATTTAATCGATTCCAAAATATGCTACGCACCAACCACAGCATTCCCTTTTGCAGTGATAGCAGTACACAATACCTGTGCGACACAACATAATCTAACATTTAATGCAGGGAGCTATGCCCCCTGCACCCCTCCATATCAATATAATCAACTCAAGGGGGGTTCAGACACTGGGGTAAAGGGAATACATGGGAGGGGGGCTACCACTGCTGGGGGTTAACAGTTGGGGGAACCAGGAGACAGCATACAAAACGCACTAGCCAGAGCCGATTTGGCTGTGGGGAGCTTGAAGAAGCTCCAAGTAACGAAAATCATGAGCACCGCTGAATGCTATCCCACATACACCGTGCAAGGAAACCTTCAGCATTGACAAAGGCTTGTTTTTTTTTGTCTTTGCACGGCTTCCAGCAGTCTAACTGAGATGAAGTCATAATCTCTGATTGTACACTGCAGTCACTAAACATTTTAGTATAATTCATCTTGCCCTGTGCTGTATATCAGAATGTAATCCAGTCTACCCGTTGCTGACCAGGGAAATTCTAAGTTGGTAGAGCATCTCTGACAGATAGCAATGCTTGCAGACAGGGGTGCCTGAAGATTGAAACAGATGGGGGTGCTGAAAATTGGAAAGGCATTTGCTAGGGTAAAAAAGGCATTTTTTACAAATCATTTTTTGATATACACCATAATACAACGGTATAAGATACTGTCAACCACAGAGAATAGACATTGCCAGTGCAACCATTCTAATGTCTTCAGCCATTAATTGCAAATATTGTATAGTTATAAAATCTGCTTTTAAGTACGTTAGATAGAAATAAACTGATTATGAATGCAATGCATCGTTAGCTAAAAAATAAAATTGATGTTGATTAACAGATACTGCTGCTTTAAGTGAACAAACCCCTAACATAATTTCATGGGAAAAAATATGTGGAAATGGGAAGTACCAGATTTTAAAAGTGTGAAATAATTACCATTCATGTGTTATTCAGACTTTATAACATAAGCATTACTCCACTGAAAACAGGGCGGTGCATCTCAACTGGACAATCTATCTGTCTGTGCACATACATACACACACACACACACACACACACGTTTAGCAAATATGAGCTATGCTTTGAACTTTTACTCTGAAGTGTGAAATGGTCATGGTGCCCCTAGTCCAGTAATGCATAAAGACTTAATGAAAATTAATACAATAGGCTATCCTAAATCTTACCAGCAATTGCATATGACATTGCTGGAGAGGCATGTTTTCATCATTGTACTACTTTTGTTATAACAAATGTGATTTATTTTAGATTCACACAGAAAGACTGTATTTGTTCTTACTAGGAGGCAGTATAGCATAGTGGTTAAGAGCACTGATCTGCAAAGCTAATGACTTGAGTTTGAATACCATCAGGTCCCACTTGCATACTGTGTGACCCTAAGCAAGTCACATAACTTCCTTGTGCTCCCAGGTCACTCCTGGAAACAAGTTCTGGATTGGTGTGCCTTTCTTGGTTAAACAAGTCCCCCCTTTTGCTGTACATTGGCTTGCCAATTGAAGTTTGGCTATAAATAAGAGCTCTTGCTTGAACATTCAGGACTTAATGTAATGTAATAGTGTATTGAAGGGAAAAACAACTTTTTGCAAGAGAAATGCTGCATGTCGTGGATACATGTCTGAACCAAAACAGAGAATGTATATTGTCTCCTGAAGGGAGGCATGGGGGACGGCAACGGTACCCATTGCAGGTGCTGACCCTCGAGCAGACTCGATAGACTGTGAGGCCTACTCTGCTGGCATTTTAGTATGTTAGTGGACAAGTAGGCAGTATAGTGTTGTGGTTAAGAGCACTGAGCTGCAAACCTGGAGAGCTGGGTTTGAATCCCATCAGCCTCCACTTGCATACTGTGTGACCCTAAGCAGGTCACTTAACTTCCCTGTGATCCCAGGTCACACCTTGAAACAGGCTCTGGCTTAGTGTGCCTTTCCTGTTTAAACAGTTTCCCTTTTTCCTTTCCATATATCTGTTGGGGTTATATCAGGAAGCTGGAATGCATAAGAAAGATGGCAAATAAAGTGATATTGGAGGCAGACACATTTGAATGACAATAAGTGCATCGGATTGTGTTTAACATTAAGTGTGGCAAATATAGTTCTGTTTGTCATTCATGCTAAAAAATATTAATGTGATTACAATGTTTTATAAAGGTGATGATTTCCCTGTTTCACAAAGGCATTTTTTGCATGTATATCAAAATTAAATCATCACTGGATCTCATTTTCAGCACCAACCATATGGCAATACAATAAAAATCATGGTCCTGCTTTAATTGAACAAACCCCTAACATAATTTCATGGAACAAATATGCAGAAATGGGAAGTACCAGATTTTAAAAGTGTAAAATTATTACCATTCATGTGTTGGTCAGACTTTATAACATAAGAAGCATTACTCCATTGAAAACAGGGCAGTGCATCTCAACTGGACAATCTGTCTGTAACACACACACACACACACACACACACACACACACACACACACACACACCTTTAGCAAATATGAGCTATGCTTTGACCTTTTACTCTGAAGTGTGAAATGGTCATGGTGCCCCTAGTCCAGTAACGCATAAAGACTTAGTGAAAATTAATAGAATAGAGTAGTATAGTATAGTGGTTAACAGCACTGATCTGCATAGCTAGAGACCTGGGTTATATAAGTTACATAGGTTAAACAGAGCTAGAAAGACCATGGTCCGTATGCTCGCCAGTAATTAGTTATAACCCACTATACGATTTTGTATTAAGTAGTTATCCAAATGTTTTTTAAAGGTATCAATATTGTTACTTGATACAATTTCCACAGGTAGCTTATTCCATATCTTGCAAACTCTTACTGTAACCCAAGTACTCCGTTTCTTTGAATTACATTGTTCAATGATCAGTTGCCAGGGATGGGCCCTTGTTGCATAGGATTTGTCCTTAACTTGTAAACCTAATAGATTACTTAAATCATTGTCATGCATTGCTCTAAATGCCAGGCACAGATCACCTCTCATTCTGCGATACTGCAAGGTGAATAATCCCAAAGTGTCCAGTCTAGCTGGATACTCTAGACCTTTAACTTCTAATATGTTTTTAGTGGCCCGATGTTGAATTTTTTCTAATAATTTTATAGTACCTTTGTCCCCAGGTGCCCAGAACTGCACACAGTACTCCAAGTGGGGCCTCACCAGGGATGCATACAATGGGAGTAGAACATCACGACTTGTGCTGCTAATATGTTTATTAATGCAGTGGAGCACACTGGCTGCCTTTTTAATAACACCCTGACAGTGGAGTTTAGGGCTGAGATCACTGGAGATTCTGACACCCAGATCTCTCTCGTCAGTTACAGATTTAAGGAGTATTCCACCTAGAAAATATTTGCTATGTAATTTTTTTTTGCCCAAGTGCATAACTACACATTTGTCAATATTAAAGGGTAGTTTCTTAAGGGTGACCCACTCATATAGCTCATTCAGAGCATACTGTAGTGTAATACTGTCTTCAGGGTTAACAATGGGGTAGCCTATACGCGTATCGTCAGCGAACTTGGTCAGCTAAACATCTGTCTTAGTTGTTAATGAAGCTATATACAAGTTAAACAGACATGGCCCCAATACAGAACCCATGGCACTCCACTAGTGACCCTACCCAATCAGAAAACCCTTTAATGCACACTCTGGGTGTGTCCTTTGAGCCAAGATTCAACCTATCTGATATATTACCTCAATGCCAGCGTGTATCAAATCGCCTATAATTTGGCCATGGAACTTTGTCAAAGGCCTTGGAAAAATCCAAAAAAACAATGTCCACAGCTTTGCCACAGTCCAGTGCCAAACTTACACCATTATAAAAGTTTAATAGGTTAGTCTGGCATGATCTAGCCTCAGTAAAACCATGCTGTGTAGGATCGGGGCAATCATGGAGCTTAGGTGTTCTTTAATAGTTCCTTCTAATAGTTTACCCAAGACAGAAGTCCGACTGATGGGTCGATAGTTCGACACGTCCTGTTTAGAGCCCTTTTTGAAGATCGGGGTCACAATAGCTTGTCTCCAAACATCAATGACTTTGCCTTCCTCTATGGATTTATTAAATAAAGCAGTAACAGGACCCGATAGGGGAACTGCCAGTTCTTTGAGAATACGAGGATGTAGACCATCAGGCCCAGGGGACTTATAAGGGTCCAAATTTTGAAGTAATTTGAAAACAGTAGTAGTATCTAATGTGAAATGTCCCTTTGTGGTGTGATTATTATGTTCCTTCCTGGGCTCAGATTTAGTATTAAAGGAAGATGAAAACTGAATATTACACATGACAGCCATACCTGTCTTATCCACTACTAGGTCACCTGAGGTATTTTTTAATGGGCTGATGGTAGGAATGTTGCCCCTTTTGTTGTTAATATATTTGTAAAAGGATTTGTAGTTATCGCCCACATTTTTTGCCAACTGTACCTCGTAGTCTTTTTTAGCTTTTTTAATGCTGTATTTGGAAACCTTTAAGTGAAACCTAAAAGTTTCCCAATTTTGCTTTTTACCACTAGATTTGGCTTTTTTATAGGCCCGATTTTTATATTTAATATGTTTTTTGACAGTTTTGTTCATCCATGGTCTTTTCATATTAGTTTTGTCCGTTTTTTTTATAGTGGGAACATATTTATTTGTTAGTGCAGTTAAGTGTGTAATCAAGGTTTGTCAGTTATCAGAGAGTGAAAGATCTGAAAAAGAGTGCTGCCAATCCCAGGATGCACAATCTGCTGTCATACCTGCGAAATCGGCTTTTTTAAAGTTGTAAAGCATTATATTACTTGGATCTTGTCCTAAGTTCGCACTAAGTGTAAAATACACAATAGAGTGGTCGCTAGAACCCAACGGATGGAGCTCTGAACAGTTTGATATCAGATTACCCATATTATGCAACACTAGATCCAGAGTATTATTACCCTGGTACCGCATTGACTTCTTGTTCCATATTTGCCAATAAGAATAGATGCAAATATCTACTTTCGACGGAAGAGTGGGTAAACAAATTTTGCCAGCTTATACCAGGAAGGTTAAAATCTCCCATCAATAAAACATTTTTGGATGATATTTTTTCAATGAACCCTAGCAACTGATTATCGTCCTCCTGTGAAATTGCTGGTGGTCTGTACACTAATCCCACGTCAATACAGGGTGTGGATATAGGAAAAATTTTGACCCATATAGCCTCTATACTGGGCCACTGTGTAAGTTCGATTTTTTCAACATTTATAAAACTTGACAAATACAGCGCCACCCCTCCACCCTGAGTATTACTGATCTTGTGAAACAGGGTATAGCCAGAGATATTCTTATCCCAAGTGTCGCTTTCATGCCACCATGTTTCTGTAACTGCACACATATGTATATTTAGTTGTTCTAATAATACGTGAGTTCATCAAACTTATTCCCTAGACTACGGCATTAATGACTAAACAATTCCAATCGGGTTGGTCGAGGAAATATTACTGTTACCTTTTCCATTTGAGTCAGGGTACCGAATATAATCCCCCCCGTCAATTAGTTTAAACAGTAGTCAATCTGATGTCGCAGTCTTGTAGCAAAAATACGTTTGCCCTGCCTATTTAAATGAACACTGTCTGCAGCGAATAGATTTTTATTCAAAAAACCTGTCCAGTTCTCCAAAAATAGAACCCTTCCCTTAAACACCATCGTTTGAACCAGCCATTTAAGGTCATGATGTCTCTTCATTTGTTGGTGCATGCCCTAGGTATTGGGAGGAGTCCTGAAATAATCAAATTACCCCCTTGCCGTTTAACAAAGTTGCCAATAGCTTCGAAATCCCTTTGTATTTGTAATAATGATCTTTTGCCTAGGTCATTTAAACCAGCATGAATCAGAGTAAGAGGAGTCAATGTATGCTCCTGTAGCCCTGGGAACATGTTCCTTATATTAGAGATACCAGCTCCAGGAAGAGCACTAACAGTGGTGTAAAGATTGCGATTTTTACACAAAATGTGGTCAGTGTATCGAATATTGGAGTCGCCTATCACCAAGACATCCCTAGGAGTATTTGTTTCTATCCAACATCTAAACTGTAGGTGTGTTATGTGTTTGTAGAGAATCACTAATAACAGAAGGAGGTGCATTGTGATTAAGTACATTACCCAATGGTGGTGGGTATGGTGTATCAAGTGTGTGCGAGGGAATTGAGGTAGCTGTAGTGCTAGGGGGACCCCTAATAGGTGAAGATGGCACTATTGGTATGTTCTCAACTGAGTCCATAGCACCCGATGTGAAAAAACAAGAGTTGGACATCAGACAATTGAATTTATTATCGATCTGAATGTTCAGATTACCACCAATGTTACGTCTACCTTTTTTCCTTTAATATTTTGCACTAAACACCACTCATGTTCCTCATGTGTGTTGTTAGTCACACTGGATTGTAATGGGTCGATTAATAGGCTATCTGCCACAGAGTCACTATATCCCTCCAAATTGGTAATATCCGCCTGGGCTTGCAGCCGGTTTTGTAGTACAGTAATTTCGGCCCTTAATTTGCTGATGGTGGAACAGTTATCACACACTAGGTCCTTATAGGTATTGATAGAATACATACCGCAGCCCGGACAACTGTAATGAATAGTAGCCTTATCCATAATAATGGGACAAGTATACTATCCTGGGGTATGATAAAACACCCAAGGCCCGCTGGCCCAGCGGACACAGCTGACACACGCTGATGCGCGTGTCTCTGCGCGCGTCTCCGTGCGCGATGGCGATGCGCGCTTCGCACATCGCCACCCTGCTCGCCGCTGCAGGGCGAGTCTTTGTACTGTGGAGTGACCCGGAAGAGGTTACACGGGTCACGATGTTTGGTTGATGCAGCTGTAACAGAGCACTTTAAGGACTGACGTAAACAAAACATCAAAAAGACCTGCACTGAGCGTTTAGCTAAAGCAGTGGTATTTGTTAAAGAATAGAGCTAAAATTAGCACTGTAGACCCCCGCGACTTCGAGGGACTGCAATCGCTCTCTGCCTATGTCCTGAACTATGCCAGGATATAGGGCTCACAACAAAAGTCTGTCAAGCACAAGTAAACACATATAGCATGTAACACAATGTTTAAAACAGTTTTAAAAGTATATTTCAGCAAGCCCCTTGCTTGCACATTAGTATCTGCTCGCCCGCTCACTGCAGGGGTAGGTCTTGTACTGTGGAGTGACCTGGAAGAGGTTACACGGGGTCACGATGCTGCTGGTTGCTATGCAGCTGTAACAGAGCACTTTAAGGGACTGATTTGAATCCAATCAGCTCCTACTTGCATACGGTGTGACCCTGAGCAAGTCATTTAACTTCCTTGTGCTCCCAGGTTGCACCTGGAAACAAGCTCTGGATTAGTGTGCCTTTCCTGGTTAAGCAAGTCTCCACACACACACACTTTATTATACATTAGCTTGCTAAATGAAGTTTGACTATAAATAAGAGCTCTTGCTAGGACTTAATGTAATAGTGTATTGAAGGAAAAAAAAAAACACTTTTTGCAAGACAAATGCTGCATATAGTGGATACATGTCTGAACCAAAACAGAAAATGTAAATTGTTTATACAAGTAGGCAGTATAGTCTTGTGGTTAAGCTGCAAACCTGGAGAGTTGGGTTTGAATCCCAGCATCCTCCACTAGCATACTGTGTGACCGTGAGCAAGTCACTTAACTTCCCTGTGCTCCCAGGTCGCACCTGGAAACAAGCTCTGGCTTAGTGTGCCTTTCCTGGTTAAACAATTTCCCCTTTTCCTTTCCATATATATGTTGGGGTTATATCAGGAAGTTGGTATTGTGTATAACATTAAGTACTGAAAATATAGTACTGTTTGTCATTCATGCTAAAAAATATTAAAGTGATTGTAAGGTCTTAAAAAGGTGACAATTTCCCTGTTTCATAAATGCATTTTTTACATCTGTATCAAAATTAAACCATCACTAGATCTAATTTTCGGTATCAACCATATGACTTTCTAATATAGTAAAAGTCATAATGGAGGTGTCAGAAAACACCCTTTCAATAAGTGGATTTATTTATTAATGCACCATTCGTGGTTGCATTTGTTGGGTTTTAATTCATTCAACTTTAGAAAAACATACTGCTGTCAGGGAATTCTTTATTTAAAAAGAAACACAGGATAACAGTTGAGAAAGCAACTGAAAATGAAAGTCACCTGTTAACAATGTGCTGTTCTGCTTTGAAGGCTTTTAAGAAGAACTAGCAACTGGTTGATTAATTACGGTCATAAAACTCTTGGCCAGCCAACGTCAGAGGTATAACACAAGATCTGCTGTTAAATTAGGTGTGACACGATATAAACCATATGTTGGTCTCAGCGTAGTAATTTTTTAACAAAGCAGGCTGCCTGAAGGAAATGCTGCATGTAGTGGATACATGACGGAACTAAAACAGAAAATGTATGTTGTCTGTACAAGTAGGCAGTGTAGTGTTGTGGTTAAGAGCACTGAGCTGCAAACCTGGAGAGCCGGGTTTCAGTCCCATCAGCCTCCACTTGCATACTGTGTGACCCTGAAGTTAACCAGAAAGAAGGGAGCATTTCTTTAAGTGCCATAGAGATTTGCAGAATGGAAGGATACACTGAAAACTCCTAGAAGATGTGTTCCACGGAAATACCTTTTTTCAAGGGAAAGCAGGATGGCTGTAGGCTCCGCCCACAGCCATAAAAAAAAAATCCATCACAACACACAAAAAAAGATTTACCTGTGGGAAGTCCCGAACCTGGAACCATCGGTATTCCAAGCGGTGGCCATATCCACCACTGGCGCAACAGCAGCAGGCTTCTTCCCCTTAATTCGACCTACATGACTATACTCTCCCGCCTGATTTGCCCTTGCTGGATACTTGCTATTCCCGCCTGTTGACATGCTGACATACTAATTATTCTGTCTGGCGACCAAACTGAGTTGCTCAAATTCGAGTCGCTCAGTTTGGTTTGCCAACATAACGTGATATCGACCCTTTGAGGCCACCAAGGTTTGGGGCTCGGGAACCACTGATAACAAAATAATTTCAGGAACTACTGACTTGCACATGGTCTTACAGGGACCCCTCCTTCAAATAAGGAGCCCCCCCTCTGACCACAGGGATTGTTTGTGGCTAAAGCTGCATCTGACTATATGAGGATAATCCATGAAATGATTACTAAGAGACAGGGTCTGGGGAAATCAGCTGAATGGACAGGATGTCCTGTTCACATTCCTGTTATATTTCTGTCCTTGTATCTGCTGTTACTGTTCCATTATAAATGTGGTATTATTATCACCCAGTCAATCAGCTCTGATAAGGCTTCTGTCATTTCTTGCAGACTACTTCTGATTGGTTTGAAATGCAGTTCATCAGTTATGGATGTATGTGGAATATTGCATGAGTCTTAAAACATAGGAGGCAGTATAGCATAGTAGTTAAGGGCACTGGGCTGCAAACCTGGAGACCTGGGTTTGTGTCCCATCAGCCCCATTTGCATACTGTGTGATCCTGAGCAATTCACTTAACTTCCTTGTGTTCCCAGGTCACATCTGGAAACGAGCTCCAGCTTAGAGTGCCTTTCCTGGGTAAATAATTTCCCCTCTCCCCCTTTCCCCTTAAAACAGTTTTTATATAATGCGTTTCATTATGGTTTAGTAATTTCTATAAAGCCTGTTTTTCATGCCGCTGCTTAATCAAAGTCATGTTCTTACTTTTCAGCCTGTAACAGATGTTCAGTTAGCTTGGGAGATGAAAGCAGCTGGGAGATCATTATTTTAGAATGTGTGAGATTAATACTGTGGGAGTTTAACGGGCCCATTTGGTTTATTTACATGAGTTACAATATTGTGGTTAGCCTAGCTTCACTGGACCATAAGGAGACAAGTTCAGTATCTGGCTCGAGTAACCCATATTGGAGAACTGTGTGTGTATTTTAAAACCAATAGCACCCCAGACATTTTCAACTGTGTGGACAATATGAATGCACTTACACCTCCCAGTATGAAGTTTACGCAAAAAAATTGTGTGTAATTCAATTTATGCCTTACAACAGCACTGACTCTTAAACCTCTCCTGGAAACCTCCAAGTCCTGACACCAAAATACTTGCCACTTAACCCTTGAACACCATGGCCCCAATTCACAAAGGGTGGTGCAGGGCTTGTGCCAAGCCCAGCATTGAACCCAGTGGTGGCTCAGCTGCACGGATGGCTTTTCTGCAGTATGTGCCTGATTCAGAAAGATCAGGCACATTTGCCACGGTTTTCCCGATTTACAGCAGCTTGCACCATATATGTGGCGCATCCCCCGTAAAATGGGTAGTCAATATTGCCGCAAGCTAGACCAGAAAAAGCTGGTCTAACTTGCGGCAATTAGTGCACTGAATCAAGGATCCCGATTGCTGGCCGGGCAAAGCCGCAAGCCCCGTGTGCCCTATATTGAGCACATCTGAGGCTTGTGGCATTCATGGGACTTCCGTGAATTGATCTCCATCACTTTTGCTCATTTCAATGTCCTTCTTAGAAGTCCCACTGGGTGGGCAGGATAATCCGTGGCATGGCACTCGAGTACTCTGTGTATCATCCTGCTCATTCAGGGGTTTTCTTTCCTGTTCTGTCCTCTCCTGGGATGCCAGTGGGAGGGTGTCAGGATGTTGCATGCTGAGCGTGCTGCTGGGGAGCCCATTGGCATCACCCTTCCCGTCTAGTTTCTCCAGCTGCACTGATAACTGGGGTCACACCCAGGTGGGATAACAGTGGAGTCAGCCAGCAATCCACCCCGTCTAGTGTTTATTTATTTATTAGCCTTTTTATGGCTGGGAACGATGCACTAAGCCGAGGCTTTTTACCAGGTGTGTTCTGGGAGCACAGGGACATTAAGTGACTTGCTCATGGTCACACAGTATGCAAGCAGTGACTGTGGGATTCAAACCCAGTTCTTCAGATTTGCAGCTCAGTGCTGTTAACCACTATGCTATATTGTTTCCCCTTGATAGGAGAAGATCATCTTTTGGGACATGCAACACTCCTCCTACCTGCCCTCCAATGACCTGATATACTTGTTAGTAGGCTTTTTGCCATGATGACAAGAAAACGGTTGTCTAGTATAGCAGTAGCACTCCAGCTCGCCGTGTTGCTACCATGAGTTGGGAACAGACTTGGATCAGTTGGTGACTGGCTATGGGACAGAGGATGAAATGCCCCAGAGATAGTTCTCCTCCCTTGGGTGGGGGGGGGTGCACAGCATTCTGCTTTTTATCTGCCACCTGGTAGGGGCCAAGAGACAGCACAGAAGGACTGCAGCAAAGAGAGGGGCATTGCCATTGCACGAGTTTGTGCCCTTTATTGCACACTGTTATTACTGGGGAGAAAAGCAGGAGCTGGAGGAAAAAAAAACATTGAACCAGATACCCTTCCCTCCCCTTGCGGGCCCCACATGACTGACATGGCAGGCCCCGCACGCTATCCTGATCCTGAGCAGGAGACAGATAACTGGTAAGTCCATCTAAGGCCCTGTCAACATTAGGGACTGATTTTAAAATGTTTTAAAAAATGTTTTATAAACCGGTCCCTAGCATGTTTGTCAGAGTGTCCACATTGCATTCTGACAACTGTGCTTGCCCAAGTGGGTTCCCAGGCATGACTGCGGTACCAACTCAAAACATGATGGGAGCTGCAGTATATGATGGGATACCCATGATCGGGCACCGATCGACGAGAAAAGTTAATAGACAAAACCAGGAATTCTTAGCCAACTTTTATTTTAAATTAAATATACTTTATTGAATTTTAAAATTACACATATAGGCACAAAACTACAGAAACAGAAATATAATAGATCTACTACAGAATATTTCTTTGTCAGCTTGACAAAGCCTGCAACATATTTTATTTTTTAATTCTGCAGCTGAAAAAACAACAACTTTTCTCTCAGGACAGGTTGCCCTAACCCATGTTGCAGCACAGTTTACGCACACACTGCTGTTAACATGGATTAAGGCAACCGTGTTTATCTAAAACTGTGCTAAAGGCTACCTCCCTAGCAGGGTTGCAACCCAGTTTTATAACATGGTTGTAACACGGTTTCAACCGTGTTACAGTGTGCATGCAAATCGAGTTCCAAGAACTTAAAATGGTTTAAGGCAGTTAAATCATTTTAAGTTCCTTAGTGTGTGCAGGACTTAAAGGTCTGGAGTTGGGTGGGGGCATCAGGCAGGTCAAAAAGCTTGAATAAAAACAGAAAACTGTTTACAATTTAGAAGTGAATCTTGAAACTACCACTAATATCAAGGCATAATTACAGATTTAAAAAAAGATATGGGTCTTGTGTGCTTAGGTCTGCAAGTCTGGTGGGGATTCTAGCAGCAAGCTCGGATTGTGAAATGTATTGGCTGTTCTATAACACTGCTATGAAGGGTTCTCAGATACCGCTATTAGCAAATAATTCATGTTTGCTGTGTACTGTATGTAACAGCTGTTTCGCTCATGGTTGGGGCTGGCTAGTTTCAAGGTTTTTGTTGAGATGCCTGTCATCTTCCCACATAAGGACTAACCCCTTTTATTTCATGTATTAGTGCAATTTAAACATGCTTATCAAAGCATCTGCCATCTTCTCAGGAACACTGAGTACAAGAGGAAGATCTTGCAGAGAACCATGCAAGATTGAGATACAGCATAGCAGCCACTGTTTACATTAAAAAAATAAATGCAACATTGCAGAACACTGATATGCACTGCTACATGAGCAAAGTCTAACAACTTAGATTGAATAATGCTAGGACACTCCTGCTACAGTCGCAGATAGTTTTGGGCAATATCTTCCCCCTGTTCTTATCATTGATCCTCACAATGGAAAACGTTTGAGGGGTGTTTTTTGTTTCAAATGCTGTACAGAAAAAAAATGTTCTTTGTTTTTTGAAAGCTTGGTTATTCCAGAGTAGTACAAATAACAAGCACTGGCAGGCAACCTACGTGTGAACATCGTTTGTGATCTGTGAGCTTTGGGACTGACTGCCTGCATGTGCACTTGACTGAGGTGAGCGTGTCTTTTTGGTCTGTCTCTTAATTCAGATTAGTACAGAGTGAAGCATGGGAAGAAATGTGCCATTTACTGGCTTCAAAGTTTAAAATTAATTTCCAACCATTGCTTAACATTCCTAGTATAGTGGTGCCCCACTTTAGTATTCTTATTTGGCACCTAGAAAGAGAGAGAGCATCAGAATGGTAGCCATGTAGCCACAGATTTTGTCCTAGGGCTCTTAAGGACATGGGGCCCTATATCCTTTGCTGGCAGTATGTTGAGGTGCAGCGTTCTACTGAATGCTACTCTCTTAGAATGTGCTACCTGTGCATCCGAGTGCACAAGCTGTTGCATGGCACCCACCCACACTGCAGTATGCGCCAAAGTGTAGCATGTCACCCGTAGTCACTTACCAGTATTTCTTTCTGTCCTCTGCCAGTTTGTATTCCATATATGTTCACACTGTACCCGTAGAAATTAAAATGAAATAAATTTCTGCATCATCAAGTTGTGCATGTGAGGAAGAGTAAGGCAATTCTGGGAGTCCCAGGTTTCCACTTGCCTTTGTGACACAACAGAATGGTATCCAAGCAGCCTGGGTTCAAATCCAAGCTAAGCTGCTTATTTTTTCTCTTTTCTGTTTGTGTTCCATATATATGCTCACTGCACCTTGTGAATGAAAATGAGCCCAGGAAAAGTAGAGAGCATTCAAGTGTATAGAAACTGAAGAGGAGGACATGTCCTCGTAGAGCCCTTTGGGGTTCAACCCTGCCCATAACTCTGGCTATGGCTGGTCAAGGGGATCTGCCAGGCTCAGGGGGTAGTAATGGGTCCTCTTTCAGTTGTGCCTGTAACTTCTTGGTGTGTTCCAGCTACGTCTTTGGCAAGGCGCCGTCAGCTGATACGCTGACGCTGATGCACATGCCCAGAGTCACATCTTTACTTTTCAAAGTCAAGTTAAAATATCAAATAGCGCTCGGTATGCAAAATGACCAACATTGGCCCTCTCAGGGTACAGCATAGACTAATTTTTTTCAAATTAAAAATGTATTCCTTAAAAAAAATCTGAACTTGTTCCT
Source organism: Neoceratodus forsteri (assembly GCA_016271365.2). Taxonomy (NCBI): domain Eukaryota; kingdom Metazoa; phylum Chordata; order Ceratodontiformes; family Ceratodontidae; genus Neoceratodus; species Neoceratodus forsteri. The sequence continues at coordinate 202,773,656 of JADMNL010000030.1, forward strand.
GAACAAGTATCCCTTTGGGGACACAGAGGAGGAGTGGACTGTGGGAGGTACAGTAGGGATGCTTGATATACGTTTTTAATAAAAGTACTTTGATCACATTATTATTTTGTCACCAATTGCCCACACATGCCATCAGTGCACATTTAGATTTTTTATTTTATATTATTAAAAGCATCAGAATTACAACCCTTTGAGTCAGAGACTCCTTTACAAAGGCTCCACGTCAACAAGTAAAAGAATACAGTAAACAGTAAAACAGTATTCAGTGACTAGTAAAATGCCAAGGTACAGTCAAGCAACGGTAACAGTAAAGTGCATGTGTGAGAACAGACCAAATTAGGCAACTTTAGAAATAATGCATGCCCGGTAAACAGGTGGATATAAACCACACAGGGCTCAGGCTCATGGCAAGAGACACCAGATTTTAGCACTTTGATATATAGTGGGAACCAGCTAACAATGTACCTTTAAGCCGTTATAGCTTTAACTGTTTTGACTCCCATCCAGACCTGTGAGTGAACCCATGCTAGCTCTAAAACATTTTTTTTCCATTTCTTTTTCTCCCTTTTCTCCATGGCCCACATTCAGGAGGGAGCCCCAGTCTGACATCCACTGTCAGCACCAACTATCTTCCCCCAGGGCTTGCCCTCCCTGGCGGGGTCGGCGGAGGATCCCTAAGCCCCCACCGAAGACCGGTTCCAGTTCTTTTTTTTTTAACTTTATTTTTCAATTTTTATCATGTACATGAGAATACTGGCACATATAGTAAACAAACCATGTGAGTAAATCCCATTTGGGTCAACAGTCCCTCAATCAAATGATATTACATGTATTTTGATACATCATATGAGGGGATTTCTATTTAATAAACCAAACAATAGTGCTACATATTGCTGTGATAATGAGACTAAGAGTAACATGGCTAATTCAGCAGTGAAATGATTGTCCAGCAATTCCAGTCCATAAAAGATGCATCCTCGGAGAGAATAATATTGCCATGTGTAACCCCTAAATGTAAGTAGTAGCACAAATTAAATCTCAGCAGCAGAGGCCTTTCCTCATGTAAACAGTATTCCTCCCAAACCTCCACACTATTTAGACAGTTTAACTTGAAAACAAAACGTGTATCTTCCAAGATCGGATTCAATCCCCAACAATCCAGCAGAATTTTACAATAAACATAACTGTTTATACAAGGCTAAACACTCAAGGTGCTTGAGCAGAAAAGGGAACCATCACAACTAGTCCTGAGCCTGAAGCAATGGGTCTGGCCAACCTTACAAAAAACATTTCAACTCACAGCTCTGAAGGCGTATTATATCACATTAGTCCGATTAGTACAGGAAAAATACTGCCTCAAGTGTCTCCCGGATCATCTGAGTCACTGCCCGCCTCAGGTCTATCCCTCCGTTCAGCTACATGATGATTGGCCCACTTACAGGCTTCCATTGGATCTAAGAAAAGAAATGTTTTACCCTGGTGAGAGAGCCGAAGCTGGGCCGGGTAGATCATCGTGTGGATTATTCCAGCATCCCGCAACACTCGCCAAACTCCATCAAATCTCTTCCTCTGTTGTCTAGTAGCATAACTTATGTCTGGGAAAATGTAAATCTGGTGATCATCTTGAGAAAGTGGCCTAGCTCGGTGGACATATCTTAAAATCCGTTCCCAGGCTCCAGCTCCGGAGGTTACCACCGTTAAAAGTCCTGGGTTCTTCAGATATCTGAAAGCAGCCTCAGGAGTGATCCAATGCACTTTTTGGATTTCCCAATTGCCATCTTCATCTTCTGGTAATAGTTTCTCTGTCAGCCAGTCCCAGACTAACATTAGTGGGTGGTCCCCCTCACAGCCTTCGAGGAGACCGAGAATTCTGATGTTCGCCGAGCGCGTTTGATTTTCTAGCGTCTCCAGCCTGGTCCGGAGATGCTGGTTTTCTTTCACCATGAGGGCAGTCATACTTGTTGAGGCATCCATTTGTTTGCAGACTTCTTGCGTCTCACCCTTAAGCCCCTCCATGGTAGTCTCCAAAACTAGTGCACAGCCATTAAAATCATCAACTTTCTGATTTAAGGTTGATACAGATGTAATCAGCCTCTGTAACTTCTGTCCCAGAGATGCCATCATTTCTCCAGAGCTCAGTTCAGCCTTGGCCTGTAATGCTGCATCAGGTCTAGAGGACCCACCAGTCCCTTTACTTTTGTCTGCTCCACCAGCTACTCTTTCTTTTTTAGGATTGCCCATTTCCAGCAAACAGAAGGTGCTCTTTCTACTGGTAGTGTCCAAAATGCAACTCAGGACTTGTAAGATGACGATTAAGGCGGAGTTTTATAATAGTGTGGAGAGCTCTGTAAATCTGCTGCTGCTCAGCTCGGGCTCCACAGTGCCCCCTAGACTGGATCCAGTTCTGGTTGGTGCCTGGCTGGTCGGGGAGCGGGATCTGCAAGCCCGTCCTTCATTCAACCGCTGGAGACATTGTTCCTCTGTTCCATTCACAGGAGGGGCATGCAGTGACACAAGTGGCGGTGTAGCACATGCTCCCATGCGCAGCACACTGGCCATTTGCCATACCTACACCCACCTTGTAGAGCCTCGTTGTGCCATCTCCAGCCTCCGCTAGGGGCCAGGCGAGCACCAACTGCTGATCCCCCCTCCGTCCTTTGGATGCTTGATACTCCTCCTTCTCGGCCCACCCCCGGCAACCCGCTCGCACCGCGAACACGGGCCGCTGGCATGGCAGGAGGTAAGACATGTTGCCTCAGCCCTCCACACCACTGGGCCAGATCTGAAACATTTTTTAGATGGTTTTAAGACTGGGTACCGAGCAGGGTTTAAAAACATTTTTGTCAAAACTTTTAAGGGGCTTCTAGTTAGGATGCCAACAATGTTACGTGGATTTAAAACATTTTAAAGGAACAATACAATGAAAAGTGTTCTTCCAAAAAGCTAGTTTCAGCTACAACTAATAAAACTATTAGCATGCCTGTCCAATCTACTTTTCTAGGTATCTTCTGAGCTATGCATCATGGAGCTTTCTCAGTTTCTTGACCCTAATCATTGCCAGGTCTACAAAGGTATTTCGAAGCCAAATACGGCAGACATATTTTTGTTTTCAACTCTATTTAATCTCCCCATTTGCAGCGGGGACGTTGCCTATCCCCCATTTGCTCTGTACATGGACCCTCAACACTCCCCTAACTGGTCTCCACCACAGCTGCAGGAACTGGGGCTTACCATCCATGGAGAGCCCCCCCCAGCAGGGAGCGGGGGAGACCAACATCACCCTTGAGCCCCTGCCCTGACTTATACTGGACTTTGTTCAGCTGGAGGGAGTGGGAGTCCATTGGGGGCTTCACGGCATACACTCCTAAGGGGTTTTCAGTTTGTGTCCCTGTAGGCGCGGACATGCAATGACATCAGCGCATGATAGGCACGCTCCCTTGCCCACCAGCAGGATATCCGCCACTGCCTCTACCTAATTCTTGGTGTTCTCCAGGCTTCACTGCCACCAGTCTCCACTGTGAGTCATTAGTTTCTGGGAATATGCATCCCCACCCTCCCCAGGAGAGGGAGAGCAGTCCTCTGGATGCTAAGTCCTCTTGTTCCCCAGCTGACCCACAATGACCTGAGCTGGGTCCTGAACCCGGGTCACCAGCATGGTACTAGGAGAGGTGTCCGGCACCTCAGCTGGACATGCCACCTAGCCAGCTGGCAGACATTTTTTTTGTTAAAAAACTAAATACAAACATTTTATAAAATACTGAAATGTTGGCAGAACAAGGATATACTACCACCAAATAAAACTGTAACAATCCTGGAATATGTTATAGTGAAAAAGGTAGGGTCATATTTTTGTTTCCACCCTCGGAACATGCCCGTCAGGACGCACCCAGTCCTTAGGGTGCCAAGTCCCGATTTCGTCGTCCCCTCTTTCTATGGGGGCTATGCCCCCATGCCCCCCCTTTCTAATTATTCTAACTCTGGGGGGGGAGACCTTGGGGAGGGGATGGCAAATTTCCCCTTGTGGTGCCCTGATGGCTGGAAGGGCATATTTTTTTTCCCAGTTGTGTTGAACTGTTGCTATAAGGAACTAAAAAGGTTTTAAAATCTGCAGTGTGTACAAGTCCTATGATATCAGTTCCAGTATGTTCTGCACTGCTCCAGAACCAGCACTAGATAGTGAAACTGACATCATCGTAGACTGCCCAGGAATCAGAATTGGGCAGTAGGCAGCAGCACTGAATAAAGAGGAGTGATAAACATGGAACAGGCCAAGTGGCAGCAAAGGACAGTGAGAAAATGCTTTTACAGCAAAAATTAGATGAAACTTCAAGGAAATCAGAAGAAAGCGTGATCATATTAAAAGGGAGTGAGATCAAGTAGGGTATGCAGTAACACTATAGGCACAGAAAAAAATGGGCAAACTGGGTGGGTGAGGCAGTCCTTATCTGATGTCAAATTTTATGTTTCTATGAGAAGTAAGAAACCACTTTAGGATATTTAAAATAGTTTCAGTCACTCTGAGTAATCTGAATTGATCTGAGCCAGGTAACTAGATTTTGAGATATATGTATCTTTGGTCTCAGAATCTTTATACCACTCTTCTGGCTAGGAAATCTCCTAGCAGTGATCCACTGACCCTAAGAATGACCTTGGTTCTCTCTCTGCAGTGCCCCCCTCCCCCACTTAGGTCTCCACCATTGAGCTGCTAAGCAGATGATCCCATCAAATGCAGCAACAAGTGGTGGGTGTGAAGAACTGCCTCAGGCCAGAGAGTGGAAAAATAGGGCTGTTCAGTGAACATGGGACATGGCCTAGCTTCATCTGTCCAGTTAAGGCTGCCTTTCTGGCCAGCACGCCAGTGCAGCGGCAAGGCGTCCATCTGCAGCGCCAACATCCCAGATGGGGGGATGGACTCAGGTGTTGGAGAGCCAGCCAGGGGGAGAAGGATTGAGCATCCTAGGAACTGCTCTCCTTCTCTGGGGGGATGGGAAAGAGTATCCAGCACAATGTGGACCTCTGGCAGAGGCTGGGGGTCCTGCCGTGGCCAGCACCACATATCAGGGGGGCAGGGTGGATGCTGGTGTCATTGCATGTCCCCACCCCCGGGGAAAATTAGCTGCAAAAAATGCCGGCCACTAATGCCAGCCCTGTCACTCCCACTCAAACCATGGTCCACCTCGGGGGGGGGGCCTGCGACCTTGCCCTGGGGGGGGCAAGCCAGGGCTAGGTACCCATATTTCCTGGAGGGGGCTCCCACCCAATGGCTCCACCCAGGGGTAAGCCTGAGGATGGGGGCAGCAAGCGGAATAGAGGCCAGAACCTAGTGGGAGAAGCTGGCACAAAAAGAAAGAGGGGAGAAGCAGGCACAAAAAGATTAAAAAAGACTGCCTTTAAACCCTCCAGTCACATGTGGATTTCCTTCCCCAAGGATGCAGGGATATCAGTACCAGCACACCTAACTTACTGTAGCTGTATTCTTCCTGTCCACTGCCCCATTCCAGCTGTACTGCACCCATGTTTACAGTAGCACAGTGCACCGTGCAGCCCTCCCACCCCAGTGGAGGGAAATGCACTATGTGACACTCAGTGCTCCTCCTGCTGGCTCTTTCGGTGGTCCAGGTATGAGGCATAAAACATGCGTTATCAGCATATCAGGCAGCATGCACTACTGTCATGGACTTCTAGGCAAGTCCTCGCAATTTTCAAAATTTGAGTATTTTTGAAGCTAAAAAGTCATGTGTTGGACATCTGGGTTCAGATTCAATACCAGAACCAGAACTGTCTGAATCACAAAATGAATATTCCAAATTCCAAAGTCAAGGATGACTTTTCTGCTCATACTGTCCTTTTCTGAATGCAAATAATGAATGAAGTCAGCTGAACAGGTCTCATGCTGGAGTAACATTGTAATCCATGCCTGTAGCAGAGCTCTCATTTATAAAGAAGTCACAAACACATATCTGATTTCCATGGCAGTTGTTTTTTAATCCAGTGATTTGCTGTTTTTGACCTGCTGCACCAAACTGGAACTGATATCCTTTGCTGATTTATGAGATGCTGTTCTGCCTTGAGTGCTGGCTGATAGCAGTGGGTGACATTACAGCGTTGCCATAGCCCTAGGATGTAATCTCTCATAAATGGCAGGGTGACAAGATCCACTCATGGCATCACAGTGCAGAATGCAATGAATAACAATGCTGACATTTTCTAAAAAGGAACCATTTTTTTTCTGAAAGAGAAACATCTAACACACTTCAGGTTGAGGATGACGTACTCATTCTTAAAACAGACTGTGAAAGGTTTTCTCAAATATGTTTTTACAGAAAGGACATGTTGGCAGGCAAAGGGCAGTAATCTGCTTTTGAACAGATGTAGCTTAAAATGAGTGACTGAGTTATTTGTGTCCTTAAAGCAGCAGTGCATAGAAACGTGTTAATTTCTTCCATCTGTGATTTTAATTTTGTAACATCATGCTTGGTGGGCATTTGAAAATACTCAAAGGAGGGTTTCTTTTGGTTCTTTTTATTTTTGAAATCGATTTGCGCAGCATGTTCATTTTCATCATGTGACTTGTGGGGTAGTACATTAATTCGCGTGAATTAATAACAGTTTGTACTGCAGTGAGAAAAATTGACAAAGAACAGAGGGAAACCCTTACAATAACTGAAAACGGACATCAAGCTGCATCTGACTAAATTAAAATCACAAGTCACTGTAAAATTAGAACCTTTTGTTGTACTGCTGCTTTAAAGTGACAATAGATCATTGTCAGGCTTCTAATATAAAATCTACAGCTTTCAGAGAACTCTACTAGAGTTGACTGTTGTGCCAGTTGGATTTTGGAACATGTCATAAAGACTTGAAATCATTATGTGATAAAATAAAGTACAATGGCAGTATACTGTAGTTTAAATAGCACTGGAACTTGCTGTATAACAACTGGCACCCATCCAAAAGCCGTGGTGTGCAAGTCCGAGTATGAGCTAAACTTCACTATGGCCAGTTACCCATGTACACTGGTGATATTTCTTTTCTTTTTAAACTGTTTTTATACCCCTGCTCAACTAACTGTACCTCCTTTCGTCACAGGCAGATGCCACCTGCCCACCTGAAAAGCCTTAACATTGCCCCACTTTCTCTGAGACCCAACCTACCCAACCCTGACAGACTTGCCCCCGGGGCAGGGCTCTAGTTATTACCCCATGCATGAACAGATCTGCATTGTAGGGAACCATGATTGTGTACTCGACATAAGTGATATAGTACAGATCAGTGAAGAACCTAACAGAACTACAGGCACCATAAAGTAACTGACCCCAGTCATCTTTGACATAAGAAACTCCACACCAACATCTCCCACACAGTAGAATGTGAACACTGTGCAAGATTCTTCATACAAGATTACCAAACAGTTTACCATCAACACAATCCAGACATCCTGACAATTGCTGAAACATGGCTCACACCAAAAATCCATAACACAGCTATTGCCCTGCCAGGTTACACCATCTTCAGACTGGACAGGGCTACCAAGAGAGGAGGAGGATGTGCAATCTATCTCAAAGAGTCACTCATAGGACACCCCCTGCCGGTACCTACTGCTGGTTCAACCACACAAATACTAGCCATCAAAATTCTGCTAGGTGCCCATAATAAGGCACTTACTGTAGCATTCCTCCTAAAGAACAGGGGAGGGGTCTCAATTCTGTCATGGACTTTATGAGAAACCAACCTCCTGGCTCGGAGTTAATTCTGATGGGAGATTTTAATATTAATTAGCTTGCACCTGAGAATGGGAGCTTTAGGGACACCATCTCTGCCACAAACTCTTCCCAGCTGGTTAACTCCCCAACTAGATCCAACTACAAAACAGGATCAGGCAGCCTACTGGATTGGGTCCTAACCAGTCATCCTGATCGCATTACTAACACTAGAGTCCTCACGGACATGCTCAGTGACCATTCCCCTGTCTTCTGCACGTGGACAAACAAAAACAAATTCTGAAAACTTCCAGCAAAGTCAATCACCAACAGGGTCCAGCACGGGGTCATCTTGAACCCCTCAAATCCCTCCTTAGAGTGCAAGATTGGGCTCCATCGACAGTGCAAAGGATGTTAACATGGCGCCTGATTAGTTCATCAACACCTTTAACGCTGCCTGTGACTTCCATGCACCCCTAAAAAAAGCAGAAAACCAAAGACCCTTGCAATCCCTGGCTCTCTGCACACTTATTAGCTTGTATGAAATCTAGGGACCACCTCTGGCATTGGGCTCAAGCCACCGGCATGCAATCGGACATTCATAAATACAAAAGATGATTGCACAAGGTCCATCCGCCTTGAAAAAAAAAAAATACTACAAGGGCGTGCTTACCGACACGTGGGGCAATGGTAAAGCTTTCTGGAAGAATATCAAAGAGGTTACAGGGAAAACCTCAAAACATCACCCACTTTATTTGATGTTGCTAGGACTACAACTGTGGACCCCCTAACTATTGCCAATGCATTCACGGATGGCAGCTTAAACCAAGAGCTCCTCTCGCCTCCCAGCAAGAAACGATTCCACACAGACCCAAACAGCATTTTTTGGTGAAATATGCACAAAACACACAGTGGAGGCAAAGCAGGGAAGAAGATCGCTAGCTAAAAATGAGAAGTCGCGAACGCCCGTCGCATGCTGAGTCCCAAGGAAGTTCGACGACATGGAGGGCTTCACCATGAGTACAGCGGAGCAGACACTGAATCAGAGCTAGAAGCTCTTCGTTCCAGATTTGAAATATTACCGGAGAAATTAAACAATTAAGATCGGACACTGCTTGGGGTTGGAGCAAATACATAACGACCTACTCAAACTGGAGAATCACATAGCAACCATCGAGAGAGTATCCACAGCAGAGGACGATTTGGTGCCTATCGAGTGCAATCAGAAAAAATTATTCAACAACAGGAATTTTCAGATCCAAATGTTTAGACCTCGAAGCCAGATCACGAAGAGACAATTTAAGAATATATGGCTTACCAGAAAAACTGAATCCGGAAACATGTGTGAGTTTATCGAAGAAATGCTGAGAAATGTATTAGATCTGCCACAAGCCTTTAATTTCAGAATCGAGAGAGCACACAGGGCCCTAGTGCCTAAGCCCACCTCGGAAAAGGCGAGGCCTAGATCTGTTATTGCAAAATTCTCCAGTTACAGGGACAAGGAGCATATTTTGAGAATGGCATGGAGACAACATACAGTGGAATATAAAGGCAAGGTTATTTTTGATCAGGATTACCCACCTCCATACAACAACAGAGACTGGCCTAGCGCTAATATTACGGAAATTGGAGAGTCAGCGAGTTCTGCTGGACCCCTACCCTCCCGCCTCAGGGTGTTCTGGGAGTCGGGTACTGAACTGTATCAAACATTGGAGGAAGCATATCAAGCAATGAAAAATAAGGGGCATGAAGTGCAACTGATGAGAAACCAAAGGGACACTCGGGCCTCATACCAGGCTTAGTGGAAATTATCTACAAAGAAGGACAATAGACCGCTGGGAGAGACGTCATCATCGCACACTATGAATGAGATTAAAAGGCTGCTTCATAATTTAACACACACGAGGAGCACAGAGAAACAACCGGAGGAGAGAGAAGACAATGGAGGATGGCAGGAGGTGGGGTGAAGAACAGGAAATCATGAACCTCCCCCCCCATATGGGGGGTACTGTATAACAAACATTAGCCTTTTCTTAGATGGGACTATCAGCCAGATCCACATATGAAGGAATATTAAGGTCTTGGGACACTTTAGACAATCTACTATGATATAAACTTTTGGGACACTTGGGAATCAGGACTAGTAGCCCACTAAGTCGTAGGCCTTTTTTATTTCATTCTACTGGGACTCTATATGGACATAATTCTGTTATGTGATTTTTTTTTTTTCTTTCTCTCTTTTAAAAGAAGGGGAAAGGAGGAGGAACAGGGTAAAATAAAGGAGGGGTGGGGGCTGGTGGTTTTTTTTTTTCTTTTCTCTCACAGTTTGTCAGGCGAGTGGCTCAGTTATGAGCAAACATGAGGAGAGGATATGGGAAACAAAGGATTTGCTTCGACTCAAAGTAATGCATCTGTTTATGAAGCGTGGTGGGTGAAGGGGGACGCTCTTCGAGGGATTCATGATTAGACCTCCCGCCGATGTTCTTTTTCTGAGCTGGATGATATGGCAGCCTCCTGAATGTGGGTCGATGGCTAATATCATGACCAATCTTGGAGGCGAGGGAACTTTTGATGCGGACAGGCCAAAACAGCAGGCCAGACCTGATTTTAAGGTCCAAGAGGAACAAGATAGGGTCTTGATCTCCCTTCCTCTAACTCGGTATTAGCTTCCCGAGTCAGTAGGGGCACGAAATTGTCCCCTACCTTGGAGGTCACTTTGTACATAGTTTGGGGGGTGGCTGAAGGGTTGTTTCTAAGGCCCTGTAGGGGGGCCAATGAAGGGGCATTGTTTAATAGGGTTGGAGACACACAATTTTGTCTGAGGGATGGGAGGTGCCATGTATACCTTCTTTTTTCTGTGTAAGATTAAGTGAGAGACAAATGTTTTTTTTAGTTGAGAAAGCGACGAGGGGGGTAAAATGTCATGATGCAACAGGGGGGCTTCAGTATAAGACAAGTATATATATATACCAAAATGATTGATAAAACAATGTTAAGGGTACTTTCTCAGAATGTTAATGGTTTGAATAACCCGATTAAGAGGTATAAGGTTCTGACAGACATAAAGAGGCTGAGGCCCTCCTTTGTACTTCTCCAAGAAACACATTTAAGTAGGGAGGAGCACCAGAAACTGCAGAAGCTGGGCTTTAGTCAGATAGCGGCGGCGGCATATAAGGGGAAAAAAAGGAGAGGGTAGCCATCCTGGTACCCAAAAATATCCAGTTTCGCCGACTTCCACCTATGCAGACCGGAGGGACGTCTGTGATACTGGTGGGGAATTTGAGGAGAGATGTTACACTGGTGTCTCTATCTTCCACCGGGACAACGAGGAGGTCACCAGGGTCCTACTGCAGAAAATCAGTGGATTTGCAGAAGGAAGGCTAATCATAGGAGGGACCTAAATCAAATCTGGACACAAATAGACACCTCTAGGAAGGGCAATTTTAGGCAGAATCCCACTAGTAAAGAGATAAAGGCCCATCTGAGAAAGGCCTTTTGGGTAGACACCTGGAGAGGAGAGACCCCAGGGAGAAGAGAATACACACATTTTCTTACCGCATGGGTCATACACACTGAATAGACTATATTTTAATATCGAGAACACCAAACTTAGTGACTAGCTGTAGGCACATCTCTTCTACACTCTCGGACCATTCTATGATCCTGATGGAAATGGAATGGAATAGGAAAAGAGGTCAGACCCTGTGGAAATTTAACAACTATATGTTGAATTTGAAGGAATTCACGGACATGGCTAAATCCAGATTGGAACAAATAGTTAGAAGAATGAAACACCTGAAGTCTCAAAAGGTATTCTCTGGGACACAATAAAACAGTTTTTAGAGGATTGTATCAAATATGCAGCGTACTTTAAGAGACAGCAAACTCAGCAGATGGAGAAGCTGCAAACACAATTGCTAGAATTGCAAAGACAGCATGCAGCCGGTGATGAGACAGTCTACACAAACATAAAAGAAATTAAACAAAAAATTCAGAAGCTGATTGACATCAGAACTGAACAGGCGCTACAACGGGTTCGCCAGAAATACTACGAGGTAGGCCCAAGAGCCACACGCCTCTTGGCTCATAGGCTGAGACAACAGACCGCACAAAATACTATTACCCAGATTAGAGATCCTGTCTCAGGGAAAATGATGAGAGGTCCGAGAAAGGTATTAAACTGTTTAACAGGTTTTACCAGTCGTTATATACATCAGATAGAAGCCCAAGTGAGTTAGAGATCCAAGATTATTTAAGAGGCTTAACCTGCCAAGCTTAACACAGGAAGTGAGAGAGGATTGGAAAGGCCCATTGAGTTGGCAGAGATAGATAATGCAATCAAGAAACTTAAATCTAAAAATCACCAGGTCCAGATGGATACACCCCAAATTCTTTAAATTTTTCAGAGAAGAGATTAGCTCTCAGTTATTGGAGACATGTAGAGAATACAGTCGAGAACCTCTTCCAGACAGTTGGAATTTTGCCGTCATTTCAAGTATTCCAAAACCAGGAAAAGACATCACACAATGTAAATCGTTTAGGCCTATATCGATTGCGAACATTGACTATAAAGTATATACAGCCATACTAGCTAGGCGTATGGAAAAAGTAATGCCTGAACTGGTAGCGTTGGATCAAACTGGATTCATACTAGGGAGACAGACACAAGATAATATTAAAAGAACCTTGTACATACTGCATCATGCTACTAGGTCAGGCTCCCCGTTCCTGCTGATGAGCTTAGATGCGGAGAAGGCGTTTGATCGGGTAGAGTGGAGGTTCCTAAGTCTGACCCTTGCTAGATTTGGTTTCCCGGACTCAATGATTAAAGCTATTGAAAACATATATACAAAACCGAAGGCCTATGTTAAAATAAACGGGCAGGTATCCACCCCCTTCCAGCTGCATAGAGAGCACGAGGCAGGGTTGTCCCTCTCGCCCTTCTGTTCGCCCTCTACTTGGAACCACTAGCCCAGAGAATACGCCAGGAGAGAGAGGTGAGGGGTTGGGAGACAAGGGATGAAACACATAAGCTTGGTGTTATATGCGGATGACCTACTCATCTATTTGTCAGATCCCGAGCGCTCAATGGGACCGCTGTGGAATTGCCTAACAGAATTTAGTGAATTAGCAGGGTATAAGCTAAATACTACTAAAACTGAAGTATTGAAGGTCCATTATACACCCTCAGTGAATTTGATGGAGTCATTCCCATTTAAATGGGACCGCAATACATTAGGTACTTGGGGTCCTTCTTAGTTCTGAGGTAGGACATTTGTATGCACTTAATTTTAACCAACCTAGACAAGCTTAGGTCAGAGCTGGAGAGATGGGCTCGACCCCATCCCTTAGTGCAAAGAGTGGAGGCAGTTAAAATGGTATTGCTTCCCAGATTCTTATATTTAACCCAAACACTACCCATTACTGTCCCAGACTCCTTCTTTATGGCATTGCATGGGAGAATTTCTCGCTTTTTGTGGGGCCAGCAGAAGCCAAGAGTTCGCCTCTCGGTACTCCAGACTCCGAAGGAGGGGGGAGGCCTTGCCCTTCCTAATTTGAAACTATACCACCAAGCAGCCCAACTTAGAACTGTCATGTATTGGTTGGATCAAACATATGAGGCTAGATGGAAGGATATAGAGATGGGGAGGGGGGGCCTGGAGGATCTCAACCTGGCCCTGCTCTCACAAAAGAGGGCTAGAGACCTAGGGGAGGAGAGAAACCCGCATACGGAAGCCACCCTAAATAGTTGGTATAACATCCTCTTAGACTCAAAGGCCAAAGGATGGAGGTACCTAATGCTGTCGGTGCCCTACCTGACATCCTTCACCCCAGTCAAGTGGGACAAGGGTTTCAAAAAAATGAGAAGAGAAAAATTGCACTTAATATGGCATTTCTTGAGGGGATGAGATTTTGGACTTTCAGACTTTAGTTGTCAGATATGATATATCATGGAAAGATAGATTCAGATACTTCCAGATAAGAGCATATATTAGATCGCTGCAGGCACAGTTGCCCCGGATTAGGTCCCTCCCTCAGATTAGTAAAATATTAAAATCAGCTATAGAGGGCAAACGCCTAAGGAGCATATAATTTCAATTATATACACAGCTCTTATCAATTGAAAGGAGATACTATTCAGAGTACCAAAGAGACCTGGGAGAGGGATTTGGGTATTAGGATACAAGAAGAGCAATGGAAATGGGCACTACAAAGAACACAGTGGGGGACTTCATGTCAGTTGGAAGGAGTTTGCTTGGAAAATGTTAGTGAGAGTTTTTAAGACCCCTGCGATTCAAGGAAATATCAAGGAGGAAGCTTCAAGGTGTTGGAGGAAGTATGGATATTCCCAGCAACGATGGGTCATATATTCTGGAGTTGCCCAAAAGTCCAAAGTTTTCAAAGGACCTACAGCAGACCTTACAGAGTATAATTGATCTGAATTTACAACTCACCCCTTCCTTTGTTTCTTTATGGATTATCCCAGGGGATGCAGGATCCTAACACAGGTAAATTCTTAAAATGGCATGCCTAGCAGCACAAAAATAATTACAAAATTGGCTTTCTCAGAAGGAGATTAACATCCAGGGTGGCATGACATAATGATCAAACTATATAGATTAGAGGCACTCACAGCCTTGTAAGAAGCTCACCAAATTTGAGTTGATTTGGAGAAGATGGGTGCTTTATATGGTAAATGGACCCTAGAATTTTATTCTTAAAATCTAAAATATTTAACATCTGAGGGATTTGATTGTACCCTTGGGGAAGTTGAGGTCCTTGGGCTAAGTTTAAACTATGACAGAGCGCAGACAAAAGGAATATGCAAATTAAAGATATGTCAGACTGAAAAGGAGAGAGAAAGTATGTATTAGAAGAAATATACCCTCACACAGATTGATGATGAATGTATAATTAATGCGCACGGTATCCTCTCAGAACCATCATGTACCTGGAAAATTTGTCACTCTTATACTTTTGTTTGTAAGTGTGGTCTCCATGGGATGGGGTATGAAAAAAAGAAAATATACATAAATAAAGAAAGTTTTTAAAAAAAAAATAATGCATTCACGGACCTTAGCAGTGTTCTTCCACCTGACTTTTTTGATGCAGCTGTCACCTCAGCCTATCCTATAAGCTGTCCCCCAATGACCAGTCACCCGCCATTCTACTTCAAACAAGTCTTGTTGCATGAAGCCCGAAAATACATCCACAAAGCAATTGGTAAATCTAGACACAGTGGGGACTCCCTTGACCTCAAACTGCTGTCACTCACCCTTGAGGAAGTGTTAGTGCCTTTAATCAAGATCTTTAACCTCTCACTCAGACTGTCACAGTTCCCCAATAAATGGAAATAAGCCACGGTTACCCTGGTCTACAAAAATGGAGACAGGACTCTTCACGTGAACTACTGGTCTATCTCCATATTATCACCTCTCTCCAAGGCTCTTGAATGCATTGTAACTGACCATCTTACTGATTATCTTGACAAACTTAAGATCCAATGCGCCCAACAACATGGGCTCAGAAAAGGGCATAGCACCACCTCGGCCCTTATGGAATTCACCAGTTCTATACACAGCTCCCTGGATCATGGTCAATTAGTTGGTGCTACCTTCATCGACTTGACAAAAGCATTTGACACTGTCCATTGCCCTCTACTACTGGAACAACTACTTAATGCAGGGCTCCCCTCTGACTCCACTAACTGGTTTAAAAGT
Source organism: Neoceratodus forsteri (assembly GCA_016271365.2). Classification (NCBI taxonomy): domain Eukaryota; kingdom Metazoa; phylum Chordata; order Ceratodontiformes; family Ceratodontidae; genus Neoceratodus; species Neoceratodus forsteri. The sequence continues at coordinate 202,789,077 of JADMNL010000030.1, forward strand.
TATCTGGTCAACCGCACTCAACAAGTCAAAATTGTAGACGTCCTCTCTGACTCAAGACCTGTTCACTCTTGGGTTTGTCAAGGGTCCATCCTGGGCCCACTCCTATTTAGTCTCTTTCTAAACAGTCTCCCAAGCCCCTGCACTGAACAAATCCTACTCTACGCAGATGATGCCATGATTTACACTAGTCACCTGGAGTCTATACCTCTTGGGAACCAGCTACAACTTGGATTTGCCTCGGTAGAGAAATGGTTTCGTCATTACAAGTTGATTCTAAACTATAAAAAAAACTAAGCTAATGCCCTTCAGCAGCTCCCATAATAAGCACAGGAATCATCCTCTAACTATCTCTAACTGCCTTGGTACTGCCCTCAAACAGGTACAATTCTTTAAGTATCTTGGAGTCCCCATAGACAGCAACCTATCATATGGAGTGCATATAGATAACATTGCTAAAGCTGTAAATATTCATATTGGTCTACTGTACAAACACAGGCAATCTCTGACCCCTGAAGCCTTAATGATAGCTGTACAGAGCTCTATTACTTATATAATTGACTATGGACTGATCATCTATGGCTCTGCGACTGATACCACCCTCTGGCTTATCTCCACTGCTCTTAACAAGGCATGTTGTCTCGTCTCAGGAGCCCCCCATCTCACCCGCACATGTGACCTCTATATTCTACCCGGTTGGCTTCAGCTTAAAAATCGCATCAAATACCAAACTTGCCTGATGGCCAAGAAAATAACCTTAGGCCTCTTGCCAGCTGGAGTACAAGATCTTCTAAGCCCCCCTCGTAATCCATGCTGCACCCAAGGTTCTGAATCTCAGCTCCTACAGGTCCCTCATCTCCGAATCATCCAGGGGCACAGATCATTCACCTACAGGGCTCCCCTCTGGATGAATGCTTTCAACAGTGACATCACCTCCGAAACTAAGCTGGGCCTGTTCATATCCAAGCTTCGGTCACTACTCTACAGCTAGCACCTGTGACTGTCTCCCATAACCATGTTTTCCCAAACCTCGACCTTAGCACTCAACCTCTTTCATAGTAACTTAGCACTCTTGCCTCATACCCTCCCTTGCATCCCCCACCCCCTCCACCCTTCCTCCCTTGCCTCACCTCTCCTCATGTCCCTCCACTCCCCTTACTCTTCCCAGCCCACCTCCCACATCCCTTCCTACACCTTGTGCCCTGCTTGTCTTGACAAAGCCTGCTGGCCGATAACAATGTATTGCATGCATTTTCCTGTGCCTGAAACTGATTACCATAATGTTTCTCTGTTGTTTTACGTTGACTGTCCATTATGATGTTGTGTCCATTATGAGTTTTGTACCTCCTATTTATACTTTATTGTACCGCATGTTACTGTCCTGTTTAATCTGTTGTCCTTTCTACTGACATGGAACCTTTATAAAAGAGCTCTTAGCTTAAAGGTATATGTAATCCAAGACTTGAATAAATAAAAATAAAATAAATAAACTGAACAGCAAATTAGAATAGCAGAGATTGTATTGCATGGAAACTTTTTCAAATTTGAGAACATGTTCTGTAAACAGAACAGGGACAGAGTAAATGGGAGCCCAGTGGCCCACTCTTACGAGCACCTGTTTTATGTGGGAAATGGAGAAGAATCAAATAGTAGAAAAACATAAGATTAAACTCCGATTTAGGGTTAAACTATGGAACTGCATATTGATTATATATTTGTCCTCTGGAAAAGGAAGAAGACACTTATGTAATTCTATAAGCTCTTTAACATAACTGACCTGAGCACTGAATTCACACTAACTCAACATCATTATTGCATACCGGTTCTGGGTTTAATGATCTTTAAAAATCCCATGAAATGGGCCACTAGACTAAACAGAAAAGGAACATGTCAGAACACCATTTCACATGGTACAAGTTTCCCCCACACTCATCTCACAAGGAGTGTCCCATGCTGTAAGCTTCTCCAGGACAGAATAAACGGTATCCAAAGGAGACGTATTAAAGGGAAAAAATATAACATGATGATTTCTGGAACAAGGCTACAAATACAGTGCAAACCATTAAACAGGTGTCCGAGATAACTGGGGCAACATCAAGAGATTACCTGATTAACAAGAAAGAAGACATTGCAAAAGGAGAGTTATGTGTGCAGTGGCATAGTCACATCACAGCCAAAAAACACAATTAGTTATAAATAGAAAATGACACATATCACAAGCAAGAGAACCCCTGAACCCTAACTTTAAAGAAAAAATCCATAGTGAGAGTTAAAACAATTCATGACTGACTGGTCCACGTGGTACAAAACCCACATGAAGTACCACATCAACTGCTCCTATGGCCTCTAAAAACTGAGAATGTCGCATGTGGTAATGCTCAGGGGTAGACACATGAGCAGGAAGGAGGAATTTGAGGACTCTTTCACAAATTAAAAACATCAAATACAACATCATATAACCAAGGGTACTGAATTTTGTATTTTACTGAAAAACTCAGTAAAACTCCAAAATGTGGACAGCCCATACACCAGTAAATACAAAGGAGTTCATGAAATTTGGCATTTTAGAGCAGATCAGTAAATCTGCAGAACTTGAATTTTTCTTGTAACTGCTTCCTGTAAACATTGAAGCCAGGGAGAGCAACCTCATCATCAGTGATCTTGGATGAAAGCCAGGTTTCCACTACTGACAGAATGTCGGGGTTGTGCTGTGCGGTCCAGGCTTGAAGTTTGATCCGGCTTGCTTGGGAGGCTCCAGATGTTTATTGATGCTATCTTGATTGTTCTATGGGTTGGGTGTTTTAGGGGGTGAAGTGGACTAGACGGGCTAGGGTTTGGGTGCACATCCCAAGCCCAAAGCAATAGGAGTTGGAGACCAAATAGCCAGTTGCCACACAACTTATTATAGAGGCAGCTGTTTTTCTTCTTACACGTAGACTGTGTGCAGGACATTGACAGCCCAGATGGGTTGGTGCGTAGAATTTTGTTAGGGTGTAGGTTGCAGGTCCTCAGTGTCGGCCACCATTGTGGTGGTAGCAGGAGCCAGTGAGCGGACCAGGCTCCCTTAGCAATCAAGAAGTAGTGCCCAGTAACACAGTAGGGTTCATAGTGGATATTTGTGCCTGGGTATGTCGGTAGCTGGGGAGCCTTATGACAATTAGAAATATGACCATGGCATAGGATTGCTAGGAGGATGAGCTCCTGCAGCAGGGTGCAGAGACTGGTCATGTTTTATAGCCTGGGTAGCCAGTTAAAGTGACCACTAGGCAGTGTGTTTGTGTTCGACTGGGAGACCAGGCAGCAGGAGTAAAACTGTTGCTGAGCCCCTAGTGGTGGCAAGTTATAGGCTGCAGATGGGAAAGTCGATACTTAGTAATTTACAAGACCTCATGATCACTCTACTCTATAAAGCAAAGTGTTGAGATAGGATGGGAGGGTGGGGAGCCAGTGCATAGTGCCAGCGGGGTTGCACTAGGCTGCAGGAGCCGTACCTTGCTGGCTTTGTATCCAGGCAGGAGGTCTCGGGTTGTGGCCTGAGAGGTGCCGGCCATCCAGGGAGCCGCAGCAGAGCTGGGGAGCCCTGTGGAGGGGGTCCTGGCTGCTGGATGACAGAGAGAGAGGCGAGGATTAAATGCTGGCTGTGGGACAAAGGGGCAGACAACACAGCAGGGGACAGATTTAAAAGACAAAGGGAGCGGTTAGTTTTGGCGCCAAGTCTGGTTCCCGAGAAAGAAAAAATTCAGGAAAGGCTGTAATCACTTTAAACAATGCAGCTATCACAGTATCAACAAGGTTTACACTTTTTTAGGAACAGTTGTGCAAAATAACATTAAATTAGGAGCCTAGAAAGTAGATTTTAGTGCAGAAAGCAGTGGAAAGCTTGAGGAGAAGGTTCACACTCGGAACAGTAGAGTGCAGCTCTAAAATCCTAGCACTTCGGTACTGTTGGGTGTCCTTTCATCACAGTTCACCTTGTTAATTCCCTTCGCAAACTTCAAGGTTTCTATCATATTGCCCCTCGCCCTTTTCCCTTCTTGTATACATTGAGTGCATGTTCAGTGCCTTGAGGTGCTCCTCAAGTGACCTGCCCTGTTGGCTCAGAATCAGTTTTGTTACCCTGTGCTGTACCATCTCCAGCCTATCCTTTCCCTTCCTGAGGTGAGGGCCACAGAACGGGGCACAGTACTCCAGATGTGGCCTTACCAAGGATCTATATAGAGGAACTGACTGCGTACTAGATACACACCCTGATAGGGTTAAAGTTGTTAAAGTTCTGCCAGATAGCCTAAGTGACCACTCCTCAGTGCAATGTCTATGGGCAGTTAAACAGACAAGGCCTCCCCTCTCCCCGAATCACAGTCAGTCAAGTCCTACACAAAAAGATACATAGATACTGTCGGCAGATAAGGGCCTATGGTCCACCCAGTCTGCCCATTTGAGCTCGTCAGATCACTTTAAGTTTTTTAGAAGTCTATTCCCTTATGTCTATCTCATGCATTCTTAAATCCCGTGAAAGAAGGTGCCCGAATTCAACTTTTACTTGGCCCAAATTGACTGGTGCTTCTTCAATGCCATTCCAAATATTGACTCAGTCCTAGAATTCTTTGTCCTTGAATTCACACATACTTGTGATAAATTTGCACCTTTTAAAAAACACAAAATAAGAGTAACACCATCAGAATGGATCACCCCCAATATCCTTGCCTGCATGAGGGATTGGAACAATCTCTGTTGGCACTGGCCAGGGACACAGGGTCCTCTGTCAACCTGCAAAAGTACAAGGAAGCCCACAATAAGTGCACCAACATAATTAGAAAGGCCAAATCTGATTTCTTCATGGATCAGCAGATCCAGAAATAGAGCAATGTCAAAAGATTCTAGGATGTCTCAGAGTTCATGGTAAGTGAGTCAAAATCACTCTTCAGATGTTCATGGTGGAGGGTTGAGAGGTTCATGATCCCAACAAAACTGGCAATTATTTCAACACAGCCTTTACTGACCTCAGTTCCAACATCCCCACTGAGTCTGCCCATATCCCTTGCAGGGAACCCGATCCTGAACCATTCCCTACACACAGGTGCTGCGAATATCCGTTGGTGTGATGCAGCTTCCTGGGTGGCTAACCCATGCTGAAAGCAGATCCAAATTGTAGAGTACTCAAGCACAGGCTGAAGTGGACAGCTGTCTACTTCAATCTGTGCTTGAGTGCGCTACACTTTGAACCTGGTCCTGAAGCCTCCCAGATGGTGGGCTCTGAACCAAGGTACCCTAAATTCTACTTTAAGGCTTTTTCAGTCAAACAAACTTTGAAATACACCAGTAGGGCACTTGGAAAAAGTAGGTGTGGAAGTGATTTGGGTGATATGAAACTTCTTGCCCTGGCAGTACAGCAACTTTCCCACTCCATCTGTAGAATTTTTAACTTTTCCCCGTGTTACTCACAGGTCCCTGAGAAATGGAAATCAGCACTGGCTACAAAAGTTTTCAAAAATGGTGACTGCACTAACTTTGTCAGTTACAAACCCCTTTCTATTATCTCCCCCCAGTCCAAGGCCATTGAGAAAGTAGTCGCTGACCAACTTGTCACATACCTCGAAAAATACAGTGTCCAGAATGTACATCAGCCTGGCTGCCAGATGCTACACAGTACCAACATGGTGCTGTTGGAATACACCAGCCATGTTCATGAGGCCCTCAACAATGGTGACCTCATAAAAGCTATATATATATATATATATATATCGACCTTACTAAGGCCTTCAGCCTGGTCAACCACAAGCTTCTACTTAGCAAACTCCTTGGCCTGGGTTTGTCGCAGAATACAGTTGACTGGTTTTACAGCTATCTTACCAGCCGCTCCCAGCATGTGAAGATCGATAAATCTTTGTCCGACACTAGGGGACTATTGGTGTCCCCCAGGGTTCCATCTTGTGCCTGCTTCTATTTGGCTTCTTCATGTATTAACTGCCTGTCAGACAGCCAGTGTACTCCTCTATGTTGAGGATGCTGTCAACCATTCCAAAAACCCTGACCCTGACAGCCTCAAAGTTCACTAGAAAGCTGGTTCTTCAATAACAAACTGACCCTCAGTTACAAAAAAACAAAGACCATGCTCTTCTCTAGTCTCACACGGAAGAGGAAAGTTCCACCCTTTATCATATGAATAGCCAGGAACAAAACCTTGAGCAGGTGGAGATCTTCAGATGCCTTGGAGTAACTCCATCTTTTGCACCCCATGTTGACAATCTGGTGGCCATAGCTAACAGAAGACTGGGCGCCTTGTACCATAACTGGACCAATCTCACTGCAAATGCTAGATGCCTTATTGTAGCCAGCTCCATTCTGTCACTTACAGATTATGCAATCTAGTGTTCATGGAAATTTATAGATTAAGGCCTCCCTGTTTATGCAGGTGCCTCTGACACGGTGCTAAACAGAGTAAAGCTTATCTGTAATAAGGCATACCACTTTGTACTTGGTGCAGATAACTGCACTCATAGTTGTACCCTTTACACACTTGCTAACCGCCTACCTTTACCCAGCAGAATAAAGCTCTAGATCGGTTTGCTTGCCAAAAATGTGCTCCTGAACCTAACACCCCCTGCTTTAACAAATTGTTTCTGTACCATCTCCAACCAATACACCAGGACTATAGCCAGGAATGCCCTTAAGTCTCCTTTCCAGCGTACTCAGCTGGGTAAGCAGTCATTTGCAGTCAGGATGCTAACTGCTGAAACAAACTGCCTGATACTCTGCTGAATCTCCCCAAGATTAATCAGTTTAAGAGATCTTTGTGGGTTGCCCTTGCAGTCCAATGCCATTGTAACTGTTAAACTGTTGTATTCAGTTTCTCTCTGTACATATCCTCTGACGGTTTATACAGCGATCTGTATGTAATTAATCTGCCTTACGTGCTTTGAGTCTGACTCAATTACATTTCCTCTGGAACTGCTTATTGTACTTGTAATGTTTTTTGTGACAATGTGTTTGATGTGGAACATTTGTAAATGAGCACCTGTGCTCAAAAGTGTTCTCTGAGGTCTTCAATAAATAAATATGAAAGTATTACCTCTTCCCTTCTGCTGTCAATACCCCTGCTGATACATCCCATCATCTACTTGCTTTGCTATATGCCTTTTTGTACTGACTCAGTTGTTTAAGGGATTCACAGATGATAACTCCAAGGTCCTGTTCCTCAGACGTTGTGCTAAGTCTCACCCAACCCGTTTAGTACTGTGTCATAGGGTTCTTGTTTCCTAAGTGCATTACCTTGCACTTTTTGGCATTGAATTTCACCTACCAAACCTTAAATCTCCCCTGTAGCTTTTATAAGTAACTCTGCATTTCCATGATTTCCTTGTCGTTATTCACCCTCCCGCAGAGCTTAGTGTAATCTGCTAAGAGACACAACCTGCCAAGGATTACCCCACCAATGTCGCTGATGAATGTACTGAAGATGGGCAGATTAGGTGGGCCAAGCAGTCCTTATCTGCCATCAGATTCTGTGTTTCTACCGACACAGAACAGATCCCTGTGGTACCACGCTCGTGACCTCCCTCTCTTCTGATTTGACCCCGCCAATCACAACCCTCAGCTTCTCATTCAGCCACTTACCAACCCAGTTTACTATAACCTTAGCTGCACCCAGATTCTCAGTCTTCTTCAGCAAGCATCAGTGAGGCACCAAGTCAAAAACTTTGCTGAAGTTGAAGTAGAGCAAATCTACAGCATGGACCCTACCCAATTCCCTTGTCATCCAGGCAAAGAAGGCTATCAGGTTAGTCTGAAAGGACCTCCCAGTCCCAAATCCATGCTATTTACTATCTTGGAGACCATTGCTCTCCAAGTAGTCCACGAGGTCCTCTTTGACTAGTGACTCCATCAGCTTCCGTAAAGTAGAGGTAAAACTGACAGGTCTGTAGTTCCCTGCTTGTGCCTTGTTCTGACCTCTTTGAAGTGGGCGTACATCCATCCTCCAGTCCTTTGGAACTACCCCTATCCTTAGTGAGCTGTTGAACAGACCTACCAGAGGTTCAGCCAGGACCTTTTCTTATAACTGTTAATGCTGTTAATATTAAGAGTCAGTGAGTATATCTCAACCTCACAGCATTAAAAATCATAGCACTGGCCTTATCAAAATCCATTGCAAATGGCCAGAATGTGTAGTACTTTCTTATTTTAAAGAATAATATGTTTAGAAATAGTTGGCCCCATATATTTAGTGTTACGGAATGTTTCTATCATGTTAGTTCAATGGTTTAATAGTTGGTGTATCCAGAAATAGTCCTAACATTATTAAAAACATCAGTAAACCTTTGCAGAGCAAGGGTAAATTTGAGTGTAAAATCATAGCACTATGCGAAATTCATAGCAGTTAAGAGGTATGTCAGTGTGTGTAACGTAGTACCTATATGCATAGGGAAGTAGTAGCAGGGTTATACTCTACTTAGGACAACCTGGGATGGAAATTAGGCTGTCCTTTTTTTGCCACCGGTATCTCTGGCTGAGAATCTAATAGATCTGAGGATAGCCCTTTAATAGAGGACTTGTGTAGTGCCCCACTGTTTTCATTTGCTCAATGCCAAAAATCAGTTTCAAGTAAGAACAGGTGAGGGTTTGTCTGATTTTGCGTAATCCGCACTTCCTTCTGTGAACTGTAGTCATATCAGAATTCCCGGGAGGTGAAGGAGGAGGCATATCCTCTTTGGAGTCTACATTCTCCAGCTGTATTTCTACAACACCAGGAGCCAAAGGTGACATCTTTCTAGGGCAAAGGAGTTTACTGGTGGGGCAGCAGGTGTAGCAGAGCTTAGTGTGGGGGAAGGATACTGAAACACAGGTCCTGATGATGAGCTCCGTGCAAACTTGGGGGATAGGAATTACCCAAGGGAGAGGGTATCTTGCTGTAAATGTGGGATAAGGCTATTCTAAGTCATCTGGAATAGCAACATTAACCTCAGTTTCGGAGGGGTGTGCTGGCTGGACCTGATGACCTGTTGACTGGACATGGTTGCTCCACAATTTGGGCCTGTGTGTGGCTTTCAGTAATCAAGTCGATTCTGATCAGCCTATCCAACCTGTTGTGGGCTGTCCACAATTACCGCCAGTATGAGTGCCCCACCTTTCTGCACAAATGACATTGAACTGGTTTAGGTCAGTATAGTCTCAAGTGCAGTAGTCAAAATACAGATTGTGCCTTGGTTTGTCACACACAAAGCTCAAGTGTGTTTTTGCTTCACATCTGTGACAGGCTTATGGTTGCCCTGGGTAAAAACATAGGATCCTACCCCTGCCTATGTAAAAACTCCCTGGTTGATGACTCATCCCAGCATTTGCTTCTTTTAGCTGCACCTTGACCTTCTAACTGGCACTGGGTCTAAACAGCACCAACAAGAACAGCACCGTCAACTACCGCATGGTAAAAATAGCACAGCTTTTGGTTTTGTAGTGGACTGTGCCCCCTGCACCCTCCGGACTAAAGGATACTAACTCAGGGGGAAGCAGATATCAGGGAAAGTTACCAAGTAAGGAAAAGGGTCCAGCTCCCCATACAACGCACAGAGGATCGACGGACCTTGCCCAACAACTAAGACACCGAAATCTGGCCAATAGAAAATCATGTACACAAATGCTCGCAGTCTGGGAAACAAGATCCCAGATCTGCAGGCAATAATGACAGAGGCTAAACTGGACATAGTAGCCATTAGCGAGGCATGGTTTACCAGTAACTAGACTTGGGAGACTTCAGTACCTGGCTATAGTACATACTACATACACAGTATGTTCAGAAGAGACCGAGGTGCAAAAAGGGGGGGAGGAGTGGCCCTTTATTTCAATGAAAATATCAAAGCTACAGAAATTCAGAATACCCAAAAGGAGCCAGGAGAACTGTGGGTCACCCTAGAAACAGGAACTGGGACAGCCATATGAACTGGGGTTGTGTACAGGCCTCCAGACCTGTGGGAGGACACAGACACATTACTGTTAGAAGATATACAAAACATGACAGCTAAAGGGGAGGTTCTGATAATGGGAGACTTCAACATGCCGGATACGGATTGGTCAATAGCAGCAGGGACAGCTGCCAGAACTAGACACATGGTGGATTCCCTGCAGGGGGGAGGGCCTCAAACAACTGGTACAACAACCCACAAGAGACAGGGCTATCCTAGATCTAATATTGACTAACGGGGAAAGAATCACAGAGCTCCAGGTAGAAGGTCACCTGGGGACCAGTGACCATCACATGGTATGGTTCAATTTGGCCACTAGAACAAAATCATTCTATTCCAAGGCAAAAATATGGGACTTCAGAGGAGCTGACTTTGATAAGATGGCCAACAGAGTTAAGCTAGCCCTGGCAAAAAGAAATACAGGTGAGGGGGTACAGGCAAAGTGGGCAAGAATTAAAGATGCAATACTTGAAGCAACATCCCATTGTGTTAGTAAGAAAAGGAAGTGCAAAAGAAGAAGGAAACCACTTTGGTTTTCAAACACAGTAGCAGAAAAGATCAGAGCCAAAAGGCTGATCTTCAGGAAATATAAGGGAATGCAGCAGGGTGAAGATAGGGGGGCATACCAAACTTCCCTAAGGGAAGCAGGGAAGGCAGTAAGGCAGGCAAAGGCCCAAACCAAGGAAACACTAGCACGAACAGTAAAAGAAGGTGACAAGACTTTCTATAGATACATTAGTGAAAGGAGAAAGTCCAGAGGGGGGATTGCTAAGATCAAAGGAGATAAGGGGGCGTGTGAGGCAGAGGACCATGTAAAAGCTTCTATCCTAAATAAATAGACACTTCTGCTCAGTATTCACTGAAGAGAAGGTAGGGCAGGGCAGGGCCCACAGCTCAGCACCATGGACATAGGGGGAGGGAGGGAGGTGTGCAGTAGTCCCTTCACAAAAGAAAGGGTCCTACAACAGCTTGATAAGCTCAGGGTGGACAAGGCAATGGGACCTGATGGCATACATCCCAGGGTAGTAAAGGAGCTAAGGGTGGAACTAGCAGAGCCATTATCAGAGCTGTTTAATGAGTCTCTGAGCACAGGAGAGGTCCTAGAAGACTGGAGAAGGTCTCATGTGATCCCGCTCTTCAAGAGTGGTAGCAGGAAGGAGGCAGGGAACTACAGACCGGTCAGTCTTACCTCAGTAGTGAGCAAGATTATGGAGACACTCCTTAAGGAAAGGACAGTGCAACACCTGGAATCATTAGGAGCACAGGATCCAAGACAGCATGGGTTTACAAAGGAAGGTCCTGTCAAACTAATCTCATATGTTTCTTTGACTGGGTAACCAGAGTGGTGGACCAAGGGGGGGGGGGCAGTTGATATCACCTACCTTGACTTCAGCAAAGCTTTTGATACTGTTCCACATAGAAGATTGATTGATAAGCTGGGTAGGCTCGGGGTGGGTCAGCCGTTAGTCAACTGGGTGGCAAACTGGTTGATGAGCAGAAAACAGAGAGTGGTGGTAAACGGTATACAGTCAGAAGAGATGGAAGTCACAAGTGGGGTGCCTCAGGGATCCATCCTGGGGCCAGTCCTCTTCAGTATCATCATCAGTGACATTGCAGATAGATTGGAGGGTAAGGTTTGTCTGTTTGCAGATGACACCAAGATCTGCAACAGAGTAGATGATCCAGATGGGGTGGGCAGAATAAGAAGAGATCTGGATAAACTGGCAAAATGGTTGGAAGAGTGGCAACTGGGGTTTAATGCAAAGAAGTGCAAGGTCATGCACATAGGGAAGAGAAACCCTGAAGCCACCTATAGGCTGGGAGGGGAGTTGCTGGCAGTCAAAAGGGAAGAAAAAGACTTTGGCGTCATCATCACTGATGACCTTAAATCATCCAAGCAGACCACTAAAGCAGGAGGTAAGGCTAGAGGGATGTTGGGGTGTATTAGTAAGGGTATCACAAGTCAGAAGAGGGAGGTAATAATCCCTCTTTACAAGACATTGGTTATGCCCCATCTGGAGTACTACGTGCAGTACTGGAGACCACACATTCACAAAGACATTAACCAAACTGAGGCAGTGCAGAGAAGGGCAACCAAAATGGTGCAGGGACTGCATCAGAAAATATCTGAGGACAGATTAACTGAGCTCAATATGTATACCCTAGAGCAAAGGAGGAAGAGAGGTGTTATGATCGAAACATTCAAACACCTTAAGGGCATTAACAAGGTGAAAGAGTCTAACATGTTTCAATATAAGAAAAATAGCAGGACAAGAGGACACAGCATTAGATTAGAGGGAGGTTGATTAAGGGGTAATGTGAGGAAGTTCTTTTTCACAGAAAGGGTGGTGGATGCATGGAATGGCCTACCTCAGGAAGTGGTGGATATGAGTACAGTGCAGGGCTTCAAACAGGCATGGGATAGGCATAAGGGAGCAATACAGATGAGTATGAATAGATAGGCCATTGACAGAGCAAAGGCTGATGGCACATTCATAAGGTAGAAAAAGAAATGGGCAGACTGGATGGGCCTTGCAGTCCTTATCTACTGTCAACTTCTATGTTTCCAAATTGTGGGGCCATGGAAAACTGTTTCCACAGCCCAATGTAAATAAGTATAAGTCCTGAGTGCACTAAAACATGTTGGAGACCAGGATTAGAACCCTGGTCTCCAATGGTGCTGGCCGAGTTGCTCGATGCCCCAGCCCTCCATGCCACAGGAGCAGCTTGGCTAGCTGCCTGGCTTCTGGTGCTCTTGTTAATCTCCAGCCCCACAGACAGTGACCAGGGAAATGCTTACAGCAAGTGCTGTAAATCCCCCATCGCTGTCCTGTGTAGCACTTGCTAGACTAGCACTGTGAATTTCGGTGCTATTCTGGTAGCACTCTTATAACTGGATACCTTCTAACCTACTGTCCAGACCATTTCTCTATCCAAAATAGGAGTGAGATGATATAGTACCTAATAGTGCTGGCAGAGTCAATATCGAACATCCGTAATGTTCTCACTTTCATTGTAAAATAAGATAGAAATGGTCTTAAAAGTGGGTTCGGTCAGAGGTATGACTGCAAGAGGGGTCCACAGTAAGAAATCTTTAACTGAGTCATACTTGGTCCAAAAACATTCCAAGGAAGTCATAGGTTTAAAGCTCAAGTCAAAAACAGTCTCCCCGGCAACATGAATCAGAGCATAGAGGTTAGCTGCCACAAGCCCCATTGAACCCTTAAATAGAGAGTAAATAACATATACTCTATCTGGTGGGGTGGAAAGCCTAAGGTATACTTTAGATGCTCAGCATGCCTCCTTTATGCCAGTTTTCCTTGGGCTACAAGGAGGTCTGCCATTCTAAAAAGAATCTGGGTTGAACAAGCCATGGGCGGTAAGTCTCTGTTCTTATGCAAGTTCTCAGCAGCAGTGGTATGGGGAGGGGTAGTCCCATCTTTGATCTTTAAATAAGTCACCCCTCTCTAAATTGGGTTCAGGTGACTGCTCCATAAAGAATGAACTGTACAGTTTTGTTTCGAAAGATGGTGCGGTTAGGTGGGGCGGGGGACAAATAACTAATGTACAGAAATGTAGGGACCAACAGACTTAATTAAGAAAAAACATTTTTTTAGACAGTTTCCAAGCCTTGCACTGCTGTACCTGTAGCATAGCAGCATGACTGCCCGAGTATTTATAGGCAAGATCCCCTTCCCTAGATTGTACCATCATAGGATTATAGAAGTGCCCGCAATTGGAATCTTAGTTAAGGTGCCAACAACACCTTGAAAAGTACCAAAACCAATTCCCTTGCTTTTAGTATAGTTTATAATAGAACCTGATGTGAATGCAAAAGCATTTAAAACCCCTTCAAGGTGAGGTCGAGTGGCATCTTCCTGAAGAAAAATACTTATATCGTCTGCATAAACTAGGACTTTAAGGGGGGGATAAGGGATATGATGGATAGACATGGCAAGCTATATGGGCCCATGTCTACTAAGCTCCATATGTTCCATATGAGGCAGGGTGAAGACTGATCACAGAGATCCCATCTTTACATCGCAGGCTGTGTAAAAGAGGATCAATACAAAAACATCAAGGAGGAGAGTAAGAGAGCCCCCTGTGTACCCACAAGGATGTTCCTAGCTTGCTGATATAAACAAATCATCCATACAATAAACTGTTCCAGTATGCCAGTGTTTTAGTATTTTGAAAGCCCGTCAAAAGCTTTCCCTTGGTCTATGGATAACACATACACACACAACTGTCCTATTTACCCCCCGTTTGAAAATCTCCTTGATGGTAACCAAGTTATCCTGAATCGATCTGCCTGGTATGGAGCAGGACTGATGGGCATAGATGAAGCATATCACTATGTGTTGCAAGTATTTGGATAATATTTTTGGCAATATTTTAGTATCTGTATTTAGAAGGCTTATAGTTTTCCAATTCTGTAAAAGGGTTTTAATCACTTTTATTAAATAAAAAATCTACAATGCTGAGGACAAAAATGGGTGTTAAGACTGTGTCTTCAAAATATCATTACACATATCCATTAAAGCAGCAAATAAAAAGGATTGAAAAGTCATATAGAATTCCAAGAAGGCCATCCTCACTGGTGGCCTCAGCTTTCAACTGGGGCTTACTGGACCCCAGGGCTAGCTCAAACCAGATCTCAGTTATCTCAAACCAGATATAGTTCTGGCCACTGTTCCCTAGTGGCTCCCCTACTCACATCGCTCCTACCATCTCTGAGTCAGGGAGCACCACATTGAGGATAGCAATTTGCCTGGTGGGTTCTCTATCTAGCTGCACCATAAAACAGTCCTGGACTGTGTCCAACAAGGTGTGACGTCTGGTGTTCCTGGCAACCAGAACCTCCCAGTCAATGTCCGGCAGGTTTACATCACCCACCAGCACCACCTCCCCTTTCATCACTCCCCTGAATCGTTCTCCCCAAGCTCCTTATCCCTCTCTTCTGCCTGCCCAGGCAGTGTAGAGATCAACCCCACCCATATTTTCTGCCCGAGGCTGCTGTGAGCTGCACCCACAGTGACTCTGTGTCCCCATTGGTCCCCCATCCTCCACAGCCTCAAAGCCATCCTTGAAGTAGAGGCTACACCTCCCCCTTTGCCTTTTTCTCTATCCCTCCTAAACAAGGTGTAGCCTGGGATTGTCAGGTCCCAGATGTTATTTTCCAAGGTCCAAGTCTCTATGATGGCTATAAGGTACACCTCAGTGTCTGCCATCATTGCCCAGAACTCACTGATTTTATTACCTAGATTCCTGGCATTGAGGCTGACCTCCTTCCATCTAGCCCAGGGATGTCCAACCTTTTTGGGGTTGGGAGCCACATTTAAATTTCTGTGTACGATGTAAGCCAGTGTGTACCACTTACCATAACCATATTTACCCATATTTAGAAAGATTTGGAGTTAAAATAATGATAGTGACAGCCATAGTCAATATTCATAAATCAGATTTTATCAAGTGGTATTACGTTTTATTAATTTGCAGTAATAAAAAAAAATAGTTTTCATTTCAAAATCTTTTGTCATTGCCACTCTAGTGGGAGCTCTGGCATTGCATATCATCAAAAGACATTCAGTCAGATATGTCAAGAGTAATTAAATGCCTAACAGATATCAGTAGATGAGGAACCTAAATACTACCTTTCTTGGCAAGAATATCTGCAATTAAAATAGTCTACCATATGTCCTCTATTTTTAATGTACATTAGTCTCTGCCATACAGTCTCCTGCGCTGCTGAATCCATGGATGACTCTCACATTCTCAGTTTTAGTAAATCCAGTTATATCCCAAACCGATGTATTAAGAGATCGAATACGCAACACATCAATTTCAACTTGTTAGTCAACATGATACCAAGTAAGGTACTGCACTTTATCCACTTTATCCACAGGCAAAAGAGTCTGGCAACACAGAGAAAGACCATATTCACTTGAAATATAGTGAAATATAACGCATTTATTTTAAATAAATTATTTTAAATAAAGAAATAGTAGCAAAAAGATTGCCAAATCCATTTTATCTTAAAACACAAATGCTTTATTTACCTATGTAGTGTTATGACACAGGAGGGTTGTCTTCCAGCACGATCTGCTACAGAATATGAAAGTATAAAGCCATGCACTGCTGCACTCTTTATTTCTGTCAGAGCAGTAGCAAAGTAACATGTTTGACGGCTCATTTTGTCTTCACATCAGACCTGAAATGATTAACTTTCTCAGTACATAAACTTGTTCTCAACATCACAAGTGCCTTCTTGCAGACCGAAATTCACACATACCTGCTGCAACGGTGGAACATCAAAATGCACTATGAAGGAGCCTGCTAACTGAAATTAAATCATCAGTGAAGAGACGACCAAACATCAGCGGGACTGCAAATTGCAAATGGTTCAGAGCAGACCACAAATCATAAATGGCTGATTACAGGTATGGACTCCTAGTGGAGTTTACCCATCCCCTTGCAAGCCACATAAAAAGGCTTGGCAAGCAACATGTGACTCACGAGCCACAGGTTGGCCGGCCTTGATCTAACTAGCCTTTGACCCCATTTGGCTATTTACTTGTCCTTCTTTTTTTCTCCCTCGTCTCCTTCTCTTCTTGTTGATTGTAGGCTCTGTGTCCCCCCCCCCCGGTCCCTTTTCCTTAACCCAGTGTGAACCTCAACCCCATTTCAGCCCACTGTGTCTCTACAAGCAGCATGATTAGGAAAAGTGCAGTCAAACCCACTTAAACGCATAGGCTGGGGACATCAGCCTATTATGCATTTAAGTGGGTTTTTCATATATGCAATTTTGTGCTCTGTAATGCAGTTTATTCCCCATGTTACGGGAGCGTAACACAGTTCATTCATCGTATGTATGGTGTGCAATGTGCAAAAGGACTTGTGCTTTTGCTTCTAAAAAAGGCTTGGGTTATAAATTTTATTCGTGTCTTTCACAGTACGGTGATGTATTTAAAAGTTTTCATTCACAGTGTCACAGTGTCCATATCTTTACTTTTCTGTGATCACACAGAAGTGGTCAGTCAGTTTTGATTGGCATTGTCGGCCCTTGGTGGCCCTGGAGCAGACATTTTCAATCTTGTAGAAGGCTTTATAATAATCTTCACTGCAAGCATTTTGTTCAATGTAGCAGTGGATCTGCATCAGATAGGGCTAACGAGAGTCATTAACAGCCACTGACTGCAGTGTCAAAATGAAGGGTGAGTAGCTAACGGCTAACAGTTGAACATAATTTGATGTTAATGGCCAGCAGGTAAGAGGATTAGCAGACGAGAGGGAGAAGTACTAATGTCTGCGGTCACCGAAAGCCATAGAAACACAGAACACACTTCAAAATATGTGTATATATGGGCAGTATCAATTCCTTTAAATTACCATTTTATAATGGGAAACAGGAAAAGAATCGGGGAATTGCATTTCTATTTGTTTAAACAGGTTTTTCTATTAAGCGGTATTCTAATAAGTGGGCTTGACTGTACTAGCTAGGTTTCTCTTCATCTCACCTATCATCTTGATTCCCCCAGACTCAGTCCCACTTAACCTGCTCAAGAGCAACTTTTCTGAAATGTTTTGCAACTCAACAGGAATGCATTTGCAGGTTTTTCACACTTCATTACAAAGCAAAGTTGCAACAGTTTTTGCAAGGCTTTATGCTGGATTCAGCAACACACGCAACTCATTGAGAAATGCTAAAGCAATGCTTCAGTGTTTCAAGTTAAATGTGAATGGTGCTCTATACTTTTCAGCTCGTGATTCCCTTCACTAGAGATTTACTGTTCTAATTACCACTGATTACTATGCTGGTAAAATGTGAGAGTAAAGTGGAAATAAAAGACCACACTTTTGGTGAAATTCAAACCCAAATCTCCTGTGCTCTAACCATTAGCCTACATTGGCTGCAATTCTGTGTGGTTGAGGACTTGTCATAGACACCATCTGGTATACAATCACTGACCCCAGATATAAACTGATCCAAATTGTGTGCCACCAGTAATACATTGATCCTGGGTTAGTGGTCAGGACTGTGACAGGTCTGGGTGAGACGCTGCCCCATTTTTTTGTACAGAAAGGGTTAAAGGCAAGGATCTATTCTGTCCTCTCCTATATGGCCACTTGTCTGTATCTTGCCTGTCTGATTGAGCAATCAAATTTTCCTTTGGTCCCTAAGGAACTGACCACTTTGAAGGTCCTACCCTTCCCCCACTGTCTCCTGCCTTCATTGCTGTTTCTTGCTGTTTCCATTCGTTCTTAACCCCCCTTGCTTCTCTGTGGTTAAAAAGTATATGGGAATGCTTGTGTGAAACTGGAATCCCTTGGTTTGCAAATGTAAATAGTTACATAGTTGAAACTGTTCCAAAAAGCTATTTGGAACTCAGGGGGTTAACCCTGAGGTGCAGTTTACCTCCACAAGCCTATCTGCAGAGTTGTCAACATGAGATCAGGTCTGGGACACAATGCTCTATTTTATTGCACCTGCAGAAAAGAAATTGACAAAGTTCGGATATATTTTGTGAGAAACAGGAGATGTATGGATCTTAACAGGCTCAGGATGCATAAGTTAACTGCCAGGAAAAGACATTATATGTAAAGAGAGCAATCTTTTGTTAGAGAGAGAGAGAGGGAGAATTAGAATTAAAGATATCCTCAGAGGAAGGACTTTGTTTTGTTTGAACTGCCTGTATAAGTGCTATCCTGCACAATTTTATTTTGTTATTGTTAATAATAAAATGCTACTTGTGACTTGTATAACTTTTCCTGGTTTGCCTATGCTTCTTGACCTATACCTCGACAATAGGGACACCATCTTTTTGCACCTGGGGTATCGTCTTCTGTCACTGGAAAAGACCCCTCATGACTGAGTTCCAAAACATTACTGAGTACCTGCTAATTTCTTTGCCAACATTAGGGAAGGGGTTCAGAGGACCAGTGGAAGGTGCCTGTTTGGTTACACAGGATGGTGAATAAATAAACTATTAAAAAAACATAAATAATGATTTGAAAGTATTGCCTCCCCACATGGCAGTCAGGAGTTTGGATTTTCAAAACAATAAAAGCAACTCAAAGAACTTGTAAACAAGCTCTGCTGCTTTGAAAAATATGCCGTAACTTTTAATAGGGGTTGCATTAAGTTCGTATCAGAGGTCTGTGTACTGTAAATAATGATCAGTGAGAAGGCTGGGACTGGAAGACATGCTGAGCAGTGCATTCAAGAGCAAATAAAAGGCCTCTGAGCCTGAATTTCTAAACCATCTGTTATCTGTGTCTGTTTCAGGAGTGGGCAGATGCCTGCTGTAGGGGACTCCGGAGCGCTCATGCATATATTCTGGTTTATGACATCTGCTGTTTTGACAGCTTTGAGTACATCAAAACCATTCGACAACAGATATTGGATACTAGGTGAGTAGAAATTGTTTGGTTTTTTGAAAGCCCCAGCAAGGAGAACACATTTGTCTGGGTTTGCAATACACAATACTAAAGCTGGCATTCAAACTGGGGAGGGGGGCCTGATTCCGTCATACATTTAAGTCCTTAGTATGCTGGTTTTCTAGCTTTTCCAATATAAAATTACGTAATTTGCCAGTTTTCTACAAAACAATTACATCTGGCATCAATATGACTAAAATCTCATAACATTCCCCCCAAATAGGAATTTTAGGACATTCCATTATTTATTAATAAAGTCAGCTATCCAAAAAGTAGTCTCTTTGCCTCTTAGACTCCATCTGTTAATCTGCTGCTCTTCCTGCCCCGAGTCATAACCCTCTGGTTGTGGAATCAGAATATTTTCTCTAGCAAAAAGGTTGTGATGTCATAAACAAAGGCTTAATGAGTGCATGGCAGGATGAAGCAATGTGAATAGATACAGTTTAGGGAAAAATATCCTGTTTTAATGAAAATTACTTCATTAGTACACAATGGAAGGTCTAGACATGTAAATATTTTGGTATATTTTGTGCTGTTTCACAGACTGTGAATTATTTCTAGAAAAACAGAAAGTGTTTTTTTTTAAATTTGGGGACTACATTGATTTTGCTCGATGATTTGCAGTTTTCTTTTACCTCTGTGTCAATTATCTAAATCAGGGCCAGGCTGGTAGTGGCTAAAAGTTACTATCACTTGGTAGTTGTTGAGTGACTTACAGTATGTATAGTAAAGTTGCTGTGGTGGTGGTCATAGTCCAGTTCTTACTGGACAAGTGCCCATTTGACAAGTCCACTATCAGAATTGGCACTAATCAGTAGTGCTGTGCAGAAGGCAGAATTCCGCCGGCAAAATTGGAGTGGAATGACCATTCCGCCAATAGAATTTCTGCTGGAATTTCACTGGTTCTTCTGTGGAATTCGGCCTACTGTTATCCGCAGAATAATATTCAGCAGAACAACATTTTTCCCATGGAAAATCATTCTGCAGCTGTTTTCTTCCGTGGAATTCCACCATTCCGTTTCTGGTGAAATTCAGCAGAAATTTCAGTAGAATTTTGAAAATTCCACAGAATTTCATTCTGCCAAAGTTTGAAAATTCCGCACAACACTGCTAATCAGCCACCTTGTTGGCAGCGCCACATGAGCTGCCACCAACTGATTGAACATGGAGCCAGAAATAATGAAGGAAAGAATCATAGCTTTTTTTTTTTAGCAAACTGATCAGCTCAACAAAAATCAACACAGTTTCATGGCAGGGAGGTCCTGCCAGACAAACCTGGTTGATTTTTTTCAATTGGGTCACCAAAACAGTGGATCAGGGTGGGGCAGTGTATGTGGTTTACCTGGACTTCAGCAAAGCTTTTGACTCTGTTCCTCACAAGATACTAGTCAAA
Organism: Neoceratodus forsteri; assembly: GCA_016271365.2. Lineage (NCBI taxonomy): Eukaryota > Metazoa > Chordata > Ceratodontiformes > Ceratodontidae > Neoceratodus > Neoceratodus forsteri. Next base: position 202,809,858 of record JADMNL010000030.1, read on the forward strand.
AAACTGGAGAACATGGGAATTGGGCCCGAAGTTACAAACTGGGTCAGAAACTGATTACATGGGAGAACTCAGAGAGTATTAGTAAATGGCATGCTGTCTGTGGAGGGGAGGGTGACTAGCGGGGTCCCGCAGGGCTCAGTTCTGGTGCCGATCCTTTTCAACATATTCATCAGTGACATTGCAGATGAACTGGAGGGAAAGGTTTGCCTGTTTGCAGATGACACCAAAATCAGCAACAGAGTAGACACAGCAGAGGGACAGCAAAGCATGGAAGCTGATCTCCAAAAAATGCAAGGTCATGCACCTGGGAAAGCTTAACCCAGGGAAACTGTACTCAATGGGAGGGGAGCAGCTGGTGGCTACCAGGTAGGAGTGAGACCTAGGGGTGATCATATCAGATGACCTCAAGGTCAGTAGACAATGTGAAAAGGCAGCACTAAAGGCTAGTGGTATCCTGGAATACAATGAGAGGGGCATCACGAGCAGAAGGCATGAAGTAATCATGCCCCTGTATCAGTCCCTGGTCAGGCCTCACCTGGAGCACTCTGTCCCGTTCTGGAGGCCACACCTCAGGAAGGACATAGGCTGGAGAAGGTACAGAGAGGAGCAACAAAGATGGTGCAGGGCTTTCATCAGAAACCATACAAGGCAAGACTAGATGACCTCAAATTATACTCCCTAGAACAAAGCAGGAATCGTGGGGACATGATAAAAACATTCAAATACCTTAAAGACAACAACAGGGTGCATGTACAGAACCTCTTTTAGGTAAAGGAATACAGTAGGACTAGAGGGAATAACCTTCGACTTAAGGCAGGAAAGTTCAGAAGCAGTACGAGGAAATTCTTCTTCACAGAGTGTTGTGGAACCATGGAATAGCCTGCTGGAGGAGGTGGTGGGAGACAAGACAGGGAATTCAAGCAGGCATGAGACAGACACTCTGGGATACACAAGCAGGCAGCTAAGTAGGGGGGTAGGAAGCCAAGGGCAGACTTGATGGATCATATGGTCCCCATCTGCTGACAACTTCTATGTTTCTACGTTTCCATGTTACCATCTTACTAACTAGAGGCGGTCCCTCATGACACAGTCAAGGCACATTTAAGCAATATAGCATGGCCAAGAGCTATGTTAATGGTTTGTTAATTACCCTTTAAGGGTGTAATGTGGCACGAGGCATAGCTGAGTGCCACATGCCCCTAGATGGTGATTAGCTGACAATTAACATAGCCCCTGGGAGTGCCTGATGACTACTGTAATACAAATATTTTTTTAAATGGTGTTAAATGATAGTTGCTCAGCATGTGGTAAGGCTCTATTGGTATGGCAATCAAAGATCAACATAAGCTGATAGAATGCTTACAGCCAATCAGAAAACACTATTTCTTAGGCCCTTTATATAATGGTGGGAATGTGTGGGGGAAGCAGCACCATGTCACCAAATGCTGGGCCTGCCATGTGAGTAAATAGAGGATTTCAGTCTCCCATGCTGTCAGTTGGGCACCTTTGTTGAGAACTTAAAAAAATACCAATTAAAATGTTTTTTATAAAAGTAAATGTAAGAGTAAACCACATCCACACAGGTACCCTGCGGACAATCGCTGTGCCAGCATGACTCGCTTGTCTAAAATTGTGGTGCCCTCTGCTAACCACATGTCAGTTGTGTTCTAGCACCTTATAAACCCTCTCCTAGCTTACTCGGTGATTGTGGAGAACATGTCAGGGAAGCTATCTCACTGTGGAGCAGCCTTGCACTCTAAAAGGTTTAGGTAAACAAATCAACTCTGCCCTTATAGCTATAGGGGAGGGTTTATTTCAACTCTGGATACAACAGTGCATTGAAATTTCAGTTAAATGAATAGCAACACTATACACAGATTTATTAGAGCTCTGCACATGGTTTTAATTCTCTTTTTAATATACAAAATCACCTGCACACCACTGTGTTCACAGTGCAACCAAAATAGTGTCCTCTGATCTTTCATCCTTTCCTGTAGCCACAATGCCTTCTTTGACTGGGGACAGTTTTGGTGTGGTGGGATTGGTTTTATTTTTATTGATGAACTTTAAAAAAAAAATCCTATTCCCTCCCCCGTGTATGGGGACAGACAACGTCCTTTGTGAATCCTCCCAATATGCTGCTCTGTGTGTCCTGGAGATGGCGTGTGTGGTGCATGTCATGATGAGAATGATGGGCCGAGCAGCAGTTGAGTGGCATTTGGCCAGATGCTGTCATGGGGTAGTGTTGGGGTGTAGGGCATCTGTAAGGGTACCTTTTGTGACTATAGCACCATATCCCAGTGGGGTCAGGGCACTGAGCAATACATAACAGCCTACAGGGCACAGATCAGCGCAGCATTAAACATCCTTTAGTGTTGCTCGGATAGTGCTTTTGTGTATTCAGCTGTCCTCAGTCAGATAGTGCTGGTATTTATTTCTTTATTTAAAGGTTTTACCAGGAAGGCATACTGAGCAGGCTACTGCTCGATTCCAGATGTGTCCTGGGGGAAGAGGGAAGGGAGAGACAACGTATACATAGAGTGTACAACAAGAAACATTACAGAGTATTTGTGACACATTTGGGGACAGCAGGCAGATTTCAAGAATAAAGGTATAAGACAAAGTTCATGGCAAGTGACAAGTACAGTATGTTCAGTTTACAAAATAAGCAAATAGCAAATACATACATACATACATACATACATACATACAATGTCAATTACAGTCACATAGCTGGCGAGGACTGCCCCAGAGGCTATACATTATAACATTTATGCAGTATAGCTATGCAGTCGCTTGGGGGGGGGAGGAGGCAGGCCCTGGAGACAAGTGCTTAAGCGAACAGGTGCAGGTGGAGCAAAAGTGGGCTTTGAGCAGGGCATTGAGGTGCTGTCTAGTGGAGGCATGCCGAATATCTGCAGGGAGGGAGTTCCATATTTTAGGCATACAATAAGAAAATGCTGCCTGTCTTGCCTTACCGGACATGCTTGGAGCAGACAGAAGGCGTAGATCTCTGGTATCCGATCTAGGATCCAGCCAATAGAGGATCCAACCTCAAATAGTTTGATACGATGGTCAGATCCATCAGACCCAGGTCAGATCCACAGATACTTTGGATACTTACTGTGGATCCCAGGAGGTCAGAGCCTTGGTTAGATGTCTATGTCATCTGAGGCTATCCAATATCTGACCAAAATGATGGTATCCGATGGTATTCAACTTGGTAAGATACTATCTGAGCATCACTAACATCCTTACATGAGTTCCACCACACTCCACAGCATCTCACACTCCTCTTCCCAGACGAATGTTCTGTTCTGTCTTCAGTGTCACTCTAACAGGACATTTCTAATTTGAACCATCAATTCTCAAACAACTAAAGAACTGATTTCTTACAGGTTTTACTTGTGGTTATGTCTTTTTATAGGACTGCTTCACATGCACAATACACTGCACATATAGGATGGAATATTCAAAGTAGGTGTGCATGGCACAACTGGGTTGCGCATGCGCAACTGCAGGATTGTGCCAAAGAGCGATATTCAGCGGCAGCAACTGCACAGTGTGAGTAGCAGTGCGCCAATGCTCAATGGAAATGTATGCATGTGCAAGAGTGGGGGGTGTACCCATGAATATGTGGCACAGTGCGATATTCAACCCCCGACCAATGGCGCAAGTGAGAAGCAACTGTCAGTTGCGCAGAGCAGACTTGAGCCTATAAAAACTGGGACCAAGTAGTAGAAGGGCACTTGCACCAGAGGGGAGCAGGACAGAGGGAGACAGACAGGCTGTCTGCAGATGAAGAAGGAGACAGGGAGAGAGAAAGAGGGAGAGACAGTGTGAGAGAGAGTGTGAGTGAGAGTATGACTGACAGGGAGGCGACGCAGGTGTGAGAGAGTGTGGGCATGACACAGAGCCACCAGGCCCAAGTGGAGTGACACAGGCACCCACAGGAGTGGGAGACAGAGGTCGCAGGCAACAGCCAGCCAGCCAGGGCAGGGTACACAGGAGGGGGCTCCGCTGAGAGGCATGCACAACCACACACAGCCGGGTGAGCCAGTGGAGCCGGACGCCCAGGGGGTGACAGGACAACAGGGGCCATGGCCAGTGTGATATTCCAGATGAAGGCCATAATGAAGGGTGTGGGGAAGCAGGAGGCAGAGTGCCGTGAACATGGAAGGGCCCATTGGCGGTACGCCTGGAACAGGCGGTACCGACCCTGCATCAGCTATGAGACCTACGCTGACCCAGAGATCGTGGGCCAGTACTGACAGAACCAGGCAATTCTGAGGCAGCTCTGTGAGCTATGCAGTGAGGAGATGCAGGCACCCACTAGACAGAGCCACGCCCTGACAGTGGAGACAAAGGTAACAGCTGTCATGTGCCTGCTCACCATGGGCACCTTCCAGAGACCAACAGGGGACACCACAGGCACAACTCAGTCAGTCATGTCATGGCTCCTCACACAATTCCACAACACCCTGCTACCACACGCTGTGGAATACATCCACTTTCCCAGCACACAGGCAGAGCATACTGCACACATGCAGGAGTTCCACAGGGTAGCATGTATGCCTGGTGTGCTAGGGGCCATCGACTGCACCCATGTGGGCATCCGCATGCCACCTGGCCTGGAGGGGGTAGCCTACATCAACAGAAAGGGCTACCCCAGTATCAACTGCCAGGTGGTGTGTGATGCCAGGGGGTGCATAATCAATGTCTATGCCACACACCCTGGGAGAGTACATGATGCCTTCATCTGGCACAGCTCAGCACTGTGCCACAGGTTCGAGAGTTGGGACATCGCCCACCAGTCATCTAGTGGGTGAGTATGCCAAGACCACAGGCAGCTGGGCACACCAGGGCATGGGAGGGGGGCAGCCAGGGTAGGGGTGCCACAGAGTGCGGCTGGGAAGGTCAAGAGGCACAGCGACAGAGGACACCAGGCTAACCATATCTCCATCCACACAGGTGGCAGTGGCTACCCACTCCGGCCTTGGCTGCTCACCCCCTACCAGTACCCATCATCCCCAGTGGAGGAGCGGTAAAGTGAGGCAAACGCCAGGATCTGGAACATCATTGAGTGTGTCTTCGGTCTGCTGAAGGCATGTTTCCATTGCCTGCACAGGTCTGGCAGTACCCTACAGTACAGCCCCTCAAAGGCCTGTGGCCTATTCCTGACCTGCTGCATGCTGCACAACATGGCCACTGACCATGGGATAGCTGTCAAGGTCGAAGAGGGGAACAGCAGTGGGGCAACATGGCTGACAGTCTGTGTGGCAGTGGGTAGCCCCCCCCCCGGGCGGAGGGATCCCCAGTTGACGAGGATGGCGCGCCAGCTCTGAGACACCATAGCAGATGAGCACTATGGTGCATGCAGATCGATGGACAAACACCAATGCACAGGATGGACACAGTGGCAAGGCACACAGGCATGTGTGGACGTGTCCTGCAGCTTGCACAGACAAGCGGGGGGCAGTGCCACACATCCACACGCAACAACACGCAGCGCAGCACAGCACACACACACACACATACTGATGCCCGCAGGCACGCACCCGGGTACTACCACCTGGCATGTATCAGAATCAGGGCACTGGTGCACATGTGCAACCACTGCTGTGGTGGCATCATCACACATACGCACACGCCACATGGGCCAGTGGCTGGGCAGGTACGCACACAGCCAGTGTGTGGCGCAACCCACAGATGCCACGTCTGTGGCATGCACACACACATGCCCATGTGCACACCTGGTGGCGGCAGTGGACAGTGGACAGGGTGGTGGGCACATCAGCTCCGCCGCATGGTCACCACAGACGTGAGGACGGCCATGCTGCGGCCGCCCAGCAGACCCAGGCTGCGCGATGGCCACGGGGGGTCTGCCACCATCCCCAAGGGGGTGGAACTGCGAGAACGTGACCATGTCCTCACAGGGGTCTGCAGGCTCCCAAACAGGCCCACACTGGGTGTGTCTGGGATGTCCACAGTGGAGCTCCAGTGTCGACACCGAGGGGGTCGCCCGACACCGGGTCCATGGGGTGGACAATACACTCCACGGGGTCAGCAGTGGCTGGCCGTGCCCCTTGGCAGCCAGTGGGGCAAGGCCAACCATGACCGCAGTGGCTAAGCAGTCCAGGGCTGTGGTCGTGTCCTCCTGCAGGCGATGTATGGACTGCTGGACCTGTGCGTCGCCCCTGTCACACAGCTTGGCTGCCTGGCACACCTCTGCATGGAGTGCACGCACCCCAGCCACGAGCAGCAACTGTTGGTCCACAGAGGCCCACAGCAATTGGGTGTGCTCGGACAAGGGGTCGGCGCCCGGGGGCACATGGGTGTGGCGCCGACCCACTGGTGACATATGACCGTGCTGTACTGCCCCGCCAGGTGGGAGCACTGTACAGCGGGTTCCCATGGCTGCTCACGACAGAGCACTGAAAGCAGCGGACGCTGCACCCGGCCTCCCAACGTCCCCAGTCGTCTGCTGCTGCCGTCCCTCTGGCCCCTGTGCACTGGCCAGTGCCTGTACGGCTGCACCACCACCACCACCCCCCAGCACCGCATCGCCATGACACACAGAGGTACCAGGGGTGGTGGCGGGCAGCCAACAGGCCACTGGTCCCGCTGCCAGGGATGGTGGATGGTATTGGTATCTCCCCCATGACAAGTCCCCCGCTGTCCAGGACAATGGTCACATCATCATTGGTGATGGACTCGCCCCGATCTGTGTCTCTGCACACAGCACGCCGTGGCTGGTGTCCTGCTGGAACACAGCCAGGACCTTGTTTGCTACCATGCCCAGGTCATCTGGCTGGACGGCGGTGGTGTGCTGCAGCTGTTTGGGCTCCCGGATGCCAGTAGAGGTGGATGGCTGGTCCTCCAGGGCTGGGCATGCCCCCACGGCAGACGCAGGTGCCCCTGCCACTGCATGCTGGCATTCTGGTGCTGAAAGGGAACACAGATGCATTAGTGCCACCAATGCAATGGACCCCCGACGCTGCTGTACCTACCATGCAGTGATGGGCTTCCTCCAGTCTGGAAGCCTCCATCGGCACAGCCTCGACAGTGCTGCTCCGCATGGTGGCTGCCACCAGCTCCTCCTGCAGCGTGAGCTGTGGCATGTTGGCCTGGCCCCCACCTGTGGCTGACCTGGCGGCCTGTATGGCTGCTACCTTCTCCTTGATCCAACACTTGTCGGTGACCATCTTCTTCTTGCACTCCTGTGCAGATCGCTGGTGGCTGCCCTGTTGGTTCACAGCCTCCTCCACCTCCTTCCAGACTGTGGCCCTGGCCTGGGGTGTGCCAGTGGTGCCACTCAGCAAAGGCTCCCTGTTGAGGTATGCCTCAAACAGGGCATCCGCCTCCACCTTCGTAAAGTTGGGTCTGCACTTGTGGGCAGGCCCATGCTCCTCACCCTCCTCACGTTCAGACATGCTGCTACCTGTGGGCAGGGTCATGTGGTTAGTGGCTGCAGTGGCCCACACCAGCCATCCATCCTGCTGTGCTGTCCAGCCCCTTGGAAGGTGCAACTTACCTCGGATGGTTGCAATACCGGTCCATGGCCTGTGCTGTCATGCGGCTCCTTAATAGCGCATCGTATGCAAATGGGCTGATGCACAACAGTAACGAGATGCTAATTCCCCCAGTGCACCTCAGATAGGCTGATGAGCTAATCTGCATATGCCATCTGAATATCGCATTGTTGCGCCTTGTGCAATGGACTTGCACTGGCACAAGTCATGGCGCAATGCTGTGACATGCGCAGTGCGCCCGTCAACATGCATGTGCCATGGCATGTACTACTGCCTGTTTTGCAGCGTGTGCTAGGAATGCTATTTGTGGCCAATGTGCCCTATGCACCAACGGCCCTATGGTACTGAGGTGCTATAGAGCCCATGGCACTTGGGCGCTATAGGGCCTATGGGACATGGTGCCCTCAGGACTCTATTGCACAACATGCATCATGGCCCCAATAGCGTTTACGCACACATTGCGTGTGCTGACCCCTTACCCCCGCCCTGCCCTATGCCACCCAGGGACCTCTTCCCGACATGCCAGTGTGGCCACGCCCATGCCGTGCATCTCCGGAGATGCACGATTGCTGCAGGCAGTGCATCTCTATGCAAGGAGTGCATCCCGAACACGTTGTGCTCGTGCACTACAGGGTGCCATTTTGGACTACTACATTGCAGAGGAAGCATGCCACAGCACGCAGTGCCCCATTCCCAAAACTGGATCCAGGTGGAGCTCGTGAACCTGGTGGCTCAGGTGGAGCCCCATGCTGCCAGCCTGTTTGGCCAGCAGCCCCTCGACAGACCCAGAACTGAGGTGTGGCAAGAAGTTGCAGATGGGCTTGTCCAGGCAACTGGTGAGCAATGCACAAGGAATCAGCGTCACCTCCGGTATGGGGATCTGTTAAGGAGGGACCCGGAGAGGCTCAGGTCGCTGCAGGTGCATGTCCGGAGGGGGGCTGTGCCACGGCCAGATAAGTGTGCTCCACCTGCGTCTATGCATGTTCAGTGTTCCATGGAGTAGGCAGGGCTGCGTGCCGGGGGGGGGTGCTGTCGCTGCGTGGCCTGTGGCTTGGTACTGCCAATCACTGGGTGCACTGCGCCACTGCCCTGTGGCCTTGCAAGGCCTGGGTGCACTCGGTGCTTGGGGACGTGAGGGCAGTGGGCTCATGGTGTGGCTGTGTTCTGATGTGTGCCTGTGTGTGTTCCTGTCCTAGGATCTGAAGACCGGAGGAGAGCCAGGGTGGTGTGGGCACCTGGTGGGCCATGGCAGGCTGCCGCTGGCCCTTTTGCAGGTGCTGTAGGACCGAGGGGAGGAGCAGCAGGACTGGCGCGTGCAGCACCATGGCTGGGCAGGTAGGCACTGTGCATTCAAACATTGTTGTGCAGGGTGGTCAGCAGTGGTGGGGGTACAGCCTCAGCCCCCTGTGCACTGACCCATGGCAGCTGTGTTCAGCCCGCAGTGTGCGTGGCACCATGGAGCAGACATTGCACATGTGTGGCAGCTGTTGGTGGGCTGTGCATGCATCCGGCTGCCACCAGTGTTACTGCGGTTCCGCTGCTGCACCATGCCACCTGCCTGCCACTGTGCTGGCAGATGGCCCTTGGGCAGTGGTGTCCAGCGCTTTGCACAGCTGTGGCATGCCAGGTCAGCGGCAGTCATAGGCCCACCCACTGCAGGTGGCCAGGGTGCCACCCAAGGGGCATGTGTCCCCACTGCGCACAGTGGGAGGGCTAGGGTGCCCAGGACATGCACTGATTTCCTGTTCCTTCCTTTGCCTTAGGTGTCCAATGGGATGTTCACCTGCCACTCTACGGCCGCCTCCTGTGGTGCATCATATCGATCACTGCCGCCACCCTGGAGATAGCGAGGTTGACCAGAAGGCTCCTGCTGCAGGGGCAGTGCAGAGGACAGTGCCAGGCGACGGGACGTGGCCACCCATAAGGGCCGAAGTTACCTTTCCTGCCCCTGACCACCCTTCCCCTGCCTTGCCCTGTCACATTGTATAGCCCTGTCTCCTTTCCCCATCCCCCCTCACCTTCCCTATCCCTGCTTTGTATATAGTTCCCCTGCCTTGCTCCCTGTTTTGTATTGTACATAGTTCTTTTATACAGTTTGCTTTGCTTACCCATCTGTGTCCCTGTCTGCTTTGTGGCTGGCGAGTGGAGCCAAGCTACAGTGGTGTGGTGGGTGGCTGTGTGGTGTGCCTGTGTTGTTCTGTGGGCCATGCATGGTGGTGTTTGCCCATCAGTCAGTGGCTGTGCCTTGGGGTGGTCATGGGCTGGTTGTTCGGACTGTGCGGCGTGTGTGTTGGGTGCCGTGTGCCATGGTGTGGCTGGCTGTGGACCGGGTGGGTGGGGGCATGCCGTCTAGCGAGGGGTGGCCTGTGGCAGCCCACCCTTGGCCATTGGTGCTGCCTGTTTCATATGTCCACTGCTCTGGTGCTAGCGGACGGGGGCTGGCTACATGCCCGCGCTCCATGGGTGATGTTCTTTTGTGGACCAGCTGTGCCTCCCGGCCTGGCTCCACCACCTCCCCAGTGGCCATCCCCCCTTTCCCAGTGCCTTGCTCCCTGTTGTGCCAGTGGCTGGTCCTTTTGTGCCTTGGCACATCTTCCTCGGCCCCTTGTTCATCTATGGTTGCGCCATTGCACATGTTGGGTTGCTCCCTGATGCACCTCTGACTGCGCTCTGGCGCATCCTTGCGATATTCAGTTGTATTGTGCTGGCGCATGTCGCCATGTGCAACCTTTGAATATCACACACATTGGGCAACGGTGCATCAGATTTGCGCTGCACCAGCCTTGCACTGGCGTCTGGCGCATTTCTGAAGATCTCCCCCATACCATACATCTGGCTTACTCAGTGCCTTATAGAATCTCTCTCTCTCTCTCTCTCTCTCTCTCTCTCGATGGCCACTGAGTGTCACATGACCACATATTCAACTGCTTCAACATTTAAAGGCACAGTGTCAATATTTCAGTAATTCATAACAGATCCTACACCAAATGCTACTCTCACTGATACCGTCCACAGTGTCCAAAATGTCAAACCCACTGCACAAGTTGATCCCAGATGTACTGGACATATCACAGTTATAACAGATACAGATATTGTTGAATAATTTTCCTAGCTGACAAGAAAAAGATCAATACTGCCACACCAGACCCCCTTCCCTCACCACACACACACACACAAATAATTAAACGGCAAGACAGGCTCGGTATATGCATTAGGGATGCTCCTAACTGTGGAATGGGAATCATCAAATTCTGGTCTTTGTTTTCAGAATTATGTTTTTGGGGATTGCAGGCCAGGCAGCAGTGGTGAGTGTAGCAGCTGCACCAGTGGTCAGGTGCTATGCCAGTTTTTGAATGAAAGAGAAAAGTGTATTTATTTCTTTGCACCTACCAGCCCTCCAAAACAACAGCCAAGACCATGGTGAAAGGGAAAGCCTTCACTGTGGCAGCCAGCTCCAATCAGGAGCAGCTGCAGGGGTGCTGAGCCAGTGATTGTCCATGCCTGGGGGGGGGGGGCAAAGAAAGTTTAGGCCCATCTAGTCAGTGCAGAGCACAGGGAAGGGCCAGCCTTCAAGTGGGAGTGGCCTGGGGAACAGCAGTCTCCACGATTGGACTAGGACTAATACTGATTTTCTTAAAATGATCCCCTGTGCGTGTTTGTGTGTGTGTGTGGGGGGGGGGGGGCAGCCTCTCATAGCAGCCACTGCAGATAGGGAAATGTTTTAGTAATCCTCTGAGAAAGAGGGGGGAGGCTATACAACATTGATTAATTGATGCACAAACTGGCCCAATTAGTTGGAAGGAAGCCAGCTTTGGAGGAAAGTGAAACTGATGTACAGAAAAGACAGGAGACTGTGTTTTATTGCTTAAAGAGCTCCTGATGCAATTTAGACAACTTTGAAAAAGTGTAACATTCAGGCATAAATGTACCTTATATTTATATTTTATTCTGTAATTCTCACCCTTATTTCCTTATTAATAAGTATATTTGCATGAATACAGTATCTCTGCCCTTGTAGCTCGGGTTGCCTACCTACACCTGACATCATAATTCTGTTTATGACATCAAAATATGTTGCTGTGGAGATAAATATGATGTCTGATGACTAGCAAAATGGTCAGAAGAGTGGCAACTGGGATTTAATGCAAAGAAGTGCAAGATCATGCACATAGGGAAGAGAAACCCTGAAGCCACCTATAGGCTGGGAGGGGAGTTGCTAGCAGTCACAAAGGAAGAAAGAGACTTGGGCGTCATCATCACTGATGACCTGAAATCATCCAAGCAGACCTCTAAAGCAGTAGGTAAGGCTAGGGGGGTGTTAGGGTGTATTAGTATGGGTATCACAAGTCGTAAGAGGGAGGTAATAATCCCTCTTTACAAGACACTGGTTAGACCCCATCTGGAGTACTGCATGCAGTATTGGAGGCCACACCTTCACAAGGACATTAACCAAATTGAGGCAGTCCAGAGAAGGGCAACCAAAATGGTGCAGGGACTGCATCAGAAGACATATGAGAACAGATTAACAGAGCTCAATATGTATACCCTTGAGCAAAGGAGGGAGAGAGGTGATATGATCGAGGCATTCAAACACCTTAAGGGCACTAACAAGGTGAAAAAGTCTAACATGTTTAAATATAAGAAAAATAGCAGGATAAGAGGACACAGCATGAGATTAGAGGGGGGCCGATTAAGGGGGAATGTGAGGAAATTCTTTTTCACAGAAAGGGTGGTGGATGCACGGAACGGCCTACCTTAGGAAGTGGTGGCTATGAATACAGTGCAGGGCTTCAAACAGGCATGGGATAGGCATAAGGGAGCAATACAGATGAGTATGAATAGATAGGCCATTGACAGAGCAAAGGCCGATGGCACATTTATAAGGTAAAAAAAGAAATGGGCAGACTGGATGGGCCTTATCTGCTGTCAACTTCTGTGTTTCTATGTTTCTATGTCATTAACAGGGGACTGTGATATCATGTGTAGAGAAGCAGCCAGAGTAGATATAGTCTAGGGGACAGGAATCTTGTTTTCATGCAAATATTTTCAGTGATAAAGAAAATGGGAAATTAATTGAAAATATATGAAGTAATAAAGAAAACACGATGGGGTTGAATATAAATCTTACTTTTTTCAAAGTTTTCCTAATGCTGTCAGGGGCTCTTTAAAGTGACAGCATATCTTTCATGAACTTCTTGAAGTGCCTGTGTGTTTATTGAACTGTATGCATCTGAGTCATAGAACAAATTAAAGTGGCTTTGCCTTCTAAGTATTGTACGTGCCTGATCACCTAATGAACTATTTACAGTGACTATCCACTAATAGTCATTTCATAGGACCTTTGAACTGAGTCCAAATACACTTGCATGAGTGTCCCTAGCATGTGCAACTGTAACATTCCAAGTTCATCATCATCATAATCCAGAAATCCAAGTAACTGCAATGTCCAAAAATGGGTCCGGTTTTATAACTGTCATGGGATAATAGTGAGATGGGGTGCAGTACTAACAGAAGTAGCTTTGAGGCATCATTCCTGTCAATCCCCCGAAGTCATGTAGTAAGTTCAGAAACCACCCCAGTTTAACTGAGAGGGACTTTGTTCATAAGTTAGGCGAGAATCTTCTACTTAACAGATTCAATGTGTCACCAGTCCACAGTTCAGAGGATGAAATTCCTGGCATTCCCCAGCGATGCAGATGTCTCGTATCCAGCATCTCTTCAGTCCAGGGGGGAGAGTTACCTGGAGTTCCGCAACAATCCAGACTTCCCACATCCAGTGCGTCTTCAGCCCAGAATCTGGAAGGAATGTCACCTAAATTCCAAAATGATCCAGAAGCCCAACGCCCAGCGTGTCTTGTCCCTGAAGTGAGTGTTCCTGTAAGATAGAACAGCTCAGATACACAGGGTCCAATCTCTTTCTACCACGGAAGCCTCTTATTGACCCTTGTGTGCCTTGTAATCGTGCTCTGCTGGTTCAGCAGCCCTGATGGAAGTGAGGACGTAGCAGCATCCCCACATTCAGTGGAGTATGAGTTGCATTTTTTTCAGTTTGGATTAACTGACTTAGGTTTTGACATTGACAGAAGGCATGCACTAACTCAGATTAACTTGACAAGTTAGAGTAGCGAGTTCAGTCTTGAGTTACTTAAGAGCAAAGTGATCAATCTTAGTGTGCTAAGCAAAATCAGAGTTAGTTAAATATTGAGAAGTCTTAGATGGTTAAGTCATAGAGTGACAGAATGATGTAAGATACTAAACATTACAGTCATGTCAGTAGAGTCAAAACTGCTGATCAGCTGGTGTAGAGTATGGTTGCACGCTGGTGCTGAGGATAATGGCTGCCTAGAACTGCTGCTCACTCGCTGTTTCTCATCGTGATCCTCTTAAAAATAAAAAAAAACAACAAAAGTTAGATTTTCGATGGTTTCTCGATTAAATTCATTTTAGTTCATTCCAAACAAATGAAATTTGTGAAAAATGCATCTTGAGCGTTTAGTAATTTTTATTAGTTTTCAAATCCATGGTACTAACCTCTCAATGGCACTGGGGATCGGTAAACTGACAGCGGCTTCAGTCAACAGCCAACGCAGGAACGCGACAACAATACTGGCAACTACTCCAGTCAATACTAATGGTAAAATGAATTTATCTTGTATCAAAGAAATGCTCCTAGCAATTAGAAACGATTTCATTGAACTTAAGGAGACCGCTAGCAAAGGGAAAGAAAAAGCAACAGAAATAGAAGAAAGAATGGGGGCTTTTGAAGAGAGATTGACATTCTTGGAGGAATCCTTTGCAAAAACAGAAGCCACCACCACTTTTCACTCAGAATACCTTCAATCTGTGTTCTAAAAGGTAGATGACTTAGGGAATTGCAGTCGGAGGAATAAGTTAGGAATAATGGGAGTTCTGTGGGGGGAGGACAGAGACATGTTGGGATTTTTACAGAAATGTATTCCATCCCTATTAAAATACCAAAGGCCCTGGCCACTCAAAACTGAACATGCCCACAGGACCCTAGAACTTAAACCTATAGCTGGACAAGCCCAAGACTGATTTTAGTTAATTTTTGTAGGTTTAACATCACAGAGGAAATTCTTAAGGTGGCCAGGAGAAGAAACATTTTGTCGCGGGGAAACGGCCACATTCTTGTTTTCCAGGACTTCTCTGTTAATGTAGTTGAGAAACCGACAGCATTTACTGTCATAAGGAGAATCCTGCAGCAATTAGTGGTCCAGTATTTCATTAAGGATCCAGCAATATTAATGGTAAACAGAGGGGGAGGCTACCATGAACTATACCCTCCTGAGAAAGCCTGAGAATTTCTAAATAAAATCTGGCCTGACTATACTTCTCGCACTGCTTCAACCTCAAAAAAATAACAGCCGCACTGCTTTGAATTCAGACAGAAGTCACCCAAACTCTTCTCTCTACTCCCCGGAAATTGCCTCACCAAATGCCTGCTGTAATAAGAAACTAGTTTTATTTCTGCCGGTCAAACAGAAGAGCACTGCTATAGCAAAATCTCCTGCTACACACTCAGCATTCCTCTTCCCCTCCTATACAGGAAAAATGAAATTCATTCCCAAGACATTTTTTAAAACTTAAACCTGGTCAACAAAGCTCTGCAGAAAGCCTCTTTACTCAAAATACGAAAATGAGGGAATTTTACTTTTTAAGTTTATTTGAGCATACAGGGAAAACAAATTGGGTCAGGGGGACGCCATGTTGAACTTTCACTTGTGACCTACAGATTACATGTTTATTTAATTACAGGGCAATCCACTGACAATAAAAGCTGAAAAATAATAGAAGTACTGTAGCACTGCATTTTTTTGTATAGTGTCATGGTGGCTAGACAAAGCAAACGTCAAAACAGTTCCTGTGTTAGCATCTCAGTAGGTTGCCTCTTGCCTCTGGGGCTGGTAGATTGGAAGGTTTAGTCCTACACCAGGAACTTGGGATACTACCCATTGCTGACACTGTAGTGCAACACTAGGGGGTGCTGCATTGTTTAGGTGCCATTACTGAATGAGATACTACTTCTACGTAGCTCTGGTGGCTGTCCAGGTGGAAATTAAACATCCCATGGCACTTTTCGCTAACAGATGAGGAATTTTTATTTAAAATACTGTAAACAGCACAAAACAGCAGATCATAGGACCATATTCATGGCAGTAAATAACATTATTTCATTCATTTTATTAGTAAATGAAGGCATATGTACGAAAGTACCCATTTCACAGGTGGCCATAGTCCTAATTGCACATACAATAGCACAATAACAATACAAATTGCAAGCAAAGTAATTAGTCACAAGACATAACCACTGTAGTTTATCAGGGCGCCGAGTCACTACAGCGCCAAATGCTGAATTCAACACCCCCTCCACAAGGTACCCCCCAGAGTTAGAATATATAGTTGTCTGTGGGGGGGGGGCACAGCAAAAAGAGAGGTTAGCGAAATGGCCATTTGGCACTGTAGTGACATGGCACCCTAATGCTGGTGCCACGTGAGGGTGGAACCAACATAAACATAATATAGAGCATCATCACACAACCAAATGGGTTAACCCAGTGTTTCGCAAGTGAAGTAACAGCTCCCATGGCCGCCTGCTGCCACTAGTACACATTTCTCAGGCCAGAGAGCTCTTTAGAGCACTATTTACAAACGGAATAGAATGTACAATTTCTATCCTTTTAAATAAACATAAGAGACACAGTTCAAAAGAAAATACACCACAAACTTGATTTACTGCATACTGTGTGAAAAGAAATGTGTTATATCAGGGGACTGGGGGTGAAAAAATGTGGAGTGGGGCCACCAGTAAATTCGGGTGGCTTCACTTTGAGGCCACCATGATTTAAGCATGAAAATCACTGGGTTAGATTATACTCTGCCTCCTTGTAATCCATTGTTAGGGAGGCAGTATAGCCTAGTAATTAGGACACAAAGCTGTGAACCTAGAGACACTGAAGACCTGGGTTTAAATCCCACTGCACCCACTTGGCATACTGCGTGACCCTGAGCAAGTCACTTAAACTCCCTGTGCTCCATGGTTGCACCAAGAAATGAACTTCAGCTCAGTGTGCCTTTCTAGCCAAAAGTTCTAAACATAAAAAACAAAACAAAAAAACAATTAAGAGTAGGGAATTTGCCTGCTGTCATAGCCAGTAGTTCGCTTCAGTAAAATAGTTCCATGTAACCCACCCCTTAGTACACACCAGCAAAATGAGCTGTCATAGCTCAGTGTGCCTTTCCTGGTCAAATATTACAAATGAATCAAATAAACAAAAGCAATTCACAAGTCTGGCTGCAGTCAGTGCTGCCTGTCTCCCAAGATCAGATGTCTGGTAAATCCATGCACACATGACAAAATGCAAGCTGTGGAATCTGTCCATTCATTGTGGACAAATGAAAATAATCTCCCAAAAGACAGCTGTTTCACATAAAGCCAGCCCTAAATGAGCATTATGTTAATAATATAAAATGATATGACAAATCCTGAAAGCTGATTGGCTAAATTATCCTTGACAGTATTTCAGTATATTGTCACAGATCATATCTAATTACCAAGATTAGCAGTATCCCAATGATTGTGACCCATTTTATAATTACAATAATACACCTCGGGGTGTGATATATCACGGAATATCACCACTTCTTGGATGATTGATGGCAGTCAGCTTCACGACATTCCTCACACCCAAAGTATGATGATATCCTGTGCTATACCATGCCCTGTTGCATTGTATCGCCTTACTATACTACAAGTGGACCCTCCTAACCAATCAGAACACAGAGCTGCTGTTCTTAGCATCCCACAACTCTAAAGCAAATGTACATTCTGATGAGCAGGATGCCTACCCAGCACACATCACTGATAGGAAGCCCTTTTTGAGCCTTGACAGAATGAGGGAAAAATACTCAACATGCTGGCAGGGATTAAGGTGACTGATGAGAAACAAATAAAATAAAATAATATAATTAAAGATTGAGGGAATCTTCCTACAGTGAAATAGTGTTAACTCACACAGTACAGCATCTTTCACCTTTAGCCTTTAATTATGTGAGTGCAATGGGAAACAAGTTTATTTCCTTGTACTGTACACCCCCATACTACTGCAGGGCTATCATGTAATTGCAATTCTTGCCCCCCCCCAAAGATACATATAGCCTAGTTCCCAAATCAACGGTTCCACCATAGGAACAAGCCTGTCACTAGGATGCCAGGATTTGAATTTGCCAATCATGTTTTATGTGTGGGGGGGTGCAACCCCACACCCCCCCAACTAAATATACCAACTCTGGAGGGGGTAGACCTTGGGTAGGTGGTGGTGAAATTGACATTTTGGCACTCTAATGACAGGCACACTCGGACCAGCGCACAGATGACCGGAAGGGGAAATTAAGTGAAAACTTCCATAGAGTGGCAATGTTAGCACATGCTGGCAAAGTTACAACTGATGTCAACCAAGGATTTTTTTTTTTTTTACTAAATGGAAGATCTCTTTGATGACTGGCATATTTCTAATTGGCACTGCTTGTTTAGTAGGTAGGCAGTATAGTGCAGTGGTTTAAGGCTCTGAGCTGCAAATCTGGAGACCTGGGTTTGAATCCCACAGCCACCACTTGCATACTGTGTGAGCCTGAACAAGTCACTTAACTTCTCTGTGCTCCCAGGTCACACCTGTAAACAAGCTTCAGTTTAGTGTGCTTCTCCTGGTTAAACAATTGGGGAGAAAAAAAGTAACACAATAGTTAGGGTACTTTTGTCCCATTTTCCCTAATTCAACTAGACAATTGCCAGATACATGCCAGAAAGCAAAAACTTATCATATGCCAATCTGTAAAGTGGAATGGGAAGCAAAACTCTGATTATCTTGTCATCAGCGCAAATGTTTTCATATTTTGTTGAACCAAAAAATAAAAAGATTCCATTAGCTGAGGCTTGACGAATGACCCAGTTCTGCAAAACATTAAATAATTCATGCATACTGAAGCGTTAAAAAGGCCTCGTAGCATGAATGAAAGCAATATGTCTTCTCCTCACTCTTTGCTTCTTAAAAAGAAAATGGCATAAAAATGTTTTGTTCCTGGAAGTCGAAACACCTGCTGTTGTCCTGTGACTGGCAAAATGAATGATGCACTAGCCGGGATTCCTGCATCACAGTATGTTATTGTCATTTATAAAAAAAACAAGGAAAAATCTATAAATTTCATTGGTCAAGAGGCATCACCTGACCATGCATTAAATTTCTAATAATGCACACCCTGTCACGACTTATTAGTTACTTATGCACTATGAGCAATAAACCAGGCAATGTGATTGGTTAAACAGGATTATATGACTGTGCAGAGATTTTACATTAACACATGGTAAAGTCTCCTTAAATATCTTTAATTTTTCCCCATCATTTCAGATCTATATGTAAGTGCAACATCACATTTGAGGTTATGCTGTGATTTTGAGATTACTGCACTTACTTGCCCTTAAAGTCACAATGCCCCAGGTGTGTGTTGATTCAGCATCTCTACACATCCTGCCACGTGCTGCTATGTTTTTCTATGATCTAAGTGAATCATTGACTTTTAATTTCATTTTGTTGTGTGTTTCCCCATATTCTAATAACTGGAATCCATCAATGATACCTAATTAAACAAGCTGTGGTCAGAGCCTGTGAGTACGGCTGTTCAGAGTGGCGAGACCCGAGGTTAAGATGGCACTTTAACAGAACCATGTGCGATACTACTTTTATGCGCAGTTGATTCGATGGCCATCTTGGGCATAGCAGCTATCACTTCCGCAGTTGTGGGAAGAAAAGTAGTGCCCTATGAAAGGAGTGTGTTTCTGCGGCTGATGGAGGGGGAAGGGCCGGTAGCAGAAAACGCAGTGGAACTGTGCCACAGCACTGTGGAAGCATGCCAGAGTGCTGTCCGGTCACGTACTTCCACACTGCTCTTTAACGGAATGACAGCAATAAACCTGCGGAGCTCCTCCCACGCAACCATAAAAAGTGCATCATTCTGCAGGAGTGTGCTGCCCCAAGATAGAATTTATGCAAATTATGGAACTTGGAGCTAAGTTAAAACTCTGCACTATGGTTATACTCCACCTACTGGCTTACTGCCAGATCTGTTTCTTCACTTGAAGAGGGGAAAAGGAACATTGTCTAACCAGGAGTAGCACACTAAGCTGAAGTTTGTTTCCAGATGCAGCCGAGGAGCACAAGGAAGTTAAGTGACTTGCTCATGATCACACAGTATGCACCTAGGTGGCTGTGGGATTCAAACCCAAGTCTCCAGATCTGCAGCTCAGAGCCATAACCCAATGCACTATATTGCCAAAAGAGAGCAATTTCTCTGAAGTTGTCTGCAGCCTTCTGGTCACGCTTTATATTCTTTGCTATAAGACTGTTGTTACTTTATTTATTTTTTTGAATACTCAATGTTAGGGTGTTTTGATGTTATATTATTTAGTGGTTTCTGAGGTTCCTGATTGGTTCCCAGGAACTGGAGAAGGTCGGTTTGAAAAACAATTGCTGCCCAATAGCACCATCAATTGTTTTTAATATTTTAACACTAAACCTCCTTTTTTTTTTTTTACTATTCACAGTGATTTTTGGTACATTTATCTAAGTAATAGCGTTTTCTGTCATTTTTGCTCAGTAGGAACCGAGTTTCTGTTTCTTAAGACACTGTCAGTGTTTGGTATGACTGATAAGCCTAACAAGAAAACAAAGATCACAGGTTTTAAAAACTGTACTTCTTGCTTTCAGCTCCTTGCAATGGTAGACTGCCACACGCTTTGTTTAAGATGCCTGGGGTCAGATCACAGTTTAAAAAATTATTTACTTCGCCAACATTTTTGCCCAAAGACACAAAACAAAAAAGCTTTAAACAGAGAAGAATTTAGGGCTTCTCAGTCTGCCTCTACATCACCAAAGCACACCAAAGGCTCAGAGGGAGCTCCCAATGATGGTGGAAAGCATGCGTCTGCAGGTTCTTCTCATAACTAGCAGTCCCTTTCAAAGGGGACAGACAGCAGAGATAAAGCTGTCCTGCCATTAAAAAGGTGTGTAAAGATGGTAAGGACAGCAGGGTGTCCAAGAGAGGGAACCCTGACTCCAGTGATGACAAAAATGAAAGTAGGTTCACTTCACACAGGAATCAGGTCTGACTTTATATGTTTGTTTGCGCATTACTTTGTTGAAGTTTCACATAAAGTTTTTATTTGTGGTCATCTCATAGTAAATTTTTTTTTCTGCTAATATTTTATTTGGGTTCTTAAAATTTTTTTGAAAACTATTTTAGGAGTCATTAGATCGTTTGGTGGTCACTGATTCCCTGGCTTTACAAACAAATCTGGTGTTAAGCCGGTCAGGGAAGCATGACCATAGTTTAAAGTTTGAACTTAGCACCAAGTTCTATAATTTGCATAAGTTCTATCTCTGGGGCAGCACACTCCTGCTGAATGATGCACTTTTGTATTGCTCACTGATGGATCCTACAGAAGAAACAACATTACTACTATGAGTAATTTTTATGTTTGCCATATGCGCACGCACAATAAGCATTTTGTTATGAGAGCGGGTTTTGAGAAGTGTAACACTATTGGTCCAATGCAGGGCAGTCTGCAAGGGGCTCATCAGTGTCAGACCAATCATCAGCCAGGCTGATCATTACACTGTTCTGGCTTGCTGGCAGAAACTTTGTGTAGTTCAAAGGAAAGAGCCGATCCAATCATATGGCAATTCTTTCCTTTGATCTACATAACACCACCCAGCAAGCACAGCTAATCTGTCATGATCACCCTGATGTGCCCCCCCCAATGTTACGTAAATGACAGAAGCTGGTGACTGTAATACAGGACACATCTCCCCCCAGGCACCGCCCCCCACAGTGATCAAAGGATTCTGCTAGACAATCACCACCTCTACACACACAGATCTTATTGCCGAGTCTTCCGACCTTTTGATGTCTGTTAAAGTATGGTGGTACTCTCTGCTCTGCCCTCCCATGCCCCTAACACTGCAATGGCAGTCGGCACAACTGGGGAATAAATTAATCAAAAAGTAGCACAGTAGTCCTGCGAGCGCACTCAAGGTTCTACTTCCTTCCGTGCGATTATTCTGGCTAATAGGGACCCAAATCTTAAAATGATTCATGGAGAGATAGACATGGTATTTCTATGCTGTAAACAAGTATTTAATGGCAAAATGTAAGTTCCTCCTGCCAGGCATGTTTACAGCAAAGAAATAGCCTCTCCATGGATTGAAGTATAAGTGGTGCTTCTATAAGTCAATTTTTCGGCAGTAACATTGCTGGAGTTGCCCATTATTTAATTGTAGCTGAGTGGACTATAGGAGGTACCATAGATAGTCTTCCCATGATGCACTGTCCCCATCGCACTGTCAGTCAGGTTGGAGCAAGCATAATCGGTGCGGTGGTATGCTCAATTCCGGGAGCACTACTTGTCTTCGAGAGTACTGTACCTTGTCTTGCTTTACCAAATCAACTGAGGAGTCTAAGTTTCAATACAATGACATAAAGAGACTGCATGTAGAATTTGATTACGCCCTGTTGTGAACATGCTGTCAATAGAATAAAATAAAATAGGCTAGCAGTATAGCCTAGAGGTTAGAGTAATGAGCTGTGAATGAGCTTGGTACATTCAGCAGACAAGACCTGGGTTTGATTCTCACAACCTCCACTTGTATACTGTGTGACTCTGAACAAGTCACTTAACCGCCCAGTGCTGCCAGGTTGCCCCTGAAAACAACCACTTGTGCCTAGTGGGCCTTACCTGGTTACCAAAAACTAAAAAAAAAATACTGGAGTGCTGTGCTGAGTCAGAGGAATCTGTCCTTAGGAGTGCTCTGCTGAGGAAGCAACATTTCTGAAAGCCTGGGATGAGATTAATTCTACTTCTGTGCGTGTACTGTGACTTGGCTCAAAATTTTAATGGGCAATCCTCCACCCCCCACCCCCCCTTCCCAATCCAACTTCAGCAACCACAGAATACAAACTGCCTCCTGTCTTAAAGGTTCTCCCCCCCCCAAGTATTTTTCCCTCCCGTCACCGCTGGCTGAGGCCCCATCGGTTGACCTGCCTGTTCCCCTCTTACCTGACATCCTCCCTTCTGTGCCTTGGTCTCCCAGCACCCGTGACACACCCATGGAGCAACCCCCCCGGAATCTACCCCCTGGAGTGGGTCCGCATGCTGCTCCTTGGCACATTCTTCCCGTGCTCTTCGGGCGGAGGTGATTGGTGAGACAAGGTCCCCAGTGGGTAAGGTCTAGTGTTGGAGGTGGGGGGGGGCAGGCAATGTCTTCTTCCCAGCCAATGGGAGTTTTCCTTTGTTCATGAGCATTCCCCTTAGGAGCCCAGATGTGCAATGATGTCCAGTGTGACTGGGCCCTTCCTGCGGACATCCGCCGAGGCTACTCCCTGTACTAGCGTGATCCCCTGGCAATTGCACTCCCAGCCTCTGCTGGGAGTATCTCATGCTGGGTAGTCAACCACCCACCCTCCCCAGGAGAGGACAGCAGTCCTCCGGACAGTCCATCCTCTCCTCTCCGCCGACCCCTGCTGACCCAAGCTCATTCCAGAACCCAGGTTGCCGGCGTAGTGCGAGGTGTGGCGTCCAGTGCCTCAACCCTCAGTGCCACCAGGCCGACTCACCCTGTCTTGAAGTTTGCAGTGAAAAACTGAATAAGATAGTACTGATGCAGTTCACCAAATTATTACCCAGTATGCATGAACAAATAATGATCTTCTCCAGGTGGCGATTAGAAGTCTCGTAAACTGGCAGAGATAAAAGGAACCAAGATCTCTCCCTTTCTGTATTTTTAGAATCTAATGTATTAAGCATACTGTATGACTTTTTAGTTTTCTATACTCCGGTGACACTTACTTGCTTTGTTTCTCTCAGAGTCATCTTTCTGTCAATAAAAAAGGTTGAGGGGGAGGGGTAGATATGTCATACTCTGTATTTCCATTTATTACATGCTGGTTCCTTATTAATTGGAAAATGAACTCGATGGGGTACCTGCAGGGACAAGCAGATGTTTTTGCAGTCTAGCTGACATTTTCCAGTTAAATTTCAATAGCTTACAGAAACAACATCTCAGTCAAGATTGTTCTACTTTTAATAACAAGCCAAATTATTACTTTCCCATCATGTTCATTTACCTTAAAGTCCCCATCCAACATACAATGCCATAATAAAAAGACTGTTGTAAATTTGACATCAAAATGTGGGAGCCCACTGTAAATTAGATATTGTCTCTCAGCTGCCCTGTCCTGGGTAATTACAATCTAACAATGTGTCAAAGCAGGACACCACTGAAAATGAGATATTGCATCTCATCTGCTCTATCCCGAGTAAACATATAGTACAAATATGTACAAACAAGAGCCGGTGCAACAGCAATACAAGAGGTGAACATTCGCCATTGACAAATGCTTGTTTCTTTTGTCACATCACGACTAGAGCTAGTGCCTCAGTATACTGTAAGGTCGGTGCCTGCCATGGTATCTGCTCCTTCCAGGTGCTCTAGAAACATAGCAGTTGTCAGCGGATGGGGATCGTATGAGCCATCAAGTCTGCCCTTGGTTTCCAACCCCCCCCTTACTTAGCTGCTTGCTTGAGTATCCCACAGCGTCTGTCCCGTGCCTGCTTGAATTCTCCCACCATCTTGGCTCCCACCACTCCCTCTGGCAGGCTATTCCATGGTTCCACAAAGTGTTCTGTGAAGAAGAATTTCCTCATATTGCTCCTGAACTTTCTTCCCTTAAGTCTAAGGTCATGCCCTCTAGTCCTGTTGTAGTCTTCTAACTGAAAGAGGTTCTGCACGTGCACCCTGTTGTTGCCTTTAAGGTATTTAAATGTTTCGATCATGTCCCCATGATTTCTGCTTTGCTCTAGGGAGTATAATTTGAGGTCATCTAGTCTTGCCTTGCATGGTTTCTGATGCAAGCCCTGCACCATCTTTGTTGCTCTTCTCTGTACCGTCTCCAGCCTATTTATGTCCTTCCTGGGGTGTGGCCTCCAGAACTTCACAGAGTACTCCAGGTGAGGCCTTACCAGAAACTGATACAGGGGCGTGATTACTTCATGCCTTCTGCTTGTGATGCCCCTCCCTATGCATCCCAGGATGCCATGAGCTTTTAGTGCTGCCTTTTCACATTGTTTACTGACCTTGAGGTCATCTGATATGATCACCCCCAGGTCTCGCTCCTGCCTAGTAGCCACCAGCTGCTCTCCTCCCATTCAGTACAGTTTCCCTGGGTTACATTTTCCCAGGTGCATGACCTTGCATTTTTTTGGCATTGAATTTCAATTGCCAGGTCCTGGACCACTCCTCCAGTTTTCGGAGATCAGCTTCCATGCTATGCTGTCTCTCTGTTGTGTCCACCCTGTTGTAGATTTTGGTGCCATCTGCAAACAGGCACACCTTTCCCTTCAGTCCATCTGCAATGTCACTGGTGAATATGTTGAAGAGGATAGGCCCTTGAACCGAGCCTTGCGGGACCCTGCTAGTCACTCTCTCTCCTTTTCTGACAGAGTGCCATTCACTAATGCTCTCTGAGTGCTCCCATGTAACCAGTTTCTGATCCAGTTCATTACCTCGGGCCCAACTCCCATGTTCTCCAGTTTTTTGTCTAGTCTCCTGTGTGGAACAGAGTCAAATGCTTTGCTGAAGTCCAGGTAAACCACATTCACTGCCCCACCCTGATCCACTGTTTTAGTGACCCAATTGAAAAAATCAACCAGGTTTGTCTGGCAGGAACTCCCTGCCGTAAAACCGTGTTGATTTTTGTGGAGCTGATTAGTTTGTTCCAAAAAAGCTACAATTCTTTCCTTCAGCAGGGACTCCATCAGTTTTCCCATGACTGACGTTAGACTAACTGGACGGTAGTTTCCTGGCTGTTTCTTGCTTCCACTCTTGTGGAGTGGTACTGCTGTTGCTCTCTTCCAATCCTCTAGCACCTCCCCGCTCCTTAATGATTTGTTGAAGAGGACTGCTAAGGGGCTGCCAGTTCCCTCCCTAGTTCTTTCAATATTCTTGGGTGTACCCCATCTGTCCCCATAGCTTTATCTACCTTTAACTTGTCTGTTTCCTCCAGGACCCTTTCCTCTGTGAAGGGACCCACGTCTATTCCTTCAATTGGACACTTCTTTATGCTTAATGCTGGTCCATTTCTGTCTGCTTCCTGTGTGAAGACTGAGCAAAAGTACTCACTGAGTGTCTCTGCCTTCTCCCCATCTTGCTCTGTGGGTTGTCCGTCCTTTTTTGTGATTCTAACAGTGCCCCCTTTGGTCTTCCTTTTTTCATGTATGTACCTGTAGAAGGTTTTGTTACCCTTTTTTACTTTCTGAACTGTCCTCACCTCTGTCTGAGCCTTTGCATTTCTTATCACTTTTCCTGTCTCTTTTAGTTTCTGTTTGTATTCTGTTTTGTCCGCCTCATTCCCTGACTCCTTGTACTTTCTGAAGGCTATGCACTTCTCTTTCACCATGGTTGCCACCTCCTTGGAAAACCATAATGGGGTTTTCCTCTTTTTGTTCTTACTAACATGACGGGCACACTGTGATGTGACAATGTTTATTGCATCCTTCAACCTTGTCCAACATTCCTCAGCGCTCCCTTCTGTTGTGTTACTAAGGTTGTCCCTTAGGCAGGCTTTCATTTTGGAGTGTGAGCAGTCTTCAGTCCTTTTTACCCTGAACCATATCATGTTATGGTCACCATTGCCCAAGTGGTTCCCTACTTCGACGCCCAGAACCCTATCACTATTTGTGAATATCATATCTAGAATCGCGTTACCTCTTGTGGGTGATGTTACTAATTGACTTAGGCCTGCTTCCTGTAGTGTGACTAGGAATTCCCTGCTTTTTTGCAATGCCGCTGTGTGGGTACTCCAATCTGTGTTGGGCAGATTGAAATCCCCCACCAGCACCACGTCCCCTTTGCCTGACATCTGGAGGATAGTTTCTAGGATTTTCTTATCCCTAGCTTCCTCCTGATTTGGGGATCTGTAGATTATTCCTACCCAAGTGGGTTTCCAGCTTCTGGCCCAATTGTAATCCATAGATCCTTTGTTTCCTCTTGTGCCTGCTGCATTTCTGTAGCATTGATGGTATCCGTAACATAAATAGCTACCCCTTCCCTTTGTCCCAGTCCTATCTCTCCTGAACAGGTGCTTTCTTACTGAGTGAACCTACTCCCTACTCCCCCTCCCAGACATCATCTCCTTCTGAAATTTATCTTACTACCCCACCTGGTCAGAAGCCAAGCAAACTCCATGATTATCAGTGCCCTCAAAGCATTTTCTCCAACTTCCAGGTCAAAGAGGATGGCCAAGCTACTCTCTCTCTAAGGCTCCAGGCCAATGAGGGGTGAGCTCCAGCTCTTCCACATCAGGGAGGTATGACAGGGAGCCAGAAAGGAACTGGACGGTGTGGTGGCAGACAGCCATGTCATCTACCTGACTGCATCTTATTTTACTCTCATTCGTGAGTCCCCCTCTGTGGTGGCTCTAGATGAGCATGGCTAGTGCCACTGTGTTTCCAGTATGCAAATGACACACCACCACAATGCACTTCTTGGAGTTCCAGGGGGCAGATGGGCAATGATACAGGGCTCCTCTCTAGCTCAGAGGTGGAGAGCATCCTCTGTGTAGTGCTGTGTGAAATTAAAATTCTGTCACATGAAACAGTTCAAAATTATTGATTTTGCTAGATGTTCCAACAGTTTGGGAAATTTGCCAATAAGTAATCTAAGAGATTGGCCCAGTAACCTTAAAACTAGTCACCAGAAATTCACCATATTTTGCAAGTGCCCAGATAATACAACAAAGGGTGAGCCTGCTAATAGGCAGGCCTCTAACTGTAAGGGCTACTGAGTAATAAACAGCCATCGAATTTGCAAATGTACAAGAAGATAGACTCTGAAAAGACTCAATACCTAGTCACTGGAGGACAGAATGGGAAGGGGGTGCATGATAGAGCCGTTCAAGTTCATGAAAGGGTTCAACAGAGTGGGCAGAGCAACTGTGTTCAAACTACAGTAAGAAATATTTCACTGACCTGAGATTGTGGGTTCGAGCTGCAAAGGGGATGGTTCAAATAGTGCATTAGGAAGTATGAGGTGGGTGGGTGAAAAACTTCCTGGCAAGGTTGCGGAGGTGAAGACAGTAGCGTGATTCAAGAGGAAGTGAAAGGCATGCAAAAGAGTTTCTAGAGGCACGAGTAGGGAGGGAAGAAGTGGCTGGCTGAGAGAATGGAGACTAGAGGGTCTCTAGGGAATCTTGGGACAGACTGAATAGACCGTTGGGTCGTTTTCGGTCTGTCACTTTCCTGTGTTTCTAAGTAATGACTGTGTGTGTTTCGTGCATGAAGTGCAAGCAAAATCACTGATTTCCAATTGCTGATGAATATTGCACAATGCCTGCTTCAGCACACATAAAAGTGGAACTCTGTGGCGTATGGACGCTGTGTTTTTATTTATTTATTTAGGTAGGGTAGTTACTCATTCATTCGTTCATTCATGCATTTGTTCATGCATTCATTCAGTTATTTATTTCACAAGTTTTACCAGGGGTTACACTGAGATGGTAACAACTTGTTTCCAAGTGCATCCTGGGGGAAAGGAATGTGGGGACTAACCTAATATAAGAAATCAATTTAAAGTGCTTGCAACTCACTGACCCCCTTTGTTGATGAAAATGCTACAAGGAATAATGCAGGTGAGACATTTTAATTTAGCAATAGTCATAGGTTCAGTATCAGTCGGAGGGGACATTACTGAGTAAGGGCCAGGTTCAGGTTCCAGGTTAGTATAGATATCTTCATTGGTGGGGGGGGGGGTACATAAGTGAAAGGCCTTTAAAGAATTTCTGAAACACTGTATGTGCCAGCAAAGAGTCTGCTGAGGCCATGGACCCAAAAGCAGGAATTGTTGATAAATGAGCCTTTAGAGATGCTGGCCTGAAGCCCAGATGCTGGAAGTGTAACAGACAGTCGAGGATTGATGCAGTTTGTGCATTCTTATCTGAATGGAAGTTATTCTCACACCAGATGGTGAATAATTTCCATTCTGAGGCATGCGTTTTCCTTATGGATGGCTTCCTAGCTACCTTGAGGACTGCTATGGCCTGGGTTGAGAGCTTCAATTCTGAGAACTCTGTCCCTTCAGGACTGCCACTAGCTGTCTGGGTGGAATGATGTTAAAAAGTCTGTAAGATAAGAATCAGGCAATCCATCATATGCCACTGCTCTGTTGTTAAGTGGATAGGCAGCTCCACTGGCAACTTGGGTAGTGGTAATCAGCATATACTCTGACAGTGCCTTGTATTATTTAAATCTGTGCTCAGTTCTGTAGAGGTTCAGGTTCCATGGCATGATCACCTCTTGCTTAGTGCTGGCCTGGGGCAGGTTATAATTTATTTGTAATTCCTGCAACTGCAGCCTTGCCTACGATGAGTGGGCAGAATAACCGCAAATATGATGACACACCCAGAAGCACTTTTTATTTTATTTTTATTTATTTATTTGTTTTTTGTTGACCGGGTAAGTGCACTAGACAAATCCTGCCTATTTTCAGGCACGACCCGGGGGAGGGGGATACAGATTAATTGTCAACTGACCTTGAACCAGATTAAGCTGTTGGTGGTATTTTTAGTGAAATGAGGGAAATTTGGCCAGGACACCGGGGAAATTCCCCTACTGCATTGCTGTCAGTAGGGGGACCCTTGGCTGTCAGTGTTGCTGTGGCCAGTCTGCCTGGGATGTTGGAGGAGATGATGCAACAAGTGCAGGAGAGCAGGCCTCCTCTCTTGTACTTTCTAAGCCAGAGGCTGTTGATGAAGCTTGTTCTGTGGCTGATGTTGTTGACCTCAGTATTCTTGTAAAATCCGATTCTTCTGTTCGGCCTCGTTCTGTGTGTGACTTTGTGTTACCTTCGACTGGGAATAGAGCCTGCCTACTTGCTGCATGATCTCAATTGCTGAGACAAATGGACTTACTTGATTGGGAAATCGCTGCTTTTCCTGTGGTTGCTGGACTCCCTGCTTCGGCGTCTTCTGCTTCTAGCCGACTGACTATTGCGGCTGGACCGGATGCTTGTGTTGCTCCTCTGAATGCGGTCGTTCTGCTGCATACAACGGAGCTTCCTCCTGATTTCAGGGCTGGCAGTTTGTCGGGTTCAGTTCCCGAGTGCCTACAGCCCCTCTTGCCTTGTAGTTCTGTGCCTTCAGACAGCGCCCCTGCAACTCCTTTGCCGGCCCCAGGGGCAGCTGCAGCTGCAGATGGTCCAATCTCTTCCTTTGCTTCTCGAGTTCAGCGACCTGTCTGGAGTAAATTGCCAGGAGTTCCTACTGCTCCTTTTCCAGAAGAGACTTGTGTTCCAAAGCCTGCGGTCTTGCCAGATGGGTCTTCCTGGTCTCCTGAACATGCTTTGCAGGGTGCCGGTTGGGAACAGTCGGAAGGCGGATCCTGGTTGCCAGACTTGCAGGACCCTTCTTATATTGCCATGCTGAAGAAAGCTGCTGCACCGGTGGCCACCACAACTTCTGATCCTATGAGCTCCACCTTGCCCCGGGGTAATACCTCTTCTCCTTGTGTTCTGGACTCTAATCTTGTTGTTGGTACTATTATTGGGGGTATTTCTGAACCTAGTGTTTCTATTGAATGTGTTTCTATTGACTCCTCTGGTTCAAAGTGTCCCGCTTCTAGCTTGGTCCCGCCAGCTTCAGTAACGGTAGTAGGCACTAACTCAGGGATACCGGCCTGTCTGGGCCTGGACCCTGCGCCGACGCATAGTACTGGTCTCAAATCTGGTACTCCGGTGGGCTTTAAGCTCACTAATTTATTCCAAAATAATAGAGGTGAGCCTGCCACTAGACACAATGCTGTCCGGTTTTTATATAAAGGGGGGTTAGAAACTCCCCCGGACAGGCTTTATGTTGCGAAAACTTTGCTTAAAGGGTCTATGCATTTTTTTTCATCTGAAACTTTTGCCCTGATTGGTTTAGGGAATGCCAACTTTGATGTTAGCTTTAAAAATGTCTCTCATTTGGATCGTTTCTGGGCCCAGTATGCTAATTGTAAAAGTTCTCCTCTTTGGTCTCCCTTTCATGTTCTCCCTTTGATGAAACCTACAGTTAAGACCATCACTATTAGGTTTAAAAATGAAGGGGTCAATGTTGAAGACATCTTGTTTTGGCTCCGACAGCGTTGTGAGGTTTTGAATAAACCCACTCCAACTTTAGATAGTGAGCAGATTTGGGATGGTGGGTGGAGGGTTCGGGTTAAGTTATTTTCTTCTGACTCTGGTCCAGCTCACTTGCCTAATTATTTTTTTCTTGGGAAGGATAAGGGGTTGATTTTTTATGCAGGGCAACCCAGGTCTTGCTTTAAGTGTGGCTCTAGGGCCCACTTCAGCTCGGCTTGTGACACACTTAAATGTAGCCATTGTTTAGATTTTGGCCATACTTCCAGTGCTTGTTTGAACCTTTTCAAGTGTAATCTCTGTGAACACACTGGTCATGCTTATGGTCGTTGTCCTTGGGCCTCACATAATCGGGACGATTGTCCCTCCCATGTGGGCCTTATTAATCTTGCTCAGCAACAGCAGGCAAAAAACACTGCTGAGCATCATTCTCATGTTGGTCTTGTGGCTTCACCCCCCTCCCCCTCCTTCCCCGCTTAACATTGCCAAGGAGCCTGAGGATCTGCTTTTGCCCCTCAGAATGATGCTCAGCTGCAAGAGCCTGCTACTATTGTGCCACCGGAAGGCCTTCTTTTGGCTGCTCCTGTGTCTTCTGAACTTGTGGTTATGCCTCCCCTTCCCCCGCCTCTGCCTGTTTCAGAGCCTTCTACCCCTTTTACTATTCCTAAAAAAAGAACTAGAAAAGGACTGACTGTTTCTGGTAAGGGTAAGGCTCCTGGACCCTGGTCCTGGGCTTCTGGTAATAAATTTGCTGTTCTAGCTCCTGATATTACTGATAGAGATTCTGTGGATGATGATACTGATACTTCCTCCCTTGTGTCTAATACGGATACAGACGGGGGTGGGGAAGTTGATCCCATTGCTAAACGGACGAGACAGTGTCAACGTAGTAAGTCACCTTAATTCTTCTCTATGGATTCCTTATCTGTTCTCTCTTTTAATGTTAATAGTATTGAGGGAGACAAGAAGCTTGGTGGTGTTATGCTCTCTTTACAAGATATGCATTGTGATATTACTTGTTTGGTTGATACTAGGTTGAAAACTAATAAGGAACTTCAGCAAGCTTCACGGGTATGGTCCCATGGCCCTTCCTTTTGGTCCTCCGGGGTGGATAAATGTGATGGTGTGGGTATTTTGTTTTCTAATCCTGCCCTTCGGGTGTCTAGACTAGTGGATATTTGTCCTGGTCGTGCATTGCTGCTTGACCTCTCCTTCCATAATGAAAGATTTTGGTTAATTGCCTTGTATGTCCCCCAGACCAAAGCATTATGGTCTGCTCTCTTTCGGACAGTTCAACCCTTTTTGCATACTTCCAGACTGGTTATTTGGGCTGGGGATTTTAATTGTGGTCTTCATCAGACTGATAGAGGACTTCAGATGTCCAAATTATTTAGTGATACCATGACCCTGAAGAATGTTCTTTCTACTGCCAAACTTCAGGATGCCTATAGGGTTGTGCACCCTAGGGGCGGGTATATTTATTTTCGGGGTGCTTATCGCACTAGAATTGATTTTTTATTTCTTTCTCAAACACTTACCGTTCTTGATTGTCGGACTATTGGGAGTGAGTTTTCAGATCACTCAGCTGTGAGGGTTTTACTCTCCTGGTCTAAAGTCCCCCGGTGTAAGAAAAATAGATGGAGGCTTAATGATTCCATACTTCAAGATCCCAAAGTCCAAAAAGTGTGGAGACAAGAATGGGCAGCACGGTTATCTGTTGCTGACATTTATGAGAATATTTTAGACTGGTGGGAGGACACTAAGGTTAGTTGGAGAAAGGTTTTCCAACGGAAAGCTGCTGACGCCCATACCAGCCGTTATAAACAGTACCTGGCTTTACGTCAACAATTACAAAATTTAATTTCACTGTCTGATAGTAGTCTTTATGATTATAGTTCACAAATTTCTGTTTTGAGTAGTCAGATGAAGGCTCTGCAGTATGACAGAGCTAAATATTTGGGCTATGAAGCTCGATTTGGGACTAAAATTGCCAAAGGTGGCTTCGACCCTATCAAAGAATGTCAGGATAGGGTGGACTCTAGGGTTATTTATAACTTGGTATCCCCCACGGGAGATCTGGTTAGTTCCCTGGAGTCCCTGGTTCAGGTTGTCGAACATTTTGTTTCAGGCATGTTTGGGACTGAATCTCCGGGTGTAGATGCTGCAAATTTTTTAGCATCATTATCTTTGCCTACCCTCACTTCGGAAGAATGTGTGATGCTTACTGCAGAAATAACTGAGGAGGAGGTATTGCATGCCATTGTTGGCTTGAAACGGGATTCTGCTCCTGGCTCTGATGGACTCATGGTAGGGTTCTATTCTGTTTTTCAAACAGATTTGGTTCTGGCTTTAACTATCTTGTTTAATGAAATGTTGTCAAAGGCAACATTTTCGAAATCTATGAAAGAGGCAATCTTTGTCCTTATTCATAAGAAGGGTTCAGTTTCAGATATTAATAATTGGAGAACTTTGAGTCTACTTAATGTAGATAGCAAACTTGTTGCGAAAATTTTGCTAGCTAGACTTATCAGTCTTGCCCAGACGTGTGGCATCCCGGGTAGATGCCAAACTGATAATCTGATTTTCTTACGCGAACTATTCACCTTGGGGGACCAGAATCGCATTAAGGGATGGGTGCTTGGGATCGACCAGGAAAAAGCTTTTGATAGGGTTTCCCATAAATTTTTGTTTTCTGTTTTAGCAGAATTTGGATTCCCCCCCTGAATTTATAGATTGGATTAGAGCTCTTTATTTTAATGCAGTTCTTCTCCCTAATGTTAATGGTTGGTTGGGACATCAGGTTTTAGTTAAACGGGGGGTGCGTCAGGGTTGCCCTTTTATACACTTTCGGAATTGATATTTTGATTAGGGCGGTTCTTCAATGCCCTGGGATCCTTGGTTTACAAGGGATGCCTAGTCTCCCTCCTATTAAAATATTGGCTCATACAGATGACTTGGTCCTGACCGTGGCATCCGACTCGGATGAGCAGGCCGTGCTCTCTGTGTTTCACCAGTATTCTTTAGTGGCAGGGTCCCAGATTAATTTTTTGAAAAGTGTTGGGCTCCCCTTAGGATCTCCAACTCTAACTGAGTCGGGCTCCTTTGCTGGCATCCGGCTTTCTTCAGAACCCATTAAGATTCTTGGACTTTGGTTTGGGCCAGGTGATCTCCAGCTGTTGAACTGGAATAGTGCATTGGGGAGGGCTGATAGGCTTTTAGCTGGATGGTGGCAGAAGCAGATAGGTAAGAAAAAAAGGGTTTATTTACTCAAAACTTTGATGGTCCCTATTTTGTTGTACCTTTGTTATGTTCCCCCCCCCATGACATTGTTCACGAAATTGTATAGAGTTTTCTTTCAGGGCCTTTGGGGTTCTCGGCTGAATCCTATTAAATGGGGTTTTGCCTATAGGCCTCTTGGTGAGGGAGGGGTGGGGATGTTGAATCCTGTGGCTTTCTTTTATAGTATTTTTTTTATGTTATAATTTTGGTTGGGCTTTGAAACCTGGTGACAAGGGTTGGAAGCCTTTTCTTTGTTCCTGGCTTCTGCCTTGTCTCATTCCCTGGGAACAAGGCAGAAAGGAGTCTTTGGCTAAACTTTCAGGCCTCCCGCCTTATGGTTTGGAGGCTGTGAAACTGGCTATGTCTTGGGGTTTTACACCCTGTGATTTCTGTACACAAGGTAGAAAGGCCTTATATGATCGAATTTGGAGACGGGATGCTCAGGATCCTGTTGCATTTCCATCTTGTCCTCCTGATCGTCAGACTTGGATTTTGAAGCAACTTTTGAATCCTAGAATCCCTCCTTATGTGTGGGACATGGTATGGCTCAGTAATTATGGCAGACTTAGTGTCAAAGGGAATCACAAACATAAAATGTTGCATGACAGATATTGTCCTAGGGATTCCTGTCTTTCTATTATAGAAACTCAGGCACATTTATTTTTTGAATGCAAATTTGCTTCTGATTTTTGGACCACTATTGCTGTTATTTGGGATGAACCTCTTTTTACTAAATTGTCTTATGCTGATATTATGTTTGGGACTCATTCTGCTTTAAATACTAAATATCATACAGAAACTATATATATTGTTCTAAGTTTTATGCTCTATTTTTTATGGCAAGCTAGGTGTTTGCTAATTTTGCATCAGAAATGGATCCCTATCTTGGAAATTATACAGAATGTTGGGAATGCTGTATTTACAATGCAAAAGTTAGACTTTTCTAGATATTCTAGACTGCAATTTCATCATTTTTGGATTAATTGTGATTCTTGGAACTTGACTTGATTTATTGTACTCCTTTTTTGTTCTTTTCTGTTTTTTGCCTTTGTATTTTTTTTCTGTCAATCTTTTTGTATCTATGATGTAATGAAGCCCACTTCTTCTTAATAAAATTCCCTTACTCTTTTCGATAAGTGCCATGGGATCTTTAACATCCACCTGAACTACCACCAGTCCAGGCAGATGGGACCTCAGTTTAACGTCTCATCCGAAAGACGGCACCTCAGAAGTGCAGCACCCCTCTCATGCTGCACTACAGTGTCAGTATTGGGTTATTAACCCAAGTGCCAGATGTAGGAACTGAACCCACAGCCCTCTGATCTCCTGGCCTCAGAGGCGAGTGTGCTACCTACTGAGCCACTGACACTGACTTTGATGACGGCTTGGCTCCTGCACTACCATGTTAACACCACGTGTTATGCATGGAACTCTATAGAATCCCCCATAGTCTATTGAATGTTTTTTGACTTATCTTTTGCAACCTGGTAAGGGCCACTAGACACAATAGTTCAAAGTCAAACAGTATGCAAGTGGAGGCTGTGGGAATCAAACCCAGCTGTGCTGGATGTACCAAGCTCATTCATAGCTTGTTACTCTAACTTCTAGGTATGCTGCCAGTCCTACATTTTGTCCATTATCACAAGCTAAGAAGCCACCTTTGAGCAATAATTTGTGCAGCCAAGAGTCAGTTTTGGCCAGCAGCTTGACCAAGTTGTTAGCCATATTCTGTGCTTGTGGTATGAAGGTAAGTGCTAAAGTTGTTTGCTGACAGATTTCTTGGGTGAGGGGTGGGTTCCCCGACATGGTGCATTGGGCCACAAACAAATCTGGCATTTGTGACCTATGAACCATTATGAACATAAAATACACGTCACATATCAGTGGTCCCATGTATTGTGCCAACTGCCGAGTGGGATAAATCATGTGAAGGCGAGTGTGCAATAGTGCCTCTCAGCTTGGGACAGTCTTGTTCGAGAAATACATATGGGAAGGAGCTTTCAGTTTGAAAGAAGTCTTTGCCTTCAGCTTTGAAGTCTACATTCTCCATGAAACAGTGTGACAAGCAATCAAGCATTGCTGCAGCTATAATGTTAAGTTTCCTGACACCGTGTGACTGTGTGGAAACTTTGTAAGATGTGTCAATGACTGCACAATTGTTCGCTAATGACATAGCCTTTTTCTGAACTGTATAATTTTTTTCACCACATTTCTAAACAGAGGTACATGACCAAGCACGGACACCTAAAGGTGGCTCATATTTTGACAAAAATGAGGTAATCATAACGAGCCCATCAGACAGTGACCTGGGTTCTGGAGCACATACTGCTCACAGGGCAGGCAGCGGTGGGAGGCTCAAACATCCCGGGAACAGCTGTCCTCCACCAAGATGGGGGGATCCTGCATCTGGCCATGAGACTGCCACCTGACAGCATGAGTGAGAGCATCAGAAGGGGTAGGGCTGCTGGCAGATGCCAGAACACAGGTGAGCCAATGCATGAGTGCTTGTGTATCATTGCACATTGATGCCCTAGTAAGAAAAAAAAAAAACAGGAGGAAACTGCCCTGGACCTATCCAGCACCTGTGCAGGCACCGTACAACCAATATGGCCAACCACCCTCCACCATGCATGGTCGTGAGCAGCTGGTGGGCAACCAGTGGATCCATGAAAAGGTCAGTGATAGGGCTGAGGGGGATGCTGTAGGGACCAAGGAACGAAAGAGCAAGAAACAAATAATTGGGAAAAAAGGGGTACATTTTGTCCCTCTATTTTTCAGACATGCCAGCAGCATTAGAAGTGCCTCTCTTATCATGTTCCTCTAAATGGCTTACATCCTCTTCCTCCCCTGCCCTACTTGTCAGTATGCCAGGAACAAGAAGTGCTTCCAGTGCCGCACCTTTATCGGCCCTGCCCTGGTGCCCCAGCTGTACATCAGGACTGTTTCTGCCGCAGCCCTACCCAAATGACAATACTGTTCTCTTACAGTAAAACAAACACTATTTTGTCTATAATATTATACTAAATGTATCTATTCTTATTTGTAAATGTTGGAGACTGCCTCTGTTGGGTAACAGGGTTGTTGCTGTCACAGTCGTATTTGCCAATATTTACGATATTCTTACACAGCAAAACAAATGGGGAACCCAACCTCAGCT
Organism: Neoceratodus forsteri; assembly: GCA_016271365.2. Lineage (NCBI taxonomy): Eukaryota > Metazoa > Chordata > Ceratodontiformes > Ceratodontidae > Neoceratodus > Neoceratodus forsteri. Next base: position 202,847,063 of record JADMNL010000030.1, read on the forward strand.
CACTTCCAAATCAAAGATATGGCCAGTCAGAATAAGTGGTGCGAATAGACCTTACAAGATCTAAACTCATAAAAAGTACAGAGTAACACTGATATTGGGAGCAGACTCTGTGCATCCCCTGACCTCAGGTCACGCATGTATGTGGAATAAGCACAATAAAAACTATACAAATACCTTTGCTGAAATATTTTCTGTAAATAATAGCTTTTCAGATCACACCTACAAACACTCAGGACTCAAAGCAGAACAACGATTTCTGCACTAACTGTAATTTGTCTAACTAGTTTCACTGATTGTCTTCAGAACATTAAAAGAACAGCTCCTGCTCTGTTTTCTAACACTGAAGGATTGCATACCATGCATGTGGTCACGTGGTGAACTTCCTGCTGTAGTGTACCACGTAACCAAGATTTCGCATAGTAATTCAGTCACGTGACCTGCTCTCTGCTTCCCACTTTCCAAAGTATTATGGACTTCTTCAGCATTGCATCACCACATACCTCTCAATTATCCCTGATTTTCAGGGATGTCCTTGATTTTGCCTCTAAATTTTAATTTGTCCCTCCTAAAATTTATGTTTTTGTGACTGAAAGTGGAGACTATAAGCACAAAATAATGTCAAACATTAAAATTACAGACTTGCTCTTTTTTAGAAAATGCATCTTATACTAATTACCTTATTTTATGCAATGGGCATGGACTCAGAAGCCATTGAATAAATATGAGAGATTCAATGGAGAGCTGTCAGGTAAATAATTTATCTACACAAGTGCTGTTTGACCTCGGGTAACCTCATGAGTGATATGAGCCACGAGTGAGATGTCCGAAGTCAAACAGCACAAGTGCAGATAAATCATTTATCTGACAGCTCACTATTGTATATTTCACTTATGCAGTAGGGATGCTTTCTGTCAGTGCAGGGACATTTGCTTTTGATTGCTTATCTTTTTTTGCATACGTTTGTCAAAAAAGTGAACACAAAATTGCATTTTCTGCTCTTTTTTGCTAATTATAAAACAATCTATAAGGTGTCTATAAATGAAACACTACTCATTTTGTAGACAATGTTGTGCTCAACAACTTTCTTGTTCACAGTACCATGCTATCTTTTTTTCATTTTAAAGTTATTTGCATTTGAGTAAGGGTAGTACTGAGGTAGTACTGAGGCCGAACATTCTAAATGAGTTCTGGAGTGATTGTGACATAGCTACTATATGGATAACTTTTATTTATTCAATGGCTGTGAAGATAAATAAGGGATATACAATGGTGAGCTGTCAGATAAATGATTTATCTACACAAGTGCTGTTTGACCTCACGTAACCTCACGAGTGGCGTAAGCCACGAGTGAGCTGTCTGAGGTCAAATAGCATGAGTGTAGATAAATCATTTATCTGACAGCTCACCATTGTATATTTCATTTATGCAATAGGGATGTTTTGTGACATATCTACTATGTATATAAATCTGTGATGATGCATCTACTATGTGTATAAATGTAACATTTTGAATTTATCTCATACTAACTCAGATTTATCACATAGGATTTATGTCCATGCCTATTGCATAAATGGATTTATTCAATGCATTTTGAGCCCACAATTTATCCATATAGTAGCTGTGTCACAATCACTCTGAAACTCATTTAGAATGTTCGGCCTCAGTAGCAGTACTACCCATATTCAAATGTGAATAACTTTAAAACGGAAAAAGATAGCATGGTACTGTGAGCACGAAAGTTGTTCAGCACAAAATTATCTACAAAATGAGTGGTGTTTCATTTATAGTTACCTTGTAGATTTCTTTTAGAATTAGCAAAAAAGAGCAGAAAATGCAAATTTTTGTTCACTTTTTTGATTAACATACCCTACAAGTCACATTAAACTGCTCCTCCAGTGAGTTGTTCTAGCATTTCTGACCGAGTTGTGTAAGTGTTGTTAGATCCAACACAAAACCCTGCACAAGCTGTCCCTTAAGGGTTAAAATACAGTTTTGAATTGCCTTGAGGCTGGACTGCAGATGCATTCCAAATGAGTCGCAAAAACATTTTACAGCCATTGCTCTTGAACTGGTTAAGCACTGAAAAACAATGCACTATGAGTTGCCAGTGCATTGCCAACTGTAAAAAGCAATGCTAAACCAACTCATCGGTGGGACAGTTTAATGCGACTTGTAGGGTATATTAGCTTTCTGAGGGAATAGTACCAATTTTTAAGATGTGTCCCTTGGGGTCTTTGTCCCTGATTTTTTTAAGCCTTGTCCCTGATTTATGAGACAAGAGGGTGAGAGGTATGCATCACCATCATGGGATATAGAAAAGGTCCCAACACCCTATGCTTTACAGAGACGTATGTGCAAAATTAGCTTTTTTTGGGGGAGGGGGAAGGCTTTGCCACAAACACTATGTGAAGCACAGTGAGTGAACTTTTCCCAAGCCTGATACTGAGTTCTGATTATGCAGGTTCTTCATATAATGGCCTTCAAGATTCTTTCATACATCACATTGGCTTGTATTTAAAGTGGGCCAGTCTGCTGGGACCTCACTTGAAGTCTATTCTTTGGACCAGTTATATTAGTTGTTTTAGTATGGTGCTGTTATAACAAGCACAACTCTGAGGGGTTTCATCGTCACTGAACGGCCATCTGTAGTGGCCTTTTATATACTGTATCACAAGTGACCTACAGTCTGGGTTTAGTGTATTTTGGGTCCGTGCACGTCTGTTGTGAATAATTACCATTACTGCTGTGTAGAATGCAGAATTCCACCAGTGGAATTTGTGCAAAGTGGTAATTCTGCTTTTGAAATGCTTTCAGAATTTCATTTCAAATTCTGTAGAATTCTGAAAAGCATTTTTATGTAAACTGCAGAATAATTTTCCATGGATCATGTAAATTGTGGAATAAGTTTCTGCTAATTGTAAAAAAAGAATTTACAGTTTCTGTTAATTGTGGATTATTAAGCCATGAAAACCATTTCTCTTACAAAATGTCAGAATTCCTCTACTGATGGAATTATGTGGAATTTTCCCAAATTACGTGGAATTCTGTTGGTTAAATGTTAAAAGTCATGCTGGTCCACCAGCACAGCAGTAGTGCTACCACTTGCAATGCAATCGTACCGGGTTTGGAATCACTCCGGGGTGTTGGAGGGTCAGCCAGAGGAAGGAGGATCAAGCATCCATAGGACTACTCTCCTCCTCCGGGGGGGGGAGGAGGGGGGGCAGAGCCCATAGCTTGCCTGGCCTCTGGCAGAAAACTGGGGGAAGGCAGCTTGAGGTCAAGAGAGCTTGAGAGATGTGGCAGACATCGGTGCAAGTCACACTGCAGCATGTGGTATGCTCCGTGACATAGCACATCACATCTCCTGGGTGTGAAAACTGGAGGAGAATGCAAGTGGCAGGATGATGAGATGAGATGAGCCCGCAGGCCCACACCCAGTCAGCTGGGAACACCGACCAGAACCAAATCCATTCTGTGGTAGGGATTGGGGGACTCCGCTGTGGGGGTAAGCCCTGGGAGAAAACGGATGGAAAGGTAAGTCCCGGCAGACATCGGGGCGACAGGGCTGGGGTGCTCATTGGATGGAGGTGCCAACTGGAGAAGGAGAAACAGATTAATGGCAAAAAAAAAATGTTAAAAGTTCACTGACCTACACAGCCATTATAGTGTTATGCTTGTGCAACTGTGTTAGTTTGGTTTTGGTCATTCACACTCTCTATTCCAGAGGAATTACCACCCTATAGGGGTACGACGGCAAGGAACTCTCCTAGAGGGTTCCACCCCCAGAGGTGCCACGGGACGTTTCCCGTGGCTAAAGGTACTTAGGGAATCCCCCTAAGGAGAGAGTGCTGCCGCTGGAGGAGGAGGGGAGGATGGTGGGGCAAAGAAAAAATGCTTCACAGAGAAGCCTAGAGGAACTGCTGCTTATATAGCTCAGGAAGTGGGAGTGGCTGGCTGCTTGGCCACTGAACTTTAGGCATAGCGTTACATTTCACTGACCTATGCAACCAGTATAGTGTTATGCTTATGCAACTGTGTTAGTTTGGTTTTGGCCATTTGCACTCTCTATTCCAGAGGAATTACCACCCTGTAGGGTTACGACGGCAAGGAACTCTCCCAGAGGGTTCCACCCCTAGAGGTGCCACATGACATTTTCTGTGGCTAAAGGTACCTTAGGAATCCCCCTCAAAATGTAGTATCATCCCCAAAAAGGAGACAACACAAAGCATAATGCAAGCAGTAACAGTGCCGTGGAAGCAGTAAACTGTAACAGAGTAGTAGAGAAGCATAGGCAGTTTGATAGTTCAATGATATGCTCAGTTGTTGTAGCAACAGCCCAGGTTTGTGTAGCATGATACCGATGGCTTGCGTTGAGAAAAGGGGATCCCCTAAGGAGAGAGGGAACGGCAGGACATCCTCTACCTCCATCCAACAACAGAAGCTGCCTAAACAGACTAGGGAAAACAACTATGCTAAGAGTTATGACCCGAGGCAACGGAGGAGAGAAAAAAAACCCTATGAGGAGGAAATCTCTGGGGATCCAAGGCCTAGGTAGCCTCCCTCCAGGCTTGGGAAAATTTGTTAGTAAGCAGCTCTGTGCAATTTGGAAAACCAATTAAAGGGAGGTGGAAAATATTCCAATTTGAGGAGGCTCTCACTCAAACCGCTCTAGCGGAATGTCGTGGAAGGTTGCGAGAAAACTCTGTAACAATATGTGCACCCAAGGTGCAGGAGGAGAGCAACAACTGCTGAGGCACTCACCTGGCCTACCCACCCTAAATCAAACCAGGTGAACCAGAGGCAGTCGTGGGGAGAATGTGGTGAAGGTGCCTTGCTAGGGAAACCACGAAAGTTGTTCAGCCAACCGTTATAGTGGAACACTAGAGCCAAAGGAGATTGTCGTAACCACCCTTCACTGCTAGTCTTAAATTCTACACCAGGAGCTGCTGTCGTGTAGCAGGCAGCTAAAGCCAAGCCCGGGGTGAGGACATTCCCAGCTATGGGCCAGGTGAGAAGGATCCCACCCCAAGTTGGGCACACTCGATGATGCGGACTAAATGTAGAGCGAGACCATCAGCTGCAGGAACCCTGCACCAGAATAGAATGGCTGGCATGCCCTAAAATTGATTGAGAGCTGAAAGCAGGTGAACTGAATGAGCACGGCATGCTGAGATCGTAATGAGCATTGAGTGCAGAGACCTTGCAAGGTCGAATGCATATTGAGAACAGTAGAATCCCAGGCCGAAGCCAAGGGGATGGCAGTAGGCGTGAAGCAATGGTTTGCGTAAGCAAGGAGCAACGGTTGCATAAGCAAGTGTGGACCTGATAGGTCAGCAAGCAGTAGTAGTAATAGGTGGACCTGCATAACAACTGTATAGCAAGTAAACAGCACTGAATTAGGGGCAAGCCAGCCAGACATGAATAGCCAAATCAAGGTGACAGACTGAGGATTTTCAGCAGCGAAGACAGGATTTAGAACAGAATTAATTAACCACATAGGCCACAACTCCCCCAAAACACCTCCCAGTTTTGCCGTAGGACAAACAAGGAAGCAATGAAAGGCCAAGAACCACATGCAGATATAAAAGTTAATTTAATAGCCTCAGCGGAGCTTCAGCTAACCCCAGAGTAAACAAGGTAGAATAGGAATAGGTGTAAACAATGCAGCAGCAGGAAGCAAGTAGGCCTGCACAGCAGTAGTAAACAAATGAGTACACTGAGTTGTAAGTGCAAATAAAGGAGCAGCTATGGTTCAGCTGAAATACACAGGTAATGAATGCAGTTGTATTGCAGTAGTTTGAGCGTGGTGAGCACAGTGTTAAAACACAGGCACTGGGTACAACAGTAATTAAAGTAAACAGCAGTGGCTGCAATTGTAGGTAACTGAAAGCAGTAGCATGAGCTCTGAGTAGGTTCGCAGTGAGCAGTGCAAGTAATTTGAGAGTTGCAACTGAGGCCAGCAATGAGCCTGTAGTAGCAGTATGCTAGAGTTTAGAAAATAAAAGCCCCAAAAGACTAAACCAAAACACAGCAAAACAGAACAGGAAAGGCCCAAAAAAACAAAACACACAGGAAGCACACAGCCGGAGAATACACAAACCAGAAGCAAGAAAACAAACACCGAAGTCCAGCAGACACACACATAAACAGCAGGCTGGGGGGGGGTAGGCCCCAGCCAGCTCAGAGGACAACCAACATAGCCTCCAGCTGCAAAGAAAAAATGCTTCACAGAGAGTCTTAGAGGAACTGCTGCTTATATAGCTCAGGAAGTGGGAGTGGCTGGCTGCTTGGCCACTGAACTTTAGGCATAGCCTTACATTTATTTTGTAACCCTTAATTTCACTGCTTGTTTAAAAAAGCCAGTTTCAGTGAAGAGCTACTGATGATGCCACAAACAGAACTCACAGCCTAGTCCTCCCTACAAGCTACCTTTCAGGACTTATTTCTCCCATGTTACATGAAACTGCAGTTGTAGTAAACATCTGAAAATGGAAAGCTGACACTGGATGGGTAGGGCATGCAGTCCCAAAATGTGCAGATGCAAGGTACTTAATATGATGAGGGTGGGTGGAATGCAGCAGCAAACACAGCTTTAGAATGCCAAAAATGTGTGCAATTTTTAGAACACTGCATGTATGGGACTTCAGAAGGCCACCAAGTTGCAATTGTGGAATGCAGCAATAGTACAATCTGAGGAAGTAACTGGGACACACAGTTTTGGAAGGTGGAAGGGATGCTGAAATTCAGAATGTGACTGCGCCTTAAATTTATAATGTTGCAGAGATACCAATTTTAAAATGTGGGAGATGCATAGTTGTGGAATGTGGTAGGGATATGCAATTTCCTGTGTCATGGATGCATAATCTCAGCATATTGTGGTGCTGCTAGTGGGGATGCTCGATTTCAGATTACGGTGAGAACATGTAATTTCACAGTGTGGCATGGACACAGAATCTCAGAATGTGGTGGGAACGCACAGTTTCAAAATGTGATGGTCACATGCAGTTTCACAATGGGGCTGGAATGCAGTTTTGAAAAGTGGATGTGATGCATAATTTTGGAGCGTGGCAGGGAAATACATTTTCAGAATCTGACGGGTAAGCACAATTTCAGCATGTGGCCTGGAATGTGCAACTTTGGAATCTGGCTTGACTATGTAATTTTGAAATGTGGCAGGGACACTCATTTTCTAAATCTGAAGGGGATGTGTAATTTTGGAATATTGTGCAGATGAGCGTTTTCAGAATGTGGTGAAAATGGGCAATTTTGGAATGTGGGAGTGACACAATTTTAGAATGTGATGGGGCACCACAGTTTTGGTATATAGTGGAAATGCATAATTTTGGAATGTGGTGAGGACAAGCATTTTTGAAATGCAACAGGGATGCACACTTTCAAAATGTGGCCAGGACACATCATTTCAGAATGTGATGGGAACATGCAATTTTGCAATGTGGCAGTGACACCCAATTTCTAAATGTAGTGGGGATGCACAATTGCGGAATGTGGTGGTGACAACATTTTGGAACATGGTGGTGACACAATTTCACAATGTGGAACTGACACACAACTTCAGAATGTGGCAGGGTCATACAGTTTTGGAAAGTGGTGGGAACCCACACTTTTGGAATGTGGCAGGAATGTGATGCGTAATTTTGAAATGTAGGTGCGCACAATTCTGGAATGAGGCAAGGACAGGCAATTTAAAAATAAAATGATGTCTCTTGTCACATTCCTGCAGTGTGCATCCACACTAAATTCTGACGTTGTCAGTCCCAACCGAATTCCCAGATGTGTGTTCCTGTGGCATTCCTAGATTGAGTGTCCCCACCACTTTTTGAGACTACGCATCCCTGCCACATTCTGAGAATGCCTGTCCCCCCAAAGTCTGAAATTATGCGCCACCTTGACATTCCATAGCTTTGTCCAGTTCTGCATTCCAAAACCACCTCCTGCTGCATTCTACAGTACAGTACCATGCATCTGAATGTTCTGGAAATGCAGACAAACTGTCATAAACAAGGAACTGTCTGAAACATGCGATTGCTTTTTTACGGAGTCACAGCCATTTTCCCCATAAAACATGTACAGTAATTGTGTAATCACAAATAAATGTGTACTACCCAATGTATCATTCTACCTTAATCTACTGTGTGGATCTTAGAAACATAGAAACACAGCAGTTGACAGCAGAAGGAGACTGCCAAGTCCATCTAGTCTGCCATTTTTTGACCTATTCTGATACTCCTATTTTGATACCCTAGTTGCCCTTTGGAGGAAAGGCTCCGTTGTGTCTGTCCATCTTGCCTAGTGTTGTGTAAATTCATCTCCCTCACCATCACCTGGCATTGGGGCTCCCCAACCCCATCACCCACCATCCCTGGAACTTACCTGAGGGTACCATCTCTTCCTCCACAGATTCTCCACTGTGGTGAGGCCATCAGGGATCCCCCAAGCCCCCCTCTGGATGGTCTTGCTCAGTTCAATGGTCACTTGAGCCCAGTAGGCAGCATCAGGTCTGTGAGGCTCTGTGGAGAGTCATGCTGCCACTGTCAGTGTTTTCCAGTGTTCTTAACCTTTCCCAACCCATGGATGCTCCAAGGAGGTGACGGCCTGATGTTTGCACGTCAGAGGATGTGTCGACATCTTCTGTTGGGGAGTGTTCCCCCACCTGGAACTGCTGTTCTGAACTGCAACACCACCCGTGGTCACCTAGGTGGCAGTATTGTGGTGGAGCAAGCTGCCCTTCCTCCCGGACGGGGGAGAGTGTCCACTGGGATGCTCGATCCTCCTCCCCCTGGCCAACCTCCAAGCTATACCTCTTATAAGATTTATGCAGCAGTGCCACTGTAACAGGACAACTTTGTGAACAGGGGGCCAGGTCCTCAAAGGGCTATGAATGTCACAAGCCCCAGGTGCGCTGAACATATGGCGCATGGGACTTGCAGCATTCTCCCGGCCTCCGATCAGGATTCTCGATCCTGAAAGCCAATTGTCACAAGTTAGACCAGCTTTTTCTGGTCTGGCTTACAGCAATCCTGGTTACTCTTTTTATGGGGCTTGTGCCAGTATTTGGCACAAGCTGCCATAATGTGGGAAAAATGTCATAAATGCACCCGATCTGCCAGAATTGGCTGCAGTGTGAGGCAAGGTGTTGGTGCAGCAGTGCCAACTAAAGGGTTTGACACAGGAGTTAATGTAAGCCCTGCATCACCCTTTCAGAATCCGGCCCAGGATTGTAACAGTCGTATCCTGTATAGAAATAAAGGTCTTACTACTAAATGCACCGCACCCAACCCTCTGTCATTTTTTTTTTTTAAATAATTACTAAAGCTACAGTTTATTAAATTTGGGAGAAATAAGTCCTAGAATGTTGCTGGTAGGGAGGACTAGGCTGTGAGTTCTGGTTATTACATCAGCAGAAGCTCTTCACTGAAACTGGCTTTTCTGCATGGGGAGTGAAATCAGAGTTAGAAAAAGGCTTGTAGCTTTTAAATTAATTTGCACTGAGATCTAATTTTTGGTATGAGGCTTATTGGGTATGTGGTGAGTCTAACTCTGTGGCATAGCACTTCTGGCCAGACTTCCTCTGTTCCTAACTTCCAGTAGCATGACTCGCCAATAGGGTGAAAGCTAGCTAGAATAAAAGTACCACAGTTTCTGCCTGTCCTCTCTTTGTTTGGGAAAATGCACCTACAGCCCATGCTGGGAACTGCACACCATGTAACAAGCATTTGTTAATGCCAAATGTTTGCTTGCTGGCATTAGCAGTGGAAGTGCAGGAGTTAGACAGATGCAGTATAGGAACGGCAGTGAAGTACTGAACTGACGCCAACTCCACCCTCACCCTGCAGAGATGGACAGGCATTGGGGTGTGCCTGTGGGTCGTCACCCATAATGGTCACGACATTTCACCTCACCTACCCTTCAGACACTGGCAAGTGTTGAGATGTGCCTTGGGGTGTTTGGGCTTTACGGTCACCTCATTCCATAAGGAAATACGCTGAAATGAGTGCAGTATAGGAGAATGGGGTGAACTCTGGGGGCAAAGGGTCCAAGGTGTACCTCGATGCCTGTCACTGGCTGCAGGGTGGGGGTGGGGGTGGAATGGCATGAACATTACTGTCGACAATCCCAAGTCACACCCCTGACACCTGTCAATCCCTACAGGATAGGGCGTTATGGTCGAAAACCCTAATGCCCTGGGCGTTTCTTGGTATTTTTACTCTGTTTTTCACATGGGCTTTTTGTGACCCCACCGCATGAACAGTGACACTGTCAGTTCATTAGGCGAAAGGTGATTTTGCACAGCGGCTACGCCATTTGCTGCCACAGGTGTGAAAACACATTTCGAACAGGATGTGAAAAGTGACAGGTGTACTATACATGAGGAGGTGTAAAAAATGGCATTTTTGAAAATCTGGAGTGAAAATATAAAAAAAAAGGTGAAGTCACGAGCGTGCATAGAAACTGCGCAATTTACACCCGTAATGTAATTAGTTTGGGGATTTTTTGCAGCAGATTTTCAACATAGGCATTTTGGGACCTCCACTCATAAACAGTGTCACTGTGATTTTCTTAATCTGTCCTGAACACTAATTTCCCATAACGATTGCACTATTCTGTGCTGGAAGTGCGAAAACACATTTTGGCCAGGGTGTGAAAAATGACAGCTGTACTGTTCATAAGGAGGTGTGGAAAAATGTCAGTGTTGAAAATCTGGACTAAAAATATTACAAATTCATGAACTTGCTAGGGTGTGTGGAAATTACATAGAAACATATAAGTTGTCGGCAGATAAGGACCGCAAGGTCCATCCAGTCTGCCCAAATTGTGCAATGCACGCTCGTAACAGAGTCATTTTATGGACTTTTGTCACCAAATTTGCAACACAGCCATTTTAACACCTCTGCTCATGAATGGTGTCACTGTGATTTTCTTAATGTGTCCCAAACATTGATTTCGCATACCGACCATGCCAATGTGCGCTACATGTGTGAAAACACATTTTGGGTGAGATGTGAAAAATGACAGCTGTACTGTTCATAAGGAGGTGTGGTAAAATGGCAATGTTGAAAATCTGGAGTGAAAATATTAAAAATTCTCAAAGTTATGAGCGTGCGCGGGAACTGAGCAACGCACACTCATAAAACAGTCATTTAAATTTTTACCAAATTATCAACATAGGGTTTTGGGGGCCTACCTCATGAACTGTGCTGTCGTTTCATTAATGTCGGTCCCGAAAGGTGGTTGCACGTAATGACCACGAAATCACCTTTCGGGATCGAATAACAAAATGATAGTGACTGAGTTCATGAGGTGGGGTCTCAAGAACCCCATGTTAAAAATCCGGTGAAAAAATTCCCCAGAATGGCCGAGCTATGCACCAAATTTGAAAAAAAAAAATTCATGCCATTATACAGCTTACCGTCATTTCTTCAGTTCGCTGTTGGAGTTGAGTGCAGATGTGTTCCTGGTCCACTGAAGATCATCGTGCCGCCCTCCGGAAGTAAGTATGGGAGCAAGGCAGGGGGTGTGAGAGGTGGGGTATGCAGAGGTGGGCATGGGTTGGGGGAAGGCAGTCAACGAGGGACCATTTTTTCTTATAGATGTTGTTTTTCTTTTTGGGGAGACAACGCGGGACTTTTACCACACTGGGGTGGGATCCCAGTGTGGCAGCTGGAAGTTTGTTGGGGGGCAGTGGAGGTGACGGGGGATTGGGCACCCCCATTGGCCATACAGACGTTTGCCGTGCTGGGGTGGGCTCCCAGCATGGCACCTGGAAGTCTGTTGGGGGCAGTGAAGCTGATGGGATTGGGCACCCCGTTGGCCATACAGACTTTTGCCATGCTAAGGATGAGCTCCCAGCATGGCACCTGGAAGTCTGTGGGGGGCAGTGAAGCTGAAGAGTTGGGCACCTTTGGCCATACAGACTTTTGCCACGCTGGGGTGGGCTCCCAGTATGGCACCTGGAAGTCTGTTTGGGGGCATTGGGCCGACAGAGGTTGGGCATCCCCATCGACCATACAGTGTGCAGAGGGGGAGTGCATGAACATGCTGGGGTGGGTTCACAGCGTGCTACTTGGGTGTTTGTTGGGGGGGACCAAGATAAAAATGGAGCTGTCTATGACAGCTGTTCAGATGCAGTGCTGACATGTAGGCACTTTGCGTACTGCTGATGGCAGTATGTAAATTGTCTGCCGATGGCAGTATGCAAATTGCCTACACGTTACCACCGCTGATTGTAGCAGTTTTTTGCTTTGAACTGTACACCACTGCATCTGAACTGCTGTAATAGACAACTCAGACATTTATTGGTGGGGTGAGGCCGCACCTGCAAGAAGGAGCAGGGCATTGGAAGTGGGGTGGCACACCTACGAAAATTCATATGGTGGCACTATGTTTCTTGCACATGCATGCAAGCAAACATAATAATGACAAGTTCCAAAAGACTCAGTACAATGCATTTCACTTATATATAGCGTAGTTCCTACAAAAGTATCTCAAAATGTTTCACCAGTGTTCAGTACTCAAAATTATAAAATGGACAGGGAAATTCCTGCATCCTGATTGGCTGTTACCTGTGCATTGAATCTGTTCAATCCACAGGTTAAAACAATTGATAGAAACATAGAATTTAACGGCAGATGGGGACTGCTTGGCCCACCTAGTCTGCCCATTTCCCTACCTGATGGATACGCTGCAGATTCTGGTTAACCAACAGCTTACTTTCTCCTACCCACCACTAGAATTGCTTTATGTCTGTCCCATGCATTCTTGATAGAAACAGAATTTGACAGCAGATAAGGACTGCTTGGCCCACCTAGTCTAAAAAGAATGACTGTATTACAAAAAAAAATCACTCTGTCATTAGAACTGTCAGTTTTAAAGTGTGACTATGGTCAAAATTTCTGGCATCAAGTAAATTCAGAATTAGGAACAGCATAGATCTTATCAGCCTCATGCCAAAAATGAGATTGCTAAGTTACATTGTTTAAACATTACAAGTCATTTTACAACCCTAAATTCACTGCCTGTTCAAAAAAGCCAGTGTCAGTGAAGAGCTGCTGCCGATGTCATCTGAAGTCACAGTCTAGTCCTCCTTGTCAGCAAGCTTATAGGACCTGTTTCTCCAGAGTTTATAGTGATTTATGGAAGTTCCCCAAATGCCCTTTTCACATAGTATGTTATTGCCAGTCATGTTTCAAATGTTGAAACTGCAATTTGTTTTTTAGAAGAATCTGTCATAGTCAGTTTTGTTGATGTTTTATCAGCACTTTGCTTCTGCCTGCCCTCCCGTTTTCTCTGTGCAGCCACACCACCAGAATGATGTTATACAAGGGAGCTGTTTATGTGTTACATACAGCAACAAGGAATTCTGGGTAAATTATAAAGGTGATTTAAATGTTAGTTACTCAGAGGTGCAGTCCCCTATTTTGGTGGTGGTGACTGTACCTAATATGTAGATGTACATAACAATACATTGTGGGTACAATAAGAAGTTGTTTTCCAATTCCCTTACTGCAAGGTGCAGTCTCATATCTCTGTAGTGGCTTCAACAATAAAAGCTCCCATATGTTTATTTCTAAGTAAGGCATTGTGCACATAGTAGCTAGCTGACAAGAGTTCTTTACTGAGAGGTATAGTCTCCTGCATTGGTACTGTAGATGTCTGCAATACCAAGACTGACCAACAGAGGTTTTTGTTTCAAAACAGTGCTTATAAACTTTGTTTGCCTTACATGACATCACGCTTGGGGGTTGCAGCAGTGAGGAAAAAAAAAGGGGTGGGTTATGCAAATAAAGCAGAGCACAGAAAGATAAGCATTTATTTCATGGAAAAAAAAACACTTTTTGGCAGTTTGACTGGTAGAAGATTGAATCACAGCTCCTGCAGATTAGTACAGTTTACTGCTCTCATTTGCTGAGGCACAGCTCACTAAATCACTTTAAAAACATTGTTTCCCTTGCAAGATGTAAAGGTTGGGGGTTGCAGTACCGAGGGAAAAAAGGGGCAGGGCTATGCAAATGAAATGGAGCACTGAAATAAAAGGATTTTTTTCATGGAAAACTGTACTTTTTGGCAGTTTGAATGGTAGGAGACAGATATACAATTCCTACAGGTTGTTATGCCCATTTGCTATGGCAACCGTCCTTAAATCACTTTAAACTTTGGAGAAACAGGTCCTACTGTATAAGCTTATTGACAGGGAGGACTAAACTGTGAGTTCAGGAGATGACATCATCAGCAGTTCTTCACTGAAACTGACTTTTTTGAACAGGTAGTGAAATCAGGGTTACAAAATAGCTCATAGCTTTAAAACGAAGTAAAGTAGAAACCTAATTTTTGGTATGGGATTTATTGGGGTATGCTTATTCTAATTCCGCAGTGTTGCACTTTTGGACAGAGTCCCTCTATATCACCATTTTTTCCTCTCTAATGATGAGAAACGGAAAACTGACGAGCCAGCCTCAACAAAAGTAAAAACCTTCAAAGTGCAAAAGAAGCAGAATTTTCATTACTTTTTTATTTTGGATACATTTACCCTGTTTTATGTCACAGAACTGTGTTCCCCACTATCCCACATCACTGCTGCCCACTACTCACTATCTCGGTTGTTCCAAGTACGCTCACTGTTTCCCACCATAATTGCCACATGACAAAAAACAAAACAAAAACTAACCAAAAAAAAGACACTATTTTTCTAGTCACATACAGGAAGACAATCCTTTATAGCTGACACATGTCTGTGTTTCACTATCTGTGTTGCAGTGCTGCCCCCTTCCCCACATGCACACTACTCTGTTTCATGATATACTGTAGCAGTAGCTATTGCCCGTACTTGTAGGCAAATGTAATCACTGTCAAAGCTGAAAGGGAAAATAAAAACTGTATGGCAGATTTTCGGCAGTTTACACAACAATATTTCACAGTGTGCGTGTGTGTGTCTGTGTGTGTGGTGGGGGGGGAGCAGTTGCATGGTCACACCCTCACAAAATACAGCTATGGATATGGATAGCAGAACAAGACAAATGTCTTCAAGTAAAAAGAAAAATCAGGATTCTCTAACAGACGGAAGGACTATTTTACAATAAATTCAGCTAGTGCTAGCTGTTTTTTCCTATGTATGAATATTTATTTACTTTCAGAAAGATATGAAAAAAAATAAAGCCCATTCTATAAGCTCAGTAAGACATGACAGGGTGCAAATTGAACAGACCTGACCACACTTCCAGGGGCTGAAGGCACTCGGCCCGTGGGCCTGTGTTTCACTACATCTCTGGGTGTGCAGTCAGATCTGTTCAATGCACACCCCATCGTGTCTTATTGCTTATACTATAAACTGCAATTATGGTAATACCAATATAATAACTGGCTTCCCCTTTTTCCCATAGGGAAACCGTGGCATAATTTGCTGTTATAAAGGAGTGTTTATAACGGCAAACACATACACGGTTTCCCTTGCTGTGTGCATGCTCATGCAGCAGCGCAACTGGTCAAGACCGCTCACCGCTTCCATCTCTCCTGAAACGGCACCACCAGAAGAACTCAGCAGTAAGTTCTTTTGTTTTACATTTTTCCCCACTATATAGTGGAAACTTCAAAAACCTGAACAAGAAAAAAAAGAAAACAATTTTAAAATATGCCAATTTAAATCTTGGTACCGGACTAAAATGAAGCCAAACCGCGGATGCACTTGAAGCTCTTTATTTTATATAATTTCTGAGTTGAAAAAGGGGAACCCAGCAATTATATAAAATAAAATATGGGTCAGGTGTGTAAACTCGAAGTTTACACACACCCTCGGGGTTAGATGCTAGTCATAAACCCCTCAAGCTTCACTCTTGGGGTTTATGTAGCATCTAACCCCTCGTGTGTGTGTAAACTTCTTGTTACGCACCCCAACCCATACTTTATTCTCTATATCACATACTATGGGTGTGCAGTGGCTGAGTAGTGATTCATGAATATCACACGTAGTTGGGCTCCACAGTATTTGTGAGCCTTTCCTGAATAAGGGGCTATTCGTATTTGGAAAATACTATTATTTTAAAAAGAAGAAAAAAAAAACAGCCCCCACCCTCCCCAGCCCAAATCCAGTAGAATACAACCCCCTCTACCCTCCACCCTCTGTCAGAAGCCCAGTCTTACCCTTCTCTCCCCAGCTCCCACAGCTGGATAAATAAATATGTACTTTTGGAAATAAATCCCACAGTGGGCGACCAGCACAGTCCACCCTCATCCACAGCTGGCCGTTGTCTTTCTTGAGTCATAGTGCTTGTTTCCATGTTAAAAATATGTCTTATATTCCCACAACCACCTGCTCTGGCATTACCCTACTCCCAACCTCCTCTCCTCCTCAACGACCAGTTTTCAATACAAGGAGGTGATCAGCGCAACCCATCCTCCTCCAATGCCGATTGCTTTCTTATGAAGGAAAGTGCGTGCACACTTTCTCGCTCTGTATATTAAAACCAGCTGATCACATGCATTTGCCTACGTTTCATTTATAGAATTTTGTGGGGTTCTGCCATGTAGAAAGCTCTCAAGGTGGAGGGGGAACTACAGGAAAAAAAGAACCTAAATCGTGGTAATTTCTCCTTCCTCATGGGGAAAATTTAAATATTTAAATATCTATCAGGGTCCATACAGACTCATCTCCCCCCAGAATACGTGCTCAGAAAAGCATGCAATTTGTTAGTTTTTACTTTCTTACATTTTTGTCACGCCATGATTTTGATTTGATCTGTTTATTTAAAATCTAGTAGGTCCATGAGACAAGACACATGTGGTATCAATCCATAAGAGTGGGCCCAGGGATGAACCTGGGAACTACAGGCCAGGAAGCCTTACAGCCATTATAGGAAAGCTAATGGAGACTATACTTAAGGAAAGGCTGTGAGTTTCCTGGAAGAGGATGGTTTACAGGATGACAGGCAACATGGGTTTGTATCTGTGAGATCACGTCAGACCAACCTTGCTGACCTTTTTGGCTGGGTGACAAGGTCACTGGATAGAGGCCATACAGTGGATGTCCTTTATCTGGACTTTAGTAAGGCGTTTGACTCCATGTCCCACGGAAGGCTGAACAGCAAGTTAAACAGCCTGGGAGCAGGGAGGAAGGTGGTCAGGTGGATCAAGAGCTGGTTGCAGGGCAGGCAGCAAAGGGTAGTAATTAGGGGAGAGCTCTTGGCACCCAGGGCAGTAACCAGTGGGGTCCCACAGGGGTCAGTGCTAGGACTGGTACTATTTAACATATTCATAGCAGACATAGCAAATGGGATAAGGAGCAAGATCAGCCTCTTTGCAGACAACACTCAGATCCGTGTGGAGGTGGATAGTGAGGAAGGGGTAAGGTACTGCAAGAGGATTTGGTGACACAAGTGCTGGTCAGTCACATGACAGCTGGGGTTCAATGTAAAACAAAATGCAGGGTCTTGCACTTGGGGCCAAAAAATCCAAAGAACAGCTACTGGTTGGGTGAGCATGCAATTGGCCACTTCAGAGGAGGAGAACGATCTTGGAGTGCTGGTGACAGGGGGCATGAAACACTCAGCACTGTGCAGGAAGGCAGCTGCAAAGGTGAACAGAATGCTGGGATGCATCACCAAGGGAATCACCTCTAAGAGGAAGGTAGTCATTTTGACCCTGTACAGGTCCCTGGTGCAGTACAGTGTGCAGTTTTGGTGCCCTTGTCTGAAAAGGGACATAAAACTATTGGAGGGGGTCCAGCATAGGGTGACAAAGATGATCCTTGGGATGGGGGACAAGACATACGAGGAAATATTGAGGGAGCTCATCATGTACACCCTGGAAGATAAAAGGGAGAGAGGGGATATGACTAAAACATTCAAGTACCTGAAGGGCATAAACAGAATTAATTCAAAGGGCTTCTTTATGTTAAAAGGGGGGAGGGACACCAGGGGACACAGCCTGAAACTGGAGGGAGGAAAGTTCAAGACAGAGAGAGATGAGGAGGCACTATTTCACAGAGAGGGTGGTGGCTGGTTGGAATGTGCTGCCAGAAATAGTAGCACTGCAGACAGTGGGTAACTTCAAGAGAGGGTGGGATAGGGCCAAAGGGAGGGTCAAAACTGTGGGGAGGGTGGGGGAAGAGAGGTCAGAAATGGGGGACACTAAGTTAGAAGGAGGAGCAAAGGGAGGGAGCAGCTGCAGTTTAACAAGATAGTGTGCTGCACACTCAAGCAAACTAGATCGACTGAATGGCCTATATCTGCTGGTAATTTTGTAAGGTCTGTTTTCATGGGCAAACAGAACATAAAAGCATAAGAAACATATGGATAAGTACAAGATTACATACTAGATACAGTAAATATAATACAATATACAGATATACTCCAGTCTTTAAAACATTCTCAGTTACTATCTGCTAAAAGCTTTTTATTTGTAGTGCATAGTTGAAACTGGTGACAACAGTGATAGTACTTGTGAACAGAGGAGATAGTGTATTAAAAAATCCGTGCCAGTCGGTAAAGCAAACCCTTTTTTGTCCAAGGGTGGTCCTCATTCTGGGTACATGAAAATAGGAAGAAGTTGCTGATCATGTCATAAGTAGGTTATTTTGTTTTTGGAAGCTGGACTGAAAAAGAATTGGAACAATGTCCAAGGAATTTTCTTAGCTAGGACCCCTAGGCTGAGAAAATATCTCGGGTCAAGAACTTCTGACTCCTGGACAAGCTCATACTCTATGAAAGGGCACCTCATACATTGTCCTCAGGACCACAGGCCTAA
The DNA here is from genome assembly GCA_016271365.2 of Neoceratodus forsteri. NCBI lineage: Eukaryota > Metazoa > Chordata > Ceratodontiformes > Ceratodontidae > Neoceratodus > Neoceratodus forsteri. Next base: position 202,865,816 of record JADMNL010000030.1, read on the forward strand.
ATATCTCTCCTTAGTCTGGTACATCCATGGATTCCTTGCCCATCACAGCTCCTCTAAAATGCTGATATCAGGGATACAGCAATGCTCAAGAAGCTACAAACTCCTTCTGAACCACATTACTCGCCTACTACTGCTACTAGTAATGCTATCGGGTAACATACACCCCAACCCTGGCCCTCCTCGCTCTCAGAACAGCCCACAACAAAAATCTGCAGGACTCACCCTTGTCACCTTAAACATCTGCAGTCTGTTGCCCAAACTGGGCAACCTTAAGGTATGGGTTACCAAACACAACCTCGATATCTCTCGATCATGGAAACGTGGCTGTTGCCCAAGGTACCAGACTCTGCCATTGTGCTGGCTGGATACATCCTTTTTAGGCAGGACCATACCTTGAAGAAAGGAGGGGGTTGCGTGGTCTACATAAAGGACACACTTATGGGGCATATCCTTCCCCTTCCCAACAGAAGCACCAATCTGGAAATCCTACCCATCAAAATCCTACTGGGCGCTCACAACAAGGCGCTTACGATCCTCAAAGTTTACATCCCTCTCAAAACAACAATTCTTGGTGCTAGTGACCTCATGGACTTTATTGCCACCCTACGCCTTAACTCTGCAATCATTCTTCTCGGGGATTTCAATATCAATTGGCCCTCTCCCACAGCTGCCACGGTGAGAGACGCTCTAGTGACTTACCACTTTTCCCAGATGGTGGCAACCCCAACAAGGGTCAGCTACAAAACTGGTACTAACACACTGCTGAACTGGATCCTCTCAAACTGACCAGCCTACATCACCAGCACCACTGTCCTCCCTGACTCACTGAGTGATCATTCACCTGTTACCTGCACCTAGCAAAGCAACTTCAGCAAGTCCCCGCCCAGAACCATAACCAGCCATGTAGTCCTCAAAGGGCACCTACCACAACTCAAAGTAGACCTTCAAGGCCTAGACTGGTCTGACCTACATGAAACAAACAACGTAGACATTGGTCTTGGATGCTTCATGACAAAATGTAATGCCATTTGTGATAAACATGCCCCCTGAAAACAAGAAAATCTAAAGCTCCCTGCAAGCGCTGAATAACACCAGAACTCCTGCTACAACTCAGTGCTCAGGACCAACTCTGGATAAAAGCACATACACATGGTACAGCTGCCAATATCCAACTATATAAAAAAGCCATGCTTCTGGTCAATGATATACCCACAGTGGATCCACTCCAAATAGCAAATGCCCTAAATACTGCCTTCATGAACCTAAGTGGAGTGCTCCCAGCAGACTACTTCAACCCTCCAGTCCAGAAACACCCAGTAGGTGATCAATCCCCTATGGGGAACCGTCTGCTATTTTACTTTAAAGAAGTCAGCACTGCTGAGGCTAAAAGTACCTTGAGAAGGTGCTAGGCAAATCGAGGCACAGTGAAGACACCCTGGACCTTAGTTCGTCATTATGGCACTTGCAGAAGTACTAAGCCCCCTGACCACCATCATCAATCTATCCCTCCACCACGCTTAGTTCCCCCAGCTCTGGAAGTTGGCTTCTGTAACACTAGTTCACAAAAGTGGAGACTGGGCACTACAGAACAACTACAAACCGATCTCCATGCTCCCTCCACTCTCCAAAGCACTTGAATGGATAGCGGCAGATCAGCTTGTGGAATGCCTGAACATGCACCAACTCCTATGCCCAGAACAACATGGGTTCCGAGCAGGATACAGCACTATCATAGCCTTGTTGTAATTCACTGGTTATATCCACCAAGTCCTGGATCAAGGGCAGCTAGTAGGGGCTACCTTCATCAACCTATCAAAAGCTTTTGATACAGTTCACCACGCACTCCTCCTTGAACAGCTAGTCGACACTGGTCTCTCTTCTGATACAATTTTGTGGTTTAACAGCTATCTCTGCAATCACTCACAGTGGGTCAAGATTGGGGACATTGTCTCAGATAGCAAATCTGCCCACTCAGGGGTCCCCCAGAGATCAATACTGCAGCCACTCCTCTTCAGCATCTTCTTAAATAAACTTCCAGACTCTTGCACCAGTCACATGCTATTGTATGCTGATGATGCCATCATTTTCACCTGCAACTCCAACCCTGAACTATCTCAAAACAACCTCCAACTAGGATTTACTGCTGCCGAAACATGGTTTAAGGATCATAGACTAATCCTTTTTTTTTTTTTGGTACACTATTGTTATCGCCACCAGCTCTGGAACTCTCTCGGGTATCCACACTCACCACCACCACCCTCCGCCCACCTGAAGCCACACCTCCAAGGAATCAGGGACAGACACTCCCCTGCCCACCCACCCTGGTGGGAGGTGACCACCAGGAAAGAGCCGACAGGGGGATTGGGAGAGTTGGAGAAGTAAGCCTGGCACTGGGCGTGTTGAGGTGGGGCACTGGAGGTGCCGTCACCTATCCAGAGGGCAAGGGTTTTCTTCTTTAGGTCCCCAGAGTGCGGACATGCAATGGTGTCCAGCTCATGCCAGGCATGCTCCGTTGCCTGGGTGAAAGACACCTGCTGCCACCCAATACCCTTCTTGCATCCCCGCGCTGACTGCAACTCCTTCTGCCACCTGATGTCACTAGTGCAGTGCTAAGAGGAGAGTTGCCCACCAGACAATCAATCCTACTCCTCTCCTACTGACCCCGATGACCCAAGCTCATTCCTGTACCCAGATCGCCGGCATGGGGCAAGGTGTGGTGTCCAGTGCCTCAACCCTCAGTGCCACTGGGCCGGTCCAGACTAATCCTTAACTACAAGAAAACTAAGATTATGATCTACTCCAGCACCCACAGCAAACACAAGACCTACCCACTATCCATCCGGAACAACAGTGGTGACGTGCTGGACCTCGTGCAGCACTTTAAGTACCTGGGTATCACCCTTGACTCCACCCTGTCCTATGCACAGCATATAGACAACACAGCCAAGGCCATCAGTTCCAGAATTGGGATACTCCACCACCACAAGCTCAGCCTTACATATGAAGCACTTAACATGGCCATCACCAGCTCAATTGTTACCCTCATTGACTATGGCCTGGCAGTTTATGGTTCTGCACCAGACTCAGTACTCCATCGCATCTCACTGGCCCATAATAAGGCCTGCTGACTCCTCACAGGTGCTGCAAGGTGTACACACATCTATGATCTCTATTCACGGGCAGGGTGGCTCCAGCTGAAGAGCAGAGTTAAGTACCATACCTGTCTACTAGCCAAAAAAATCACACTAAATCTGATGCCGCAAGGAGTCCAGAATCTGCTTACACGCCATGTAAGTGCCAGGCTGACCAGAAGCACCCACAGCCAAATTTTCAGTGAACCTAGATGCCACACCGCACAGAGTCAACATGCATTCTACTACCATGCACTACACTGGACCAACACCCTTCCTTCAGCCATCTCTGATACCAAAACAATTGGTGCTTTTAAGCATACGCTCAGGCAGCACCTTGCCACTGATGACAACTGCGACTGCATTGGCCATTCATGATGACCAAAACAACTTTCCTACATTTGGACCACTGCAAAGCAGTAGCTCTTAGTGTTCCACCTAATCCTAGGAGCACCTACCTTCACAGCACTTCATTATCCCACCCTCCCGTCTACCCCCTTCCCCTCCCCACTGGGCACCCATTCCCCTCTCCATCCCCGCCCTCATGCCCCCCATCTGCTGCTGTCCTAGCCCCTTTGTCTCCAACCTTCCTTAAGTCTGTTCTTAGCCCCTTACACAGGCATACACTTCACTATGCCACAGCTGTGTCTGTTCTCCACTCTGTTTCTCCCCTCACAAGTATGCTTAACTCTCCAATGCAGGCACCTTCTCACCAATGCCATAGCAGTGTTGAAATGTTATACCTTACGCTAAATGCTATCCCAATCTTGTAATTCACACCAATTTATTGTCTACCTAGCATGTAATGTATTGTTTTGTACCAGTGCAATTTTGTACTTGCTTGTAATGTAGTGCCTTGTAATGTAATGCTATGTGCCCGTTTCATTTTTTCTTGTAACTGACGTGGAACCTACAAATCAGCATCCACTCACAGGTGTTCTCCAAGATACCATTAAAAAAAAAAAAGTAGTAGCCAATCAAGGTTATTGAATAAATCACAATGATATGTATGAAGTGATAGCTGTGGGGCAAAATGCACAGCTTGATTGTAAAGGGTCCTCACCTTGGACAGCAAACCTTACCCTGCTGACAAATAAAACAAAATGCCATAATCGATAATTGGAAGCAAGAAATTCTGCACTAGCAACTTCCTGGTAGAGGGTAGCAATAGTGAATTAATCCTCTACAGGACACCCATTATTTGATGTACAGTTTTAATCAGCAATGATGTGGATAGTTCACAGGACATAGAAATGCAAGTGCGTAGCATGCATACTGTGCATTTGTGTTTCTGTAAGGGGAGGGAGCTGTCCAGGGTGAAGCCAAGATACTTAAACGTTGTTACTTTCTCAGTATCAGAGCCATGCAGTGTTCTCAAAGAGACCACTGCATTTAGAGGGGACCTCAGTTTAGGACCATGAAAAATCATGAGCTTAGTGTTTTTTCCCATTTAATACCAGTTTATTCTTTAATAACTCTTCCTGTATATTTACAAAGTCAGCTTGGATAGACTCGGACAACTCAGATAAGCAAGACCCACTAGTAAAAATCACTGCATCGTTAGCATACAGTAAAATGTTTGTGCTCTTATGTACTAAGGGAAGTGAATTTAAAAACAAACTAAATAAAAGGGGACCTAAAATTGACCATTGAGTAATACCCATAACAACTTGGGAGGAGGAAGAAAAGTGACCAGAAACTCCAGTTTTCTGGGACCTTCCTTGCAGGTTACGCCAGCGCCAGTTCAGCATGTCTTCAAATAAACCCTGTTCACAGAGGTCCACCAGTCATAACTGATGGTTTACAAGACCGAAGGCCTTGGTGAAGTCCATGAAGATGGGCACAGAAAAATCGCCCTCATCAAGGGCCTCCTTAACTGCTTGTGTGAATCCCATCAAGGCCATTGCCATTCTATATCTGGGCCGAAATCTGTGCTCAACTATGGTCAGAGTATCATATACAGTTAGGTACTCAAGAAGTTGGTTAAAAACAATATGCTCCAAAATCTTCACAAGAGAAGCCAGCAAACAGACTGGGCAAAAGTTCTGGACAGTTGCCTGATCCCTTGCTTTATAAACTGGGACAATGACTGCACTCTTCTAGGTAGTAGGGAATTGCCCTAAACATAGCAACAAATTAAATATTTTTGTTAGGGGAAAACAAATAATATCAACAAAGATCTTTATTAATCTAAAATCTACCTCATCCTCACCAACTAGTGATCGTGGGTGAGATTTCAATAAGTAGGACATAACATCATTAGACACCAAAAGCCCAAAATAAAACCTTGGGTTAGTGCACTTAGTGGGTGAGCATTCTTTTGTAAGGCCATCCATTGCCCCAGGAATGTCCTCAAGAACATATTTTGACAAATCTGAGAAAAAATTGTTGAACTCTTGAGCAATTGCTTGTGGTTCCATAATTAATCCAGAAGCTGAAGGTAGTATATGTGGGCCTGATTTATTCTTTTTTCCTAACATCTCATTTACAGTGTCCCAGGTTGCAGCTACACTCTTTCCATAAAATCGTTTTTGTTTTTGGATACAGAATTTTTGTCTAGAGAGTTTAATCTTGGCCTTACACTTGTTTCGACCTTGCTTGTAAGTCAAGCGTGTAAAGGGTTCCTGGGATCTTCTATAGTCCTTTTGTTTAGAATATCTGTCCCTCATTAGTTGTAACAGTTCGGGAGTGACCCATTGTTGTCCATTTCCTCTTATCCTCAGCTTTCTTGCAGGAATAAACCTATTGTAAACTTAATTAAAGCTAATGCAGAAAGCACCAAGTGCCTTTTAATTAATTATTAGACAAAAGTCCAATAAATGGATGTTAAGGCCTCTCTAAATTTTGGAATGTTCAGCTCTCTCAAGTTTCTTGAATGCATGAAAAAAGGGAGCATTGCTTACTTTTCTTGCAGACCAGTAACAAAACACTGGACAATGGTCACTGACACCATCGGGTAGTATCCACTATCAAAAGGGGTTTCTTGGTTTTCAGAAGTCAGTTGATGCATGAATTGAGCCCAGTAATCAATGACAAGGTAAAACTCACAGTTGGGTACATACACCTACTGATGACCCCAAGGCACACCCCCAATGCCTGTTGGTGTGTGCAGGGTGGGGGTGGGGTGTTAGGCTTGGAAACCCTAATGCCGCATCTCCCAACTTCTGTGGCTTTAACCCTAACTAGAGCAGTAACTATTTTTTTACTACACACACACACACACACACACATATATAATATCTAATATCTACAGTCATGCCCTCGTAGTTAGGGTTCAACGGTCACATCTATGTTAAACCCATAGTTTTGCACTTTAATAACTTTGCTGCCATTTGACCGATTTGCATGAAATTGTGCATGCACTGTTGGGGATCAAAGATCTCTTAATGTGGTAAGTTTTGTTTTGGTTGAATGTGCGGGTGTGGAGATGCGTAGTGTTCATAAATGTGAAAAATTACCATTTTTGTGTAAATTCTTTGTCACACCATTTCTCAGAAACTGTGTGGTTTTGTGGTCTGCAATTTGCAGGGTATACAGGTCTTGGGTTACAGATGTGCCTTTTGAAGGTTTGGTGAAAAAATATTAATCTGTTCAAAAGTTTTTAAAGTTAACATTTTCCCATTATTTCCTATGGGAAAAATTAGATGTGCCATGTGAAACAACTGTTTTGTTGCTGCGAAAGTGGTATTTATAGTAGAAAATGTGTGGAATGTAGTGTTGAGATTCTGACATCTTGTTTTCAGTTAGCGAGGCAAACAAATTTAAATATTTCAAAAAATACTGGCAGATGGTAAACACCAATAGTTGAGTTTACCTAATCAGGGCCCGAGGAATCTTATTCTGGGTCACTTTGCCCCCAGAAGGGCAGAAATATGTTTATTTTATCTGTGGAGGTTTTACTGCCACAAATTACAGCACTGTTTCCATGAAACAAGGGGGGTTATACTGCAAATTGCGGCAAAAGGACTCAGTGTTTCACAAAACATCATTCCTTTTGCTGTAGTTTGTGGCACAACCTTTTATGTCCTGGAGCGGGGTTGGTCTGAGACCTCCCTGATATTAGTATTCTTTTTTATACTTAACTGAATAACATCTGAAGCTTTTATACAAACATATAAGTATATATCAGTATAGTCAGATGGAAGCACTCACCACTCACTCAAAGAGCAATGTCCAAACTTGTGTTCAATGCAGAATTCTCAAAGTTTATTCAGCAGCCAGAGCATCAAAGCAATCAGCCTGGACAGTGGAGAGCACTGCTCAACCTCGTGCTTACATTTCACCCAATACAATGGGCTTCGTCAGAGCTGTTACACCTTAATGGCAGTACACTTATATACAACATTTAAACTGGTCAATTAACTCATTGACCAATGGCCCTTTCCTGTGGCCACACACATTTATAAGTGATTCATTAGGAATTAATTAGGTAACTCCAAGCCCGTAGTGGAGATGTACAAGATATAGTGCTACTACAGTATTATAATACAAAGCACAAATATATAAATGCAAATTCCTTTTAGTTTTCTGTGAAAATTATTTCATCAATGGAATAAAATCTTTTGAGAGTCATTTATCAGGGGGACGCATCTTGATGCCTCGCCAAGAGGATTTAATACACTTTTTTGAGATTTTAAATGTTACCTGGTGGCAACAGAACACAGAGAGGATTATAAGATATCATTCCTGATAATTTGAAGGTTACATAGGCATTATATTTAAATTTAAACATTGGGATCCTACAGAACCATGATATATCAAACAAAGTCATCTATGATGTCATAAGGTACATTTAACATTTAACATCATGAGCCTCCATTGGAGGTCAAAAGGTCATCCTTATTTTTTTTTCTTTTTTCAGGAAAGGGGCTAGTTCAAATTTCTCATTCAGTCCCTTAGCTTCTAAAGCACCAAGTCTATAGATCCATATCTGCTCACAACAGTCTAAAGCATTATCAAAGTCCCCCCCCCCCGATATCTGCTATCCCCCGATATCTCTATGGATGGTTTCTAGACCAAATGTTGTGACAGTGTGTTGAAAATCAGGATTTGCATGTACATGTGCTGCAATTACATGGGTTAAGTTTTTATTTTTAATTGCCAAAATGTGCTCATTAATCTGAAAACGAAGTTTTCTTTTGGTTCTGCCAACATAATATTTACCACAAGTACTGTACATTTTAGCAGTGGTCCTCCATCTGACTATACTGGTATCAATTTATTGGAGTGCACCACCATCCTCGTGTTCTACTTCTGCTATTTACCAGTTAACTACTCAGCAGAGCACAGGTTTCATGTTACAAAACTCACCAGAGGAGCAATATCACATCCACTTTCATCATGAGTAGCAACGATGCTAGTGTAACCAACGGAGCAACAGGAGGCGACGTGGAAACAGCGGGGAGCGGCCTTTATGATTCCTTATTTGCTGGATACTTGGGCAACAACCCATTACTCCTGGAGGACAACAGATTGAGAGCAGAACCTAGCACTTCTACGGACACTACAACTGAAGGTAGCCTCACCATTAGAGATGCTTTTTATATACTGGAAAAAATAGCCACAAAAGCCAGACGTTTACATTGGCTGAAGATTTCAATGCAGGCTTATTTGGCCATTAACAGGGTACCGAGGAGCTTGAGAATGCAAAAAAGACCTGCCTCTGGGGATGGGAGACTGAACTTTGTTAAAAAGTGGGAAACCATAATGTTAGACACAATGACTAAATTAATTGATCCTAGAGTGGAGGATTGTATTGAACAACAATCTGAAACAGTCACAGAGTTAAAGAGACAGGAATTTGTGGTCAGCTCATTTAAGGAATATGCTGACTTTTCTAACTGCCAGAAAAAGTTCACAGACTATATGACATTTTACGATGCTGAACTTCAGGCCCAAAAACAGAAAACATTTTTGCGAGATAAAAACGATTATCTCCATAATAAAATCTTTAATTGGAAAAAGATCAGACAGACAGCCACACGAGGAGAATCATGTGGCATTACTATAGCAACACCAGCAATTGCAGCCAACGTGATTGATACTCCCCGCTCCATTTTGAGATCCACCACACCAGAATGTACGGATTATAGCACTGGCGACAGTACTTTGGACTTTGAAAGTGAACCAGATGTTGGTCCTTTTTTAGGAAGTATTCCTCCTGGGCGAGGATCACCCAGGAGGAGCAACAGAAGAACGTGGTTTCGCTTTCCTGCAGAGTCCAATGACAGAGGAAGACATGGCATGGCAAGGAGAAGAGGCAGAGGAAGGGGAAAACAGATACTGAATGTAATTAACCTATCCCATAGAACTCTTACAGAAATAGAAAACAAGGATTTAGCCAAAGGTTTCTCACTTGTGCCCACTTTCTCAGTTAAAGAGTTTGATGCATATTTAAGAATTCAGATCTTTGCTAGAAATGTTAATTTGAAAGTATTTTTTGCAAAACAAAGGTAAGACACAGATAACATGCATAGTGATGGGGAACATTTAGCAAATGAGTTTACTGATAGCTGTTCATCAGAACTAAGGGATAGTATACCAATGTTTAAAACTTCATCTACCTTTTGTCACCCACTCCACCATACCGTAGAAACCTTTGTACAATGCTGTTTACGTGATCTGAGTGCTTCGTATAACAATGGTAATCCTAGAATGTCATACTGCAATTTCACTGTACAAGAGAGAGAAGCATTACAGAACATAGTACAGGATCATACAACCACCATAAAGCCTGCAGGTAAGTGAGGGGTATTGTAGTACAGGATACTGAACAGTATGTGCAAGAGGCATACAAACAGTTGTCTAACACAGAATTCTACAGAAAACTAAGTTACAATCCACTTAATATCATCAAACAGGAGATTGAGAACTATCTGTTAGAACTTTTTGAAAATGGTTAAATTACAACAGATGAACTGTGTCTTTTGACAGAACAGGCACCTAAGATTCCAGCCTTTTACACCCTTCCAAAGGTGCACAAGGACCCATCCTTACCCCCTGGCCGCCCCATAGTGTCTGGGATTGGATGGGTTATGGAACCCATCTCGAAGTACGTGGACAGTTTTATTAACCCGTTGGTGGTAAAAACTAGAAGTGACATAAAGGACACTAGTTATGTTCTTACCATCCTGGACAACATGCAAACTGAAAAAGACTGGCTACTTGTCGCACTTGACATGGACTCATTGTACATGAATATCCTCAAGAAAGAGGGCATGTCCTCCATAGAATAAGCCTTATTAAAGTATACTAATGTAGGACAGACCCAAATCAACATGCTTACCACACTAACAAACATAGTCCTCAGCAATAACATGTTTTTATTTGAGGGCAGCCTGCACAAACAAATCAAGGGCACCACCATGGGGGCAACATTAGCCCCAGCCTTGCTAATTTGTACCTCAGAGAGTGGGAGGACAGGGTGATCTGTGACAGGGAAGTGAGTATATATGCAGAAAAAATAGATATTTACCAGCGATATATATTGACAACATTTTCCTAGTGTGGAAAGGTACCACACAGGAACGTAAGGATTTTGTGAGCTTATGTCATAAGCCGATGTCATGTTATGTCATAGAAAAAAAAGAGACACCTAACTTAATCCCAAAAATGGCACTATAGAAAGAATCACAGGGGCCATAGACTGCAATACTGTGGGGGCGATTTATTTGCTAAAATGTACTTGTGGTAAACATTACAAAGGTAGAACCAAATGCAAACTTCGTTTTCAGATTAATGAGAAAATTTTGGCAATTAAAAATAAAAACCCTAACCTCTGCTATTGCAGCACATGTACATGCAAATCCTAATTTGCAACACACTGTCACAGCATTTGGTCTGGAAACTATCCCTAGAGATATCGGGGGAGACTTTGATAATGCTTTAGACTGTCGTGAGCAGAAATGATGCCGTATAAGTCAAAATGACGTGAGAATCTAAATTTCTCCCTATAACAATAAAAGCTGGACTCAAGAAGCTGTAAGCATAACATCATTAATCAGACCTAAACTGTGATCCTGGATGGAGTATTAGTGAGCATCATAGTGCTCCTCTGTTCCAGACCTCAGGCTGGCAGATTTTATTACTCTGTTATACAGAGGAGAACACTAACAAATTAAATAACGTCTTTAAAGGCTGGATGGATAGATAGATAGATAGATAGATAGATAGATAGATAGATAGATAGATAGATAGATAGATAGAAGGCAGTATAGTGCAGTGGTCTAAGGCTCTGAGCTGCAAATCTGGTAACATCCAGCAGACCAGACCCTGGTTTGAGTCCCACAGCTTCCACTTGCATACTGTGTGACCCTGAGCACTTCACTTAATCTCCTTGTGCTCTCAGGTCACTCCTGTAAAAAAGCTTTCAGTTTAGTGTGCTATACCTGGTTAAACAACCAAATTAAAAAAAAAGATAGGGGATACAGTACATGATGGGCGACTGTGGAATATGGAAAATATTTCCACGAGTGCAGGATGAACTATTATAATATCACGAGTGGCAAAACCACCAGTTCACCCTGCACGAGTGGTAGTATTTTCCATACTTCATTTGTCGCACATCAAGTGTGCGATTTATACAATAGGGCCCCGTTTTTGTATGCAGTTTAGTTTATAATTGCACTTGTGGTGTTTCAGGTGTTATTTGTTTTCTGACTAGAGCTCAGAGTGTTATTTGGTTCTATCAAGTTTATGTGAAGTGTGTTAGTTAGGTTGTGAATGGGAGTTTGTAAGTTCCTATTGGCTGTTTTCTTCGTGCGTGCTGTACTGTGGGCGTAATTATCTTCAGGTACAACGTAGACCATCTGCTTTTGAAAACTGAGTGTTTGGCACTTATTTTTATTGTTTTGCTTTTATTTTTGGGTGGTATTAGTTTTATGTAGTTGTTCTGTGTAAGAGAGTGGTTTTTGCATCGTGTTGTTTATTTGTTGTTTTGTAGTTCGATTATATCTTCAGTTCCTGAGAGGCAGTGTTTCTTGATTTCAGCATGGCAGAGGATCAGTAACCAGAACAGTATACTTTGGGTAAGAGTTTCACTTGCTGGGTCATGTGTATTTTCCTGTTTGTGACACCTTTATGTGGATACAGTTTGGACTTCTAATGACCGGAGCTTTTGTGTGTCAGAGTTCTAGTGATACGTGAGCTCTGTTGTGTTTCAACAGACGATGCTGTGCAGGCAGAAATTAGTTTAAAAGTATTGTTTTTATGCGGTGTTCATGTGGGCACACTGTTTATTGGGTGATGTAATATTTCCTGCCACTTGTAGGTGGTGTTGTGTCATGTACTGAGGGGTTACTTTTTTTTTTGAGCAGTAGTCCAGTCACGGAGGTGGTTGTGGTGATGTAACCACTGTGGAAATACTCACTGACGTAGTCATTGTTGAGTATCAGCAGCTGACGTAGACACTGTGGAATATCTTAACAGATATTCCACAGTGTCTACGTCAACTCCTTGATATTCAATAGTGGTGAAAATAACAACATTTATTCAGAGTGTTATTTCTTCACCCCTATTGTATAAATATATACATACACTGTGTGTATGTATATGTATATATATATATATATATAGAGAGAGAGAGAGAGAGAGAGAGAGCACTTAATGTGTATACTATCATTATATTATAACCTTTATTTGGATTTTCAATACATTTTGAATTAAAAAAAACAGGTGGCATCTCTCTGCTGACTGGACTCATGTACAGCAAATTATGCTGATTGAGAGATGCAGAGTGTCAGTTGCTCAGTAGGTAGCACACTCACCTCTGAGACCGAGAAATCAGAGGGCTGTGGGTTCAGTTCCCACATCTGGCACTCGGGTTAATATCCCAATACTGACACTGTAATGCAGCATGAGGGGGGTGCTGCACTTCTGAGGTGTCATCTTTTGGATGAGACATTAAACCGAGGTCCCATCTGCCTGGATTGGTGGTAGTTCAGGTGGATGTTAAAGATCCCATGGCACTTATAGAAAAGAGTAGGGGAATTTTTTATTACAATAACATAAAAAAATAAAAAAATAAAGACCATAAGTGTTACATCACACTAATCGACAAGATAATTCATAAATAACAGAAACATATAGAGTGTTCACAGCAGACTATACACAACCAATTTGAGAGATGTAAAGAAAGCAAAAAAGCAAAAAACATGTTAAATGCACATAAGAAGGTAGGACCACAATATTCACTTAATACCTAATTAACTACCACACACCACTTCATGTATACTGAATGAAAATATTAAAACCCTTCCACCACTGAAACACTTTTAATGCAGAGTGAAATGCCACATCTGAACTATAAAGTTTAATCATGGCCTGAGAGACCATAACCTGAACAGTGTCATATGGCATCATCCTTTGATAGAGAACCCATTGACACCTGCTTTGCCACAAATAATACTTCAGGCAACATAAAAACACAGTCAGTGTATCAGAATGATATTGAACACCTAAGTGATCATATTGTCCAAGTATTAAAACATCATACGTCATAATGGACAGCCACTGCATGTTACAAGAATGTGGACAGCCACTGCATGTTCCAAGAATGTGTTAGGTGAGCCCATAGAGGTTTAACAAATAAACAAGTAAATAAATAATGTTCCCTAGTTTCCTCTAAATTAATGCAATCCATACAAAGACAATTTCGTTCATTCAAAGCCTTATGTTTAGCATTACCTCGAACATTTATTCTCCTATAAACCGAAAGCCATAGGTGTTCCCACATAAAGGGGGGAATCCTAGGGTTAAGAAGTTGGGCTAACATCAGATGGTTATTCTGAAGAGAACAGTTCTTAAAGTGGGGTCGGTAGGAGAAACTAAAGCCATGACAGCTCTATGACATTTTCAACCAGAATTCTGAATAATAAGTTGTTTGGAGATCCCCCATTTATATAATTTAGCAACCACTGGATGAAAAAAGTCAGGCACATGAAGGTGAACTTATAAACGGGGAGGGGTAACTCCCCAAGCCATCTAATATCATGATAAAATATTACGGGTCCAGTGATTGTGGGGGTCTTGGGATGAGACTAACCTACTTTTTACAGTCTGGGAGATAAATAACGTCTGGAAAAATACAACAGGATCAAGCATCCCAAGACTTCCTTTTTCTCTGGATAGGTAGGCAAAACACCTTTTAATGGGGTAAAGCCTGTTACCCCAGAGCATCTGGAAAAAAAGACTATATAATTTTACCTCCAGGTGTCCAGGAGGGGGATAGATCATAGCTACATAAAGTAAAACAGGAACTAAAAATTATTTAATTATTGTAACACATTTTAATTTAGACATTTTCCAATGTTTCCAACGACCCACTTTGGATTCAACTTTCTGCAACCCCACCTCCCAGTTAAGTAGTGGCAAATTTTGGGGGCCAAAAATGATCCCCAAAATCTTTAGAGGGTCAGCGGAGAAGGGAATACCCTCCACACACCTGGGTGGAGGAGAACCAGCACCCAAAAACAAACCCCTACTTTTAGCAACATTTAATTTAGAATTAGAAAGTAAACAATACTCTAAGAATTCCTGTAATATAAATGATAAATGGGTAGTATCTGAAAAAAACAGCAGATATCATCTGCATAAGCCTGTGCCCATAATTTCCTCCCTGTACCTGGCTCTGTAATTCCTAACCCCAAGGGGGAAGGGCCAATTTCCTTAGACGGGGATCCAAGTTAAAAATTTATAGAAGAGGACTGAGAGGGCACCCTTATCGTACTCCGGTGGGGACAGAAAACCCCTCAGTTATTTGACCCTGAATAGCTAGGAGCAAAACAGTAGAGGAATCTAATAATTGAATTTGGAAAATTAAAAATTCCGGAATCCTATAAGCTCTAAGAGCCACAAACAAAAAGGGTAGGTACACGCAATCAAACACTTTATCCTGATCAAAAGAGACCAGGCAGGCTGACCTGCCAATAAGTGATAAAAATTCAATCAGGTCCCTTACAACCATAAGGGCCTGTTGAATTTTCCGAGTGGATAACCCACAAAACTGATAGGGAGATATAGCCAATGAGGCATAAAGCTTTAATCAATTGTTAAGAATTTTGCTAGGATCTTATAATCAGAGTTTAAAATAGTGATGGGTCTCCAATTTTGGAGAAAAGATTTATTCCCGGATTTAAATAAAAATATCAATAAACCTGTCAAAAAGGCATCCGAATCGTAAAAAAATAATCAAAACCAAAGCTAAACATAAAGAGATTTCTAGGGCAAAGGTTTTATAAAATTCAAATGGCAACCCATCCGTTCCAGGAGAGACAGCATTTTTCTGTGTTCCAATCATCTGTTCGATTTCTACCGAACCGATGTTGTCCTGATTAGCAGGAATCTCAGCGGAAATTAAACGGATATCGGCAGGATCTAAATATAATTGGATGGATTCATCCGAAGGTGGGGTTAAAAAACAATGAGAATGAATAAAGGACTCTATGGTATCTTGAATACCCTCAGTACAGTGAACAACCTGCCCATTTTGGGTCTCCAGGGAATCCATGAAAACAGTATGTTTTAAGTTTTTACAGGCCACAAAATGTTCCTCAGTAGGGGATTTTGGGGTTCCTGACTGTAGCATGGCCTGTACAGAATGTGCCCTATCATATTGGTAACGCAACATTTCTTTTTTTAAATTATAAATTTGGGGGGATTAATCAAATTTAGTAGTATTAGCCAGTGTAAATAATTTAAACAACTGCTGTAGTAAGGACAGATATTTCAGAAATTTAGTGTTCACAGAGTTTTTACCAAACTTCTGAAACCAGGATCTGAAATCGGCCTTAGTGTCCATCCACTATTCCCTGAAATCAGAATAGAGTAAACTAACAGAAACCTGAGCAGCAATCAACCCCGGATCCCTGACAGCACCAGAGCGTCACTCAACACAGAAGTGTTAAGCCTCCAGCGATTAGGTCGGGCAGACTTCCCCGGGTGCCAAACTAATTCAATAAACAAGATTAAATCGTCCGAAAACTCAATGGGTTGAATATGAAAGGAGAAATGTGGCAAATTTTGAGACACAAACATATGGTCAATGGTGGTATAATATTTATGCCTCATATAAGTGACGCTAGGCCCAGATTTACGGAAAGTACTACAATCAACCAAATCTGCAGAGTTTATAACCTGAAAAAGGGCATTAGCATCACAATACACTTTTTTAGAAGAAGGACCCCACCTTTCCCATAAGGGCAATTAAAATCTCCACCAAAAATAATTATGGATGAAGTAACCAAAAATGGTTGGATAGATTGGAGGAGAGAAACCCTCTCCGCCTTCAATTGAGGCCCATAAATATTAATAAAATGAAAATGTATATCATGCCATACACCATCCTAAATCAAGAACCTTCCAGGACTTAAATCAGTTTGGTTAATGAAAAATGATATCCCTTAAATAAAATCCCAACCCCATCAGCAGAATCCATCCCAAAGGACCAGTATGAAGGGCCCCACACCCACTCCCCTTGGAAAGTTCTAAGCTGGTCCTCCGATAACATCTACGTTTCCTGCACATAACAAATATCAAAATCTGAAACATGAAATAAATCAAAGACTGCCTGACATTTTAAGGGATTTAATGAATTGTGAATGTTTACTGATCCCACCTTCAATGGGATAGCAACCTAAGCTATATTTTTCCATTTTTTTTTCTTTTTCCCCCTGTAACCAACCAATTCAGGAGTGGAAGGAGTATGGAGGGCAGCAGGAGGCAGATCAACTGGCTCCACCTGGTCCATATCCGAGGTACCATCTTCTGAGGCCAGACCCTCAAAGGGATTGATAGAGTCTATGGAGCCCTGAGGAGATACTAGTCTGGTTTTCGAGATCTTTGCAGACCATCTAGGAAGAGGTGCAAGGCCCTCGGCAGAAGGCCCCGAAGGGTCGGGATTCCTGTAACAGACTGGAACCAGAGACCCGGCACCAGTAGGCCCTGACCCAGGGGGAGAAGGGGAAGAAGGAGCAATTACAACTAAGGGGAAATCGGGGGGGGGGCACTGGAGCCTGAAGATGGGACCCAGAAGGAAATGGAGGAGGAGAGGGGTGATCCCGACCTGGACAGGGCACCAGATCCTGTGCATGCCGAATTAACAGGTCCAGACTCATACACGAGACCTTATTCTTGGCTGCCCAGGGGCATTCACCAAAGACATGGCCAGTCTCATCACATAAATCGCATTTGGTGTGGGAGGCACATTGCAATATGCCCTATGTCACCACAGTTGTCACAACGTGGGTTATCACAGGAACTGGAGATGTGGGTCCTGGAACCACATTTGTAGCAAGCCTGGGGCTGTCCAACATAGAAGCACATGCCCCGGTTCCTGCCTAACATAAAGAAGTTGGGAACATGAGAGATCCCAGAATCAGAGTGCCACAGTTTAACCTTATATTTCCAACTGCCTGTCCTAAATAGTTCAGAGTCCAGAATTGCCTCAGGGTCACATAAAACATCACATTTCTGGGAGAGCCAATAGGTAATATCATTAACGTGGACCCCTTCATTCCGAAACATAACTGTCACAAATTTAATGAAGGGTTTGGTCAGAGGAATAACCAAAAAGGGAGTCCACGTGGGTGAAAATGTTACCTGATTGTACTTCTCCCGAAAGAGGTCCAGGGGATAATGGGTGCAAAAGCTGATGTCGTAGTTATCCTCCCCGCTGATGTTGATGAAGGCAAAGACCTACCGAGGGGAGAAATGAAGGGAGTCCTTCAACAAACTTTTTCCTACATAATGTCTATCTGGCCGGTGCTCAAGACCCCCTTTGTAGCAAATCCACACTGCATTCCCTCGGGGTGCAGCCTCTTTTTCAATTTTAGCAAATAAGTCAGACAAAAGAGGTATCTGAGTTTGGGGGGCTCCTGGGGGGCATCATCCAGAACAGCAGCACTGCCCTCATGAACCTCCAGGTTAGTAGGTGCCTTTATAGTAAAAACTACTCCAGGCTGACACCCCTGGACAGGGGCCGGTGGGCAAGAACCCTCCCCAGACCTGAAGCCTTTGCATCCAAAGGCAGTTCCAACATAATCTGAGAGTCAGGGGGTGAATTAGAGATGCTTCTAGGACACCAAGCTGGAGAAGTCGGAGAAAAATTTAGTTTGGGATCCTATCCAGGGTCAGGAAGCCAAATACCCTTAGGAGAAAGCTTCCAATCTGCCTCACTGAGAGTCTTTTGAGGGAACCAAGGTTCTGTCGAGGGAAGTATCCCTCCTTTTAAAGCAAAGGCAGTCTGTAGCAGAGCTGCAGTTGTTTTCCCAGCTAAAACTTCGGGAGTACCAGCAGTAGATAAAGTTTTCACAGAATCAGGGACAGGGGTCAAAGATATGTGTCTTTTAGCAAGAGTCACAGCAGTCCTGCGCCCCCTCATATCTTCTTTTGCACTAGCAGCCAAACCACCCTCTTTAGAATGAAAAGAAAAAACTGTCGCACCCTCCTGTACATTTGGAGTATGCCGGTAGCTCACTGCAACTGGGTTGATAAACAGAAGCGCCACAGTCGAGCCTTCGACCGACAAGGGTTTCAGCACAAACTCAGAATCCCTGGATAGAGGCTCCCCTATGGTAGAAGACACAAAGAAAGGACCGCTCTCAGCTTGTACAGACCGGTGCTGAGGGAGCTTCTCCTCGGGACCGGTTTCCAAGATTACAGGAGGCAAATCAACATTCGGCTGTAGGCACCGCCAAGAGAAGCGGACAAAATGCCAGCCGACTCAGTGTCAAAATCAGGAGTTACAGAGGGAGAAAAATTCTCGGAGAGTGACTCACCCGGCCCTGCCTGGGTCAGAGCCTTTGATGCTGCTGCATCATGAACGCTGTCATCTGGCCCTGTGCAAAGGAGTGACAGTAGTCATTCCTGCTTGCAGTTTTGCAATCTGATCCCTCAGCTCTCGTTCTAGCTCCAGATGCCGAGTTCTCTCTATCGCCAATTGTTGAAGCAAGGGAATCTCTGCTGCTGCTGAAATCGGGAAATACTCCTCTCCTCCAGGTAAAGGCATAACGCCAGTGTGGCTTAAATCCTCTGTTGGTAGAAAAACTTCTGGAGTTTCAACTCCAGTACTATGTACTTCAAAATCATGTGCTACATCGCGCTGAGCCTCTAAGGTAACACAGGCAGGAGAGGAGGCTTGCTCCCCCACACTAGAGACGTCCATCTCCTCCAAAGGTGCATTGGAAGTGGCCATCTTCTCAGGCCAAAGGTTCCCCCTACAGGACAGTAGGGGCATTTTTTATTTAAAACTTAAAACAAAATATACAATATTGTATTACATTACACAAATCATAATGAAAGAAATCAAAAACAGAAACAAGTATTACTGCATACATGAACTGCAAACATAAATAATCTGTATTTGTACATAACCCCCATCCCATCCCCACTAAAAGAGTATGGGAAGTTTTTATAAAAATAATAAAACAATACACATACAGAAGAATGTAACATCACACAAAAACAGCATGCAAAAGTAAAAGCAAACATAAAGAAGTATTACATCATACATGCAATACGATAGGTCAGGTAGAAAGGGTGAAAGTTGGTAAATAATTGTAGAACACCTTCCCCCTACTAAAAGAGTAGGGAAATGAAATTAACAAAAAAGAAAAAAATAAACAAGGAACAAAAACAGGAAACACGCCGGAAACCTGAGACAAACGAAAACTAAAATATCAAAAGAAATGGCGAGTATCGGAAACACAAGCAAAAAAAAAAAGAAAAACAGGCAGTACTACAATCATGAACGACATTATGTTAAAGTATCCAGAGACAACCAGTCCAAAACCTCTGGCATACAGCAGCAGAAAGTCGAAGCTTTTCACGCTCATAAACTTCCTAATACCATGAAGTACTGTATCTGAGTAATGATTTGCACAGAAGTATATGATATTTGTTGTAAAAGAAAGGCACGCCTAGCCTGCCACAGGTAGAACCGGCAGAGTGCAAATATCAATCATAATGTGCTTGGGTGATAAGATCGCAAAGAAGAATGATAATTACCAAATATCAAAATTTTGTATGTTAATATTGGGAGGGCCTTATCCTTCCACTTATGAAGAAAAGCAGTCCACACTTGAAAACTAAAAGGACAATCAATAAAAAAATGTTGCATAGTCTCAGGGATATTGGGACAGGTATCTCGAGGACAAAACCTCTCTTCCAGTGCTTTATGCTTATGGTTGTTGCGGACACCCAGCCTACCATGGCAAGAGAGCCAAGTAACATCCCAAACTTGTAGGGGTATCCTAGGGTCAGCAACTGGGAAAAAACAATAGCAGAATCAAGCACATTGCCATAAATGTCAGCCAAGGTAGGCAGATCAGAAAAGTGTGAAAGTAAAATGGAGTGATATAACTGTTTTTGAGAGCTAGACTAAACAGAAGGAATTTGCAGATTCCATTGCCTGGCTTTCAAAAACAGGGATAAGGAAACAGGGTGGATTATATCTTCTAAAATTCCGGGGAATTTCTAAGGGGGGGGGGCTACCACACCTGACACAAGGAGCTAGTAAACCACCGAGTCAGAGAATGCCAAACGTCAGCTTGGGGATGGATAAGAAAGGGCAAATTGGACTTAAAAAAGAGACAATGAAAAAAACCCACAGGGTTAAGCATCCTAAGTCCCCCATGGCAGGAATCCTGGTAAGTGAAGGACCGCTTAACAGGGTTCAGGCGACTGCCCCAGAACCCCTGAAAAAAAAAATTATAAACTCGTGCCTCTAAAGAGAAGGGTATCGGAAAAATTGCAGCCAGGTGCAGAAATAAAGGAAGGACTAGGGTCATTAAAAGAAGGACCCTCTTTATTTTAGCTATGAGTTTCTCTTTCCAAGAGGCGACAGTGTAAGAAGCCTTATCTAGGGATATCCCCTAGTCATAGGAAGCATCATCAGAGGTGCCAAAAGTAAGTCTCAAAATTATAATAGGAGAATTAGCAAGGGGGATGAGAGTCAATCGGGGAGCAGCAACAGGAGCATCTGTCAAGGGGAGAAAAACAGCAGTACTCTTCCCACAATTCAGACTAGAACCAGAGACAGATTCAAAACTCCATAAAAGGAGGAGGAGGACATCTTCATTGAAAGAAGAAGTAGTGTGAATACACAGATCATCAGCATATGCAGATACTGAAGGTAAAAATTACCCAGAAGGTGACAAAATCTTAGGGATGGATGGACTAGCCAATATTTTCCGAAGTAAGGGATCAATTTTAAAGGCATAAAGCAGGGGACTCAATGGGCACCCCTGATGGACACCCTTTAAACTTAAAAAGGAAGCACAAGGGGACCCATTGATATGTGGCTGGACGCAAGCAGTGGCATACAGTAATTTAATCCAGGCCAAAAACTGAGCTGGAATACCATACTGAGATAAAGCCAGAAAAAGGTAAGAATGATCCACGTGGTCAAACGCCTTCTCCTGATCTAAGGAAATTAAGAGAGAAGGGGAAGCAGTGGTACTAGAGTACACTATATCTTTGAGAAGCGATAGATTAGAGGTGATGGATCTATGAGGGACAGCACAGGTTTGAACATCCGAGATAAGGAGTTCAGCTAAAGGGGTGAGTCATTTAAGGATAACAGAAGCAAACAATTTATAATCAAGATTAAGATGAGTTAAAGGCCTCCAATTCTTTTTATCTGATCTGTCACCTTTTTAAAAAGGAGAATCATAATCGCATCACAAAAATGACGAGGGACAGAATTCGTAGTAAGTATGGTATTAAAAACTGATGTCAAAACAGGAGAAAACAAATCCAAAAAATGCTGATACAACTCAGCCAGGAGTCCATCCATACCAGGAGAAGTATTCTTTTTCTGCTTCCGAATGGCAGACTGAACCTCCTCTAAAGTAATGGGTGTGACAAGGGCATCAAGTTGTTCCTGAGATACATAAGGAAAAGAAATGTCGGAAAAAAAATCAGTAGGAGAAACAACATGGGAGTGGGACCCGAAAGTCATCTCCAAATGGGAACCCACAATTTTCTTAATGGCAAGTAGATTATCATGCAGCGTATGAGTCAAGGGGTCAGTAAGGTGTTCTGTATGGGAGGCTGCTATCCTAGTAGCACAACTTTAATAAATATCAAAAGACACTTTAGTGCCTTTCGTACTGGACCGAGCCTCGAAGGTAAGAGGCAGTGCCCTATTATATTGAAAATGTGACATATCAGACTTTAAAACCTTTATGTCATGAGAAAGATTTATACCAGACTCATAAGCCCTAGAAACAGTGTCATAGAGTTTCTGTCGCAAGTGGAGATAATTAAGATAGGCGTTCAAGGTTTTAAATTTCACCCTTTGTAAAAAAAAAAGGATTTCAAATCACGTTTGGTGTCCTCCCACATAGACAGGGGAGAGTGGTTGGCATCCCGGATGGAAATTCGAGCCTTCAGGAGTTCCTGACAAGAGGCAGAAATATGTGTGTCCAGCAGTAAAGAGGTGTTCAACTTCCATCTGGAACAAGTACGAGGAGAAAAGGAACCATCAGAGGGAAAGCAATGAAACAAAAGCGCTAACTGGTCTGAGGTTTCACAGGACAAGACCTCTGCACTACGAACCTTAACATTCTGGGAGGTGAACAGGAAATCAATGTGAGTAGCAAGGGTCCCCTTATAAATGGTCATTGTGCCCAAGGCATGCACTTCACAATATCCATCCTTAAGAGAAGTGCCTCTAATGAGTGCTCCCAAGGCAGCCATATCACCAAAGATCTGAGTGGAACCACCCTTGTCTGACAAAGAAAGTCCACAATTAAAATCCCCATCCATATACAGTTGTTTTCTGGCATATAAATACGTCTGCAAGAGTCAAAACAAATCAGTGCGAGCCGCAATACTCTGTGGTGAATTGCATACACATTAATAAGTCTGAGATGAGTATGGTGATGCGTGCAATCAAAGAGCAAAGCTCTACCCAGGAAGATGGCAACAAGTCTGGTGACCTGAAAATCAAAGCCTTTGAATAAAATCCCCGGGCCATCACACCTACCTTCTCCCATAGACCAAAATGAAGAGTCTGTAGTCCATCTACGTCTCACTTGACTGAAATCATGCTTACTTTCCTAATGCGTGTCCTGAAGAAAGTAAATATCTTGACCAAAATCCATTAAAAACTGCAAAGTGGTGAGCTGTTTTTTATGGGATTTCAGACTACACCCATTAAGCGTCAAACAGCAGAAAGAAGACCCTAGAGGCATGCAAAAGAAAGGTGAAAGGACGTAGGCAAGGCAGACCCTTTCAGGTCACTCCAGGGGGCTTCTTGGAAGGGGAAGGATCGGGCTGGGAGTCTGAGGAGTAATCCATTTTGGAAGAGGTCTGAGAGGAGTCAGAATCAGCCTCTTCTCCCCCCGTGTCTCCCCACTGTTTTCTCTTATGCAGAGCATTGTATCTATTTCTAGTCAAAATAGGAGGTTGTGTAACAGGACCAGGGTCTTTCCGTTTCCCCCTCCCTCATTTTGTGGCAGCAACAACCTGAAAGGGCTTGTCCTCCATGAGTCTGAATTGGAGGAGGGGGGGGGGGTGCATAGGGTTCAAGGCAGAGGCCTGGGAAGGACCTGGCAGGATACTGGACAAATCTGGGGCTACAACAATGGACTCCACGGGCTCAGAAGGAAGGGGTGCAACCAGTCCTGTGCCAAGTGGGCTGGGGGTCTGAAGAAGCAAGTCAACTCCAGTGCGGATCAAAGCTTGAGTCTGAGAATCAACAATCAAAGCCATTTGGTCCTGGGGTGGGTGATCTAACCTGTTGTGATCAGCCCAGGGGCACTGATGGTAGAAATGCCCCATCTCATCACATAGGTTACAATGCAAGGGGTCGGGGCAACCCAAACTGACATGCCCGTAAGCCAAACACCAGCTGCATCGAGGCTTGTCGCAAGTATTACAAAGGTGGGTCCTAGAGCCACACTTATGATAGGGATGAGGTTGGCCCGGATAAAAACACAGGCCACGGTCCCTACCTATATAAAAACTACCAGGTAAATGCACAATACCCTTATCAGTTTGTCTCAATTTCGCCTTAACCTTCCATCCCCCTGTCCAGACGAGGTCCTCATCCAAAATAGGTAGAGGAGCCTCGATCAGTTCGCAGCGCTTCTTCAGCCAATATTGTACGTCTGCTATGCTTACCCCTTCACTTCGAAAAAGTAAAGTTAAAATTTTAACTGTCAGTTTAGTGAGAGGGATAAGCATAAAAGAGGACCATAAAGGCTGTGACTTAACTCATACTTCATCCAGAATTTTTCCAAGACATAAACATTTTTTTTTATCATCTTATTTTACTTGCCTGCTGTGGTGACTACCGGGGGGGGCATCCAGCCGCTGGGCCTACCCGCCGGGAGAGCACCAGGCTCACTCACATGATGAGGGATCCAGCACGGCCATCGCCGGTTCACGGGAGGGTCTCCCCATACCCTATCCAGCCGGACTGGCCCTGAACCCCCCCAGTGCGATTCCACGCGAGTCCTCCCAGTGGAGTAGGGCGCGGCTATCAAGCTGCATGGTCATGCCCAGCCATTTTCCACTTTTTTTTTTCCCATTGGGACTGCGGATGTGCAGTGGCGTCTTGCGCTTTTATCGCACTGGCGTCATAGCCCCAGTCACCCGTGGGTATGCGGTACCTCCGGGCATCCCCGAAGTCGCCGCGGCATGGTGTGGTTCCCCAGCCCACCCCAGGACTTGGAGAGGTGTCTCTCGATGCTCAATCTAAGTCTTCTCCTGCCGACCCCCGACGACCCAAGCACATTCCCGAACCCGGGTTGCTGGCGCTGGCGTAGCGCGAGGTGTGGCATCCAGCACCTTAACCCTCAGTGCCACCTAGCTGGCTAAGACTTAAGCATTTTTAAAACTCAAATCATAGATAGGCTCACCATGTACATGAATGAAAGCAAACAATTCCCCTGCCCCAATGCCCAAAGAGTCCCGCAACATAGCATGGAGGACAGTCCTCCTGGTGGGAGCTTTAGAGATGTCATCCATAAACTTCAACCTGACGACATTCCTGCATTGGGCAGGTTCGCCAATGTTCTGAAATAAGTCACTAAGTCGGAAAGAGGTAGTGTCAGTAGACTCAGCGGCCGGGCGAGAGCTCTGATGTGCGTTATCCAGGGGAAGAGTAAAATTGTCCTCGGAAGAAGAATGGTCCGCGGAAGTAGGAGCAGGAGGAACAACAGTGGGGCCCATAGAAGGTTCCAGTACTGGAGCAGTCTGTGCAGAAGAAGAGGAAGTGAGGTCCGCAGAGTTAGCCGGCAAAACAAGGACTGCAGCAGAATCGGAAGGCGACTGAGCTGCCGCAATAATGTCAGTGGCACAGATAGGCCCCGGGGTCTTCCAGCCAGGTTCCGTGGTAGAAGCGGTCCAGCCAGCTGCACGGAGAGCAGCCTCAGGAGGCCACGCAGAGGAAGACTGAGAGTCAGCACACTGGCCAGCATACAGACATGAAGACGGAGGAAGCACCGCACCATCCGACAACACAGGAGGCAGGGAATTAACCGGAGCTGCAACCCTCGAACTGTCCCGTAGCCCAGAAGAAGAAGAACAATCATGAACAGGTAAATGTGACAGCAATGTTAAATCCTCTCACAAGAGCTGCTGTACGAGGTGTTTATTTTGTGAAATCATTACCCATAATTCGTCTTAAGAAAAGAGAGACCATGCTGGGTCAGCCAGAACAGAACGTTGTAACTCGTGGTCAAGGAGCTCTGTAGTAGAAAAATGTCCAGGAGAAGATAAATCCACACTGGCAGCAGCTGTAGAACCAGAAATATTGAGAGACACAATCTCAGCTTCTCCAGCCATTGAAACATTAGCAATAGGAGTAGAAGCTTGTAGGGGAGAGCCAGGAGAATCCCGGCTTCCATCTCCAGCTTCCAGGATGTCAGATATCTTGATGATAGACTGCCAAGGGTTCCCCCTACAGCAGAGTAGGGGAATTTCACTGGTGTCCTGGCCAAATTTCCCCCATTCACTAAAAAACAATACCACCAACAGCTTAATCTGGTTCAATTTCAGTTGGTTACCATCTGTAACCCCCAAAAGGGACTCTAGGCCCAGCCAGCCTAACAGGTCAACAAAATTCAATAAATAAAATAAATAAAAAAGCTAGGTGTGTTCTTCGAGGGCCAGAGAGAAGGTTGTCATAAAAATTCCACATGCATTTAATTAACTGTGCTCTGTGTTCTCCGTATTATTTGTGCTTATTTTGTTGATTATCACAGGAGTTCTTTCCTGTCACTTTCTTCTTTTACTGCTAAATGCAATGCAAGAGGGGCCTGAGTGACTGAAAAAAAACTATTCTTCGTGCTAATGACTCAAGTTTTCATTTTGAGCTCAAGCCACAAGTGAATTGCATTAACTCCATGATTAATTTTGCTATGGCTAGACAATACTTCACAACACAGCACCAGAACACAAACTGTTGAATATTTAATCATGCAGTT
The DNA here is from genome assembly GCA_016271365.2 of Neoceratodus forsteri. Taxonomy (NCBI): domain Eukaryota; kingdom Metazoa; phylum Chordata; order Ceratodontiformes; family Ceratodontidae; genus Neoceratodus; species Neoceratodus forsteri. The sequence continues at coordinate 202,892,379 of JADMNL010000030.1, forward strand.
GAACTGGAAACTATAGCAATACACAGAGCACAGGAAAAAATAAAACAATGTTTAATTCCTTGGACTGGCTGATGCACTGCATTTACAGAAGTTTTTTCCCTAACTTAGACTTTTCTGAAACAGCAACCATCCCCTTAAAAATTCTGTTTCCATCAGCACTCTCAGATGTAGTGTTCAAAATGATCGAGGACTAACTTGTTGGATTGCAGAGCCCTCTTGTGGAAAAAACACATGCACACACCTTCACACACACATACACACGCACACGCACACAATTTCAGTTGTGTATAAAATGTTTTATAATTTATGTAACAATTGAAAGTCTGTAGGGAACTGCATATCTTTTTTTTTTTTTTCGATATTGTCTCTCTCCTGTCCTGGCTGGCATTCCTAGTATCGTCGGCTGTCCCCCCGGCACCATTCCCCAAGGATCAGGCCCCCTCCCTTATGCTCCCATGACTTACGCTTCATGGCAGGATGGTTGGGAACATCTCAACCCACCCAAAATGGATCCAGCCAGAGAGGTGCCCTCTCAGGGTTGGCGCCTGCGGGGACAGTATCATGCTTCATGGCCAGGTCCTTTTTCCATTTTTCTTCCTTGAGGTGAGGAATGCAGTGATGCCCATGGAGAGAGCGTGTGCTCTCAGGTGCTCCTCCAAGCATCTGCCCAATCTCCTCCCCTTTCTGTAGGGTCAGCGCACTGCCCCCCAGCTGCCACTAGGGGCCAGTAGAACACAGATCACCGGCAACCTCCCTTCCCATAGAAGGAGAGCAGTCCATCGGATGCTTGATCCGTCTCCTCCCCTGGTGACCCCCGGCGGCCCAAGCTTGTTCTTAACACGGGTCAACCAGTGTAGCATGAGGTAAGGTGTCCAGTGCCTCAGCCCTCAGTGCCACTGGGCTGGCAGGGAACTGCATATCTGATAACATAAGCAGAGGTTCAGAGATAGTGTGGCAATCACCACAATCAGACCACATCTCCGCTTTCTCACAGGCACTAAGAGTGTCTTTTACTGTCCCCCCCCCCCACACACACAAATCCGGTGGAATGTCATGAAATAGTTACAACCCCATTCAAGTGTTTCTCTGTTTATTACTGCCTACCTCTCAGCCTTTTGTCACAGACATGTTGGACACAGATATGAATACTATGGGAAACATCTAACACTGACCCTCATAATCTGGCACGTATACACATCAAACAAGGAGACGCAAGCACCTAACACTGATGAAAATAGCGTATTGTTTAGATTACATTTGATGTATCATCTTAACATATCATGAATTTTTTAAATAAAGTCTGGGTTTGCATCACCTTTTTTACTGAAGCACATTCTTCACATGTGTCAGAGCAAATTTTAAGGAGTAAAATGAGTGATGTCCCTTTAAGTTAGGAAAATATGCCAAGTTAGGAAAAAAACACACAGACAGAACTTGTTATGAACTGGCCAAGAAGCTTCCAAAATACCAAATGAGGGATAGGCACATGGGAATTATCAAGCTAGGTGAAGGGGGGGGGACTTGTCATAGCATCTAGGGTACCTTAAGCATTAGAAAGAGGGATAGAGCAGACTGGACGGGCCACAGCATAGAAACATAGAATTTGACGGCAGATAAGGACCGCTTGGCCCACCTAGTCTGCCCATTTCCCTACCTGATGGATAAGCTGCAGATTCTAGTTAACCAACAGCTTACTTTCTCCTACCCCCCCACTAGAATTGCCTTATGTCTGTCCCATGCATTCTTGAATTCTCCCACTGTTCTTGACTCCACAACCTCCTCAGGAAGGCTGTTTCATGCATCCACAATCCTCTCCATGCAAAAATACTTTCTAACATTACCTCTGAGCTGTCCCCCCCATCTTCAAATTGTGCCCCTTTGCTGTTGCACATCTCTTTTTTTGAAAGATGCTACCCTCTTGGACTTTGTTAATTCCCTTGAGGTACTTGAAAGTTTCTATCATGTCCCCCCCTCTCCCTCCTTTCCTCGCAGGTATACATATTAAGCTGCTTTAGCCTCTCTTCGTATGTCTTCTGGTGCAGACCCTGAATCATTTTGGTTGCCCTCCTCTGAACAGCCTCCACTCTGTCTATGTCTTTGTGGAGATGGGGTCTCCAGAACTGCATGCAGTTCTCCAGATGGGGTCTCACCAATTGTCTGTACAGAGGGATAACAACTTCCTGTTTTCTACTGTTGATGCCTCTCCCTATGCATCACAGTATCCCTCCAGCCCTCCTTACTGCCTTCTCACATTGCTTGCCCACCTTTAGGTCATCTGATATAATTACTCCCAGGTCCCTTTAGATTTTTGTTGTTGTCAGTATCTCACCCCCCATTGTGTACTCTTCCCCTGGGTTTTTGTTTCCCAGGTGCATTACCTTGCACTTCTTTGCATTGAATCTGGCTCTTATCTGCCGACAACATCTATGTATCTTTGTAATTTCAAATAATATACTTTGATGACTGCCTCCAGAGTAGTAGCCAACTCAGCAGCCACAAGGACATGTGCGTGGTTAAGTACTACTGGCCGACAGTGTTACAAGCAGGAGCCAGGAGGGAGACAAAAGTTAGAGTATGGCCCATTCTGCTGCAGGTATAGTCACAGTCTGCCCACTGTCATTTCAGTCCCTATTTTTATATCCTAATGTGAATCTGCTCTCTTTGTTCTTTGCCATGGGTAGTGGTGGCGGTGGTGGTGGTGGTCTTGTGGAAAGTGAGGGAGGGAAGGAAAATGTCTAGGTCTCTGGTCCCTGGTGAAAATGGTAAACTCTAAAGAAAATCCAAAAAAAATACACTTTTAATATGATTCTAGCCCAGCATGTTAGCTAAGCTACCTCTACCCATGAAAGGCTAAGTGTAGGAGCTGGGTCTATACCTCTCAACTGTCCCTGATTAGGAGAGACATCCTCATTGTGCCCCCCTCCCCCCAAAACAGCTCTGCCCCTTATGGAAAAAAGTACTGCTCACACAGGCAATGTGCTATAAATTTAGACTTAAAAGGCTAAGTTTATGATATTCTAAGATGCTAAACCAAAAATAAACTTTGTACAAGTAGAGACGCTCATTTCTGTAGTTTTTTGAGTTTATATTGCCATATTTGATGATGTGTCCCTCATTCTTAGGTTCACTGTCAGTTCTTTCAATGGAGGAAAACATTGCGACGCATCAACATGGAAGAAAGATGTGTTTTGTATCCTCCCTGTATGCTGCTGTGCCAGGTGCCTACCTCAGGCTGTGTGTCCTAGCAACCCCCATCTTTGCACTTGGTCCAATATAGCCCCACCTCCGTGGTGGGGATATTTGGAGGGAGGGCCTGCCATCCTCCTAATTAGGAGCAGTGTCTAGTCTAGCATGGGTGTCTGGGAGTGCTGAAGCTGTCATGCTTGCAGTCACCCTTTTTCTACTTTGAATTGCTTTTTCCACTTTCCAGTTTTGCCTGCCCCTCTATGGGCCCATTGATGCCATACCTAACCTCAAGCAGGCTTGCAAACAATCAGTGTCTTCCTATGATAGCAGAAAGCTTCTTGCCCTGCCACAGGGTCACTATGGTACTCAGAGGCTGCTCAACAGACTGGTACACACAGGTAAGGGCAGTGCTTCACAGGCCCTGGTCACCTGATGCAGGCGTTCCAGGTTCGCTTGCGAACGCAGGTCACCTGCATGGTAGCAACACTCAGCAACCATTGGAATTGAGTCGTCCCACAAAGATGGGAGATAGGAAGTTTGGATGGAGGGTGCTGCAGAGGAGACAGTTCTGCCCATGGCTGCAGTGAAGCTGTTGAAAGGGACAGGAAGGAAGCAGGGTGTATGACAATGCAATCAGCGACTTTGTAAACATTAAAACTTGGAAGAAATCAATATAAGTATGCAGAACAGCTCATTGTCTCCCCCCCAGTGGAGGAACACATATTAAGGTACCAATTGCTTAATTTTTTTTGTTTGCTCTTTACAAATTATGTGTTCTTTAAAATTGTGTTTTTAATCAGCAAACAAATTAAATACAGTGGTAGGAAAAAATGTAACCTATATGCTACACTGTGGTGAAGGGGCGGGGTCATGGCAAGAGGGGACCCCAGATTTTTCTTGGGACTAGGGTCACAGGTTGCCTTAATCTGGCCCTGACCAAGTTCCATCCCTGTACTGTTTATTATTTCCCTGGTGAATAGTGGCACCCCTCAACCTTGATCGCCATCCCTATAGTATTAAGACATGGTTAAGTAGTTAGAAGACTGAGATACCTGCACACCCAGAGGCGTAGTTAGGCACAAGACCCAGGTTGCATGCCTTCAGCCTCTGGGGGGTGCGGGTATCTCAGTACTACCATAACCTAGCCATGTCTTATTGCTAATATAAAATATGCCCATAGGCAACTTTGAAAAAAGAACATTCGAAAAGTTTTCAAAGTCACAAAATATATACTAACTTTTTGCTAAATAATATAAAATAGTCCTTCCACCGATGTTTTCCACCTGTCAGTCATCTGTCTTTCTTCACATTCAATACATTGTGCGATTGTTTACCCTGGAATAGAAGAACTCGAAGCTCTGCATTATTCCAGTAGAGAATGCCCCCCCACCACACACACTCAGAATGATAACATGGAATACACGAATTCAACATTCTTCAGAGCTCAGCTAGCATATAAATAAAGACACACACACAGGCCTGGAATGGAGCCAGCACCTCAATTTTATCTGTTGCCAGGTAAGGAGCAGGGAGCTCTGTGTCAAAGTGGTAGGGATGAGAAGGGGATTTTTCATGATCACCAGAGAAACACCAGCAATGGAAACTTTGAATAGTACTTAATTTTTTAAATCTGTGCATGTGTGTAAGGGTGGCTCGTGAGGGTAAATAACATTAAATTATTTACTTACTTTATTTAATTTAATGGACTTTGTTTTTTAGGGCCTAGTTAAAGTTTTTTATATATGAGTAAAGGCTGCAGCCATGTTTGTGATGGAAACTAAGAGATAGGTGGCTTATGAATTCCGTGAGTGCAATGGCTAGAACCAAGTCTCAGCCAAGCAGGACACAGGGATTTCTTCGTCCATTTTATATTTTTTTATTTTTTCCCTGGTGTCCAGTGGTGCCCCCCTCACCCGCCGATTGCGGTCCCCATAATAACTGTATTTTTTCCTCTTGTCTAGTGGTACCCCCTACCCTTCCGATCACTTTCCCTGTTAGTAAAATTATTACCTGGTGACAAGTGGTACCCCTCCACCCTTCCGGCAATGCTGTAACACAAAAACAGTTCTTCAATACATAGATACATAGATACATAGACAGTGTCGGCAGATAAGGGCCTATGGCCCACCTAGTCTGCCCATTTGAGCTTGTAAGTTCAGTTTGTTTTCCTAGAAGTCTATTTCCCCTTACCCCTGACCTCTAGAATTCCTTTATGTCTATCCCATGCATTCTTAAATCCCGTGATTGTTTCAGCCCCCACCACTTCCTCTGGCAGGGTGTTCCACTTGTCCACCACCTCGTTCTGTGAAGAAATTCTCTCATTTTTCCTCTGAATCGTCCTCCCTCCAACTTCATCCCATGCCCTCTAGTCCTGAAACATCTTTTTCGCTTAAAATAGTGTTTTCCTGCACCCTGTTCCTCCCTGTAAGATACTTGTATGTCTCTATCATATCCCTCTCTCCTCCTCTCCTCCAGGGAGTACATGTTCAGTTCCTTCAACCTGTCTTCATAGGATTTGTGATGCAACCCATGCACCATCTTTGTTGCCCTCCTCTGAACCTTCTCTACCCTGTCTATGTCCTTACGTAGGTATGGTCTCCAGAACTGTACACTGTACTCCAGGTGGGGCCTCACTAGTGTCTTGTATAGCGGAATTATGACCTCCCTTTTCCTGCTGGTGATGCCCTGCCTATACATCCCAGCATCCTATTTGCTTTACCTGATGCCTTGTCACACTGTTTCCCTACCTTGAGGTCATCAGAGATGACAACCCCAAGATCCCTTTCCTGCTTGGTGCATGCTATATCCTCACCCCCAACTGATATATTGTGCCTGGTTTTTGTGCCCCATATGCATTATCTTTGCACTTGCATTGAATTTCAACTGCCAAACCCTTGACCATTCTTCAAGTTTCTGCAGGTCCTTCTCATTCTGTCTACACCCTCTGGTGTGTCTACTCTGTTACAGAGCTTTGTGTCATCAGCGAACAGTGAAATTCTGCCTTCTATATCCTGTGCAATGTCACTGATGAAGATGTTGAATAGGACCGGTCCCAGCACTGATCCCTGTGGTACCCCACTGGTCACTCTTCCCTCTGTGGAGTGACAGCCATTTACCACCACCCTCTGTATCCTGCCACCCAGCCAGTTACCTACCCACCACACTACTGTCCTGCCCACACCCTTCTATGTGGCACAGTGTCAAAGGCCTTGCTGAAGTCCAGATAGGCCATGTCCACTGCCCTCCCCTGATCCACCTCCCTAGTGTTTAATTTTAAGCCTACAAGAAAGAAAATGGTCCCTCACAGATCCGACCCCATCCCGATCTCCCACTCAGCACCCACCACTTCACATACCCCCAGTACACCCCCACACACACCCTCACAGGTTACCAAATGAAGATCTACTCTCTAATCATAGACATGTCTTGCTGCTGGAACTGGCAACTGCATTATAAGAAACTAAGATCAATGCAGTTCAATATATTTCAATGGGGGTTTCAACTTTTTTTTGTTATTATAATTTTTATTAACTTTTTACATAGGCAGGGTACAGGGAAATGGCAGTCACAATTCATTTGTTACACATATATTAATGGATACAGGACATCAAATCAACAATCCTAGGTCATACAGAGTTTAAGAGCTTACAGGAATCAGTGCCCCAGACCAGACTGGGGAAATTGGGCACAACACAGAGGGAACTAGAAATTCCTACAAACCCTCCAATTCATACATAGATTCTACTGACCTCACTTTATACTGACCCCTTATAAAGGGAGACAGCCCCCACAGCCACAGACCAATATAACAGCCCTGGTGTTCTTAGTAGTATCAGTGATCTTAAGGAACAAAGGCAGGATCCCTGGCCATAATATATAAAATCCATCTGGTCCAAAGTCAGTGAACATAGCTCAGAACGTTCATTCAAGTGGTAAGAAATCCTCTCTGATCTGTATATTCGGGTCACTGTCTCTCTCCATTCAGGTATCTTGGGGATCTGGATTGAAAGCCAATGTCGAGTCAGGGCTTTCTTAGCCGCCAGAAGGGTAATCCTGTCCTTAAACTCTCGGGGGATCACATGCAATATAAAAAGGTCAGCTGTAAGAGTGAGGGGGAGCCCAAACAGGTCACCCAACTCAGACTGCAGGGAGGCCAGGAAGGATTGTATGCTAGGGCAGGCCCAAAACACATGAGCATGGTGGGCCAGTTGTTCCCCGCACTGGTGCCAACATGCCCCTGACCTATTAGCCGAAAAATGAGCTGTTATAATCAGGGTCCCAAAATATCTGATCCTTAATTGCCACTCGAACAGTCTCCAGCACTGGGAATAGGTAAGCTTGGAAGACAAAAGACAGCCCTTTTCCCACTGTTGTGTAGTGAAATCTAAGCCTAATTCTATATTCCAATTCTCATGAGTCCCTTCTGTATTTGTTCCTATGGTGTCACTTAGGGCCTGATACAGAACCAAAATGGCATGGGGGAATTCAGTGGAAGCAAAAGATTTTTGGAGTAGAGCTATGAGGGGAGGAAACTCCTAAAGATTCCGTAATCCTGTTGGGAGAGAATAGAAAAAAACGCCTCAGTTGCAGAAACTGATAAAAGTCTGATTGCCTCAGACCATAGGTTTGACTTAGCTCTTGGAAGGATTTAAAATCATTCTCATTTAAAAATTGCGGAAGAGTTGTGAGCTGGAGGCGGTCCCAAGAACCGAATGTGTGGTCCATTCAAGCCGGAAGGAAATTCTCCAGAAGAGTTATCGGGCATAGGAAGGGCAGATAAGGGGAGAGGGAAAAGTGCCTGCGGATCGTGTTCCAGGTTTTAATCTGGTGTGTAAGCCATGGACCGGGATTCACCTGGCTTAGGGGGAGGGGAAAGTGGTATGAGGTTGCTCTAACTAGGTTATGAAATGATAAGAGATCTTCTTCAATTTTCTCCAGAGGAGGGGACTGGCCCTCATAAAGCAAACAGAGATAAAGGAAAGGTGAGAAGCCTAATTATACAATTTAAAATTGGGGAGAGCCAGCCCCCCCCCCCCGCCGTCTGGGGAGAAAGAGAACAGAAGACTTTATTCTAGTGTGTTTCCCAGCCCATATGAACCCCATGATGGCCTCATTGCATGCTTGAAATGTCTTAGCTGGGATATGTATTGGCACATTTTGAAAAAAGTAAAGGGCCTGAGGCAAAGTCACCATTCGGACTACCTCCACCATCTGTAGGAGATTCAGGGGGAGAACACTCCACCTAGCCAGGACTGCCTGGAACTGAGTGAAGAATGGATCATAATTGTTTCACATTGCTCTCCCAACATGGAGTGAGAGATAGATGCCCAAATACTTCAATTTTTCTAGGTCCCAGCAGAATGGAAATTTTTGCTTAAATGTTGGTGATGGGATAAAATTAAATGTTAGAGCATCCGTTTTGGAGGTGTTAAGTTTATACCCTGAACATGTACCAAATTCCTCTAGAATTTTAAAAACGTCTGGAATGGACTGGGATGGACTTGCCAGGAAAAGCAAAACATCATCAGCGTACAAAGCTATACGATGCTCCATCCCCTTCATCTGAATCCCACTTATTTGAGGGGAGAGTTTAATAGCCTGGGTCAAAGGCGCAATAAAAATGGCAAACAGTCCAGGGGACAATGGGCAAGCCTTGTGGGTTCCTCTAAACTGGGGGAACTAGGCTGAATGATGTCCAGTAACCTTAACACAGGCTTGGGGGAAGGAATAAAGCACTTTGATCATTGAGATAAGGAAGACAGGGAATCCCATCTGGGACATAGTGGTGAACAGAAAGGGTCATGAGACCCTATTGAATGCCTTCTCAGCATCTAGGGGTCTTGTGGGATTGCATCTCTTGGACCAAGTGGAGTGTCCTCCTTGTATTATCTGTTGTGAATCTAGAGCTTACAAAGCCTGTCTGGTCCAGGTCAATTAAAAAGGGAAGAACCTTATCCAGGCATTTGGCCAGGATAGACATAAGAAATTTATAATCTACATTTAGGACCGAGATTGGGTGGTATGAATTACACAATAGGGGGTCCTTGTCTGGTTTGGGAATAAAAGAGACTGCTGCATATGACCAGCTTGGGGAAGGGTTGCCATGACCCTGCAGCACTTCATTGTAATCCAGCAGGAGGAGTGGACTAACCCACTGCATTGTTTGTTTATAGAACTCTGTGCCATAGCCGTCCGGGCCAGGGGCCCTCATGGTTTTGGACCGGGAGATGGCTGTCATGAGTTCCATATGGGAAATGGGGGGGATCAGACCAGACTGCTGATCCCTATTGAGCTTGGGTAGTTCCAATGGGGAGAGAAAAGCATTAATGGCACTAGGGTCAGAGGGGTGGTCGGGGGTATATAGATTCTTATAGTAGTCACTAAAAGCCCGAGAAATAAGCCCCAGTCTCGTGTGTAAGATGCCAGTGTTTGGGTCCCTAATGGCTGCTATGGTAGAAAGCTGACACTGCTTGCGCAGACGAAAGGCTAGGAGGCAAGATGCCCATGGGCCATTCTCTCCATATTTCTGCCTTAAAAAAGCGAGGGCAGTCTCTGTGCGCTGCAAGACCAGCATATGTAACTCTTGTTTAGTTTTTTTGAGCTGGGCTGTGACCAACAGGTCACCCTGCTGGTGTGCAGATTGGAGAAAATTAAGGGTTTGCTCCAGCTGGGACTGTCTTTCCCTATGTTGTTTCGCCAGGACTGTAGTGTGCTGTATTATGTGGCCCCAGAGAACCACGTTCAGGGTATCCTACCTGATAGATGAGGTAGTCTCCGGGTCAGAGTTGTTCCCCAGGATCTCTTGTATTTTGTCATCCAGGAACTCCCGAAAGGGTTCACTTTTAAGATGGATAGGGTTAAATCTCCAAAAGGTATTTCGTCTCTAAAGTCCTAGCTTCCAATAAGTAATCACAGGGTCAAGGACAGAGTAAGCGATATCACCCATAGAGGCCTCCCTAAGAACACCCAGACATTCTTTTTGTGTATAACAATGATCTATCCTGGTATATGTACCATGTACAGCTGAGTAAAATGAGTATCTTCCATCTCTGGAGTGAGGGGTATGCCACACATCCAGCCAGCCCACCTCCTGGACAAAATGCTTAAAGAATTTATGTGAGGCAGGTTGCCTGCCCCTAGCCATACCAGTGGAGTCCAAATTGAAGCTCAGGGTGATATTAAAGTTGCAGAGTATTAGGGTACCCTTGGTCAGTTGTACTACTTTGCTCAAGAGGTAGCGAATTGTTGGTGTATTTGGCCAGAGTTACCTCCTTATCTTGTAGTAACCCCTGGACAACTACCAGACGACCCTCTGTATCTGATCATTCCAGGGTGGCCTGAAAGGGGATGTGACTAGAGACCAGTGAGATGACCCCCTCCTCCTTCCCCCAGTGAAGGAGGAGGAAAAGACCTGAGTAAATCCCCTACGAGCAAGCTTTTTACGTTCATTAGCGGTCATATGCATTTTCTGAATTTTACACAATCCCCGCCTGACTCTTCTTGAACAGTGAGATCATTCTTGAATGCTTGACAGGGCTTCCCAAGCTGTTCACATTTAAAGATAGAATTTGAAGTGGTGCATTAGCCATTTAAAAACTCTGACAACCTGCTGGAATTCTGCAGGGACCCACACCTAGGCCCCCTTCCGAAAACTCTGCCCAACCCAGTACCTACAATACAAAGACTTAATTGCCTATGTGGATATGAGGGACAGAACCCACCCTCCTGCATTGAACAATAGGGACTTAAAACTACGGGGAAGAAATGGGACAACAATCTAAAGCAGAATCCTGCCAACTGGGCAAGTACTGCTAAACTACAAAAGGCTTCCATGAGGCTAGAGGCTAAAGAGCACCCAGACCCCATAGTGTGCCAAGTTTGGCTTAGTCCACCTCAAGGGAGGACCAGACGCAACACGTCTCTATGAAGGAAAGGGGGATAGTCATGCCTTAGCTCCCCCAAGGCTACAAACAAGTACAGTTTATCCAAAACTTAAATTCAACTGTGAATTGTAAGGTAAACTCGCTTACTGGGCTGATCAAGTGCAAAATGCTAAACTGCAGTGCCACTTGTACCCAGCCCCATGCAGCCAGCGGGAAAGAGAGGGGCACAAATGAGAGAGACCAGCTCTCCCCAGTCCTCCCACCCCCCCAAGTCAGCATTGAGGGGGCAAAAGGGGAGGAGGCACCTCAGAACCCCTTGCTAAGATTGTGGCAAATTGGGAGCGTGGCACCGCATCCCGCCAACCCACCGATCACAACAGCCGACTGGGGTGGGCTGGGGGGATAGGCCCCAAGCCAGCTTCATGCTCCATCAGTGCTTTGGCCCCTCAGAGTCCACCCGGCGAGCAGAGCAACAATTATCCCACACCAAAGAGTAAATTGTACAGGAGAGAGTGGTAGGAGGTACATGTAATGTGGATACTATGCACAAAAGGTGCCACGACCTGACTCATACCATTGTTATTTCACGGCCACGAGGAGGCCAGAAGAAGAGCCCACTTGCTCTCCCCCCTCCTTCGCAACCAACCAGGCCTCCGCTCCTCAACCCTTTTTGTCTCCCCTCAACCTTTTCCCCTTCCCCCAACACAGCAAAGATCACACCCAAGGTTTATTGCATCTCAAGCAGTGGGCCCACTGATGAGCCATGCCACCTGCACAGTGCTAGACCCACCCAGACTGACCCACATGATAGGAACAGAGAGTTCCCAAGTCCACCATAGAGGAGTGGAAAGGGCTCACTGAAAGCATTTCCATGTTATGAGTGTGAGTTTGTTGGGGGGGGCACTCAGGGGAAGGCGGAAGACCCAGAAGTCACAAAGAAGACAAGAGTTTCAGGGGGAAAACTTAGCTGGCCTACCTGTGGAGGAAAAAAAGGAAGATGATCAATAAGTCAATAAGTCCCTTCATTTCACAGCTTGCGTGGGTGATTCAGTTTCAGTCATGACCTCGGTTTGTTTCCTTAGTCCAGCCACTATCTGCTGAAGTGCCGAGGCACCATTCCTTCAGTGTTGCTCCCTCTGTGGCATTTGGTTCCAGGCCTTCTGTGCCAGTTTGGCTGCCAAGTAGGTGTTAGACAGTCTCTGGCCCAGCACTACTGTAATACCAATCTTAGAGAGTTTCTGAGCAGCTTCTTCTGCATTTTCAAAGGTTTTTGGGGCTTCAGCAAGCTGTACGATGAGGTTTGTGGGGTAGGGGGTTCTGAACTTAATCTTTGCCTCCTTTAGTTTCTTTAGGATGGAGGCCTAGGCTCTACATCTCGTAGCAGTAGCGGTCGGGTAGTCATTGACCAGACCTGAGTTTTATTCTCACAACCTCCACTTGCATACTGTGTGACTCTGAGCAAGCCACTTAACGGCCCAGTGCTCCCAGGTCGCCCCTGAAAACAGGCACTTATGCCTAGTGGGCTTTACCGGTTACCAAAGACTAAAATAAAAAAATTAAAATAAATTGTCCACAGATATGCGATGCTCTTGAAAAGTTAAATCTCCCTGCTGCCAGGACTTATGCAGGACCATTTCCTTCTCCTGGAATTGCAGAAACCTTATCAGGATAAGACTAAGGATAGGACAGACTGCTTCAAACGAGGATGGGACAGGACAAGGGGGAGGGTTAATGAAGGGGAAGGGTGGAAGGGAGGGGCAGCTGCTGAATAAGGGGTGCTAGCTGCACATTCGAGCAGACTTGATAGACCTCTAGGCCTTTATCTGCTGACAAATTTCGTATGTTTGTAAGATAGCACATGAGCGATTGGTTGTCTGGGGGCCCTCCGGTCCATCTCAAGGGAGCAGTGCTCCGGTAGGTCCAGCTTGGTTTTGAAAATGTTCTGCATAAATTGAAAGGGGCTATTGGCCTCGGATCCCTCCGTAAAGCCCCAAACTCTCAGGTTATTCCTTTGTCTATGTGCTTCCACGTCATCTGCTCTTTCTTGTAAGCTCTGCTCCACCTGGTGCAGCTGGATGATGGCACATTCAGTGCAGTCCACATGGGAGTCAGTGCTTGTGGCCTGCTCCTCGAGGCTATCCAGCCTTTACTCTATCTTGCCCACATTCGTATGAAGAGTGGCAAAAATGGTGTGGGTCTCCCTCCTAAAGTCCCTCAACTCCTGCAAAACCACGTCCATCTGTCTGGCAGTGTTAGGTGATCCAGCAAGGTCAGCCTTTGAGGGCTTACTTGGGCCAAGATCTGCGAGCTGTCACTGTTGGTGTACAATCCGTCAGGATCAGCAGAGTCCAGAGGCAATTTTGCGGTATCTGGTTTTCGACAAGACATCTTTGCGTTGTCTGGATACTGATCAGCCCAGAATTTAGGTTTATTCAGTTGAATTTTAGGGTTTTTTTAGGCTTGGTGGAGATGGAGCTGAGAGCTCAAGTGGCTTTCATAGGCATGACATCACCGGAAGTCCCGGGGTTTCAACTTTGATGCATAACTCAGATATGTTTGCATATTTTGACACCAAAGTTTCAACACAGCCTGTTGGGTACCTCACCACATGAACAAAATGACTGTCATTACGCAACACCCACCTGAAAGGTGATTTTGTGGTCATTTAGCAAATTCTTCTTTCGTGTGGGATTTTAGAATGTTTCCTGTCCTTGTTCATGAGGTGGGGTCACAAGAAGACTATGTTGAAAATGTGGGGTCAAAATATGTAAAATGGCAAAATTATGATCAGTCATTGCAATTTCACTATGCATGCTCATAACTTTGGGAATTTTTAATATTCTGACACCAAATTTTCAACATAGACATCTTATTACCTCACCCCATGTATGTCATAGCGGTCATTTTTCAAATCTAGGTCAAACTGTCTTTTTGAAACTGTGGCACGGAATGGCTTTGCAGTTGCATAGAATTATGTTTTGGCAGGGATTCAAAAATGTTCTGTACCGGGTACATGAGGTGAAGTAATAAAATGGCTATGCTGACAATTTGGTCACTGTTGTCCTATAACTGGAAGTGCAGGACCCTTCCACAGCTACATACATACAGTATATGCATTTACAGAGGGATGGGAGCACAGGGCCCAAAGGGCCCTGAGCTCCCTCAGACAAATAAGTATACAATTACTCTATCTCAAAACTATGCATGGGTGGGAGTGCAGGGCCTAGTTGCACCTGCACTCCAACAGGCAAATAAGGCTACGATTACACTATCTCAAAAAGTAAGGAAATTAATTGCAAAAAACTATGTTAATGTATCTGTTAGGGTTGATATTAAAGCAAAAAAAGTATAGAAAGATGATGTTAGGGTTTTCAACCCTAACTCCACATTCATTCCCAAGTAGCAAAAAGGGGCAAGGCAACATAGGCAACACAGACATCCATCATCAGATAAGACAAACAACATACAGCTCTTTCCACATGACTCAAGCTAAATCCATCATCACAGTCCAGCACTTCTGTAGACATGGATAGACATGCTACAAGTGGCTAAAGCACTTGGTACCTGCATGCAATCATCTATTTGGGCATGGAAGTGTAGGTCCCTTTGGCCCATCACCTCCATGGCAGAATGTATTTATTTATTTGTTTGTTTGTTTGTATTTTGGATGACATCTTTGAGCCAAGGGCTCTTTTGCAAAGGTTCCATGTCAAGGTAATAAGGACAATAAGGTATAAAACATAACATAATCATCACAGTGGAACTTACAAAAAAGGCAAGTAATGTTACAATAATAGCAGCCAAATGCATTGTCAAGGAATTGTGTTGCGAGTTAATTATATAGTACAAGTCATAGGTGGTTCAGTGAAGCTTTGTTAGGAATGGGTTAGAGGGAAAGGAGAAGGAAGAGTGGTGGGAAGGGGGTGGTATGGGAAAGAGAGAGGGGGAGAAATAGGGAGGGTGTTGCATTGGGTATGTGGTAGATGGGAAATAGCAAGGGGAGGAACAGGGAGGATGAAAGGAAACAGGAGACAGGTTCATC
The DNA here is from genome assembly GCA_016271365.2 of Neoceratodus forsteri. Lineage (NCBI taxonomy): Eukaryota > Metazoa > Chordata > Ceratodontiformes > Ceratodontidae > Neoceratodus > Neoceratodus forsteri. The sequence goes on from JADMNL010000030.1 coordinate 202,907,490, forward strand.
CTATACCCAGCTATGGGGGTAGAAGAGGAGGAGGAGGAGCTGAAGCAGTTGGGGAGGGATGCTTGAGGGGAGTAGGCCTGGAGAGGATTATAAGAAGCAATCACAGGAGGTACTAGCCACAAGGTGTTGACATAGTTTACACTTAAAAGCACCAATTGTGGCAATGTTGGAGATTTCTGTAGGTAGCAAGTTGAACCAGGTTGAGGCTCTGACAAGGTAGGAACGCTGAGCTTGAGAGGTCTGGCAGTGAGGTATTGTAAAGGTTAGACTGTCCGATCTTCTAGTTAGGTGGAGGACACGTTGCAAGGTCAGTATTGATTGGACTCCAGGGGGCATAAGGCCCAGTGATGTCTTCTTAGCTAGGATGCAGGTCTGGTACTTTATCCTGCTGGATAGCTGGAGCCAGTTAGCCTGCTCGTAGATGTCACATGTGTGAGAAAGGTGGGCAGCTGAAATAAGGAGTCTACATGCCTTATTAAGGGCTACAGCTATGCGCTGGAGTGCAGTGTCATTAGTGGATCTGTAGATAACGAGCCCATAGTCAACAGTTGAGATAACAGAGCTCTGGATAGTGAGGTTCAAGGCTTCAGCCATTAGGCAATGTTTATGCTTGCATAGTAGCCCTATGTGGGAGTTCACAGTTTTAGCGATATTGTCAATGTATTTGGTATATGAGAGGGAGCAGTCAAGGGTCATGCCCAGATATTTCAACATCTCCACCTGCTCAAGGGTGACACCTTCATGGTTGTTAATTATGAGCTCATGGTCCTTTTACTTATTGTGGGTTCCATGGAACAACATTGTTTTAGTTTTTTTGTGGTTAAGGATGAGTTTATGTGAGCAAAACTAGTCTTCCAATTCTGTGAAACTTTTCTGTAGTTGAGAGTGAAGGGAGGTAGGGTCAGTGTGGCAAGTGAAGATTACTGAATCATCTGCATACAGTAACATTTTGTCACGCAGGAGGCAGGGAGATTGTTCAGGAATATGCTGAATAACAAGGGACCCAGGATAGAACCCTGGGGTACTCCAGAGTGGATGGGTAGGGATGACGAGAGGAATTCACCAATCCTGACCTGTTGGGTCTGATTACTGAGGTAGCTTTGAAACCAGAGGGTAGTTGCACTTGAAAGACCAAGGAGGGACAATTGTTTGAGTAGAATGGAGTGACTGACAATCCTGCATATAGTAAGTATTCTCTATAAATTTGTACATGTCTGCAAACTATATTTATTCATTTCTACTTATAGTTAGGAATCTATCATTTTGTACATGTCTGCAAACTATACATATTCATCTCTGCTTATAGTTGGCAAGCTCTATAATTTTGTACATGTCTGCAAACTTCACTTATTCCTGCCTGTGAAGCATGGGGGTACTGGGCATGATGGACCTAGAATCCTTTACAACTTTAAATTAATATGTTTGTTTTTAATTTTTTTACCAGGAAGTGGTCTGGGCACAGCCCTTTTTCAGCCACGCCAGACATAGAAAACATTGTAATACAATTCAATACATACAGTCAGCGCACAACATTTACTGTTACATTTACATGTTACGATGTAAAAAGTAAGGAAAGTGTACAGTAAGAAAATAAGGTAAATGTTATGTCTCAAAAGCAAGTGAATAAGAAAAGTCATATATCAGCAGTATTTGTTGGGGGAAGCAAATTTCATGATATTGTTTTTAGTAATAATGCATTTCTGGTGAAGACATCAATATATCCATTTTTCTTTTCATTTGATTTCCCTCCTGAACTGAGATATTGGGGTTTCCAACATTTCAAAAGTCCCTGTTCTCTGATCATGCCCACTATGAATAAAGTAAACATTTTGGTGTGGTGCTGTTCCATTTATAGAAACATAGAAATTGACAGTAGACAAGGACCGCTTGGCCCAACTAGTCTGCCCATGTTCCCTACCTACTGACATACCGTAGACCCTACTTGATCTCTAGCTTTACCCCCCTTTCCTTGCTTCTAAGGTTCATTTATACCTATCTCATGCCATCTTAAACCCCATTACAGTTTTGCTCCCACCACCTCCTCAGGGAGGCTGTTCCAGGTGTCCACCACCCTTTTTGTGAAGAAGTGTTTCCTTACATTTCCCCTGATTCTATCCCATCCAGCTTCATCGCATGACCCTTGTTCTTGTGCATCATTTTCTCTGAAAAATGCTTCCCTCTTGCACCTTATATATACACCCTTGAGGTATTTGAAAGTCTCTATCATATCTCCACCTCTCTCCTTTCCTGCAGTTTGTACATATCCTTCTTTTTTTTTCAGTAATAGATTTTTATTTGGTTTTTGACATAAATATCAATACAATAAAAAAAATCTTATTCAGTGCTTAATAATAAATATACAATCATAAGCAAACACGCATGCATATAATTATACACTAAACAGCTATTAAATGCATTTACCAGTGTTAATCATTAAATCTAATTAAAAATATCCAACAGCCTAACCGTCTCCTAGAATAAAAAGTAATTTATTTATTGTAACTTAGCCTAGAATTCTCTTACCAAGAGTCTAAGTAAGGGGCCCATATTTTTTGAAATATTTCATTCCGATCAATAATAACATAACACAGTGATGCCAGGCAGATCCAGATGCAGTCATAGAATTCTAAACCACGACATTCTGATATTGGACCCAAAAGGAAGGCAGAGGGAGGAAGGGGATAATCTGTATTAGTAACCTTTGAACATATTACATGTATTTTTCTCCAGCTTGCTTGTATAGCGAGCATTCCCACAAGACATGAGCTAAGTCCACATTTCAATGACTACACTGCCAGTAAGTTGAGTCCTTCCTGTACCCCATGGTGAAAAGTTTCTTGGGCGATAAATAAAAGCCATGCAAGATTTTAAATTGCATTAGCCTACCATGAGTTTCCTTGACACTGGTAAATGCTTGTTTCCAAGTGGCCTCCTTGTCCTACATGGGGATGCTAATGTGAAGTTCTGTCTCCCAACATTCCTTGGCTCTGATGGTGAGAGCTATAGATGAGATAGAATCACTCAGAAATTTAGAGTGTTCCTGCCTTGCTGCCTGGGGCCCGTATTTTGATGATTTGCTCCCATTCCACACATTTGGGCAGATGGTAATTAGGGACCTGAACATGTTTAACAAGTAATTCCCTTAACTGAAGATATATATAGAAATGTGATTTATGTATGGAAAATTTATGTTGGAGCTCTGCAATTGATAGTAGAAAACCTGTGTTAGGGTAAATCATATCTCTAATTGTTGTTATACTGGCATTGTCCCATGAGGGGTTGGTTAGAGTTTTCCCATCATACACCAATAAAAGGCTGGACCATAGCAGCATAAAATCAAGACATTTTTTGTCCAGATTTGATGGAATTAACTTTTTTCAAGAGTTTAGAGACCAATAAACATGGATTATCCTTCATGTGGTGGTCACTATTTACAAATAAGTAGTCAGTCACTTTACACGGTTTAATAATATGCTGTTCTATTTCCAGCCACAAGGGTGTATGGGTGGAGATAGACCCTGTCTCTGTCAAGTGGGTCAATGTCTGTTTGAGTGTAAAGGCATAATGATATCTCTCCCACCATGGAAGCGCAACCCCTCCAACCTCTTTTGGTGCTCTAAGTTTCATTATACTGAGATGTGAGGGTTTATTATTCTACAGAACAATTCTAACAATCCTGTCAAGTTTTGGGGAAAAAAAAAAACCAGGTCCTAGCATAATTGGCAGATTTTTAATTTTAGGTGCCTCTATAATTTTTATCGCATTAGTTTTGAACCACAAAGACAGGTTAAGCTTAGACCATTGGCTTAGATCCAATTCTGTATTACTAAGTAAAGGAAGATAGCCTGAACATTAGTTTCATAATCAAGTGAAAGTCTAATACCCAGGTAAGTAATAGGGTCATTGGCCCAAGATCTGTCTAACATAGAATCCAGCTCCTTTTGGATAACTGGAGTGAGACAGTCATATAAAGTCTACGTTTTTCCCCAGATGTCCACGCAGGTCTGTTAAGGAGACCTTGTATTTGTTTACATGAACTAGCCAGATCTTTGAGAGTTAGCAATAAATCATCACCAAACGCTAATATTTTATGATTTTGTTTACCTATTTTTACTCCTTGTATCCCAGGATGGTTATTTATTGTCTGAATTAATGGCTCAAAAGTTAGTATGAAAAGGCAAGGGGATGGGCCATCCTTGTCTGGTGCCACAGTGCAATTTGAAGTGAGGTGATAGCGTGCCATTAGTTATTATCTGCACTGATGGCTTACCATAAATCATAGAAATCCAGGATAAAAAACCTTGTCCGAACCCAAATTCCTTAAGGAGCCTGAATAAGTATCCCCACTGCAGAGAATCAAATGTCTTGAAAATATCCCAGGAAAGCAACAAATAAGGTTCTTTTCTTGTTTTGGACTGCCACGTGATGTTAAACAACCTGCACAGACAATCTGCACTAGACCTATTCTGGACAAAGCCAACCTACTCCTAACAGTCAGTTTAGTCAGGACCAATTGAACTTGTTTCGTTAGGATTGTAGTAAGTATTTTATAATCTGAATTCAATAAGGAAACTGGTCTATAGCTCAAGCAGTCCAATGGATCCTTATCTTTCTTTGGAATGGGGTTAATAAATGTTTCCTGCATTGTGACAGGAAGGGATTCTGAGTTCTTTAGAGACTGAATGACAGTGTATAGTGGGAGCTAGTGTGTATGACATAGTTTGGTAAAACTTTCCTGGTGAGCCATCAGGTCCTGGGGTTTTACGCAAGAACAAAGTCTTCAGGGCATCCTCTACTTCTTGCAATGAAACGTCTCTAAGGACAGACGATCCTGCATATGTAGTAAGGGTAGATTAATGTTCTCAAATAATTTGTCTGTTTTTTTGCATTGAGTTCTTCACCACTACCTCATATATTTGTATATAGAAGAAAAGGAATTCTTCATTAATTTCTTTATTACAGGGAACCACTTTCCCACATTTGTTTCTAATGCCCGGGATGATATTTTGCTGTTGAATGTTCTTCAGTCTTGGAACCAAAAGCTTTCCAGATTTTTCTCCCTCTTCCCAGTATTTTTGTTTGGCTCTAAAGAGAGCATATTCTGATTGTGTTGACAACATTTTGTTAATTTCATATTTTAATGTACATATGCTCCTCAATAAATGCCCAGAGGGAGTTCTCCTAGACTTAGATAATACCTCCAGTGTCTTAAGTTCCTTTTCTAGTTTAATAAGATCTTTCTCTCTCTCTTTTTTCTTTCCTGGAATCATGGGCAGTCATCACCCCTTTTATGAACACTTTATATACTTTCCAGATTGTGGCCTGGAATACCTCCTTATTATCATTTAGTTCAAAGTAGTCCTTTCTTTGTTGTTCCAATTGTTTAACAACATTTTTGCCATTAAGTAAGCTTGTCTTAAGGTGCCATTTATGGTGCTTCTCTCCCCTTTTGCCCCATTTCAAGTTAGTAATAACAGGGATGTGATCTGAAATTGTATTATCACCTATGTCAGCCCTCCAGGATATAGAGTTAGTCAAGTTGTTTGAGAACAAGTTATAGTCAGTCATGCTATAGGACCTGTGCCTATTTGAGAGGAAGGTGAAATCTCTGTTGTGGGGGTGTACCAGCCGCTGACTATGTGAGAGATTAAGATCTTTAATCAGCTTTTGAAAGGCAGTCCCTGATCTTGTTTCTAATTGAATGGCCGTATGTGAGGATCTATCAAGTATGGGGTCTAGTATCAAACTGCAGTCTCCACCCAGGATGATGTCATAGTCTAGGTAATTACATAGTGAAGCACAAACTGAATGGAAAAAATCCTCCTGACTGCAGTTCAGCGCTTATACATTACACAGTATAGTTCTCTTTCCATCCAGAGATCCTGCTAGTATTTGGTATCTACCTCCAGGTTGCCTTGATTGGTACTGGGCTTCTCCCATTTAAGTGACTTGCTCAGGGTCACACAGTATGCAAGTGGAAGCTGTGGGATTCAAACCCAGGTCTGATCTGCTGGATGTCACCAGATTTTCAGCTCAGAGCCTTAGACCACTGCGCTATACTGCCTCCATGTTTCCTTTATATCGAGGTTGTAACCCCTTTTGTTCTGATAGTGAGTGCTACTATTTACTACAGCTTGCAAATTACAGAGCCACATTAAAACAGAGCTAATTTAGTTAAAGGGAACATACACACCAAATAGCACTAGTTTTTCTTGTTATTGACAACAAAGGAACACAACAGTGATGATAGGAGTGTATCACATGATTTGCATCTTTTGCAATTACCTGCAGTCTGCCATTTTTGCCATTTGTACTGGTGACTAGAGTTCTAGCCTTTGGGTCTCTCTGACAAGGTCTTCCATGTTGTAGAGACCTCTCTAATGGAGTCAATTTGTCAGTGCTATACCTTCAAATGGGAGCGCTTTTTTCATTTAGTGCCAGGGCAGGGAGCTCGACCCACTCTCTTGCCCTGTGGCTAGCATCCTGGATTACTTGTGGTCCATCTCTCAATCAAGCCTAAGGCTGACAATCCTCAAGGAGCACCTAGCATGCTAGCTCAGTGGCATGGAGGGCTGAGGCACTTGACACCTTCCTCCTGCAACACTGATGACCCAGGGATGGGAATGGATGCAGCTTGCCTAGGGGCTGGCAGGGTGAGGGAGGATCAAAGATCCAGGTACAAGATACTTGCAGTAAGTAGCCATCACCCATCAGCCTGTAGCCACCACCAGCTGCCATCCAGTCAGATACCTCCAGCAACCCAGAGTCTGGTGCCAGCATTTAATCTTTTGTTGGAGATGCCACCTCTAGTGGTTGAGGGCGTCATTCATACTCAGTGACTATGCAATGCTTTGTTGCTGTGAATCTGATCTCTTTCATAGTCATTGCATTCATAATAAAAATCAGAAAAATACACAGTTAGACACTTACTAATTTGAGACAGATTCAAATCATAGCTCTGAAACCTAATGCCAAACCTCGGTGCCTCCACTCCTCCATTTTCTTTCATGGCTGTGATCAAGACCCTTAATGGAGGAACATTGAAATGGCTCTTTTGTAAGTTGAATTTGTTTCTTGCTGTGAAACGAATGGTTAATAATCATTACTCTCCCCTATGCAGAGATAATGAACACTGGCTTTAAAAGGGGTGACCCTTGAGCGGCCATCCAATCCTCATCAATATCCAGTTCTTTGTTTCTGTGAACATGTTCGTTATTTAGTGCTATTGACTCAATAGGTTTCATGCTTGCCTCTGGGGCCAGAAGGACATAGGATGGTGCCCAACGCCAGGAAATTGGGCTAATACCCAGTATTGATACTGCAGTGTAGCACACATTCTGTGGGATGCACTACACTGATGTTGAGGTGCTAACCTTTGTATGAGATGCTAAACTAAGGTCCTTTCTGTCCATCTTTTCTGGTTGTTCAGGTGGAAGTAAAAGATCTCATAGAACTAAATGCAAAAGTCAAAGAACTTTTTATTTTAAAATCAGTTAGCAAATTATGATACAGGATTCGTAAATATATCATGTCATTATTCTCTACCCCTAGGACCCACCTCCTCCTTATTTGCACTTCTTTTACACAGTTCCTGCTACACAGTATTTCTAGTGACACCATTAAGGGGTCATCGAAAGGTTTTTCCCATTAGTTATGGAAAGCTTCAGTCTCCTTTATTAGCAATTCCTCCTGATATAGCAACCTAATTAAGACTTAAAATTGTCCAACCATGATTTCAGGTGCCACCTCCTGGTTAGTATAAGAGATACTTAGCACTGTGCTTGCCATAGGAAATATTTGAAGTTGATGAACACCAACTGCTGCATTCCCGCCTCACACTTCCCTTGTGGAAGGGAGTTTAGGCTTTAAACAATCCATCCTTCCTGAGGACTGCACAAAAGAGGCTCCCTAAAGACCCTTAAAATATAACCCAATGTTGTTAGTAAAGAAGCATTCTAAGAATAAGTTCTTTATTATTTTGCTTTGCTTCACAAAGGAGGCTATTGGATAGTACTGTTTAATCAGGTTTTTATGCATTAAGTTTGCTTTCAATTATAGTAACACAAGCAGACTTAACACTATGATTGCATCTCACTTTTTTTTTATTAGGATCCTTGCATTCTGCATATCACAAGAGCCCCACTTTAAACATAGAAATTTATGGCAGATAAGGACCACTAGGCCCACCCAGTCTGCCCATTTTCTCTACCTGCTGCAGAAACCACAGATCCTACTTGATCTCTGGCTTTGTTCTCTTTCCTATCACTCGGGTTTGGCAACTTGCTTGTTGTAGTATTTCACAAGAGACCACCATCCTACAATGGAACCAATCTGGGCCAAATTCCTCACCTGCAGCCCTATCTGCTCTGGCCAGAATTTGTTTTGTAGAGAAGCAACTGTGTTCCTCCTGACCTACCCACCATCTGCTTAATTTAATGGCCTCATCATGTAGTAAGTGAAGTTCCTAGATAAAAGCAATGTCTGCTTTAGCTCTATTCAGAAAAATCAGCAGGTTTTTTTCTTCTTAATGGGAGCACCTTAACTTTTAACATTCCATGAGACAATTATGTAATTTGCCATAGTGTTGTCAGTTAAAGGGTCTTGTCAACAACTGTAAAAAAACTTGGCAAAATATTTCAACAACAGTAAGAAATTCGATAGACTTTAACAGGCTAAAAATAAAAACTGAAAAAAACGTGCACACCACCCAAAAGAGGCACACACAAAAGGCACGTAGCATGTGCATAGCCTGAGCATGTAATGGTACACCAGCACTCCGCATCAGTGGTACACAGGGGCATGACCATGTAGCAGCATGTGTAGGTGGCTTGTATGCACATGCATGATGATAATTACGTTGGAACACCATGCAAGTAGCATCACATAAGATACATCATGCAAAGGGTAATGTAGTGGAGTGCATAGTGCCCGGAGGATGCCAGCACAGGTGTGCAGGTGGTGGCACGCAGCCACTATGACACAGATGTGCACGCACACATATGGGGTGGCACGCCGATGTGCGACATCTGTGTTTGCATGTGGCCGTGTGACAATCCTGCCACACAGCCACACTGCACAGTGTGAATGCAGCACAGCAGGCAGACGTGGCAACCACACATGGCATGAAGCGGACACACATCCCACTGCCAGACGGGCTAAGCAGGGGTGATGGCACCCATACCAGTGAAATGTGCAGATGTCCCACTGCCCATGCTGCATGGCTGCATTGGTGTGACACTATCTGGTGAATGGCAGCACATGTGCACATGGCCAAGGCAACCCCCCGGCAAGGCACAGCCAAATAAGTCATGCAGTCCCACCCACCCCACCTCCAGAGACATTGACCACACAGATGTATGCAGAAAACCTTTATTGCTTGAAGTAAACAACAGAAACATAGGACAGCAACATCAACAACGATCCACCCCCACAATCCCCCTTGAGGCACCCAGCCCACCTCCCCAGTGGCCCCCAACAAGCTCCCCCCAACATCCACTGGTCCATCCACCGGCCCTCCCATCCCTCAGTGCCAGCACCCCAACACCCTATACACATGCCCGCATGCCCCGCAGCTATAGTTAAAACCCACAGTCCATAGCAGAACAGCACCATCCTCAACATGGTCCAGCAGTCCAGCACTGCAATAACCCCCATGGCACCCGCCTCCCATGCACCCAAGCATCACAGTCTGGCCCCTGTAGAGATCAACATACTGCAACAAGAGTCAGTCCATTGGTCGTGGCAGCAACCACCACAGGCTGCTTAGCAGGACTGCTGTGACCTCCTGCAGGCACTACACTTGAACAATGTCTGCCAAAGACAGCCCCTCCTGCTGATCCTTCCATGTCCCGGACCTGGTGGGAGTGGGTGGCCCACTGTCACCCTCCTCTTTGGTGTCCTGGGACACCACCTCCAGCAGGTGCCAGCCTCCATGATGTAGCATGGTCCTCCTCACCAGGCCCCAGTATTGCTGTAAGAGAAAGGGGGAAACATAAGAACTGGTAGTAACACACACACACACACACACACACACACACACACACACACATGCCTCACAACTCACAGGGCATGGCCCAGGGTACTCACTGGTGAGGGGACACAGATCTCCCAGACCCGATAGTTGTTGTTCTCGTAGTACAGGTCCCCACCAGCACCCTTCAGAATCATGTAACCGGGGAGCAAACTCTGGAATTTCATGCATCTTGCTGCCATCGATGACACATACACCATAGCGCCATCCAGTTGAACCTGGAGTGTTAGCTTCAGGCGGGCTGGCACACTACACTGGTCCTGTGGAGCACAAAGGACATACATTAGTACATTACACGCCGTATACACATGGCTGAATCCCTCAATCCAGTGTACGGACCAACACACAACCCCATACCCACCCACTCAATGGCCCTGACAGCCCACAGGTCACCACAGCCCCAGTTGTCAGTATAGTCCTGTTTCGCAACCCAGAAAAGGTGGTTTGGGGAACTTTGCCTTTCTGTCAAGCATGATGCCCGCCATGATTTTGATAAATGTGCCACTGTCCACAGCACATGGCAGTTGTGCGTGTCCTGCAAGGCCACATGGCAACGAAGCAATGCCCCCTTAAAGGTATACTTGCCCTACACAGGCGGTATACTGGGGACTGCCAGTGGTGGTGCACAGTTGCACAGGAGGCAGAGATAGTGCAACAGGTTGTGTCCGGGGTGTACTTCTTCATGTCCACCTACTTGCTGACTTTGCTGAGGGTTCTGCCACCATGGGCCGCTGCCATGTCTGTTCCACACATGACTGGACACCTCTGCATTGTGGGACACCCACTGCATTGAGTGATTCAGGCTGCCGAGGCTGGCCATTGCATGGCTGTGTGACAGCATCCATGTCACCATGGAACCACAGACATGGTGGTCACATGCCATGTCTGTGGAGACAAAGATGCTATACACCCTACAGTACTATGCCACTGGGTCATTCCAGTGTATGACAGGTGATGCTGTTGGGGTGTGCCAGTCCTGTGTCCAGGGCAGTGGCACAGGTGACAGATGTCATCCTCCTGTATCTTGGGGAGCACATCGCATTCCCATCAATGCCAGCAGAGCTCTGGATGACTAAGGAGGTGTTCTACAGTATGCATTGCATTCTCAATGTCGGTGGTGCCATCGACGGCACACACATTGCCATTCTCACACCCTCGATCCATTTGGAGGTCTACAGGAACCGCAAAGGCTTTCACAGCAATAACTGCCAGGTAGTATGTGATGCCAGGGGCATAATAATGGGTGTGTGCATCAAGTACCCAGGCTTGACACACGATTTATATGCCCTGGCTGGATCTGGTATGAGTGCACTGCTACGTGCTGGACATCTGGATGTGTGGCTGCTTGGTGAGTTACACAAACCATACTGGGTATGGTACACTTGACATGTATACACACACATATACTGATGCGTTTTCACCCCCGACTGCAGGTGACAGTGGGCATCCGCAGTGAACCAATCTCATAACACCATTCCATGCCTCCACCACACCTAGAGAGGTCGCCTACAACATGGCACACAAGCGGACAAGGGCCATCTTAGAGAGAACAATAGGACAACTGAAGATGTGGTTGTGTTGCCTGGACCACATGTCGGAGGTAGTGGAAAATGGATGGACATAGACACAGATATCAGGTGAAGCTAGGCTAAAAATGTCAAGCCTAGTCTTTATTTTTATAAACAAAAATAGCGGACTTCATTCGACAAAATAAACAAAAGACATTATGTAAAACAAAATGAGGAATCTTCCATGACATTACGGTAATTCAAGACTGCTCCAGAAAATGTGCTAGAGTCCTGACAGTTGGCTGTGCAGCCCAACTGTCCTTAAGGTCTGAATAGGCTTCACGGACCTCTCCACCTTGGATTGGTACCAGGCTGATCCCACAACTGATCTGACCTGGAGGACATCTGGATGAATTCCATTTATACCTGGGGTTTATCAGGTGACCACCTCAGACTCCGCCCTCAATGTAATCGTAACAGAAAAATACCTCTATATTCCATTTTATTATTGCATACACATTAAACTATTCCATACAAGTTAATAACTGTTCATTCACGTGCTTAAAAAACAAAAATAACTCCTTATTGTAAAGAACAAAGGAAATTTTGGGTGTTGGCTCCTCCCCTCATCTGTCCAGTGAATAAATATGGAAAAGAGAAGGCTGGCTGGCTCTTAGGAGAACAATGGATAGCCCAGGGAGATACTTCAGAAGAAACCAGTGCAAAGGAACCTTCCTTCGGTAAGCCTGCTTTACCCATTTTTAACCATACACTCGAGAAAACTAAAATGAAACAATTTCAGAGGCTCTTTAAATATTTTGTACACCTAATTCCAGAATTCTCAATTCATTAGGGAATTTAGCTCAGCAAACAGTGCGGTGCCTAAGGGCAGACAAACTGCACAGACATTAGCCGTTTTAAATATTCTTTTCCCCTTTAAATCATGCGTGTGGTTTGTCTGGTTTTCTGCTTAAGCTGTTGCTGCACCAAATATGAGAAGAACAAGTTAGAAAATGTTTATTTAGCTTTCAGGGAGCATTACTATGCACACTATGTCCCTATAGGCTAATAACATAGCTCCCAGGGATAGGACGACCGGGTAGACCATTTCTAAACACGTTCTCTAGTCTACTTAGTCTATCTCTGTAGAAATATTCATACTATTTGGAACAGGTGAATGCATAACTTTCTATTTTTACTCACAACTCGCAGTTGCAGGGAGAACAAACTGAAGCACCACATCATTTTGGGGACTCTGTCCCTGTTTCCTTTCCTTGCTTGCAGCTAGAGCAACCAGAGGGTTTTTCAGCCTTAAATACAACAAGGTGCTGGCTGGGGCACTGACGCTATTCCGGCAGCTGCAGGAACGCTAGTCTGGTGGAACCTTTGCACACAGGCAACTCTAACTGAGCCTCTTTATTTTATAATATAATACAGTGCCAGGCACAGTGTTCCTGAGGAGTTAAAATACAAAACTCCTAACTTAACAAACGGCTACCTCTTGGGGCAGCACTGAAATTCCTCACGGAAACCTGTTGGAAAGAGTTACAGGGATAGCTTAAAAGGACATTTTTCCAGGTGGCCTGCCTGCAAAAAGGGGGAAAAGAGGAAAAAAGAGTAAAGGACAGGTAGAGGTGCTACTGCAGTAGTCTTAAAGGCTTAATGAAACCAGGTTTCCTGAAGGGTCACCAGCACAGAGAAACATAGAAACATAGAATTTGATGGCAGATAAGGACCGCTTGGCCCACCCAGTCTGCCCATTTCCCTACCTACTGGATAAGCTGCAGATCCTAGTTAACCAGCAGCCTACTTCTTCTTACCCCCACCCCTCAGAATTGCCTTATGACTGTCCCATGCATGCTTGAATTCCACCACTGATTTTGACTCCACAACTCTCCTCCGGAAGGCTGCTCCATGCATCCACAACCCTCTGTGAAAAATACTTCCAATTACCTCTGAGCCGCCTCTATCTTCAAATTGTGCCCCTTGTTCTTGCACTCCTTTTTGAAAGATGCTACCCTCTTGGACTTTGCTGATTCCCTTGAGGTACTTGAAAGTTTCTATCATGTCCCCCTCTCCTCCTTTCCTCGAGGCTATACATATTAAGCTCCTTAAGTCTCTCTTCATATGTCTTCCGGTGCAGACCCTGCACCATTTTAGTTGCCCTCCTCTGGACAGCTTCCATCCTGTCTGTGTCTTTGGGAGATTGGGTCTCCAGAACTGCACACAGTACTCCAGATGGGGTCTCACCAACTGTCTGTACAGAGGGATAATAATCTCCTTGTTTTCTACTGGTGATGCCTCTCCTATGCATCCCAGTAACCCCAGCCCTCCTTGCTGCCCTCTCACATTGCTTGCCCACCTTTAGGTCATCTGCTATGACTACCCCAGGTCCCTTTCCATTTTTGTTGTTGTTAGTATCTCACCCGCATTGTGTACTCTTCCCTGGGTTTTTGTTTCCCAGGTGCATTACCTTGCACTTCTTAGCATTGAATCTAAGCTGTCATACATTTGACCATTCCTCTAACCTTGCCAAGTCCCTTCTCATCCTTTCCACCCCACCCTGTGCATCAACTCTGTTGCAGATCTTAGTGTCATCTGCAAAGAGACATACTTTTCCTTCTGGTCCTTCCGCAATGTCGCTTATAAAGACATTGAAGAGGACCGGTCCTAATACTGAACCCTGTGGTACCCCACTAGTAACCCTCCTTTCTTCTGAGAGGACTCCATTTACTATTACCCTCTGTGTCCTATTCTCCAGCCAATTTCTTTACCCAGGCTGTCATCTTGGGACCCACTCCCAGGCTGGCTAACTTGTATATTAATCTTTTGTGTGGGACTGTGTCAAATGCCTTGCTAAAGTCTAGGTAGGCCATGTCCACAGCCCCTCCCTGATCTACTACTTTTGTCACCCAGTCAAAGAAATCTATTATACTCGTCTGGCATGACCTTCCCGCTGTGAATCCATGCTGCCTTGGGTCCTGTGCCCCTCTGGCCTCTAGATACGCAACAATTCTTTCCTTCAGAAGTGATTCCATCATTTTCCCTATCACTGAGGTTAAACTAACAGGTCTGTAGTTTCCTGCTTCTGCCTTGCTCCCACACTTTGACATGCTTTTCCCCGGTTAAGAGGAAACTAATGGGATAAACATTAAAATAGTTTCCTATAGTACCATCCTACAACAAACAGGCACAATTGTCAGATCTCTCTCTCTCACAAGAGGGAGAGAGATGGAGCGTGCTCACTCCCAAAGCTCCACCTCGGGGTCCCTTGCAATTAGAATAAAAAAAACAAACTAAGCAAAGGTTATATCTAACCTTTCTCATTGCATATCACCCCAAGGTCCGACTGTGCCTGTTCATTTGGGTCTGCCCATAACTGGACATGAAATCTGCATTTTTATTTGCAGTACCTGGCCAGTGATGAATGGTAAATCTGTATGGCTGTAAGGCCAGGTACCAGTGCATTGTGCGGGGATGTTTGTAGGAGAACAATGGATAGCCCAGGGAGAGACCTCAGAAGAAACCTGTGCACTGGAACCTTCCTTCGGTAAGCCTGCTTTATCCATTTTTAACCATACACTCAAGAAAACTAAAATGAAACAATGTCAGAGGCTTTTTAAATATTTTGTACCCCTAATTCCAGAATTCTCAGTTCTTTAGGGAATGAATTTAGCTCAGCAAACAGTGCAGTGCCTAAGGGCGTATTAAACAGACAAACCACACAGACATTAGCCATTTTAAACATTCTTTTCCCCTTTAAATCATGCATGTGGTTTGTCCGGTTTTTTGCTTAAGCTGTTGCTGCACCAAATATGAGAAGAACACGTTAAAAAATGTTTATTTGGCTTTCAGGGAGCATTACTATGCACACTGTGTCCCTATAACATAACATCACTCCCAGGGATTGGACAACTGGGTAGATGCAGTTGCGAGGAGAACAAACAGAAGTGCTACAGCATTTTGGGGACTCTGTCCCTGTTCTCCTTCCTTGCTCTCAGCAAGAGTGACCAGAGGGTTTTTCAAGTGTAAATACAACAAGGTGCTGGCAGGGGCACTGACGCTATTGCAGCAGCTGCAGGAACGCTAGTCTGGCGGGACCTCTGCACACAGGCAACTCTAACTGAGCCTCTTTATTTTATAATATAATACAGTGCCAGGCAGAGCGTTCCTGAGGAGTTAAAATACAAAACTCCTAACTTAACAAAACGGCTACCTCTTTTGGGGCATGGACTGAAACTCCTCATGGAAACCTGTTGGAAAGAGTTACAGGGATAGCTTACAAGGACCTTTTTCCCCAGGTGGCCTGCCTGCAAAAAGGGGGAAAAGAGGAAATAAGAGTAAAGCACAGGTAGAAGTGCAATTACAGTAGTCTTAAAGGCTTAATGAAACCAGGTTTCCTGAAGGGTCACAGCACACTCTGACACCACACCAGTGGCAGGTTCATCATGACTCCTATAAAGGCATGCAAGGCATTCATGGTGTGGGCCATGCTGCACAACATCGCGAAGAGGGGGAACGTGCTGATGCCAGAAGTGATTTCTGATGCCCTCGGGGGGATGGGGATGATGACGATGCACCTGTCCGAGTGCCAGGGATGGTGGGTGGCCATATGGCCTGGCAGGCACTCGTGGATGGCACATTCAGGCACAGACACCACAACATGCACGTGCCCAGTGAGTATTGCCACAGCAATGGCACCAGGCCCTGGTATACCTCACTGCCATGACATTGTGCAGCAGAGTGTATGGAAGTGTGGCCCTGCTGCCGCCTGCAAGGGCATTGTGTGCCAGTGTGGGGGGCCTGGCGGTGCACGATCATGAGTGCTGCCCTGAGTGCACCGCATATCGGGTGGGTGTGCAAGTGCAAGGGGGGGAGGGGCGCCACTGTGCCGTGCATGTGCAAGCGTGGTCACACCACTGGACAGGTAGGTCTGTGTCATGTGCTTGTGTATGTATGTGTGCACACATCGGGCTTACCCTGCCACATGGCACTGTGTTAGTGTATTGACCTGTACCCTCGGTGCCTGGACGTGCCTGTAGCCATGTGGATGTATGGCTGTCGAGTCTGTGTCCTGGTTGCCTGCTGCGGAATGCACCTCTAATTCCAACAGTGGCATCATCAGTGCCAGTGTCCTCACTACTGCTGCTGTCCACCGAAGCCATATGCACAATGCTCTTGGACGTTCCTTCGATGGCACTGTCTGCCTGCATTGGCTGAGTGTTCACTGCCTGTGGGGCCTCACTGGAGGGCCAGCAGACCATGACGTCAACACAGCATGGCAGTGTCTGTCTGTCCCCCCCTTCCAACAGCGGTGTGCCTCTTGCAGGCGGCGAGTACTGCATGCCCATGTGGTTGTCGCCATCCATGCATGCTATCCTGGTTGATCCTTGGCAGATGTGTGCCACATTAGCTCCTAGATGCCTTCCAATGCCACCACACACCGTGGGATGGCCGTGTGCATGCCCTGTTGCACCATGGTTTGTGCCTCCTTGGCCGCAGTGTGATGCTGCTGTGTCTCTAGCCTCTCACGCTCCAGCTGCTGCAACTGACAGTACTGCCCTCCATGTATGTGTGCGACCATGCAGACCTGGTGCAATCAGAGTGACCCTCATCGCTGCAGTCAGTGTGTGGTGCCACAGTGGGCAGTTGCCAGATTGATCCATAAGGGTCACCACCATCGGTGCATGGTGCAGCGTTTGCACCGTGGGCATGTGTGTGGTGCACCATGCCGCATGTACCCCATGGGGGGGCTGCATGTCAGTCCCCATGGCTGTCTCACTGCTGGTCCCAGTCTCCTCTTCATGGGGGACAATGGTGCTGTCCTCCTTGGTGGCCATCTCTGTAGGGGACTCCTACACTAGTTCAATACCTGTTGATGTACATAATGCTTGTTAGGTGGTTGCTGGCCATTTGCCCTCCGAAGCACCCCCCTGGTGTGTGCATACGTACCTTCTTTCTCAGCTACCAGCTGTCCTGCCACAAGTGCAGCCGCTGTCATGGTAGTGGCAGGTTGATCCCTGGTGGGTGCCGCACCACTCCTGCCAGGCCATGTGCCACCAGTGGGTACATGTCATGACTGTTAGTGGGGCATGGTGATGGCTGTGATATCACAGCCGCATGTATTTCTTATATCCCTACCTGCCATGGCATCCACACCTTCTGCCTCTCCATGGATGGTGATATCCATCAGTGTCTCTGCCAAGAGTTGATCTAGGGGTGTCAGCTGGCTGTCGGTGCAAGGTTATCCATCCCCCTGTACCTCTGTGTGCCCTTCCACCAGTGGTGAGTTTACACTTGACAGTGGCCTTCAGGTCCCACCATTTATGTTTTATGGCCACAAGGGCTCATGCCACGGACTCAGCGGCATTGACCAAGGCCTGTATATCCAGCCACAGTCTGGCCTTGACCTCAGCTGGTGTTGCCATGGCCTCTTCCCCATACAGGCGGCTATAGTTCTGCCGTATATTGGCTACCATGACTTTGAACTGCCAACTGGCAAAGTTGGTCACACGAGACCGGCCACCACCCCATCCTCGCCCATGTCCTCGTCCATGTTCACCATGACCTCCACCTCCCTTGCCTTCCTCCGCTTGCTGTACCTCTTCATCTACATCCCCTTCATGGTCTCCCATGGCGCACAAGGCATTACAATATGCGGCATTCACAGCCATGCATTCGCGTGGGTGGTGGACCCTATCCATATATGGTGAGGTCATGGGGCGTTCCCGCATATTGGTGCTCCACCCACAGTGCCTGCACATTACACTGCATGTCTCCACATGCCACACCCCTGCATGTACATGATAGCGAATGCCACGTATCTGCATCACTATGTCCTACAGAATGCGTGTCTCGCCCATATCCCGTTTTGTGTATTTTCCACACTTTTTGCATTGGGCCCATTGTTATTTACCAGGGCCCAGATATTCAAAGGGTTGCTCATGGCTCAACAGTGTTGCGCCATGCGCAGCCCAGTAATCACGCCTCGCGCTGATATTCAAAGGGAAAAGCAAGACAATCCTGGCGCGCCGGAGCGCATCAATAATGTATGCAGGCACAGGTGGGGGCGTTCATGCATAACCTGCACAGCCCGATATTCAGCCCAAGATGTGCAGAGCCATGCATGCGCAACCCTACTTGCGCCTGCACAAAGTTAAGCCCCACAAAAATGAACAACTCGATGGCCACCCACAGGTGAGCTGCCACATTGCAGGGCGCAACATGGCAGTTGCCACCTGTGGGTGGCCACCCGAGTTCCGGCTGCACCTGGCGGTGCCCCCCCATTCCCGATCGTGGGCATATGTTGAAAAATAAACTCTCCGTCCAATATCCCTGGTGGTCCAGTGGACCGCTATATGCCCGATCGCGAGCATGTGTTATATTAAAAAGGACTTCTACGTCCAATATCCCTGGTGGTCCAGTGGACTGAATGCTGCCCGATCGCGGGCATCCATTTAACAGAAATCTTCCTATTTCCTGGTGGTCTAGGTTTCCACTGGGTCCTGGCCCGCCCCCAGTGGGCAGCAGCAACCCACCGCCTGCTGCTCTGCCACCCGCCGACTGACACCTCGGTAGGGCTGCCGCCCATTGGTTCTGGCGTGAGCCAATGGGCGTGCAACTGCTCGTACTACACATTCCAGATTGTAAATGAATCATATCTGGAATGTGTGGTACATCGAGCTTCTGCGCCCATTGGCTCACGCTAGAACCAATAAGCATGCAGCCCCTACCGAGGTGTCAGGCGGCAGGGTGGCAGGCAGGTGGGTGCTGCTGCCCGCCGCTAACGGGTGGGGAGCGGAGCGGTGGACTCAGTGGGTGGTGGGGAGGGGGATACCTTACACCACCAGGGAAATAGGAAGATTTCTGTTGAACAGATGCCCGCGATCGGCAGCATTCGTCCACTGGACCACCAGGGATAATGGACCGGGGGTCATTGAAACAGATGCCCGCAATCGGGCAGCATTCGTCCACTGGACCACCAGGGATATTGGACCGGGGTGTTGATATAACGATGCTCGGGATAGGGCACATAGCAGTCCACTGGACCACCAGGATATTGGACGGGGTTTATTATAATGATGCCTGCGATTGGGCATATAGCGGTCCACTGGACCACCAGAGATATTGGAAGAGGAAGTCTATTTTTAGACAAATGCCTGCGATCGGGCAGCAGAAGGCGTCGGTCCCTGATGGCTGCTGCCTGGCAGGGCGCCAGGCACAAGTCGTCGGGGATCGGCGCACCTGCATGCTAATGGAATGCAAATGGGGCCATAATGACATGCAAATGGCCCCATGTGCGCCTTGCATAAATTATGGTCCTATTTGCATGTCCCCTTTTGAATATCGCAGGTGCTGTGAATGGTGCAATGGCACTTGCGCTAGCGCATCTCCATGCTCCACTCTGGCCACTTGTGCTGGCGCAGTGCCACTGCACCATGCACAGTGGGGGTGGCCAGGGTGCGATATTCAAAGCTGCTGAGCCACAGCGCAGCTCCATTGAATATCGCCCAGGCCACACCCCTGCACAGTCAAGTTGAGCTGCGCCCAGGCTTGCGCCACAGCCTGGCGCAGTTTGAATATCTGGGCCCTGGTGTTTTGCAACTATTAACTGTATCACTTGGTCAGTTTACTCAGATTGATTATAGAGTATCAGGAAGCACAAATTTCTTGTTGTCTGTTAACAGAAGTACACAATGCTAGTATAATCCACTGAATAATCCAAAATGTGAGTGAGAAAATAGAGTGGTCATCTGCTTTGTACCTGTCATCTGCCAAATCAAAGATCCTAAGTAGTAAGGTTTGGTGACACAGTAAGTAGGACCAAAGAGATGAACCTGGTTCCATCCCTGGTCCAGATTAAGTTAATTCGCTGGATAAATTAAAGGCATTTATGCTAACACAAATACAGTGCACACGGGCATATAGCTATGCTAAAAATAACAATTTCCACATATAGAATTATATTATTTTTCCTTATTTACAACGGCAGTAATGCAACATGTTGGAGGTGGGAGAGGAGAGCAAGTGAGACATTTAATTCGATGGAATAACCTAAGGTGCATAGTATAAAATAAGGCAACGTTAGACAGTGACAAGAAGGAGCATTTTCAGAAATAGAACGAAACAACCCCTAAATCCTTGGGCCATGTTGCTCATACCTAGGTGCAGCTTCCTTCCTAGTACTGCATAATCCCCTGGAAAGGTATAAAACAGAGCTGAACAATATGATAGGATCCATATCTCAGAACTGTAAGCAGTGTATGGAATCGGCCAGAGCAAACCTAGCCTCCCACATTCGCTGACACTATTCCCATTCATCTGTCTTAAAAAAATGTGATTTACACCAGTTCCATTATTGAGTACACTAAGCCATATGTGGGATCTGTCAGAAAAAGCGAGTACCCAGGATCAGCTGACACTCTTCCCATTCAACTTACATATGCATCAGATGACGTCACCAAGATTAAAGTACAAGTAGCCACCATTTATTTTGTAGTAAGTTGCAGTTAAGAAGTTGTAGAGTGCAAGTGGGATCTGGCAGCACTAAATCCAGCTTCCTGAACTTCCCTAACACTCCTCCCACTAGTTCATAAAGATCAAATGTTAGCATACCTCCAAGACAATCCACTTTTCATATAATGCACCCACATTCTATTTCAATAGCAGATATTAAGAACAAATTTTCAGTGAGTGGGACCTGCCATTGTGAAATCCAGCTCCCTGAATTCCCCAGACATTCCTCCCACTTAGCCAGTAATGATCAAACATTGTTGTGCATCAAAAATATACGAGCACATGGGGCCCAAACTAGTTCTGTAAAAAAACAAGGGTGGGGGAATTTGCTTTGTATTTCAAAATACTGCATCTTCAACCCAATGTATACGGTAACTGACTGTTAAAATTAGTTCTCACTACTCCCATTAGCCCTCACTTGTTACCAAATATGTATATGTTCCCTAACCTATTAAGTACATTACTACTACAGCTATGGTAAAGTCAAAACAGAGGATACGATTGTCTTTTGGTGCCACCTTAGCTCAAAATGTCTATCAAGCATCTTCAGACACACAGTTGCAGCCGTCTGATATAAACAGTATTGTAATGTAAAGGCAGTAGTACTATTTCCTTACGTTTAAAAAGATTCTCAGAGTCTCTTCATTGGGATTCGTTCAGGGAGAAGCTTCATTTTCCTCCCAGAATCAGAGGTAATGATTGTTCAGGAGCAGGTGTATCCACCAGAAGTGTCCCATCAGAAACTGGAGCATTGTCATTCAAAGTTTCTTCACAACATGAGGAGGGAGGCAGTGTAAGGTCAGAGCAGTGTTCCACCAACATCCGCACAGCTTCCAGTTCATGCGACTGACATGAGGGAGATCCCGAGAAGGAGTAGCGGATACCCCTGCTGCAATTGCATTTTTTCAGATTTTTATTCGCTACAGGGATCCTTGTGATGTGGGTTCTTTGGGGTGGTTTGGATTTTCAGGCGATGCTCTGGTGCCAAATTCATTCATTTCTCAGTTGGGTCACAATGAAATAGAAGTAGAGAGTTGAAAGAGGGGGATTCTCATGTGCAAAGGTATGATCTTTCATCGTGTTGTTCAAAGTTCCATTACTCCCACGCTCTGGTTTGCCTTGATTGCTCTGACCATGGAATTCTCTGGCCTCGTGGTCTCGTGGCAGATTTGAATTGTGGTGACTGTTGACCTGCTTAGGAATGTTTATATGCATAGTTGATTGCCTTCATACATTAACTGTAAATAGTCCCATACATCTGCCACACTTTCATAAATCATAAAGCTCCCCTTAGCTTCCCTGATAACCAATGTGGCAGGATACTCAAAGTAGTATTGGATCCCAGCTCTCTGAAGTTATTGCTTATCTTCAAAAAACTCCCTTCTCTTTTCCATGAAGGCACCAGAAAAATCTTGAAAGATCATCATTTTTTCTCCATTAAAAGTCAAAGTTTTCCTCTCTTGAGCTGCTTTAAATATTTCCCACTTGATAGAAAAATAGAGGAAATATGCAGTGATGGGTTGAGGTTTTGTATTGTTGTAAGTCCTGGGGCCAGTGACTCAATGAGACCTCTCAATTTCTAGTGGCCAAGGCCATTGGTGTTTAAGGAGTTTGGGCAGAAGTTTCTGCAGAAAGGCCACCATATTGTTCCCTTTCCGACTTTCCGGCACCCCCAGTTTTCATAGGTTGTTGCTACAGCCCGTTTTCAAGGTTGTCAATTTTGTGTAATAAGTCAGTTTGTTTACTCTGTGTGGTGTTTAACTCCTGAAGCTGTGTAACATCCAATCTAAGCTTTGTCATAATTGAGTCTGAGTTGTCTGCCCTTTCTGTTAATGTTTCACTGTCCAGCTTTAAGGTCGTTGTTACCTTTTTGACATCAGCTATGTCAAGTTTTAGATCAGCTAGTATGTCTTTAAGTTGATTGATATCCTCCTTGCTGGCATGCCCGTTACTTGGTTGGAGAGCCCCAGCTCCATTAATTATTTCCTTGGTTTCCATTGGCTTCCCAGCCACGACTGGCATTTCCACTGCTCGAATCTGAGGCCATAAAGATAAAAACATAAATAACTCAAAAGGAGACCGTGACAGCCTGTAACAACTTCATAAAATGAAACTGCAGTAGATCTTCTCTATTTTGCGCCTGATTGTACACTTTTTGATATCACGAATATCAAGAATAAATCAAAACAAGGACGGACAAAATGGGAACTCTGCTCTAGTCAGCCACCATGTCCAGAGCATCGCACTCTCTCCATATAGCAGTGTCAGTGGCTCAGTAGGTAGCACACTCGCCTCTGAGGCCGGGAGATCAGAGGGCTGTGGGTTCAGTTCCCACATCTGGCACTTGGGTTAATATCCCAGTACTGACACTGTAGTGCAGCATGAGAGGGGTGCTGCACTTCTGAGGTGCCGTCTTTCGGATGAGACGTTAAACCGAGGTCCCATCTGCCTGGATTGGTGGTAGTTCAGGTGGATGTTAAAGATCCCATGGCACTTCTCGAAAAGAGTAGGGGAATTTCCCCGGTGTCCTGGCCAAATTTCCCTCATTCACTAAAAATACCACCAACAGCTTAATCTGGTTCAAGGTCAGTTGGTATTCATCTGTACCCCCCTTCCCCGGGTCGTGCCTGAAAATAGGTAGGATTTGTCTAGTGCACTTACCCGGTCAACAAAAACTAAATAAATAAATATTACGGTCCTTCTGTCTCCCCTCATAGGGCTTTTGATGCAGATCCCGCATCATTTTAGTTACCCTCCTCTGGATTGCCTCAATTCTGTCTTGTCCTTTTGGTGGTGAGGACTCCAGAACTGGACACAGTACCCTAGGTGGGCTGTCATGAGAGACTGATACAGAGGTATCACCACCTCCCTCTTTCGGCAGGTGATACCCCTCCCTATGCACCCTAGCATCCCACTGGCTCTTCGCACTGTCTTGTCACACTATTTGACCACCTTTAGGTCATCAGATATGACAACACCCAGGTCTCTTTCCTGTTTGGTGGTCGCCATTACTACTCCCCCTGTTTTTGTATTCTGACCCAGAGTTTCTATGCCCCAAGTGCATGATTTTGCATTTTGTTTTTGCATTGAAACTTAGTTGCCACTTTCTAGACCACTCCTCAAGCTTACCTAGATCTGTATTCATGTTTCCACCCCAACCCCCTGGAGTGTCCACTCTATTGTAGATTTGTGTATCATCTGCAAAAACCTTCCCTTCTAGTCCCTCTGGAATGTCACTTATAAAGATACTAAAGAGGACTGGTTCCAGTACTGAGCCTTGTGGCACCCCGCTAGCCACCCTCCATTCCTCGGAGTGAATTATGTTTACCACTACCCTCTGTCGCCTGTCCTCCAACCAAATTCTTACTCAGTTTACTACTTTTAGTCCCACTCCTAGTCTGCCCAGCTTGTTTGAGTCTCCTGTGTGGAACAGTGTCAAAGGCCTGACTGAAATCTAGGTAGGCCACATCCACCGCTCCACCCTGATCTACTTTCCTGGTTACCCAGTCAACGAAATCTATAAGATTAGTTTGACATGACCTCCCACTAGTGAATCCGTGCTGCCTCAGATCCTGTAAACCATTGGATTCAAGATATTTCACAATTCTTTCTTTCAGTAGTCATTCCATTCAATTCCCCACCACTGAAGTCAGGCTGACTGGCCTGTAATTGCCAGTCTCCTCCCTGCTCCTGCCTTTGTAAAGTAGTAATACATCTGCCCTCCTCCAGTACCATTTCTGTTTCCAGAGAATGGTTGAATAGGACTGTCAGAGATGCAGTCAGCACCTCTCTGAGCTTCCTCAAAATCCTTGGATGTATCCCATCTGCCCCATCGCCTTGTCTACCTTAAGGAGACTTACCAGCCTCCGCAGTTCCACCTGCCTGATCGGTGCCTTACCCCTTCAAAATGTTCCTGCTGTTGGTATTTCCAAAAATCTTTGAGCAGGTTGTAAATTATATCCTTCATAAAATTACCCCCACTGGGTATCTCCCACTTCCTGTTTTTTTTAGTAGCCCACACTCTGCCCCTGCGCTCAGCAAAGTTATGACATGACTCTATGGAAAGCGTGAGGATGAGCTCATTTAGTCTATGGGGGTTACTTTGGATGTTTTTCATATTGTAATGGGCAGCTGGTGATGAAATGGGGCACCGGTCGCACTAACAGGGTCTTGTTAGTTGACCAGTGCCCACGTTTCATCGCCAACTGCCGATTACAATCTAGCAAAACTACCCAAACAGCACCCCCATAGACTAAAATGGAGCTCGTCCCTGCGCTCTCTCTGGGGTCACTTCATAAAAACATAGAAGTTGACAGCAGATAAGGACCGCAAGGCCCATCCAGTCTGCCCATTTCTTTTTCTACCTTATGAATGTGCCATCGGCCTTTGCTTTGTCAATTGCCTATCTATTCATACTCATCTGTATTATTCCCTTATGCCTATCCCATACCTGTTTGAAGCCTTGCACCTATTCATATCCACCACTTCCTGAGGTAGGCCATTCTATGCATCCACCACCTCTTTCTGTGAAAAGAACTTTCCTCATATTACCCTTAATTGGCCTCCCTCTAATCTTCATGCTGTGTCCTCTTGTCCTGCTATTTTCTTATACTGAAACATGTTAGACCTTTCACCTTGTTAATGCCCTTAAGGTATTTGAATGTTTCGATCATATCACCTCTCTCCCTCCTTTGCTCTAGGGTATACATATTGAGCTCTGTTAATCTGTCCTCATATGTTTCCTGATGCAGTCCCTGCACCATTTTGGTTGCCCTTCTCTGGACTGCCTCAGTTTGGTTAATGTCCTTGTGAAGGTGTGGCCTCCAGTACTGCACACAGTACTCCAGATGGGGCCTAACCAGTGCCTTGAAAAGAGGGATTATTGCCTCCCTCTTATGACTTGTGATACCCTTACTAATACACCCCAACATCCCCCTAGCCTTGCCTACTGCTTTAGTGGTCTGCTTGGATGATTTCAGGTCATCTGTGATGATGATGCCCAAGTCTCTTTCTTCTCTTGTGACTGCCAGCAACTCCCCTCCCAGCCTATAGGTGGCTTCAGGGTTTCTCTTCTCTATGTGCATGTTCTTGCACTTCTTTGCATTAAACCCCAGTTGCCAATCTTCTGACCATTTTGCCAGTTTCTAAATTTCTTCTCATTCTGCCCACCCCATATGGATCATCTACTCTGTTGCAGATCTTGGTGTCATCTGCAAACAGACAAACCTTACCCACCAGTCCATCTGCAATGTCACTGATGAAGATATTGAAAAGGACTGGCTCCAGGACTGATCCCTGAGGTACCCCACTTATGACTTGCGTCTCTTCTGACTGTATACCGTTTACCACCACTCTGTTTTCTGCATGTCAACCAGTTTGCCACCCAGTTGACCAACGTCTGACCCACCCTGTGCCTACCCAGCCTATTAATCAATCTTCTATGTGGAACAGTATCAAACGCTTTGCTGAAGTCAAGGTAGGCGACATCAACTGCTCCCCCTTGGTCCACCACTCTGGTTACCCAGTCAAAGAAATCTATGAGATTAGTTTGACAGGATCTTCCTGTTGTAAACCCATGCTGTCTTGGATCCTGTGCTCCTATGAATTCCAGGTGTTGCACTGTCCTTTCCTTAAGGAGTGCCTCCATAATCTTGCCCACTATTGAGGTAAGACTGACTGGTCTGTAGTTGTCTGCCTCCTCCCTGCTACCACTCTTGTGGAGCAGGATCACACGAGCCCTTCTCCAGTCTTCTGGGACCTCTCCTGTGCTCAGAGACTCACTAAACAGTTCTGATAATGGTTCTGCTAGTTCCATCCTTAGCTCCTTTTGTACCCTGGGATGTATGCCATCAGGTCCCATTGCCTTGTCCACCCTGAGCTTATCGAGCTCTTGTAGGACCTTTTCTTTTGTGAAGGAACTAGTGCACCCCCCCCCCGTGTCCATGGTGCTGAGCTGTGGGCCCTGCCCTACCTTCTCTTCAGTGAATACTAAGCAGAAGTATTTATTTAGGATAGATACTTTTACATGGTCCTCCTCCTCACATGGCCCCTTGTCCCCTTTGATCTTAGCACTACCCCCTCTGGACTTTCTCCTTGCACTAATGTATCTATAGAAAGTCTTGTCACCTTCTTTTACTGTGTGTGCTAGTGTTTCCTCGGTTTGGGCCTTTGCCTGCCTTACTGCCTTCGCTGCTTCCCTTAGGGAAGTTTGGTATACCTCCTATCTTCATCCTGTTGCTCCTTATATTTCCTGAAGGCCAGCCTTTTGGCTCTGACCTTTTCTGCTACTGTTTTGAAAACAAGCGGTTTCCTTCTTCTTTGCACTTCCTTTCTCTCTAACACAATGGGATGTTGCTTCCAAATGTTGCATCCTTAATGCTTGCCCACTTTGCCTGTACCCCCTTGCATGTATTTCTTTTTGCCAGGGCTAGCTTAACTTTGTTGGCCATCTTATCAAAGTTAGCTCCTCTGAAGTCCCATATTTTTGCCTTGGAATAGGATGATTTAGTTCTAGTGGCCAAATTGAACCATACCATGTGATGGTCACTGGCCCCCAGGTGACCTTCTACCTGAAGATCTGTGATCCTTTCCCTGTTAGTCAGTACTAGATCCAGGATAGCTCTGTCTCTTGTGGGTTGTTGTACCAGTTGTTTGAGGCCCTTCCCCTGCAGGGAATCCACTATGTGTCTAGTTCTGGCAGATGTTCCTGCTGGTATTGACCAATCTGTATCTGGCATGTTGAAGTCTCCCATTAGCAGAACCTCCCCTTTAGCTGTCATGTTTTGTACATCTTCTAACAGTAATGTGTCTGTGTCCTCCCCCTGTTCTGGAAGCCTGTAGACAACCCCAGTTCATATGACTGTCCCATTTCCTGTTTCCAGGGTTGACCCACAGTTCTTCTGGCTCCTTATGTGTATTCCAAATTTCTCTGACTTGGTATTTTCATTGACATAAAGGGCCACTCCACCCCCCCCCCTTTTGCACCTTGGTCTCTTCTGAACAGTACATAGCCAGATACTGAAGGCTCCCAAGTGTGGTTACTGGTAAACCATGTCTCGCTAATGGCTACTATGTCCAGCTTAGCCTCTATCATTATTGCCTGCAAGTCTGGGATCTTGTTTCCCAGACTACGAGCATTTGTGTATATGATTTTCCATTGGTCAGATTTCAGTGTGTTAGTTGTTGGGCGATGTCTGGCGTATCCCCTGTGCGTCATATGGGGAGCTGGACCTTTTTCCTTACCCGGTGATGCAAATGAACTACAAACATGCTGAACTCCTGTTTGACCACTAGCTGAGGGGGGAGGGGTGTTCTTCCCATTCGATGTATTGGGTGCTGCACCCTTCTCCCCATTTGCTAGTTTAAATATTCTGTAAAGATGTCAAACTTCTGCCCCAATGCACTGACTCCCTCCTTAGTCAGATGCAGTCCATCAAATTTAAAGAGCTTTCACTCCCAAAACTGTTGCCAGTTCCCTACAAATTTGTGTCCTTTTTCTTGGCACCAGCCCTTGAGCCACATGTTTAGCGCCCCTGTCTCCCCTTCTCTGACGTTCTGTCCATCTGCTCCCCTCTCCTAGACTGGCAGGATCTCAGAGAAGGAGATGCCAGATGAAATGGATGCTAGATTGTCACCCAGCCTGGTCAGGTGTTCCTTGGTCTCCACAACTGACCAGCTGGCGAGATCGTTAGTCTCTATGTGTACCAGAACGTCAATGTTTTCTCCTGTTTCCTGCACAATTTTAGCAATGCGGTCAGTCTCTCCACACTGATGTACCTGGGAGACATCTGACCATTACCCCTGGCTGGAGATAGGTATCAACTCCCCGAATCATGGATTCTCCTATGATAAGAAGTTTTTTTTAGATTTCCTTTTTGCTTTTTTTGTTTTGGTTCCTGTTTTGGCAAGTTTTGTTGTGCTAGCCCCTGTGCTGCAGTGTCCTGCTCTGCAGTGTCCTCTGCCCCTTTGCTTGATTTCAGAGATAGAGGCAGATACCTGTTTGTAGTTTTTATATGGTTTGTGGCAGTGATATGTTAGAGAGCACTGATTGATGGGTCGCCCGATTTGCCCTTCCTAACCACCTGCCAACCTCCTGGACCAGCTACCCTCTGCGGTCAAGGTGCTTCTGTTGGATGTTGGGGAAATGGCGGGGGGTTTTTATAATATATTTCCTCCTGAATATGTGATTTGAGGCATGCAGTTTTTGCCCATGCTGCCCGGAGCTGAGCCCTTAGATCTCCAATGGCCCAGCATGTAGGACAGTGCCCTAAATCCTGTAAAACTGCCCTTCTGAAGAGTGTCCTGCAGTTAATAATATCCATTCCAGATATGTTTCTGGGTTTATAACCTGGTCAGAGTAATTTGAAGGAGGAAAATGAAAGCAAATTTTGATTCTGTGTTTTGTTTGTTTGCTTGTGTATAACTTGTTAAAACAAGTTAAATTACTTGTGCCCCTGTAAATGAGGTCACTGTTTGGATACCCCTCTGATATGCCCCTTCCTGCTTTGCTACAGGAAATGTCATGCCTGTGCTACCCCATAAAGGGAGTATAATGTGGGGTGGTTGGGATGGGGGTGGGTGGCTGGGCCCTACCCCTGCCAAAAAAGAAGAACCACGGAAGAAAGAAACAAGGAGGTAAGGGCAGAAACAGTCAGCCAGCAACAAATGCAGTAGCCCTGAAAGGTTATCCTAATGACAGATAAAACTGTAAAACCTGTAAAGCACCACCTCTAATAATTTCACAGAAGATATACTCTGTAAGAAACACTTTGCTACAGAGAAAAATAAAGCAGTAACAGAAGATATACCTTGCAAAAGACAATTTGAATCAGAAGAGTGCAGCAGTAGAAGAGTGCAGCAGTAATCTGTAAGCATACACCTGTAGGCACACCCTGTAATAATGCAGTGGTATACCCAGCAACAATTTGAATCAGAGAAAAATAAAGCAATAAAATATTAGCAACAAACAGTAACAATCCCTGTGAGTACCAAAGATGATAACACACAGTAAATCTGCCTAGCCAAAAGAAGCCTTAATCCTTTTCCTTGCTCTGGTGAGGCCCTTTGCTCTGTCCTTTCAAGCAACCTAGAAGAAAAGAGCTCAGGTGAAGCTAGGTGCCTTTGCCAGTAAACATTTATTTATTTATTTATTTAGCTTTTGTTGACTGGGTAAGTGCACTAGACAAATCCTGCCTATTTTCAGGCACGACCCGGGGAAGGGGGATACAGATGAATGCCAACTGACCTTGAACCAGATTAAGCTGTTGGTGGTATTTTTAGTGAATGAGGGAAATTTGGCCAGGACACCGGGGAAATTCCCCTACTCTTTTCGAGAAGTGCCATGGGATCTTTAACATCCACCTGAACTACCACCAATCCAGGCAGATGGGACCTCGGTTTAATGTCTCATCCGAAAGACGGCACCTCAGAATTGCAGCACCCCTCTCATGCTGCACCACAGTGTCAGTACTGGGATATTAACCCAAGTGCCAGATGTGGGAACTGAACCCAAAGCCCTCTGATCTCCCGGCCTCAGAGGCGAGTGTGCTACCTACTGAGCCACTGACACTGCTGTCTTCATATGTCTTCAACATAGTCTTCCACCTCTGAGATATAACTTTGCTGAGCATGGGGGTGGAGTGTGGGCTGCTAAAATAACCATGAAGTGGGAGTGACCTGGTGGGGGTAATTTTACGAAGGATATAATTTACAACCCGTTCAAGTATTTTTGGAAATACCAACACCAGGAACATTTTTAAGGGGTAAGGCACCGATCAGGCAGGTGCAATTCAATTTAGTTAACTTGGTAGATCTCTTTAAGATTTGCAGATTCTTTCAAGACTCTCTCCTCTGTAAATAGACTAGTGTCCATGCCCTTTCCTTCGATGCCCCCTGATACAGACCTGTGGTGCCTTACCCTCCATTTCGTTTGTGAAAACTGAACAAAAGTAATTGTTCAGAATGTCTGATTTTTCCTTGTCCCTTTCCACACAATCCCCCCTTCCCTCCTTAGCCTTATTATAGATCAAAGGGAGTGCTCCTGACCAGTCAGTGTGCTCCTTTACCCTACGCATGAGACACTCTTATTCTGTGAAGAGCATCACATGTGCAGATGCCCTGGAAACAGGCGCGTTCCAGAAACTTTTTTTTTTCAATATATTATATTATTGATCGCTCTTCATCAATTATATATTAATATGTCGCATCACCACTTGTTCCTGTATTAGAGTGGTTTCACTTGCTAACATACCTGAAAAATGTCTTGTCCCCTTTCTTTACTACCTGTGCTATCTTCTCCTCCATTTGTGCCTTTGCTCTCCTCACTGCTTTCCCTGCCTTCTTCTGCTTCTCTTGATACATCTCTCTAGCCTCCTCCTTCTGTCTCCTTATACCTCCTGAATGCTAGCTTTTTTGTCCTTACCATCCCAGACAACTCTTTTAAGAACCATATTATTTTCCTTTTGCTTACCTGCCTGATGCAGAGGTTTCCCTGACTTTAAAAAAATGTTTCATCATAAATACATGCTAACATCCTTCTAATACAGCCATAGTATGAATCCGGTATGTAAAGCCAAAACTTAACCTCGAGGGAAGGAATTTTTAAAATGTGTAGGGGTGGCCACCTTTTATGACTTACAAAATTGATTATGAAAGTACTAATGTATTAAGTGTTGTTTTAAAAACCTCCTGTACTGCTGCCACTACTCTGGAGATTGTACAGTCCTTCAGTTACCTTGAGGTCACTCTTGGTCCCTCCCTTGATTTCCATCTGCACATATCCAGGACCTGTAAAGATGTAAACTCTAGACTGAGTTTGGCATACAGAGTCAGGAATAACCTAACTACTACTGCCTGTCTGTCTGTTGCAAGGGGATTACTTCTTCCCAGACTTAAATATAACTTTGCTTTGTATGCACACTCTGGCTCTAAACTTGCCCTAAGGAAAGGGGATGTCATGTACAACAATATATGCCGGTGTGTACTCTCAACTAATGGACTTGAATATCATTATAACCTGTATAAGATGCTGGAGTGGTTACCTCCTAACACTATATGTGAACTAGCTTTGGGAGGCATTGTTTTTCAACATTCTGACAAATGGTAAGCCTCCCCAATGGTGACACCAACACAGCGACCTACCTCACTGTCAACAAAATCAACAGTTTGCCAACAGTTCACTGTGTTGGTGCGCCTGAGACAGGGGCACACCATCTCCTGGTCCTGCACCCCCTTCCTGAATCAACTCTGACTCGGGGTTGATAATCATTAGTTTGGGGGGTCAGGGCATTCCCACATTGGTGGTTCAGGGGGATGAAGCCCCCCCCCGATAAAATAATGGACTGTGAGACAATTGGGATTTATGTCAACCGCAACTTGCGGTCAATATAAATCCTGTCACTGTCATACTGGTCAACGAAAGTGTTGTCAAACCTGCATCGTACAGCCCTGAAAAATTAACAGCATTATTTACTTGCGATGTTGCTCCAACCATAGAGCAACCCTTACCCACTAAGATCCACGGACAGTCACCTGCTCACTGTGTCTAAACTCAAGACCAACCTTGGGGCTGCTGCTTTTCAGAACTTTGTATCTAGGATCTGGAACACTGTCCCTCTCCAGATCTGAAGCAGCTCAACTTCTAAGGATTATTTAACATGCCTCCTGCAAACATTGACTCTTGTCTTCCAAGTGTACCTGCCTCCCTAAGAAATTATGCATATCCTTGTACATTTACATATGTGCCTTGTCTTATATACCCTCTCCTTGTTTTAGTGGTCTACAACTAGTCTAGCCTCTCAGCATCATACCAGAATTGTTCTCTCACTGATTCACACATTTGGCACTCTCAGACTTTGTATTTGTTATTATTGTTGCATCCTCAATCTATATACTTATTGTATCTAAAATGTACCCTGTGTTGTTGTGCTCATTCCATATCTCTGTAATCTCCCTGTCGTGAATGAAAAAAGGCAGCTTCTATCTAGTGCACCCACCTGGTTAACAAAAACTAGCTAAATAAATAAATAAATATGTGTACAATGTAGGTAAGAGGCAAAGTTTACAGATAAAATTATTGATTTTAACCACTAAAGCATTGTAAATGAAGATAAAGCATTTGTTTTAGTCATTTATCTCTTCTTTACCCAGGTGTAACATAGATAGGTACTGTAACATCGATGTGGCGTACTGTTCAATAAGCATACCTGTGAGATAGTTGTGAAGTATTCCTGATACAGTCCTCTCAGGTGGTCAGAAAGGATTAAAGTATTTCACAAAAGTTGTTTGAGAGGAAGGAGGAACTCAAGCAGTAGTCTATTTCAAAAGGACCACGATGGTGCACAGATTTTGTTCTGGGAGTTGGCACAGAATTAAGTTTGAGTACTAGCCTGAGAGCTCCCCCATATCATGTGAAAGGGACTGTTTACAGAAATATGTGCTTCTCCAAGGCCCCTCCCTTTAGTGTTTGAACCTTGTCCAATCCAAACTATAGAGACAGCTGAGGTTATTGGGGGTAGGCCTGAAAAAACAAAAAACAGTTTAGACCTACTTCTCAAGCAAGGGAACAGAGGGAAGCTGGCCCTTATGACTGCCAGGGTGATATGTACTAATGCACAGGCTCAGAGAGGGTTATCTTATAACTCCCAGGTGTGCAGAAGTCGCATTCAGCTTGGGAGCAGAGCATATCAGAGGTCCACTGCATGAAAAAGGAAAATTCTGTATCTCAGGCCTTAGTGGCAACTTGGCTCCCATGAAACAAATAAACCTAAGAGTTGGAGTAAAATCTTTCAGATTTTAGTCTGGTGGAAGCTAACACAGTGGGGGGTTTCAAACACGCGTGTGATTGGCATAGAGGAACTCTAGTGGTGGGAAAGAGAGGCAAAAGTCAATGACCAAGCAGGGTCAGTGGCCGCTGATGCAGGTAGGGATTATGGGCAGACTAAGTGGGCCTAGTGATCCTTGTCTGCAGTCAATTATTATGTCACTATAGTACCAGAGACATTTTTTTCCTGTTTAAACTAGCTCCCTAGACCAGTTCCCTTAGCCGTTGCACTGCTTTGAACTTCCCTCTGATTTGTCATGAAATATTAATATGGGCCAATTTGTGTAATCTGATTACCATCCCTATATACTGCTTCCAATGTACGCTGGTGTAACTAATGTACCTACTGTATATAATGTGTGAGTCTGAATGTGAACCCGACTGTTACCCCTGTATAATGTTGCTAATGTAAAACTGTGTAACAAATGTAACTAATATAACTGTTTCTAAATGTCCTTTTCTGTAACTAACTCCAGGTCGCTCCTGAAAAAGGGACCATTGGTCTCAGTGGGCTTACCCGGTAAATAAAATCTAAATAAATAAAATTTATTTGCATTCCATAGTGTGTTATATCCTTTTTATATTTTAATGTACATTCTGAAAATTAGTAGTATAAATATTGAATATATATGTTTAATATTCTCTGAGACTGTGCACTGATTTTGCTATGGGTAAAATCCATTTCTGTTGAGTAGTCTGGTGTTTGCTACCAAAGAGCGTGACTACCAAGAATATAAGTAACCTTTGTCTGATACAGAGCAGGTGGTTGCTCCTGGTAGTGACTAACAGGGTAGTTCTGTTGCTTAAATGAAAGGCCTTGCACTGGGTGAACAGTGGCCAGTGGGGGGGACAAGAACCAGGTAAAGATGCTCTAACAGCCAGGTGGTGGCAGTGTTGAACTACAAGTAGCCAACCGGACATCCTGTGGCTCTTATTTGTCAGCTTGTGATAAACTGGTGGCAGTAGTGTAGTTTGTTTTCACAACAGGCCACAAAGGAACTCATAACCAATGGGAGAGTAGCTTGACAATGCCTGATGGCATTACAGTGGCCTCTGCTGCACTGAAAACAGAGCAGTGAAATAGTGTTGCTTGGATAGTATACTATAAATCCAGATACCAGTCTTTTTTACCAGATAGTGGATCCAGTCAGATAGGACTATCCAATCATCTCAGATCCACCAAATGGATCCAACAACCCAAATGGATCTGATGGATCCAGTCGTTGGATCCATGGATCCGGTCAATCCACATCGGATCAAAGTATCCATCACTGGATCAGATGGATCCAACCTCAGATGTGTTGATATCTGACTATGGATCCAACATCAAAATCTGGCCAAATTTCTAGTTGGATCCAAGGTCAGATACCTGTACTATTCAACGGATGTCAGTCAGATCCACCAAGACACTATCCGAGCAACATTGCAGTGAAATCAGTTAAATGATCATAATAAGAAAGGATTTAAAAGCTTAACAATGTAATACACACTGTGAATTGGATACACAATGGACTGGCTGAAAATACACCACCTACCATCACTAGTAAGCGGACAGGACACTTCTGACATACTGTGTGTGTGCGTGCTCTTACAAATTCATTTTAGTGAAAAAAAAACTGCTATGTTTTAAAGAAAGAAGCATTTCCTCTGGGTGTTAGGATGACATTTGCCATTTTATATGTAGAATACCAAACTCTAGGGCATGACAGTTATTGTTAAATGTTATAGTACTGTTAAACAGGGAAGAATCTTTGTTTTCTAAACTTCATCCCCCTCCGGTTAGATTAAATGCCACTGCTGTAGGCAGCATAACTCATCACTCACCACTCAGATACTGTATGGACAGTATTCCCTGCTGGCGATGTTCAGTGCACCAGCTAAAAAGGCAAAGTAGCAGCTTGAAGAGACTGCTGTTTGTTTTAAGTCTTGCTGCTGTTTAACTTAGAAAAACTGCAGCAAGTTCAAGTACTGTAGCACCAGACAGAGGTCTAAGAATGCATTATTTTCTCTGTACTAATTGAATAATTGCTAATATTTCTTTGCTTTCCACACACATTAAAATACAATACCTTCAAAAGGACATTAACAGGCTAGAGCCAATCCAGAGAAGGTTAATAACATGGTACAGGGCTTGCACCACAAGACTGATAAATAGAGATTAGGGGACCTCAATATGTACTCCCAGGAGGACAGAGGGGATATGACAGAAACATTCAAGTACCTTAAGGCCCACCATTATCACACAAAAGTGTTTGTTTACTGTCCTTGATCAACTCCCATTTCATCTTCCCTGGACTTCAGAACACCCCCAACACAGTGTCTAGTCACTCATGAATCAATGGAAGAAGATGGTGACTATAGCATCATGAGTGGCTGCACTGTTTGAGGATGCTCCTAATGTCCAGGAACTATGCGATAACAGTAGATAAAGGATTTGAAAGAAAACAAGGTTTGGTGTAAATATGCCACAAGCATGCACTTCAGTCCTACTAAGAATGGAAGCAGCTAAAACAACCAGTGATAGCAATAGATTCTGGAGAAGGTAAACAATCATAAAATGTGGGTAATCAACTAGAAATAATATGATGCAAAAAGGGTTGATACAGTCTCTTTAAACACTCCCTATAGGTCAGTTCTTGTGAGTCAAACACTGAGAGTTGGCATCTACGATACTGGAAACCAAGATATAGTAGCCTTCCATCAGATACAACCTTATAGTGATGGTCTACTGTACTGTAATAAAAGTGAACATTGAACCCACCCATATTGACTTCCGGTGACGTCACCAGGATGACTACACGCTAATCTGAGCAGCTCCTCACCCACCTAAAGAATTTAATTATCTCTTGTTAATTAAACAGATCGTTCCGAACCAAAATTGGATCCCTAGATAGCCTAAGATGGCAGGGAAACACCAACATGGAAAAACTCTAAAAAAACATTGCTAATTCCACAAAACTGAAGCAACTGATGCTGGACGAGCATATGGAGGGGTTCGTGGCCCAGTCACACCACAGGCGAATGCTCTCTGAAGCCTCTGGAGAACAAGAAATACCTGAAGCAGTTGATCTGGAAAATATGCAGCAAGTCCTTTGCAAAGTGAATAAAATTGATGCCTCCCTTTCAGATTTAAAAAAAGATGTACAGATTTTGGACAAAAAAGTATCTACAAATGCGGCCATACTCAGCTCGATCTCGGAGGCCCAAGAGAGCTCAGACGAGCTGATGTTAGTATTATTTCAAAGAGACAGAGAAATTCAAAACTGATTAGAAGACCTAGAAAACAGTTCCCAGAGGAACAATTTTAGGATCCATGGTATACCTGAAGGTGCAGAAGAAGGGTTCCCTACAACAAATGATTTTATACAGCAAGTCCTCCACTCGGTTCTCTCCTTGCCTTCTGATATCAAGCTAGTCATAGACCGAGCCTATCGCTCCCTCATGGCGAAACCTCAAGATCCCACAGCAAGACCACGATCCTGGATTATATGAATGGTCTTTTTCCAGAGCAAAGACTGGATCTTGTAGGAAGCATGGCGACATAGAGAGCTCAAGTATAAGGAATCCCCAATTTTTTATGACCAGGACTTCTCGTCGGCACTACAGGTAGAGCATCAGAAAGTAAGAAATGTTATTTGGGAGCTAAAGCTCAAGAAAGGGATTAGGGCCCAGTTGTTGTTCCCTGCCAGAATTAAAATCCATCTCGAGAACGGCACAAGAGTCTTCCCTTCCCTGGTGGAGGCCCTTCAGGTGTTGCAGCATTTAGGTATTCCACTCCCCAACCTGGAAATGCAAAAGCTGGAACATAAGCTCAAGGCTGAAATGTGGTCAAAGGTCCCTGCTACGAAAAACAGAACGCGGACGACTCCAGGATCATTCCCTCAGGAGGCCTCCTCAGATATTCAGAATTTATTGATGAGAGCAAAGCAGCAACCACGTGAAGGGATCAGTCAGAAGTAATCGACAACAAAGTCACCATGTCGTTAAGGAGAGGTGCAACTGGAACAAGACACAAAAACGGCAGTAACATGCTTGTTCCGAAAAGGACAGACTGGAAAGGATAGCTGGAGTGTAAAGTATAAAATAAAAAATACTTAGATCTTATTGCTGCATTTTATAATTACGGCCAAACAGGAGGAAAGAGAAGAAGGGGAAACAAAAGGGGGGGGATGTATATGGAAATGGACTGTAAATGGGAGAGGAGGGTTGAAATAACTCAAAGCGCAGAGCTGGAAACTATATTTTATATACAAGGAGTGTTGTTCGAGGTCAGGGGCATTCTCTTTCTTTCAGAGTAGGGTGCGATTTCATCCCGACACAGACGCCGGCGTTTAGAACTAACTAATCGCTGAGGCAAGGAATAGCTGCAATAGGCAGTTGATACTAATACACGGAGTGTAGTCACTCATAGGAGACAGAGAAGGGGGGGCTAAGTGGCATACAGGGGGAATGCACTTGGCTCATTGTGGGGATGCACAACCGAGAGAAGAGGGTGGAGATAGTTTTGGAGGAAAGATTGGGAGCTAAGTTTATTTCCTGGAAGACATTTTAGCTGAGATCCCATTGAGATCTCAGAGTAGGGGATGAGAGCAGCAATCAGCCATGAACACTGCTATCTCCGGGGGGAGGTGCGAACACTTCCTGGCATAAGGGTATAAGAACACAGCGGCCTAACAAAAGACATCAGGACCAAGCAGAAGAATAGAAAGGAACCTAAGATTGTCAGTTCTTTACCGGCAATGCTCCCCAACACCCACCAGGGACATAATTATCAATCATAGACCTCCGAAATAAGGCAGCTATGTACCTGTCGGGAGGGGGGGACAGTAGTAACTAAGAGGGGTTAAGAGTATTGCAGGTGAAATGCAAATGTGCAAAGGAATGAGTGAGCGGGGGAGGAAGCTCCTGGGGAATACATGTATTTTGATTCAAACGCCCATAGCGTCAGGTCGTCCTTTTGGTGACGGTTACAGAGAGTTGGTAGGGATCCCCTTTGGGGGTTAACCTATACCTCTTGCTCCTAAACTTAAGGGGCACTTCTTGGGTCAATAAGTTGACCCCTCCACGGTAAACTGTGGGTCTCACATAGAAGTCATTACAAACTACCAGATTAACCTGATATAAAAGATAACATTGTATATAGTTTTAAGGTTATCAGTTAAAATGGTACCATGGATTGGTACTAAGTTTGCAGAAAGTTTTTTGCAATATAAAGTTTTGAATTTTCAAGTTTATTGTTTACGGGTCTTGCAGGTTGGACAAAGAGGGAAAGGAAGGGGTAAGATTTGGTTGGGGCTTGAGATACGAGGCAAAATTACTTAACATAAACTATGTCACACATGAATATAATCTCATATAATGTGAAGGGGGTTAACTCTCCAGTCAAAAGGGCTAGACTATTAACGAAACTGCAACATCTGAAATGTGATGTGGCTTTTTTTTACAAGAAATGCACCTTTCAGAGCAAGAACATGCCAAGCTTCGGAGAAGGTGGGTGGGACAGGTTCTGGGAGCTTCACACCCTGCGGCCAAAACAAATTGGGGTAGCGATATTAATTAGACAAAATAGCCTTCTGAAAGTGCACTCCACAGAGGAGAGTTTCCAAGGCAGATTCATTAGAGTAACATGCTCAATACAGAATAAATTGTTCCATTTGGTAAATATATATGCCCCTAATGTGGGCACAGAAAAGTTCTTGGGGGAAAATTTCAATAAATTGGTTAGTTTTCCCCAAGGCCAGCTATTGTTAGGGGGGCATTTCAACACAGTAATTTCCCCACAAATAGATCGTTCATCTGGTAACCAGTTCACAAACAAAACTGCTAGCAAACAAATCAGGGCGCTGATAGAAGAGTCAGGGCTGGTGGACATATAGAGATTTCAGTACAAGGGAGAAAAGGATTATTCCTTCTTTTCACAGGCACAATGCTCCTACTCTTGCATAGACCTTTCCTTACATTTAAAACAGACCTCCACTTATTTGTCCACTCCAAAATACACCCAATTACCCTATCAGATGATAGCCCAGTCTCCACTAAATTATCGTTCGGAATGGAAAACAGATCTCCCATGTGGAAACTTAATGTTTCATTGTTGAACGAGGAACCTTTTAAAAAACCTAGGATTAAAACAATAGAGAATCTTGAGCATGACTCGGCTATAGAAGATTGCTCTCCACTGATTTGGTGGGACACCTTGAAGGAAGTTATTAGGGGTCAAATAATTAGCTATGCATCAGCCAAGAAAAAGCAAGCGAGGGCTAAAGAAGTGGAACTAAGGGAGAAGGTAACAAAATTAGAGGCCACCCACAAAAAAAATACAGGGTCCAAATAAATTTTGAAAGAACTAATGCAGACCAGGTCAGAATTACAAGCGCTGGAGAACAGGAGGGCTGAGGGATACCTCAGGTTCTCCAATCAGAAATATCATGAGACAGGAGGGAGAGCGCTGAGACTTCTCACCATCCATCTCCGGAAAAAACAGGTCAAAAGGCACGTTTCAGTGATCCGTGATACATCAGACCCAGATAAGTTCAGGTCCACACAGAAAGATATTGCCTCTCAATTTAGAGAATTTTATAGAGGGTTGTATAAAGAAGACAAGATGAAACAAAGGGTCATAAAGGAATCCATGGCCTTCCTAGCTACAGTACCATTATTGTTCCAGCCCTTCCTCTGAGTGCACAAGAAGCCCTTTCAGCCCCGATCTCCACTCAGGAAACCCTAGAGGCTATATGAAATCTACCAACGGGTAAAACAGCTGGCTCAGATGGTCTGGCGGCCGAGTGGTATAAGAAGTTGGGTAAAACACTGGCTCTCAGATTAGTGCGAATTTATAATGCTAGTTTGAAGGAAGGGGCCTTCCCGAACTCGTGGCAAGAGGCCCTGGTTACAGTTATCCCAAAACCAGGAAAACCCCAATCTCAGTGCAACTCATACAGACCTATTTCTCTCCTTAACCAGGACTTAAAAATCCTAACTCGTATCTTGGCCTCCAGATTACAATGGCACATTGAACTGTTAGTACATCCAGACCAGACTGGGTTTATTTCTCACAGGCAACTACAAGATAATATCAGGAAACTGCTAAACATTATTACACACAAACACCCTCAGGACTCAACCCCATTAGCAATATTTCTCGATGCTGAAAAAACATTCGACTGGGTGAACTGGGTTCATATGAGAGAGGTGCTGTCAAGGATGGGGGCAGGGGATAATTTCCTTAAGTGGGTAACCATGTGTTATCAGAACCCTACAGCTCAAATCAGAGTCAATGGCACAAATTCTGACTCTTTCCACATAGAAAGGGGAACAAGACAGGGGTGCCCTTTGTCTGCATTATTGTTTGCACTCACCATGGAACCCCGGCTCAAGCAATTCAGGAAGATCCTTCCATTTGTGGGATCAATATTAATGGTATAGAGAATACAATTTCTCTTTACGCAGATGACACAGTAATACATAAATACATAGACAATGTCGGCAGATAAGGGCCTATGGCCCACCCAGTCTGCCCATTTCAGCTTGTAAGTTCAGTTTGTTTTCCTAGAAGTCTGTTGCCCCTCACCCTGACCTCCAGAATTCTTTATGTCTATCCCATGCATTCTTAAATCCATGGATTGTTTCCAGCCCCACCACTTCCTCTGGCAGGGTGTTCCACTTGTCCACCACCCATTCTGTGAAAGAAATTCTTTCTCATGTTTCCTCTGAGTCTCCTCGCTCCAACTTCATCCCATGCCTCTAGTCCTGGAACATCTTTTTCGCTTAAAAATAGTGTTTTCCTGCACCCTGTTCCTCCCTGTAAGATACTTGTATGTCTCTATCATATCCCCTCTCTCCTTCCTCTCCTCCAGGGAGTACATGTTCAGTTCCTTCAACCTGTCTTCATAGGACTTGTGATGCAATCCATGCATCATCTTTGTTGCCCTCCTCTGAACCTTCTCTACCCTATGTCCTTATGTAGGTATGGTCTCCAGAACTGTACACTGTACTCCAGGTGGGGCCTCACTAGTGTCTTGTATAGCGGAATTATGACCTCCTTTTCCTGCTGGTGATGCCCTGCCTATACATCCCAGCATCCTATATGCTTTACCTGCTGCCTTGTCACACTGTTTCCTACCTTGAGGTCATCAGAGATGATAACCCCAAGATCCCTTTCCTGCTTGGTGCATCTATATCCTCACCCCCCAACTGATATATTGTGCCAGGGGTTTTTGTGCCCCATATGCATTATCTTGCACTTCTTTGCATTGAATTCCAACTGCCAAACCCTGACCATTCTTCAAGTTTCTGCAGGTCGCTTCTCATTCTGTCTACACCTCTGGTGTGTCTACTCTGTTACAGAGCTTTGTGTCATCAGAGAACAGTGAAATTCTGCCTTCTAGGTCCTGCGTAATGTCACTGATGAAGATGTTGAATAGGACCGGTCCCAGCACTGATCCCTGTGGTACTTCACTGGTCACTCTTCCCTCTGTGGAGTGACAGCCATTTACCACCACCCTCTGTCCTGCCACCCAGCCAGTTACCTACCCACCGCACTACTGTCCTGCCCACACCCATATTCCCCAGTTTGTGTAATAGTCTTCTATGTGGCACAGTGTCAAAGGCCTTGCTGAAGTCCAGATAGGCCATGTCCACTGCCCTCCCCTGATCCACCGCCCTAGTTACCCAGTCAAAAAATTCAAAGAGGTTGGTCTGACATGACCTCCCCCTGGTGAAACCATGCTGCCTTGGGTCCTGTAGTCCATTGACAACCAGATGTTCCACCAATCTCTCCTTCAGTAGTGCTTCCATGATCTTCACCACTACCACTAATATATTTAGACAAACCGGAGACTTCTATCCCAGGGGTGGTTCGACTTCTAAACTGCTTTGGAAGGATCTCTGGCTTCAAGGTGAATATAGGAAAAACAGAAGTCATGAGACTTGGCAGCCCCCTACAAGGTGCAGTGCAGAACCTTATACCTTTTAAGTGGGTTAAAGATGAAATTAAATATTTGGGGATATCTATCCCTACTGATTTGGCTAAACTCCACCACTATAATTATCAATTATTAAAAGAGCGAGTTTTTGAAGACCTGCACAGATGGCAGAACCTCCCTCTTAGTTTCATGAATAGAGTAGAGACAATAATGATGAACATTCTGCCTAGATTTATATTTCTATTCTCGACTCTTCCCCCTTCCAATTCATAGAGTGGAGTGGAGGGAGCTGAGAAAGAAACTATACAAATTCATCTGGGCGGGTCATCGCCCACGCAAAAGATGGGGCCTGTTGACTGAGACTAAAGATGAAGGGGAACTGGGAGTTCCAGATCTGCAGAAATATTACCTGGCTGCACAGACAGCACCAATACTAAATATGCTGATGCCAGAAAATAAGGGAGGTTGGTACAGATTAGAGGAGTGGGCTCATCCACAGATACCGCTCAAATTCCCACCATGGGTAACTAAGGCCTAAGACCTAAAAGATCTCAACAACATTTTGACAAAACACTCCCTTAAAACTTGGCTCAACACAAGGCAGTAGTGGGAGATATACTCCCCAATGGGGAGATATCTCTCTAAAATTTCTACCACAATTCCCAGCCAATCATAACGATCCCTGCTGGAGTCATTAGGCAGACCAAGGGCTTAAGTACTTGTGTCAGATGGTCACTGAGAAAGGTACCAAATAATTTTCAAAGCTCCAAGATGAATTCAGAATTCCTCATAAGGATCTCTTTAGATATCTCCAGTGCCGGCACTATATAACCAATACTGCAGGGACTTGTGCTGTACAGGGCAATCCCCCCCTCATTGATGTATATATACCAGAAAAGTCATATGTCGGACACTAGGAAATTTATTTCTTATATATATCAGGCACTACAGGAGGGTTTGGGATCCCTGTACATTCAATCCATAGAAACTAAATGACAAGCAGAATATGAGACCCCAATATCAGATAAGGCATGGATCCAAATATGGCAAGGAACACACAAAACAACTAATTCCCTCATACGGAAGGAGTTTTGGTGGAAAATCTCAACTAGGTATTTTATTACACCAGAAATCTCATCCAAATATGTGACCTCCCATACTGATAGGTACTGGAGGGGTTGTGAGGACAGAGGCTCTCATTTTCATATTTTTTTGGTGCTGCCCTGTGATTAGAGGCTACTGGACAGAAGTAACATTAGCCATCAAATACATTTTACAACTAGAAAACCCACCAGATTTTCCCCACATGATATTGGGCCTCCCCCCGGGGTGGGTTCAAAGGCGCAGAAATATCTGTTCTTTATCTTGATAGCCTCAGCCCTAAAATCAATCACGCAACATTGGCTTACATCAAATAATCTATCTTACTCCATATGGTGGTCCAATGTTAACAACATTAAGGAAGTGGAGGCATTAATGGCTCAACTCAGACTCCAGACAGAACAATTTAATTTGAGATGACTTTCCTTCTTCGAATATGTGGAAACCAGAAGAGGCACCC
The DNA here is from genome assembly GCA_016271365.2 of Neoceratodus forsteri. NCBI lineage: Eukaryota > Metazoa > Chordata > Ceratodontiformes > Ceratodontidae > Neoceratodus > Neoceratodus forsteri. The sequence continues at coordinate 202,951,849 of JADMNL010000030.1, forward strand.
CAATACTAGAGCAATTGTTATTAAAATAGATACAGAAATCTCTTTATCCCCCTACGAAAGGATGAAATTCTTGCCCCTTTTGTTCCAGACATAGCAGCCTCAACTCCTAACACAAGGTGTCAAGGTTATTGATTTGTACCGTTAAAATGATTGGTGGTACTAACCCCAATTTAGGGGATTTAATATTACTGTATCTTTTATTTATTCATTGTTCTTTGTGTTTTGCTTAAGTTACCCTTAATTTAAGTAACTATAATATTATTAAATGTTGTTTTTAAAGCAAATAGTAAAGTAAACATGGTTACTGAGAATATGGGGGGAATATAAGAAATACACAAAACAACTGTATTTTTGAAGCATAGCTTAATTTTTTGGGGCTTGAGTGGGTTGAGGACAAGATTGGCTAAGAGGTGAATGGTTTGCTTGGAACCTATAGCTTTTAGGTTGCTCTGGACAGAGGGCGCCTCAGATGAACTCCATCAGACGGGAAGCGATACATGCAATCAGCCTAACCTGCAAGATATAAAATGGACTTGCTTAAGTTATTGGCTATGTATAACTGAAACTTTAAACTCACATAACATATGTAATTGTTATGTCAACATTGAAAGTGCTTGTGTATCTCTGTATGAACTCCTGTTTGAATGGAAAAAAAAAACCTCAATAAAAATTAACTTCCAAAAAAATGAAACCACCCATATTTCTACTCTGAGTAAATCCATGTCCAGCAAGTGTGGTAGTCTCTCTAGCTAATAACCCAGGTGCTGTCGGAATTGTACCTGCTGAACTGAGTTGGCCATTAGACTAACTGCTGCCTCACTACTCAGCAGGTTTGGTGCTCTCCTCTTTAAATAGAGGCATGTCAGCAGCTGTATGCATTGCTCTTTCCCTTTGAATGAAGTTGATGGAGTGAGAACAGACCGGTACCTGCCACAGGGAAGAGGATGGTCGCAGATTCCATTTTTCCCCAATAGCCAAAAGGGCCATTAAGCAGCTGTGGTGACCATGCTGAAAACACATTAACGTGACAAGAGTTTGAACTGTGGTGACATGTTATTGTAAGAGGCACGACACTTTCAGTAGAATAGAACAGAAAGCCTGGAATGTGGATTTCATAGATGAGTGCTGCATCTTGAAGCGTTATATAGATTACTGAGGTAGATACAACTGATAGCGGGATGGTATGAAGACAAATGTAACAGCCAATAGGTGCGCAGAAATACACATTAATGCATGGATGATTGCAAAGCTGCTTTGTTGAAAGGAAATATTAGGGTACTGAGGAGACAGTACTCCCAGTTCATTTTAAAAAAGTGATGCGGGGTGATTCAACATACAAATTAAAAATATTCAGAGAGATGAAGAAGGGAGCTGGTGAAGGATGGCTCTTCCAGCAGTGCACCCCCCCAAAAAAATATGCAGTGCCAGTATCAAGTATGAATCCAAGCCCATAGTGTGGGATTTGAACTCCTACCCTAGTGAAACAGGGGTGACAGGGCCATAAACTGAGGCATGTCAGCTTTTCTTGTTGTCAGTGACTGACACTAAACAATTTCAAAGAGAAAACCTCCAAAGTTCTTTTAACCATGAACACACACTTAAGAGTACCTGCCTTTGTCACTGATACAATTCAGTGCTAACGTTCTCTCATCAGAACAAACTTAGATGGCTTCCAAATGCACTCTAGTTGCCACAGCAGAGGCCCTAAGGCACCAGGATTTCTGGCTCTCCGGCCCTCCATAGGGGTTGCTGCAATACCATAAGCAGCACCATCCCCTCCCCAGGACAGGAAACACTGCCATTGGCAGCACTAGTGCCAGCCTCTCACCCACATGTCCCAAATCAGATCCCAAACCTAAGTCACTAGCAACAAATGGACCCACGTGGACCTATTTTATTGATTGGGGAATATTTGTCAGGATACCAGGGAAAATCCCATGTTCTTACAGTGAACACCATGGCATCTTTAACATCCACCTAGACAGTAGAGGTGGTAAAGTCAGGGCTTTTTCACCTAGAGCCAAGCCAGAGCCGAGCCAAGGTTCTTGCTTCACTCTAGGAGCCAAAACACCCGCTGAGCCCTGGCTGCTGTGAACGAACTTGGTACATCCAGCAGACCAGACCTTGGTTTGAGTCTCACAACCTCCACTTTGCATACTGTGTGACTCCGAGCAAGTCACTTAACTGCCCCGTGCTCCCAGGTCACCCCTGAAAACAGGCACTTGTGCCTAGTGGGCCTTACCTGGTTACCAAAGACTAAAATTAAAATTAAATAAAATTAAATAGTTGGCTTGGCTTCCTACAAGGTCAAGACCTTGGCTCTCAATTGCTTATAGAGGTTGAGCCAAGCTGGTCCAGGTGCTAAGTTTGAGCCAGCCTCGAGCCTGCTCTGATTTGCCCAGCTCTACTGGACAGCCACCAGAGATGGCTAGAACGGGCCTTGGTTTACCTTCTCATTCAAAGTGCTGCACTACAGAGTCAGTATATGGTATAAGGTATTACCCTAAGTTCCTAGCGCTGGACTAAAACCCAACACCTTCTGATCATCCTCCTCAGAGGCAAGCGTGCAACCTACTGAGAGGACACTGTATTTTAAAATGACATTTTACTTTTCATTGCAGCGACTCTGAAAACAACACATGTGTATATAACAATTATGTGCATGGTGTAGATATCAATAGCCATTTAACAGGTATGCTCCTGAGTAAGGGTGAGAGATGTGGGCACTTGGCAACTTCAGTTCGGCTTAGAGTTGAGGACCATAAATTATATTCAGCTTTGAGAATTTGGCCAAACAACTTTGGCCCCCAATGCAGTATTGTCTTTCGATGAAACAGACTACAGATAGGTGGGTAAAGATCTTGCTATGTTTGGGGGATAAATGAACATTTTTAGTAATATCCCATACATTAATGAACATATCTTTATATCTGAGATCCAGTAGTGTTGCCATGGCAAACTGCGTGCTCAATCTAATGCTTTCAAGTGTGTTTGCAATCTTGTGTTTCTTTAATTTGTGCATGTTTTTTAAGCACATGACTCACCACCAAATTTAGTGCATGTGCAAGACAAGATGTACTGGGAAAGTATCCTGACAACTGCATGCGGGAATGAGGACAAAGGGAATCTGGGTGAGGCAATTAGGTTGGACGCAATCTGGGCAGTTGGGACTTCGACGCAGCAGTGATTGTGGGTGGACAGGAACATGGGCCCTAACTGTGGTCCCCCCCAATGTGTGCAGGTTGGGGGTGTTTATATTTGATTGAGGGGTGGGGGGCAAATCCCCCTGCAATGAGGCCAACATACAGTGCAACCAGTCAGGTGCGCGATGCAATTCCTTGTCGCGTAGCTAGATATCAGCCATTTTCCCGTGCCCCAGTCATCACATGAAATTGTTTTTGCCCTGTTGTAGGTATCCCATTGGGAAAATCCCCACCATTCATTGCCTTCGGCATGTTACTGCACCTGTCTATCACAAAGATTACTACCCTCAGATGTTAAGGATATATCGAGGTGTCTAGCACTGATCGGATATGTGTCATATCTGGAGCAGTAGTGCATTCCAATGCTTCCCAAGTTTCACTGTCTATTGTGTTGTGTCCTAATGAAGCTCCACCACCATTCCCACTCCACCTCCACCACCACCAGCCTCTGTAGGAGTTATATTGAAGCAGATAGCCTCATAGAGGCACATTAGTAGGAGAACAGCTTTACTTATTGTGTCGGTCATGCAGGGAAGCCCAGTGGGGAAATAATCTGCAGTTTATCCAGTCACTGCTGGATGTCTGGCTATACACTTACAGCTGGGATTTCTGACATGCACCTTATTTTGCACATGCATTGAATTTGGTGGTGAGTCATGTGCTTGACAAATATTCACAGCTAAAGGAAATACTTGACACTGTATGGGACATCTCTAGCTACAGTATCTCCATTGTTCCCTTAAATGTACTGAGCTCTTCCACCAGTCCCAGCAGAACCACACTGTTTGACTACATTGCTTAATAAAAGGCATGGCTTACTGGAGACAAAGTGGAACTCCATCATGTAAAAGATTTAGAGTGGTGGAACGGAAAGCTATGGAATTTAGTGATGTGTCCTGTAGGTGACATCTGTTCTGGGAGCTGGAGATGCTTGTTCCACTTCTAAGGCCTTATGAACAAACCAGCAAAAATATCTGTGCTGAATCAGTAACCCTAAGTATGATTCTTCTCTTGGTGAGTCTACTTAAACAACATACACACCATTATTTGAGTTCTTCTATATCAACCCAGCAAAGCAAGGCTAGTGGTGGTGGTCCCCAAGGTGGTGAAAAGTACAGTTACGTAAGAACTTACTGTAACAGTAGATCTTTGAGAACAGCTCTTGCAGCAGGTAACACATATAGGACTGAAGCCGGCAGGCACCAGGACCCCACAGAAATTTTTTAGTTAGCAGTCTTAAGCACATAAGGAGGCGGTCCCCCCATAATCTTCAGTTCTCCTGCCGGAGACTCCCGGCTGCAGGATGACATTAGAAGGGAAGACCAAGGATCCGCCATCAGATGGCAAAACAAGTAAAAAGGAATGTCCCATCAAAAGAGATCGGTGCTTGACTCCGACCTACCTCCAGCGGGGATGGTGGGAGGGAAGGTACCTGCTGCAAGAGCTGTTCTCGAAGATCTACTGTTACAGTAAGTTCTTACGTAACTGTACTATCTTACTTCGAGATACAGCTCTTGCAGCAGGTTACACCATTAGGACTGATTTCCAAGCAGTAATGGCAATCATGCATCTTCGGGAGGAGGAAAGGTAGAAATCTCGAGATAACTCGAGCCTAGGACAGAAGTCCCTGAAGAACAGCTAGACCAAACCCTGCTCTTCCCCTCGATGCAGTGTCCAGACTGTAATGCCTGATAAAGGTATGCACAGAGCTCCAAGTAGCTGCAGCGCAAATAGCTGAGGTGGAGACGTTCTTCAACGTCGTGAAGGAAGTAGCCACCCCTCTAGTGAAATGACCCTTGACCGCACCCGGTAAGGGTTTATTGCGCTTCTCATAACAGAAAGTAATGCACTGGATGAGCCACCTAGATAGTGACTGTTTAGAGACAGGAGCTCCCTTCATCCTGTGGGCAAAGGAGATGAAAAGTTGGTCCGACCTTCGGTGCTGTTTGGTTCTGGTCAGATAGTATCTGAGACACCTGTGCTCATCTAGGGTGTGCAGAAGGGCTTCTCCTCGATTAGAGTATTTTGGAAAATACACTGGTAGATTGATGTCTTGATTAAGGGTGAGAGCTGAGACCACCTTAGGCAAAAAGTTTGAGTTTGTCCTTAGGGATACCCTGTCCTGGTGGAAAACCAACTAAGGCTCTTTGCACATGAGAGCGTGCATTTCTGATATTCTTCTGGCAGAAGTAACTGCAACTAAAAATAATGTTTTCCAAGAGAGAAAACTTAGCTCGCAATCCGCGGCTGGTTCAAAGGTGGCAGCGTGAGCTGCTCCAGGACAAAAGGTAAGTCCCATGGAGGAATTGGATCCTTAATTGGAGGCCTGAGATGGAGGGCGCCCCTTAAAAAGGCATGAGTAGTGTCCAGCTGGGCCACCGTCCGATGGCCTACGGGGGCATGGTAGGCTGAAATGGCACAAAGGTGCAATTTAATTGAGGAGTAAGTCAGTCCAGAGTGAAAAAGGGAAAGCAGGTAGTCCAGTATCAGCTTTTCTGGACAGTCTAATGGCGGAAAGCCGTGCGCTTGAGCCCACAAGCAGAACCTATGCCATTTCATGGCGTAAGTTGCGTGGGTAGCCAGTTTTCTGGTGGCAGAGAGCACGTCTGCCACTTCTTGCGAGATCCTGTATCACATCATGGCTATGTCTCTAGGAGCCAAGCGTGCAGGTTTCAATGAACGTAGGTCCGGATGGACTAAGGAACCCACCTCCTGAGACAGCAGATAGGAGCTGATTGGCAAAGGCACTGGAGGTTCCCGGGATAGCTGGTGCAAGAGAGGGAACCAGATCTGTCTGGGCCAGAAGGGTGCGATCAGAATGAGTGTCACTTGCTCCCTGCGAATCTTTAAAAGAACTCTTTGGATCAGTGGGAAAGGAGGAAAGGCATAGAGGAATCTGCCTGCCCAGGAGAGGGACAACGCGTCTCGCCAAAAAACACCAGGCCCTGGATCTAGCGAGCAAAAATTGGGCAGTTTTGCATTGGATGGGGACACGAAAAGGTCTAATTCTGGAGTACCCCATCTGTAAAACAGATCCTCTGCCACCTCCTGCAGAAGTTCCCATTTGTGGACTCTGGCCTGAGAGTGTCTCAGGCTGTCTACGATGATGTTGTCCACTCCGGGAACATGAACTGCAATCAGGTTTGCGCCGTGTTGCAAGACCCACTCCCACACTCTCATGGCCTCCCTGCAAAGTGGGTAGGAGTGGGTGCCTCCTTGTTTGTTGAGGTAATACATCACCGCGGAATTGTCTGTTTATAACAGAAGTGTTCCCGGTGGAATCTCTGACTAGAAGGCCTGCAGAGCGTAAAGGACTGCCCTCATTTCTAGGATGTTGATGTGGAGATGAGACTCCTGGGCTGTCCACAGGCCCTGAGACTGAACACCATCGAGGTGTGCTCCCCACCCAAGCCCTGAGGCATCTGTGGAGAGAGTCACAGTCGGGGACGGTGCTGTGAAGGGAACTCCTGCAGAGCAGTTCCCTGGATGTAGCCACCATTGCCAATCTCGAATTACAGTTTTCATGATTCGGATTGGATGCTACAGATGGTCTTGCCTTTGGTCCCATTGTACCCGTAACATCCACTGGGTTACCCGCATGTGGAGATAGGCTAGCAGGATTGTTGCAATGGCTGCAGCCATGTGTCCGAGCAGGCAAGGGACCAGTCTGGCTAGGACGGTCTTCTTCGCTGACAACTCCCTGATGAGGGATCTGATGTGTTCCGCTCTGTCCGTGGGAAGGAAAGCTTTCCCTCTGACAGTGTCCAGAACTGCTCCAATAAACTGCAGCTTCTGGGACGGAACCAGGCATGACTTCTCATAGTTGATGAGAATGCCCAGAGACTGAAACAGAGACAGGGTGCAGTGGATGGCAGCCATCAAGGCCTCCCTGGAGGGCACCATGAGAAGCCAGTCATCCAGGTATGGGAACACGTAGTGGCTCTGTCTCCTCAGAGACGCAGCTACGACCGCCATGCACTTCGTGAACACATGAGGTGCCGGTGACAGCCTGAAGGGAAGAGCTGAGAACTGATAATAGCGGCCCTGAAACTCGAAGTGCAGGAACCTCTGGTGTGCCTGAGCAATGGGAATGTGCAGGTAGGAGTCCTGCATGTCCAAAGATGCCAGAAAAGCGCCCTGCTTCAGCATAGGAATTAGGCTCGGGAGGGTCACCGTACGGAAGCGTTTGTAAGCAACTGAAAGGTTGAGGTCGCTGAGGTCCAGTATTGGACGGTGGTCCCCTGTTTTCTTTGGAACCAGGAAGAAGTGAGAATAGTACCCTAGTCCTCTCTGGTTCTCTGGAACGTGCTCTAAGGCTTCCTTTTCCAGAAGCCGAGCACTTCCTGCTGTATGAGCAGGGCATGCTGACCCGAATAACAGGAAAGCAGGGGAGGTCTTGTAGGTGGGCTGCCTAAAAACTCAGTATAATGGCCTTTTTTGACCAACTGCAGAACCCACCTGTTGGTGGTGATCAATTGCTACCCTGGAAAGTGGCGTGCGATGGGGCCCCGACTTTCTTTTCCCATTGATCCTGAGGAGGGGCGAAGGCTGGGAAGGAGTCATGCTGTGGCAGTGTTTGACCCTGCAGGCTGGGCCGACTTTGAGAATCGTTGGCCTCTGCCTGGGGATGACTTGCCCTGGGCCTTGCGTGAGAAAGCGCCCCTCTGCTGCTGACCAGAACGTTGCTGTTGCCAGCCATGGAAATGGCTCTGGTTCCTATGAAAGGAACTAGGCCGAGATCTGTACATAGCTTGTACAGATCGGACTGCCTTCCCTGCATCCTGTAGTTTAGTGATTACTCTTTCAGAGGCTTCACCAAACAGGACCTCTCCATTATAAGGGACGTCTAGGATGTTTTTCTGGACATCCGGGGTAAATCCGGAGACACGGAGCCAAGAGTGTCTCCACAGACAAACGCCTGAGGCTGCAGCTCTGGCTGAAGAGTCCACAGAATCATATGCAGCTCTGAGCACTTGGGTCCCCACATCTGAACCTGTGTGGAGGAGGTTCAAGAGCTCCTCCTTGTGTTCGCCATCGGGCATCTTCTCAACCAGATCCTGACCCTGTTCCCACAGGGTGTTCTGGAACTGAACCATATGGGTCAGATAGTTCAGTGACCTGATGGTGCAAGTAGCAGCCGCGTACGTGCGCCTTCCCAGGATGTCCAATTGCTTGGATTCCTGGTCCAGTGGCTGGGTGCTCAAATGCTGAGGTCTCTGAGACTGGTCATGTGAAGCAGTGATAACCAGGGAATCAGCCAGAGGGTGGATCACCAAATACTGGTCCTCCCTAGGGGCCTTGTATAGGCAGTCAGCCTTCGGCACCACGGGAGTGGAATGCGGACATTTCCACACAGTCTTGGTGACATCCACAAAGATATCCACCAAGGGCGGCACTACCACAGGCTTCGGGTCTTTTTGCCAAAGGTAGCAGGCAAGGCATTGTTGCTCAGGGTCAAGCTCATCAGCATCCCACCCCATGTTCTCAGTGAAGGAGAGATCATCCGGAGGAGACCTGGGTAGGTCGTGTGGGTCAGGAGAGGGAATGCTGAGAGGAGAAGGTGATCTGGAACACTCTGAAGTATCCGACCTGAAATCCTCCCCAGACGGAGTGTACCGGCATCGTCTGGGTCTCTTGGGGCTGTGTGACCCTGAGGGGGATCTGGAGGGAGGTCTTCTCCTGTCTGAAGATCTACCCCTAGGAGGTGGCGTCTGCTCCTTGGGGGATGGAGGTCATCCTACAGGCCCCGTAGGTGGAGGAGGAGGCGTAGGCGGTGAAGGAGTAGGTGGAGGAGGAGGAGTAGCAGGTGTAGCAGGAGGAGGACGTGTGGGGACCACATCTTTCTTGATGGTGTCCCATCAGAAGGTAAAAAGCTCCTTTACCTCCACAAGATTCATACCCAATGATGTGTCTGGTGCCGGTGGCCTGTCACCAGGGTCAGGTATCAGGTCCCCGGGGGTCTCCCACTCTGAGGAAGGTTCCCTTGGGAGCCCAGCATCTCCAGTGTCACCCACCTGGTCTTTGGGCTGTGTGGTGTCCTCCTCGGTGGAGTCCCTCTGACCGGCATCCACCAGCGACGGGGGTGTGGTCTTCTTCTCCGGGGTAGCTGACGTCAGTCCCCTGGCTGACGTCTTCGGAGGCGAATGCCTGACCGGCGACGGGTGTCTGGGTGTCGTCGGCTCCTGTGAGCACCGGTGATGTTTGGCCAATGTTGGGTGGGCCGACGTCTGGTCTGAAATCCGTTTGAGGGACATCAGGTCTTTAGTTTTGCGGGGCACCGGATCCGGACCTCGGGGTGGCTGGGAGACTGACGTGGCTTCGGTGTCCCGGTGACAGGAGGAAGATTTATGGTGCTCACCCGATATCGACGAGGCCTTGGAAGGTGCAGAGGAGGCTGAGGGTCTCGAAGTCTTCAGAGGCTGGAGAGAGGAAGAACCACTAGATGACCTGACCTGGACTGGGAGAGGTTGCGACTGAGCCCTGGAGGGAGAGCGGTCCGATTTGGAGCCGGAGCTTCGGGAGTCTGAGGCCCTTGCAGGAGACCTGGACCTTGCCTTTTCCCGGTGCTTGTCCTGGTGTTTATGGAATTTGCTTGAAGGCTCTCCCAGGGAGAAAGGTTCCTGGTCCATGCTTTTCAGTTTCTCTTCCAGGAGAAATGCTTGAAGTGCCTTCTGGCAGCAGATCCTGGTGTGGCTGTTAAAACCCTGGCAAAAGGAGCTGGCGTTGGTGTCGTGGTCCAGGCCTAGGCAGAGCACGCACGCAGGCTGAATGGGGATCCTTGAAGGGGATCTGTTTGCCTCAGGTGCACTTCGTGTGATGACCCTCTAAGGATGGAGTTGGAGAGGACATCAGTTGATCAAATCCAAAAAGAATACGAAAATCGTCGTAGTTCTGCAGTCGTCGCACGCTAAAAAGGAGACCAAGAGGCCAATACTGGTGAGTCGACGGCAGGAAAAGAACTGAGGATTATGGGGGGACCGCCTCCTTATGTACTACGCCCGACGTCGGGGGCGGGACCGACGTTGGAGGTGGTCCCCGCTGAAGACGGCTAGCTAGAAAATTTCCATGGGGTCCTGGTGCCTGCTGGCTTCAGTCCTAATGGCGTAACCTGCTGCAAGAGCTGTATCTCAAAGTAAGAACTGGTGGTGATGGCGAGAGTAACAGTGATGATGATGATGGTGGTGGTGGTGGAGATGACGGTGACACCACTAGTTCATCTGGCTCATCAAAACAGCAGCACAAGCAGGATGCAATACTTGTTAAGGAAGTGGCGGAGATTTTTTAGACTCACATTGCAGACAGATTTGAAAGCATTAGATTGGGCACACAGTTTGCCATGGAAACACTACTGGATCTCATGTATAAAGATATGTGCATTCCCCTCCGGATGTTTCAACTATATCAAGCAGTAGCTGCTGCATACACTTCAAATGGGGGCAGCACAGGCAGTGTGAAGAAACAACCAAGAATCAGCATCCTCCTGCTTGTACTGCTCCTCCTCCTCCTCAGTTGGCTTTGCATGCTTCCAGTGCCAGGCATCAGTGTGACATGGAAGACAACTTGGATAGTGATGATCCAAAGAAACAGAGGAGATTTGGGAGCTTTTTTTGGCACTGACTGCCTACATCACTCAGACATCTTGTAGGATGGCACAGACATCTCACCAACATGGGTTTGTATCAGGAAGGTCTTTCCTGACTAATTTATTACACTTTTTCTAACCTGTGAGTGCTGCAATTAATAAGGGTGTCCCAGTGGATGTGGTATTTTTGGATTATGCCAAAGCTTTTGATAAAGTCTCCCATGCAGTTTTACTTGAACATCTATGTAAAATTAAAATCAATCCCAACATAATTAAATGGATTGAGTCCCAGATGAAGAATAGGACTCAGAAAGTCTCCATGAAGGATCACTTCTTCAGGTACGGACAAGTGACTAGTGGAGTCCCACAGGGCTTAGTTTTGAGCCCAAACTTATTTAAAATCATGGTCTCAACCTTGCAGTCCTCTGAAAACACCTGGATCTGAAAATATGGAGATGACTGTAAGGTTGGGGCTATATACAGTCTGTTACCGATGCTAAAATGTTCCAAAATAACATAGATAATCTAGCATTATGGGCTGCAACTAATAAAATGTAGTTTAACATAGAAAAGTGTAAGGTAATGCATATGGGGAAGAATAACCCCAGGTATACATATGGTATAAATAATATCCCACTATCAGAAGTAAAGGAAGAAAGGGACTTGGGGATATTAATCACAAATGATTTATCCTTTCAAAGGCATAACCAAGAAACCGTTAGAAAATGCCAGAAACTTATTGGGTGTATCCTGGGTAATATTAAAAGCAGAGACAGTGATGTCATAATGCCACTTTATACTTCCCTCGTATGCGCCCACTTGGAATATTGTGTCCAATTTTGTGCACCCTAAGGTATTAAAACCCATATATTAGTAGAAAAGGTGCAGAGAAGGTTAACAAAAAAAAATTGGGACAATCAGGATTCAGTATAGCCTAGAGGTTAGAGGAACGAGGTGTGAATGAGCTTGGTACATCCAGCAGACCAGACCTGAGTTTGATTCCCACAACCTCCACTTGCATACTGTGTGACTCTGAACAAGTAACTTAACCGCCCCACTGCTCCCAGGTCGCCCCTGAAAACAGGCACTTGTGCCTAGTGGGCCTTACCTGGTTACCAAAGACTAAAATAAAAATCAAATCAAATGAAACACCTGGGGTATAATCAGAGACTAAAACAACTTAACTTGTACTCCACACAATACAGATACACCAGGGGTGAGATGTGCTTAGTCTATAAATTTATAAATTATCCTTATGCCTTGCAGACAACTGGACTAACCAGACACATGGGTAGTGATTTAACTATATCCCATACACAAAAATTAATTGGTGAACACTCACAGTGAGGAGGAGTAAATTCTACACCCAGAGAGTTATCACTAAATGGAACACCCTACCTAAAGATGTAGTTGATAGTGATACTTTGGACATTTAAAAAAAAAGATTGAACAAATATACAGGAACAATAAATTTGCATTCCACCCGTGAGTGGGTGGCGAGTTCACTGAAGGGCCATGGCTCACTGAACTTGTATCACACCTATGAACCAGAGTTCATGATGGAGGCTTATCTAGCAGAGGCTCTGTCTAGCCGAAGGAAGCAGTAATCCCATCAAATTCTGGCAGGGCAGAAAGTCATTCAGCATGCACTGGCTAAACTGGTTTTTGCATTTTCTTGGCTGCTGTTCAGTTGGGCTCACTTCAGAAAACTGTTTCAGCACAGCTGGTGATATTGCCTCACCACTTGCTAGATACTGAGACTATTGACTTCTCAGACCAGCTATCTATTTCATTATTCCCATGTCCAACAAATCACATCTATTGTTATTCTTACTCCTAAGCCTACTGAAGTCAAGTCTCTTGGACCAACACTGGCACCACCACAGTCAGGCTCACCACTCCTAGCATTGCCAGCTGCGCAAGAACTATGACACACACCATCACCTCAAGTTCTCCTGAAGAGAGTATAACCTTTACAATGTCATCATCAGAAAACTTAGTGTGATAAGGTGCAATGCGTGGCTCACACCGAGTCATTATCAGTTAAATAAGACCCATCATATCACCCAACCCACCATAATGGGATGTTGACCCTGACACCAATGTATTAACCAATTACATTTTTATTTATATAGTGCATTTCTCAAAATGATCCAAAGCACTTTACATGAAACAACATTTAAAATATGCTATACATACGATAAAATATCAGTAATATTAAATAACAGAAAAATACTAATCTAGATCTGGGCCCATTCAAACAGAAACTTAGACAACATCTCACTGCTATTAGCAGTTGTGATTGCCACACTTAGGCCCTTTTCAGCCTCACACGTTGCCTTCTCCCCACACCCTCACCATCCTGACCTCCCCTAGTCCATTGTCCCACCCCTTCTCCCCCTCTTCGTTTCCCTGTTCCTGCTACTTGTCCCTCCTCTCCCTTCCCCTCCCTGACTCTCCTTCCCTTCTTCCTTCCTATGCTCCCTCCTCTCCTTGCACTTCCACTTCAAGCACTGCTCACAGACACCTGCCTGCCCTTTCTCCCCTACCCCCACTGTCCTACTCCCACCCCTGTCTCCCCTCCCATCACCCACTACACTCCCTTCCAACTCTCTGTCCTCCCTCTCATCTCCCAATTCTCTGCTTGACAATGTCAAAGCCTGACCGCATCTTTCTCTGCTCTCTTCCCTCTATACTCCTATGACAATGTCAGATTTGTAACAGCATCCCTCTCTGCACTTCCTCCTGTGTACCTCAAGTCCCAAAGCCTACTGCACTTCTTAACTGGAGCTTGAATGTAAAAATTTAACCAGATTGTAACTCTTGCTATAACCCGAATAGTTAACTCTTTACCTGTCTGTAACTTTTATGAATGATTGTACCCAACTCCATGTATCATGTATTCCACTTGTCTTGCATTTAGTTCTCTGTTGTTCTGTCTTTACTCTGATGTGAAACCTTTGTAAAAGAGTCTTTGACTCAAAAGTACTGTAATCCGAGACTTGAGTAAATAAATAAATATGTTTTTTTAGCTCCCATTTAAACTGGTCAGTTGTCTGACTTTCTTGAACATGGTGAGGTAGAGAGTTCCACAGGGTCAGAGCTGCAAATGCAAAAGTGCGAGCTCCAGATGTTTTTAGAAGGACCTGGGGAACCTTTAGCAATCCCTCATCAGAAGAGTGGAATGAGCAGATGGGACGGTAGGGATGCAGGAGGTCTTGCAAGTAGCCAGGCCCCTGTCCATGTAGGGCCCTGTAGGTCAGCAAGCTGACCTTGAAGGAGATCTGCCACCTAACCGGCAGCCAGTGCAGATAGCAGATCACAGGTGTGATATGACAAAACCAAGGTAGGCCCATCATCAACCTGGCAACCGCATTCTGCACTTGCTGCAGGCGGCGAAGATCTACCTCTGACAGTCCTAGGTATAGGGTATTGTAGTAATCAAGGTGAGAGGTCACAAAGGCATGGACCAGTGTTGACAGATCACCGGGGGAATCAGGTGTTTAATCTGGGTGATGTTCCTCAGATGGTAAAATGAGGTTTGGACTATGGCTGACACCTGTAACTTAAGCATCCACTCACTATCCAAAACCACACCCAGATTTCTCACCTGATCCGAGGCAAACAATTGGAAGTCCCCGAGCCATGGCTCAGAGACTAAACCAGCTTGCCCCCTCCTCCCCCTGTGACCAGGTTCCAACACCTGTACCTCAGTTTTTTGTCTGGATTCAGCTTCAACCAGTTGGCCCACATCCAGCCTTGGATCTCAGCAAGACAGTTGTTAAATACTGAGACCATTTCCTACTGTTCAGGTGCAAAAGACAGGTATAGCTGAGTATCATGTGCACAGCAGTGAAAACTCAGCCCATACCATCTTATAATGTCCCCCAGTGGCAGTATATACACTGTGAACAACATGGGGGACAAAACAGAGCCCTGTGGCACCCCGCATGGGAGGAGCAGAGATGCCGAGGAAAAAATCCCAGATGCCACCCTCTGCAACCTGCCAGTGAGGTAAGATTTAAACCAACTGAGGACTGTACCAGCCAGTCCACAATAAACCCGAAGGTGCTCCATCTGTACCCCATGGTCCACAGTGTCAAACACAGCTGAGAGATTGAGGAAAACCAAAATGATACGTCTTCCTCAATCCCTCACCACCAGGAGGTCATTAAGCACCTGAATGAAGATGGTCTTAGTACTATGCCTTTTCCTGAAACCCAACTGGAGAGGATCGTAGATGTTGAGCGTTGTTAAATGGGTCTCCAGTTGCACAGCCACCACCTTCTCAATAACCTTATCCAAAAAGGCAGGTTAGAGACAGGTCTGTAGTTTTCCAGGCAGTCCGGATCTAATGAGGGATCTTTTGGAGAGGTCTTACAATCACCTCCTTCAGGGGTTTGGAAAAAACCCTGTCACCAGAGAACATCGGATTATCCTGGCTAGGGCCAGGGTGATGACATCAATGCACTCCACAAGGAGGCATGTTGGCCCTGGATCCAAACTACAGCAAGTTGTCCACAACCCCTGGATGACCCTTACAACATCCATGATATCCAGCTGTTCAAAATCAGACCAGACAGACTGACTGCCTGCACTCTCACACTCATCACCGCAAGGCCTACTAGAGGGCACTGACTGGATTTCCGACCTGATGGAGGCAATCTTATTGGCAAAGAACAGAGTGAACTCATCACATCTTGATTGTGAAAAAGTTCCCCGGACTGAAGACAGGCTGGATTGCATAACCTATTGGCAGTGCAGAAGAGCTGAACTGGTCTGTTGGTTGCCGCAGCAATCTCCTTGGACACAAACTCTGCCTTCTTACAGGAGATTGCTGATTGATATTCTCTATAATGGGCAATCAATATAAGTTTGTCTTCCTCCAAACTGGTCCTCCGCCAGCACTGCTGCAACCTATGACCCCTCCTCCTCATCTCCCCGACAGTCCAATCAAACCAGGGGGACCTTGGATGCGAAGTGAGGGGTCGAACATGAACAGGTGCGATAGAGTCGAGGACCTCGGCAATGACCCTATTATAGGTCAGTACCAGTTCCCCCAGTTCCTCACATGCACTCATCAAACCTGATAGGTCCAGCACTGCTGTCAGACCTTGTGGAGTCAAAACCTCTTAAAGGGCAATACTGAAATATCTCTATGGGACAGGTCTATTTGGGGGGCCTCGAACAAGAAACTCACAGTGTGGTGGTCTGACCATATGACCGGCTCCATCACAAGGTCAAAGACCTCCATTCCCAGCTGGAAGATGAGGTCCAACGAACGGCCACAAATATGGGTTGCAGAGTTAACAACGTGTGTTAGGTCCAACAAACACATTAGTGGGAAGAAGTCCTGCCTAAACTGCAAGAGTTCATCGTCGGTCCAAGCATTGAAATCCCAACTGAATGATCAGTGATAGCTGCTCACAGATGCTCAACTTACTCTGTCTCATGACCTCATGGTGTTCATTGACTACAACAACTTGGCTACCAGTGGCCAGCATCTGTCTTAATGGCTACTTCAGTTCAATCAATGTAAAAGAGTTAAAAACATTAAAAAAAAATGTACATCCATGCATGGTGAAACATTGGAAAAGGAAATGCAATTCCCTAAATAAAAATGATTAAAAAACAAAAATAGAAAACAAAACAATGCCAAATGTTGTCGCGCTGGCATTGGATTGGTAGTGCAGTGCAGAAACACATTTTTGGCAGGATGTGAAAAATGACAGCTGTACTGTTCATACGGAGGTATAAAACAATGGCAGTGGTGAAAATGTGGAATGTAAGTATTGCAAATTTGCAAAGTTTCAAAGATGCGTGGGAAATGCACAACGCTCACTTGTAACACAGTCATTTTATGGAGTTTCAGC
The DNA here is from genome assembly GCA_016271365.2 of Neoceratodus forsteri. Lineage (NCBI taxonomy): Eukaryota > Metazoa > Chordata > Ceratodontiformes > Ceratodontidae > Neoceratodus > Neoceratodus forsteri. The sequence continues at coordinate 202,968,507 of JADMNL010000030.1, forward strand.
ACCAAATTTTCAGCATAGGCATTTTAGCACCTCTGCTCATGTACAGTGTCACTGTCATTTCTTCAAACTGTCCCAAAAAGTGATTTCGCACAGCGACCGTGCTATTCTGTTGATGTGCGAAAACACATTTCGGGCAGGATGTGTAAAATGACAGCTGTACTGTTCATCAAGAGGTGTGGAAAAATGCCAATGGTGAAAATCCAGAGTGAAAATATTACAAATGCACGTTACGAGTGTGTGTGTAAACTGCGCAACACACGCTCGTAACACAGTCATTTTATGGAGTATCGTCACCAAATTTTCAACATAGTCTTTTATTTATTTATTTATTTATTTATTTTATTTTTCAAGTCTAGGATTACAAATACTTTTGAACCATGGCTCTTTTACAAAGGTTCCACGTCAGAGAAATACAAATTATGGGGAACATCAAGACAGGCATTACAACAATGTGGACATCGCAAACAGAGTACAGATTAATACAGTTCAAGGGTAGCATTGTAACAAGGCAGCTAGCGGCATTTGTCAGAGAAGACAGACAACAGATAAGAAGTGCCAGAGTCATAGGGAGAGGGAAGAGGGTTGGGGGGAGAGAAGGAATGTAGGAAGGGTGGCAAGAGGGTGAAAAGTGCAGCATTGGGTATACCAAGATGTGGGGGGGGACAACTAGAGCAGAAAGGGAAGTGTAGAACAAGGTTAAGTTGGGCAGTCACAGGAGCTGTTGGTATTGAGATAGTCCTGGAGCCTAGTTTTAAACATACCAATAGTTGGGGCAGAGGAGATGGTTGGCTGAGGCCATTGAACCAGAGTGGCGCTCGATAAGCAAAAGAGCGTTGTCCCTGTGAAGTGTGACAGTGGGGTACTTTCAGTAGCTGTAACGTGGATCTCCTAAGGCACCATTTGTTAATTCGGTGTTGTAACAGAGTTGAGACCCCAGAAGGTGCAAGGCCAAGGTAGATTTTTTCCACCATGGAGCAGGTGAGAAACTTTATGCAGTTTGATAGTTGGAGCCAGCTGGTCTGAGTGTACAGGTCACATGTGTGGGTGAGACGGTGAGCACCAGTGATGAGCCGACATGCTTTATTTAAGGTAGTTGAGAAGCATCTAAAGGTTGTGGTTGTGGCCGAGCCATAAATGATGAGACCATAGTCTATTACAGAGATCACAGAGCTCAGGACTGCAACCTTCAAAGCTTCTGGCGTGAGGTGTAGTCTATGTTTGTAGAGGAGACCAAGCTGTGTATTAGCAGCTCTAGCTACATTATCTACATGAAGTCCATAGGAGAGATTAGGGTCAAGCTGTGTCCCTAAGTATTTAAAGGACCCTACCTGTTCTAGAGTGTTCCCCTGGTGGTGGAGAATAGCCAGTGGTGTAGCTTGTGTGGGTTATGAGAGCTGCAGAAGAGCAGAATTTGGTTTCTTGTCATTGAGGACCAGTTTATGATTAAGAAACCATGTCTCTACAGAACTGAAACCAAGTTGAAGGTTGTGTTGAAGAGTTGCAGGATCTTTGTGAGTGGAGAATACAACAGCATCATCGACATATAGTATGATCTGCTCAGAGCAGTGCCAAGGGAGGGAGTTTAAGAAAAGGTTAAAAAGGAGGGGTCCCAGTATGGATCCCTGTGGGACACCCGAGTGAACAGGCAGGGTTTTAGGACCTCTGCTTGTGAACAGTGTCACTGTCATTTTCATAATCTGCCATGAGCACTGATTTCCCACAGCGACCACGGTATTGTGTTCCGGAAGTGCGGAAACACATTTCAGCCAGGATGTGAAAAATGACGGCTGTACTGTTCACAAGGAGGTGTAGAAAACTGATAATGTTGAAAATCTGGCATTAAAATATTGTGAATTCCCCAAAGTTACAAGTGTTGTAGCAGCTACTTGATACTGCAGCTCATAAAACAACCACTTTTGGATTTTTTTCCACCAAATGTGCAAAATAGGATTTTTGAGAGCCCATCTCATGAACACTGCCACTGTCCTTGTGTTAGTGGTCGAAAGATGATTCAGCATGATGACTATAAATCACCTTTGGGGACTGATTATCGACATAACAGTGACAGAATTCATGAGGAGGGGTCCCAAAACCCCATGTGGAAAATTTGGTGCACAAATTCCAAAAAATGCCCAAGATATGCACCAAAGTTGAAAAAAAAACTATTTATTTCATTATACAGCTTACCGGCATTTCCTCAGTTTGCAGTCAGCTTTGAAGAGTGAAGACGTATTCCCGGTCCACCGAAGATCGTCGTGCCAAGCTCTGGAGGTAAGTATGGGGTGTGGGGGTGTGGGGAGGCAGGTGCGCAGGGTGGGTGCGGGTGGTGGTAGGAGACTACAGGGACCGTTTTCTGTTTACAGGTAGTAAAAAACACATTTCAGACGGTTTTCTTTTTACAGGTGGTTTCTTTTGGTGGGGTACAGTAGCCGATGGGGACTGGGCACCCCTCACGAGAAGGGGGAACATCATGCCAACAGGAGTGGCCCTCGTCGGCACATAAAGTGGGAAGAGGGTGGGGATTGGGCACCCCCTGTCGGCAAACAACGAGTGGGGGACACATTCTGTCGACAGGGAGGGCTCCTCGCTATGCTACATACTTGAGGGGCAGGGTAGTCACCAGAGGATTGGGCACTTCAAGTCGGCAGTTTAGCGCCACTGTGCTGCTATGTTTCTAGCTGGCGAAGCACGTAGAAAGGGTCTGCTGCATGCGACAAGCTTTTTTTTTTTTGAAATTTAAGTTTATTGATTTTCAAAAGGACAAAATGAAAAACACAAAAGAAACACTAAAACACAAAACAAGTACAAAACCAATCCAAAAATGTAGACAAAGAGGTAATATGTATACAGTACAACCAAAATACCCAACTCCATCCCCTCCTCCCCCCCTAGAAAAACCCGTATCCTCCCCGAAACCACCCCCCCGTCCAATCACCCAAAACCGAATAAAACATATAGCCATCAACACATAAAGTCCCTCAAACACTCCCCATTTCCCAACTGGTGCACCAACAGAGGACAAAAAAAACTATTAAATCTGATATCACTGTATACCATAATAAGGTATCCTAACTTTTAGCATCTTAAATCGTATAATAACAAAAGAGATCAAAAATCTACAAGTAAACATATGATGGATAAGGGCAAGAAGGATCGGGTCACCAAGCTACAGTGTTAAAGCAAACATAAGGCCTGGAGCTTATCCCATCTTTTGCGAAACAAATCCATACGATCTTTAAAACTGGCTATCAGCCTCTCTGATTGAAGATACGACATTATCTCCTTCAACCAATCAGCATATGATAGGACCAACTGGTCCGACCAATGTCTTAGGACCAGCTTTTTAACCGCCATGGACACCAAGGTCATATGATATCGGTGTTCAACACTATCAACATAAGAAAAATCACCCAAAACACAAACCTCCGGACAAAAAAACCTACTCAGACCCAGAAGGGGATCCAGATTCTCCCGGATCAAGGACCACAATGGGGCAACTTTGGGGCACTCCCAAAAAATATGGATTAAATTACCTTCAGCTTTCGAACACCTAAAACAATCCGAACAGGAGACCATCTTGCGCTGAAAGAGTTTAACGGGAGTATAGTAAAGATTATTCACAATATAATATTGTGTTAACCGCAGCCTATTCTGGGTGTGATATCTGTGCAAATTGCTCCATATATTAGGCCAAGCCGGAACAGTATCAGGAAGAAGATGTGTCCAGACCAAAGGGCCTTCAACACCCTCTTGAGAGCTGAGATCCAAAAGATAAGAATAAATCAACGAGATAGAGTGGGACTGAGAGGCAAGACTGATAATATTAGAGAGAAGGGGGTGCACAACCGATTCTCTGAAAGTAGTGCCAAATTTACTACCCATTAGGTGCCGAAGCTGATAGACCTTGAAAACCCCTTTGCTTGGTATGTCAAATTTCTCTAGGATATCATCTGATGCAAGAAGTGAATCTTGGTTGAACAAATGTTCAACTCTGGCATCTTTGAGTTGTGGGAGGCAGTTCAGCACGATCCAAGAGTTCCCTAACCTAATGTTAGGATTAAGGACCACCGGCTGCCCCAAATCCAATCCACTAGAAATCCAAAAGAACTTAAGACATTGTGCCCATGACCTAATAGAACCCATCACCGTATTGTCCGAAACCAACTGTGATAGAGCCCTCGGGAGTACATAAAATAAGGCAGACATGTCCAGTCTAAGTTCAGAGAGAAAGGCCCGTTCAAGCTGAAGCCAGATTGGACAAGGGATCTCTGAACCCGTGGAAAACCATCTCCTAATTTGGAAAAATGAGCCTAATAGGTACAGCAGGAGATTAGGCAGCCGGAGGCCACCCTTGTCCTTAGAGAGCGATAGCTGGTATAGGAACGCCGCACTCCCTTCCCCCGCCAGATAAAGCTGGAGAACAACCGATGAAGCTGTTGGAAAAAGGAAAGAGGGATCCAGAGATTAGTCAGGTTCAACGGATAGAAAATCCGGGGAAGAATGTTCATTTTAATAATGTTGATTCGGCCCCAAAGCGAAATAGGGAGAGCTGACCAACGCTGCAAATCCTGACTAATCAGATCTCTAACTCAGTGCAGATTTAGCTTTTTCAAGAGGGAAAGATCAGTAGAAAAGTGGATTCCCAGATACTTAATTGATCTGGAGGACCATCTCATTCCAAAGGAGAGGAAGTCCTGTTTATTAGTATACTTGTTTAGAGGGAAAATCTCACATTTCGAGATATTCAACTTGTAACGGGAAAAGATGCCGAACTGCATAATGATATCAAGAGAGGCCTTTAAAGATGCTACCGGATCCGTTAGGTGTAGCAAGACATCATCTGCATATGCAGAGAGAACCAGTTCCTGTTGCTGTAACATAACACCTCTCACCTGGGGGGACGACTTAAGCTTAATCAGCAAAGGCTCCAGAAATAAGTTAAATAGTAAAGGAGAAAGAGGGCATCCCTGCCTGGTGCCAGCACATAGGCGAAAAGAAGAAGATAGGACCATTGCAGTAAATCCTAGCAGAAGGGCAGCTATAGAACGTCTGAATAATATTCAGAAAAGAAGTTGGAAAACCCATACCTCCATTACCGACCAAAGAAAGGACCAATCAACCCGTCGAAAGCTTTTTCGCATCAAGAGAGATCAGAGCAACCGGACATGTAGCTGTTTGAGCATACTGAGAAATATGCTACAAAGTCCTCAAGTGATCTCGCCGCCTCCCGTACAAAACCAACCTGCTCAGAGCTCAGCAGCCCGACCAGACCTCTTGATCCTTTCAGCAAATATTTTAGCAAGAATTTTCATGTCATAATTTTGGAGAGAAATGGGTCGGTAATTGGCCGGATCAGTAAGAACTTTGTCAGCTTTAGGGATTAAGACTATAGTAGCTTCAAACAGAGCAGGGTCAATCTCAGAGGAAACCGATAAATAATTGTATAATTTAAGAAGAATGGGCACCAGGTCCTTAGCAAAGACCTTATAAAAGTTTGCCGGGGAAACCATCCGGCCCCGGCGCCTTATCCAGTACCAAGGAGGCGATAGTACTCCTTATCTCCTCAGCTGAGATAGGGACTAGCAAACTAGCTTGTTGGGCTTCAGATAGACAGGGATATCTATTTCTTTCAAATAATCCTTAACAACCGAAATGGGATGATATAGTGAGGAATGGCTATAAAGGTCCGAATAGTATTCCTTGAAAACATGCACGATATCTCTGGGAGAGGAAACTACTCTGCCAGAAGGGGAGGACAAAGAAGGGATGATCCTTGAGCTCTCCAATGTACGCAGACGCAAAAGCCAGCAGTTTGCCCGATTTTTCACCCAGATCCAGATACTTAGCCTGGGTTTTCATCAAACAGTATTCTGTTTTCTCCTTCAAGAGGTCCAAGTATTCATTCTTGGTTAGCAAAAGATCCTTAAGATCCTTTACAGAGGAAGTCGAAGAATATTTAATCTCTAAATCCCTTAGCTTACTCATCAGAGCTAAGGACCAGCCAACCGTGTCTTCTTCCTGAAGGAGGCCATCTTAATGATTTCACCCTAAGGTAACACTTCAGGGCACCTAAACCACGTCGACCCTTGAAGTAGAGTTCAAGTTGTCAGCCAGAAAAGAGAGATCCAAGAACTAATTTCTGAAACACATTGATGATCCTTAGCAATTGAGTATTTAGCCGACATAGCATCGCGAATAATCAGGGTCTAAAGACAGTCGAATCCAGACTATAGCATGGTCCGATAAAATGATCGGCCCAATACCAGACAGAGAGATATTCGGAGAAAAGGAGACTAACTAAACCATATCCAATCTCGATTTAGTGCCATGGATTGGGATTGAAAGGAAAAGGCATGACAAGAAGGATTGGCAAGCCGCCAGGGGTCGAGAGCCCAGCATCGAACTCAGGTCCCAAAAGCGCTGAGCTGGAGTGGGTGGCGCTTATCTGAGGATCTCTATCCAAAGTGGATGAGAAGGGCACATTCCAATCGCCCAGTATAAATTGAGGGGAGAAAGCTAGACAATTTATCCGCTAGAGACATAAAGAACCCAGGATTCCCACCCACCGGACCATACACTGAACCAAGGACAACATTACCACCATTTAGAGTACCTTTCACCAGGACAAATCTCCCTTCTGGGTCTGAGACAGTCAACTCTTTCGTAAACAATACATGCCTTTTAATAAGAACCGCAACCCCTTTACTAAAGCAGGAATTCCCCGCAAGGTAGGATTGAGAAAAACCAGATCAGGATAGCAACTTGGCATCGTCATGGCATAAATGTGTCTCTTGCAGAAAAAGGATATCAATATGAAGCAATGAACAATGGTTAAAGGCCTGCAGCCGCTTGACCCGATCCCTAAGCCCTCGAACATTCCAAGATGCTATTTTGACTGTATTCATAGCCATTTTAGAAACATTATAGTACAACCAGGTAGCCAGACAGAACCAGCAAAATATGTAGGAACAAGGTGCACCCCCCATATAATGGCCTGGGACCAAATGTCCACCCAGAGCTGCTTAGACCTGGGTCTCAACGGCAATAGCCTCGTCCAGCTTATCCAGCCGGAACAGGAACAAGGCCTGTACCGGTAGGGTAGGCTCATCCAACCATAAGACCCAAACCAAACAAAATTGATCCCAAGGCAGTCACCCATCCATAAAACCCCCAGAACATATTCAGCAACCATACCCCCCCCAGAGACAGCAATCTATCACAGCAGACCAGAGATCATATAAAATATCTGGGACATCAGTCATTAATCCCAAACCCCCACACCCTCCCAAAGACCAGAAACCAAAAATTAGAAAAAACCAAGTCCTAAAGAAAGAGAACCCCAACCCCTCCCAAAGACCAAAAATCCCTATAGTCCGAAATACCTTAAACTAGACCTCCCCCAACAACCAGCACCCCTTACAAACCCAAAAATAACTATGTACAACTGGTGGATCGAGCAAAGATAACCCAAAAGTGAACTAGTGCCCAAGGGCTCGAACCTCCCAACCCCCAATGCAAACCTCCAACCCCCCAGAACTGGGAACCAGTGCCAACATACAAAGAGGACCAGGCACAGTTCAGAGAAAGTGAAAACCCACAATGCCAAAATCAGATTCCCCAACTGCCCCAGCACCGGGAAGAGGTTAGCCACCCCCAACATATGGCTCTAATTCCACATCCAGCGAGCAAGCCACTCTGCCCAAGCCCCCCACAGCCATCCCCCAGAGGCCCACCTCCGATACTGTAGGCAGACAGAACGAAAAAAAATAAGATATAAGATAGGGGGGAGCAGGTCAGGTAGAAAAGCATGAGGATATAGTACAGCATCCCAGCAGCAGAAAACCATCGACCCCAATTTGGTCCAGCAATCCCCCCAGTGTCCTCACCAGAAAAGGCAACATTAATGGGACACCTACCCGAAATCCAAGCAGCCCACGAGGAAAGGGAAGTCCAGAAGACCAGCAAGAGGCAAGGAAAACATGAAGGCATTAAATCTGGGAGAAATTATACAAGCGTCATTGCTCGGGGACCGATAAGGCAGAGGGACCAGATTAGGTCCGCTTACCAGGAAATCCCCTCCGGGAAACAACGACCGCGGAAAGAAAGTTCCATCGAGGGAGTGCATGGACGGGAGCGGGAAGGGGGAAAACATTACCTAGACCAAAACTCGCCCACCGCCACCCGAATCAGGCAGAGGAGTCCAGAAAGGGAAGGCCAGAAAGGAGAGACCGAGAGCGACCAGGAAAGCAATGAGAAAAACAAAAAGGAGGCCAGAAAGGGAAGGTAAGAAACAAGAGAGTACCCCTCAGCTAACAACAGGCAAATTGTCCAGGCATCTCTCAAAATACAAATACAGACATTTTATACCAAGACAAAAAGGAATTTAGTCCAACAAGATCATTAAGCTCCAAACCCAGGGCAAGGAAATTAGGGTCCTTCAGCCAGGTGCTTTAAATAGCTCTGGTAGCTTATTAGCCAGTTCCTTGCAGGCAGCATCGGGGGAATTAAAGCTGATAGTCGCGCCTCTGATAGTAACTCTCAAAGTCGCCGGGTAAGTCATCTTGAAAGGAATAGAGGCGGCTATTAATTTCTGTACAACTGGTTGGTATGCTGCCCTTTTCTCTCGGGTTTCTTTAGGTAGGTCCTGTGCAATCTGGATTCTGGATATTCCCCAAAGGATTTCTTTCAGTTCATGCGACTTCGTGTAGACGTGATGCCTCTCCACATAACTGAGAAACTTAATTATAATAGGACGTGGGGGGATCCAGCCGCAGGCCTAGGTCTCAGAGAACGATGTGCCCGCTCTAGATGGTAAGAGGAGCTGATAGGGGATGGGCCCACTACCTTACATAGGAACTTCTGCAAAAAAGCCATGAGGTCTGGGCCCTCTTCCAGCTCGGGTAGGCCCATGATTAATAAATGGTTTCGGTGATTGCGCCCTTCCAGGTCTTCGGTTTTGGCTTGCAATTTCTTTACTTGCTGCCTGAGTTCAATAATCTCCGTTTCGGCCCTGGATCTCCACTGTTCTGCTGAAGCGACTCTGGTCTCCATATCTGAAACTCTGGTAGAGACAGAGGAAAGATCGCAGCTAAGGATTTAAGTTCACCAGTCAGCTCCTTCAATATGTCTTTCAAAGGAGTAAGCTCTTGAAGAACCTATCCTCCATTAATGGAGTAGCCTGCTGCATCCTGTCCCCACCTCGATCGGTCTTAGTAGGGGCCTGATTTCACTGTTTCTTGGCGGCCTTCTCAGGGGATGCAGGGGGTGTATGCTTGACTGAGGCCTGCTTCCCATCTACCTCCATCGTGAACCTGCAAGCACTTATTTCCCCAGCAAAGGTCGTTTTGTAGTAGCAGGTTACTTCCCAAACGTTTTGTGGGCAGATTTTGTCGAAAAAAGGCCAAGATGGTTTAATAAACGATCAAAAAAGGTGGCCAGAGGGGGGAGCTCAGTATCCCAGCTGCTGTCTAGCTAGATGCCATCACGTGACCCATGCGACAAGCTTTGCTCGCATTGCAGCAGACCTTTCCTTAGATGTGGTCACCACATTAGTATGCATGGTGTGGCACCGGCATGCAGGCTGATTGGGGAATGAGGAATGCACCTACTGGTGCGTGCCCCGCATTCGCCCAACAGCGACCGCGCCTCCAAATCTGCACTACTGCAAGATGTTGGCTGTGCAAGCACGCCAACATAAAAAACTGTGCGTTCATGTATGGTAAATATTGAAAAAGCAACTGCAATTTCCTACATTTATAGTTTTTTTAATTTGTGTCTATGTTCTAGGATGCTTAACATTTTTGGGGAGAGAGGTTATTATAAATTTTGAAAATATAAGGGGCGAATGGGAAGATATTGATTGATATGGAGGTAAAGCACATACTGCAAGGGGACGAGCCTTGAGCTCAGCAATGAATATCAACAATTACTATAGCTTTGTACTGGGATGCCGGAGTTATACTCGTTGCTGACTGCATTACAACACCACAGACAGTCATACATAGCAGAAGCATGCGAACATTGGCATCGGCCACACGTAAGCTACAGTAATTCATAGTCACTGCTGACCTCAAGGCTTCCCCATCCCATTTTTGGGCTGTCTTACCCTATTCCAGTTACTGCATTGGAAGCAGAAGTGGTTTGGTCGAATGGATGAAGCTGAACTAAATTTTCAGGCCCAATGTCAAAGCTGATCAGCTCTGGATCAGTTGTCTCACTTAGCTCTCTCTGGTCTCCGATCGCTAACTCGCAGATGATGACAAAGCCCTAGACTATTTCCACAGCAGTTGTTTAAGGTATGGGACAAGCTTGCTCCCCCTGTGGCAGACCAGGGTGAATAATTTCCCCCACCCTACATCTTGACTGATCCAGTAGTTTTGGGTATGGTCTATGATGCAACATGGACAGCTCACAAGGTTTGGGAATCCCCCACTGACCTTCTGAGCTACTGGCAGCCACATATTTCTTTCCATAAACAGCTGCAGGCTGCTGAAACAAACCACTTTAAAGCTAACTTTCAAGTCAATTTAAACAACTCATCTAAATTCTGAAAGCTGGTACACAATCTTTTTGACCCTCCCTTCTCAGTCTACCATTCCCATATTTTGTGTTACTGACTCCATCTGCTCTAACCCACTGAAGTTGCTAGTGCTTTCAGCAGATATTATAAAGCTATACCAAGTCCTTTCTTACTGCTTCACCCATTACGCAGCTCCCCACCTCCTCCCTCCTCCCTTCTTCCCAAAGAGTGGTGCAGTGTAATGGGTGTGGGGTCACAGTCTTTTGGGGCATCTTCTGGAAACTGAGGTGCTGCCCCATTCCTACTCACCTCTCTGGGTTGAGGCCATAGGTTGTTGGACTCTGGGCCAAACTGTAGTAGTAGTAAGTTTTATTGTTCAGCTTAAAAGCCATTACAATATACTAGTAACAAACACATCTTAACATACAGATAGACAATATAAGTTAAGCATCGTTAAATTTTCCAAAAACCAGTCATTAGAACGTTTCCATTAATCCAGATCCATCATAAAAAACAGATAACAATAAAGAGCCTCAGTCAGTTTTCAGTCTATAAATAGTCGGACGGACATATTTAACAGTTTCTATAATTTAAATAATTCTTTCCCCCATTAACTCTGATTTATTACCTTGGTTAATTTCAATCAGAGGTTAGAGGGGGCCCAAGTTAGCATAGCATAGTGTTTAGAATAGGATTCAGATCTAGTTTATCCAGACAGCCATTCCACACTCGGGCTACAATCAGTCCATTTCAATAAGCCACCACAACCGTACAAGAGACCAGTCCGAATCATGTAAATCTAGCCATACACTGAATACCATTAAATGGCACTGAGCCTACTCTGTCCCTTGTATCCCTTTAACAGGTCCAAGCCCCCTTATTTGGATTGAGACACTTGTGCCACCAGTAAGCCCCATCCCTGGATCCCAACGGAAATACCTCGCAGCACATGCTGCCCCGTATTCCTTTTATATGAGTCCCTGGGTCAGGCGTATTCTACTGGCCCGCACTCAGTCTTGCTACTACCATTTCAGGAGCTCTCAGCCCATAATTGGACACTGGGTCATTTTATTTCCAGCATCATTCATAGCTTCATGCCTAGGCAGTATCACTCGACTCAGTTCAGTCAACACTGTTCGATTAATTATGGCTAATCGGGAGGATCAGTAACCATCTGGGAAAGCTTTCCCTGGATTTTAAATGTCTGCATCCATCTTACATTCAATAACCTGGTTACCCTCTATAGATTCTTATATGTGCCAGGCTCTAGCTTCGTCTCGTAATATTACAAACAATGAGAATAGTGATATTTGATACAAAACACGGTACCTAAAAACAGTATCACTAAACATACTGTGCAATATGGAATACCTCATAATGAACAGCATATAAAATTCATAAATAATATGCAGAAACAACAATGAGATTTAAGTAAGTCCTCTCTATGTTCCAACTAGTAGTGCTAAAAATAAGCCCAGATCAACATTCCTACAGGCCAAAGCCTATCCATTAGGCCAGGCAATAAATAGCAGTACAGTCTATCCCAGCAGAATTTAACCTCTCCAGCCACATCATGTCCCCTCAGTACCAACTTAGTAGGCAAATGGTCACACTGCAGTAATAAAGCAACCATTAAAAGTATTATGCAGTAATACTGCTCTATTCGCTGCAGACCACTTCCTATCCGACTCTCCTGTTGGTTATACCTAAGGTACTTAGTGAAACCATATTTCAAGAGGGGGTCCCATCTGATCGCAATGTATTCACGTCGAACCCACCTAGAAGGCAGTGGGGTCTGCCGGCAATGAGAGAACATGTCTACTAGGGCACCATGCAGTGTATACTGCTCTGTGCCCATGGCACATCCCTCATCTAGCTACACCTATCGGCCTCTTTTGGATATACAGCATGACTCCGCATCCCAGTTCAGTCCCCTCTAACACTACAGCGTCACAACAGTGCCTCCTTGACAACCAGCTGGGCACGCTGGCCTTGAAGCACATCCACTGGAGCACCACGCGACTCATGCCACCCCATGCCCCATTGATTGCTCCAACTCCAGGTATACCCAGTTGACCACTCTTACAGCAAGATGTGACTCCATGTCACTGATAAGGCCATTCTTAATGGGCAGAGTTATTCCGCCTAATACCAAATGGCCACAAGACAAACCTGAGCCCTAATAAACTCATGGCACATTTTTAAACATGCCTATATAAAGTTTCAGCCAATCTCTGTTATTTCAGACATCGGAGAACAAACAGCTAACCTTCAAATAATTAGTTTAAAGTTTATTGCAGGAAAGACTCCGTTGAGCAAGCTCATTCACAAGGAGGTCCTGAGGCACATACACATACAGTTCGCAATTACATAGACAGGAGATATAAAATGTAGAACAAGAAAGAAAAAAATATATAATACAAGAGGTATACACAATAGAAGTCCTTATGCTATATATGCAGTGGGGTATTAATTAAGATACAATCTCATTTCAAACGTTAAATGCGTTAGATATATTGGATAAATACTATAACTACTATGATACATAAGGTCCCATTACATAAAATAGAATTGCACCATATTTTTCCTTTTATAAATATTACAATAAAGTCAAGAATAAAGAGCAAGTCTCCTTTAAACCCCCAATGACCATATTTCTAACAAGAACAGGAACACAAACTCCGCTAACGTTCAGGAATCCATTAAATATAGGATGAAACACTAGCACTTTTGAATTAAAAAAATAAAAAATCCCCTACAAAGATCTTATGTTCACTTGAATCACTTAAGAGATTTTATAAGTTCAAAACATTATTTATATTAGCTGAAGCAGAAAACCACCACAGCCAGCACTGTCAACTGGTGTCTTCCATCCAAAGTGATTCCATATAATCCTCGCAGTATTTACCGTGGGAGCAAACCCAAAGGGAAACAAGAATTTACCCCATGTCTGACAATGTTCTCCAAGCAATAAAAGCTGGATAGGTCCTGGAGGAAATATAGAACCTCAGTCAAACTCTCCGGTAGTCACAAAAACAAAGTGTCTCCTACCGGGAAGAAAGGGTCTCTCACACATTTTACTCTTTTATACTCTTTTCACTTTTATTTTAAAGGCCAAAGCCAAGGACCAGAATTTTGGTTCTGCTACCAAAGTTTTCAACCTCCATCCAGCTAGAATTCCTCCTCTGTTTTCGGACCTACTTCTGAGATATAAATCACTGTTGAGATAAAAGCAAAGAAGACACTCAAAAACATCTTTTAAAAGTTTTGGATTAGGCACTTAACACCATTAATGCAGCTCTCGGCTTCTTTCAAACACTCACCTCCACACAGGTATATCAAGAAACCATACAAGTGGATGCCAAACAGCAAACGGTTAATGCCCGGCAATGAAAAAGCACTCAGACTGACACTTTGTTCGACGAGTTTTGCTTCAGCAAATATGGCCCGTCAAAAATTAGATTAGCTTTCATTCATCTGAAACATTTTATTTCAGAATAGAATAAACTACAGCGCTGTTGGAAAAAACAAAGAGGAGCGGAACAGCATTGCAGCCATCTTGCTGCTTCTGGGCCAAACTGACAAGGGTGCAGAGGATCTTTTGCCCTACCCAGGGACCAGCAGGTCTGATACCATTCTCACAGATGATGCCTAGACAGAGTCAGGGTGGTTGGAATTTGGTGGGCTCCAGGACGGTGGGGGTAGTGGAAATAGTGCATACTCCTCAGCCTGTACCAGTGCAGAATTCCTTTACCATTCTGGCAGAACAAGACAGCTGAGCAGAGGTGCCTGCAGCATTGAAAAAGGAGAAAGTGGGGGTCCTTGTAAGGGGGGTCCATGGAGGGAGGAAGAGACCCCCAGCAAAGGAGGAAGCAGCTGCTAGGGAGGGACTCTATTGTTGGGGGACAGACCTGGGAGCAGGGAGAGGGAGGGAGGGAGGTGAAGTGCCTGAAAGGTGGTTTAGCTTGGAGGTATGGAAAGCATATCCAGAGGCTTGCTCAGGCAGCAGGAGAGGGGAGGGAGCTAGACATTACTGTCTACATTGGGACACATGACCTGGCAAGGGACAGGGTTGGGGTAGTACAGGATCATTTCAGGAAACTGAGGAGAGGCTTCAAGTGGGTGGGATGCACAATGGCTTTTGCTGAGCGGTTACCTGAGTATGGCCAGGGAGAGGAAAGGGTACTCTGTAACAGAGAATTCAACAGTTAGTTGAAGGCATGGTGTATGGAGGAGGGTTGCAGCTACATTGAGGTCTGGGGTCCAACCTTGGAGGATATGAGCCTCTATAAAGGAGATGGCCTGCACCCTTCCAGGAAGGGGACCACAGTCCTTAGTGAAAGGTTTAAATACTACTTGGACTAGCATTTAAACTAGCTGGGGGGAATCTGTAAAACCAAGGGAGGCAAAAACTGCCCCCCAGATGATGGAGTATTATGAAGGGAGGACATAAAGACATAAAGAGAGTAAACTCCCCTAGGGCAGGGGGGCAAAAAGACAGGAGTGGGGACAAGCAGAGGAAAAGGGGATATAAATCAAGTATGCAAGAATAAAGGAACAAAGGAGATAGGGAACTGACCAGGTAAAAAAGAAGAGGTGGACCAGGTAAAGCCTCACGGAAAAATCATAAACAGGAAGGGAGATAAGCAGATAAGCAGGTTGGGAGAGGAGTAAGGTATGGAGAACCATATGCACCAGTGCAAGGAGCCTTGGAAATAAAATGCCAGACCTGGAGGCCATCATGGCGGAGACATCCTGTATTTGGTGGCCATAATGGAGTCGTGGTGCACTGAGCACCACAACTGGGACATGGCTATACCTGGCTACTCTTAGTTCAGGAGAGACAGAGCAGGGAGGAGGGGAGATGGGATTGTACTATCTGTGAGGGAGGGAGTCTCAAGTCTTTGGAGATACAGGTTCACCCAGAGGAAAAGGAAGAGTTTTAGGCACTCAAGGTCATCCTGGAGACAGGCTCTGGGGCTGTTGTCTATTTCAGAGTAGTGTACAGACATTTAGCACAGGGAGAAGAGTTGGAAAAGGCACTTGGTGAAGCCATAATCTGAATGGCAAGTAAGGGGGACGTGCTTCTAGTTGGTGACTTCAAGAGTGGAGCCTACGAACAGCGGCTTCGGCAAGGAGCAGGTTAAAAAAAAAAATACTAGGGACAGGACAGTGCTGAGTCTGGTGCTTACAAAGAGGGATAGCACTGCAGATGTCGCAGTGGTAGTCTCCTAGGTACCAGTGATCACCAAACAGTGTAGTTTAATTTAAAGGTGACGTGTAGAAAAGCTCTGCAGCCCGATCCCATCCCCACATATCTTACAATGCTGCTTCGGGATTCAGGGGCTGCAGTCATCATTATTTTTAATCCAAAGGTTATATTTTAATAAATTGCTGAAACATTCAGCTGAACGCAGAAGCGCCCTGTGGGTCCCGATTGAGCAGACACAAGTGCTCATGGCTATTCCACCCATTTGGTGATGTCGCTCCCACTACTGCTCTTATTATAGCAGCAATGGCGGTATTTTATTATACTTATTTTATGGCTTCCATGGGAATATTGATACCTGAAATATTACTTACAGCAACACCTGGACAGGCTGTTGCTGTAAGGGGGGTGCCAGCTAGCCAAAGGTGGTGTGGGGGTTACATACATATGCACAATACTCATACATGCACACTTTAAGTCAGAGCCACCATATTACACATGGCGGCCGTCACTTCTGCAGTTATGGAAAGGAAAAGTAGTGCGCCAGGAAGTGAATATGTTTATGCATCCCACAGAAGGGAAGGGCTGCATAAACAGAAACACTGGAAACTATGTTGGAGCACTGTAGCAGAACACAAGACAGCAGTCCAGTTACATGCTTCCACAGTGCTCTTATACAAATCTGATGATGGCATAACATCTATGGAGCTTGGCCCACACAGCTGTAAAATCAGACTCAGGAGGAGACTAGTAACAAACTAGAGATCTGGTCTGGGATTTGCTTGTCATCACAGTCATGTTCTCATTCTTTTCTGAGCAGTAATTTCTGGTAAAGTGCCTTTACCATATTGATCTCAGTGCTGGCAGACTACTTCCAGTTTTCCCCGATTGTATTAGGTGCGGGTAGTAGCAGTCTTGAAGTGGTAGCTGCCGGTGGTGGCATGCTCTGAAAAAAAGTCGTCCCCATGCTTGTCTGCATATTTTAGAAATTACCCCTTTCCTTGTTTTTGTTGTAAAAAAACTGACCCCTTTAACTGTCTTTTTGTCCTGAACAACTTTTACACTGGTTGTTTTTGTGCACCTTGAATAGTTTTAAAGATATTTAGATTTGTTTGGAAGATGTGCACATGTGCTCTCAGAGAAAAGCAGCTTGGAGTTTTGTGTTCATCATTTTAAAAAGAAATAAGGGAGTATTTTTTTAGTGTCATAGGGATTTGCAGTGTTATGGAAGGATACACTAAAAAATATTACTAAAAAATGTGTTCCACGGAAACCTCTTTTCAAGCTAGAGCAATATGGCAGTAGACTCTGTCCACAGCCATAAAAATGAAACAAACTGCAGTCCTAACTCACATCACAGCTCATGTCAGTGCACAAGAGAACCCACTGGGGCCCCAGCATTTTACAACTGTAGCTGCCTGGTACTTTGTCAAGATGTGGTGCCTCCTTCTGCCTATCCAATTTATAGCAGGCAATTTAAAGGGATACATCAAATTTAAAGTGATTTTATAAGTTTATTATGTTGGAGTAGCACTTACATAATTTGGAAGCCTATATCGGCAAAATTCTTTTGAGCTGCATTTTATATTTTTATTCCACTCCTGTATGAAAGTGGAAGGGATCATAATTTGGCCACTACAAGGTAGACAGACAACCCCTTCACTTCCCAATTGCTCCGCTCCACCCCTACACTCAGAGACATAATGACGTCTGCCCAGGAAGAGCGCGGGGGCATGCCCCATTAAAGTCAATGGGAGTCATTTTTAAGTCAATTTGTTTACATAAAAATTACCAGTTTGAAATTAATGAAGGACACCACTTAACTAAGATAGTCCGTGTAGTGGCCAAATTATAATCCCTTACACTTTCGTACAGGAGTGGGGAAAAAAATGAAGCTCGAAAGAATTTCGCCAATATAGGCTTCCAAAGAATGTAAGGCACTACAAAATCTTCATAAATCACTTCAAGTGTTATTACCACCACCACACTAAAACTGTGTAACAAAAGCTGCTACACAGATACAACATGTAAAAAACAGAAAGTCGACTAACTCAGTTTTTAGAGCAGTCTGAAAATGTGATTGTGAGCTACATACTTAATCCATATATCAAAGTATGAGCCAAATTCAGTACCATTCCCATTCTTTTCTCAGGCTTTTCATCTCACCAGGTACATTTGTAAAATATAAACAGAAATTATTTTTATAATTCATTTTATATGGTATAAATTATACCATATAAAATGAATTACAAAAATCTCAGCAGTGGCTCTATTTCAATCCGGTGTTCAAACCTGGTCAGGATAGTGCCCCTAACTGGTATATGTAGTATACCTCCCTATATGCCAATTTTCTTTTAACATCTCCACCCCCTGGACCCAGGGGTACCTTCTCGATATCCATACAGATTGTCAAGTGGCATTCCTTCCCCCATCATTTCTGTATGAATAGCTAATGCAGATCTATTGTTTTTGAGGGCAAACACCCTCATACAGTATGTTGCTGTATCCTTTCTTTGAATTTTTGCTTTGTCCTCCCATCATAAAACGTGACACAAGGGCAAGTGGCTAAATGTATGATGTTGGTGAAGTCACAGGTGATAAACTCATTGATAGACTCACTGCATCCCATTTTTGGATTCAGAAAGGAATCTGTATTGTATATCACTGTGTAATAGTTGCACCTACCACATTTTGTGGTGCTTTTCAGGGGGTTATTCAATGTAATTTCTTCTCAGCTGTTTACACACTGTGTACAAGAGAATCCCTCAGCCCAATCTCTGTATTAAATATGGATTATAAAATATTTGTGGGCATACTGCCAAAGAGATTGGAAGGTGTAATGCATACATTGATTCATAAGGACCAGTCAGGTTTTATAGTGGCACATAACACTACAGATAATATTAAACAAACCCTTTACCTCATCCAGAATATTAACAAAATCAAACTCCCCTGCATGATTTTAAACCTAGATGCACGAAAGGCATTTGACAGTGGGTGGGATATTCAGACTGCGCCAGGCAGTGGCATAAGCCTGGGCGCAGCGCATCTGGGCTGCAGCCAGGGCATAGTCCAGGCGATATTCAATGGTGCTGCACCATGGCTCAGCACCGTTGAATATGGCACTGAGGGTGCATGCACTGTGCACGGCACAGTGGCACTGCGCCAGTGCAAGTGGCAGGAGGGGAGCCGGGAATGTGCCAGCGCAAGTGCAGTTGCACTAGGCACATCAACCGCAATATTCAGAACTGGGTATGCAAATGAGTCCATTATGCATGCATGGTGCAAATGGGGCCATTTGCATGCCATTATGGCTCCACTTGCATGTGGTGCACCGATGACATGCGCCTGGAACCCTGCCAGGCTGCAGCCATCGGGGACCGATGCCCCCTGCCCCTCGGCGGGCACCGCGCCACGTCACCCGTTCATGTGCGCGTATTATAGCCACTCCTGGTATGGTAGTCCAGTGGACTGTACCCCTTCTCCTGATTGTGGGCATAAGTGTATATTTCTCTGGTGGTCCAGTGGACCCTACCCCATTGCCCAATTGTGGGCATATGAATAACAGCTCCCTGGTGGTCCAGTGACCTGACTCTTGCTCGATTGGAGGCATGTCATGAAAGTCTCTGAATCCAGTGACCGACTACTGCCCTAATACGTGGCATGAGATATCCTGAGGAACTAGTGACTGATCACCTTTGCTGCCATGGCATATGACATACTCCTCTTTCGCGTGGTCCAGTGAGCCCCTTCCCACTCTTCCAACTGAGTCTTCGGGCCACTTGCACCCCCAAGTCAGTGGCGGGTGGCATCTCTCATTTGCAAGCCACCCGGCAGCTTCGCCGGACTGACAGCGCATAGTACGGGTTGTACACCTATTGGTCCACTGTGTGGGACACTGCAGATCAGGACAGATACATGTCCTGAAATGTGAATGAGCATCTATTCACATATCAGGACTGTGTAGTACAGTACGGTCTGCATGCCTATTGGCCCACGCAGTGGACCAACAGGCATACAGCCGTACTGTACGCTGTCAGTTGGAGGGCGTCCAGGTGGCTTGCGGGCAGGGAGCTGCCACCTGCCACTGACCTGGGGGGGGATGCAGGGTGGTGAGGAACTCAGTGGGCAGGTGGGGAGGGGGGTACCACTGGATCACCAGGGAGTATGTCATATGCCCGTGGGTGGGCGAAGGTGATCAGTCCACTGGGCCACCAGGGAATATATCATTACATGCTCATGATCGGGTGAAGGTGGTCGGTCCACTGGACCACCAGGAAATATATCATTACATGCCCGTGATCGGGTGATGGGGTGAGGTCCACTGGACCACCAGGGAATATATCATGACATACCCATGATCAGGCGATGGAGTGAGGTCCACAGGACCACCTGGGAATATATCATGACATGCCCATGATTGGGTGATGGGGTGAGGTCCACTGGACCACCAGGGAAGTGTTATGATACATGCCTGCGAGCGGGCAATGAGCAGGGGGCACATCGCTCCTTGGGCAGGGGGCATGGGGCCACCGTTATGGGAGGTCGGGTGGCCACTCATGGCAGGTGGCTGCTGTGTTGCACACAGCAATACAGCAGCCCATTTGTGGGTGTCCCCGACTTGTTCCCAGTTTGAATGGGCTCAACATTGCGCCCCACTGAGCGGCGCAAGGCGGGGTTATGCCTGCATATGTGCCGCACATCCTGAGCTGAATATCAGGATGCGCCGCATATTCATGGGCACACCTACCCACTTGCGCCGCATACATTAATGGTGCACCCCAGCGCATTGGGGGTTGTGCAGCGCAACCCTCCCCTTTGAATATCACGCCGTCTCTTGGAGAGACACATACTCTGTCTGTATTCCAGTTCCCATCATCCTTCCCAGACCTCATCAGGGGTTTGTATGCCACCCCGCAGGCCATCATAAAGATGAATAGCACACTGATTTGCATTAACTGGGGTACCCACCAGGGTTGCCCATTGTCCCCTTTATTATTTGTGATTTATGTGGAACCTTTATCACATTTATTAAGGACAACGGACAGTATTCAGGGCATTAGGGTAGGTGACATAGAGCATAAAGTTGCATTTTATACAGATGATCTCGTGATTTGTATGTCTAATCCTGAACAATCCCTTAAAGAGTTAAACTTTTTAAAAGAGGCAGAGATATTATCATGATATAAATTAAATACCTACAAAATGGTAACCCTCACCTTCTACTTCAATGCAGCACCTGATTTATTCACTAATTTCCATGGCAGTGGAACAGGCAAAATATTAAATACTTAGGTATATGAATCCCAAATGACCTGCGGAGTCTGTATAAACTCAACCATGGTAAACTTACTACCCAAATTAATGATGATTTGGCTAGGTGGACTCACCTGCCTATCTCCTTAATACAACATATAGATTCAATTAGAATGAATGTCCTACCCCGTTTTTTATATCTATTTCAAAATATACCAATGGTACCACCTCCTGAAGACTATAATAAATGGAATAAAGCTATTTCCAAATATGTCTGGAATGGTCCAAGACTACAGGTAGCCTATAAAAAATCACAGCTCCCCAAATGACAAGGAGGGTTAGCGCTACCCAATCTATCAGATTATTGTACAGCAGCTCAGCTGCAACATATTGGGACCTGGCTAGATCCAACAGCTACCACTGGAAAGACCTAGAATTATGGGCAAATCAAACAGAGATACAGGAATTATTATTTACACCATTAAATCAGGAACTAGAACTTGAATCACAGTCCCATCTTACATGCCCTTTAATAGATCTCTGGAGAGCCTTACTAAACCAACCAATATTAAAGAAAGATGCCAGATATCTAGAATGGCTACTAACTGATAAATATTTCCCACCAATGCTATTGGACAATGCCTTCTCTATATGGCATAGGCAGGGCCTGTGACATCACTATCAATATTACAGTCAGGGGATATTTAAGAGTTTTGCTCAATTACATCAGAAGTTCCCATTGCCCAGAGGAGATCAACACAGATATCAGCAAATAAGGCTTATTCTCTTAATATTAGAAAGAGGACTTCCATCCCATTATGAATCAGAAGCCTAATGTGCTTTAGGAGGAAATCCGGGGGGAGGAGATGATTTGCGTAAAGACATGAGGGGAAGCTGAAACAGGCCTGCAGTTCACAATTCCAGAATGGCAAATGACATTTCAGAATCAACATAAAATCACATCTAGCTTTCAATGGAAGGAATTCGGTTGGAAGGTGATAACACAATACTTTTTTGTACACTCCAAATTACTAGAAAATATGACCTGCAGCACCGCACTACATGCAAGAGAGGGTGTGGCATGGTATACATCCCCGATATCGACATGTCGACAGTGGAGTCCCCTATAGCGACAACAGTGCCACGTCGCTGTAGGGAACCCGCTGGCACCTGGCACTGTCTGTAGGGGGTCCTGCAACCCCCTGACTCAGCTTCAACTCTGAGTTGAGAATTTCTATGTGGGGGATTGTGGTGGGTTCGGGGGGCAAAGCCCCCGAAGAAAACACTTGTGGCATTTGCAAACCGGCAGCCAGCTACAAAATGCAGTCGATCTGCCAGTTTTGCTGTCGGGTCATTCGACAGATATTTTGTCGATGACCCATCGTGGATCTGTGTGGCACTATGGTTGTTACACATACCCATATTTCTGGAATTGCCCACATATTAGACCATTTTGATTAAAGATAGAAAATGCTATGAAGGAATTGTTACTAGATATGGGATTTCTGACAATTAAAATGGCTATTTTTTTTTCAATATACTCACCTCAATTTAAAGCACAATTATAGAGGAAACAATTATCAATATGAATGATAGCTATAAAAAAAAGCTGTAACCAGACATTGGTTAACACCACATTGCCAAACGCAGCAAGAATGGGAAAACATAGTAATGTCCATCTATAAGATGGAGCAGTTAACAGTGGGCTTACATAATAACTCAAAAGCAAAGCCAGCGCTTACAAACCGGTGGCATACCTGGGTGAGTTGGCTTATGAGACATAGGATATAATGCCATAAGATATTTAACTATGGTTGAATAAAAAAGAAGTCAGCCAGCTCAGCATCACTGGGAATGACCAACAATTCACGTACAGGGAATAAAAAAACATACCAGAATTACACAGAGTGGCATAATCAGCGCAACAGACAAGCCAACATGTGAATGGTACCACTGATAACGTTTTATGTTAAGTGAAGGAACAGACTGTAACATTGAATGCTAGGTTTCCATCATTATGAAGATACAAATGTGTAAAATTGGTACCTGCACTATATATTACAGAACAACTTCAAAAAAAAGATATAATTATAAAAAGAGAATCCCTCAGATTTTTGGCCCTTCTATAGACAATCCTAGGAGGATTGTTCTGGCAATCTCTTAGTTTGGGTTGCGCTATTAACATGCCCCAATTGTTGTGTAATCTTTTTTCAATTTCATGTGCATCTGCTGAGTATGTGATGACCACGTGCAGCCTGTTGTCACTACTGGCTTCCTTTTCCCTGGGCTGTAATGGATTTTCTCTTGGTATTCCTTCCACTTGGCTTCAGCATTACATCCTGAGTGCGATGTCTGTTGGACAGAGTGCTGGACCCCTTCCCTCCTGTGATACAGCCCTGGATCTGCAGGTACCAAAACCATCCAGTCATATGGGTGACTCAACTTGAGCGATTCAATATAAGCAACTCAATTTGAGCACCTGTGAGAAGAGCGAGTGGCAACTCAGTTTGAGCACCTGTGAGAAGAGCGAGTGGAACAGCATAGCGAGAGGTGGTAACAGCTCAGATTACAAGACAAAACAGCGATGGGACGCACACAGTGACTGTGCTAGGGAGTTGTCTTGTGCAAGGATAAGGGAAAGCATTTCGCCAGGCACTGCCAAGCTGGCTGTGTGGTGTAGTGGAGTCAGTGAATGCCTCTGGTGCAGCAGAACCTGAGTTTGGAGACAGGTGGGGAGGAATACTGCTTTTGTTTTTGTGCTACTGTACTTAAATTTTTTTTTTTTCTTTATGGATCATGTTCCTCAAGCTCCCAAAATGTGTGGCCCCCCTCCCGACTATTCCCCTGTACCTCAGTGTCAGGCCCCCCTTGGAGTTGATTATTATTATAATCGAGGTATGTTGTCCCTGAATAGTCTGTTGCCGCCCGTCACTATTTTTGGTTTCGGCATAGTGCTCATCGCCGTTGTTGTAGCCGGCGATGTGCACTCACTGTTATTGTAGTTGCTAAAATATCGTCACTGTTGTCACATGGAACCACTGAGCAAGTGCCCCCCACAGCTTAGGAATGGTTTTAGACCTAATGGCACCCCAAGCAGAAATATTTCTGATAGCCCCTTCATAGCTCCCACTGCCCCCTCTCCACCCTTTTGCCTTAGCATACATCCAAAAAGTGATAAAACTTCTATGAATACAAGAGTGACAATAATTTGGGTTTCTGTATTAATATTTGATGCATTTAAAGCTGATCTCTGTTTATATTTTCTACTTTAGTGTGCCCCTTCTGTGCTGGTACCCCAAGTGGCCTCTTGGTTTGCTTGTGTGTAACACCATCTTTAATGCTCCACTGAGTCCTTTCAACCAGTGTTATACAGCATATGACAGTCACTCTGCCACTACAATAGAATGAGCCAGCCCTCAGCAGAATCAGTAAATGGACAAGAGGGCCCAGTGAAATAGTCTGACGTTTAGTTTACTAGCTCACGAGTTGAAAAAAACAAAAAAAACATTTGCGTCAGGACAAGATGGTGCAGGCCCACCAGGAGCAGTGTTAAACAGTTCAGAGGTCCCTTGCCTGATAAAGTCCTTTCAAAGCTACAGTATGAGAGGATTGTTTCAAAGGCAAGATGCCTTTTTGGCAGCAGCAGACTATGCAAGCTAACCTCGATGCTGGAAGAGTTCCAAGAGGTCTGAGGACCATAAAAAATCCTGGATTTGGAAGGAACTGGAGCCAGTTCATTACAAAGTGGAGGGTGGAGCTGCATAATGGCTCATTAGTAGTAGTATTAGGTTTTATTTATAATAGCGCCCGTTCCTGGGGACTCTGAGCACTGTACAACAAGACAAAATACAGTTAAAAACATCGCAAACATTTACAAAATAAAATATTAAAATTAATAAAATAAATAATAAATATAACAACAAAGAAGAAATTTCACAGTGCAGTATAACACGCTGAAGTGGATAGTAGCAGTAAATCCAGAATTAGCTAAGTCTTAACTAAGCAAGAAGAAACCATACTGAATGTGTCCCAGTTCTGAGTGAAATAGACTCTGTACTTAGGTTAGACACAGAGAATAATGGATGTGGGTTTGTACATTATGAGTTTGAGGTGTGCAATACCAAATAAACCATGTATGCAAAGCACGAGTGGTTTGTGATGGTATTACACACTAAGGGTGTGTTAAAAAACCCCACAAATAATGTAATACCCCATTTCTTTATTTCATATAATTGCTGGTGTAAAACTGTCATTGAAAACTGTCGTTAGGAGACAGAAGACAGAGGTGCGAGCTGATTGATTTCGCTTAGGACTCACTTTCACTCGGAGTTTGTACTTGTGAATAATAATGATTGGTAAACTAAAGGGGGGGTTGAAAAGGGGCTTGTTTTATTTTACTCAGAGGAGACCTGCATTGAATCTGTAAGTCAGTTTTCCCTGTAGAAATTTAATTTTAAAATACTAGTTTGAATTATCTTACTGTTCCATTTCTACAGTCTGATTGAATAGCCTAGAGGGTGTTATGGAGTTACACACATGTAGTAAGTACCATTTTAGAACTGTGTGATGTAGTTTATGTCCCCTACTCAGCCTTTGCATTGTTTGCACAACGCATCTATGTTCTGCTATAGAACTCTGTAGTTGAGAGAGACATAAACTACATCATACAGTTCTAAAATGGCACTCAACACCAGAGTATAAATCAGAAATAACCTCTGTGGTTACTAATAGGCTGATATACATGGAAAAGTAATGGATTTGAAACCAGTATTTAAAAAAAAAATCTCCTACTAGGAAAAATGACTTAAAGGTTTAGTGCAGTTCTCCTTTAAGCAATAATGCATGACAGGGTGTGTGTTGTGCTGTTATAATGTCACATCTTGGGTGGTTGGGCACCAAGCCACAGGCTGAGTGCGTCCAACGCATAAGAAGTGACGTTATCCCTGCATCGACACACCCTGAAGTGCATTATTGCTATTATACAATGGCTTATATGAAAAAAAAAATAGACAAGCTATCAAGAAATATATTTAAAAGTTTTTTTTTCATGCATTTATGGTTGGGGAGGTGCACATGTAAAAAAGTAGTGCATCTGTCTTCTTTTGCCAGTAAGTGTTGCTGCTTTTCTGCTACTGTGGGCCTGCTCTGCCTTCCCACTCTTCAGAGACAGAGTTGTCTTTTGTGTTGTCCCCCCCAAAACAGGACCACCATACCACGGGTTTAATTCAGCCACTCCCACTGCCTGCAATAGGAGAGGGTGAAGATGTGATTTTTCCCCACTAAAAACTGCGGTGTGTAGGAAGCATGATCTGTGGAGACTTCCAGGTTTCTGAAATCAGTGAGTCACCTGGACTGACTTTTGGGTGGAGAGAGATAGTAAGACTACACTGGCTGTTGGGAGGGGAGAGATAGTAAGACTACACTGGCTGTTGGGAGGGGGAAGCTACTAACAGTGTCAAATAAATTGCAAGTTAAAGTGATTTTGGAGACAGCCACTACCTGCAGCTTTCTGAGAAAACAGCTGAGCGTGTGCACTCCACTACAGGACTGAAACTGAACCAGGGCTGCATGCAGCGTCCATTTCCCAAACAAGTAATATAAAGAAAGAAATAATAAAAAAGAAGTTTTCTTTAGGGGGAGTTAAAAGTTTAGGGGTTCTATGTTTACAGTGTTGTGGCTGATGACGGGACAAGTGACTGCTATGAGGACTATCGCATAGGGCAGGGGAGTGGGGGGACAGGATGGAGTGATTTCTTTTCTTTTTGTTGCAGTCAGGCATGCCTGACCTTAATACAGTGATGTACTGGGGTATTTTTCTTGCCATTGTATAATGAATGTTTTGGTTACTGTGTTGGGGAGACTCCATGGTTAAAGACAAACATATGATTATGAACTGCTGGGACTGCCAGTGAAGTGCTGTAACTGTGTCGGGAAAGATGTCAAAATGAAAACTTTTTTTTAAAAATAGACCTTTAGAGATTTTGCTGTTTCCTTCTTGCTACTGCCAGAAAGGTGTTGATTTAGATATCACACCGACTGATACAGTGAATGAATTTGGGTGTAAAATCTGCAGCTCCTTCTGTGCCTTAGCTCACCAGACTTCCTTACTTGCCTCACTAGCCACTTTTTGGCATTGAACCCCAACTGCCATACACTTGACCATTCCTCAAGTTTCCCAAGACCCCTGTGCATTCTCTCCACCCTCTCCTGAGTGTCCAGCCTGTTGCATATTTTGTATCATCTGCAAAAAGGCACACCTTTCCTTCCTGGTCTTCTGCAACATCACTTATGAAGACATCAGGAAGAAGAATCAGAGAAGAAAAAATCAGCATTTATATAGCGCTTCTCATACACAGTGTATCCCAAAGCGCTTTGCAAGCAATGCTAGATTGGTACTGAAAGAACTACAAAGATCCTAGCGGGCCCCTTGGCAGACCTGTTCAGTGCCTCATTGGATATGGGTGTGTGTACCTCAAGACTGGAGGATGGCTCATGTGGTACCCCTATATAACCGTGGTCCCAAGGATGAACCAGGGAACTATAGGCCTGTGAGCCTCACATCCATCGTGGGGAGGCTGATGGAGACAATCTGAAGGAGAGGCTGGTGGCTCTTCTGGAGGCCAGTGAGATGCAGGACAGCAGACAGCATGACTTTGTCACTGGCAGATTCTGTCAGACCAACCTGGTAGAATACTATGACTGGGTAACTAGACAGTTGGATGGGGGCTATGCAGTAGATGCACTGTATCTGGACTTCAGCAAGGCATTCAACTCTGTGCCACATGGGAGGCTAGGTAGCAAGCTGGAAGGCACAGGGGCGGGTGCCAAGATGGTGGGATGGATAAGGAACTGGCTGAGTGGAAGGCAACAGAGAGTGGTGGTGGGTGGGGAGCTCTCATCCCCATGGGAGGTGACAAGTGGAGTTCCACAGGGCTCGGTGCTAGAACCAGTGCTATCTGGGATATTCATTGCTGACATTTTGGTGAGTATCAAGAGCAAGATCAGTCTGTTTGCTGATGACACCAAGATGGGAGCAATGGTGGATGACCAGGAGGAATGGCAGGGGTTGCAGAAGGACCTGACAAAACTGGAGCCCTGGTCGAACAACTGGTAACTGGGGTTCAATGCCAAAAAGTGCAAAGTGGTACATTTTGGGGTAAAGAACCCAAAAAGGAGCTACCAGCTGGGTGGGGTAAAGCTTGGCATGACTGAGGAAGAAAAGGATCTGGGGGTAACCATAATGGGTTCAATGAACAACTCAGCACAAAAGCGGCCACAAAGGCCAATAAGATGCTGGGTTGTTTTGCCAGGGGTATAACCTCAAGGAGGGGGGGAGGTTATTCTGCCATTGTATAGATCACTGGTAAGACCGCACCTGGAATACTGCATGCAGTAATGGCGACTGTACCTGAAGAAAGACATTAAGTTACTGGAGGGGTTGCAACGCAGGGCAACAAAGATGATCCAGGGTCTGGGGGACTTACCATATGAGAGCAGGCTGAGGGAACTGAACATGTGCTCGCTGGAGGAGAGGAGGGACAGGTGAGATATTTTTTTTTTTTTTTTTAAATTTCTGTTTTTACTCCCTCCTGCCCTCACAGAGCCATTCCATCTGGAACACCCATGAAGCCCTGCCCCTGCCAGTGCCCCTCCTACTCACCTCAGGTCCCATCATCGAGCCACGGAATACCCCCTGGGCGGGGTCAGGTCTGGGGACCCCGAATCTTGGGTTCTTGTCCAGGTCCTGGATTGTGGACGGGCACTGGCACATTAGGACCGTGGCTCGGTGCTCCTTCATCCAGGCTCTTCGGGGGATCCATTTTTTCCGTTTTCTCCCCGCTGCATGCCTACGCATCTAGGCATCCACTGGCGTCTGCAGCGTTCCCCCCCACTCCTCCCTCGAAGGAGCAGCCTCTGAGGCTGATAGGCTGCCGGCCTGCGCCAGCAACCAGTCGAGCCCCTTGAGACCCGGCTTACCGTCACTCTCCCCAGTCTCCACCAGGGGTCGCCGCTCACCGGTATAGGAGTCCCCCTTCCCCCCGGAGAAGGCGAGCTGTCCTCGGACGCTCCAGCCTGTCTCCCCCCGGCCGACCCCCGACGATCCGAGCTCGCTCCCGAACCCAGGTCGCCGGCGTGGCACGAGGTGTGGCTTCCAGCACCTCAACCCTCAGCGCCACCGGGCCAGACAGGTGAGATATGATTGAAACCTTCAAGTACACGACCAGCATAAACAAAACTGGGAAGCAGGGGCTTTTAAAGGTGAGGGAAGGGAGGGATACTCGAGGCCATGCTATGAGATTGGAGCGGGGTAGGTTCAGGAGGGAGATGAGAAGACACTTTTTTACAGAGCGGGTAGTGGCCAAGTGGAACGCATTGCCAACGGAAGTGGTATCCTGCAGAACAGTGAGCTGCTTCAAAAGGGGCTGGGACAGGGTAAGGGGGAGGGTTAAGGGACGGGAGGAATGGAGGGAGGGGCAGCTGCTAAATAGGGGGGCTAGCTGCAGAATTGAGCAGACTTGATAGACCTTCGGGCCCTTATCTGCTGGCAAATTTCATATGTTCGTAAGTGACTGAATGTGTAATGGCAGCCATATCGCACATCAGCACCCACACACAGCCTGGACAGTTGCATGAACTGGTCCCAGCACTGAGCCCTGTGGCACTCTGCTGGTCACTCTCCCATCATTAGAGTGAGTGCCATTTACCACCACCCTCTGTCACCTATCCATTAACCAGTTTCTAACTCAATTCACTACTTTGAATCCAGCTTTTAGGCTGCGCAATTTCTTAGTCTCCTGTGTGGCAGTGTCGAAGGTCTTGCTAAAGTCCAGACAGGCCATGTCCACTGCCCTCCCCAGACCTATTTCCCTGGTCACCCATTCAAAGATATCAATTGAATTTGTCTAGCATGACCTCTCTCCTCTCCCCCCCCCCATGGATCCATAATGCCTGTGGTCTTGCAGCTGACTGGATTCAAAATACTCTACCAGTCTTTCCATCAGCAGGATTTCCATTCATTTCCCTACCACTGAAGTAAGACTGACACTGGCCTGGTGGCACAGAGGGCTGAGGCGCTGGATGCCTTACCTCACTCCACGCAAGTGACCCGGGTTCGGGAATGAGCCAGGGTCGTCGAACAGCTGGCCGGGGGTGGGGCAGGATTGAGCAGCCATAATGGCAGCTCTCCTCTCCCGGGGAGGATCTACATTGCCCCCCCCCATAGTTATGCTGCCATTGGGTTGAGGTCCGATGGACAGCATAGGCAGCAAGTAGCAGGAGGGCACCTCAGTGACACGGCATGCACATGCCTGACCGAGGCACGGGTGGTGAAAATGGGGAAAAAATTGAGGCATAAAAATCTATACAGAAAAAAAGTAAGATTGACCAGCCTATAGTTTCTAGTCTTCTGCATGTTGTCACTCTTTCGTAGAGGGTCGGGGACTATGTCATCTCTTTTCTTTTTAATAAGTATATTTTATAAAGTTTTTCCAAACCACACGTCATCTCTTTTCCAGTCCTCCAGAACCAGTGATGTGCTGCCAAAATTGTAACAAGCTCTCACGATTTAACAACTGAATCTCTTCCTACCCTTTCCCATTTATTTTAATGGGGAACAAAATTTAACAACCACCTGTGAGAGTCCCCACCAGTACATCACTGTCTGGAACCATGCCTCTTTCCAAAGAACTGTTCAGTAAGGCTGTCAGTGAGGCAGCTAGCACCTCCCTGAGTTACTTTAGTACTCTTGGGTGTGTCCCATCTGGTCCCATAGCCTTGTCCACCTTCAGAGCTGCAAGTCCCTTCAGGACTCTTTCCTCTAAAAATGGGTTTGTGTCCACCCCCCCCCCGCTACTCCCTGGTGGTCTGCCCCCTCCACTGTGAAGACCAAGCAGAACTACCTGTTCAGGATGGCAGCATTTTATTGGTCCTCTTCTAAATAGTCTCCTCCTTCTGCCCCTCTGATCCTCACTATACCTCCCCTTGCTTTCCTCTTCTCACTTGTGTATCTGAAGAACGTCTTACACCCTTTAGCAGACCGTTAGGCTATCCTTTCCTCTGTCAGTGCCTTTGCTCCTTTCACTGCCTTTCCCACTTCCCACTGTTGTATTTGGTATACTTCCCTGTCCTAACTCCACTGTGTTTCTTTATACATGTAACCCCTAGATGGCGCTATCCCAGGGGCTACTACCCCTGCCTGATTTGCCACTAACAGGTTGAGGGGCCTGGATCCGATGGCGGGTGCCTCCACACAGAGGTCAGGGTTTGCAATAGTTAAACTAACTTGGTCACAGCCCTCTGGGACACTGCAACCCCCCTTTCTTCCCACTAGTGGCCCACACAGTATATCAGACTTACCTTCACAGTATACACTTACCCCCAGGACTGGTTCAGGCACTGAGACCCCCTGTAAAATAAGAAGATACAGTGCAACAATCACAGTACAATACTTTAACATAGACAAATACCTCAGGCAGTATAACTTTGCTGAAAGAAGCAGCTCTGATTTATTTAGGGGGATATAACAAGGACAGGGGGAAATCAGGTAATTAGCTTATCACTTTACTCATCTACCTATGGATCTGTGCACAGGCATATCCCTACCAGTTACTGTCCCTGGGTACCCAAGCCCTAGTGGCTAGTCCAAACCGTGGCAGCTGGTAGGGGCCCTTTCACACAGAGAAAAGAAAAATTAGTTAAACAGTCAGCAATACAGTAATTGCATTTGGATTCAATGTGGCAATTCAACAGGGAGCGACCCTGAATTAGTACTCACAACCTCCAAACAAGATAGGGTCCTTCAACGTCAGCAGGGCTACTCTTGAGCTCCACGAGACTCCTCACACATTTATATGGTAAAAAGAAAGTACTATACCAGGCAGGCTGCTTCTCTATCCCGATCGCAATTACTGCACAATACCCGGGAGAACACACAGCAGATTCAGTTCCTGACAGACTGAGCACAATTCAGCAATTTCTCCAGTCTTCTACAGGGTGAGCCTGGTTTCTACTCTTCAGATATCCTTTGATTCTCTTCACAGGACGAATTCAGTCCTAACAAGCAGTTATACAAGCTGCAGACCGGAACTCGGGGCCTTACACACGTTTCCCGACTAAAACTGCACACCGAAAAAGCACAGGGCTCCTTCCCTCTTCACTGCCAGAGCTCAACTGAAACTCCAGCAGACAAAACTGGGCACTTCCTTTGAGTTCCTCCCAGTTCTTGGCTGGATTGGCTGTCACTCACAATAGACTGCCCCTGTTGGTCCAAAAGGCACAAGTCAAACTACATCTCCCAGAGTCACTGCCCATACAATCCTCTTGTGGCTGGCTCAGATTACGAGTCCAAGTTCTGATTAGTCAAGGCACCATTTTAGAGCTACCTTAACCCACACTGATTGGTCCAGTTCAGCAGTTCAAAACTAGAATGGGGAACTAGGCAAACACAGTTCTGACTGCAAAGAAAGCAGGTTAGACAAACTGTATTTTCATTATTACTCTAAATGATTTCTGGCAAACAGTTACATCTTTCAGATAGGTTCCTTTGCACTCTAGTGACTGCAAAATGGAGTGAATTGGCAGCAGCTCGAGTGGTACTCAAGCAGAGAAACACACAGTCCCCCCCAAACAAACTAATTATGTCTGCAAGCAGACAGCTCTTAAAGAGACAATACCAGAGGCTCTAAAAACACTCACAGATAAATGGCTTAAACGCCAAACACCATTCAGGCTCGGAGCATTCAAGCAAGCTCCTGGAAGTCTTTTGGGAACCCCCATTTGCAGGGGTTACACCTTCCTGGACTGGGAAAGCATGCGTCCGCATCAAGCAAGTACCCCATAAGTTTCAACTGCAACCATATACACATTTGCAGTAGGCTCACACATGTAATCATCAGTCAATATATCATTTACCAAGAACACATTTCTGAAACATTGCAGTACGTCCTCTTTACACAGTATTACACACACATTGTACCATAACTCAAGTTATTACCTCTTGTACATGAAACCTGAAGAGAGGGCCCTTCCTATCAGTTACCTTGGGGCTGGACAGGGCAAGGGCACCATATAGAGGGCAACACAAGTAACTTGGAGTTAGCACTGATGCTCAGTTTGGGCAATGAGCTCGGGGACACATACACTCCTTTATGGACAACATTGAGAGGCAAGTCCACAGGCCTCCCAAGGAATCATAACTGAGGTGCACCACAGGCTTTACAGCTCGACCAGTCTTTCTAGGGGAACTGTTACAGTCTCTGCACTCTGAGCCTCATTTTCAACATTGTCCTCACTTGTCAGGGGAGTCTCCATGGGGGTAGAGAGGCTAGAACTTAGAGCACGTTCAGCTCCAGGAGTTACAGTTTCTGAGTCCACAACATTTGGCTCGCATGGAGAGCTTTCGGACACTGGCAGTGGACTGTCAGGGAACTCAAAATACTCTTCTTGCTCTGGTGTATCACCAGTCTGCCCCAATCTATCATTTTCCTCCCCCAAAAGCTCAAACAGTTCAACCATGCACAATGATTTCATTTCATCTGATCTGATGCTTTGCACTTCACTTTCTGGGACCATTGGCTCCAGGGATGAAGCTGGGGGCTTAGACAGTCCAGAAGGCCCAGCTTCATCTCCAATATTGACTAGGGGATTGCCCCGAAACAATTGACTCAGTTCGTAAGAAGGATAGTATTCAAAGTCACTCTCACTTTCATCTGATATGGACTGACAGTCATGCTCAACTGGGACTTGTGGAGGGAACACTTTAACTCTGCTTCTGTAGGTGCAGACTTTCTTGATCTTTTCTTAGCAGCAGCTCTAGTCACTGGTCCAGAGGGCATCTTCTGGGCTCAGACTCGATCAAGATTTGTCCAATGGGCAGTAAATGATTTCTATGCATTGTTTTACATCTTTTGAATTATTCTCAGGCCTTACTTTGTACACTGGCAGATCATCTAGTTTGCCCACTACAATGTGAGGGAGATGGTGCCATCTGTCAGCAATCTTGTGTTTGCCATGCAGTCCCAGATTTCTTAGCAATACTCGATCTCCCTCCTGGAGTTCCTGTGCTTTCACCTTTTATCATACCTTTCTTTGTTGCGCAGATTTCTTTTGGCAGCCATGGTTTGAGCCAGTTAGTACGCATGAGTTAGCTGGGCCTTTAACTTTGCACATACTGTAAATAGTTGTCAGCTAGAACCCCATCAGGAGAGACCCCAAAACACACATCTACCGGTAGTCGAGCTTCTCTTCCAAACATCAGGCGGTAGGGGGAGAACCCAGTGGCATCACTTTTGGTGCAGTTATAAGCATATACCAGGGTGCTAATTTGTTGGCTCCATCTAGGCTTGTCCTTTGGGTGCAGGGTGCCTAGCATATCTAGCAAAGTGCGGTTGAAACGTTCAGGCTGTGGGTCCCCCCTGGGGGTGGTAAGGAGTGGTTCTGGACTTTCGCACTCCCCACAGAGAAAGCATCTCTTTGATCAGACGACTCTCAAAGTCTCTCCCTTGATCAGAATGGATTCTTTGTGGAGCCCCATAGTGAACAAAAAAGTTTTCTACAAGTACTTTGGCCACAGTGGATGCTTTCTGGTCTTTGGTGGGGAAAGCTTGGGCAATCTCGTGAAATGGTCAGTGACCACCAGCACGTTACTTATATTTCTTTGATCTGACTCCAAACTCAGAAAATCAATACAGACCAGCTCCATGGGTGCACTGGTGGTGATGTTAACAAGGGGAGCAGTCCTCTGGGCTAAGCAGTGACTACAAGTTTGAATGTGTTGCTCCACATCAGCCCCCATCTTAGGCCAATAGAATCTGGATCTCACCAAGTCAAGTGTTCTGTCTATACCAAGGTGCCCCATGTGGTTGTGCAAGGACTCAATACTGAGTCTCGAAAGGCAGTGGGCAGCACTAGTTGTTGTTTGTCTACTTGTCCCCCTCTGTCCACTGTTTCTCTGTATAACAGGTTATTGATCAGTTTCAACTTAGGACCTTCTTTGTATAACAGTGCAGTTCTCAAATCAGTGGAGCGTAATTTGGACACATCTTTTCCTGCACAGAGGGCTTCTAAAGCTGAATTGATCATGGGATCGCGGGACTGAGCCCGCCGAATACTGTCATTGTCCAGCTGAGGCAGTGCACCAATGTCTATTGCAGAAAAGTGGCAATAATCAGCAGGTATGCAATTCTCAGAGGATCCCAAGCAATCCACCATGCAGTCCACTGCGTCCGTGGACATTTGTTCCTCCCTGTCAAACTTCCGGCAGAGTGCCCGAATGTCAGGTTCTGCCAATCTGACCTAATCATTCTGAGGAACAGGCCTCCGGGAGAGAGCATCAGCATCTATGTGGTTCAGACCTGCACGTATTGAGCATAGTCATATGTAGATAATACAGAAAGCCACCTATGGCCAGTGGCATCCAACTTAGCTGAGGTCTGCACATAGGTCAAAGGATTATTGTCAGTTTTACTAGTATTTTAGCCCCATACGCATTCTCATGGAATTGGTCAACAATAGCCCACTTCAAAGCTAGGAACTCTAACTTATGTACAGGATAGTTCTTTTCGGATGGGGTCAGGCTTTACTGGCAACAGCCACTGGTCTCAAAGCCATTCGTGCTCTTGGTACAACACAGCCCCCAACCCTTGCAAGCTAGCATCAGTGTGCAGGGCGTAGGTTTTTCTTGGATCGGCATAGGCCAGCACTGGAGCATGGGTAAGTTGATATATGATCTCATGAAAAGCAGTCTCACAATCAGGAGTCCAGCGGGCCCTCAAATACTTCACTCGGATGAAAATACACTCTTTCAGTCTTGAGGATGCTGATTTTTGGTATTTTTGTGGGTTGGGGATACCTTTGAGTAAGGTTAAGTAAAGGCGGATCACTCTTGAATAGTCCTTGATGAAATGCCGATAATAACCACAGAATCCAGGAATCTTTGCAGTTCTTTTAGATTTTGGGCTGTGGCCAGGTAGTCAAGGCCTCAACTTTACTTAGTCGGTCTCTATTCCCTCGGTGGATACTATGTGTCCCACATACTTTACTGATGTTTGAAAGAACTGACACTTATCAATGGACAGTTTAAGGCCAAAGTCCTCCAGTCGGTCCAATACCTTAAATAATATGCTCTCATGTTCCTCCAGTGAGCTGCCAAACACAATAACATCTAGGTATACCAGGCACTCTAGTAAGTTCATGTCCCCTACTGCACGCTCCATCAATCATTGAAAAGTGGCTGGGGCACCTGAAATCCCTTGAGGCATCCTCATGAATTCATAGAAGCCAAGCGGACAGATAAAGGCTGTCTTCTCATGGTCCTCTGGGGCCATTGGGATCTGGTAGTACCCACTTCGGAGATCCAACACAGAGAACCACTTGCTCCCATTTAGGCAGTCCAAGCATCCTGAATGGGGCATTGTATACTGATCAGGATAGTCCGCGGTTTAGGTGTGCGATAATCCACGCACATCCTTACTGTCCCATTCTTTTCCTCACTACCACAATGGGGAAGCATAAGGGCTTCTGGATTCTTGTATTACACAGCAGCTAACATCTCTTGCAGATGCCGTCTCACATCATCTATGTCAGCAGGTGCCAGGCGCCGAGACCTCTCCGAAATGGTCTTCGTCATGCAGCGGATATTGTGCTCAGCTCCTTGCACGCATCCTCGTCCCATTCCTTTAAAGAAAACACCTGGTCTCTCTGGGCAAGCTTCTCACTGATCCTCACTTTCCATTCAGCTGGCAATGGGGAGTTGCCGAAATCAAACAAGTCAGGTGTTACTCTGTCATTCTTCCTCGAACTCTTGCTCCTAGGTAGCACTGCAGTGTCTGCACAATGCACATTAGCCAGGATGCAACCTCTATTTACTCGAATGTCTCTTTTGGACACATTATGAACTTGGACCATTACCCTTCTGGCATAAGCATGGGCTCTAGCGGGCAAAATACTAGGCTTGACCAGCAGTCCCTCTTGGAATTTTCCATCGCCTGGTGCATCCAACATTAATATTTTATTCTTAACATCCTTTCTGATACGGACCTCTCCCTGTAAGGTACACTGGGCATTTGGCGCCAGGATCAGAGACTCAGGATCCTTCTTCCATACAATTCCGACCGGTTCCTCTGGTTCTATTTTTTCAGCATCTTTCTGTGCCTCATAGGCCTTCTTAATTAAAGCCGGAACTCTTAAAGCTCTACTAGTCTTTGACCCCTGTTTTTCATAACACAACTGTGCCAGCTTTCCGAACATATAAGCATTTGTTCCAATCAACAAAGGGACACCATCATACAGTCCAGTGGGGGTACACACTAAGGCCAGGGTCTCTACTTGTTCAGCCACTCCAGCCACGGAGGTGGGGAAAGACAGCCAAATTCGGATATACCCAGAATAGGGTAGGCCTTCTCACTTAACCCCCATACATGCAGTCCTTCTAATGGTTGTAAGTCGTCTGACAAATGCTTCTGATACCAATCCTGGAACATAATTGTAACTTGGGGCCACTGTCTATCACGGCTCTTGTAGACACTCCATTCACCTTTACAGTGGTCTCCATGAAGGGACCCACTATTCTGGACAGATCTGGAGAGGCAATAGTGGGGCCTGGGCAACTGACCTTGCCACAAAAGGACGTGAGTTAGCATTTTTGGTGCCCTCACTGGGATCATTTCGTGCACCTCTTAACCACTGATTTGTTCTCTGAAGCTCTCCTTGTAGCCTATATGCAACTTTGTCAGTGTCTTTTGGGGACTGGCATTCCCTTTTCATGTGCCCATCCTTCCCACAATTATAGCAAAACATACTTTCTGGAGTTTGAGCTGGCCGAGGTGCCACACTGGGAGCCAGGGCAGGGGTATTACTAACTGGAAACCTTGGTGCCATCTCTGTCTGTGGCGTGATAAGCATTTGGAGACATGTCATCAGTTTCTCCACTTCCATGGTCAAGGAATCGAGTTTGGAGCCGTTATCAGCAGGAGATACATGGGTGGGTACCCCCACCCCCATAGCAGATGCAGTCGGATATAGGTCAGGGCCCATACTTGCAGGCGTAGCCTTCATAAAGGGACTGTTTTTGAATTCCCGGATCTCTCTCAACAGTTCACCCCATTGTGGCATATCTTTTTCCTTGTCAGAGCACTCATTGACTGCCAACCTCTGCCCCTGAACTTCATTTGATGGGTCACCCTCAGTCACTCGGGTCGTAGCCGCAGCTATTAGTGCAGGTCCCTCCCGAGGTCGCCTTTTCTCAACTCCTCGAATTTCTCTCATTAACTCATCATAGGAGGGTGGGGATTCCAGTCAATTTGCTAGGCATAACTGAAGCAACAGCAGTTCTGAGAAGGGGGCAGACTTAAGGATCCTGTCCAGCCTGGTTCGGTCCAGTTAAACCGCTGGCAAACTACCCTTCCTGAGGCATTCTTGCAACAATTTTTCCAGCCGAGATACATACACAGACAACAACTCCCCTTGGTACTGTTGTGCATTTCTTACTCTCCCCCATAGGTCCTCATCAGAATCTGGGCTCCCATACACATTCTCCAAGGCCTCAAGATAGGCCTGTGCAGTCGCTTAGGGTTACTGGCCCGTTTAGCATGGATGGTAGCCAGGGCAGGACCTCGGAGGCTCTCACTAACCCTCTTTAGGCTTTACGACTTCGAGCATTTGCCATTCTAGCACTTGGGGGCAACATGGTCTATCCAGGTCTCCCAGTCATCCTCCCCTTGGGGGTGGGGAGGGTGCCGAGAAGATCCTCAACCTTCGGTAGGTAGTGACTAATGGCAGGTGCAGAAATAGGAGTCTGCATTGGTTCAGCCACCATTACAGGTACTGGAGCGGGAGAGGGTGTTGGGGGAGGAACACCCCCAGGTGGCAAGAATAGTTTCTTCAAGTCCTCCACAGTTTTCCCTTCCCCCAGCAACCATTTAGCAAATTTCTCCTCAAACATTTCAGATAGTGGTGGGGGCTTATTCCCCACTGGGTCTTTACTGTCCTTAGTTATCACTCTCCAAGCAGTGAGGGCTCCCTCTGGGGTAATGGTCTGTGGCACTTTGGAGCTATCTATGGGATCCTTAAACTCTACTAGGGCCAGGAAAGTGTGGGTGAGCAGATTATCATGCCGACCCACCACCACAGGGTTTTTTAAACCTTCCACCTTGGAAAGTACTCCCTGTACAGTGTCTGTATTGATACCCAGGGGGATGTCCAGGATAAGCATAGCATTTTGGGGGTCGATCTCCTCCCCAGTACACCACTCCACCAGCTGGTGCACAGCCACTTCTGTCGGGGTACTCATTTATTTTTTTTTCTTAACAGTGGTTTGTAAATATGGCCACTAGAGGACACACAATCCCAGCAGTGAGCCTCCAGATGTAACCCTAGATGGCGCTATCCCAGGGGCTACTACCCCTGCCTGATTTGCCACTAACAGGTTGAGGGGCCTGGATCCGATGGCAGGTGCCTCCACCCAGAGGTCAGGGTTTGCAATAGTTAAACTAGCTTGGTCACAGCCCTCTGGGACACTGCAACCCCCTTTCTTCCCACTAGTGGCCCACACAGTATATCAGAATTACCTTCACAGTATACACTTACCCCCAGGACTGGTTCAGGCACTTTGACCCCCTGTAAAATAAGAAGATACAGTGCAACAATCACAGTACAATACTTTAACATAGACAAATACCTCAGGCAGTATAACTTTGCTGAAAGAAGCAGCTCTGATTTATTTAGGGGGATATAACAAGGACAGGGGGAAATCAGGTTAATTAACTTATCACTTTACTCATCTACCTATGGCTCTGTGCACAGGCCTATCCCTACCAGTTACTGTCCCTGGGTACCCAAGCCCTAGTGGCTAGTCCAAACCGTGGCAGCTGGTAGGGGCCCTTTCACACAGAGAAAAGAAAAATTAGTTAAGCAGTCAGCAGTACAGTAATTGCATTTGGATTCAATGTGGCAATTCAACAGGGAGCGACCCTGAATTAGTACTCACGACCTCCAAACAAGATAGGGTCCTTCAACGTCAGCAGGGCTACTCTTGAGCTCCACGAGACTCCTCACACATTTATATGGTAAACAGTAACAGGCAAAAGTCCTTTAATGGCAGCAGGATTCACTTGAGCTACACAAGCCTCCTCACATTTATATGGTAAAAGAAACTACTATACCAGGCAGGCTGCTTCTCTATACCGATCCTAATTACTGCACAATACCGGGAGAACACACAGCAGATTCAGTTCCTGACAGACCGAGCACAATTCAGCAATTTCTCCAGTCTTCTACAGGGTGAGCCTGGTTTCTACTCTTCAGATATCCTTTGATTCTCTTCACAGACAGATTCAGTCCTAACAAGCAGTTACACAAGCTGCAGACGGAACTCGGGCGCCTTACACGTTTCCCAACTAAAACTGCACACTGAAAAAGCACAGGGCTCCTTCCCTCTTCACTGCCAGAGCTCAACTGAAACTCCAGCAGACAAAACCGGCAC
The DNA here is from genome assembly GCA_016271365.2 of Neoceratodus forsteri. Taxonomy (NCBI): domain Eukaryota; kingdom Metazoa; phylum Chordata; order Ceratodontiformes; family Ceratodontidae; genus Neoceratodus; species Neoceratodus forsteri. The sequence goes on from JADMNL010000030.1 coordinate 203,008,968, forward strand.
TTCCTTTGAGTTCCTCCCAGTTCTTGGCTGGATTGGCTGTCACTTACAATAGACTGCCCTGTTGGTCCAAAAGGCACGAAGTCCAAACTACATCTCCCAGAGTCACTGCCCATACAATCCTCTTGTGGCTGGCTCAGATTACAGTCCAAGTTCTGATTCATCCAAGGCACCATTTTAGAGCTACCTTAACCCACACTGATTGGTCCAGTTCAGCAGTTCAAAACTAGAATGGGGAACTAGGCAACACAGTTCTGACTGCAAAGAAAGCAGGTTAGACAAACTGTATTTTCATTATTACTCTAAATGATTTCTGGCAAACAGTTACATCTTTCAGATAGGTTCCCTTTGCACTCCTAGTGACTGCAAAAATGGAGTGAATTGGCAGCAGCTCGAGTGGTACTCAAGCAGAGAAACACACAGTCCCCCCATACAAACTAATTATGTCTGCAAGCAGACAGCTCTTAAAGAGACAGTACCAGAGGCTCTAAAAACACTCACAGATAAATGGCTTAAATGCCAAACACCATTCAGGCTCGGAGCATTCAAGCAAGCTCCTGGAAGTCTTTTGGAAACGCCCATTTGCAGGGGGGTTACATACAGTACCTCCCAAATGCCAGCCTTTTCCCCTTCACCACTTTGGCTACTTCCCTACAGAATCATAACTGTTTCTTTTTCCTTCTGCTTTTACTCATTTCCTTCACACAAAGGTTGGTTCCATTATTATGCCCTTCCTTGTTTTTCACTAGTGTGCCTGTACCACTCCTTGACATCCCCCCCAAATGAGACAGAGTCGGAGGAGGATTTCTGTACAATCTGGCCTCCTAAACTCCATGACCCTCACCCTTGTGTGTTTGCCTCTGCTGCTGTCTTTATGTTAAACCACACTGTACCATGACCACTGGTACCTAGGGGTCTGTCCACTGTGACGTCTGCAATTCTGTCCCTGTTTGTAAGCACCGGGGCCAGCACTGCCCTGACCCTAGTGTGTCTTTGAGTAGCTGCCTGAGAAAATCCTCGTGTAGCGAGTCAAGGATGGGCCTTCTCCTTGCCGAAGCTGCAGATGGAAGGCTTCATTCCACATTTGGCAGACTGAAGTCACCAGCTACCAGCACCACCCCCGAGGTGAGAACTCCAGAACTGGGCACAGTGGTGCAGCCTCACCAACGATCTATAAAGAGGTAGTAATACCTCTTTTTTTCTACCGTCAGTACCTGATCCGATACGTCCCAGCGTCCTGTTTGCCTTACTATAGGACTTGTTGCACGGGCTTGATAGTTTAAGGGAGTCGCTAATGTTGAATCCTCGGTCCCTTTCCTCAGCTGTAGTGCTCAGCTTTACCCCTCCCATCCAGTTCCCTGTCCCGGGGTTCTTGTTCCCTAGGTGCATCACCTTACACTTCTTGGCACTAAATTTCAGTTGCCAAACCTTAGACCACCTCTCTAATCTTTGCAGGTCACTTTGCATCTCCCTAATTCCCTCATCGTGATCTTCCCTCTCACAGAGCTCAGTGTCCTCTGTGAAGAGATACAGCTTGCCCTGGGTTTCTTGTCTAGTGTCGCTGATGAATATACAGTCCACTCCACTTATACCGCCCTCGGGCATCTCGAGCAGATGGTTATTTTGGGCATTTTTAGTTTTCCATTTGCTACTCCCATAGGTGTACTGTTTAAAAGCGCTGGCTATAGCGTCTTAGATCTGTCGTCTATTTCGGGCAGATTTTACCAAAGCAACACTAATCAGCAACACTGTTAGGTGTTAAATGTTAAATGGTAGGTGTGAATGATAGTGAATGACACTGATTACAGTGTCTCTTTCACCTGGCTGCCCTCATTAACCATGTGACTGTCTTGTGCATTCTCTCCCTCACCCCGGCGGCTCGTTATCTTTGCTGTGTAATTTCCAGCAGCTCCATACCTGTGCTGTGATGTTTAAATTTCGGGTGTCCCTCGATGGTTGGGTTCGATCTGTTTCTCCCATTACTCTCTTGTGCATTCCCTCCCTCACCCCCTTCCCTCACCTTGGCATGTCGGTCATCTCTCTTTCTCCCCTTACTCCACTTACTCTGTGCTGTACAGCATAATTTTCAGCAGCTCCATACCGATGCTGTGCAATCACAGAAAGACCCCATACATTACAATGCCAGAAGAGAATCCCTGGGGGTGCAGTGCAACAAAGCCTCCTCTCATCCCTCCTATCAACTGGCAATCCTAACACTCCCCACCACCAATCTCTGCATCAACAGTGGCGCCATTCACTGCGACCCCAGGCAACCATGGAAACATAGTGCTTGTTTGAACTACAGGTACAATACACATTGAACTATCGGTAAAAATATAAGCTATGCCAACAAAAATCAATGTCCTTATTACCTTCCCTAGTAATGTAGTCCCCCCTCTCTTCTTAGATTTACTGCAGACCATTCGAGTTAAGAACATTAATGGAGTGCTTTAAAAAATAAAAATAAATAAAAAACACTCTTGGTTAAAGCAACCGCTGCATATAACGGGCAGACTCTGCTTACACAGATGCACCTGTTACAAGTGGCTTAGACTGTATTGCAGAGGACAGGACCCAGGGTTGATCCCTGGGACACCCAACTCATGACCTCCCTCCCTTCTAATTTCACAGCATTAATCATAACCCTCTGCTGACTTTTCTTTTTTTTTTCCATCAGGGATTTTACCCCGCCAGCAACTCTGTTTCCATCCCCACCTCCCCCTACTGGCACACACCTGCCCCGGACCTATCTGGAGCCAGTCCCCTGCCAACTGACCCCTGTGGTGGGGTTGAGGAGGGAGGGCCCTCCCTCCCATTATCCACATAAAGAGTCTTTCCAGGCATGCAGGCAGCAGCATGGACTGAGGGAGGTACACGGAACCGTCATCCACTGTTGGGTCCCTTTTCTGTTTTCTCCCTGGTTCCCCTGCCATGACAGTATGTCAGGATGTGTGTGAGGAGGTGCATATGCTCTGTGGGATCACTGCCCCTCCCTTCGAGTCACTCATGACTGCACCACCATCGGTCCTCCACCTGGTGGCAGTCAAGGGCCGAGTCGGCTGGCCATCCCTCTCCAGGGGAGGAGAGCAGTCCCTGGGACACTCGATCCTCTGACCCCCCCCCCCGCTGACCCCCGACAATCTGTGCTTGTTCCCAATCACAGGTTACCAACGTGGCAAGAAGTAAGGCAATCAATGTCTCAGCCCTCCATGCCACTGGGCTTAGATCCTCTGCTGCCTTTCCTTCAACCAATTGCTTACCCATCGTACTATGTTCCTTGCTGCACCCAGAACCTCCATCTTCTTCAGCAATCATCTGTGATGCATAGAATCGAAAGCCTTGGTGAAGTCAAAGTAAAGTAAAGTAAACCTACTGTGGCCCCTATCCAATATCCCCTTCACCCTGTCAAAGAAGACTATCAGTTTTATCTGACAAGGCCTCCCTGCCGCGAACCCATGCTTTTTATTATCCTGGCTTCCATTGCTCTTCAGGTAGTCCACAAGGTCCTCCTTGACAAGTGACTCCATCAGTTTACACACAGCAGACGTAAGACTGATGGGTCTGTAGTTCCCTGCTTGCTCTTTGTCCCACGCCCCCCCCCACCTTATGGAGCTTAACTACATCTGTTACTCTACTATCTTGTGGAACTACCCTCATCTGTAATGAGCTATTAGATAGCCCTGCCAAGGGTTCAGCCAGTTCTGCTGCCAGTTCCTTGCGTACCCTCGGATGCATCCCATCAGGCCCTGGGCCTTCTCTATCTTTAAGGCTGCTAGTCCTTTCTGGACCCTTTCACTGGTAAATTCTGGTTGTTTTATCTCCTGGGCCCCCTTATGGCCACTCTTTGGTAGGGGCTCGCTGTCTTCCCTTGTGAAGACAGAGCAAAAGTAATCATTAAGGATGACTGCCTTTTGTATCTCTTACTCCATTACCCTACCTCCCTCAGAAAGCCTAATAATTCTTCCTCCTTTCTTCCCTAATATACTTGAAGGGCTGCTTTTCCCCCTCTCTTGAACCCCTCTGTAATATGCAACTAATGTCTGCTTTTGCCTCCCCAACCACCCTTTTTCTTTCCTCAGTTCTCAGTTGATGTTCTCCCCATGCATTTCCATGTACCTGCTGAAGGCCTTTTGTTCGACTCTCACTGCTTCCCTCACCCTTCCCAAGAACCACATAGGTCTCTTGTACCTGTCTTTTTTTGTTACTGTTCTCATGCATAGCATAGATGCCATGAGAATGACCACCTTAATTGCCCTCTGTCTGTCCTCCACACCACCAGTGCTGTCTACACCAACTAACTTGTCCCGGACCAACTCCCTCATTCTGTTGAAGTCCCGCCCCTTCTGAAAACAAGGACCTCAGTTCTAGATTGGGGCTTTCCAATCCCAGGGCTAGCTTGAACCAAATAGAGTTATGGTCACTGGACCCTAGTGGTTCCATGCCATGCATGCCTCCTACCACCTCCAAGCTGAGCACCACATCAAGAATGGTAGCCTGCCTGATAGGTTCCTTAACCAGCTGTGCCAGATGACAGTCTTGTAATGTATCTGGCAGAGCCCGACTTCTGGAGCTTCTGACAGCTGGAATGTCACAATCAATATCCGGCAAATTCAGATCACCCACCACCACTACCTCTCCCATTGCCACTCTCCGTCCTAGTTCTTCCCTAATCTCCCTATCACCCTCTTCCCCTTGTCCTGGTGGTCTGTAGATTACCCTAACTGTAGTTTCTTGTCTGAGGCCACCGTGAGCTGCACCCACAGCAGCTCTGTCTCCTTATTGCTCCCCTTGATGTATTCATCTTCCCCAGCCTCGATGCCTTCCCTGACATTTAGGACTACTCCCCTTATCTTCTCTGAGGCCTGATTTAAATGGATACCTCCTCTGAGGCTCAGTTGCAACCAGATATATGTGATAATGGCGATGACACATCACCAAAACATTTTTAGTGATGTACTCCCTGGCCCACAGCAAAATGTCACTGGGGAGTTGGGATTTTCTTTTATTACAGGGACTTGCCCCCCACACCTATGCCAGGATTCTCAACTCCAGGGGAGGCATGTTGGGATGGGGTATAATCACAGCAAAAATGAAATTCCGGGCCAGGCGCAACAAAAAGCACCCATGCCCAGACCCGAACCCAGCACCATTCCCGTCACAGCCCTGAACCCACCCACCATGCAATGGAAGCAGCTCTGCAGCTCACTGTGGCACCACCTCCTACAGCTCCTTCGTCCCCTCCTACCCCACGCTTGGCATGCTCACTCCCCCCCCACTCTATTAGGCATGTAGCAACCGGATGTCGCTATTTTGCTCACCCCCCATTCCGATCGCTCACCTTCCCCAGTCACCCCGATGACAGGCATTGCGACTGAGTCATCCTTTCGGTAGGCACCCAATCGCAGTTGCCAAAGTCACACGATACCATTGCAACCTGCCCTCAGCTTCAGCTTATAAACTGTCTTGAGCCTCCCAGGACACAAGTGCATACCTGACAGGCTAGGCTCAACACACACATGTGTGGCCACTCCTTGGAGCATACAGCTTCACCAGGATTGGTGGAGGGCTTCTCTGTGACCCCACCCCACCCCATGGCTCTGTCTTATAGCCTGGGATATTTCCACAACCACCATGAAACCTTGTGGGAAGGAAGCGATGTGGAACTTGTTTAACCAGGAAAGGCACATTAAACCAGAGTTTGTTTCCATTGTGCAAGCTGGAAGCACAAAGAAGTTAAATGACTTTCTCAGGGCCACACAGTGTGCAAGTGGGGCTGATGGGATTCAAACCCAGGTCTCCAAGTTTTCAGCTCAGTGCCGTTAACCACTATGCTATACTGCCTCAGGTGGGAGCTAAGAAATCTTTGAGCAAGCACTTACTGGGTCACTTCGTGCACTCTCATTCCATATGGTGCCCTTTGTGGGTCCTCCCAACCACTCCCCTCTTTTTCCTCCTCCTTGCAGGAGATGTGGAAAGCAACCCAGGCCCTGCTGACATGCATATCAATTCCTCTGATGTATCTTGGGCAAGAAATGCAGGCCTTAAAATTGTGCACATGAATATATGTAGCCTCCCAGCAAAGTTCGCTGAACTTGAGGCGTGGGTGACCATGTACAAGCTCCACGTGCTAGGCCTCTCCTAGACCTGGCTAAAACCTTGTCATTCAGACACCTTGTATCCTCTTCCCATCTATTTCCTTCTATGCTTAGACAGACCGGGTAAGAAGAGGGGTGGGGGTGTGGCACTCTATGTGCAGGATCATATATCTGCCTCTTGCACTGGCTACTCAACCCCCTGCTCAACTAGTGAGTAGCTCCTTGCCGAGATCACCCTGGGTAACACAAAAAAACTATACCTTGGATGCTGCTTCAACAACCCTCCTGCTGGGGGCATCCAGGGCCTGTCCTGCTTTTTGGATGGGCTTGGGTGCATCTCACCCCCCCCCGAGATACCATAATAACTGCTGATTCTAATCTCAACTAGTCAAGTGACTCTGTGCCTGTATATGCCAGCTTATTGAAGGCACATAGCTTGGAGCAAGTACTCTCCCCCACCACTAGGCACAACCTTCACTCACCTAAACACTCAACTCTCGACTGGATCACCACTAATAGTTTAGAGTTGGTCCCTCAGGCTGGCACTATGTCTGACTCCATAAGTGACCATGCTCCCATGTTTATAATCATAACCAACAAGTACAAATGTCCACCCCCCAAACTACTGTCTTTCAGGAAATTCAACCACCAGGATCCCGATACAGTTATTAGGGATGCAATGACTGCTGACTGCTCCGTCCTCTACCTGCAAAATAATATCTCGACTGCAGTCACTTATTTCACTAATGTCCTCCACAAATTACAGGACAAGCATTTCCCCCTCACTACCAGAAGGGTCAGAGGAGGCTGCATGCTGTGGGTATCAAAGGGACTTCTGGTGCAAATGAACAAAAGGAACCGCAAATGGAAAGCCTACAAGGCATCCCCCACGCCCATCTTTGGAATGCCTATAGGCAACAATGCAACATATGTAAACAGGCAGCCAAATCATTAAAATGCAAGTACTACCTCTCGCAATAGAGTAGCTCCCTCAGGAACCCTCGTAATTTCTGGGCCACCATTGGGTCCATATTAAACCCTGGTACAGGTAACCAGATTACCCAGATCAAAACCCCCTTGAGTAACATCTCAGATCCCTCTAAAATTGCGGACACATTCAACACCATGTTCACCGACCTATCCACCTAGCTCAATAAACTCCCCCCTCAACTACCCATTGGCGGGAACATCAGCCAAAACTGTCCTCCTTCTCACGCTAATCCTGCCTCCCCACCCTCCTTTTATTTTAAGGCCATTAACCAGAGAGTCACTACCAAACTCCTGAAGGTACTGCTGGGCAGAGGTAGCCCCGGCAGTGATGTTCTTCACCCGGCTTTCCTAAAACTGATTTCCTCCACCATTGTTAAACTCCTTACTTTCATCTTCAACCTTGCTCTCTCATCTTCCACTGTGCCAGACTCCTGGAAGCTTGCACACATTATTCCTTTTTTCAAAACCGGTGACCGACTTGCACCAGAAAACTACAGGCCCATCTCTCTCTCTCTCCCCTCACTCATCTCAGCAAACTACTTGAAAAAAAATCATTCATTATCAGTTATCTGAACACCTGGAAAAGTTCAACCTCCTATGTCCCCTCCAACATGGGTTTCGCAAACATCATAGCACCTCTTCTGCCTTGACACTTTTTACAGACCACATACTTAGAAATATGGACAAGGGAAAGGCCACAGGTGTGGTTTTTGTGGATCTATCCAAGGCATTTGACCTAGTTGACCACCAACTTCTCAACTCCATTCTTTGCAGTTTTGGTTGCTCATCTAACACTACGTCCTGGTTCCACAGTTATCTATTTGGTAGATCCCAGACTGTTATCATAGGCAAAGTACACTCTTCCACTTTACCTATTGGTACTGGTGTCCCCCACGGCTCAATACTTGGCTCTTTGCTTTTTTCCATGTTTATAAACATGCTCCCAGCAGATAGCCTCACCTGTAATTCACTCCTCTACACCAGTGATTTAGTCCTCTACCATAGTGACAACTCGCTTAAATATATCTCATCCGCCCTCTCTGTCAACTACGGTGCTGCTCACAACTGGTTCCTCTCCAACAAACTGATAGTCAATAACAAGAAGACTAAGGCTATGCTCTTTGGCTCCAAACCCTTCCTGACCAAGGCTGCCAAAGCCAACTCATCTCCCCTGGTTCACACCCCTGCAGAATCCCAGCTTGACATTGTCCCCACTTTCAAATACTTTGGTGTTATCCTCGAGCCCTCTCTTACTTTTGTGGAACACATCAACAACACTGTGTGGAAAATCCACCGAAGACTTGGTGCTGCCTACAGGCTAAAGCAATTACTATCCATGGAAGCTTGCTTTGCCATCGCACTAGGCATCTTCTGCCCCTGCTAGACTACTGCTTCCCTGTTTACTCTCTCATGTCCTCCTCATTGTGCACCCGTTTAAACTCCACCTACAATTCCATATGCCGCTTTGTGCTTCAAGCTCCTTACTCCACCCACCACTGTGATGTCTACCAGTCTCTTGGATGGCTCCCATTACAGGGTCGCTTTGACAATACCATGGGTTGTCTAATTGCAAACTCCCTCAGGAGCCACCAGTCATAACCCTACTGTTCTCTTCTCACAGACAGAGTGGTACCTAGGAGCCTCAGGGTAACCTCTGCTACCCCACTCGAAGTGCCACGTATATCTTCTGTCATGGGCAGTCGAGCTTTCTCAGTCTCTGCCCCACCCTACGGAATAAATTACCTATATCCATCTGCTCCTCTACCACCCATCTGTCCTTCAAAACCAGTCTGTGCAGCTGGCTTCTAGTTGAGTTAGGCTGTAACTGCCCCCAAGACAATACCAGAAGGAGCAGGCTATCAAGGCGCTAGGACCTGGTGAGCTGTTGGGACAACTCCATTGCCCTGCATTTCTGGCTTTTCCCACTCTGTTTGTCCCTTAACTTTCTCTGCCAGCATCAATTGCCCCCAAGATAACACCAGTGGGTGTGGGCCATTGTGGCGCCAGGACCTGCTGTGCCATCTTTTGGGACCCCTCCCATTCCTCCAGCTCACCTCCTTGTTGCCCCCTAACCTTCTCTACTTGCATTGTACCTCACGGTACTCTCTGCTTTCCTAACCTGTTCTTACCTCTTTGCAATACTACTGATCCACTGTTTTGATATTTCTCTAGCAAGTCTGAGCTTCAATGCACCTAATTATCCTAGATCATTGTCAGCTTGTGTAGCTTGTATGCTCTATATAAACTTCCATGCACCTACTAATTTAGTCCACTGCCCACTGTTACAGCAGGTAGGCATCTTAGATAGACCTTGAACACTGAAACTGTGCTTGCTGATCTGCTTTGACTCCGTCACGTGTTAATTACCTCATCTGGAGGTACGTTACCAAATCTTGTATTATATTGTATATACTGTATTATATGTGTTACTCTGTACTATTGCTATTTCTGTGCATTGTCTCTGTTGATTATGGTATTTTGCAGCCACATTTGTGGCCCGGGTCGTGTCTGAAAATGGTCCAATGGATCAGTGCACTTACCTGGTTACCAAAGACATACATACATACATACATACACACATACACACATACATATATACATATATACATACATACATACATAAATACATAAATAAATATATAAATAGATAAAGTCCAAAGCTCTATCCTCTCCCTTTGTATGCTGCGGAGGAGCTAGCAACAGCCTTGCATTTGCATAGCTACTGAGCAGATGTGCAGACATGCACAGTGATTTAACAGTCTAGCAAAAGGGGAGGGGAGAGGGCTAGAATGTTCCAGGACTAAGTACTTCTATTTTGCCTTTTAAATGTAACTGGACTTGAATGGAAAGGAAGGAAAGGCTGGTAACACAGACTTAGAAAACAAGTATGTACTGGCCTGCCGGTGCAGCAGTTGGACTTCCGCTTGTGACGCTGATGATATGGGTTCAGGAATGGATCCGGGAGTTGGAGGACCAGTTGGGGGAGAAGGATTGAGCATGCTAGGGACTGCTCTCCTTCTCCAGGGGGAGGGAGGGGAAGAGTGTCTGGCACATCGCAGACCCCTAGCAGAGACTGGGGCTACCACCGTGACCAGTGCCAGTATGTTTGGGGGGTGAGTCAGATGCTGGATGTCATTGCACATCCTCACCCTCAGGGATCAAGCACTTGAGAAAAGTTGGCCCCCCAGCATGATGACCCGCTCCCCCATCCTGTGCCTCCAATGTCCTCCGGGGGGAGCCCGCTGCCATGGCCCCAACCCAGGGGGTAAGTCAGGGCTTTGCCACAGTGTCCATTGGGGGGAGCTCCCCCAGCATGATGACCCGCTCCCCCGTTCTGTGCCTCTGATGTCCGCCGGGGGGGGGCCCACTACCATGGCCCTGACCCAGGGGGTAAGTCAGGGCTTTGCCACAGTGTCCATTGGGGAGAGCTCCCCAGCAGCCCCACCCAGGGGGAAAGCCAGGGCTTGGGGGCGGTGGGCGGAGAGGGTCTGAGCTAAGGAGGCTCCAGGGACGAAAAAAAAGGAAAACAAGTATGCTAGCAAAAATGCCTGCCTCCTCTGCATAGATGGTAGCACAAGGATATGGGGGGAGGCGGCTAAAAGGGTGTGGGGAAGAGGGTAAAATGAAATATATTATACCTTGCAGAGGAAGGGGAGATTGGGGTGCTTTGAGGGAAGAGGAATTTGGGGATTATTTCAATGCAGATCAATGGTGGAATTCAGAATCACAATTCAGAATAAATTTCTGATTCTGGTACTTTTCAGAAATAGGATTTTCAGTTGGCAGTTTGGAAAATCCTTATTCTGAAAAAAGGAAAGGACTGGAGTTTAATGATTCCAATTCTAATTCTGCAGTCCTGAGCATCCCTTGTATCTTTAGTGATACTGATACTGATATCCAGAAACATTTTGTACACTAGACAATAAACATTCACTTGTCTTTATAGTTTAAACAGTATAGCCAAACCACAATCAGCAGTCACTCCATTTTATGACAATATAATCTGGATTTAATTTCTTGATTCATGACAGAGTACAATATTACTTACAGCTTTAAAAATCTCAGAAAAATTACAGATCAATATTTTGTAAAGGCTGAGTTGTCATTCTGTTTCAGGAGCTGCACTAAGTCATAAAATCATGATCCTCTTAAATAGAAACGAATCAGATGTTACTACTTATGGACTTGAGAGGCTGAGTCTGTTAATAATGTCCCATTAATTAGACACCAGCAGGAAAAGGGATGTGCAGATGTAGACGCAGTTTGATACCTGTTCAAAGAATGGCAGCATTAACCTTCTGCCCAGAGAGCATATAAGACATGCCGTGCTCACTGGAAAGTCTTTTGCACACAGTTTTACTGCCACTACTGGAACCTTTACTGAGGAGTATGTTAAATATTTTTTTCAGTCTGGCAAGTTATCCTGAATGCTTTATTCCTGTGCTCTAAAGGCACCTGTGTACCCTCCAAACCAAAAAAAGTGAGCCTACCTCAATGAGTTGCTGGGGACCAGAAGGAAGGGGGAGATAAGAGAAAGACCTTCAAGTTCCTAAAAGGAATTAATAGGGTAAACTGTGGAGAAATATTTAACTGGAATACTAGTTCTAGGTCATGTGGACAAGAGTGGAAACTGACAGGAGGGAGGCTCAGAAGGGGCATGAGGAAGCATTATTTTACAGAAAGGTTGGTGGAGCCATGGAGCAGTCTGCCTGCCAAAGTGGTGGGTGCTAAAACTGTTGGTAGGTTCAGGTATGGTTGGGATACAATGAAGGGTATAGTGGTTGCTCGGGGCAGTACAAGCTAGGAGGAGAATGGGGGTAAGGATGGGGAGTGCTGAGACTCTGAGGGGACAGTAGGTCCCAGGGCTAAATAGCGAACTCAGGCAGACTGGATGGACAATTGGTCTTTTTCTGCCATCATTATCTATGTTTCTACCTTTTTGTGCTCACGTGCCCTCAGCAGCTGCCACTGACCAGCCAAGATGGTCCTAGTCACTCTCTCTCTGGTCCCCTGATCCATAGAACCGCAGCATGGGGAACTGGTAGGCCATCAGTATTAAGTGGCTATCCACTACTGCACAACAGAATCTGATCCTGGCTCCTGATGAAATTGCTGGCGTTAGGACCAGATGAGCAAGCACTATGGGCCATGGTCCAGTATCTGTCTGTGCCCAAGAGTCTGGTGATGTTGCCTGGAGCAGCAAACTTGGCATCTGAGTGCCTGATAGGATAACTGCACCATGTAAATGCACAACAGCCCAGTGAGAGCAATAGACTGCTGGATCTCCCCTGTGCTTCACAGTGGGAGAACATAGCTCAGGGTTGCAAAGGAGCATGCATGCAAACCTAGTTGAGGTTCCAGGTGCATGGTGTACTAGGGGAACTGTCTACCATTCAGGTAGTCCTGCAAATCTTTAAAATCTTTTTAACATGGCAAAATAATGGACCAGTAAAAGAGCAGCACTGACTGGAGGGAACACATCACATGTGATAGTTTGGAGACGGCATTAATTTTACAATAATGCCGTCCAAACTGAAGTACCACAGCAATCCACAGCAGTGAAAGCAGCAGCATACTGTGAAACATTTCCAAATGCGAGGCAAACACAAATTGTCCTTCCCACTCCACCCACCCAAATGCCTGTGACTATCATGCAAACTGTGACAACACCAAGTAACACAAGTCATAAAGAATCACCTCCATGCACAGCAAAACAGAATAAAGGCAATGCGAATGTTGCCCCACAGAACAGGTTCCCAATACCTGCTGCCACAGAAGCAGATCGTGCGATCCATGTAGCGAAGAAAGCAATACACCAGTCAAGCAGTGAGTCGCAGAACATAGGAGAAAGGAGCAAAGAAGCACTTCCAAGTAGCACCAGTTCAATAGACGGGACAACAGCGGAAATGATGTCCCTGTTTAACCTCCAGTCGCTTACTGTTTACGGTACAGTTAATGCGTAACAACTATGCACAATAATAGTAAATAGAGAGGAAGTGGCATACAGTTGTGCCATGCTGATTGGACCAAGTAAAGCAAGAATGTTTCGACATAGGACAGTGAGACAGAGTAGCTGTTGGCAATATGCAAATGAGCATCAAGACGAGATGTCACAACACTCAAATTGGAGCATCGTGGACCTCCTAGACAGGTTATAGCAATACTAGCCATCTAGAATTTCAAAAGAATAACACAAACATGCATAACTAGAATACATCTTTAGAAAGAAGTGCTGACAACATCAGCATATAAAAAATTGTAACTGTTTGTATCAAACCATCCAGAAAAGTGCAGTAAACATATTATGATCATACAAAAATGGTGTCAGTCATTTCCCCACACAGCAGAAACAGGCAAAAATGTAACAGTCACCTAAAACATGCCATGTTACAAGAGTATTAAGCAACTCCGAAGGTGGCATCTAATGAGGAATTAATGCGTGGTTGGGTCGTTGAAGGCACTAGGCCTTTGGCCTTGTGCCACAACCCCCCCCCCGCAACCATGCATTAATTCCCCATTAGATGCCACCTTTGTTGTGGTTTAATGCTTACATCAGAGCTGGAAAACTGGTCTCAGTTGTGCCTGGCTGTTGAGCCGGAAGGATGTGTGTCTTAGCCACAGGAGAGAGGTTGGTTGGCCTGAAAGGTTCCTTTTCAGGTTGAGTGACAGACTGAGTTAATCAGTGTTGGTCCCTGACTTTAGACGAGCCAACTTCAATGATATGATGAAGACTCTGCAAGATAGACTGGAAAGAATAAATGTAGGGCTGTTCGCTGGGCTGACATTTGTCTTTGCATTTACACATTTATGTTTATTAAAATGATATTTTCCCATCTGACTTGTTTCTGTTGTTTATGCTGGCTCAAGACCAAAAGAGTTGCGAGTTATCAATAAAATATGAAGACTTACCAAATGCATTCATGCAATGAACAGTAGTAGTCATGTATGCGCCACAGAGCCTCTGCTCAGGTCTAAAGTTACTTTATGTGGTCTAACACAAATACAAATATTTAAAGAGCAGCCGACACCTTTGGGAAAACTTTAAAAAAGCATAATATTTAGACTCAAGTCAGCTTGTATTTCGTATGCCTTGTACAGATTTCTTCTCTCCATTATATATTACTGAAGAAATTCCTGCAAAAACGATCTTTATCCCTTAGAAGTTATCTATCTCTATAGCTTATTCCCTACTTGAAATCATTATGGCCGGTTGTGACATTGCAGTCTGTTGCCATGGGAATAACTGTGATGTCACAAGCAGAGTATTGTGACATCGGGTTGGGAGGAAACAATAGGAAATGATGACCTCTCAAGAAATAACTATCCTGTTTCTGATACAGATGACCTCAGTAATAAGTAATGGGGATAAGAAATACCTAGCTGATGAGAAATATAAGCTGCTTTGTGTTCAAATACAGTATTATCTTTTTGAAAGTTCATCTTGAGGCATAGGTGGCTCTTTAAGACTGAGATATACTTTAGGCCCAGTGAGTCTGACCTTCATAGTGTTGATGCCGCTGGAGACCAAAAGCAAGAAGCAGATTTTCTGGAGCTGAATGGATTCCAGGAAGAAAGCCAGCATAGTTGTTTAGGGGGTGGCCATGTTAAACATCTTTGATCAACTTCTCTTTTTAAAGTTCAAGTTTATTAAGACAGGAAATCAAAGGAGCATAAATGCTCTTTTTCATGTGTCCTAAGTCAGTGTACAACACGTTGAAGTGTACAAGAGTCCACTGTAAAAGATAAGGGCACTAAATAAGTTACACGTCAGTAACAATGACTCATGTGGCGGAGAAGGGCAGACAGCGGATGTTTTATATTTGGACATGAGTCTGACTTTCAACACCGTGCTGCAGTTGGGACTGGTTGGAAACCCTGTTAAAGAAAAGGTTGGTACGTCAGCCCAGTGGCACAGAGGGCTGGGGTGTTCAATGCCTTACCTCTCCTATGCCTGCAGCCAGAGTTTGGGAATGAACTCGGTCTGCAGGGGGGTCGGCTGGGGAGAGAAAGGATTGCTCTCCATACTTATGGCAATGGCCTGTCCAGGTGTTTCTATAAGTAATATTTTAGGCATCAAGACCCCCATGGAAGCAATAAAATAAGTATATTAAGTTTCCGCCACTGCTGCCACATTCAGAGCAGTGATATTATCCATGTCACAAAATGGGTGGAATACCTATGACAACTTACACACACTCAGTTGGGACCGCATTCATCACTAAGTTTCGGCAGAGTTTTAAAAAATAAACATTGCTCTGAAAATGTTGATCATAGCATCCCCAGACTCCCACAGCAATACTAAAAGGTATATGGGGCCGGGAGCAGGCTGCAGTGGTTCTTTGCAGGTCAACTTTACTCACTGTGCAAAAAGTATTTTATTTTAATTGTTTTGAAGGCTTGTCCAATAATTTGGAGATAACCATTTGTAGCTGTAGTATTTTGTTTAAAATTGAATTTCTTTTTTTTTTTTATTCTTTAGTAAGTGAGCATGGCCCACTAGGCACAATGCCTGTTTTTGGGGCTATCCTGGAGCACTGGGGAGTTGAATGACTTGCTCAGCGTCACACTGTATGCAAGTGGGGGTAGTGGGAATGAAACCCAGGTTTGCTGGATGTACCACTCATTCACAGCTCATTACTCTAATCTCTAAGATATACTGCCAACCCACTGAATTTTATTCAAGTCATACAGAAGGTAGTGGTATTTCATGATGTCATGCATCAGTAATAAATACCCTTGAAGACAATGCATTTCTAATGGGGAGGCAGTATAGCACAGTGGTTTAAGGCTCTGAGCTGCAAATCTGGAGACCTGGGTTTGAATCCCATAGCCCCCACTTGCACACTGTGTGACCCTGAGCAAGTCACTTAACTTCCCTGTGTTCCCAGGTTGCACCTGTAAACAAGCTTTCAGTTTAGTGTGTCTCACCTGATTAAACAATTGGGGAGAAAAAAAATGGCATGAGACTGAATTTATCCCATCTGGTATGATCAGGTTTATCCTTTTGATCTGTGATTATTTTGGTTGCTTTTCTCAGAACATTTTCTATCAGAATTGTTTCCCTTTTATTATATGTGCACCAGAACTGGGTGGCAAAATCAAAGTGCGATTGGGCGTAGACCCTATACACAGTGGTGCAGGAACAATTTTTACATTGGGGGTGCTGAAAGCAATTGAACAAAACTGTAAACCCTGTATAGGAAGTCATGCATTCAGTTGCTATTATGTTAAAACATGTTAATAAAACGAAGTCAGCATCAACATGTGTTTATGTTTTTTCTGTACAAAATGCTTTACAACATGCTTAACATAAAACATTTAGAGCAAGCAAATAGAAAAGTAGAGTATAATTTTATGATCCACGTAAATATTGCAACATAGAAATGTCTTGCTTATAAAAATGGGTTGAACAGTTATACTTTACTTTACAGGGGCAGCCAGAAAACTGTAGTCCTTTGCCTGAAATGGCTGATCCAGCGGCTCGTGTATGGCTGTGATCACTGGTGATTGAGGTGGACCACCGACAGGAACCTCCTTTACAGGAATAGGAGGACTTATTGTGTTTCTAGTATTGACAAACTTGCCCCACAAAGTAGCACCCCCAGGCCAGTTAGTGGCATTTGTGAGGAACTAATATTTTTTTTACCAGGCAGCGGTGCCGCTGAACAGTTTACAAAAAAATCTGATATACTTTTTTGTGACATTTTAACAGTACATAGACCTCAAATGCGTTCTCTTCCCTTCCAACTGCTAACCAACTCTCGCGAGATTGCAACCATGTGATTTATAACATATTCCAGCCACCCCGTGAGACAGTCTGTGCTGTGAGTATGAGCGATAACAGACCAGTCAGCACTATTACAGCAAGCAGTGGTGGGATTATAGGAATATTTTATAACCCGCATGGTTGTAATCTTGCAAGTTTGTTAAAGGGAATGCATTTTAGGTCAGTTTATGGAACTTATTGAAAATGTTGCAAAAAAGAAGAATATCAGAGATTTGTTTTTAAATATAATGTAAAAAAAGTGCAGTGCACAATGTTCGGAACATAGAAACATAGAGGTTGAAGGCAGATAAGAACCGCAAGGCAAATCCAGTCTGCCCATTTCTTTTTCTACCTTATAAATGTGCCGTCGGCCTTTACTCTGTCAGTGGCCTATCTATTCATACTCATCTGTATTGCTCCCTTATGCCTATCCCATGCATGTTTGAAGCCCTGCACTGTATTTATAGACACCACTTCCTGAGGTAGGCCGTTCCATGTATCCACCACTCTTTCTGTGAAAAAGAATTTCCTCACATTCCTCCTTAATCGGCCTCCATCTAATCTCATGCTGTGTCCTTTTGTCCTGCTATTTTTCTTATATTTAAACATGTTAGACTCTTTCACCTTGTTAATGCCCTTAAGGTGTTTGAATGTTTCGATCATATCACCTCTCTCCCTCCTTTGCTCAAGGGTATACATATTGAGCTCCCTTAATCTGTCCTCATATGTCTTCTGATGCAGTCTCTGCACCATTTTGGTTGCCCTTCTCTGGACTGCCTCAATTTGGTTAATGTCCTTGTGAAGGTGTGGCTTCCAGTACTGCATGCAGTACTCCAGATGGGGCCTAACCAGTGCCTTGTAAAGAGGGATTGTTACCTCCCTCTTATGACTTGTGATACCCTACTAATACACCCTAACATCCCCCTAGCCTTATCTACTGCTTTAGAGGTCTGCTTGGATGATTTCAGGTCATCGGTGATGATGATGCCAAGTCTCTTTCTTCCTTTATGACTGCTAGCAACTCCCCTCCCAGCCTATAGGTGGCTTCAGGGTTTCTCTTCCCTATGTGCATGATTTTGCACTTCTTTGCATTAAATCCCAGTTGCCACTCTTCTGACCATTTTGCTAGTTTATCCAGATCTCTTCTCATTCTGCCCACCCTATCTGGATCATCTACTCTGTTGCAGATCTTGGTGTCATCTGCAAACAGACAAGCCTTACCCTCTAAAACATTCACAAAACTAGCAGACTTGATTTCTCATCATGCTCCCTGAGGAAGGGTTGTTACCCGAAGCGCCGGGGTAGTTGGTGTATGGAGAGCGTTGTGTTCACACTTTGAAAAATAAGCATTAAAGCTTTTAAACTTCTCATCTTGTTTGGACTTCCTCTGTTTGGAGTGCGAGCTATTCTGGGCTCTGCATGATTTATCATCACACCACCAGCCTCTGAATCTGACAGCACCAGCAGGTGCACAGCGCCTCTATACTTCAAGCCAGGGAGAGCTGTTCCCCCCCCAGCACCCTTCATTCCCGTGCCACTGCCTATATAAGGGGAATGTGATGCTCTTATTGCTTGATCTAGTATTTCTTTGCATTGCCCACATGACTTTATTTGCCTAGCTATTACTTCATCAGTTTGTGCTGCATGATCAAAGTAATTCATTATTGTTGTTTCCAGATCTTATTAGTTTGCGGTTGTGATAATGGTTTTCCACAGAGAAAAGTATGTCTGACAGATGCTGTTGTTGCTCAAGTGCATAAAACTACATTTGTCAATGTTACATTTCATCTCTCAGTCTGATGCCCATTTAGTGATACAATCCTGATCATCTCTTATTTTGGAACGCTCTTCTGTAGTTGCACGTGTACCGCCAAGTATGGCATTCTCTGCATACTTAATTATATAGTTCCTTTGTTAAGTCAGAAATGAAAATTTTAAAAATTAGTGGACCTCACACGATCCCTGTGGAACTCCACTTGTAACTTTTATACTTTCTGAGGAAGGGGCAAGTGGCAGCGGACCTCAACAACTTCCACATTGCTGCCTGGCAGGTACACAGCTAGTTGACAGCCATTACTGCAGCATCCTAGGCAGCATAAAGCTACTGGCCCCTGTGCACGCCCAGCAGAGCACAGATAGCACTGCTGGATCATGCACATCTCTGCCCCTGGGCCCAGTCATGTGACTCCACAACACAGGATCGGAAGGGCAGGGGTTGCAAACAATTCTGCATGCCGCTGAGTGCCCTGCAGATGAGTATCCTTGCGGACTGGGCACTCCACTGCTTTGTTGGGTTAGGAGCCATTTGTAGGTTAGTCCCTAAGTATTTACTGAGAACCCCAGCAGACTCATCCACCTGTACTGCACAGCTTCAGCTGTGACCAGGCCTTCAGCCTCAGCCACTTGTGTGTACACTGTAAAATCTGCGGGAGATCCCAGTAGGGACTTTGGTACTACTGGTGGACCAGTGGAGGATATTTGAGATGTACTGCCTGGTGAGGGTGGTGGGATATCACTGTTTGATAGTGAAAAGTCATTATTATTTACTTTGTATTTAACCCTTGCCTTTCCTTCACCTAGAACACTGTTCATGCTCCCCTAAATGAGGCACCTTATTTTTGTTGTACAGAATTGCTGTCTCCTTTCGATAATTTTGTGTTGTGTCTTACTGCACTGGATACTGTGACTGTTTAGAGTGATAAGTGGTGGAGGGTCTATATCACTGGGTTCCCCGTCACTGTGGGTGGGATCATTCATTTCTTGTGAAGAAGCACCCTGGCAGTCTTTGTTAGAAGTTTTCCCATAACTGGAGGCACTGCACTATGAAATAGCCCCCAGTACTACCTGAACTCAGGCACTGTTCACCAGAAGGACTAGAGGCTGCCATTTCTGCCAATGCCCAGAAATTGCCCTGCACCTCACAGATGGGGATGGTTACAACAGCATTATCGTATTAAGTGCCTTTTTTATCTTAGTATTAATTTTTGTGCTTATTTTTGGTATTCAGATGGCCCTTGTAACTCAGTCCTGGTTTGATGTGTGCCTTAGGAAGCCTTTATTCTGAAACACAAGTCAGAAGCACATGGACCATAAAGTATTTTTAGTGCTATGCATTAACCAGAGTCTTATTTATTCATATAAAAACATGTTTCTATGGGACAGCATGCCCAAAGGCTTGCTGATGTTATGGTCCTTCTCAAGGTAGCCTCTTACACAGACACAAAGTACAACCATGCATTCAATTATCGTGTAACACTGACATCAGTAAGGACTTTTCATATGCAGCTGTTGTATTAGAGAACTGCATCACTGGAGGGGGGTGACAGATGGAGAAATTATGGAGGGCAGGGCACTGGAAGGACTGAAGGCACTGCGAGTGGACAAGACACTGGGGCCTGATGGCATTCACCCTAGGGCACTCAAGGAACTGGCAGGGTGCCTGGCAGGACCACTGGCTGACCTGTTCAACACCTCTCTGAACACAGGATGCGTACCACAGGACTGGAGATTGGCCCATATGGTACCCATTCACAAAGGTGGCTCAAAGGATGATCCAGGTAACTACAGAACAGTGAGCCTCACATCAGTTGTGGGGAAACTCATGGAGACAATCCTCAAAGAGAGACTGGTGAAATTTTTAGGTATGCAGCCACAACGTCGACATTTTGACAGCAAAGTCCCCTACAGTGACAATAGTGCCACGTCGCTATAGGGACTCGCTGGAACCTGGCACTGTCTGTTGGGGGTCCTGAACCCCCCACCAATCAGCTCTGACCTGGAGTTGAGAATCCTAAGTGGAGGGTGGGGGGGGGTAGCCCTGTGGGTTCCGGGCAAAGCCCCCCGAAGAAAACGCCAGTGTGCTATGGAAACCGCAGCCGACTACAAAATGCAATCAACCTGCCAGTTTTGCTGTCGGGTCTGTCAACAAATACTTTGTCAATGACCCATCATGGATCCACATTTTTAGAGGACAATGTTCTCCAGGATGGGTTTGTCTCAGGCAGGTCCTGTCAAACAAACCTGATTGAGTACTATGACTGGGTGACCAGGGAACTTTGACAGGGGCCAGGTAGTGGATGTCCTGTACTTGGACTTCAGCAAGGCCTTGATTCCGTGCCACATGGGAGGCTAGGGGGGAACCTGGGGAGATGTAGGGGTGGGTCCTAAGATGGGCAACTGGATCACTAACTGGGTGAAGGGCAGGCAGCAAAGGGTGGTGGTGGAGGGGAAACTATCATCGCCAAGCGCAGTAACAAGCAGGGTGCCACAGGGATCAGTACTGGGACCAGTGCTGTTTAGGATATTCATAGCAGATATCTCATACGGGACCAAGAGTAAGATCAGTCTGTTTGCAGACGATATCAAGATGGGAGCTGTGGTGAATGACATCGAGGGGTGGAGGGGACTGCAGGGAGATCTGACTAAACTACAGGAGTGGTCGGAAACATGGCAGTTGGGGTCAGTGCCAAGAAGTGCAAGGTACTGCACTTCAGAGCTAGAACCAGAGGAGGAGCTATCAGCTGGGAGGTTACAGTTGGGGAGCACAGAGGAGAAAAGGGACCTGGGGGAGATTATAATGGGGAATATGAACAACTTGGTACAGTGCAGGAGGGCAGCAGTGAAAGCCAGCAAGATGCTGGGCTGAATAGTGAGAGGTCCAGCAGGCTGATTTTCTCACCACAATATTAAACAGACTCGGAGGAGTGTATAGGTGAGTGAGCTTATAGGTAAGGCGGGGGGGGATTGACTGGAATTAATGTTCTAGTTGTAGCCAACCCGGAGATGCTAGCACAGTGCAATGATGTTGCCATGGGGCAGCACCTATCCTATCATATAATTGCTTTAGCCGATTCATAAGGGAGGACTTAAGTGATAGGAATGGGGAAGCCATAAAAAAGAAGGGATAGGAGGGAAGCAGTAGCAATGTTTAGGCAAGATGCTCACGAAAAAAGGGGTGGAGCCGTTAAAGCAGGCCCAGCTTCTGGTGGAGAGTTGAAATGTTTTTGTTCACATGTGCCTCGAAGGACAGGCTCAGGTCAAGGAGGATGCCAAGATATTTAAAAGAATGTACCTGTTCTAAGGGGTTCTTCCTTGCGAGTGGAGATGGTGAGTTGGAGCGAGCCATCAGTTCTGTGGGTATGCAGGAGGAAAAGCATAGATTTAGTTTTTGGTATTCAAGAGCAGTTTATTTGCCAGGAACCACACCTCCAGTTTATGGAAGTTGGAGTTCAAGTCTTGACTAAGCCATGAAACGGCAGCAGAGGACCAGTAAATGATGGCATCGTCTGCATAAAGCTGAACTGATGCTCCACCACAGGCATTGGGCAACTCATTGATGACTAGTGAGAAAAGTAGTGGTCCCAAGATAGAACCCTAGGGAACGTCAAAGAAAATGGGTCTGAAGGATGAGTGGCAATTGGACCACTTAACACTCTGAGTTTTAAACTTGAACAAACAGAAAAAAAACAATGCTCCACATTAGGTGGCATGCAATTACTGTAATTGACTACATGGGCTCATGAGTTTATAATCTGGTTAGCCCCCTCAGTGGGTTTATTTCATTTTATAACATGAAGTATGAAAAACTGACCAAATCGAACAACTTCATATGGTTAAAACACAGCACCTGACTGTTGTTTATTTACCGTTAAATTGCACAGTTTGTAACTAACCTGCCTTAATCTACCCAGCAACAACCTAACTAAATGAAAATAAACATTTTTTCCACTAAAATATATATTTTTTTACTTTTTAAACCCCACAAAAATACAACAAAGCATAGGTTTCTTCAAAGTAACTGCAGTTCCTGCGTTCATTCAAGGACATGCAGCTTTTGTTACCAAACTCATCTATTCTACCTAGCAACAACCTAACTAATGGAAAATAAAACCTCTTCCATTAAAAACAAATTTCCATTTTATAAGCACAATGACCCACTCCAGGGCATGGGTTTCTTGAGAATTCATGCACTTCCCTGGTGCATTAAAAGTTACTCAGCAGTTGGCCTCGTACTTTCCAATTCACCTGCAGCGTGCATTAATTCTCTAGAAACGCATGCCCTGTTGTGGGTTTTTGCTTATGTATACCACACTCACCCATCATTTATTCTGTGTGATGCATTTTTTTATCTACACAAGAACAGTTTCACTTTGGGTAACCTCATGAGTGGCATAAGCCACTAATGATGTGACCAATGTTAAACTGCTCGAGTGTGGATGTAAGATTTAGCACACAGTGGACCGCTTTACATATTCCCTTTATGCAATAGTTTTATAGTTTTTTAGTGTAATGTGTGTTCAAGTTTGTGATTTTGTTGTCTTTTAATAAGCAAAATCTGTAGGGATTCCTTCGTGTTTTCTGCCTTTTTGGGCTGGTTGCTGAGGACACGATGTGTACATTTCCCCTCCTAGCTGACAGCCAGTCCTCACAGGGATATACCTTGTTCCCAGGAATGTACCTTGATCAGGCCAAATGATTTTGGCCATTATCTAGATGGCACCAGGATTTTTTTCTCCCCCACCCAGACATGGTCCATGCCTGTGTCACAGCTTCCCTTTCTGGTAGTTTCCTGGTCCAGCTGCAGGGGACACTGTGATGACCGAATGTTCTGCCTACCCCCCTGGCTGAGATGCACTGCCAGACAGCAGCAGTCTCTACCTGTTCTGCCTCTCAACATGGCGCACCTAGTTTGCACCCAAACCTGGGTTGTCTGTAGAGCACTGCAACATGCTGTGACTGGACCATTGGGCAGTCTCACTATACTTCCTAATGATCTGTTCTAACGGCATGGCATATACAGTAAACAACACCAGGAAAAGACGGCCTCCTGGGGTATGCCACAGCCCAAGGTTATTCAGTGCAACATGAACGTGCCTATCGCAACTGGCTACTAATTTTATTTATTTAGTCAAAAGCTGGTAACCGGGAAAGGCACACTGAGCCGAGGCTCATTTCCAGGTGCGACTTGGGGAGGGAATGTAGGGAGTAACAACCTGGTTCAGTGTTCTTGTTCATGAGTAGGTTTTTGGGGAGCTGTCTTCTAAGCTGTGTTAGAAGCTAGCGCAAGCAGAGAACTGAAATGATTCAAAGGGTTGTGAAGAAATGCAGCATTCCAAATTCTTATATGCGTGCCTTGCTTTCCTCTTGTTCTCTGTCTGAATGCCTTTTTTTTGTTTGTTTTTACCACAGCCAACCCCAGCTGGATAGTTGTAAGTGATCCAACCAGTGACATAGCTGAATGCAGTTGGTAGGTGGCTCCTGATGTTGATACCACCAATTGCATGGGCTGATACACTTATGAAAACCAAGCGGCACCTCAATGAGCTCAGTTTTCATTGACGTACAGTAGCAATGTATGAAAGCCGTAGTATCGGCATCAATGACCGATTGTGGCCAATGGATGTCACTGGTTGAAGCACGTAAACTGGTGAAAAAGGGAGGCTATGTACAAAGCTGGTTTTAAAGACCAGAGAGACAGAAAAGAAAAAAGAGAGACATACTTAGAGAGAACGGGGGTAAGCAAATATGAACTGAAAATTCTGTAGTTCTTCTCATTGCCTTTAAAATGACATTTTTCTGTGTATCAGTTATTTTCAACATAGAGAAAAATCAAAACTTGTTCATGAGAACTGTCTCTCCAGCTTTTCTTGAATACATAGCAATTAGGAAAGTGCAAAAGCAATGTACTACTCTGCTCAATAAAACTCCCTGCCTAATATAGAATAATTACCGGTTAGAGTTTTTAATATGCACATTACCATGTTGTAATTGTGCATTATGTAAACGAGACCTGTCAAACACGTAGTTTTAAACTGTACATCATAGTCTCAAGATTCAATTAAAATCCTACCCAGTAATTATGTAAGGAATGATCTACAGTTTAGTGTGTGGCAGTATTGTAATAACCGAGTGACATGCGTGGGTTGTGAGGCCCAAGGTGCAGATGAGGGTCTTTAACAACCTAGAAAGTGAGATCATTACAGCACTGTCTCACACCAAGAGTGGATTATTACACTTACAACATGTGTAAAATGATAAAAAGTGTTAAAAAAAGGTTGGTGTGTATAACACAGAATTTTACAAACACCCCTGTGTGATGCTTTTATAAACCCATCATGCTTTGCTCTTGGGCTGATAGAGCTCGGGAATATATACAATTCTGGTTACACACACCAACCAATGTATTATTCTCTGCATAATGTATGGGTATCAGTGTGTAATGAGTTTGTTTTACACATCTGAGGAATGTGATACCATATAATCCACAAGATCAAAGGTCAAGTGGTTTGTAATGGTATCAAACACCAAGGGCATGTGAAGAGCTAGTAGCTCTTAAACACAGCAGGCAGAAAACGTTAGTAATTTTTAAAGTAGTCCTTTATTTGTATTTCTAAAAGGTTTTTCTTTTTTTTTTGTGCACATTAAATGTTTTTCTACTGAATAGTATTGGACGTGATATGAAAAGCAGTGCTTTACCTGGAAGCAGACATATCTAGTTCTGTTCCTCCCATGACATCATCAGCATGTGACCTCACTCATTGTTACATCACAAGCCCTGCTACCTGATTGGTCAATGTGTCACAGGTTACCAATCAAGCTGCAGAAGATTGGCTCTTCTTAGTTACTGGTGATGTCACAGTCAGTGAGGACACAATGCTGATGATGAATAGGGAGGAACTGAACCGAACTGACTATGTCAACATCCAGGTAGAGTGTTGTGACACACATAACACCTAATAGTATCAGATGGAAAGGCATACGGTTGATTTGTCATGGTATAATTGGTCGTGGTCAAACTGTAGCACCGATTTCGTCGTAATGTCATCTTGCCGCCGGTAAAACAGGTAGTGGACATAATGTAGCCACCGCAACCAGATACCCGCAATATTTTGTCCGCCGATGTACGGCGACAATATTAACAGAATACCTGATATTGTGTTATGTGAGTGGAATAGGTGCCAAATTTAAATTGCAGCCACGACTCTATTCATGTGGTCCCCTGCTAAATCAGTACCTGCTTGAGTCTGCGGCGGCATCCTGGAGGTCCGGTCCTGGGCAAGGGTAGGTGAGCTGCACTGTTGGGGGGAGTAGTCCATCTGATTTCTGCGGCGGCATCCTGGAGCTCCGGTCCTGGGCAAGGGTAGGTAAGCTGCACACCTCTCAGTCTCATTAATAAAAATAAAAAGTGAGTGGTGGTGCAAGGGAGAGTGGGCAGGCAGGATATTTATGATTAATTTTATGAGCTACTTTCACCGTATACCGCAAGGGCAGGTAAGCTGCACTGTTGGGGGTAGTCCGGCTGATTTATGTGTGGGCATCCTGGAGCTCTGGTCCCTGGGCAAAGGCAGTTAAGCTGCACTGTTTGGGGGATAGCCCAGCTGTTTTCTGGGGTGAGTCGGGTCTGCAACTATTTGTCCAATTTCCATATTTGTACCGTGACTTCGTCACCTACGAGTTATGTCGATGACCGAATGTAGCCGGTTATTTGTCCCCTCGATGAAATGTCTACGTGATTTTGACTGCGACATTTTGTCCGGGGACCAATCGACTGTACACAGATGGAAAACCTATAATTAGCAAAACAGCAAAGAAAAAAATACGAACATACAAAGAAGACAGCAGAAGAAGGCCATTTGGTCTATCTAGTCTGTTTGTATTGCAGGGTCCACAACTTGAGCTACAGACCCTGCCCCCCCCCACCACCACTCCTTCCATCCTCCCTACCCATGATCCTTACATTCCCCCATGCCTATCCAAACATCTGTTGAAGCTGCCCACCATCTTCAATGAGACCACCTCTTCTAGAAGTACATTCCAACTGGCCACCACCCTCTTCATGAAGAAGTGTTTCCTGGCCTCCCTCCTAAACCTCCCTCCCTCCAGCTTAAGACTGTGCCCCCTTGTGTTACGGCTGCTGTGTAGCTTGATGAGACCCTCTTTGTCCACCTTATTTATCCCTTTCAAGTACGTGAAGGTCTCAATCATGTCCCCCCTCTCCCTCCTGTCCTCCATGGAATACATGTTCAGTGCCATCAACCTGTTCTTGTATGCCCTACCCTGCTGACTTCTGATCATCTTTGTAGCCCTCCTCTGGACAGTCCCCAGCAGTTTAGTGTCCTTTTTTTATGTTTGCTTGTGCGCATGCGCATGAAACATTATGCGGCAGCTTAGGAGAGAAGCGGGTTGTGAAGGTGCAGCACTGTGGCAGCCAACGGAGGCATTGCATTTGGGGGCTTGGTACTGGTGGACCAATGGAGGCACAGTGAGCTGATGACACTGGTCTCCAAAAGTGCACCAAGTAGAAATGTTTTCGCCGCTGCAATAAGGGGCCGTCTCGTCATTGTTGGATGGTGCCTTCCCATGTCTAACAATTGCCACCGCCTCTTGGCCCCATGAAAGCAGAATGGGGTGACAAATCCCCCTATCAGCATCCCCTGACCCAGTTAATTTTCCAATGGGGGAGCCCACTCCCCGTCAGCATGATGTAACCCCTTCCCCCATTTGTTGTGTGCTGAGGGGGTGCCCAATCCCATAGGGTGTTTTCAGCTTTGGTGCATATCTCAGGCACTTTGGGGAATTTTGGCACCAAATTTTCAACATGGGGTTATTGGGACCCCTCCTCATGAATTCAGACACTTGCATGATGCTATTCAGTCCTGAAAGATGATTTTGCGGTCACTGTGTGGAATCACCTTCTGGGACCGATTAATGAAACGACAGTGCCAATGTTCATCAGGTGGGCTCTCAAAAAGCCTATGTTACAAATTTGGTGAAAAAATCCCAAAAATGACTGTTTTACTAGCATGCATTGCGCAGTTTCCACGCACGCTCGTAACTTTGCAAATTTGTAATATTTTCACTCCAGATTTTCAGCATTGGCATTTTTCTACACCTCCTTATGAACAGTACAGCAAACATTTTTCACAGTGTTTGCTGTGGGAAATCGGTGTTTGGGACACATTAAGAAAATCACAGTGACACTGTTCATGAGCAGAGGTCCTAAAATGCCTATGTTGAAAATTTTGGTGATGAAAGTCCATAAAATGACTGTGTTACGAGCATGCATTACGCAGTTTCCTCGCATGCTCGTAACTTCGTGAATTTGTAATATTTTCACTCCAGATTTTCAACATTGGCATTTTTCCACACCTCCTTATGAACAGTACAGCTGTCATTTTTCACATCCTGGCCAAAATGTGTGTTCACGCTTTCAGCCCAAAATAGCATGGTCGCTGTGGGAAGTCAGTGTTCGAGATAGATTAAAAACAAATCACAGTGACACTCTTCATGAGCAGAGGTGCTAAAATGCCTATGTTGAAAATGTAGTGACAAAAGTCCATGAAATGACTGTGTTACGAGTGTACGTTGCACAGTTTCCACGCACCCTTGTAATTACACACATTTGTAATATTTTCACTCCAGATTTTCAACATTGGCATTTTTTCACTCCTTCTTATGAACAGTACAGCTGTCATTTTTCATATCCTGCCCGAAATATGCATTTACACATCTGGCGCAGAATAGCTCGGTAGCTGTGGGAAACTAATGTTCGGGACAGAGTAGGAAAATCATAGTGACACAGTTCATGAGCAGAAGTCACAAAATGCCTATGTTGAAAATTTGATGAAAAAAATCCACTAAATGACTGTGTTATGCACATGTGTTGCGCAGTTTCCACATAAGCCCAGACGTTCGAGTACTTTTAATATTTTCACTACAGACTTTCAACATTGCCATCTCTTCACAGCTCCCTATGAATGGTACAGCTGTAATTCTTCACATCCTGCCCAATCTGTGTTTTTGTACATCTGGCGCAGAAAAGCACGGCCACTGTGGGAACTCAAAGTTTGGGACACATTAACAAAATCACAGTGCCACTGTTCATGAGAAGAAGTCCCAAATGCTTTCATGAGGTGGGGGTCACAAAAAGGCCATGTTGAAAATTTGTAGTGTAAATACCAAGAAACACCCGTTGTGTTAGGGTGTCTAACCATAACGTCCCACCCTGTACAGACTGATAGGCACCAGGGGAGTGTCTTTGGATTGCTGACTGTAATGCTTATGCCATTCCACTCCCACTCCACCACTCTACAGCCAGTGACAGGCATCGAGGTATGCCTTGAACTCTTCTGCTCCACAGTTCACCCTGTTCTCCTATACTGCACCCATTTCAATGTATGTCCTTATGGAATGGGGTGATTGTACAGTCGAACACCCCTAGGTACATCTCAACATGTGTCGGTGTCTGCAGGATAGGGTGAAATGAAATGGCATGAACGTTATGGGCAATGACCCAAACGCATACCCCAATGCCTGTCCATCTCTGCAGGGTGGAGGTGGGGTTAGTGTGAAGTTCAATACTTCACTGCCATTCCTATTCTGCATCTCTCTAACTCCTTCATTTCCAATGCTAATACCAGCAAGCAAACATTTGGCATTGACAAATGCTTGTTTGGTATGGGCACCAGTACCAAACTCCATACTATAGATGTGGCCTCACCAGTGACCTGTATAAGGCAGTATAACCTCCTGTATACTACTGCTGATCCCCCTAGCTATGCATCCCAACATCTTGTTTGCCCTTGCTATTGCTTTCTTGCACTGCATATTTTATAACTGTATTTTATTATAGTATTTATTTTAATGAAATTTACATTTGTTCATATGTACTGTTAAAGGTGCTCTGAGCAATGGAAGGGCACCTAATATAAATAAAGTTATGATGATGATGATGATGACTAGTGATTATCACTCCCAGGTCATTTTCCTCCTCTGCTGGAGATACTCAGACCCCTCTCAGGTAGTACTCTGTCCTGGGATTCTTGGAATGTGCATAACTTTGCATTTCTTGGCATTGAAGCCAGGCTGCCAGATCCCAGACCACCTCTCAAGCTTTTTCAGATCCTCTTGTAGGTTCTGTATCCCTTTGGCTGTGTCCACCCTCCCACAGAGCTTGGTATCATCCGTAGATAGACACATTTTGCTCTTAATGCCATCCCAAATCTCATTGATGAAGACCTTGAATAACACTGGTTTCAGCAGCACTGAGCCCTGTGGGACCCCAATAGTGATGTCTCTAGTTCCAGATAACTTCCCCCCCCACTTCCAACCTCTGTGTTCTCTCCATCAGCCAGTTTCCCACCCATCTGGTCATCTTCTCCCCAACCCTGAGATTCTCCAACTTCCTGATCAACCTCTTGTGGAGTACAGAGTAAAAGGCCTTGTTGAAATCCAGATAGAGGATGTCTGCCTCTTGACCTCTGTCTACTGTTTCAGTGGACAGTCAAGGAAGTTGATCAGATTCATTTGACATGATCTCCCCCCACTTAAACCCAGGGAATCCAGGTAGTACACCGGCCCTTTACATTTTCAGCGTTGTTCCTTCCTTAGATTTGTTTTATATAATTACTGGTAACAGAACTGTGGTCAGCAGGTAGTGGTACAATCCGCCAAAAATGAAAGTACAGTTTGTCTGCAGCTACTATGATTCATGCTCTGAGCTGTATTTGAGAGCAAGACAGTTCTCCATTACACACACGTGCACAACTGTGTGTGTAAGGGAGATCTTTAGATAGTGATTTCAGGTTGTAACCCTAACCAGTAATTACCATTTAGTTAACACCAAATACATTTTCTGTTTGAGAGGAGAGGTTATGCAGTACTTTAATGCAAAGGTGCATATGACAAACGCTTACTGAGTCCTATGCTAACATGCAAACCGAATGTATAATGTGAGGCACTTTTTGTCTGTTTAAAGAGTCCGTCTCAGGGTGGACCATAACGTTAGCGAGCCTTTGGGCATGCTATCCTGTAGAAACATGTTTTTGTATGAATAAATAAGTAACTGGTTACTGGATAGCACTGAAAAGCACTTTATGATCCCTGTGCTACAGACAGAACTTTGAGAATAAAGGCTCACAGCAAACCAGGATTGAGTTACAGTGGACATCTGAATACCAAAAATAAACACAAGAACACTCAGATAAAAAAGATGCTTGTTGCTATAATGCTATTGTAATCACCTCCACTTGCAAAATGCATGATAATGCCTGGGTGTAGGCAGAAATCGCAGTCATTAGACTAGCTGGTGGATAGTGCCTGAGTTCAGGTAATACTGGGGACTATTTGGTACTGCAGTGCCTCTGCATATGAAGATCCTTCTAAGAAGGCTGCCAGGCTGCTTTCCCACAAGAAATGAATGATCCCACCCACAATGACAGGGAACCCAATGATATAGTCCCTCCACCATTTATCCCTCTAAACCTGCACAGTAACAAAAAAAAGTAAAACACAACACAAAATTATCAAAGGAGCCAGTATGTATCCACAAATAAAATAAGGGACTTCATTCAGAGGAGCAGGAACAAGGTTCTATTGAAAGTAAAGGTAAGAGTTAAATGCGAAGTAAATCATCAACAATGACTGTTCGCTACCCAACAGTAATATCCCTCTACCCTGGCCAGGCAGTATATCTCAGACACTCCCCCACTGGTGCACCAGTTGTATCAAGGACCCTACTAGGACCTCCCACAGACTTTACACTGTACACACAGGTGGCTGAGGTTGCAGGCCCGGTCACCACTGAATCTGCCCAGTGCAGGTGGATGTGGATGTTGCAGTTGCCAGTAAATATTTAGGGCCCATTCTACAAATGACTCTGAGCCCAACAAAGCCGTGCAGTGTCCCGTCCGCACAAGATACTCATCTGCAGGGCACCCTGTGCCATGCACAGTGGTTATATAAACCCAATGGCCCAAAGGTAGAGCATTGTGCTATAATATGGGTAACCCAGGTTTGGTAGCAAGCCCAGGATTCTGTGATCAGGTGCCCGTGGCCAGGCAGCACCCTTGTGCTGCATTCCATGGCTTCAGCAACTTCTTGGGTCACTTTCTCGAAAGGCGACGCCGCATACCCACAAGGCTGATGATGAGCGTTGTACGAGCAGGAGAGATGGGAAGGCAGGGAATATAATGAGGGGAAAATAGAAACTGTGGTTATAAGAATGATGGACTCCACTACTCTTGAGGCCTGTGCTGCACAGAGTCACTGTGCAGCAGTTTTGAGGCTGGAAGGTTGCCAGTATGCCTGAGAATGGGGATGTCCATGGGGATAAAAACCTTGCAAAAAAAGTGACTCAGACAGGGAATTAGTACATTGAGCTAGGAGAGTCAAAGTGGGGGAAGGGCTTCAGTTCAAAGAACACAGACATTTTTCTTTCCTGACGTTTCATAGCCTACTATCAGGAAAGAAAACCGTTTTTAGACTCAAAATCTGACCAGATTAATAAGCGCTTCTTCCTCAGTACCATATCTGGTTAAAGCCTGAACTTTCTATAAAAAAAAAAAAAAAGAAAGAAAAACATATACATTTTTGACGTCTAACACATTGGCGATTTATTAGGAAGAGCAGTACGGAAATATCACAGAACTCTGAATAAGACTCTGACAATATAGCATCAAAGCCTAAAAAGTAAACAAAGTTTCTCAGAAAAGGATCAAACTGAAACACCTGCCTCAAAGGTAAAGAGCAGCATAGGCTTTTAAACTGCAGTTTACTGAAACTGATTCTTTTCTCAGAATGAATTAAGTTTAAAAAGTGAGCCTTAAACTTCAGTTTAAACAGCCCTTGGTGTGAACAGCACAGATGCTTTGTTTTGACAGTAATCCAGAGAAGGTATCCACCATCTAGAGCCCCAGGGGGATTGTTGCATCCTATGGTGCCATCTGCGACTGGACAGAAGGACCTGCCAGGCTCGGGGGGTAGCACTGTGGATGCTGAGTCTGGGGGAGGTACTGGTTTCCCATTGGGTCCTTTCCCCGCTCGGTTTCAGTCCATCCATCACCAAGAGAGGGAACACAATAGGTGTAGTGAATGGCTTGAACTGGACATTCCCTTTCAAGGGGTTCATCCATTTGTCTGTTCCAGCCACCCTGATCTTAAATCCCATTTCACTGGAGGACAGATGCTCTAGCCACTTCTTGGGACTTGGCAAAAAGTAAGGTACATGGTTTCCACTAGCCTTGAAATCCTGTATCTAGATATGAATAAGCCACGTCAATGTTGCTGTTTTGGAACTATGAGCTTATGTCCACTGCAGCCTTATCTGCATGAGTTAAATTGTTGTGTGCCAGGTAAGCTGCAGGGGCAAGACAGTTTGTCAGGAGTCAGACACACAGTTTACATGCACTATGAACCAAGAATGTGGGGCGATACCAGATGCAATCAGTTACTGTGAGTTGGAAACAGACACACAACTACTGTATCTGCTTGTGAAGCTGTGCAGAAGATAAGGAATGTACCAGACTTGTGAAACTGTACCATCTGTGGCCAAGAACCCTGAAAGACTAAAGTTTATTTTTGCAGTCTCCCATATGGTGAGGGAAATGCTACGACCCAGAACCTAAATCCAGAGGTGTGGAGACATTCTATGCAGTTGTCTTTCTCTGATTTCCACCTAGAATGCCTGGCATTTGCCATTTTTATGCTCTAGTAGAACTGGCTTTATTTATAAGATGCCCTTCCCTGGAGGCTCAGGGATAAATAAAAATCAATTACAGTAACTTGACAATCCATTAAAATATATATAACATCAGCAAGGGGGACAAAATAGAAGGCATTTACTCCCCAAAGGCCTCGTTAAACAAGAAGGTCTTCAATCCCTTTTTAAAGGCCTCCACCAAGGGGGCTCCCTCAGTCCCCTAGGTAGTGCACTCCATAACAGGGGGCCAGCCACCTCAAAGGTATGATCTCCACAGGATTTAAGCTGGGTCCTCTGGACCAAAAGGAGGCCCTCCTCCTCGGAGTTGAGGGAGCAGAAGGGCAGTACAGGATGCAGGAGCTCCAGCAGGTAGTCAGGGCCCAACCCATGTAGGACTTTGTAGGCTAGAAGACCAACCTTGAAGGTAATTAGTCATGACATAGGATTCACCAAGAGTTCCATTTTTCAGTGTGCATGGAAAATTCTTGGGCCGCACTTTAATGTGCAACCAAAAGTTACATTTTTTTTGTGCACATGAAAAATTCTTGCGTTGCACTTAAATGTGCAACCTGAAAATTCCCAGTTCTTGACCCAGAATTCACCAATCTCGATAAGCTGATCATCAAAGAACATATCAAAGTCTAAAAAAGACATTTCTGGCCCTTTTTTTAAAAACAAACACCAAAATCAAGCTTACCAGATCCCATCTAGCAAGATTCATGGGTTCATTTTTTTTTCAAATAACTCATTTTCATGTATTTTCAGTTTGATTTTTATCCAGAAATGATGGCAACTGTCATGACATGAAAATGTTTTCTTGTAACCTGAAAATGCAGTTAGTCAATGACCTGAAAACTTCTTGCAAAAGGTACATTTTAGGGTTACTGTATAAGAGGTTATCCTGAAACGCTACTGAGCATGCACGGATGCCAAATTTCAAAACTTTATGGCTCTGGAACCAAATATTTTTTTCACAAAACTTTTGAAAGGCACACCCTTGGTACAAGTTCCTTCGGTTCTGAACATTTTTGACCAAAATTCCATACCATCTTGGCTGTACATGAGAGCAGAAATTGCTCAAAATGGTTCTTTTTATGTATTTTTAACTTTGGCAGATCTCAGAATCCAGGTAAGTGCCTATCATGAAAATTACCACATCTCCAGAACTTTCTATCTGGAACGTGCATGCTATATTTTGTGCAATTTTGTCAAATTCCTCCAAAGTTATTACGTTGCATAGACTAGGGATTAACACTGAGCACTCTGCTCAACCCTAACTATACTTCCACTACTGTGCAAATATTATACTGTATATAATAACTGGGTCTTGTTTTTTTCCCTAAGGGAAACCCAGTAATAATTTGCTGTTATAACCCATGGGTTAACATCACATGAAATGGGGCTGACGCTCATAATCAGGTTTTCACAGCAGTCAAGAGAATCTATTGGAATTGGGATCCATGGGACAGATGATAAGATGGTTACAGACTAGGGATTCTTAAAATGATTCAAGATGTAATGGGATTTTAACACCATGTGTGTCAATAGATAAAGCACCAGAGCAGGCACCTTAGTGATACAGATGCACATATATGCTGATGTGGTTATGAGTGCTTACATTAAAATGGGCTCTGAGTGGTGCACCTGGTAAGACACTGTCTATTTTTTAAATAGTCCACCATGCAAAAGTTTCATAAAATTGTCAAATCGCAGGGAGAACCTCTCATTTAAACTTTGGGGGCAAAAAGGCACAGTTAGCTGAACTAGAATAATGTAGAAACGAGTGCCCCAGACAGTGATCAGCATTTAGTGACGATCATCAGTTATCCAAGTGCCGGTGATAATAAGAAGTGTTAAGCTGGTTAACAGAAATATGTTTTCTCAGCAGTTGTCATGATTGAGAACCAGAGGTAAAATGACTTTTTACCACAGGAATGGGTTTGTCTGAATAATGAAAGTGGGGATAGTGTTGTCTTTAATTGTCTGGTGGCCATAAGAGTCAGGTGGTTGCAGAATCATGAGCAGACTTGGGGGGGGGGGGAGTCTGTGTTAAAAAAATTATGCATTTTTATTTAATTTCTTTCATTTCAATACAAAGATGTACAAATAAATAAGGAACAATTTGGCATAGAATGAGTACAAGAATGAAACACTCTTTTGTATAGATGTCAGCTTATAAATACAAACATGAAACACTTGTATAGATGTCAACATATAAGTACAAGAATGAAACACTCTCTTGTATAGATGTCAGCGTATGAGTACAATCAGGAAAAATCTTCTAAACATACTGTAGGTATGAGAAAAGAAAATAACAGCAAGAGTAATAAGCCACATACTGGAAGAAAAATCAAATTAGCAGAATATCCAGTAGAGCTATTTTTCTTGCCTTTTTGTCTCCAATAGATAACTAATGTATAATAAAGATTAATGATTAGTTTAACAGTAGAAAGGGATCCCAAATCTTATGAAACACAGTTAATCTGTCTCTAACTAAGTAACTTATCCTTTCATTATTTGCTGTCGGGTTCATTTGATCATACCATTCATCTAGAGAAGGAATGTGGGTAGACATCCAATTTCTCAATATAATTCTTTAAGACTTAGAGATGCTAGATTTAACCAAATGAAGCTATGTGAGTTGATAGTACCTCCCTCAGGAAAGATATCTAGTAGGAATAAACTTGGGCTGAAGGGAATATTTTGATTGCATACTCCCATGTACTGTTTTCCAGATAGAGATCAGGGAAGGACAGTTCCAGAGTATATGTACTAATCCAGCATCTTGATCTCCACATTTCCAACATATTTTATTCATTGAGAAACCCATTTTGTGAATTTTGTCAGGAGATAGCTAAAAACCATGCAAGATTTTAAACTGAATTAGCCTACCTTGAGTCTCGTGCATGCGGATATCCAGGTGTCCTCCCACTCAGGGTCAGAGATTGCAATATTAAGCTCTGATTCCCAATATTCCCTGGCTCCTTTTGTGAGAGTTGCAGATGAAATACATTCAGGTAATAATATGTAGAACATGCTAGAACTTTTCTTTACCATTCCAGTTTTAAAGATTTGTCCCCATTCTTCACAGGTTGGCATTCAAAGGTCTTGGGTTAGGATTTCTTTTGCTAGTACATCTCTTATCTGCAGATATTGATAGAATTGTAGTCTGTTTAGATTGTGTAACTTTCGGATATTTGAAAAAGATAATAACATTCCTGTAGATGTGTCTATTAGATCTTGAACCCTTAAAATTCCTGCTTTAGTCCAATCCAGGTTGTAAAGCATTTTCTTGTCATATTTAAATGTTGAATTTAACCACAATGGCATACAACTTAAAGGAGTTTTCTCTGGGTTTATAATATTGTTTGTTCTTTTAAGGGCATTTACTGATACTAAGAGACATGGATTCGTTTTTAGGTCTGGGGAAGGGGTAAATATAAAAAGTCCAGTAATGTGTTAGGTTTAATAAGATGTTTTTCCAATTCACACCATAAAGGCAATGAAAAGTGGTTTTCAGGGAGATGGTGCATATGAATTAATGTTTGTCTTAGGGAGAATGCTAGATCACCAAACTCCTTGGGAACTCTGAGTTTTGTGCTGTTAAGTCTGGGATTTTTCCCGTCCCACAAGAATTTTTTTGTAAGTCGATCCAGAGTTTTGAAGAATTTATTATTCAGTGGAATGGGTATATTCTGGAAGAAATAAAAAAAATCTGGGTTGCGGCCATCATCCTAATGGCATTGATCCTGCCCCATAGGGATAGTTTGAGTTTTGCCCAATGTTCAAGATCTGACTCATACCTCTGTAGAAATGGTGGACAGTTAATATTTTTGATGTCTGTAAGGCTAGTAGAAATGTTTATGTCAAGATACATATTGCATTCCCTGAACCATTTAGGGTTAAGAATATCATCCAGAGCTTTCTTGGATCAGCCATGAAATTACTTAGTACTTGTGTTTTATCCCAGTTAATTACAAGACCTGACACATCTGCAAAGTTATTTTAAGTTTCTTTAACCTTTTTATTTATTTATTTATTTGAATTTTGATGACTGGGTAGGTTAACTGAGACAAAGTCCCTTTTTCAATGACGACCCGATGAGTAAAGCATTCCAAGAACAAACATAATACAATAATACACATAGAATAGTACAGTGAGTTAGAATATACAGTGAAGCCTTAGGTAACTAACTACAGTACCCAAGTAGGCACTAACCAAAGGATTCAGGATTACAGGCAGTTTGCAACTAGCCAAGAGAGGCAGGAGGCAGATTAACATTTTATACCATGTGCAGTGACATTTATGCCATTCACATGCTAGATGCAGGATAAAGTGTGGTTGGTTAGTGTTAGGAGCAATTTGTCTGTGAAGGCTAACGTTTTATGGTTGTGTTATTTATATTCTTGCAATATCCTTCTGAAGAATTATGATTTAGATTAGTGGTTCAAAGGCTAGGATAAAAAGATAAGGTGAGAGGGGGCAGCCTTGTCTGTTGCCACAGTGAAGCCTAAAAGGACTCCATAGAATTCCATTTATTAGTACTTATGCTAATGGTTTGCTATAAATCAGGTGAACCCAGGACAGAAAAGTTTCCCCAAAGCCAAACTTCTTCAAAATTCTAAATAAATAATCCCACTGTAGTGAGTCAAATGCTTTGAAGATATCCAGAGATAAAAGAAAATATAGGTGTTTCTTTTTGTTAGACCACCATACAAAATATTTACAAAATTTGTAAATATACATGGTTGTCAATATAAATGATTGTCATTTTATTACAATTTGAAACTCTGTGATGTAAGAATGAGCATGTAATGTAATGTATTTGTCCCAATGTGAAACAAAAAATGAGCCTGTAATGTAATATATTTGTTCTCAATGTGACAAGGTACCTTTGGAAATGAGCCTCTGGCTCAAAGGTTGTAAATTGATGTTCAAATAAATAAATAAATTTAAATAAATATTAGATTTATTTGGCATCTGAGGCAGTCTGCAGTAGATCACTTCTTTACAAATCCCATTTGTTCCTTACCAAGTAATTTTACAATTATCAATTGGATTCTTTTACCTAGAATTGTAGTTAGAATCTTGAAATCTGAGTTTAATAGGGAGAGCACCCTATAGCTAGAACAATCTAAAGGATCTTTCTCTTTTTTTTGTGTATAAGTGTGATGATAGCATCTTGCATAGAACCGGGTAAAAATTTTGACTTACTACTTTGGCATATTGTTCGGAATAGTTTTGGGGTGAATTTGTTTGAAAATGTTTTATAAAATTCTCCAGGGAGACCGTCAGGTCCTGAAGTCTTACCTGAGGATAATGATTTGAGTGCGTTTTCAATTTCTGTCAGTGTTATTTTCTGTTCTAGAGAGTCTTGATTGTGTTGAGAAAGTTGAGGTAGCTATATGTTATCGAGGAATGAGTCTATCTTCCTCCGAGGGTCCTTCTACTTTTTATTATAAATACCCTGATAAAACTGCAGGAATTCCTCATTAATATCCCCGTTACATGTTACTGTAACACCTTTCTTATTTTTGACCCCAGGTATTAGGTTTTGTTGTTGTATATGTTTAAAACTAGCAGATCAGCAATCTCCCTTGTTTCCCACCTGCCTCCCAATATTTTTGTTTTACCTGAAAAAGGGTGTATTCTGCTTTCTCGGAAAGTGCTTTGTTAATTTCATATTTGAGTAAAGTTATTTTGTGCATACAGTATGTACCCAGTCAATGTTTTGCCCAATTTGGACTCTCTTTTAAGTTGTCTGAGTTCTTCCTCTTTTTTGTGTAGTATTTTTTTCCTTTTCCCTCTTTCTTCTAGTAGCAATTGTAATAATTTCTAACCCTAGTATATGCCTTGTAGACATCCTAAACTGTTATATATGTTACTTCTCCATTGTCATTTATTATGAACAATTCTTCTGTCTTACTCTCCATTTGTTTAACAAAGTCTTTATCTTGCAATAGCCCTGTATTAAACCTCCATCTTAATGCTTTAGGTCTCACTATGCCCTCGTTTGCAATGACCATTGCATGATCTGAAATTATTATGGCTGATATTTCAACCTCAGTAATGGAATTGGTTATGCTGCTTGAGAGAAAGATGTAGTCAATTCTGCTATATGGGCAGTGTCTACTGGAAAAAAAAAGTAAAGTCTTTCCCTTGGGGTTGACAAGCCGCCAACTATCAGTAATTTTAAAATCTTTGAGAAACCTCCTAAGGGCTATTCTAGCATTGGTGTCTATTTGAATTGGTTTGTTAGCTGATCTGTCCAACGTAGGATCTAAAATTAAGTTAAAATCCCCTCCTATAATAAATTCGTAATCAATATAATTAGATTAACACAGAGTAAGTTCCTTTAACAAATTTTCCTGATTAGTATTAGGAGCGTAGGCATTGCATAAGGTTACTTTCTTACTGTCAAGAGTCCCTGCCATTATTAAATATCTACCTTCCTGGTCAGATACACTTGCATGTTTTATTAAATTGACACCTTTTCCAATAAGAATGGAAGTCCCCCTTTTTTTGAGAAGAAGCAGCTGTGTTCTTCCTGACCTATCCATCCCCTCTGCAGTTTACTAACTTCAACATGTAACAAGTGTGTTTCTTGAATAAATGTGATATCTATTTTGGATTTATTCAAAGTTAATACTTTTTTCCTCTTGATGGGGATCCGAGTCCCTTAACATTCCATGAAACAATAGTAAGAGTAACCATCTTGACTTCTAAATTAAATAATAAGCCAACTGTAGAAAGTAACAATTAATTAGTCTTAGAGTGTACTTTTAATAACAAAAACAAAAGAAAAAGAAACAAAAAAGAGTATTCAAAATATATAGCAAATATTGTTATTCTGTTTCCTAACTTTAAACATTAATCACTTTAAGCACTTAAATAGTTGGTATTGTAGACTTAAGCTTAGAAAGAAAAAGGATCTAAGTAATTCTTTAAGTTTTGATAGTGACAGTTAGACAGTAAAGATATTGTAACCAACACAAGGTAGGATGTTGTCTACCTACAGGCCTTTTCCTCTGCCAGACTAAAGTCCAAAGCAGAAAGGCTATTCGAGTGTAGAACAGTCTGATCTTACATGTTATTAACTTCAGTCCAGCACTGAGCACAAATAAACCATGAACAATTTTAGATTTTCTAAGAAAAATAAAAAGAAACATTAACTCTAAACAGGTACTAATCCAAAAAATGTGAACTAGACATAACACAACATAAAACAAGTAAATTAATAGGAGATTAAAACTTGGCACAAAATATGCTACAGAGTAGGTCTAAACCGCTCACATTTCTGAACATATGTACGATTACAGTGACATTTGTTATAACTGATAACTTGCTAAATCATATGACACCGTAAAAGGTACTCTATGAAAGGTTAGGAGGAATAATTCTAAAGGAGGCTGTAGCTTGGTAGAAAATGAGTGTATCAAGACAGTTCATCTCAGGTTGATCTAAGAACAGCAATAGTGACAGTGAAAGACAAATACTGCACTTAGAAAAGGCTAGAACATTACCGAAAAACAAACTCCTATGATTTCTCCCTCTGAGTAAGTTTAATGGACAGTCACCACAGAATCAGACCTTACAAATCAGATTCTCTGAGATCTTATTTCACTCAGCATGTAAGTGAGATCTGTCAAAGGAAATCAGTCACCTGTCTCCCTTTGACACTCCTCCCAGTTAGATAATTCAGTGTGTAAAAGATCAGTTTAGCAGTTGTTTTAAGTTGATGTTGAGGGTATTTTGCATGACACCAGGGCCTGCAGCATCACCCAGCTACCTGAATGACAGCGGCAGAAGCTCCCCATACCATTTCTCATTGGATTGATTAATAATGCGAGACCCATAGTCAGTGCCATACATCAACAGGAGATAGCATAAAGCAAGTGTTTCTCATTATTCTTTTGCCTGTTTATTTCAGTATCAGAACTCAGAAACAACATATCATTGGTAGAAGCATCAAAATGCATGCCCTGAATGACCTCACAAATCCACCATATAATAAGGCAACAGCCTGTCTCATAATATCAGCATATATGCTACCCCTTCCCCCTTCTATTTCATAACCTCTTACATAGACATCTGATCAAACCTAGAATTGTAGTGCATCATTTATCATAGAGCAACCATAAACACTGAGATGAGAGAAAGTTACAAACGTGAGTTATCTGTCAGTTAAATTGTGCCCCATGTCTATATAAGCACCCAAATAACACAGTCCAACTCAAAAGACAGTATATGACATGTTGCATGGGAAAAAATATTTAAATAATGAGGTGGGATCATGTCCACGTTTGGAGCTGTAAAAATGAGAAACGGAGTTTTGGCAGCATCATACCTGGTTTGCTGTGTTATTATATCTATCCTGCAAATTAGGATCAGCGGGACTGAGGAGCACACATGTACAAACCTCCATAATCAAGTCAGGCCGTTTTGACCACTGGATTGTGTAGCAATCAACTCAGACCCATGGAAAACTGCTACTTCCTGCTTTTTACATAAATCTACTGCAACCGTGGCTATTACTTCCTGTAGTGGGACTGGGGAAGGTGATTTTACTGGTACATCTGGATCAATGGAGCTTTGGGTAGAGGGTCGAAAAGAGTTGTTAATGGTCTCCTTGCTCCTGCTACGTTTTTTAGAAGCCTTTTTTCCCAGCACTGGGATCTGCCTAGCTCGAGTTGAAGAGCTCAAAGGGATTTTAGATTTCCTTATTATGTTAGAATTGTTACTTGGCAGGTCAGTATTAAGGAGTGCTTATGAATATAAGTGTGGGGTTATAGATGAGATTTTTGCTTTGCAAAGTTCTGCAGTGACTTCTTCACGAACTGAGTCCTGAGTGGCAGCTCGAGGTGTGTGGCCAACGTGAGAACTCAGTAGTGGCTCAAGTACTGTGTTTGAAAGGTACTGACTATTCCCAGGAGAATGGTGCTTATGCTTATTTTGTGCATCAGAGGAAAGTTGTAAATATTCCCACACATCATCTGAAGATTTACAGGAAACAGTGTTACCCCTTGCCTCTTTTAAAACCAAGGTTGCTGGGTATTTGAAGTGATACTGAACGTTTTGTTTTGTTTCACTTCAAAGAAACCCCTCCTCTTTTTAGCAAGTGCCCCAGAAAAATCTTGGT
The DNA here is from genome assembly GCA_016271365.2 of Neoceratodus forsteri. Taxonomy (NCBI): domain Eukaryota; kingdom Metazoa; phylum Chordata; order Ceratodontiformes; family Ceratodontidae; genus Neoceratodus; species Neoceratodus forsteri. The sequence goes on from JADMNL010000030.1 coordinate 203,051,432, forward strand.
AGATTAATATCCTCTCTCCATTAAAATAGTGTCCCTTTTTCCCCTGGCGATTTTAAGTATTTATTCTTTAAGGGAAAATCTGAGGAAAGAGGCTACTAGGGGTCGAGGTTTGGATTTACTGGTCATTCTGGTACCAGTTGCCCTATGAGCTCTCTCAATTTCAAGTGGCCAAGGCCACTGAAATCCAAAAGGTCTGGTATGAATTTCTGTAATAACTGAACCATATTATTCCCTTCCCATCCTTCAGGTATACCCAGAATGCTTAAATTATTTCTGCAACCTCTGTTCTCCAGGTCATCTACTTTGTTTAACAGATAGTCAATTTGTTTGGTCTGGTGGGCAGCCAAATCATGTGGCTCTTGTGTAGTTTTAGATAGCTTATTTACGTGGGTGTCAGAGGAATTCACCCTGTCATAGATTGATTTATTGTTTTCCTCTAGTCTGTTTGTCACTTGTTGCATGTTAGATATATCAATAGAAAAGTTAGTTAACAGTCTTTTTAAATCCTCAATGTCACTTTTACTTGCAAGCTCTGTTCTATGTTGAAGAAATATCGTAAGGACCAGAGTCATGTTTCCTTTTATCTGCATATTTGTCGGCCGCCATGGTTCCCATTTCTGTCAGTGGAACAAGTAACGGCCCACCGAGAGTTTGCTGTGAAAAAAATCAAAATCAATCTAATGTGTCAACTCCATGAAAGTCAAGAAATCAAATGGCCAGGATTTATACCAATGAATTCTTACTTCCGACAATAGGGTTTGCAGCAATAAACATAAAATAAATTAAAAATAAGCCTGGACGAAATCGGAGCGCATGGTCAGTCTGCCATCACCATTGGAGTGTCGCACGCTCTCCCCAAGAGAGGCAAAACTGTATTTGATGCAGCTGTGATTTGCATTTTGAATAAAAGTTATACCTTTGGGAAGCTGGGAAGTAAATGTACTTAGGAGGTGGTTTGTGGGAGAAAGATTGTTGCGGTATTGAAAATTTCACTGCCAAGAATATGGGAGGATTGGTTAAGCCACATAGAAATGTATGCAGGGGATTGTAGGCTCAGTTGTCAATAAAGATGACATTGGAACATGAAAATAACTCATTTATATTAGTTGTTTTCATCGCATAATAATCTTTCCATGGTGTCTAGTGGCACCTCCCACCCTCCCATCACCATTCCTACAGTTTATTGATCTTTCCCTGATTTCTAGTGGTACCCCCCACCCTCCATTGGCCATCCCTGTAGTTTAACAATCTTTCCATGGTGTCTAGTGGCACTCCCCACCCTTGATACAAACATACAAATTGCCAGCAGAAACAGACCACATGGTCTATTGAGTCTGCTCGATTGTGCAGCTAGCCCCTCAACATGCAGCTGCCCCACCCTTCCCTCCTCATTGACCTTCCCCCCCCTCACTCTGTCCCATCCCCTCTTGAAGCAGCCCACCATCCTACAGGAAACCACCTCCTCAGGTAGAGTGTTCCACTTGTCTGCCACCCTCTCTGTAAAATAATGTCTCCTGATTTCCCTCCTGAATTTACCCCTCTCCAACCTCAGTTGATGCCCTCTAGTATCCCTCCCTCTTTTGATCCGGAATATCTCACCTGTATTAGCCTTGTTTATCCCCATCAGGCACTTAAAGGCCTCAATCATATCTCCTCTGTCCCTTCTCTCCTCCAGCAAGAACATGTTAAGCATGCCCAGCCTTCCTCATATGAATTCACCTCCAAACTCTGGATCATCTTTGTCGCTCTGCACTGCACCTCCTTCAAAAGTCTGATGCCCCTCTCCAGAAATTGGCACCAGTACTGCATGCAGTATTCTAGGTGTTGTCTGACCAGTGACCTGTACAAGAGAAGGATTTATTTTATTTTTATTTTAGTCTTTGGTAACCGGGTAAGGCCCACTAGGCACAAGTGCCTGTTTTCAGGGGCAACCTGGAAGCACTGGGCGGTTAAGTGACTTGCTTAGAGTCGCACAGAATGCAAGTGGAGGTTGTGAGAATCAGAGCCAGGTCTGGTCTGCTGGATGTACCAAGCTCGTTCACAGCTCGTTACTCTAACCTCTAGGCTATACTGCCAGGGATCGGTACTGGGGCCAGTGCTGTTTGGGATATTCATAGCAGATATCTCACACGGGACCCAGAGTAAGATCAGTCTGTTAACAGGATCTCCTCACTATGTCTAGAGGAGATCCCTCTTGCCATACAGACCAGCATCTTGCTGGCTTTCATTGCTGCCTTCCTGCTCTGAGCTGAGTTGTTCATATTCCCAGTTATAATCACCCCCAGGTCCTTTTCCTCCTCTGTGTTCCCCAACTGTACACCTCCCAGCTGACAGCTCCTCCTCCTCTGTTTCTTAGCTCCGAAGTGCATTACCTTGCACTTCTTGGAATTGAACCCCAACTGCCATGTTTCTGACCACTCCTGTAGTTTGGTCAGGTCCCCCTGCAGTCTGTCAACCCCTTGATGTCATCCACTACAGCTCCCATCTTGGCATCATCTGTGAACAGACTGATCTTACTCTGGGTCCTGTGTGAGATATCTGCTATGAATATCCCAAACAGCACTGGCCCCAGTACTGATCCCTATGGCACCCCACTTGTTACCGCTTTTGGTGATGAGTTTCCCCTCCACCACTACCCTTTGCTGCCTGCCCTTCAGCCAGTTCGTGATCCATCTGACCATCTTTGTACCCACCTTTACATCTTCCAGTTTCCCCCTAGCCTCCCATGCAGCACGGAATCGAAGCTCTTGCTGAAATCCAAATACAGAACATCCACAGCATGGCCCTTGCCCAGCTCCCTGGTCACCCAATCATAGTACTCAATCAGGTTTGTCTGGCAGGACCTGCCTGGGACAAATCTGTGTTGTTGCCTGTCTTGGAGACCATTGTCCTCCAAAAATGGCACCAGTCTCTCTTTAAGGATTGTCTCCATGAGCTTACCCACAATTGATGTGAGGCTCACTGACTGTAGTTACCTGGATCATCCCATGATCCTCCTTTATGAATGGGCACCACATGAGCCAATCTCCAGTCCTGTGGTACGCATCCTGTGCACAGAGAGGTATTGAACAGGTCAGCCAGTGGTCCTGCTAGGCTTCCTGCCAGTTCCTTGAGTACCCTAGGGTGAATGCCGTCAGGTCCCCGTGCCTTGTCCACCTGCAGTGCCCTTAGCCCTTCCAGTACTCTTTCCTCTGTAATTACTCCATCTGTCAACCCCTCCCCTGCCTTGCCCTCTCCACCACTCCCATGATGTATTTGTTCCCCCTCAACCATGAATTCAGAGCAGAAGTACTCATCAGTGCCTCTGCCCGCTCCTCCCCCTTCTCTTAACCCCCCCCCCGTCCTTCTTAATTCTCACTATCTGGTCCCTGTTCTTCCTTCTTTTACCAATGTATCTGAAGATGTCCTACTCCCCATCTTTAATGCCCTGTGCCAGCCTAGCTCCCTGGATGCCCTGGTGACTCGGACTAGTCTTGTAACCCCCCTTGATTTCTTTGTATACTCTTTCCCATCTTCCCCCCTCCCTGATCTCTTGAATCTTTGGAAAGCTCTCCTCTTGACTTTAACCCCCTCCACTGCCTCCTTTGTCAGCCAACTGGACTTCTTTGCCCTTTCCTTCTTGCTCTGTACCCTGGTACATGTCCCAGTAGCCTCTGCCAGCCCTGCCCTAATAATACCCCATTTTTGATTGGCAACCATGGTGGGTTGCATTCCCTCTAGATGACTTATCAGGATTTCCCCCATCTTGTTGAAGTCTGCCCCCCTAAAGTCAATCACCCTGGTACCCGACTCACCAGTTTGCTTCCCCATTCTGAGTGTGAACCACAATGAGTTGTGATCACTCCCAACCAGAGGGTCCTCCACCTCCAGGTCCCTTACGGCTTCCCTGTTTGATAGTACAAGGTCCAGAGTTCTTCCAAACATAGTTGGCTCACACACCAACTGCACCAAGAAGCTATCCTGGAATGCCTCCAGTATTAGTATTAGTATTACCTGCTTCTTAGCACATGTGGTGCTTGGTGTGCTCCAGTCCTCTCCAAGTAGGTTGAAGTCCCCCACTACCACTGTGTTTCCCTTCCTGCAAACCCTCCTAATTTGAACCACCAACTCCTTGTCCCGCTCCTCCCCCTGAGTTGGTGCCCTATACACCACCCCCATCCTCAGTATCCTGCCCTTTGGATCGTGAAACTGCATCCACGGGGCCTCTGTCCTGCATTTCTGCCCCATTTTCCTTATGCGCTTTAATCCTTCCCTTACATAGATTGCCACCCCCCCACCTTTCCTGTTTGCCCTGTCCTCTGTGAACAGCCTGTATCCAGGGATCATCATATCCCAGTCCTGGTACTGGCTGGCCCAAGTTTCTGTTATGGCCGCAATGTCCACCTGCCCCACTGTCAAGAGAGCCTGCAATTCAGCCAACTTGTTTCGCAGGCTCCTCACGTTTAGCGACACTACCCTCCACCCTGTTCCTATCCCTTCCCCATCCTGATGTACCCCCACTGTTGCTCCTACCCTGATGCCCTCCTCTATAGCTTGGGGGGTAGGCTCGTCTGGCTCCCCTCTTTGGAAACCCTGCCTACTAGCTTTCCACTTGCCACCCCCATTCCTAGTTTAAAGCTACCCTTCCCCTCTCTGCTCAAGTGCAGCCTGTTCCCTGCATACAGGTCATTACTGTCCCAGGTTCTGCCCCAGCCCCCTACTAACCCATACCCCTTGGTATAACACAATCCCCGCAACAGGTGTTGAACTCCCCTATCCTTCCCCTCCTCGCAGTACTTGCACAGGGTACTGGAAGCACCTCCGAGAAGACCACTGATTCCCCCACCTCCTTGCACAGCTTTCCCAGTTCCTCAAATCTCCCCTTTACTACCTCCACTGTCTCCCCGACAGGTCATTTGTGCCTGTGTGCACCACAACATGCAGTTTCTTCCATCCCCTCCCAGTGAGAATGGCCTGCCCTGCCTGACCTGCCATCAGTCTGGGAATAGTCTCGACCCATATTAGACCATGTCTTTCCCCCTTACTGCCCCTTCTGATCCCTTTCAGTATGGAGTCCCCCAACACTAGCACCCCCTTCCCCCTGCCCTGTTCCACCCCTCCCCCTTTTACCTCCTTGTCCATTACTAGCGTCTGCCCTTCCTTGCCCCTTTATGTCACTTTACTTCTCCCTATGACCCCCTACCTCCCCCAACCTGTGTTCCCCATCTCCCTTGGTCCCATTCTATCATCAACCTTCCCTCTTTCCCTTGGTCCCTGTCCCCTATTAGCTATGCAGCATTTGTCTGGCCTATCAGCACTGCCCCTCTCCCCCATACCCCTTCTGCCAACACTTTCTATTCATCTGTGCCCCTGTCCGCCTGCCCCCTGCCACCCTTCTCCAACTGCCTGATCTCTGGGCTCTACATTCCCCTTCACCCTACTTCCCTCTCCTGGTGCTCCCCCTAACTTCTCCTCTTCCACCATTGTTGCCAGCACTGCAAACCTACTGCCTGCCACCTCTGTATTGCCCTGCATTGGCTTCTTCCCCCTGTCCCTTGCCCTTCCTTCATCGCTTGACCTCCTATCAGATGTGAACCTGCACTCCCTCCCTCCCTGTGCCTTCCCTCAACCTAATGTCCTTCTCCTGATGTGCCCTCCTGTTATCCCCTGGGAAAGGCCCTCCTGCTCTCTTTCTCATCCTCTCCACCCACACCCTCTCCAGCTCTCTACTGAACCACTGCACTCTTTCCTCCAGCCTCCTTAGCCTGTGACAAATTGGGAACCCTCCTAGTCTCCATAATATGTTAATCCCAGTAGCTGCCCCACACACACTGCAGCCCACTATTCTACCCATGGTGCCCCCTCTCATTCCCTGCTGCCCCCATTCCACCCTCCACCCCCATCATAGCTGTTCCACCCCCTAGTGTATCCCTCTCTGTACCACTGCATTCCCCACTTCTGTGTTACTCTATCTCTTGTATACCAGTGAAGGTTAATGATGCCCTCAACACCTCCTTCAAGCGTACCTCACCTAATCTACAGTGCACCCCTCCTCTGATTTATGGGATTCCTATGCCTTAATACACTCCCAGGTACTCACTGTCCTGATTGCTGAGCCTCCGCCTTCAATAGCCCCCTTTCCCAGTGCCTGCCCCGCACACCCCAAGTAAAGGTACAATGAATATGATATCTCTGCAGTCCCTGCTACCGTCCTATAGGTAGGACCTCTGATTAGTACACCAGTCATGTTCCAACACTCCCCTATAAAGAAGGAGTAGCCTAGGGTGGGGAAGGGATGGTGGGAAAATACAGTGGCGTCCCAGCAGAAACAATCAGCCCCACTCACAGTGCCCCATTCCCTTCCCCCCCAGCCAGTGCTTTCACAGCCCTTTAGAGCACCACAGTACCCAACTACATAGAAAAATAATAAACCCTTAACTCAGGTACTTTCCTGCTCTTGCAGCTGTGCCCGTTCCCTTAGCACTCCAGTGTGTCCTGTGCCCTGCAAGTCCTGTTCATGCCTGCTCCTCCATGCCAAACGGATGCTCCAAGCAGTCCCCTTAATCCGATCACCTAGAAAAGGCCCTCTGGTAACTCCACCAAACCCCCCTCCCCCTGTGGACAACTGTGTGTGCTGTAGGGGCCTCCACCCGATTAAATACGACCCCTTCCTTTGTTTAAAATTAGCGCCATTTAGCTGCAACCTGATTGGCCCACCCAGCAGCTCCTCAATACAGTGGCGGCCCAGTGGAAACAATCAGCCCTACTCCCAGTGCCCCATTCCCTTCCCTCCAGCCAATGCTTTCACAGCCCTTTAGAGCACCACAGTACCCAACTACACAGAAAAATAATAAACCCTTAACTCAGGTACTTTCCTGCTCTTGCAGTTGTGCCTGTTCCCTTAGCACTCCGGTGTGTCCTGTGCCCTGCAAGTTCCATTCATGGCTGCTCCTCCATGCCCAACAGATGCTCCAAGCAGTCCCCTTAATCTGATCACCTAGAAAAGGCCCTCCGGTAACTCCACTAACCCCCACCCCACCCATGGACAACTGTGTGTGCTGTAGGGGCTGCTGCCAGATTAAATATGGCCCCTTCCTTTGTTTAAAATTGGCGCCATTTAGCTGCAACCTGATTGGCCCACCCAGCAACTCCTCGATACAGTGGCGTCCCAGTGGAAACAATCAGCCCTACTCCCAGTGCCCCGTTCCCTTCTCCCCAGCCAATGCTTTCACAGCCCTTTAGAGCACCACAGTACCCAACTACACAGAAAAATAATAAACCCTTAACTCAGGTACTTTCCTGTTCTTGCAGCTGTACCCATTCCCTTAGCACTCCGGTGCGTCCTGTGCCCCTCAAGTCACGTATCATGGCTGCTCCTCCATGCTGAACGGATGCTCCAAGCAGTCCCATTAATCTGATCAGTTGCCATTCCTGTAGTTTAATAATCTTTCCCAGGTGCCTAGTGGCACCCCCACCCTTCAATTGCCATCCCCATACTTTAATAATCTTTCCCCGGTGCCTAGTGGCACTCCCACCCTCCAATTGCTGTCCTCTTTGAAATAAAAAAAAGGTCCCTCTATGTCTTTTTTTTTTTCCAAAACATGCAAAAAAGAAAATGGTCCATCACCAATCTGCCCCCCACCCCGACATCCTGCTCAGCACCTACCCTTCCCACCCCACATACCCCTCCACACCCTCACTCACCTGAACAGGTCCCCGAGTGAAGATCTACTCACTCATTAAAGACACGTCTTGCTGCTGGAAACGCCAACTGCTATTTGAGAAAGTAAGGTAAGTAAGGTTCAATGTATTTCAATGGGGGTTCAACTCTGATGCACAACTTTGCCATTTGTGCATATTTTTATTCCTAATTTTCAACGTGGCATTTTTGAGACCCCACCTGATGAACAAGGGTGTTGGAATTACAGAAATCCATCCTGAAAGGTTATTTTGCAGTTGTGTGGTGAAATCACCTTTCCAGCGGGATTTAAAAATTTTCACAAACCCTTGTTCATCAGGTAAGGTCATAAGAACAGTATGTTGAAAATTTGGAGTCAAAATATGAAAAAAATGGCAACGTTATCCACATCCATTGCAATTTTGCTATGCTACTTTGTAACTTTGGTAATTTTTAACATTTTGACCCCAAATTTTCAACATACTCAGTTTTTTACACCACCTCATGACTGTGATAGCTGTCATTTTTCAAATATTGTGCAAACTATCTTTTCACACCTGTGGCATGGAATGATGTTGCTGTGGTGCAGAAAAATGTTTTGGTGGAGGTTTGAACATTTTCAGCACTGGTACATGAGGTGAGGTGATAAGTAGGCTAAAGTGAAATTTTTATTGTTGTTGTCCTACTGTTACGCCTTGAGGGCCCTGCACATCTATAGCAATATACATATATGCATCTTTGGAGCTATAGGCCTTGGGCTTCCACAGGAAAATAAAGATACGATTAGAGTATCTCAAAAAGTATGGATGGATGGATGGATGGGAGTGCAGGGCCCACTCCCAGAAGCAAATAATGATACAATTACACTGTCTCAAAAAGTAAGGAAATTCTTTGCAGAAAATTGCATTAATGCAACATTTAGGGTTTAGGCTACACCAAAAACTGTAGAGAAATGCAGTTTTAGGGTTTCCAACCCTAAAACCCCACTCCAACCCTAAAACAAACCAGAGGTACAGTGTTCCTTGGAGCTGTCAACCCTAAACTTACCCCATTCTATAAACTCCAGAAACATACACACCCAGAGGGGTGAGGTTTTGGGTTGACAACCCCAAGGAAGAGTGCACTCCTGATTTGTTTTAGGATGGGCTTTTACTTGCATTTCTCTACTCTTTTCAATGTAGCCTGAACCCTAAATGTTGTATTAACACAGTATTTTGCAAAGACTATACACTGTATTTACATATATATATATATATATATATATATTATTATTTTTTAATTATACTGGCACAGTAGTCAGATTTCACTTCTATCTTAAACCCAAAATTGTGCACTTTAAGAACTTTGCAACCATTCTACCAGTTCTCCTGAAAATTTGCATGTGTTATCAGGTACCATAGATCTCTGGATCTGGCAAGTTTTGTTCCAGTCAGATGTATGGGTGTGGAGCTATGGAATGTCAAAAAATTTGAAAATTACCACTTTTGGGGCAATTTTTTTGTCACACCATTTCTCCGTAACCGCCTGGCAGTTTGGTCTAAAACATTCAGGGTATGTTGGGGTTGGGCTGCAGATGTATCTTTTGAAGATTTGGTGAAAAAATACTAATCCGTTCAAGAGTTATTAAAATTCTAAGTTTCCCATTATTTCCTATGGGAAAAATTAGATGTGCCGTGCAAAAGCACTTTTACTGCCACAAAAGCACTAGATGCTTTCACAAATGTGGAATATAGTGTCAAGATTCTACCATCTTGTTTTCCATTAACAAGGTGGAAAAAGTGAAATAGTTTGAAACATACTGCCCCTAAGTAAACACCAACAGTTGTGTTTGCCTAACCAGGGCCCGTGGAATTGGAATCTGTGATAATTTTTTATCAAAGTGCCCAGAAATGTGTTTATTTTAGTTGGGCCGTTATTAGTGCCACAATCTGTGGCACTGCTTTTATGAAACACCAGTGTTTTTGCTGCAAATTGTGGCAAAGTTTCATGAAACATATGGGGGGGGGGGGTTGTGCTGCCACAAAAACATTTCTGGGGCTAACTGGCCCCAGAATCTGATTCCTTGGCCCTCTTTTATGTTTACCTAAATCAAGCATTGTTTCCCCTTTACTGCCTCTAAGGAGAAGGGGGTCGAGGCATGGTACTTCTATAATGAGACACAGAGCTCATCTGCAGTTTGTCTGGTATTCTGATTAATAACAATTCTGATGAATAGCAATCTGGTGCTCAGTCTGGTTTGGTGCAGTTAAGGGAAGTTGGTATAGTGCTAAAACCCCAAGTAAAACTTATTATAGAAGGGGAACATTTACTGTAGCCACAGTCACGTCATTGACTTACTTAAGAAGTGTGTAACTCAGTATGGTGCCTGGTCCAATGTTAAGTATATGGTGAAGCTTGCTGCGGTCCTATAGTGACATTTGCAATGTATGGTCTGGGTTTCTCAGACCGTCAAGCTGGTCGATACTTGCTGGTGGGGTACCATATGTCTTGTATGCTCCAGCAGCTGTAGATAAATATAAGCAGTGTTTAAAGGTTTCCAGCTGACCTCAATTGAGGGGGTAGACATAGGAATGTAGAGCCTGCCCTGAGATGCAGGTTACAATGCAACCGCAGCCACACAAAATACCATGCCGCTCCTGTGACGCATGATGAATGCTGCTACACTAAGCTCTGCTTCATATGAATTTTACCGCCTGCTACAAGTTAAGAGGGGGTTGCAGTCAAGCAAATGTGGCACAATGTTCTTAGACCACGCTGCTAGAAGATGTCCATTCCACTTAGCATGTACCTGAAATATGGTCTGAAAGTGATTTTTAGAAGTCTGTGATTCTCGGGTATATGAGTATTGAATGGTTGGCTTTTCACAATGGCAGATGATGTGCCACTCATTCATTCATTGCTGCCCCGTGAATAACCACACTTTCTCCATAATGGACCCCAACAGGCTTTCTATCAAGTTTGATGTGACTTAAAATGTTTTTAATCAGTTTGATTGCCACAGATTATGTCGAGATCAGTGTAGGCTTGCATCCATAGTTTTCTGTATGTAATTGGTGTATGGAGATTGCTCCTTATTGGGTGTTTTTTTTTGTGAAGACCCCATAAAATCAGTGTTGGCAGGATTATGAGTCAGTTTTGCTCCATAACTACTCCTGAAGTGTCTGATGCAGTCCTCTATGGAGTGGGTCAGCTGGACTCAAGGTGTGGTACAGCTGCTTAGATAAAAACACGGCACAAGTAATGTAAAACGGGACAGAGACTAGCCAAATATTGAAAGAGCTGTTGATGCTCATTACGTGCTGTGAAAAGGTTTTTTTTTTCTGAGACACTGACAGAGCTGCAAGTTTGCAAATCAGATTTCAAGGTCAGGCTGAGCTGCAGAGCTGTAGAGAGTCAGTGGTAATTTCCCACACAGACAATTACATGTATTGTAAGCACCGCTGTCCTGAAATATTTCTTAACTTGTACCTGTCTTTTAATCCTGAAAAAAGAAAACTGTCCCTTGTTGTCTCACCGTCCCCCTCCCTATCCCGACCCTCACACTGAGCACCCACCCCCATGCCCTATACTTACTGTACCACTGGAGGTCGTCGGCTGTTATCTTCTGTGGACCAGGACATGTCTGCACTCTTCAAAGCCGAACTGTGAACTAAAGAATCAAGGTAAGTGCTGTATAATGTATTTCAATGGCGTTTTGAACTTATGTTGATAACTTTGACATTTTTTGGACTTTTTGCAACAAATTTTCAACATGGCCTTTTTTATGGGACCCACCTCATGAACACTGTGACTGTTGTTTTATTAATCTGGCATGGAAGGTGATTTTGCGGTTGCTGCACAAAATCACCTTTCAGGCCCGAATAATGAAATTTCACTGCCAGAGTTCATAAGGTGGGGTCTCAAAAAGGCCATGTTGAAAATTTGGTGAAGAAATTCCTAAAAATGCCCACGTTATGTGTGCTCATTGACATTTTCTACACATGCACATAGCTTTGGCAATGTTCAATATTTTGTTGCCAAATTTTCAACATAGCCATTTTTTCACACCACCTTATGAACAGTACAACTGTTATTTTTCACATCCTGCCCAAAATGTGTTGTTGCACTTGTGGCCTGGAATGGCATTGTGGCACAGACTTTAAAATGTTCACCTATGGTGTTTATATGGTTGGGTCATAAGAAAACTATGTTAAAAATATGAAAAAATGCCAAAGTTATGACATTTCATTGCAATTTCACTATGCCTGCTCATAACTTCAGAAATATAAAATATTTTTACCCCAGATTTTCAACATAGCTTTCTTATTACCCCACCTCATATAAGTCACAGCTGTCATTTTTCAAATCCTGACCAAAATGTGTTTTTACACCTGTGGCACAGAATGGCATTGTAGTTGCAAAGAATTACATTTCAGCATGGATTTGACAAGTTTTCTGTACTGGGGTACATGAGATGGGGTAATAAGATGGCTGTGCTGCTAATTTGGTCACTGTTGTTCTATATGTGGAAGCTCAGGGCCCAGAGGGCCCTGTGTGTCTACACCTACATACAGTCTCATATTGCTTACTGAATCTTGGAAAAAGATGGTGGCCATGCTGTGTTAGCCATCATCATCATCAGTTTTAGAGTTGCTGTGATTTAAAATTTTCATTAAATTTTTAATTTTTAATGGTTTTAAGGTTTGGAGGGTTTATTTGTCATTAGAGAGTGGCAAGCTAACTTAGACAGGGAATTCAGTGAGTAAGCTAGTCAATATTTTAGCATCCCTGGGTTAGATAGAGAAGTCTTTCAGCTCGCTCATATGGTGCTGGAAAATATTTTTTTCATTCTATTTAGTGTTGCAGAGCATTCAAACTGCTAACATTTGGGACATTTTTACATATTATATAAATTGGCCTACTGACCAGTTGGGACACCGGGTGGAGATCCTTTGGAGGTTGCTGATGGACTCCAGATGACCTGTGGAATCTTCCGAGGTGCATGGAGGAACTTTTTCTGGCGTGGTGGAGTTAGTCAGAAAAACACCGTGATGTTTGATTGCTGGAACCTACACCGGAACAGCACCGGAGTTTTGATTGGATGGAACTATTGTGTGGACCTTTTTGTAGGATTGCCGTGGTAACTGCTGTGAGGGTGCCCTAAATCAGTTAGGAGGTTGGTGGTGAACGAAGGGTGGGGGGTTCTCTTGCAGCTGTCTTCCAGGGGAACTGCGGGTGTCCAGTCACAGATGGGAGGCATTGGGCTATGGCTAGCCACAGGGCTGTGGTTTGCCTGGGTGCCTCTTAGGTCTTTTTTTTGAAGGGGGTGACTAGTGTTGGGTGGACATGCTCCTGGGGCCATGGTTGTGGGACAGCTTGGAGCCAGATTCCCTTTGTTGTGGCAGGTGTTTTGGTGCTCCTTCCCATGGGTCAGAGCCAATACTGTTACCGGCTCTTGTGTGTGGCCTATAAAATGTTTCCTGGGGCAGCTGCGGAGGTGGTTGATACCAGGTAGGGCCTGCACCAAGGGGAGAGAGGACTATTACCTTACGAGCTGTTAAGAAGGAGCCTGAGGAAGAACATCTTTAATGAAGATTTTTCCAGTTTTGGACTTATCTTCTGCCCTTTCCCCTCACTGCTAAGGAGCTGGTTTGAAACTTTTGGCTAATTTATTTATTTGGTCATTTAGAGCAGTGAGAGTTCTTTTTGTTTAAAGTGCATATTTTACCCTGTAGGGCTCTGCAAAGCCCATGTGAGAGATGGCTGCTTATTGGAGTATTTGTTCAGACTATTAGTCCCAAGGAAGTGAGAGTTCTAAGGGACAGATACATGAACTTGCTCTGGGGGAGACTCAGTAACATCTTTCTCAGTGAACATTTAAAATACATCTTACCCATGGACTTTTTTGAAATTTTTTATTGTGGGTTTTGTTTTGTGTTTTATTTATTTTGAGGGGGAGGAGTTTGGGTTTTATAGATTGTGGGGTTTGATTAGTTGTGTATGGTTGTTGTTGTGTAATATTTCTTGTTTTGTACTGTGACTACTGCCGCTGGGAATATAGGCAGGTGCTATGTCTCGGGAGTGGTCTTCAGTGGTAGGCGTTATTCCCCCTCCAGGCTGAGGGGCTTGCATCCCTTTGAGTGCCTCCCACTGTCAGCTGAGGTCTGTAGGTGTTGTTGGGCCTTGGGAATAGTGCAGGGGAGGTCATAAGGTTGGGGGCTTCAGGCCTGGCGGGCGAGTGGAGTGGGTGGATAGGGATAGTGGGTTCAAGAAGGTGAAATGGGTCCAGGAAAGGGGTCCTCCCTGCCTGGTTGCCATACCCAAGGGCTCCACTATCAGTGGGCAAATGACATGCTGTTCCACAGCCACTCAACCAACTCGGTGGTGCTATGCAATGCCAGGTCGATAAAGAACAAGGCAGCAATAACTGCTGACCTTGTTGGAACATCTGTCCTGGCTTGCATCACTGAGACCTGGATGAAAATGCTGGGCCTGTATTGGAATCAGCAGTTCCAGCTGGGGATTCAGTGATACACTGCCCGAGACTGGATCGTAGGGGCAGGGGAGTAGCCATCTGTTTTAAGATGGAACTGGGCCTTGTAGATGTACCAGTGGGTGCCACCAGATCCTTTGAGTGTATCATGGGTGCAGGTGTGGGTTGCAGGATACTCCTCATCTACCAGCCACCTGGAGATAAGAAAGCTTTCCTGTAGGAAGTTGCAGACTTAGTGATGGATATGGTATTGGAGTCCTCCAGGTGATTGGTCCTGGGGGATTTCAATCCCTGGTTAGATGATGAACTCTCACATTTTGGTCAGAACTTCCTCCAACTGATGATTTTGTTGGGCTTCACACAGGTAGTTACTGCTGCAACCCATAATCAGGGTCACTCTCTGGATCTGGTGTACCTCCTGGATATGGAAGTCTCCGACCTGGTGGTAGAACCAGTTGGCTGGTCTGACCATCACACTATAGGGTTCAGTTTCCCAGCTCCCCCCAATAGACCTGCCCCTTCAGAGATGGTCCGGTACCACCCTTTAAGCGGCATGACCCTTGAGGGTCTAATGGCGGTACTAGATCTATCAAGTAGGCCATAGGAATGCTGTGATCATGGGGACCTGGTACTGTACTATAATAGTATGGTACCGGAATAGCTCCTATCTGCATTCATCCACTCACTCTTCATCCTCAGTCCATTTGGTTTGATGGGACCTTGAAGGAGTTGAGGTGAGTGGGACGAAGAGTGGAACAAAGTTGGGGAAATCCAGCCTGGAGGGTGACAAGCTTAGACTGATGGCCCATTATTTGGAATATCAGTCAGCAATCTCTCATGAGAAGGCAGAGTTCCTGTCCGGGGAGATTGCTCCAGCATGGAATCAACTGGCTCAGCTCTTCTGAACTGTCGATAGGTTGTGCAATCCAATCTGTCTTCAGAATTGGAGAGCATTTTCACAATCTAAGTGTGATGAGTTTGCTCAATTCTTTGCTGATAAGGTTGATACCATTAGGTCGGAGTTCCATCTTACGCATTCCAGGGAGTGCTGTAGAGGTCGGTGAGAGATCACAGGCACTCGGTCTGTCTGGGCGAGCTTTGACCAGCCAGCAATCATGGATATCATGAAAACTGTCCAGGGCTTGTGACCAGCTTACTGTGGTTTGGACCCTAGTCCAATCTGCCTCCTTGTGGAGTGCATGAAGGTCATCGGGCTGGTCCTGGTGGAGATAGTCTGGTGCTCGTTGGAAAAGGGTGTGTTTCCTGGCCCCTTGAAAGAGGCAGTGGTGACACCCCTTTTGGAAGAAATCTTCCTATGACCCAGACTGTCTTGCAAACTACAGACCAGGCTCTAACCTACCCTTTGTGTGTAAGGTTATTGCAAAGGTGGTTGCTTTGCAGCTTGAAGACTATCTTACCACCCACAAGGTCTATGATCCTCTCCAGTCTGTTTTCAGGAAGAGGCATAGTACCGAGACAGCCTCTGCTGATAGCAAGAGATCAGAAGAGCCATTCAATCTTGGTTCTTCTTGATCTCTCTGTAGCGTTTGACAACGTGGACCATGGGGTATTACTGGAGCACTTGCGGCTGTTCTGTGGACTGTCTGGGACAGTCCTCAGATGGCTCCATTCTTTCCTCACTGGCAGGACTCAGAGAGTGATGTTGGGGATTTTTCCTCTGCCCCTTTCTCCCTGGACTGTGGGGTGCTGCAGGGCTGCAGTTTGTCTCCCATGTTGTTTGCGGTGTATATACTGCCATTGGGAGACATTATAAGGTGGTATGGGCTGTGTTTTCACTGCTATGCAGATAATACTCAGCTGTACAAGTCCTTTGTGCCTGAACGAGATGATGCCATCTCAGTCTTTAGCAACTGCCTAGCTGAGATTCAAGACTGCATGAGTGCCAGCTTGTTAAGGTTGAACCTAGAAAAGACAGGTGTTGGTAGTGGACCCAGGTCATCGGGTAGAGGGGTTATCTCCTGGGCAGCCATCCGGGCTTATGCTGGGTGGCAACCAGTTGAGGTCCTCTGAATGGGTGCAGAATCTGGGCATAGTTCTTAATGGTGAGCTGACACTTAAGTTTCGGGTATCAGCGTGGTCAAGTCCTCTTTTTACCATCTGAGGAATATCACCCGGATAAAGCACCTTGTTCCACCTGATGACCTTCCAACACTGGTCCATGCCTTTGTGACCTCCTGCCTTGACTACTGCAATGCTCTATAGCTAGGGCTTCTGAGGGTGGACATCTGCTGCCTGTAGCTGGTGCAGAACATGGCAGCCTGGTTGTTGATAAGTTTGTCAAGCTCTAGCCATAACTCGCCTGCGCTCTGTGAACTGCATTGGCTGCCAGTGTGGTGGAAGATCACCTTTAAGGTTGCTGTGCTGACCTAAAAGGCCCTACACAGACAGGGATCACATTATTTGCAAGACCTTCTTCATCCCTGTTACCCCCAACACCCATTCTGTTCCACCAATGAGGGATTGCTAGAGATTTCCAGGGTCAGTTTGAAGACCTCGGGGGCCAGAGCTTTTTCTTTTGTGGCCCTGACCCTGTGGAATTCTCTGTCTCATTGGGTTAGAGAGTGCCTGTCCACTGAGACTTTTAAGTCCACGTTACAAACGTATTTGTTTGATTTAGCATTCGCGGATGCTATTTAAGGAAGCTGTAGTTAAGCCTCTTTTGAAGAAGCCCTCCTTGGACCCGGACTGTCTGGCGAATTACAGGCCTGTCTCTAACCTTCCCTTTGTGGGTAAGGTTATTGAGAAGGTGGCTGCAGCGCAGCTGGATGATCATCTGACCAGCCACAATGTCTATGATTCTCTCCAGTCTGGATTTAGGAAAAGGCGTAGTACCGAGACAGCACTGGTTCTGGTACTAAATGACCTCCTAATAGCGAGAGATCGAAGGACCTGTTCTATCTTGGTTCTTCTTGATCTCTCTGCAGCGTTTGACACTGTGGACCATGGGGTGCTACTGGAGCATTTGCGGGTCTATCTGTGTACTGTCTGGTACAGTCCTCAGGTGGTTTTGATCTTACCTCGAGGGTAGGACTCAGAGGATGGTGTCTGGAATTTTTTCCTCGGCGTCAGTCTCCCTATCCTGCGGGGTACCACAGGGTTCCATTTTGGCACCCATGTTGTTTGCAGTGTATATGCTGCCGTTAGGAGCGATTGTTAGATGATACGGTCTGGGTTTTCATTGCTATGCAGATGATACCCAGCTGTACATGTCTTTTGTGCCCGGCCAGGAGGCTGCCATTTCGGTATTTAATAACTGTCTTGCTGAGATCCAAGACTGGATGAATGGGAGTTGGCTGGGGTTGAACCCTGAAAAACGGAGGTGTTGGTGGTGGACAAGGGTCAGCTGTGAGGCAGGTTTATTAGCTGGATCGCCCTCGGGCTTATGGCATGGGGGTGTCCAGCTGACGACCTTAGACCAGGTGCGGAACCTGGGCGTTGTCTTTGACGACTGTCTGACTTTTAAATCTCAGGTGTCAGCAGTGGTCAAAACCTCTTTTTATCATCTGAGGAACATCACCCTGTTGAAACACTTGGTTCCTCCAGAGGATCTTCCAGCGTTGGTCCATGCCTTCGTTACCTCCCGCCTTGACTATTGCAATGCCCTTTACCTGGGGCTATTGGGGGTTGAACTTTGCCATCTGCAGCTAGTGCAGAATGCGGCAGCCAGGCTGTTGACTGGATCTTCTAGGTCTAGTCATATAACGCCTGTGCTCCGCGGTCTGCACTGGTTGCCAGTTTGTTGGCAAATCACTTTCAAGGTCAGTTTGCTGATCTATAAAGCCCTACACGATCAGGGACCTGTTTACCTGAAAGAGCTCCTCTGTCCCTACTGTCCCCCCCCCGCTGTCTCCAATCCACTGATGAGGGATTGCTAGAGATTCTCAGGGTCCATTTAAAAACTTCAGGGGCAAGATTGTTTAGTTTTATGGCCCCGGCCCTGTGGAATTCTCTACCTCGCCAGGTGTGAAATTGCCCGACTGTCCAAAGCTTTAAGGGAGCTTTGAAAACATATCTTTTTAGCAAAGCTTTTAATGATTTATGATTGTTTTAGTGTTGTTCTAATTATTTATTGTTTTATGTATTTGTACAGGCGCCTTGGTTTTAAGAAAGGCACCTTATATAAATAAAGAATGAATGAATGAATTTAGTTGCTCTGCCTGTTTTAATTTAGGTGTTTTAATGGATGATTTTTCTTTGTTTTATTCTGTACAAGAGCTTTGGTATTTGAAAAATGCTTTTTAAAAATAAAGTCTGACTTAACTTCACTACATATGCGCATCTATGGAGGGACTGGAGCAGCTCACACAGACAAATAAGGATATGATTATACTATCTGAAAAAGTAAGGACATTTATTGCAAAAAACTTTGTTAATACATCAGTTAGGGTTCTTACGAAAGCAACAAAATCAGGGTGTCAGGAGTGTGCTTTAGGGGGGTCATTGGGCCTAATGCTCACCCCATTCTCCTATACTGTCCCCATCTCAGCTTATTTACTTATGGAATGGGGCGAGTGTTAAGGCCGATGACCCCAAGGCACATTCCTGATGCCTGTCAGTGTCTGCAGGATGGAGTGGGGTGTTAGGGCTGGAAACCCTAACACCACATTTTGTTGCTTTAGTAAGAACCATAACTGATGCATTAACAAAGCTTTTGATATATATATATATATATATATATATATATATATATCTTAGGTGCATGGTAGTGCCCCTTTAGAAAATGGATAAGAGAAATCCAGCTCTGTGATTGGCTAAAAGCCTTGGCAGAGCATACATCTATGGGCCAACAGAACCCAGAGAAAAATGAGTGCCAGTGCCAGCTACCCTGTCACATCATATATCCATCAGCCTATGTGTCAAAACATTAATTTTTTTAACAGATTCTGTGGCCCCAAAAAGTCAACTTCTAAATGTGACAATGTTTGACAACATACCTGTCAACTTCAACCTTTTTGAAAATCTGCAGCTATCATAACTCATCAGAGAAGATGAAACTCCAGTACCTCTGATGCCACCTTCCCCCCAAAATGGAGAGAAAATCCTGTCTGGGACTGCAGTGAGAGACACGAAAGTGTAACCAGCGAACAGCTGGATGTGATTGAAGTAGACAGGGAGGAGATAAATACACATAAAAACACTGCTTGGGAAGTAAGGTTTTTTAATGATTGGGCTGTGAAGAAACACCTAATAGTTACCATCCAAGAAGAGACACTGGAAAACTTAATTCACCTACTCAAGCAGTTCTGTGCTGAAGTACGAACTACAGCAGGAGAGGAATACTCCATGTTGGGGCTGTGTGTGATCTGAGCAGGCTTGAATAGATCCTTAAAGAGACCCTCAGTCGCACAGTCGCTCAACATAATCTCAGACCCCTGATTCAGAAGTGCAAATAATGTGTTTATCAGTATTTTAAAAAAGTACAGAAAACAAAACAAAGATAAAACCAACATCCACCCTGCCTTGACAGACATAGACCTCCAGAAGCTCAGTGTATCAGCCGCTCTCAATCCTGCCACTGTCCCAGGCCTAGTGAAGCACCTGTGGCTGGAAATACAGCTACACATAGCCTGTCGCAGCGGTAAGGACTTAAGAGACCTGAAGCTGCAACCATTTTTAGTGCAGCAAGACAAAAATGGAACCAAGTACATCAGCCTGGCACACAATGCTTATTCCAAAAACCACAGCAATCCTTTAGAAATTAAGGAGGAGAATACAAGAGGATGGATATTTAAAGAACCAGAAATCCCTTACTGTCTTGTGAAACTGTTCAAGAAATATATCTCTAAAATACCATCTGATGCAACAGCATTCTATTTACACCCAAGATAGCTCCCAACGGCATTTCTTGGTATGCAAGACATATGGTATTCAAAAGACCCTACGGGAGAAAAACTACTTGGGGTCTGTCATGGCAAAACTTAGTCAAGAAGTGGGACTAAGTAAAAGGCACACAAACCATAGCATAAGAGTTACCTCGATACAAATCCTTTCCAATGCAGGTCAAGGGAGAGCATGATGGTCACCCCGGCACAGATGTGAGACTAGCCTTTGAAATTACTGGTCAGCATCCACAGAAGACCAAAAGAAAGGGAGTAACCTTCTAGGAATGCAGCCCAAACCAGCTAAAGAAGGAGTGAAAGCAGAAGAAAACAAAATCTGGCCAGAGCCGATAGGGCTGCATTCAAGGAAACTGGGGTGAAAATATTGAAACTTACCAGTTACGAGCTGGTGTTCACAAAATTCAATGTAGACTCATAACTCAGTTGTTTTACAATATTTTTGCACCACATTTTCAACATAGCCTTCTTAAGACCTCGCCTCATGAACAAGGGCAGAGATGTCCAAAAGGTGATTTTGTGCAGGGACTGTGAAATCATCTTCCATGATGTAAAAAAACATTTGGGCCAGGATTTGAAAAATGGCAGCTGTCACATTCATGAGGTGCTGTAAAGATATGGTTATGTTGTAAATTTGGGGTAAAAATATTGAAAATTACCAAAGTTTCAAGCCTGCATTTGTAAAATTTAATGTAGGCTCATAAATTTTTTTTTTTTATATTTTTCCACCAAATTTTCAATATAGCCTTCTTATGACCCACCTCATGAACAAGGACAGAGCAAATTTTCAACTCCTGCCTGAAAGATGATGTCACACAGGGACTACAAAATCACCTTTCAGGACAGATTTGCCTAATGTCAGTGCAATTGTTCATGAGGCAGGGTCCCAAGAAAGGTATGTTGAAAATGTGGTCCAAAAATATGCAAAAATGGCCAAGTTATGCCACTAAGCTCAAAGCACCATTGAAATATATTGAAATACATTGTGACAGGGTTAGTCCCTGCCACTAAATAAAAGTACCCATCCTTTATTTCTTTCTCTGGTTGCAACCACTTTCCTCCCCTCTTCTAAGGCTATCCCTGTATTTTCTGTATGAAGGCAGGCCACCTCCTTACACAGCCCCCCCAATCTCTGTTATCCTCTTCATGCTTTATTTCTCTTTTTCCTTGGGTACTCTTAAATATCAACTTGTTGATATAACAGATTAACTGCTTGAAGTTGCAGTGTCAGTGGCTCGGTAGGTAGCACACTCACGTCTGAGGCCGGGAAATCAGAGGGCTGTGGGTTCAGTTCCCACATCTGGCACTTGGGTTAATATCCCAGTACTGACACTATAATGCAGCATGAGAGGGGTGCTGCATTTCTGAGGTGCCGTCTTTCGGATGAGACGTTAAACCGAGGTTCCATCTGCCTGGATTGGTGGTAGTTCAGGTGGATGTTAAAGACCCCATGGCACTTATCGAAAAGAGTAGGGGAATTTCCCCGGTGTTCTGGCCAAATTTCCCTCATTCACTAAAAATACCACCAACAGCTTAATCTGGTTCAAGGTCAGTTGGAATTCATCTGTATCGCCCCCCCCCCCCGGGTCGTGCCTGAAAATAGGCAGGATTTGTCTAGTGCACTTATCTGGTCAACAAAAGCTAAAAAATAAAAAGCAATGGGTAAATACAGATTCTGTTTCCCATAAAATATTTGTTAGATTCCAGCATTATTTACTGTTTCTGTCTAAAGTGGAGGACAGAATAATATTCAATTGCAGTCTGGAAAATAGACAGGAGACTATGTTATAAATTCTCATTGGGAGTCCTGGAAAAAAGAGAGAGAGTTTTCTGGACAGGGCTTCCAATTGTAAGCACTCTCCCTGTTGTAGTACATACTAATTTTACCAAAACTAAGATTGGAGCCGCATATAGACTCAACTAGAAATGTTTGCTCCTAAAACTCACAGTGCAGAACAGCTTAGTTTGGTGGGAGCAGCTATTCAAAAGCAGGCCTCTGCCTTGCCAGGAAAATAGATCCAAAAGCAAATGATTTGATACCTTTCAATGGACCAACATAGATGTAACAACAAGAACAAAGTGCTTTAGCTTTCGGACCAACCAGTCCTTGTTTAGAAGCTCATGGCAGTTGTTTAGAAAATACAGTACTTATAACAGCTAGATAATGCAGAGAAAAACAGAAAAAAATCCCCATTGGTTTAAAATACTCATTTAAAAAAACCAAAAAAAACAGAAGATGATGTCAGAGAAGTTTAACAGTACAATACTGCCCTCAGTCCGAAAGAACCTTGGGTTCAGATGTGCTTGGTGCAACACACATACAAAGAATCCTACTGCACATAAATTTAATTGACATAAAATAACACTGCTGAAGCAGATAACTCCCAAATCAAGCCATGAGTGTCGCAGTTAGTATAAGGATGTGATTACTGAAAGGCAACCCCCACCCAGCTTAAAGACAAACTAAGATAGTTATAGGGCTCATGAAATTAGAATGTATGCATTAAAGACAAGAATTACCAGTAAAGTTGTCTAAAAAACATCAGTGCACACTGTGTGATGTGTAAAACCTAGCTGGACCTGTCACCCAGCTGTATTCTCAAGCTAAATAAAAGGCCCAAGAAATTACAAAAACCTCAGGACTATATAAATGATAATTTAAATATAAATTGATAATATTAGTGTCAAACAAAAAACTCTAGTCGAGGAACCTCAAGGAATTAAGACCATGCAGCCTGATATGTACTGATGTCAATATATACTGAGAATGTAGCAACTTGATGTACCACAAGTGTCTAGGGAATCTGAAAAAGAGATAAAAATGTAATTTATCTCCTCCTGTTCATACAAACAATACAACCTAACCCACCCCACATCACAATAATGTGGGTGGGGGAGATACATAGCTTAAAGGAGATGTAGTCTCTCTCTCTCTCCCCCTCCTTTCTTTTCTCTCTTCTCTCTCCCACAGACACACACACACACCCCTCTCTCTCTAGTGAACCTATATTAACTTCAGTCACTGCAGTTGTTCCCCAAAGGAATACAACTTGTCATGAAATCCTGAGTAAATTACTACAATATTAGCCTAATGTAAAAAGATCTGTGCAGGACCCCCAAGCAAATGAGATCACACATCCCAATATGTACAGAGTTACAAAAATTATATATAACAGTATAAGATAACACTCCTGTATGTACACTAGCAGGCTGGATAATCTGAATATGGTGCAATGGAATCAATCCCCCCCCCACAGGCAAAGATAAAAAGTAAGGAGAAATTCTTTATATCTGTGAAATAAAAATAATAACACATTATAACTCCATATAGCTAAATAGAGACTTACCTCAATGTGACAGCAAGCCCCACATCTGTTATATCACATACCTCACAACACATACCCACACACGCATCCACATCTCACACATGCTGAAGTCCTATGTCAGTTTGAAGAAGAAAAGGTCTGTGGATGTTAGTTTCTGTAGTGTCCCATAAAGCCAAGATCCACGTTCATCCCATCTGCTACCATATTGAGATGTAAAATAAGTTTAATCTCAAAAGCTCGTCTCTGTTGTGTGTTTTTGAGATTTCCTTTTAAGACCATTACTGACATATCTGAGACTGAGTGGTCAGGCTGGGAGAAGTGATGCCCACTGGTTTTCAGTCTTCCTTGCTGTAATAGTATGTCTTTGTGAGTTCATCCTAGTGCCGAGCTGTTGTGCGTCTCCTACATAACCTGTTTGTGGACATCTCTTGCACTAAATGAAATAAACAACATGTCGTGACATGCATGTATAACTCCATGCACCTGGAATTGTCTTTTTGTGATGTAACCACACAGTCTGAGGTAGAAATGAGCCCACAAGTCTTACAGGGGCGTTGATTGCAGGGTTGTGTGCCATTGTGTGACATGGTATTCTGTTCCGGTGAAAGTTTGCTCCTAATAATTAGGCTGGATAAATTTGGTGGTTGTTTAAAAGATAGTAGTGGGAGTTCCTTAAAAATACAATTAAGGGTGTCATCCTCACTAAATATTGGGTGGAGATCTTTAATAATCTTACGCAGATGTTCAAGGTCTGGATGATATGTGACTACCAAGGGTATTCTTTCTGTAGCTGTCTTTTCTTTATATTGAAGTAGTTGTTGTCTTGGTACTTATGCTGTCTGTTCTGTTATCCTGTCAATTTCCTGGAAGAGTGTCCTGCTCCATAAAGGTGTTTTTCAACATAGCCAAATGTGTATCTCTGTCATCCTCATTTGAACAAATACGTTGACAACAAAGTGCTTGACTGTATATGACAGATTTATTTGTATGTTTGGGTGGTTACTTTTCCTGTGCAGGTATCTCTGTCTGTCTGTTGGCTTCCTGTAAATACATGTATGTAAGATTCCATCCTGATTGCCAGGGAAATTGCAGACAGCAGCTTAACCTTGCAGCACAAATTGCTGTTTTAGTTCTGGTGCACTGAGACTTGTTTTTCTGTTTCTAACCTGCTAAAATAACTGGGTTTTGTCCACCTAGTTAAAGTATATGTATAAATATATATATATAAACATTGTATAGCCTAAACAATGAGTTGCTGTAACCATTTAAAGTTAACTTATGCTGCCAATGTGGAAGAAAGGAAAACAAGCAGCCCAGTAGAAATACCTTTTCTGGTTCTGTGTAGTTGGAGCAGGGCCCTTGCTTAGAAGGAGGTCTGTTCACTGAGAAAGCCTGCTGCAGTCTGACTGTTCCTTTAGGGGATCAGCGGCCCCTAGTGGCACACATTTATAACAAGAACCTGTCAATCATTGTCTGGAGAATATTCTATGGCATAATAAAGTATTGCCAAAGAATACTTTTAAGAGCTATACCTTAAAATAGGTTGTTTGTATCAGGTAGTACACTAAGGAATGTGTATAAAATAGTTTTGGAAGCTATTAGAATATATTTTTATTTTGATGATGCTGTGTCACCTGATACGGGTAGGTGGGTATATAAATACTACCTGAACAGGTACATGTTAGATAGAGTCAGTATCTTCTGACCAGTGGTGAGAGAAGGTTCCTGCTGTAAGGATTGTACTTGTGTTACTTTGCTTGAACACAGTTGCTTGTTTTTTTTTTTGTTTTTTTTTTATTTTCATTTGGACTTTTATGTTTTTTGGTGGTGCAGAAGAAAAGTTTATGAAGATTAATAAACATCCCACAAGCCAACATGGGTTGCACCTTGATTACTGAGTTCTGTGTCCATCTGTAGAACCCACACCATAACAAGTGGTGTTAGAAGTGAGATTCTACTGCCTGCTTCATCTTGCCAAGGAAGGGAGATGTCGCGGCGGGTATTACCCGATATCTGAGGTGGACATGGCAGTGGGTGGCCAGGCACAAGGCACCCTTATGAGAAGTATGGCAGCCCAGACGGGGGCACAGTTGCTGGCTGGTTTGCCTGATATTCAACCAAAAATTAAAAGACAACCATCCGAGAGGGCTGAGGAAGAGCACAGTGAGCCTGGAGATGAGTTGCCCTTGGAGCAACCCCTGGAGACCAAAGACCTGGAGAAAGAGATGGACACTTCCTATGTGGAACAAACTTCTAGGGAAGATATAGGGGAGCTATAAAAATGGCTATGTGACCAGCAGGTTCAGCTGGATAAAGACTGAGAGATTGACCGGAGGAGACAAGATGTCAAGTGGGCAGACACCATGCGGGTGTTATAGGCCATACGAACTGAACATGCGGAAAGACCACAGGGTCCAAGAAACATTAAATTGGCCCACTTACAAGACTCTGATGATATTGAGGCATACCTTATGACGTTTGAGAGGGTAGCTCAAACGTGTGGGTGGCCCAAAGAACAGTGGGTAGTACACCTTGCCCCTCAACTAACCGGAAGAGCCCAAGTGGTATATAGCCGTCTGGCCATACAAGATGCAGATGACTATGAACTGGTGAAAAAGGAGATCTTACAAAAGTATGACATCAATACAGACACCTGCAGGCAACGTTTTAGGTTCCTAAAAATGCAGTCCACGGATGCCCCAAGGGAGGTTTACGCTCGCCTGAAGGAACTGAGTGATAAGTGGCTGCAGCTGGGTACTAAAACAGTTCAACAAATAATGGACGCAATCACAGTTGAGCAGTTCATTAAAATACTAGCACAAGATATCCAATTGTGGGCTTGAGAACATAAGCCTGAGGGACCAGAGAAAATGATCACCCTGGCAGAGGATTTCCTGGCTGCACGACCTGCTAGAGGAAGAAATCCTGGAGGGCCTGCATCCTCTCCTTCTATGAATCTGGTAAGAACTACCTTTTCTAATAATAACGCTAGACCAAATGCAGAAGCAAGAAGAGAAAGGAGGGAGAGGGCACCCTTATCTGAGATAGCATGCCATGGATGCCAGAAAAAGGGTCACCTGATAAGAAACTGTCCAGCAGTAAGAAGAGACTTCGGACATTTGGCTTTAGCCAACTGGGCACCATACATTACTGCTGTTAAAATGGGTCCCCATAAGGTACTTGGTCTTATAGACTTGGGAGCTGTCAGACCCTGGTTCAGAGCTGACCTGGTAGAAGGGGCAGAGAAATCAGGAGGAGGGACCATGGTTACATGCATACATGGGGATACACATTTTTATTCAACTACATCAGTGAAGTTAACAATAAATGGAAGTACTCAAGAGTTGACTGTTGGGATTGTTCCACATCTGCCTGTTCCAGTAATTATTGGACAGGATCACCCTGACTTTTCCACCCTGATGTTAAATGATAAGATGTCACCTGTTGTGGCTATAACAACCCGGTCACAAGCTAAACATATAGACGAACAGCTGGACAAGGTCTTTCCCTTTACCGAGGAACTGTCTGAAGCACCAGGTAAAGCTAGGAAAGGGAAAGCAGTGAAAAGGAAAGAAAATAAAGGCTGGCAAAACAAAGCATTATGGGACCTGTGAACATTAAGCCAGAGACTATAGCTCATGACCACAAACAAGATGTATCACTAACTAATTTTTTTTCTCAGGTTGAAAAACATGATGATAGATCTCCTAGATATCTATTGGTAAATGATATACAGTATTGTATAGAGAGTGTACCAATCCCAGAAATGGGAATACAGTAATGCAACTGGTAGTCCCCCAGAAGCATCAAAATGACATCATACGTTTGGCTTATGATATCCTTCTGGCAGGGCATTCTGGGAGGGACATCTTTCTGAATAGAATTCTGAGTAGATTCTATTGGCCGGGTATTCATGAGTGAATATATTCAGAGTTGCCCAGAATGCCAGAAGGTAGCCCGGATAGGGAGGAAAGATATGGTGCCCCTCCAGAGTATACCCTTAATTAGCCAGCCTTTTGATCGGATTGCCATGGATGTGTTAGGACCTCTAGAAACTAGTTCTAAGGGTAATAGATTTATTCTAGTCATTTGTGACTATGCTACCAGGTATCCAGAGGCAATCCTGATGAGAACTGTAACAGCCCAAAGGGTTGCAGAACAGCTGGCTAAGATATTTAGCAGAATGGGCATCCCAAGGGTGATCTTAACTGACAGGGGTACCAATTTTACTCCGGTGATACTCACAGAACTATATAGGTTGCTGGGAATACAAGCTGTAAGAACCTTCCCATACCATCCTCAAATGGATGGGTTGCTGGAAAGATTCAACTAAACACTCAAAAAAATGCTGCAGAAGTTTGTTAATGAGGAGGGAAAAAATTGGGACTTATTTCTGCCCTACCTCCTGTTTTCCTACAGAGAAGTACCCCAAGCTTCAACTGTTTTTTCTCCATTTTCCCTCTTGTATGGTTGAACCCCCACAGGGGTCATTAGATGTTATCAAAGAACATTGGGAGGAAAATTCTCAATAGGAAAACAGGGAGTGTTACAGTATATGACAGCATTAAGGCAGCGCCTTAAGAAATATGTCACAATGGCCCATCGAACATTATTAGACAAGCAAGTCCAACAGAAGGCAGAGTATGACAAAGGGGTAGGACATAAACAATTCTCCATAGGAGATCAGGTATTACTCCTTCTACCTGCTAGTGAGAACAAGCTCTTGATGAAATGGCAAGGCCCTTACGAAATTATTAGACAGGTAGGACCGGTCACGTATGAGGTCTACCTGCCTAATAGGAGGTGCAATAAGGAGATATACCATGCCAATCTGCTAAAATTTTGGCATGAGAGACCAGAATCCCCTAGGCTGAGCTGTTACATCCAGACAGAACCTCAATAATCTGAACTAGAGGTAGCCTATAGGAGATTAGAATGTCCTGGACAGATTCAGGAAGTAAAAATTAACCCTGCCTTAACACCTCACCAAACACCCAAATGCAACAGTTGTTAACCACCTTTACAGACACCTTTACCAATGTACCTGGTTGAGCTACTGGCATAGAGCATGACATCAGAATGACACAGAGTACACCTATACATCAAAAACCCTATCGTCTACCCGTACATGTAAGGGATGAGGTAGTAAAGGAAGTAAGATCTATGGAATGGTTGGGAATCATTCAGCCTTCCTGTAGCAGCTTGTCATCTCCTTTAGTAATTGTTAACAAAAAGGAAGGTAGTATCCACCTTTGCCAGACTTCCGGAGGGTAAATGCCATCTCCCTTATAGACAGATATCCCATGCCAAGGATAGACAACATTATTGACCACCTGGGGAATGCTCCGTACATCTCCACGCTTGATCTCACAAAGGGATACTGGCAGATACCTCTTACCCCTCAGTCTAGAGAGAAAATGGCATTCAGTACCCTGTAGGGTTGTTTGAATTCATTACAATGCCCTTTGGCCTCCATGGAGCGCTCGCTACCTTCAGCGTTCATGGACCAAATGCTTCAACCATATGCATTTTTTGTGCTGCCTATTTGGATGATGGGTGGTGTTTAGCCCTGATTGGGAGACACATTTACAACATCTAGAAAAAATTCTGGGGGTGATCCAAAAAGCAGGAGTGACTATCAACCCCACAAAATGTTGTATGGGGCAGACTGAGACTAAATACCTTGGCTTTATTAAAGGGCATGGGGTTATATGCCCAGAAATAAGCAAGGTAGAAGCAGTCTCTACCTGTGATATACCTCGGACCAAGAAACAGGTCCGTGCCTTTTTGGGGTTAGCGGGGTACTATAGACGCTTTATCCCCAGATTCTCAGCAGTAGCAGGCCCTCTAACAGATTTAACTAAAAAGAGGTATCCTAATAAAGTAGAGTGGACTGAGGAATGTGGTGAAGCTTTCACACAAAGGCCTCCCTATGTGCATATCCAGTGTTGAGAAGCCCAGACTTCACTAAACCCTTCATTGTGCAGACTGATGCATCAGGGGTAGGTTTGAGGGCAGTCCTGATGCAAGTTATAGATAATGAAGTGCATCCCATTATCTATATGAGCAGGAAACTACATGAAAGGGAGCATAGGTATGCAACCATCGAGAAAGAGTGTCTGGCTCTTAAATGGGCAATTGAAGCCTTTAAGTATTACCTTTGGGGGGCAGAATTTACAGTTGTCACAGACCACAACCCCCTTTGTTGGTTGCATCAGATGTGGGAGAAACCCCCTGCATAATGAGATGGTATTTGGCCTTGCAGCCATACCAGTTCACAGTGTTACATAAAAAGGGAAGAGAACATGCTAACGCTGATTTCCTTTCTTGATATGGGCCGGGAATCGAGAATTCAGCTGGTAACATTAAGAAATTTCTGATGGTTTAATAGTTGAACGTTGAAATTGAATTGAAAGTACATGGTAGAAAATGGTACTTAATAAAGATCCCAGGGTAATGTAGTAATGAATTGATTTTTTGTTGTTTGTGTTGGCACTTTTAGTGCTAATGTATTTGGGACCCTGGGATGGAGCTTCATGGAGTGGGTGGGCCGGAGCTCCTCCAACCCTCATATGGTAAGGGGGTTGGACTTTAGAACATCACCATGTATGATCATAAAAGACGGACATTATGTCCCTTAGTCTGTTGCATACACCCTATGTGTTGTCCCAAATGACGTTAAATATCCCGGGGTATGTTCCATACTGACATGCTTTATGTCAGTGTGTTTTGTTGTGGGACCCTGGGATGGAACTCCAGAGATTGGGTGGGCGGGAGTTCCACCCCCTCCGGGGTAGCTGGAGGGGGAATCTGTTGTAACGTCTTCCCTCCTTTTAAAGGGGGGGTAAATGTGACAGGGTTAGTCCCTGCCACTAAATAAAAGTACCCATCCTTTATTTCTTTCTCTGGTTGCAACCACTTTCCTCCCCTCTTCTAAGGCTATCCCTGTATTTTCTGTATGGAGGCAGGCCACCTCCTTACACAGTCCCCCCACCCATCTCTGTTACCCTCTTCATGCTTTATTTCTCTTTTCCTTGGGTACTCTTAAATATCAAGTTATTGATATAACAGATTAACTGCCTGAAGTAATGGGTAAATACAGACCCCATTTCCCATAAAATATTTGTTAGATTCCAGCATTATTTACTGTTTCTGTCTAAAGTGGAGGACAGAATAATATTCAATTGCAGTCTGGAAAATAAACAGGAGACTATGTTATAAATTCTCATTTGGGAGTCCTGGAAGCAAGAGAGAGAGTTTTCTGGACAGGGCTTCCAATTGTAAGCACTCTCCCTGTTGTAGTACATACTCATTTTACCAAAATTAAGATTGGAGCTGCATGTAGGCTCAACTAGAAATGTTTGCTCCTAAAACTCACAGTGCAGAACAGCTTAGTTTGGTGGGAGCAGCTATTCAAAAGCAGGCCTCTGCCTTGCTGGGGAAATTGCAGCCAACAGCTTAACCTTGCAGTACAAATTGCTGTTTTAGTTCTGGTGCACTGAGACTTGTTTTTCTGTTTCTAACCTGCTAAAATAACTGGGTTTTGTCCATTTAGTTAAAGTATATATATAAATATTGTATAGCCTAAACAATAAGCTGCTGTAACCATTTAAAGTTAACTTATGCTGCCAATGTGGAAGAAAGGAAAACAAGCAGTCCAGTAGAAATACCTTTTCTGGTTCTGTGTAGTTGGAGCAGGGCCCTTGCTTAGAAGGAGGCCTGTTCACTGAGCAAGCCTGCTGCAGTCTGACTGTTCCTTTAGGGGATCAGCGGCCCCCTAGTGGCACACATTTATAAGAAGAACCTGTCAATCGTTGTCTGGAGAATATTCTATGGCATAGTAAAGTGTTGCCAAAGAATACTTTTAAGAGCTATACCTTAAAATAGGTTGTTTGTATCAGGTAGTACACTAAGGAATGTGTATAAAATAGTTTTGGAAGCTATTAGAATATGTTTTTATTTTGATGATGCTGTGTCACCTGATACAGGTAGGCGGGTATATAAATACTACCTGAACAGGTACCTGTTAGATAGAGTCAGTATCTTCTGACCAGTGGCGAGAGAAGGTTCCTGTTGTAAGGATTGTACTTGTGTTACTTTGCTTGAACACAGTTGCTTGTTGTGTTTTTTTTTTTTTATTATTTTCATTTGGACTTTTATGTTTTTTGGTGGTGCAGAAGAAAAGTTTATGAACATTAATAAGCATCGCACAAGCCAATATGGGTTGCATCTTAATTACTGAGTCCTGTGTCCATCTGTAGAACCCACACCGTAACATGAATACCTGTTTCTTCAGTTTGCTGTCCAGCTTCGAAGACTGAAGATGTGTCTGTGGTCTAGAGGGGATTATGGCATTGTACCTTTGATGGGTAAGTAAGGGCGGCTTTGGGGGTGCACAGTGGTGGGTGCTGAGTGGGAGGGTTTGGTGGGGGGAAGTAACAGCCACAACAGACATTGATGGATGGTTTTCTTTTTACAGGGTTAAAAAAAAAAGGCATCAATGGATGGTTTTCTTTTTACAGGGTTAAAAAAATACAGAGGATTCCTGATCGATACACTGGGGGATTGGGCACCCCCAGTGTCACTTGTATCTTTCTGGGGGGTAGTGTGGGGTGGTAGGTGCTGAGGGGGGTCGGGTGGGGCAGATAGCTACAATTTAAAAAACAAGTCAGTAGTCACGGAGGAACATGGCACACTCCGCCATGTCCCAAATGGCCTCCGAACTCTACTGCACCTGCACTAGTAGTTGTGCATGCGCACTACAGTTTTGCGGACATCTCTGACATGGCGGAGTGTGCCGTGTTCTGCTGTGACTGCTGAAAAATAGTGCAGTGCGAAGTAATAGAGCGGAGTGCTACACAGGCATAGAGGCGACTGTGAGGCAACTCCACACTGTTGTTTGGTTGGAAAAGTCTCCCTTTTCCAATTGCAAAAGGTCTGCAGGGCTCTTCCCACTGCAGCCCAGAAAAGCCTGAAGGCACTCCTTGCTGTAGCTCTTCAGTGCCACCAACAGGCTCCTCAAATTCTCCATTCAGTATGATGAATTGCACATTCATAGCACCAGTTAATTTCACAGAATTCACAAAGTAGTGGGCCACAGTTTATTATTTTGGCCAAACCCCAACTTACTGTGCAATGTGCAGTTAAAACATGCTTTACTGTTTTACCCATTGTGTTCCAAAAGGGACTATTTTATATCCCCATGCCATACAGTTAAAGAAAATTATTAATAAACCAGTATTTACTGAAGTTAAATATACATTTTCTAAGTCTGTCTCTTTCTTGCTACCATTTACCCATTTTCTAAACACAATAATACCCTCCAGGATGGGCAGTATTGTGCTGTACCAGACCACATTAGGGCTAAGAGGCCCTCCCCGCCTGTAGCATCAGGCCTTATCACACCCCTGGGGTAGTCCGTTATATTAGGGATACACGATGGGCAACTGTGCAATACGTGAAATATTAGCATGAGTGCAGACTAAGCATTGATAATATCACGAGTGGTGAAGCAATGAGTGATATTGCTTACTCTGCACAAATCACACAAGTATCACACAAGTCGCATAAAATGTGTGCAATTTATACAATAGGGTCCCCAATATGTTTAGGATAAAAGTAGTTTGTTTTTTTACTTTTATTTGGGTTCTCATTGTTGACTTAGAGGTGTCCTTCCTTGTTGTGACACGTGTTATATGGTTGGTTGGTGTCTGGTAGTTCTGTAATGCCATTCATGGAGATATGCTGTTACTTTATTTTTTGGCACTTGGTTTCCCTGTTTTATTTCCTGGTTGGTGATTGTGTCATTCTGGTTCATTGATTCAGTGTGGTCATTTGATGTTACTTGCCGAGATGTGGATCGTGTGTGCTATTGGGTGCTGTTCTGTTGTGGAGTTTCATTTGATTTTCAGGTGTACTGTGATTTCGTTTTTGATTGATTCATTCTTTTTTTTTTTGTGTGTCTCCCATTTGTTTTTTTGGCTGGGGATATGTACATGGGATGTGATATTTTCAGTACCATTACTCAGGTACGTTTTATATTTACATGGGATGTGATATTTTCAGTACCATTACTCGGGTACGTTTATATTTTGTGTTGGATATGTGGTTTTTCATTTATGTCAGGTAAGCGTAGGTGTTTCTTATTAGTTTAAAATGCTGCTGATGAAATTGGGGAGTGTCTTAGGTGATGTATCTGGAGTGGATAATCTGGGTGATTACATATCTGGAAGCAGGTTTATTTCAGATATCACACTCAGGATACG
This sequence comes from Neoceratodus forsteri, assembly GCA_016271365.2. Lineage (NCBI taxonomy): Eukaryota > Metazoa > Chordata > Ceratodontiformes > Ceratodontidae > Neoceratodus > Neoceratodus forsteri. The sequence goes on from JADMNL010000030.1 coordinate 203,085,010, forward strand.
TCATGCGGAAGTTATTCAACGGGGGTGATTTTATGTGGTGTTATCATATAATACATACCTTCACCCCTATTGTATAAAGCACAATACCGCACACCCTGGAGGGTATTATTGTTTACATATTTAGGGTTGAGCAGGGGTTTCTATGTTAAACCTCAAATTTTACACTTTAATATCTTTGCAATCATTCAACGGATTTGCATGAAATATTGCATGCCCGGTCTCATGGGGTAGCTCTCTTGACTTGGCAAGTTGCTTTCCAGTTGGATGTGAATATTCCAAGATCTGGATAGTGAAAAAACATAAAAAAAAGCAGTTTGTTACTGGTATTTTGTCATTGCCTTGCACACAGACAGATTGGAATCTGCAATTTTCAGGCCTGGGTCAGAATAGTGCCTTTCAGTTGTTTGATCAAAAAATATGAATACTTTCCAAAGTCATTCAATTTTACAATTGTGGGTTTTGAGCATGCTCGGTACAGTCTATTGGATAGATGTCTGGAACAAAAAATAATTTGGTCTAAATGAAAAATTATCCTTTTTCATTTGGGTTCAGTTCTTTTTTTTGTGAGGAAAAATTGCTTTTTTGTTTGCTACCATCTTGTTTTCCATTTTTGTCTAAAAAAAAAAAAAGACAAAACCCACAAAAATGACATCCTGCAGAGAGAACAAAACATGTATCTTACTCATCGGGACTCTTAATATACTATGAACATAGCATACACCTGAGATGGACATGTGAGGAATAAAAAAAAATCATTGGCCCAGATATTCAAAAGAGTTGAGCCTTGCGCAATAGGGTTGCACCTGTGCAAGTCCGAAATGTGCCATTCTACGATATTCAGCAGGAGGCAGTTGCGCCCCCCCAAATCATGCTGAGCAACAGCACAATGATAATGAAGGCATGCGCAACTGAAGGGGGAGGAACCATGCATAAACTGCACAGCTCGATATTCAGCTGGGCTGTGCAGGGTTATGCAGGCGCAACCCCTACCTGCGCCTGCACAACTTTACGCTGAAAAAAAAAAGGATCAAGTCGAGGGCCACCCACAGGTAAGCTGCCGCATTGCAGGGTGCAGCACAGCAGCTGCCACCTGTGGGTGGCCCTCCACTCGTTCCCGGTGTGCCCCTGATGCCCCAATTGTGGGCTGAAGTGTCCCCCCCAGCAGCCCGAACACGGGCATAATGTTATACTCCCCCCCCAAATTAGCCCGATTGCGGGCATAAGGTTATTCTCCCCCTCCAGCAGCCCGATCGCAGGCGCAAGGTTATTCTCCCCAGCAGACCCGATCGCGGGCATAACGTTATCTTCCCTCCCCCATTAGCCCGATCGCGGGCATAAGGTTATTCTCCTCCCAGCAGCCGATCGTGGGCATAAGGTTATTCTCCCCACCCAGCAGCCCGATCACGGGCATAAAGTCACACCCCCAAAGTCCAAGATCCCTGGTGGTCCAGTGGACCGTGAGAAGCCAGATCATAGGCAGCATCCTCAACCCCCGTCCACAATCCCTGGTGATCTGGTGGCCCCCACCACCACCCACGGAGCCCACCACCCGCTCCCCGTCAGCCGGCGGGCGGCAGCACCACCCGCCTGCCGCCCACTGCCCGCCGACTGACAGCTTGGTAGGGCTGCATGCATGGTTCAGAGCAAGAGCCAATGGGCATGCAGCTCATAACAGACAGCCGTCAGATATGTGAATGAATGGTCACATATCTGGACTGACTTATATGATGATGCACACCCATTGGCTTTGCTCTGAACCAATGGGCGGTAGCCCTACCAGCTGTCAGTCAGCGGGCGGCAGGTGGTGGTGCTACCCACCGCTGGACGGGGGAGGGTGGTGGGGCTCCATGGTGGGTGGGGTGAGGGGCCACTAGATCATCAGGGGTTGTGGACAGGGGTTGAGGATGCACCACGATCTGGCTTCTCGGTCCACTGGACCACCAGGATCTTGGACTTTGGGGTATAACTTTATGCACGCAATCGGCTGTTGGGGGAGAATAACCTAAGCCTGTGATCGCTACCGGGGTGGTGGACATTTGGTTATGCCCGCGATCGGGCTAATGGGGAAGTTTCAGTCATGCACGCGATCAGGCTATTGGGGGTGATGGACACTACTAGTATGCCCGTGATCGGCTAATAGGAGGGAATGTACTATTATGCCCACGATCGGGCTGCTGGGGGGGGAAGTATAACATTATGCCCGCGATCGGGCTGCAGGGGGCGTCGGTCCCCAATGGCTGCTGCCTGTCAGGGCGCCAGGCGCAAGTCGTCGGGGATTGGCACACCTGCATGCTAATGGCATGCAAATGGGGCCATAATCAGATGCAAATGGCCCCCCCCGCACCTTGCATAGATTATGGCCCCTTTTGCATGTCATCCTTTGAATATCGCAGGTGCTGTGCATAGTGCAATGGAACTTGTGCCACCGCATCTCAGTGCTCCACTCTGACCACTTGAACTGCGCCATGCACAGTGGGTGTGGCTAGGGGGCGATATTCAAAGAAGTTGTGCCATAACACAACTCCATTGAATATCGCCCTGGCCACACCCTGTGCAACTTTTTTGGCAGCCGGTTTATTGGCAATGGCACAGTTTGAATATCTGGCCCATTGAGTTTAAGAGTATTGTAAATTGTCACGCTCTATAGTGTTTTTGCATGAATAGCTGCAGTCTTCTAATATGAAGACTTATGAGAATTTGAGAGTGTTTTCCTTGTACTGACTTGGGCTAATATGACGAGATGTGGCTAATGGAACTTAAAAACATGGCAGAGGAGTGATCCCCAGTTTGGCATAATGAATGAAATTGCTTGAATTTATGGATGCTCTAGCCGGCCATGTTTTGTAGTACCTGATGATAAAAAGTGGTGGACTGCCAAATGTTTTCTAAAGCCTTAATGATTACACAAATAAAGAGAGGGAACTATGCGCAAACATTCAACACTTTCCACGTGTTGTGGAGTGATGGGTTTAAGATGCTCCAGGATACACAACCCATCACAAGTGGTGAAGCCAAGAGTGATGTCATCAGGTCAAGTGGCACGAGAACAAAAAATATTGACAATATTGCTAGTAGGGAAGTTGCATATTCCATTTATGCAATATCTCCAAAAAAGTGAAATTAATTGAATTTCTTGCCATTGTTTTGCTGATTGTAAAAAATCTAAACGGTATCTATAAATGAAACACCACTCATTTGGTAGATATTTTTGTCCTGATCAACTTTTGTGCCCAAAGTACCATGCTATCATTTTTCGTTTTAAAATTATTCACATTTATTTGTTGCAAAAAGTGAAAAAAAGTTGAATTTTCTGCTCTTTTCTTGCTACTTATAAAAAACCTAAAAGGTATCTGTAAATGAAACACCACTCATTTTGTAGATATTTTTGTGCTGAACAAATTTTGTGCTCACAGTACCGTGCTATCATTTCTTCATTTTAAAGTTACTCCCATTTGTTTGTCGAAAAAGTGAAAAAAATGCATTTTTGCAGTTTTTTTGCTACTTATAAAAAAATAAAAAGTAGTTATAAATGAAACGCCACTCATTTTGTAGGCATTTTTGTGTTGAACAACGTTCGTGCTCACAGTACCATGCTACCATTTTTCATTTTAAAGCTATTAGCATTTGAATATGGTTAGTACTGCTACTTAGGCTGAACATTCAAATGAGTTCAGAATGAGCCAATCACAACCTAATATATGTATATAGTTTTATCATTTTTATTTGTTTTAAAGATATATAATATCCATTTTGTATATGTTCAAATTGTACAAATGAAGCAGAAACTTCTTTCTTTATACTCAATACATAGCTGATAAATCCCCTACGCACCCCAACTATCCAACTTCTAGCAGTTGATTCAAACCATTAATTACAATGACTACATACCAAAAATTGAAAAAGTGCTTAATGCAATTTTATATTTTAAGTAGGGGAGGTAAGATATTTAAAATTTAATTCCATGATGTAGGTTCAAAAATATCAGTTTCCTCATTAACATAGTCCATTAATCTGTCAAAGCATAATGTGTTTCTAAAGTTAATACTCCATTTATTGTGATTGAATTCTGGTAATTTGGTGGGGTTCCAACTTTCTAAAATCAATCTTTTAGTTGTCATAGAGGCTAAAACTATAATCTTTTTTTCTTTTGTTTGTAATAATGAATCCTCGAAACCATTAAAAATAAATAATTCTAGTGGAAAAGGTATGGTATATATCCTTTGTTATAATTTTCTTAATTTCTTAGTTTTCTTGTTGCCACCATTTGAGTATTTCCTCACAATCCCAAAGTAAGTGGAAGTGGTCTATTGTTTTGTTAAATTTACATTTGTAAACTCTATAGTCTCTGGGGAACCCCAGACAGTCCCACAAGAAATGTACCTCGCTCGTCGATCGTGGGGATCAAACACACTGAAAGACACCGAGAGGATACATATCCGTTGAAAGATTTGAGTTTGTTTAAAGCTGCTGCTGGCAATTTCATTTTGATAAAGAACCTTGAATGAGGCATTTATGAAAATCTTTTCAACAGATCCCAATAATAGTTATTGCAGAAGGAAGAGCTATATTACTCATATAGGGATTCTGATATCATTTTACAATAAGAAATTAAAGGCATCTCCTGAAGCAGCCTACTATTGTAGGTGAAATGTTGAGATTGTGGGCCTTCTGAAACAAGAATAATGCTGTTTTTCTAACTTTGGATATGTGTTTTCCAAGATTTACAGTTGTGCCAACATGTTGGGATAAGCAAATGGTCCATATATTTAAGATTTTATGGAGTAATATATGCTCAATCAATGATTTTAAATTGCATAGATTTATTTTTAATGTTGGCATAACACTTATTGGCGTGTATATAAATTTTCTTCCATTTATTCTTGTCCCATTTAATATTTAAATTGTTTTCCCATTTTATTTTGTATCTTCAAGTGATTGTATCAGCTTTTAATGTTTCAATGTTTGAGAAAGCTTCATAAAAAATGACATCACACTGACTTTCTTATTTCCATTCAATTTTTGGAATACCTGTGTTACAGCCAATGTTTTTTCTATTTCTATATTGTTGGGCTTTATAATATGCTTATTCATTTTGTTTTTAATTATTAAATATTTTAACCAGGCATTTTGAATTTGATTATGTTTACATTTTTTTCAAAGTCTTCCCAATCAACAAGTTTGCCCTTTTCAATGAAGTCTATCCAATTTATTTATTTAAATTTCTTAAGTTCTTCTTTTTTTTTATCAAATTATTGTTCTGTTTTTCCAAATCTTTGGCTTGCCTGTCATGCTGGAGGTTAGTTTAAAATTATCTGGGAAAAACATACTGATTTCAAGCATATTGTATATACTTCATTTATTATTGGATTATTAATTTGTGAAAAAAGGTGTGAGTATGCCAAACTATCTTGAATTTTCAATGATGAATATTCATTATTTATTAACCGTTGTATTTGGGATTGGTAGGAACCCTCCATGTTGGTCATGTATTTCTGGGAGTCAATCCAAATAATTGTTTTCTTCATTTTAGCTGCCCAGTAATAGTGAATGGGATCCAGACAGCCGATACCACCCTCCTTTCTAGAGACAACTAGTTTTTCCCAGGCTATTCTTGGAACTCTGCCATGCCATAAGAATTTCTTGAAAATTTTACACATTTGTTCTAACCAAAAAAGTGGGATTTCTCCCATATCCCTTGGTATAAAAACATTGTGACATTATTAGCATCTTTATAGCCTTGATTCTGCCCCATAAAGATACAGATCTGTCATGCCAGTTTCCTAAAAGACTTGTAAATCATTGCCAGCAAGGTTTTCAGGTCCTAGACTGCACCTGGTAGGATCTTTGTATTATTATTTTAAAAGTGTGTTGTACTGTGAGCCCTGCAATACTGCCGATGAGGCAGGAACCAGGAAGAGAGCTGGTAACCGGGACAACAGTGCATAGTCCAGGAACCCAGCTGTGGTATGCTGTTACTGATTAGCTAGCATCTGTCTGCACTCCAAAAAGTGTTTCGAACTGTCATTTACTTGAATACCTTTATTTGCTGTTAAGAAATTCTGTGCTGCTCGTCGTGAGGACCCTGTGACCCCTAGGAGTACATCCGGGTCATCACTCGCATTAAAAGCTTGCCCCTGCAGCGAGCAGGGCATGACTTGCGCAGAGACACACGCATCATGCGTGTCTGCCGGGACAGCAGGGACCAGGGCCCCGAAACTGTGAGTAAATCGAATTAGTGCTGTAGTACACATTATATGACCTGATAGTTTGCCCGACGTGTTAACATGGAAGCTCCTAACAACTATTGCCAGTCATGTGCTATGTATGCCACGGGTCCCCAGACTACCAACTTTGTATGTAATAAATGCTTAATGGTAGAAACCCTCCAGGAATAAATCACCTGTTTACTGGCTTCCACAACAGTTGGTCCTGAGATTGAAGCTTTGGAGGACTATATTGACTCCATGCTGGGTCAGTCTTTATCCTTAATTCCCCCATCTGCTGACGAGACAGCAACTGCTATAAGTACTAATCTATTACCTCTTCTACTCCTGCTGTATTTCAAGAGGATTCCGACAGTTGGGCAAGGGTACCCAAGGGTAAATCACATGGGGGCAAATTGGATGCAATGTTTCACCCCTACCCTTATTCAATAAATACGATGCCCTTAAACAGGACATAAATGTTCCACCGAATGATGACACTATCAATACCACCTGCAGTGATCCCCTAGTCAGCTGCCCAATCCCCAGGAGAGTAAACAACTGTACTGTGTCCCCCACACCCAAACTAAATAAATCCCGAACAAAAGACCAAAATCACAATTCAGTGATTTTACCATCAACTTCTAGCAATATGGATTCTCACCCATTAACTAAACAAATCTTTGTTCTTGGTGACTCAATTATTAAACACCTGGACAGCCCAATATATAACGTGGACAAATTCAACCGTACCTGCTCTAGCTTGCGGGGTGCTCGTGTATCTGACATCACTACTACTGTAAAAAAATATATTGAAAGGGGTTGGTGAAAATCAATTATTCATAATACACGCAGGTACAAATGATATAAATAGAGGTAGTATTGATGAACTTAAACAGGACATTATAGCCCTCAACAATGTACTAGCGGAAAAAAATAGCATAGCATGCTTCTCAGAGATTCTACCACTACCAAGAGCACCCGATAGTATTAACACAAGGATTAAGGCCTTTAATGACTGGCTTAGATGATGTCTCCAACAGAACATTCTCTGTCTCACACATTGGGAAACCTTCTATCTAAAAGACTCACTGTACTGCTGGGATGGACTCCACCTCAGTCGTAGGGGTAGCTCACTTTTGGGTAAAAAATTTACAACAGCCATTAACAAACTTTTAAATTAATACCCGGGGGTGAGATCAGTGACAAAAGATCCTGTTCTCTAAAAAGACCTACTACAGACACCTCTGAGTGTGAGGTACTCAGTCTAAATGCCAGATCTTTAAACCAGGTCAAAATAGCTGAACTAGAAGCTATGTGTCAACTGAATAAATACGGACTCATCTCTATCACAGAAACTTGGTGGGATCCTGATACTTCTTGGATCCAGCATATCCCAGGGTATAAACTATATCATAAGGACCGTCAGGGACAAATGGGGGGTATGTCTCTACGTTAGAGACAGCATATCCTCATTCCAAATCCCCACAATGAGTAATATTGACTCTATCTGGGTTAACATCCAGCTCAAGGGTTACCCACAACTGATGGTATGGACATGCTATAGGCCCCCGACATCTAATTAAGAATATTCTTCATGCCTAAATAATGAAATCTTAGACATGGCCTCTAAAGGAAAAATCCTCATACTGGGTGACTTTAACCTGCCTACTATAAATTGGTATTCTTTAACTGGAAGTACGCAGGCCGAGAAAGACTTAATTAAACTCATGGTTGATATGGGCCTTGAACAAATCATTACAGAACCAATATGAGGTGACAACATACTGGACTTGGTTATTACAAATATAGGGAATCTAATATCCAAAATTATAATTGGTGCCCAACTAGGATCAAGTGATCACTACACCATTTCCATTACACTGACATTTTGTCAACACATCACCAACTACACTAAATTGAAAAATTACAAAAAAGCTAATTTTAGTGCTATCAATAGCCAATTAAACTCAATTTCTTGGGGATATAGTACTATCCTCCCTTTCCATGGAAGAATCTTGGGACTTTTTCAAATCTACCATTTATAACTCAGAAAAAGTATATGTTCCTATAACAAAAAAAAATAATAAAAAGGGGAAAATACCCCTGTGGTTTAACAATACCATCACAACCTTAATTAAGAACATGCAGAGGCTATTTAAACTAGTTAAAAACAGCAAGGGAGACACCAAAAAATTATTGTTAGCTCAGTACAGGGAAAATCTAAAATCACTAAAACAAGCCATTCTGCAATCCAAAAAAAAAACTTGAGTTTTGTCTGACCCATACCAAAGACAACTATAAATCACTAATTTTCCTACCTTAACAATAAAAAAATAAATAATAGACACATGGGGCCCTTATGTATACATGACACAATTGTATCAACAGACAAAGATACGGCAGGCACATTTAACAAACAATTCTGCTCAGTATTTACCAAGAAAGAGGTTCCTAAGCGCTTCAAACATACAAAACAATGTTACCCCCTCTTACATCATCACTGAGGATGATATACTAAAAGCAATTGTATCCCTAAAATCCAATTCCAGTCCAGGCCCTGATAACATCAGTCCCCGATTTCTAATAGAGACAGCAGCTGCCATTGCTAAACCACTTTCAATTATATTCAACAAATCCTTGTATGAGGGAATTATCCTCAAGACTGGACGATAGGCCACTGTGGTCCCAATCTTTAAGAAGGGTAATCATTCCAAACCAGAATTATCGTCCAATAAGTCTGACTTCAGTTATAAGCAAGATCATGGAGAAAGTTATTAAGAAACTTTTAGAGTACGAATCTGTTGGGGGTAACTTGACTGACACTACACAGCATGGCTTTAGGCAGGGATACTCCTGTACTACTAACTTGGTTTCCTTTTATAATCATGTCAGTAAGGCATTGGATGACGGCATCCCTATGGATGTGATACTTCTCGACTACAGTAGAGCATTCGACAAAGTCCCTAATGACATTCTACTCGACAAAATGAATGATATGGGTTTTTCTCACTACATAATTAACTGGGTCTCAGGTTGGTTGAGTGGAAGATATCAGCAGGTCAGAATTAATGGCACACTTTCCCACTCATTGAGTGTGACCAGCGGGGTCCCGCAGGGGTCCATGTTGGGGCTGACCCTGTTTAAAATCTTTATTAGTGATCTGCAGGCCAGCCCTGAAATTGTTCTCTCAAAATTCTCTGATACCAAGCTGTGTGGCTCTGTTCTTACATCGATAAATAGAGATTCCATGAGGAACAATTTAAAATCCATCGAAGAATGGGCAGTTTTAAACAAAATGACACTCAACTCAGACAAGTGTCATGTTGTACATTTTGGTAAGAATAACCCTAGGCAGACCTATTTTCTGAACAGTGTTGCCCTTCATGTGTCACCATTAGAATGAGATCTCGGGGTAATCATTAATAATAAATTATCATCTAGTGATCACTGCAGGATGATAGCCAGGAAATCTAATGCCTTGCTCACTCGGATTCAACGTTCGTTTGTGTCTAGGACACAGGAATGCATAATCCCCTTGTATAGGGCTTATGTCAGGCCCCATTTGGACTATGGATCCCCCTGCTGGAGTCCCTATCTGGGGCAGGATGTTGACAGGGTTGAGAGGGTGCAGAGAAGAGCCACAAAAATGGTCCCTTATTTATCCAGACTCGACTACGAGGAAAGATTAAGAGTTACAGGGTTACACTCACTACGCACAAGACGTACTAGAGGTGACCTTCTCCTATTGTACAAAATCCGGAATTCTCAAGAGATAATGGACCACTGTGGCTTACATTTCTCCACCAGTTGGACTTCCACCTCAGTATCATAACAACCAGACATTTGTATCTAAAGCTAAAACAACAAAAAGGTTAAACTACTTTACAGTAAGAACCCCCAAATTGTGGAATCTCCTCCCACAATACTTAGTAGACAGTAGCTCCAATACAGTCTTCAAAAAAGGGCTGGATTGCTGGCTCGAGTTTAACAACTACAAGGTATAATTATCCCACCAATGTGGTGGGGGACAATCTCGATGGGCAATAGCCTTCTTTTGTCCTTTGAAACCAAGTAAACCAAGTAATCCATTCCATATATGTTGCTAAGTTTATCTCTAAAGTTTTCTGTACTGTATTGGATAATTATATTCCTAGATATTTTATTATGTCTTGAACTTTCATTTCCTTTATTATTTCTTTGGTTTCCATATCCATTTTATTTATTACTAAAATCATTGATTTTGATTTATTAAGTTTATATCCTGAAAAACTAGAACATTTCTCAAATTCTTTCATTAGAATTGGATATGTTAACTTTGGATTTGCTAAAATTATTAGAATGTCATCTGTGTAAATGTTTAATTTGAAATGATTAACCATATTAACATACTAGCTGTCTGTGTTAATCTGACCTTTGTAAACGGGCTCTCAGCTCAAAGGTTGTAATCCTAGATCACAATAAATATTTTTTTTTATCTGTAAATTTATTTATAACTACACATATGGTTCAGTAGAGGTTCCAAAAGTATAATAAAAAGAGCTGGAGATAATGGCCATCCCAGATATACCCCATTATACATTACCATTGGATCAGATTTAAGTTGATTTATTTTAAATGAAGCTTTGGGTTTTTGTATAGCGTTCTAATGGACCTTATAATATAACCTGGAAAACCCCATTCTTCCAATGTTGTAAATATAAAGTTCCAGCTTATTAAATCAAAAGCTCTGGTTGCGTCCAAAGCCATCAGTATTGTTGCTGGAACAGTTATTTTGACTGATGAGATAGCAGTCTACACATCACCCAATCCTTCAAAAATGCTGCATTTTTTACAAAGCCTTTCTGATCCGGATGCATGATTAGTGGTAGTTGGTCTTGTATTTTTTACCTATTATTTTAGCCATTATCTTGTAGTCACTGTTTAAGAGTGTAATTGGTCTGTAATTTTCTGCTTGAAGCTTATCCGTATTTTCTTGGGGCAGTAAAAATATATCTGCTTCGGAAAATGTGACTGGTAGTTCTGCACCATTTGTCATCTCCCCAACCAATTTCGGTATCCACGGTGTTAGATCTTCTTTGAAAGCTTGATAAAATTCTGCAGTGTACTCATCTGGACCAGAGGCTGATTTTTTTTTTCATAGAATTGAATACATAGATTACATTTTGTCTAGTAAATTTATCTGCTGAAATTTCTAGGACAGGTAATTTAGCCTCAGTTACATATTTTTCATGTCTTCAATGTCTTTATTAGTTATGTTATTATTAATTGTTTTATAATATTCAATAAAATCCTTTGCTATGTCTGTGTCTTTTTTAAAACCTGATTTGAAGAGTTTTTTATGCTGATAATTGCATTTTTTTGGTTTTTTTAAGGCATATACTGAACTAGTAATATACCTGATTTGTCTGCATAGTAATAATTTTTATTTTTAAGTCTTAGAAAATTTGATTCTACTGTTTAATTAAGCTACATTTTTCTCTTGAACTTTTTATTGCAGTATATGATGATAATTTGTATTTTTCTGACTTTTTCTTGTAGATCTAATATCTCATTATTGGATTTGTTTATTTTTTCTCTTTTAATTTCATTTTGTGAAATTTGGTATGAAATAATCACCACCCTAACTGTCACCTTGAAGGCATCCCATATTTCTGTAACTTTCTTTTGTTTATTGTAATTAAATAGCCAAAATTATTTCATGTGTTTCTTTATGCTTATAACAAATTCAGGGTTCTGTAGTAGTATATTTTGAAATCTCCACTGAGGAATGTATTTTCAGTCTTTTAATGAAATCAAATTTACTGTGGTCATTGCATGATCAGATGCAGAAATTTCTTTTATCTCTGTGTTTGTCTTTTATTAATTCTTTATTAGACAAAACATAATCAATTCTGGAGAAAACATTTATATGTCTAGCTTCATACGTATATTTTATTTGTTCAGGATACTTATTCCTCCAGATATTACAAAGGTTGTGTTCATTCAAGAAATTATTATTAATAATAGATAAACTATAATCCTGTACAAGGGGTTTTGAAGATTTATCTTTGTGTGGATTTAACAGTGCATTTAGATCTCCTCCTATTAATATTTTTTGTGCTTCAGGTTCAGTAAAAGCTTGGACTATCTGATTTAGAAGTTATTCATATGCTATAAATGGCTATAAATGGACCCTAGATCAAGCCAAAAACAATTTCTGTCCCACATAGAGTTCCCTTTACTAAAAAAATAACTTTCGTCTTTGTCCTGCCATTGATAAATGTATCTGAAATCCATATTTTTTGCTATCACTATACAGTAGCTACTTCTCTATTATTTGTAGTACCACTTGAAAAATAAACTTGGCTTATCCATCCTTAATCTTTTATGGTCCTTTGAGTTAAGATGGGTTTCTTATAAAGCTAGAATATTTACCCTGTTTTCTTTACTACATTGAATTATAACTTATCTTTTCTTGCTATTGTTTGTTCTGTTCACATTTATTGAGGCAAAGGCAAGTTCAGGAGAAATGTTCTTATTCAAATCATACATTGTGAAAAGTTGTGAATTCTCTGAAACCTCGCTTCCTTTTGCTTTCTCATGTGATGTTTTTTTTAACCAATTTTCATAAACACTCGTTGTATATGGTTGAAACATATTTTCCCTTACTTTAATAACATCACAATCAACTTGATTGAAAGCCCATTTTCCCAATCCCACAAGTTTTGATCAAGGATTCCTGGTCGTGAATGGCTCATTAAAAGGGATTGTGAAAAGGGATCCCTTTTCACGAGAAAATCCCTTTTCATCGGCTGCCATTTTGTTTTCTCGCTTAGCGAGGGGTAGAAAACAAAATCTTGGAACTTGCCCCAGGGATGTTTGTTTAGAAAACCAAGGCATGGGTCTGGCTTAGGGGGATGTTCTGTGCCCACCCATGCCTTTGGTTTTGTGTATATTTAAACAAATATCAGTTTTAAAGATTAAAAATCCCTCTTTGTGATCCCTTTTTGCCAGCCAATCCCTTTTTGTGAGGTTTGACTGGTAAAAAGGGATCCCAAAGCGGGATTTTACATTGTAAAATTAGCATTTTGTTAGATGAAGTACACAAAACCAAAGGCATGGGCGGACACAGGATGTCCCCCAGAGCCAAACCCATGCCTTGGTTTTATATATTTTTATATTTTAATTGTAGTGGCTACTTGCCACATTTCCTTGGTGTCCAGTGGTACCCCCACCCTCCACTGCCCCACTTATTTCAAAGTATGTAGCTGCTTGCCATGTCTCCATGGTGTGCAGTGGTACCCCCACCCTCCATTGCCCCACTTATTTCAAAGTATGTGGCTGCTTGCCATGTCTCCATGGTGTCAAGTGGTACCCCTGCCCTCCATTGCCCCAGTTACCATTGGTTGTAGTCAGTCCCATCCCTTTCTTTTCCCTTATTTTTGTGCTAAAATGCAGAGAACTGTTCCTCATTGTCTTTTGCAGCTGTTTACCCTGCAAACAAGAAAATCATCTGTTGCTGATCATGCCTGTACCCCCCACCCAACCCCACTGTGCACCCACTTCACCACACCCCCTGACATCCCCCCAGACCGCCACTCACCTGAGGAGGTCCTTGGTTTGACATCCGTGATCGAAGACACGTCTTGCTGCTGGAACTGGTGCCTGCAATCTGAATTAAGGTAAATGCAGTGCTATGTATTTCAATGGGGGGTTTTCAACTTTCTGCCATAACACGGCCATTTATTGACATTTTGGCCCCAAATTTTCAACATGGCCTTTGGGGGACCCCACCTTCTGAACAGTATGACTGTCATTAGGCAATTCTCACTGGAAAGGTAATTTCGTGGTCAGTTGGTGAAATCACCTTTCCAGTGGGATTTGCATAACCACAATCACATTGTTCATCAGGTGGGGTCATAAAAAGGCTATGTTGAAAATTTGGTGTCAGAATTTTGAAAACTGACTGCGTTATAGTCATTTGGTGCAATCTCGCTACGCACGCTCATAACTTAGTAGATTTTCAATATTTTTACACCATATTTTCAACATACTCTTCTTATTATCCCACCTCATGTGTGTCATAGCTGTCATTTGTCAAATGCTGTCCAAAACATGATTTCGCACCCATAGCATAGATTGGCATTGCAATTGTACAGAATTATGTTTTGGCAGGGTTTTGAAAATGTTCTGTGCTGGGTACATGTGGTGAGGTCATAAAAAGGCTATGTTGAAAATTTGGGCTCAAATAAGGATAGTGTTATAATATCTCAATGGAGAGATGGGAGTGCAGGGTCCAAAAGGACTCTGCACTCCCACCATAACATGTGGATACTGTTGTACTATGTTGATGGAGGGGTGGGAGTGCAGGGTCCAAAGGACCCTGCAATTCCAGTGTAACATATGGATACTGTTGTATTAGCCCAATGGAGGGATGGACCTTGCACTCCCACTGTAACATATGGATACTGTTACATAGAAACACAGAAACATAGACTTTAACGGCAGATAAGGGCCACTTGGCCCACCTAGTCTGCCCATTTCCCTACCTACTGGATGAGCTGCAGATTCTAGTTAACCAACAGCCTACTTTCTCCCACCCCCAACTATAATTGCCTTATGTCTGTCCCATGCATGTTTGAATTCCCTCCTGTTTTAGACCCCACAACCTCCCCAGGAAGGCGGTTACATGCGTCTACCACTCTCTCTGTGAAAAAAAAATCTTCACATTGCCCCTGAGCCGTCCCCCATCTATCTTTAAATTGTTCCCTCTTGTTCTTGCACATCTCTTTTTCTGAAAAATGCT